>CM050889.1:68285401-69552305 GCA_027725995.1 Rhynchospora tenuis | reverse complement strand
TTAGTCCTGAAACGCATGAAGGTTTTTTAAAAATATATAGTAATTTCTTGCATTGATTGTGATTCATGTTAATTTTCTGTATATATTAGTTAATTTGAAACAACAGTTGTTAATTATGATGCTGTTTTTTGCAGACAATGGTCCTTCTAATTCCTTGCGCAATATTTCAACGGGTTTGAAAAGAAGACCATATCGGTCCCGCCGTGTTAGGCCTGCAGTAGATCAAGGTTTTCTAAATATATACATTGCCTTTGGATATTAGACATTAAAATTTTTTTTGGGTACATACATTGTGATGCAATTGTTTTCTTCCTTTTGCTATGCAGTGCGAAATGATCATCCACAGGTCTTGGATATTGGGTTTCCTGATTGTAGATGCATGTATTGTGGTGCTTTCTTTTGGTTAAGGGAAAGGTGTTTGACGACTTCAATTCAGGGTTGTCCTAAATATAATTTGTGTTGCAGAGAAGGCAGAGTTAAGCTTCCTTTGTTAAAACCTCCTCCACCCTTGCTGCATAGTTTGCTTCAGAGAAATGGTTGTGCTGATTCAAATCATTTTAGAGAGTTCATTCGAACTTATAATTCTATGTTCTCTTTTACTTCATTTGGTTGTACTGTACACGAAAACCTGAATAATGGATCTGCTCCTTATGTGTTTAAAATTTCTGGCCAGATATCTCATAAAATCGGTTCTCTGTTGCCTATGCCTGGGGCAAAGCCTTCATTTGCACAATTATATTTGTATGATACCGAAAATGAAGTGAAAAATCGATTGGCTCCTTTTGAAAAAACATGTAGTGGTAAAAATCTTCGCCCTGGAATTGTTGAGTCATTAGTGAAAATGTTTAATGGTTGTAATAAACTTGTCAAGCAATTTCGTAATATCAGAGATAGATTGTCAGATACAGATATTCCTGAATTACAAATCCGAATTCGTTCTGAATGCAGTGAAAAAAATCCTCAGTATTCTGCCCCAATTGCCTCTGAAGTTGTTGGATTTGTTGTTGGAGACATATCAGCACAGGAAAAGAATAGAGATATAATTGTTGAGACTCGCTCAAAATTACTTCAACGTTTTAATGTCGATCATCCTGCTCTTATGGCTTTGCAGTATCCGATCTTATTTCCACGTGGCGATGATGGCTATCATCCTTATATTTTATATAAGCGAGGAAAGCCTGGGACAAAGAAAGTTACAAGGAAATATGTAACAATGGCTGAATACTATCTTTATCGATTGCATGTGCGTAAATATGAATCAACTATAATTTTTGAAGCTGATAGATTATTTCAACAGATCATTGTCAATTGGTATGCATGTGTGGAACAAAAAAGATTAGAATATATTGAACGCAATCAACCAGCTATACGTTGCGATAAACTTAGTAATATAAAAGCAGCTGTTCTTGAAGGCGATATGTTAGGTCGCGAGTTAGGAAAACGTGTTGTTCTACCATGTTCTCATGTTGGTGGACCTCGATATATGATTCAAAATTATCACGATGCAATTGCTCTTTGTCGTCATTTTGGACCGCCAGATCTTTTTGTTACTTTCACTTGCAATCCACAATGGCCAGAAATTGAGAGGGCGATGTTGCCGGGTCAACGACCGCATGAAAGACCTGATATTGCATGTAGGGTTTTCAAAATGAAATGTGATGAGCTAATGCGTGATATTAAAGAAAAGAAACGTTTTGGAGAAGCAATTGCAGGTACTCAAATTTTATTTTTCGTTCTCATTTGTGATAATGCTATACATAGTGTACGATGTTTATATATAGTGTAACTGAGTTAGTTTATTTTTTATTTTCCTGTATAAATTATTTTCGGAGTATCATGAATAAATATAAATGGAATAGTTATATATATATATGTCCTCCTAAAATAAATGTAATTAAATTTATGTTGTCAATTACTTGAAAATGAAATTTAATGCATTTATTCTTTCGTGTGGGGATTTTGTTTGGTGATGGTTTCATAGGGTACGGAATTTGAGATTTTATTAGATAAAGTGTGACATTCAGAATTATCAGAAATTAGTATGAATTAAATTGTGTTAGAAAAAAGCTTTTATTGTTTCTAAGTCGTTTTGGGTTTCAGTGATATCGCAGGTAGAGTTCCAGAAAAGAGGTTTGCCACATATGCATATTATTATTTGGCTTTCTTCTGATCACAAGTTAAAAACAGCTGCTAGCGTTGATCGCATTATTTCTGCTGAATTACCTGATCCAAAGATTGATCCGATCGGCTATGAAGCTGTTGGTAAATTCATGTTGCATGGACCATGTGGTGCTATGAATGATCGCAGCCCTTGCATGAAAAAAGGTACGTGTTCAAAAAAATTCCCTAAACAATTGTCGCCTTATACTAAAATTAATGAGGATGGTAGTGTTGATTATCGTCGATCTGAAAATAATGTCACTTATGATAGACATGGAATTATGCTTTCGAATGCTCATGTTGTTCCTTATAATTTGTACTTACTTATTAAATATCAAGCGCATCTTAATGTCGAGAAATGTTATAGTCCTCAATTGGTTAAATATTTGTTCAAATATATTTGCAAAGGTCATGATCGACAAATGATTTCGCTAGAAAGGAATTGTGAGAGCAATAACCCTACTGGTGTTCAAAGAAAAAAGGTTGTTAATGAAGTAAGAAATTATTTAGATTGTCGTTGTATTACACCTCACGAAGCCATATGGCGTTTGTTTCAGTATGATATACACGATAGTTATCCAAGTGTTGAGCGTTTAGCTTTGCACTTGCCTGGTGAAAATATTGTTTCTTTTGGAGATTCGCAAAAAATGAGCTTTGTAGCAAATAATCCTGAATTTCGACGTACTAAACTAACTGAATGGTTTGTATTGAATCAGATTGATCCAAATGCAAGAGCACTCACTTATTGGGAAATTCCTCAGAGATATGTTTGGGATGGACAAGAGAAAAATTGGACTGCTCGTATGAAACAAAAAAGATTAGGTAGAATATATTACGCGCATCCAAGTGCTGGTGAGATTTATTATCTGCGTCTATTACTTACACAAGCACGAGGTAGCACATCTTTTGAAGAATTGCGAACTATCAATGGTATCGTTTATCCAACTTTTCAATTGGCATGCAAAGCAGCTGGCTTGACAGATGATATTAACGAATGGGTAAATACAGTAAAAGATGCAAATGATTGGGCGACATCTCCTCAATTAAGAAAATTATTCATTTACATATTATTAAACAATGAGTTGGCTGATCCTTTGCATTTTTGGAATAATACGTGGGTATATTTAGGTGATGATATTGAATACCAATTAAAAATGGCTCAAAATAATTCGAATTATACAGTTTCAGATAATGTCAAAAGGGATTACATTCTAGCACAGCTCGAGGAACATTTGATTAAAGTTGGAAAGTCCTTATCAGAAGTAGGATTACCTGCCCCTTCTACTAAATTGGTTGAAGATTTGCATAATCGTTTGATTGCCGAACAATTAGCTTTAAATAAGCCAAGCTTAGTTCAAGAATCAGTCAATATGCGCAACTTATTAAATAATGAACAACTTGGTGTTTATAATGCAGTTATACAGTCAATTGAACGAAAGGACGGTCAACTTTTTTTTGTATATGGACATGGAGGAACAGGAAAAACTTTTTTGTGGCAAACGATTGTTGCGTCCGTTCGATCAATTGGAAAAATTGTGCTACCCGTTGCTTCATCTGGACTTGCCGCTCTATTGTTGGAAGGTGGTACCACGGCACATTCTCGGTTTAAGATCCCTATTAACTTAGAAGGAAATTCAACATGTGACATAAAACAAGGAACTAATTTGGCTCGATTGTTGCAACGCACTTCTTTGATTATTTGGGATGAAGCTCCTATGAACCACCGTAATTGTTTTGAAGCTCTAGATAAAACACTCAGAGATATTATGAGTGCACATGATGATTGTAATAGAACTAAAACATTTGGAGGAATAACAGTTCTTTTGGGAGGAGATTTTAGGCAGACGCTTCCAATTATTCCTAATGGATCACGATATGATACGATTAGTTCATGTATTACAAGTTCAAAACTATGGGCAAACTGCAAATTGTACCGGCTATCAACTAATATGCGTCTTTTGAGACCTGGAATGTCGGAAGCTGAAAAAAAAGACGCAGAAGATTTTGCTGCATGGCTGTTGGCTGTTGGTGATGGCACATTGCAAGGGAAAAAATTATATGGTTCTTCCGATCCTGATTGGATTAAAATTCCAGATAATTTTATTTTATCATCTACCACAGATCCCCAATTATCGATTATTTCTTCAGTTTATCTGCAATTCAATGAAAAATACGATAATCCTAATTATCTTCGAGAACGTGCTATAGTGGCTCCAACAAATGAAGATGCAGATTCCATTAATGAATTAATGACCGATATGGTGGCCGGTGAATTGTTTACCTATTTGAGTTCAGACACAATACAAGAGAATGATAAAACATCACAACAATTAAAAGACATGTATCCTTCTGATTATCTGAATCTTCTTACTTTAAATGGTATTCCCAATCATAGATTATGTTTACGAGTTGGTATGCCAATAATGTTGATCAGAAATTTAGACCAACCTGCTGGACTTTGCAATGGTACACGTTTAATTGTGAAACGGCTCTCAAAATATACAATTGAAGCCGAAATAATTACAGGTCATGGTATAGGCAACAGGACCTTGATACCAAGAATTATATTCATTAAAGGTGATGTTAGATTGCCATTTACATTGCGGCGAAAACAATTTCCTATCCGAATTTGTTATGCCATGACTATAAACAAGAGCCAAGGACAAACATTGTCAAGGATAGGTATTTACCTTCCTAGGCCAGTATTTTCTCATGGACAATTATACGTTGCGTTTTCGCGCGCACAAAGTAAAGCAGGCGTGAAGGTTGTCATTATTAATTCAGACAATGACAATGAATCCTACACCGAAAATATTGTTTACAGAGAAATTTTCACTAGCTTAGGTATCCTATTTTAAAAATATATATACACTTCTTGCATTTATATCTTATTTTTCATGTAAATATATCAGCTCATAAATATGTCGCATCAAGGTCATTCATATATTGATGTTGATATAACTTTTTAAAATTTCTACTTTGTTGTAATTTAACCAGGTTAATTGAGCATGCATATGTATAAACAAAAGATGAAAAATCGCGAGCGCTACTTATTACAGTCAGGTCAGATGCTCCTTTTCTTAAATTGTCCATACATCTTATTATTTTATTTAGTTGATTTAAAATCTAACATTTTCCTATCTCCTTCAGTGCAGATTTTGAGTATTGTATACTGTACGTAATAACAAAATAGAATTTATGATGCTTGCTATGGAGCCATTCACGCTACACAGCTATGTTTCTCAGCTGCCATATCTGCTTATGAAGATTGTGCACGAAATCTGTGGGTTTCTCCTATCATTTTCGATGTGTTCTACGGTTTCACAATTTGCACTCCTTAGTTAGTGCAAGTCTATACAATTTAGAAGAAATAATTTACCACTCCTTCGATATGTACATATTTGTTAATTATTTAGTGTGCAATTCCCCTTGTAATATGATTTTAAGATACTTTGTTGTCACATATACCGTAAAATATTATCTCTTGCCTTTCCAAAAACTGAAATACCTTCTATTCGTTAAATATATAGCTTTGTCTCCTAATTCATAATTTCCTTATTAATTTGGTAATATAGTTCTCAGTTAATTAAATTTTATTTTACCTTACAAATTTTTACTTCCTCCAGCTATTTTGGAATTGGATATATACAAATGTAATTCTATTCATGACGATTAAAAAATTATGTTACAGATCAGATGTATAATGCTGGTACCACTTTTTTTTACGGATATAGTCATTTATTATATAAATTTATTACTATTAGAACATTGCAATATCAAGTAATATCTGTACATGATTTACTGAGGACCCTATTTGCAATTTATTACTATGTTAAATTTGTGTATCCAATTTAATTTTACTAATGAAACTTATCTCCAATAAAGAGTGAGTTCGTCGATGCAATCTTATTTATCCTGGCATAAGCACCCTATTCTAAAATTATCACTAAACTTTTCTTATATTTAAAAAGATATTGAATATTATAATATCAACACTTTGTGTACTATTTTCTTATATGGCATTCTACCAATGGAACTTTATCCGAATACGTTTGCGCCACTTTTCATATACAAATTCATTGAATCAAATCTGTCATAACTTCATTCTCCTTCGTATTGGTTTGCTGCCAGGGTCGGTGGTCATGCCTAATTTACAAGACAACTTCATCATGATCACTAATGCCGTTCTTGGTGAGTCTATTGTCAGTACACACAACCATACATTTTTTTATTTTTGCCCTGCACGTCAGAGATGTTATCATGTGACATTCAATGTTCTTTCATTTTTCGCAGTTCATGCTATCTGCATTGTCCATTACAAGTTTCAGCGCTGCCATGTGTTTTGTATAACAATGCATGTAACTGTTGTTCGTGATTGTGCTTCTATAGATCAACAATTCGAATTTAAATATGTCGTCTCTTCAATATTTACTCGGATATGCATTTTTGAACACAGAAAAAATAAGGACAGATATCATGGACGAACGGACATATTAATTACAGCTAACGGATTGTGTCAACTTAAATAATTTCATATCTTATAATTCCCCTGTTTTGTGCTCACGTTAATATATATAACCCAACAAACCAAAATTTAATATTCTATTTTAAAGAAACCAAAATTTAATATTCTATTTATATCAAATATAATAAATAAGATTCTTAACTTACATATGCATGTAACAATTAAGAACAGTAAATGATAATTAAGATTTAGAAAACAAGTAAAAAAATCTTAATCGTTGGTCACAAATTCAATTTCGCACGCTCTTAATCAATAAATGTATATTAGTAGCCTCCTGAATTAATCCATATTTTGAAATAAATATATGAAAAAATGTAAATATTACAAAATTCATCTTCATAGTCATTTCTAATACTGATTTGAACAGCAAATATATATAGAAAGAGTGTGGAAATATCTTCTGTGAATTACATAAATTTTCATCAACTAAGCAATGCAATATTATTTGGTTATATATCTTCTAAACTGTATAAACTTTCATTCATAATATTAAAATCCATATTGCAAGTATATATATATATGTGTATATGTAAAATCAATTCTTCAGTTGTAGAATTCAAATTAATACTCCCTTCATTCTGAAATTTAACAAACAAATGAACGAAATAAACAAAAAAATTATAACTAAGATTAAAAAAGCAAATAGGGGAAAAACTTAATCGTTGGTCACAAATTCAATTTCGCACGCTCTTATTCAATAAATGTATATTATTAGCCTCCTGAATTAATTCATATTTTAGAATAAATATATATCAGAAATTTATATTACAAAATTCATCTTCATAGTCATTTCTAATACTGAATTGAACGACAAATATACATAGAAAGAGTGTGAAAATATCTTCTGTAAATTATATAAACTTGCATCAAATAAGCAGCGGAAAATTATTCGGTCATATCTTTTAAATTGCACAGACTTTAATCCATACTATAAAAATACATATTGAAAGTAAATATATATGTATATGCAAAATCGATCCTTGAGTTATAGACTTCAAATTAATATACCCTTTATTTTAAATTTAACAAATTAATAAACGAAATAAACATAAGATGATCCATTATTACCACATCGTTAAATATTCTTTATCCATAAATTTGTTAAAGTATATCCAATTTATATCAAAGGATAAAAAGAAATAATGCATCCCAAAATATTATGCATCTAAAATGTCGAGTCAAATTCCCACCCCTTACCATTTTCACAGACTAATCTATAGCGTTCAATTTTTTTCCCAATTTCCATCCTCTTATCGTTTTGACAAACTAATTTTGGACATTTTACCAGTAAAAATATATTCTGATACGTTCACTATCAGTTCTTAATAGCGAAAATATTTTCTCATCCATAAAAGTTGCATCATTTATTTGGTCAGTTATAAACTTACGTTCACTTAATATCTACTAATCCAACTTATATTCAAAAAAAATGAACTCATAAATAGAATATAATTTATGCTGCCATGAGAAGCCTATTTTCATTGAAATATATATAAGGACAATACTTCCCCTATTTTTCCCTTTCCTACAGCATTGTACCAGTGCTACATTTTATACAGATAAGGTAGCGCCTCTTTACATGTGCAAATTCATTAAATTAAAGCTGTCATATCGTCCCCTCTCCTTCATATTGATTTGCTGTTATAGCCGGTGATGTTATTGTTCTTCATGAATCTATTGTCAGTGCACACAACCATAGATTGTGCTTTTTGTTCTCCTTGCACGCCAAATATCTTTGCATTGGAAATTTACTTGCCTTTTCTCTTTGATAGCTTATGCTTTCTGGCACTGTAAATTGCAGATTGCAGGAATGCGCGCCATGTGTTTTCTGTGACAAGCTATTCTCGCTAGATGCCATCTGTCGTTTTTGCATTTAGAGACATCAACAAATCTGATTCAAATATATTTTCTCTTTAACAAATGCTACGATATATAATTGTAAAAAGACAGGAAAAATAAATGCCCATATCTGTACAAACGACTCTATTGCAGCTAATAGATTCTGCCAGCTTTAATGATTTCATATCTTACCGGTGCCCCGTGATGTAATTTTGTTAATGTATATATAAACAAATATGTAAAAAACATTACTGCAATTATTACATGAGACTAAACAACTAAAAATGCCAGCTTTTTCATAAATACCCACTTTTCAGCAAAGATTGTACACCGAAATTACAAGCAAACAAGTAACTTTCAGGTTCTCCAAAATGTATTTGTTATTTTATTGAAGATATATTCCTTATTTACAAACCAAATCGCCAAAAAATATAGTAATCACATATCACAGCTCCAAATTGTTATTATCTTAATCAATCAAAGTATATATTATTAACATCCTTAACTAAGCTATATATGGAAAATTTATTCAATATAATTTTAAAGGCCAAGATTCGTTCTCATAGTGGAAGTACGTAATTAACATCCTTAATTAATCCATATTTTGACGTAAACATTGAAAAGATATAGTACAGGATTCTTCGTGTTTATTTTTTTTTGCTAATATTTCAAAATATATTACAAATTTAATCCTTCAGTTATATAATTAAGGTGCAATTAATTTTCGTTGATTTTTAAAAGTTGACCAAACAATGAACCAAAAACAAATCAATTCTGTATCATATCGCCATATATTCTTTGTGCTTTTTAAAAATATTTGATTCATATCAAATGATGAGAAAAAAATATTCCAAATCTATCATCAAAAATATCATGTTCGAAATTTACGCCCAAATTTTCACCATGCCACCTTTTTTATACACTAATATATGCCACATTGAGCAGCAATACTGCGCGCAAAACCTATAAACTTATAATTTCTAATGTACAGTGTTACAGTGCATGAAAAGCATCGTCATTTCTTAAAAACTGCTCCAATTAGTTGCACTTAATCCAATTTTCTGTCAGTAACTTTTTCTACTATATCTCAAAAAAATTCGTAAAATAATGATATCACGGTAAGGAATTCGAAGTGGTAGCTTCTCATGAAATATACATTTTCAATAAGGTTTCTGCATCGAAACTGCAAACAAACAATTGCTTCTTAAATTCTTTCAAATTTATCAACTATTTCCAAGATATATTTCTTATTTACAAACCAAATAAAAAAATATATATACATTGGTCGCCTAACACAGCTTAAAATTTTTATAACCTTAATATAGTAAAATATATATTACTAGCATCTTTAATTAATCTATATATGAAAATAAATATTACAGCAAAATTCTGTATTCGCAAATGGACACTTATATTGAAATCATAATATTAACATCCTTTATTAGTATATATTGGGAAATAAATATTGAACAAAATTGTACATTGCAAGATTCCTCGTAGTCATTTTTTTAACTAATACGCTAACAACATATTATCTATCCAATCCTTCGCTTATATTATTAAAATAAAATAAATTTTGCCTTCATTTTTTAAAGATAACGTAACAATTAACCAAAGATGATCAATTCTGTATCACATCGCCTTATATTCTTTCTATATCTTTTATATATTTAATTCATACCGAATGGTGAAAACAGATGTTCAGCCTCTTGGTCTAAAATATCATGTCCAAAATTTGGAGTCAAATATTCATCCTGCCACCGTTTTTATACACCAATTCATAACCGAATTGATCAGCAATTCTGCACGCAAAACCTACAAACCTATATTAGTGTTACAGTACATGAAAAGCAACTTTATTCCTCAAAAACAGCTACACTTAATTGCACTTAAACCAATTTTCTGCCAGCACCGTTTTTTCACCCTATCTCCAATTCTGCTGCCGATTGTTCATGAAAAATCGAACAAGTCATGAGTATAACTTGACTTCAATTCAATATCAGGTGCCACAATATAAGGCACTTATCTTTGTCTTTTGTTAATTGGAAGCTATATGTTCACTACACCCGAATGACAAGTGTCTTCTTCTGAACTCACCTAGATAGATGCTATTTACCATATTGCTTGAAAGGATGACTTCCAGCAGTTCCCTTCCTGAGCCTCTACTAATTTCTGTACACATTCAATGAAAGGGCAACGCTATTGCTGCATTAACAATTTTTTAAAAGGGAAAGGAAAACATTGCTTTTTCATTTTCGAAGTATTATTGTTTACTTTGCAAAATCATAGGCCAGTGAAAAAAAAAAAAAGATATAAAAATGACTTGCATGTATGCAACAGGAAAGTGAAATAAAAAGGGAGCAACGTTACCGCATCAGGCCAGACTCTAATTGTACAACCCTCTATTGCATTCAGAAGGCATTCCCCTCTACCATGCTGCATTCAAATAAAGGTTGTCACTAAAGAAGAAATTCACTTTGTAGTCAATTTGACGTCTTTTGGAAAGATAACTAATCAACTATCTACAACTGCTTCATATATTTACTTATTAAGAAAAATGCTATAAACCTATGAAATTGATTTAGATTTTCAAGTGTTTCAGAAATTTTCTTGCCAGGTCAACAGAATGTAGTAGGTTTAGAAGTCCAGATGTTATTTCTTTGTCATTGATTTGGACAAACTGTTATAAACAAATTCAAGTACATGTTTTAACATCTTATTGTCGCACTTCTTTTTTTAAAAAAAAAAAAAATTGTAGAAAGAGAAAGGCAAAGAACACCAACGCTGCAGCTGCAACTACAACTCAGGATATTTGATAAACAAGCTGTTACTGGTGTGTGTTACGAAAATTAATTAATTAATTTAGAAGGTTGGTACGAGGTTTGTATGAGGAACAAGTTGTTACTATCATCAAGCTGTTATTTTGAGGACTGGTACGAGGTTGATACCAGTCTATTTTTATTTTCTCTAGCTGTTATGAAATAGGTTGTTTACATGTGATGTGATGACTAACTAATGTGATGCTTGTCTGTCATAGGATGTTTGCTTGCTTTTGTTCACTGGTGTTTGTGATTTCAAAAAGAAATGGCTCCAGGACAATCATTCAAATAGAAAGACAATATGACGTTTGTGTCACAGGAGCTTTCATTAGAACACACGGCAAACATAAATATATAAACATGAGCACTAAACCAAAGTAAAGTAAAAAGAGATACCATGCGTTTATTCCAGAAGTAAACAACAACAATCCTTACAGCCTAACAGATAGCACAAAGTAAAGTAAAAAGAGATACCAAGATATAAGTTTTAGAAAGAAACAACAATTCTTACAACCTAATTAAACATAGCATAAATCTCTATGTATAGAACAATTAAACGGTACAAGCTTCAGATAAAATTGCTTAGTTAACTTGATTTCAACAATTAAACAATTAAAAGGTTCAAGCTTGAAATAAAATTGCTAAGTTAACTTGATTTCAACTCTAAACTTGAAATAAAATTGAAACAATTAAACAACAATACAAGCTTAGTTAACTTGAAATATAATTTTAGTAGCAGTATGCCAAAGAGACATTACATTTCAACATACCCTCTACATGACATAATTAAGCGATACCAACTAACATAGTTCCAAACAGAAAATGATACCCTCAAAATCAGCCTCTGCCAACATTTTTTATAAAAAAAAAAATTTTAAATTACAACAAATTAGAAGAACTCTATCCTCAGGCCTAATCTTCTACTTCAATCTGTTCTTCGTCATCCTCTTCTCCATCCATAGATTTGGTCGATGAATTTTTATTTCTTTCCCTTTATTCCTTCTATTTTTTTAGTCTGACTAAAAATATAAATAATTAGTCTAATAACAACAATTACTTAATTTGAAAGAAATAAAAACTGCACAATACTTTCTGGCATATTCTTATAATATGTTTAGTTATCGTTCCACAATAGACACAAGGTCTTCCCTTTGATAGATAACAGTAACAAACTTGGAAGCCTAATGTAACCAATCAAACTTGGTAATAGCTTCAATTGACAAGAGGCAATAATGGAGACTAATCATTCTTTTTTAGCATATCTAAAATGAGGTTTTATTTCAAATTTTTGTATTTTTGCATCATTTCAATTTTAGCTTATAATGTACATAAAATAATAAATTTTCACATTAGAAACATATCCATATTATACGCCCTTGAATCCATAATTTATTTTTTTACGTTTAATTAATTTTAGTAATCTCTGTATAATGATCAACTGCATTACCTCTTAAAAAATAAGAGAACAAATTACCATAATAACAGACACAACAACACCTACATCATTCCTTTTTTTAAGTATATCTATAATGAATTTTACTTCGAATTTATGTATTATTGCATCAGTTTAATTTTCGCTTATAATCCATATAAATATAAAACAATAAAATTCTCAGATTAGAAACATATCTATATTGTTCAATCTTTAATGTA
Organism: Rhynchospora tenuis; assembly: GCA_027725995.1. Lineage (NCBI taxonomy): Eukaryota > Viridiplantae > Streptophyta > Magnoliopsida > Poales > Cyperaceae > Rhynchospora > Rhynchospora tenuis. The sequence goes on along the minus strand of CM050889.1, from coordinate 69,539,309 downwards.
TAATTAATATTTTCATGTCTAAATAATTTTAGTAACACAAATAATCTATATATGAAAAATTTATTATTAACATACTCCAATAATCTATATATGGAAAATTTATTCAATATTATTTTAAAGTACAAGATTCGTTCTCATAGTGGAAGTACGTAATTAACATCCTTAATTAATCCATATTTAGACGTAAATATTGAAAAAATATAGTACAGGATTCTTCGTGTTTATTTTTTTTGCTAATATCTCATAACATATTATAAATTTAATCCTTAAGTTATGAAATTAAGATGAAATTAATTTTCGTTGATTTTTAAAAATTAACCGGACAATGAACCAAAAACAAATCAATTCTGTATCATATCGCCATATATTCTTTGTGCTTTTTCAATATATTTGATTCATATCAAATGATGAGAAAAAAATATTCCAAATCTATCATCAAAAATATCATGTTCAAAATTTACGCCCAAATTTTCACCATGCCACCTTTTTTATACACTAATATATGCCACATTGAGCAGCAATACTGCGCGCAAAACCTATAAACTTATAATTTCTAATGTACAATGTTACAGTGCATGAAAAGCATCGTCATTTCTAAAAAACAACTCCGATTAGTTGCACTTAATCCAATTTTATGTCCGTAACTTCTTCTACTATATCTCAAAAAAATTCGTAAAATAATGATATCACGCTAAGGAATTCGAAATGCTAGCTTCTCATCAAATATACATTTCCAATAAAGTTTTTTCATCGAAACTGCAAACAAACAATTGCTTTTTGAATTCTTTCAAATTTATCAACTATTTCCAAGATATATTTCTTATTTACAAACCAAATAAAAAAATATATATACATTGGTCGCCTAACACAGCTTACAATTTTTATGATCTTAATAAATTAAAATATATATTACTAGCATCTTCAATTAATCTATATATGAAAATAAATATTACAGCAAAATTTTATATTCGCAAATGGACACTTATATTGAAATCATAATAATAACATCCTTTATTAGTACATATTGGGAAATAAATATTGAACAAAATTGGACATTGCAAGATTCCTCGTAGTCATTTTTTTAACTAATACGCTAACAACATATTATCAATCCAATCCTTCAGTTATATTATTAAAATGAAATAAATGTTGCCTTCATTTTTTAAATATAACGTAACAATTAACCAAAGTTGATCAATTCTGTATCACATCGCCTTATATTCTTTCTGTATCTTTTATATATTTAGTTCATACCAAATTGTGAAAACAGATGCTCAGCCTGTTGGTCTAAAATATCATGTCCAAAATTTGGAGTCAAATATTCATCCTGCCACCGTTTTTATACACCAATCCATAACCGAATTGATCAGCAATTCTGCACGCAAAACCTACAAACCTATGTTAGTGTTACAGTACAAGAAAAGCAACTTTATTCCTCAAAAACAGCTGCACTTAATTGCACTTAAACAAATTTTCTGCCAGCACCGTTTTTTCACCCCATCTCCAATTCTGCTGCCCATTGTTCATGAAAAATCGAACAAGTCATGAGTATAACTTGACTTCAATTCGATATCAGGTGCCACAATATAAGGCACTTATCTTTGTCTTTTGTTAATTGGAAGCTATATGTTCACTACACCCGAATGACAAGTGTCTTCTTCTGAACTTACCTAGACAGATGCTATTTACCATATTGCTTGAAAGGATGACTTCCAGCAGTTACCTTCCTGAGCCTCTACTAATTTCTGTACACATTCAATGAAAGTGCAGCGCTATTGCTGTATTAACAATTTTTGGAAAGGGAAAGGAAAACATAGCTTTTTCCTTTTCGAAGTATTATTGTTTACTTTGCAAAATCATAGGCCAGTGCAAAAAAAAAAAATATATAAAAATGACTTGCATGTATGCAACAGAAAAGTAAAAGAAATAGGGAGCAACGTTACCGCATTAGGCCAGACTCTAATTGTACAACCCTCTATTGCATTCAATAGGCATTCCCCTCTACCATGCTGCATTCAAATAAAAGTTGTCACTAAAGAAGAAATTCACTTTGTAGTCAATTTCACGTCTTTTGGAAAGATAACTAATCAACTATCTACAACTACTTCGTACATTTACTTATTAAGAAAAATGCTATGCAAAAGAACTGAAAAGAAATGATTTGATATCACAAATTTTAAAGTCAGATAATTTACACATAAAAATTGTCATACATTTAGAATAAATGTTATGCAGCAACTTAAATCATTCTTTTTTATTATATCTAAAATGAGGTTTTATTTCAAATTTTTGTATTTTTGCATCAGTTCAATTTTAGTTTATAATGTATATAACATAATAAAATTCTCATATTAGAAACATATCTATATTATACGCCCTTCAATCCATAAGTAAATTTTTTTCGTTTAATTAATTTTAGTAATTTCTGTACAATGATCAACTACATTACCTCTTCAAAAATAAGAGAACAAGTTACCACAATAACAGACACAGCAAAAGCTACATCATTCCTTTTTTTAAGTATATCTATAATGAATTTTGTTTCGAAATTATACATTATTACATCAGTTTAATTTTGGCTTATAATCTATATAAATATAAAACAATAAAATTCTCAGATTAGAAACATATCTATATTGTCCAACCTTTAATCTATAATTAACAATTTCATGTCTAAATAATTTTATTAATCTCTAAATAATGATCAACTACGTTAGGTCTTTAACATTAAGATAACAAAATACCATAATAACAGAAATAACAGAAAAAAAAACGACAACTTTAAAGCTTCATACAAGAAACAAGAACCGTTATTTGTAGTTTTTAAAAAATGTGACGTGCTCATATCTTATAGCAGTCATGTCGCTGTCAAACTTGCTCCTATTTAAGCCGATCTTCTCCTTGTCATAGGCCAACATATCTTAAAAGCAGCAATCTACAACCACAACACTGTTCGCTTTTTACCGAACTTAATACCCAATCATCTTCTCTTCCAACAACAACAGAATCTACTTTGCCTTTCTCTTTCAAATAAAAAGGTCCACTACTTTAATGTTTCCTTTTCCTCTTAATTACTTCCACCATAATTTATCCTCTTTGTCAATACCACGTTCAAATTGACAGCCCTGCTGTTACTTCAAATTTCAGCACATACAACCTACTCCACTTATATATGAAATGACAACTCAATACATTATACATAGCTCTACCTATTTATACAGATATAAAGGAAAAAAAATTCCTATATACTTTTGTATACTACTATCTTCTAATACAATTACACGACATAATTTACTTCATACATCCAACGAATTAATATTCATGTCAGTGTTTTTTCTTTAATTATTATTTAGAAAAAAAATACTTATCCTTTTGTTTTATGGACCATTTTTCAGATGAACCCAACACACATGCTTAAAGATTTGGACAAAAACACCAAAAATGCAACGATATTGTGTAGGGTGATAAAACAATGGGATATAGTCTATCCTGATAGTGGTCGTTGCCGAAAAATGCGATATTTCTTGGTTGACACAGAGGTATATTGTACTAACCCATTCACATTTCCGAACTTTTTTCGCATAAATATACTTATTTATTTCATTACAACCAAATTTTAGACATTCCTTCTTATTTTCTTTTACTTTTACAAATTACACTAACTCTTCTATTTTCTTTCCCTTTCTAGAATACTGCAATGGAGGCTGAAATCACAAAAATAGAGCACAATCTCATGGCTGTTAAACCCATTGACAACAATATCTATACCTTTAGACAGTTCAGCGTCACTGATCCAATAGGAGGATATAATGCTACTGAACATGACTTCATCATCACTTTCACCAGATGGACAGAGGCTATAAAAATTGCAAATGTCACTCCTGAGCCTCCCCTCTATTATTTCAATTTCAAAGAAATCGAGGCTATCGCTGATATACACGGATCACGTCAGGTCGTAGGTACAGTTCTTGGCAGCTGCATTACAGTATAACAACAAATCAGAAAACTGAATATCTTGCGCAAAACATTTGAAAAAAAAAATTACAAAAAATAAAACAAATCTCACAAAAATATTTACAAAATTAAAACTTTTAATATTTAACAACCTTCCAATATTCAATTTGCAGATGTGATTGGACGATTAACTTCTATTGGACATATAGAAGATATATTAACTCCGAATGGACCCGTCCAAATCAGAGATGTCTTACTTACCAACGAAAGGTGCAATAACCCTAACAATTATCATATTCAATTATAATAATACATGCTAATGTATACCAATATATTATTTTATTTCAATACTAATTGCCAATTTCTTATCTATAACAGAAATGCACCAATCCGTGTAACTCTATGGAAAGATTTCATCTCTTCAATAGATGAAGACACTTTCATGAACACTCCTACTACCAAAACAATTATCGTTGCATTTAGCTCTGTGGAAGTAAAACGCTATGGCCGTACGTTTATTGTTTCGCATACATTCTACAGCCCTATTGCATTTTTAAAATATTTAATCTGTAGTTATTTGTCACCTGATCCTATATCTATTTATTTCTCCATCCAGCCGAATACTTTGTCAAGACCTACAGCGCCACCAAAATTTACCTTGATCAAACCCACCCAGTCATAGCAACTTACAGTGCAAGGTATATTACCCCATTTATTGACTTTACCATATTTAATAACTATATACTATTCTCCACAAATAAAATCTAATGTAAATCAAATATTTCTTATCGACTTTTAAATTGCACTAATATAACCAACTGATCCTAATTAGTCCATTCAAGCATAAATATATATGCATTACATAAATTCTTAAATAGTATTTTAACTTGACTATATTTTCTCAGTAATCTGACAAAATAAACACGAACTTAATATTAATTTATTTACTTTTCAAAACATTTTACTTACCCCATGTAGAAAAAAAATAACTACATTTATGTCTAATTTATACAGTTTATGTCATATCGCCATATTACATGCTTATAACATGGTTGGCAGTAATCATTAAGTTATTTCATTCTCAAATTACTATAGCAAATGTATACCACAATAAATACTTCTGCAATAAATAATTGCAGACACTGTTATAAAAGCTTATATTATTTTATTATTCATTAAATTTAAACTGGTATTATTCACTCATATTGTTTATTTCATAGTCCTTACAATTTTCTCTTTCAATAATGCCTATAACAATACATTACGTTCACTCTCCATTACCAAATATTACTACACGATTATTATCAGCTAAATTTAAACAGATATACTATTGTATATTACTACATATTCTTCTCTTAATTAATGTTTTTAAATCGTTCCTTTCAGGTTCTCTCCAACTCAAGATCCCATCCAACTCTTGGAACACCGCACGTTTCAATCTTCGAAGCCCTCAAAATCTACAACACCTATACCTAAAACACTGGAAGAATTGATCAACCTAGAACCGTACACCAACAAGGTTACTAATCACTTACCTTGATTATTACAACTTATTACATTGCCGCTTTAATTATGCACAGATTCATTTATCACCAGCCTACATTTTCAAATATACAGGATCAGCAGTTCAAATGTATTGCCACCATCAACGACATTCTAAACAAAGATAGCTGGTCTTATTCTGCATGTTCAGAATGTAAAACAACCATATCAGGAGATGAACCTTCCGATAAATGCACCAATTGTGGCACAGAAATTGCATCGTCCATTGAATGGTACATATATAAAATCTATGAATACTGACCACTCAATTATTTAAATTTTCAACCATCAACGAACTGTTTCACAAAAAAATCTTCAAAACTATAAATTATATATAATTTTAACTTCAAAAAAAATACTGTCACGCCTCACATCTTTCAAAATATACATATACAATTTAAAATCCTTCTTATATTTACAGGTACCGTCTTGTCTTGGATGTTATACAAGGTTCAGCACAAGCAACATTCACGGTACTAGGAAAACAGGCAGAAATTATTGTAGGCACCAAAGCTCAATTGCTGTATGCAAAGGCCAGACGCATGAATCAGATGTTTCCACAACAACTTGCAAGCATTATTGGCAAAACTTTCTCTTTCATTGTTGAAATAAACATTACCCAACTTTACAAGCACATTATTATATATGATGTCAACAAAGTAGAACACTTGCCAACCATTAGCACGGTCAAAGAACGAACCCAACAAATTGACAGCCCAACTGATGCTCCTGCTGGTCATAATACAGTTGGCCACACCGGCTTATCGCCCGACACTTCAAAGCTTTCTCTACAGTAAGAAATATAGATAGGTTTAAATTTCATGACCATTATCTAATATTACTTTTCCCAGACTTAACTACAGTTATGATAATAACACTATTATTTTTTTTCCAAACACAGCGCTCCTAATCGCAATCTTGAACCTACATCTTCGTCATCTAGCGGTGTTAAACGAAAACTTCCAATGACAATTAAAAAAGAACCACTCGATGATAGGTATCATCAAAAAAAAACAATTTCTCCAATACCTTCTCATATAATACATACAAATTTCATTATTAAACTCCTTATTTTTTTTATTATTTTTATGACATAAACCATCCATTCTATTTTTTACACAGCTACTCACAAGAAGAAGAACAACCAAATTGTGAAGTAGAAGAAACCAACTCTGTGCCTTCAACACCTACGGCCTAAGATCATTGCTGTGCAACTATCCAAGACTATCTATTCAAGCTATCTACTTATATTTTATCGCTTAGCAATTTGTTTCTCAACGCTTCCTCATTTACCAACTTGTAACGACATTGATGTCGATATCATCCTCTCCAATTTTTGCTCCATTGTTTTATCCATTCCTTTCTTGTAATGATATTAACATCAATGTCAGCCAATATTATAGTTTCCTTTATTTTTCGATATATTGCAACTATTTTTCATTAAGCTAACATAACTCTTTCACAATGACCCACAAAATTGTTCCGCACAATTACACTCTTATGGCACAGAAATAGTCTATGCGAGTCAGCCTTAATATCAAACTGACACTATGACATTTCACATTCCAGATTGGCAACATGACTTTTAAAATTTAAACAAGAAACAATGACGTCTATACAAGTTAAATTAAATTTCCTTTTACAATTATTCCAAAAAAAAAAATACAATCAATATAACTAAGACTCAATAATATTTGCCTCCCAATGAAAAGTCACTTACAATTAAAGAAATCAGCTGAACGTCGTCTATGACAATCAAACAAAACCCAAAATTCACCCTATGTCCAATTAACATAAATCAGACATAACTCCTCAACTTTTATTATATAATAATACATCACTACATAAATACCATAACTGCAACTTTGCAACCGTCCAAATAACCCCAAAACAAAATTCCAACTTTTCTGATTTTTCCCCTCCCCAAAGTCAACAATACTAATCATTTACTCTCATTCTATAAATTGCGCTACTCAGCCCAACCACCATTTTTACAATTTCCTATTTGCTACATATCATTCCTACTTATTTCCATTGTATCAACAGATTTCATCTTACAAGCAACATTTACTTCTCCTCACCCATACTCTTCTTCATTCACACAATACAGCACCTCCAAATATGGCGCTCACACCAATGAAATCTAAAAAACAGTTGCTCCAAGCAGCACGCTATTTGCACCAACGCGAGCCCGTATTCATAAACACCAAAGATGAGATCAACCTCACAACTTCCCAATTAACTATTTACTTTGGCAATCCAGATCAGCCTAAACAGACAGAAACATTCACATCTGTCCCAGTTTACTCTACTCCGCTCGCAGAAGACTTAGTTTCAAGACAAGCTCTCGCTTCCATTCGAACATACTATGCAAACGATCCTGAAATTACCGACTACCTGCAAACCAATATCTATAAAAATACTCTAAAAGCATGGGAAATTGAGAGTAGAACAACCTATGAACTTTACCATCGCATGCTTGTAGAAAACAGTCGGCTACATAAAGAAATACACAACCTATCCATCCAACAAAACAATCAAGCTCTCAGTTACACACAAATAATATACCAGAACGAACTCATCAATGAGTCCCTGCTCAACAGAGCTAACAAACAGCTCTCCAAATTAAAATCCCAGATCAAATGGAAAGATGGTGTAATAGACTACTTAAAAAAATTTAAGGACGTCTGGCCTATTCACCATGATGGTGGCAGACAAAGCATCACAACATCAAAGAGAGCACCATCTCCACCAACCAAGCAAGATACCACAGACGGTTCCCATTTTCATAATCAGATCCTATCAATCATCGACGACATTGCCTAATACATACAGACAGCCTCCACAATTCACCAACATCTTACACCTTATATTCTATATTATATTTTCTTCTAAATATTGTATTACCATCAAAACCTCGCCAAAAAGGAAAAAAATATTAATTTTTCCCTAGCTTTTTGCTGCTCTTTCGCTGTTTACTTTTCATTTTACAACACATTTTGTTCCCCTCGGCAAGACTAAATGTATTTCTCTTCCTGCAGTTACTTCGCTTGCCTTATGCTTTTTTCATTAATTGTCTCATGCGATTTTACTCAATTAATTGTTACTTCCTATAAACAAATCTGTGTTTGTAAATTTTTATTTCCTTCATCTATATTGCAATTAAGTATGTAAATAAAAATCAAATGTTGTTACTAATTATTTAAAATTAATGCCGTAAAATCATCTAGGTAATAGTATTGAGCTTTCTAACACATACATGGTCACTTCCTATATATGTTTATTATTGTTTCTGTATTGAAAATATGACATAATTGTCCACACATGATTTACTAATTAAAATTGATGGAGAACAGCTAAGTTTTATTTCATGCACTCGTACACATCGATATAAATTACTTTCCACGTTCTCTTATTTTTTTAGCACAACTAATATATGTCATTCATTAATATATGATGTCAACTTATCTGTAAAATGAATAGAAAAGGCATAGACGTCCAACCTTTTAAATGGTTCAGAAGTTGCCAATTCCAATTGTCTTAGATCTCACTCAATCCCTCTAATAAAGCAGCTGTTATAGCTATATATATTACTATATTTGGCTTCACATCATCTTATATAAAATAAATATATAACATAGTTCAATCAAAACGCTATTACTTGAAGGGTCATCGCATATAAAGTTGGTACTTAGGTTATCAGCATAAATCTGAGATTCGTTTTTCAGGGAAAAAAAATGCTAGTAGGAATTAAAGTTGCGTGCTTCTTTTGGTGCATTATAAATTTTCATGGAATTAAAATCTATCAAATAAAAAAATTATTTTCATAAAAAGTGAACTCACCAGTACAATATTATTTTGGTTACCATCACGAGAATAGTCTCAAATTACGGGTGAGCTGTTTATATATTTAAACATATATTGAAACGTACATCAATACAATCATGGCTACTACTTTTACATGATTGTACAGATACACTTTCCGAATACATAAACTAATAAATTTATATTAACAATAACAATCCCATACTACTTTATATTAACTAATCGAGTAAACTAATTTATAGTTCACAATTTATATATTTCTCAAAACCTATCAAGGCATCGTTTTACACAACACTTTTGCACACAAAATCCATAAAACTATAATTCATCCCTCTATAGTCTCAAACAGTGCATCAACTTTTCATCGTCATAGTTTATACCAGATAAACTTTAGTCCTAGCAAAGAGCTTCAACGGCACTTAAACCAATTTTGTGCCAGCGCACCGTTCTCCTACCCTATCGGAGATTGAATTGCCAATTGTGCATGAAATATCGAGCAAGCTATGATTATACCTTTACTCATTTTCAATCTCAGGGGCCAGAATATACGGGATTTGTCATTGTCTTTTCTTTCTTGGAACTTATGCTTCTTCCTTCTCCACTGCACTCAAACGAACACCTGTCTTCATGTAAAAAAAGCCAGGTATAACCAATTTACAAAGCTGCAGCAATTTAGAAGCTACTTTGGCCCTTGCTCAAACAGATATTAAAAGATGCTTAACCTATTCTACAATGTCTCAATTGGGCTATATTAAAATTCACGCTCTGATTTATATCTTTTTTCTCTCTCTTTACATTTTTTCATATTTTTTATAGTATACATTATACAAGCTAATCATACCTTAATCAAAGTACACAAATAAAATTCTCTCTTATACTACCCATTCATATTGCAACAGATACAAAACATCCTGTTAATAACACTGAATACATTTTAAAAAATTGTACATACATACTTAAAATTAAATTTAAATCTATAACAAATGGCCCAGTCTAAACGCACTCCTCAAAGTCTCTACCAATTAAATTGTACGTACATACTTAATATTACAATTTCTGCCCAATTTTCCAAGGCCCACCCCGCCACAAAATTCGCCTGGGCCTCCAGAACACAATTTTTGACTCTTTCCAATTCAAGTTGGGGCGAAGCCCCAACTTACGAATCTAGTTTAGAATATAATTCTATATTTAATTATTTCTCTTACATAGAAAATATTTAATTAAAGAGACAAGTGAATTGGTTTTCCATGTATCTTATTTAATTTGCAGTAATTTTTTTTCCCTATCTTATCCTCGATTTTCGGTTCCATAAAATTTATGGCTCTGCTCAAAACTGCAAAGTATAAAAAGAATTTATATATTTATATTAGTTATACATATACATTACAAGACCTGAATATATTTTCATTTAATTTAATTACAGCATTACAAGGTCATTTATGCCACCAGAGCTGAATAAATCTAGAAATGGTTTAAGGAACAGATAATTTAAGAATGTATTTCAAATATATGAGGAAAATCCGGAAGAACGATGGGAGGAAGCCGAACCCCACACCATTACCTCTTTCAACTTTACATTTCCTAAAGAACAAGCTCTTGGTCTAGTGGCAAAGAACAATGTACTTTAAGTGAAAAGTACAAGCTCCTCCTCGTCCACCATTAAAATTAATGGTGACTTTTCTTCTTCTTTCACGCACAAAAGAGGTTTGAGACAAGGCGATCCCCTATCGCCCCTCCTCTTTATCATTGTCACTGATGCTTTCCAATCCTTTTTTAACAATGCCTCTTCTCTCATTTCTGGACCTATCTTAATACCACCGCGTGCTTTACAATATGCTGATGACACCATTATCTTGATGGAGGCTGATCCTCGCTCTCTGCATGTAATCTCGGAGATTCTCTCTAACTTTGCTGTTTTATCCGGTTTACAAGTCAATGATGCGAAATGCCTTTTCGTTCCTATTTCAATCAGTGAGTCTGCCATACCTCGCATTGCTTCTATTCTTAGATGCCAAGCAAAGGAACTTCCTATTAACTATCTCGGTCTACCTCTTTTCTATTCGCAGACCAAAAAAAATCCACTTCCAGCCTCTTATCTCGGCTTTTCAACGAAAACTCGATGGTTGGAAGGCAAGATTTCTGTCTTTGGGTGGACGTCTTACTCTAGTCAAGTCTGTTCTCACAGCTTTACCCCTACATTTCATGCAAGTGATAAAGCTACCCCCTTGGCTATTAAGACACTTAGAAGGTATAAGAAGAAGGTTCTTTTGGAAAGGTAACAATAAATGTCTTGGAGGCCATTGCCTAGTTAATTGGGCTAAATGTTGTCTACCCAAAGCAAATGGTGGTCTAGGGATCCTTGACCTTCAACGCCAAAATCAGGCTTTGTTATTGAAATGGCTCTGGAAACTCAAATTTGAACCAAACTCGGTTTGGTCTTCTACGGTGCAGCTCCTTTACGGCACTCTAGACATAAATGTTCTCGCCACTTATTCGGTGTCTCACGGACTAGCGGATATACTTCAACAGTCTCCTTTCTTTATCAATTCGTTAGTAACAGGAAATCCTATTGTGACTTGGAAGTGGGCAACTAATGGGATCTACTCCTCCTCTAGCGCTTATGGCATCCTTTCAAATACCGGTTTGATCTCTAAGTACCACCCATTCCTCTGGAGAATTAAATCTCCCCCTAGAGTTAAAGTCTTTCTTTGGATTCTACTCCAAAACAGATTATTGACTCAGCAAAATCTAATTATCCGAGGTTGGCCTTCTCCTGCATCCTGCCAATGTTGTAACTCCGGTTTATTGGAAACATCGGATCATCTCTTCCTTCACTGTCAATTTGCAATTTTAGTGTGGACGTTGGTGCAAATTCGCTTCAATCTTCCCTTTCTCAACCTCTCCCTCGAAATTGGTGAACTCTGGCTCTCTCAATTTAATGTGGGTTTCAAGATATGGGATACCATTTGGGCTGCCACAACTTGGAACATTTGGAAAGCTCGCAATAGGCGGATCTTCTCCGGCATAAGCACTCCGCCAGAACTTTTATTAAAGGAAATCTCGACATGTGTTGAATCCTGGAGGAAACATATCTAGTTTTTTCTTTCTTTTAGCTGTATAGTTTACTTTCCGTTTCTTTTCTTTTTTCTTTTTTTTCTTTTTGACCTTTGTACATATTTTTATTATTAATAAAATTTGTCGGCGTGGTACTTTGCCACCCGTCCCTCAAAAAAAAAAGAAAAGGTCGCCGGTTCGAAATCGGAGATTTTTCATAGACATTTAATTTAAAAATAAGTTGGGAGGCTTGACCCGAATTTATCTTCAAAAAAAAACTTTACATTTCTTAAGGTATCTTAGAGGAATGGATGTCATTCATCATCTCAACACTGCTCTCTTTCAAAATTTTGCTGGTGAATTTGATGGGACACTCCAAATTATCTAATGTGATCATTTCAAATATGAGATATGTCTCACAGGATATATACTTCATCCAAGTCTCCTAGGCTTGATTAAAATCTCTTTCTTTTTTTTTTTTTCCCACGCGAGATTTCGTTTCGTTTCATTTTCTCATAAAATATTTTGATCAAAACGTACAAACCGATTTCATGTTATTTGATCGGCATTTTCATATTATTAGACCCAACGAAATCTCAAAAAAAAAAAATGAATTCTAATAAAATCCCACGTTAAAATTATTTTTATCAAAACCTTAGTATAACAGGTGCTTTTGAGGGAGGGAAAGCAAGTCTTAATTGTTTTCTTCACTACATGTTCGGAGCAATTGGCCAAACCCAGATTTTAAGCCTATATAATTATATAGGAACAATTTGGTACAATTTATCATAATGCTTAATTGAAAATTTAAATAATGAAATATTTTCACTATTGATTTTTTTTTTCGCAAGCGATTCGTTTATTTACGATTAAGTTCTAATAAAACATACTGTGTGCCATAAAAAGTTTAAAATAAGCGGTTCGTTATCCAAATTTATTAGTAGATGTCGCTTCCACATTGATCCGACCATAAATACGAAATGAACCAACAAAGTTCAACAAAGTTCGGCACACCTGTTCTCAGAAATATTGAGAATAAAATGGCAATCCTATGATCTTTTTTTCCTCTGTTATGACTACAAAGGGATGGTACATGTTTTCTCAATTATTATAATAGAGGTGGATAAAAAGGGCCCGAAATCTAAAATATAGTTTCTGCTAAGAGTTAGCAGAAACGTATATAGTATATACACTTACAAAACTTTCAAATTCCATACATTTTATTGTCTAAAGTATAAAAAGTTGCCATATTTTTCCTTTCAAAACATTAAAATTGCATAATTTCTCCTACAAAATCGATATTTGAAATTTCTGAACCAGACTTAATCTAGTGGTTAAAGGCAACACATCTTTAGTAAAAAGTAGTACAGTGAGTTGGAAATCCGTCTGAAATTAAAAAAAGTTGTAAACCTTGATTCACCTTTCGAAAAAAAAATATATAAATTATTATATTTATCCTTCAAACTGTAACCACACCCTTATATCTATTTTTTTAAAATGTCAAAATAAATTATTGCTCCTTTGCATAAAATCCTTTTCATTTCTCGCTCACCATTTCAGATGGACCAATCTAAGAAGTGGCGCATATAGTCCAGATCACACAGACGTATAAGATTATATCCATAGAGTTTTGAACTGGATAACTTGCGATCTGCTTCTAATAAACCGGGTAGCAAATTTGGTAGGTAGATAAAATGGTAGATGAAAGTGTGTTGCGCACCAAACAAGTGCTGATTGGACTAATGCACCGCTTCAAACAACCCTTATCCTGCACCTGTTTAATAATGAGCTTCCTTAAAAAAAAAAAAAAAAAAAAAAAAAAACAGAAATTAAAAACCAACCAAATAATTTTAACTGGACATACGGGCTTGTGCTCACTTCCCACTTGGTTTTGTAAGAAAAAAAGGTCAACAAGAGGGGAAAGAGAAAACTACATCTCCTCACGGGCTTTCTGGCCCAATAAAACCGGAGTAAATGTAAATCATTTCATCTGTCATCCTTCTAAGTTCTAATCGTGTGTCAATTACATCATTTACATGATTACTTATAGATTATTACTCTCAATCAGTTTTAAAGTGAAATTCTGTATTAAATTATTCATACAGCACAGCACATTCCATTCTTCAACCAAACATTCACAACTACTGACAAAAATCGATCATTTCATTTAACAAGAACATGCTTGCGCCAAACAAAACAATTGCACAAACGAACTGAGACAAATACCATTTATTGTATCATAACTTGTTTAGAACTCTGAAGTGGGTAGCTGTTCATGTGTGCCTTGACCAATGAAAATGACATCATAAACAATTGCTGCCACGGCTGCTCCAACAAGCGGCCCAAACCAGTACACCCAGTGGGCGTCCCAGGTCCAGCTGACGACTGCAGGCCCAAAGGAAACAGCTGGGTTCATCGAGGCTCCGTCAAATGCACCACCAGCAAGGATGTTTGCGCCAACAATGAAACCGATGGCAATTGGTGCCACAATTCCAATATTGCCCTTCTTTGGGTCCACTGCTGTTGCATAGACAGTGTACACCAGCCCAAATGTCATCACGATTTCAAATACGACGGCATTCCATACACCTACGCCCGACGAGAGTGAGAAGGCCGATGTCTCCTACAAGATGATTCCAATTGTTTTGTACTAATTAGACAGAAATTGTTCATATTATAATTATATATTTATCACAGTTGTTCCTGCATGACACAAAGTGAGGGAATTTGCATTGCATACTGGTACATCAATTACCATAAATAGTACTAATTGACTTTGTCAATAACATACCAGGCCTCCAGTGGCGATTTTCAACAGTACGCAAGCAACCACCGACCCAAGCAGCTGTGCAACCCAGTATAGCAGGCCCCTAAGAAGGGTTATGTTTCCTCCAATGAAAGCGCCAAAAGTAACAGCTGGATTTACATGGCCACCTGAGATGTTGGCGCCGACAGACACAGCCACAAATAAAGCAAATGCATGTGCCAGAGAAGCCGCAATTAAACCAGCCGGTGTCGCTGCTCCATTATTCGTTAATTTATCTGTTCAAGAGAAATACATACACATGATTAATCTCTATGATCATAGTACAACAACACTACAAAACAATTTTTTGAAAATGAATACGAAACTTTAGAATTGGAAAATGAACATACTGAAAGCCATGCCAGAGCCTTCACCGGCGAAAACAAAGATAACCATGGAGATGAACTCGGCTAGTGCCGCTTTCAGAGCATCCGGGTGGCTTGCCTCTGCCGAGGATCCAATAGCTATTCTTGACACAGGCATATTTTTTTTTTTTTTTTTAAGTTTATCAGAATTGTTTTTCTCTTGGAAACTAATTCTGTGTTTCTAGGAGAGGCTGAAACTTGAGGGCCTATCAAGTAACGGGGGTTTGTATATATAGTCTGAGCCTTTGGGCATGGTTTGATTGAACCAAACTTGTAATTGAGAATTTTATAGATAACTCGTCTTTAATAAACGAACCAACCACTTCCCCGCCGCACCCTAATATAAAGAAATAAAACTAAAGGAAATAACATATTATATGTTGAGTACAAAATTATTATTTTACTTTTCGGCTAATCTATTGGGTCTAAATCTCTTATTACTGTATTAATTGATTATATTGAAAAAATTAGGACATAATATATGAATGGTTGTGCCTTAACAGACGGCTATTGCTTGTGCACATTGTGTTTCATTTGAAATTGCATAAAAAATCGTATTTATGAATCATTTGAAATCGCATAAATTGATATTATTCAATATTCATTATCAAATTTATTATTATTATTTTTTTACTCTATTCTTCTTTTCGAAGATTCCCGTGTCTTTTTTTGGAATCATTAGCGGTCCATAAAAAGTAAGTAGGAAGCCAACTCTAAAAATTCGATTAAAGAAAATGTACTTCCAAAAAGGGACGGCGGATGTCGTTTTCAGGTCGAATAATTTGAGCTCAGGCCATTTTCAACCGTCAGATGGTCGGTGGACAGGGTTATATACTGGTCGGGCCTCCTGGCCTCTATCCTTCTGCCACGTGGACGGTACGATTGGCTTCAGATCAAAGATCGGCGACCCTTGGCTCATAGCGGTCGGACCGGGTCAATTGGTAGCCGTCCAGATGACATAGCTTTTGTCGTGTAGCTCTTGTTAGCTAAAATTATTTTACTTGGGATCTCCTGTGATAAATTTGATGTAGTATGTACCAGGTCGATAAAACATCTTAATCTTTTTTTTTTTTTTCTGTTTTTTTGTTTGTTTGTTTGTTTGTTTTTTGTAGCAGTTTCACACGGTAAGACAATTCGTGATAATATTACGAAAATCCCAGGGAGTAAAGACGAAACAAAAAACATTGGGATTGTGTTCAATTGTCTGTCCCCGACCTTAATAAATTGGCAATTTCATATTTTTTTTCGAATATTTTCTTTACACGAATGGATAGTGTTGACCCAAATGAAAATTAAAACTTGTTACTTATATTTGAAATTAAGAAATACTAGAGTTAATATTTGACTAGGAAGTCACAAAAGAAACTGAATAATATTTGAAGTTGTAAAATAAATAAATAATTAAATATATTATTAGTTCATCATATCCGCAAATACAAATATTAGTACTAAATCAATAATTTTTATTTTAATATGAGGTAATTAGATCTGTAGTAATGTTTTATTAACGCATTGCTATTGAGGTTTTCAAATAATAATTGGGGCCATATTTTGATTGAGGATCGACAGTTTTGTTGTATATAGAATCATTTACATGAAAATTCATATATCAACTATACATAACGAAACTTCTGGCCCAATTTGGAATCCGTAATTGAAATTCCTATTAGTGTTCAATGTTAATGTACACAGTACACTTCGAAGTTCCAAGGAGAAAGTGCACAAATCTGGGCTTGACCAATGTTTTCAAAAGCTGTCCTTCTTGGATTGAATTTTTTACTTCTTGGGCCTTCACAAAATGTACATTCCCACTTGAATTGCAGAAATCCAGAAACACAAACGGCAATACGGCATGCTCTACGCGCAAAAATTTGAGCCAGTGTTTTCAATAGAATTTGAAATTCAATTTATAAGCACACTTTTACTAAGCCTCTTTACAATTTGGCATTACCAACTAGCATACTAAATGATGAAGAAACAAAGTCAAAGAAAAAAAAAAAACACTTAACAAATCTATACACTTTAGTACATGAACCATCTCGATTCCCTAATTTTTCTGCTCATGCTTCATTCCTAAAACTCAACAATAAAATCAATAAGAAGCAGAAACCTACACTGTCATTACTAAGGTAATAATTGATGTAATTTAACAAACTCTAAGGCTCTGTCATGGTATGGTGACCATCAGTAGCAGTCATCTCTCCATCAAGTACTGGCACAGGAGTCACTGGCATCTCGTCAGAGTGTATCATGTCATGTTGTTGAACAACCAGTACCGAGGATACGACACTGTGCCCGTACACAAGTGCATCACCTATAGGCCCCAGCTCAGGGTGCTCTGCTGGCCTCCCAGCCAGCTTGGCCACCATGCTAGATGTGGGAAATCGGCCTTTACCCACGACTATTAATCCGAAATCGCCACTTCGCCCGATTGAGAGCACCGACTCTATGACGTTTTCTCTGACCAATTTTTCCTCATATTGGGCTTTGCTTTCAGTCATTTGCTGGAATTTGGTGATGGCTGCCTCGTCCAATTCCTAAGAGTTCAAATAAATTATAGAAGCTCTTATTAATTATAATTCTTTATATTGAACTTGGAACTTCTTTATAAGTAATTGTAATAAGATTGCAATATCTCAAGAATCAATAAATTATCAAAAAGACAAAAAAGAAAAAGTGTTGCTTCCATTCCTGTTAAACAAAATATAGTAAAACGACAATACTTTCGAGAAGACCAACCTTCTCTCTTTCAATATCCACATCAGCAGTGGAAAATGTGTAGCTCTGTTCCTCGTTTTTGGAAGGGGCTGGTTTCAGCTTCACGGCTTGCCTTTCATCCTCGCCGTCTGTATTGCCTGATACAAACCTCAAGGCTGTTACACAGACTCCAGGATGTTCTGCCATCCTCCCGGAGAGCTCGAGTGCCTCCCGATCGTCTGGGCCCCCGAAGAACACCACACATACACCATGAGCTACCTCCCCTGAACTTACCTGTTATTTCAACTCTGTTAAAGTGTGCTTACAACTATGATGTTTCCTTTTATACATAGCTAATCTGTCATTTTTTTTTTAAATTTCAATTAATGAAATTCTGTCAGGTTCCTTGCTATTGTTACAAATTTCTTAAATGTTATTTCCAGACAATGCCAAAGGAAACAGACCGAGTTAATTAATGACAATAACTTGGCTTCCTATTCCTACTGGTAATTACCAATTTGAAATTTTCACCAATAGCAATTGATATAATAAGTTCATTAAACAGTCATGTTGTTTATTAACCCAGTAGACGGTCATTTATTATCTTTCTACCTGCTCACCGCCACCAAAGCCCCGATCAACCAACAGTGCAACTGAACATGGTGCCTCCCTCAGCACCCTGCGGTTTACTGCACGCCACCTAGGACCAAAATTCTCCATATCGCCAGAATGTTCAGACCGGTGCCTGTGGAAGGGAAGGAGAATCAGCGACACCCGCCTCTGGTCGGCAACTGTACACACATCCTCATGCATTGTAGACAAAGAAGAGATGGCAGTGATGGGACGAACACGCACGTGGCTGAGCTGTGCATATGCTTCAAAGGCGACAGCCACATGGTCTTGTGGGTCCCGTCGGTCTCCAACGATTGGGAGCCCATTACGGCGTGCTGAACGAACCATCCGAATCGATGAGGATCGCTCGGTTAATTCAACCAAGCGAAGGATGTACAGCTTGAGGCGGCTGGTCTTGCCATTGTTTTGGCCACGCATGGTCTCAATAAGATTGATGAGAGAGGGGATGTCACGACTTGTGTGAACACAAGTAAGGACACGCAGCTCTTTTGTGTCATGTGAAGAGGGTGGAGAAGAGGAGAATTGGAGCTTGCGGCGGTGTGGGAGGTTGTGCTGACCTGGCCGAGCAGGCTTGTAGATGGCCATGACGGTGGGAGTTGTGATGAAGGTGGTGAAAAGTGCCATTAGTACAAGTATCGCAAATGTCTCGTCATTCAAAACCTGTATATTACCAAAATATAAGCTAATAAGAAGGAAATCTCAAATTGTATATATACACTTAAAATTCAAAATATTTACCTTTTTCTCTTTGCCGATATTTAGGACAATGAGCTCAACAAGTCCCTTGGTGTTCATCAAAAAACCTAGCGTGATCGCCTCTGTTAGTGACATTTTACATCCTAGAGCCACCACAAATGTCCCCAATATCTTTCCAGCACAAGCTGTCACAATAACCAGGCATAGAAGTCCCCATGCCTTCCCGCCCTTTATACTTGCAACATTCGTTTTCAGCCCACTTGATGCAAAGTACAAAGGTAAGAGAAGCCCCGAAACAAAATCCTCAATGCGCTCTATCAATCTCCCAGTAAACTCACCTTCTTTTGGTATCATCAAACCGAAAACAAACCCCCCAAATATTGAATGTATACCGATAAAGTCGGTCATGAAACCGGAAATCAGCACTCCTGCTAGAGTTAGACTTATCCAAAATTCACTTTCGCCACCTTCATCCTGTGACCTTCTTGCCACCCATGACATGCACGGCTTTATGACAACAATTTGAACAGCCACAAAAACAAGGCCGGATAGTAACACCCACAAGGAGATGATCGGGCTATGGTGAGTCCCCTCTCCACCACTGAGGGCCACTGCCAATGCCAACAGAATCCATGCAGCCACATCATTAAATGCTGCTGCTGCCATAGCAGTCTCACCAAGACGAGTCGTCAGGAGCTTCAATTCAGCAAGTATACGTGCAAGCACGGGAAATGCAGTGATGGATAGAGAAACCCCCATGAAGACCAGAAATGGTGCATAATCGGCTTGGTCGGCACCAGGAATAGCACTGCGAAGAACGAACGCGACACCTACCCCACATGCGAAAGGAAGGGTTATACCAGCTGCTGCAATGGAGAAGGCATGACGGCCGCTACGACGTATCGAGCTCAAGTCGAGCTCGAGCCCAACTAAGAATAAAAAGAATAATAAACCAATGTTGGCCACTGATTCGAGGATCGGAGTGCTCCATGACGGGAAGACGTTGTGGAGATATGTTTGGTTCCGGCCAATTGCTGACGGGCCAAGAATGATACCGGCCTAAATCATAGAATAAAGAAATGAAGCCAGTTCAAAGAATAATAAATACAAGTTTTATTTAAATTATCTAATTATCATGATTAAGTTGAAGAGAAATTAAAGGCATATTAACTGGTAATTTTAAGCGGGCCTGCCTTTGAGAATATTTTAGAAAGTAATCTTGTCAGGTAATTTATATTTTGGAATATCTGAAGCACTTCTTTAAACAAAAAGAATATCTGAAGCAAACATGAAGTCAACGGCCACAATATCTAATACGTCACTGTGTTCAATAAATATTTAAAAAAAATTACCTTTTGCATTTTCTTTATATATCAAATTTTCTAAAAGCTTTTTAAGGTAGTACGTAAATAACGGTGGAGTCAATTCATAATAGCTTTAGTTGAGAGCTAGTTTGAACTAGCAGGCACCTAATTATGATAAATGGACTCACAATCTTAATTGCCTCAAAGAACGGAGGAAAAAGTACAAATAATTCCCAGCATTTCATCAAGCACATAAGTGCTTTCGCACAGAATGAAATCAAATAAAAATTGTGAAACACAAACAAAAAGAAATAAATTTAATAAATAAAGTAGAGAGATGAGACCGCATACGATGATCTCGGCAATGACTTTGGGCTGCCGGAGCGGCCGGAAGAGAAATGTGAGGAGGCGGCTAAGCACCAAGACCAACACAGTTTGTAGAATCAGCAAAGGAAAGGCGAAGTGTAGCGGGTCGTCGCCTTGCCATATCCCATTTGAAGATGTCTTTATTGAGGTTATATTGACTGCCATGACTAATTGTTGGTTTCTCTCTTCTTTTCTTTTTTCTTTTGCTTGTGGCTTTTCTGGGAATACGAGTGAGAGGAGCAAGACGACCTTAGTTTAGAATAGTCACTGTTTTGTAAACAAGGGAGCCTATGGAGAGTTTGTCTTTGTTCTTTTTTTTTTCTTTTGTTGTTTTTGACTAATATAGAGAGTTTGTTGGAGACTATATAAGAAGGGGGATCTGGATCATAAATTCTAAATAAAATTGGTTAACCGCGTAGGTACGCAATTGCACACGTGTAACCGTTATGAGGTTTCCTGTTTCCTGCTTCCTGTTATGGTTAAAAATTTGCTGAGTAAAATGAAAGAGCGGTCGTACAACCGCTTGAATAAATTAGGAATGCACTCTTAATAGTGGCAGAGGGTGATTTTTATTATTAATGTGTTCAAAGTTCATAAAATTGAAAATAATTGAAATAAAATAAATCTAATATTCTAATTAATGTTGGACATAAAAAAAATTGCATTAAGCATTATGATGAATAAAAAAAACAAAAGTATATATTTTTCTCATTATAAGAAAGAATATATTTAGAAAATTCAAAGTCCAAAATTAATTTTTCATAATTATAAATGCATTATCTTACTATAATAGCTTGAACAGGAGCAAAATGCTTTTGTCACTTCTTAGTTGCAACCTACAATTACTTGTCTATGTTCAAGCAATCAAGCTATATGGATCCGAAAAAAGTGAAGTCCAGTATACAATCTTTCTAGTTATTTTTTGTCCTCTTCTATACTTCTAATAGCACTAGCAGTAGAGTACTTATTAAAGTTGCGAGAGCACGACCACTAGAGCGACCGAAGAAGCAAATAGGACAAACGAACCAAGGAAGATAGAACGAAATTAAATGGAACTTGAAAAGAGGACCACCTAATTTAATAGGAGATACCGGGACGAGACCGAACAAAATTGTACTCGGCAATCAAAATCATTTCAAATTTTTTCCATGCAACATAAGCTAATTTAATAAATCCATTAATTATATTTAACCATTGCAATGTACTTATTAAAATTTTATCGAAATCAAATTTCAGATTATTGAAATTTCTTTTACGTTTTTTTTCAAATGTTTTTAATTTGTTAAAATTCCAAACATATATAATAAGTTTTAAACTTCAAAAAGAATATTAAAAATATATATATAATTCAGATTTCTATGAGATTTCAATATATAAAGTGAATTTGTTAAATTATATTTGTCGATTTGTAAAATATCGAATAATGTAAAAAAAAAACTCAAGAGCCAAAAAAAATCATTTAAAGGGGACAAATATGCAAATTTATTTTTTGAGAGGTCTATTCTATATATTTGTTCATAGTTTCACTAATGTAGCCTTATATTTATTAGAAAATTTCAAAGTTCAGAGGAGGACAAGCCCACAAGGTCGCCACGCTGGAAACATATCCATCATGATTCATGATGCATTATAAACTATCTCTAATTTAATTAGCTGATAAATTAAGAAAAAAAAAATCAAAATATTATAATAACTCTTGTAAATAAAAATTCCCCTACTTAACGATCCAAAGTTTCATCAGATATCATGATAAATGTATAAGTGAAATAATATCCTTGGAAGAAAACTTTTTCATCGATATTGTTAGATCGATAATAATTGATTATAGTATTTATGTATTTTGATGACTCGTCAAAAAATATTTCTCATTAAAAAATCAATATGAAGTAAGGAATCCTATCGATTCAGCAGCTTTCTCAACTGAACGACGCTTTATGCCAAATTAAATACGTCAAATTTAGGCAATTAATGTTATAGTAGTTTTTAGGCAATTATTTTTTAGGCAATTAATGTTATAGTATTTCCAATAAAATGATTACACACATGTTTAGTTTTGGTCAGTTAATCTTAATTACATTTCGTTTCAAATTAATACATACTTATTTTTCCTTCAACTAATAATTTTTATTTTGTTAAGATGATTAATATAAGGAATACTAGAAGTTCAAGATAACAAGTATTTACTTTAACTTAAAGCAAGTGTTCATTTATTTTATAAATAAATCTTTTCTAGTGTTCAGTTTATATTTGTCAGTCTAGGTAATAAATTTTTAAGTTCAAAGTATTTACTGACACGCTATAAATTTTTATCTTATGTGATAACTAAGCGTGCATTTTAAAGTGAATGCAGAATAATATAAAAATATTTAAGAGGTGAATTACTTCATTTAATCCTTTAAGTACAAATAATTCCTTATATTTAGTCTCAATGATGGAGTCGATGACAGAGTTTTTTTCTTTTTAAGTGTTATGTCGGTAATTTAAAATTTTTTTATATTACAATATAGGAGATGAGCTTTTCCCTTGGGGATCAACATTGCTAATCTTTCTTCATATTACAAGCTAGAAGTTTCATTTTATCACTTTTACGGCCACAAGGTCAATGATAAAACTTCTGTAAATAAATTTAACAGGTTGTCATGAATCCATTTATACATATTTTATAAATAATTAGATAAAATTATTACCAATTTTAATATTTTATCAATTGCTTCCGTCACACCCACTTCATCAGACTCTCCAGTCTTGATAAAAGTCAAGATGCATCCAAGTCCAAAATTGTTCCATCCATTTAATTTCTTACTTCTATGGCCTACGGGGAAAAATATTACGTCCAATTTGACCAATAAATCTATGGGTATCGATTGGTCTGAGGATTCACATGCTCAAGTGAGTTTAAGACGTACACGTGTTTCCCATGCCATTGGAGAGAGAGCGCACGATATAGGTCAAATAGACAATAAAATTTTCAAATAAAAAAAAGACGATAAAATATATTCATTCCCAATAAATAATAAATACGAGAAAGAGAGAATTATCAAATCATCAATCTTCAAAAGATACTTCAAAAGATACTACAATTTCCGAGGGTTTTTCTACAGTGTCACTGAAGGATATATTGTGACACATTTGCATTATCTTTTACGTACAACGGGTTGTAGGCTTTATGATAATAGTTCCTTTCAATATGCCACATAGTGTTCTATACGAAATTCTCCACAACATACAAATGAGGAAAAAATGGGCTGCCAATTTTTATAAGCCTCTCCACAATTATTTTTTCATGGAACCTATGGACGCTCTTAAATAATTATAAAGAATTTTGTGTTGTGCTTTTGCAATTTTTATACTTTTTACAAAAAAAATATTATATAGATACTATTTCTTTATACATTTTAATATGTCTATCAATAATTGTAATTATTTAATAAGGATATATTTTTTAAACAGTATATTAACCGGCATAATTACAAGAAATCAAGTAATATAGCTTTTCTATTTTGGATTTTTTTTTTTGGGGTCAATTTTTACTTTTGATTGGTTGTTTGCAAGACTTTTCACATCATTTTTCGATAAAATTTTATGACTAAAAATATTATTCTATCAACTATATATATCATATATTTTTCAAACAAATATTTATTTCATTGTTTTAGAAATAATCATGAACAAATATATTAATATGTTCATATATGGATGTTGATAATTATAACTATATCGCAAAATATCTTGTACAATAGCACGTTAATTTTAACATTGTACATTGTAGATCCCAACAATTAGAAATTATGTACAAAGCAATATATATTGGTATGCATAAATTCCTTACTATCCTCTCTTTAATTTATTTATCACATCATGTATAATAATAAAACTCTATGCTTCCCCTACCAAATTTCAATTATCATATTTTCTTAATTTTAAAAAAAATATAGAACAGGTTGAAGTACACCATTTATCGCGCGAAGCATGAAATTATGGCTAGTTGACTTTAAAATAAATGGATCGGAGCTGTAAATGGATCTTTTGAGGCACAAACTAGGTGTATTGATTGACTTTGTTATGTTGTGTAATGGATTCTATAATCTTGAGTTTCTACTCGTAGTAATAAGTTTTTAAACAATATTTTGCATATTAGTTTATACGTTTTCATGAAATTTTACTTTTTTTTTGTTTTGTATAAAGATATGAATATATTTTGAGAATTAGTTTTTATTATGGAAGGCTTATTCTTATTATATTCAAATCATAAATCTTGAACTTCCTTCGCATAGTTTTTAAATTTAAAATTGTTATTATGTTTCATATCAATTTTGAAGTATAATACTATATTTTTAAATTTTATGACTACTGCTGTCATAATTAACAAAACAATATAACTATAATATATATGAAGTATAATAATATATTGACAAGAAGTAAACATGTTAAGTTACCATTGTTAATTTTAAATTATTCGATTCAAACCAACTTACTCAAATTATATATATATGATGATAGAAAATTATATTATTGTTGGAATCGTAACAGCGGAGTGAGAGTAATCAACCCATGTCTGAGTGTGAATGAAGACATTCCACATGGCCTCAAAATGATAAAAGATATATATAGAACAAAAAAGGTATCCTAGTTTGTTCCTGGAAAACTTTTCTTAGATTGGTTTTCAAAATGTTATTTGAAAAAGTTAAAACAGCCGAACAACTGTTGTATGCTATTTTGGAATTGGTATTCTTGCGATGGGAACATGTAACAACCTATACTGTTTTGACGCACTTATAGACAGGTGTTTTAAACTATAACCAGAAAGTTAAGCCGTTTGACGCTTATTTGCAAGATCTATGATTTGTAATGCCAAATTTAAACAAAGGAGAGGGACAAAAAAGACCACTAAAGTTCTGGGTTTTGTGCACTTTTTGTTTGCCTTTCTAATCAGCAAAAAAGTTGTAAATCCTGATTGCTTTATGTTTCTTCCGTCAACAATCTGTCCGAACATCTCAATTTATTGTATTTGAAGTCAATTAGAGGTGGGTTCCACCACTTCCTTAATTGAATATGTGAGTTGCGCACTTTTTGTTTGCCTTTCTAATCAGCAAAAAAGTTGTAAATCCTGCTTGCTTTATGTTTCTTCCGTCAACAATCTGTCCGAACATCTCAATTTATTGTATTTGAAGTCAATTAGAGGTGGGTTCCACCACTTCCTTAATTGAATATGTGAGTTGATATAATACTTAGTTTAAAAATTTTTAATAGAAAGGTAAAGTTTAGTCAATGCCGTAAAACCAAAGAATTGGAAAACTCAAAATATCACTGTCTATATATTAGCCAATAAAACATTTATGATATTTAATTTCTTGATTCAAAGTCTAATTTTATTGAATTTATGTTCCAAGTAAATTATTTAAAAAATAGAAAACGTTCTGCTTTTCTCGGTTCAGGTTTATTTTTTTTTAGAACAATTAATGCTTGTATTTTCAAAAACCATTAGTCTAAAATCATAATTTGTCAAAATCACAATTTCTTAAAATCAGACAGGGACAATGTCGAATTCAAACTCCGGACGAGACCACCTTGCCGTCTTTGTAAGAACCGGCTGATCTAAAATGCAGCCTTAAAATAAAAGACACCAACTTTAATGTTTTTGGAAAATAAAACAAAAAACAACATTATTTAATTGATGTTAGATTATTTAATATGATATATTCATAGTTACTAATTAAGACAATCTGTCATGATTATTGGACGTACGGCCTAAATACTGGACCATTCTTTGCTGATCTTGGATATCTAAGAGCACTGACAAAAAGGTAAATGGGGTTGGATGACTAATAACTATTTCCTACCTGACACTTGTCGTCGAACTTGGAAGAAAGGTTGGGTAAATTTTCTTAAAATTTTCTACTGGTGTCAAAATTGTATATTCCAACCCTGGATATTACCGGTCTAGAAAATTTAAAAATTATGTCCAAAATTCTAGCTAGTTACTTGTCTATGAGTATATATAAATGGTGCGAATGCATGCATTAATAAAAGTTTGAATTCTAATTTTATTTGTTAGACAACTACAGTAATAGATAATATATGTTTTTTTCTTAATAATATAGATCGATTTATCAAATAAATATCAACGTAGGAGTCCGACTTTAATGGTCAGTAACTCCATTGTCTCTCTAGAGAGAACAAGTCCAAACTGTCAAACTACAATACTAATTTTAAATTATTTGATAAATAATTAATATATGTTTAATTTATATCGAATTTAATAGTTATTCCATCGATATAACATATATTTGTAAAGATGTTAAACATATTCTAGTGAAAAGCATATTGACTGAGAATGTTAGTGGGATTTTTCCTTGGAAATGTAGGTTGCTAGCTACTTGCTAGGGATAGACAAGTAAAAAAATGTTTCCCAAGTCATCATGATTTGTTCATGTTTAGCAAGGAGCACTTTGACCAACATATATATATATACGCCATTATAATAAGATCACGTCCTTTTTATGATGATGTCAGAAAGACACTTCGATAATTCACTTCAAACTTGTGAGCTCCATAGCTGAGTTATCCAAAGTTGCACGGTTGCTCCACTAGTAACATTATTTCCATGTAATTTCTTCACCTTTAATTTTTTTAAATTATTTTCATACTGGCGAATGATACGCATTATTATCCATTTTAAAACTACTAATGTCAAACACTCAAATTTGACACACAAGAGAGAACAAACAAGTCATATATGACTACTAATGTAACTTTTATAGGCTAATTAAATTGCATCCACAAAAGCAAACTCACCACATCCAGGTAGATGCAAATAAAAGCAATGTAGGTAAAAGGTTGTATATAAATGTTCTCTAAATGCTAAAGTTTGCCTAGCATGAGAATACAATCCGAAACCAATTCAAACACTCCAAATTAGAAAGACCAACCCACCGCTTGATCAAAAAGCAACATCAACAGATATGATCATATGAACCATGCATCAGGACTATCAAGGGAACTCTCAAATCTGAAGGGAATATGTGAATGCACTTGGTCTACCACCTAGATGTGCAATCAATTGTTCCCGTGGGACCCCGTTGGATTTTTCTGATTTGGTTAATTAAATTTATAGTAGCATGAAAGAGCTCTTTATTACCGTCCTGTATATATTATGATCAGGAAATTGGTATAAAATAAAGGAACGGCTAAACTTCCATAAAAAAAATGCCAAATTAAATACATTATCTTTTTTAAGTTTTATTATAGCTGAAACTTTAAATACATCATCAAATAGACAAAACTGAACTTTGTCAAACACATCATCATTTCCATAGCTATATTAAAATACATCATCAATTTGTGTGGCCTGTCATGACTATCAAAGTTGGCAATGACTAAACAATTTTTAAGTGCCAAATCAAAATACATCATTAAAGATACAAAATACTGAACCTAGTCAAACACATTATGATAATATTGTGGTCTATCATGGCTATTAAGGTTGCAGTATGCTAGAGTGGATTCGCGACTCACACGTGTAATTACAGTGACATCGGAGACCAGCACAATGAATTAAAGTCATCGAGAAAAAAAAAAAAAAGTAAAACCTTGATTTCTAATAAGAAATAATAAAAAGGAACCACCCTGAACTCACCGTCTAACATATAATTTTTTCGTGCATCTTAAATCTTAGAATGTACAATTAGTAATTACCATATTCATGCAACTTTATTTATTTATCATTTCACATCTATCTATCAGATATATATAAAAAAAACGTCTTATCAATTATAAGATAAAATTCACTTCAGAACTTCTAATCGGCCGTTTCCATGTGTCATTTGTATAGCGAGTCAATAGTAAATCTAACAGACTAATTTGAATACTCGCTGTACAAGACGAATTTACCATCACTAGAGCCTAGAGCAAACCTAAACAACACCCTGTAATTTCACTCAAAAAAAAAAGAAAAAAAAATAACCTCGAGTAATTAAGAGTTTAAAGGCGCAGATTGTGTTGCTCATTCAATCTCACCGTCCTTGTATTTATTGAACTTCTGCTTTATTTAGTCTTTTTCGGATTTTTTTTTTTAAAAAAAGCAAGGGGTCAAGCTCCAAAACTTTTATATATAAATCGAAAGTGATTACAAAACTTTTTTTGGGGTTCAGAGAGCGAACCCCTAAGAAAAGAAAGCAGAAAATAAGAGAAAAGATGAGATACAAACTTTTTAAAAAAATAAATAAATAAACAAAATAAACAGCAAAACTCTAGGAGACTGCAGCATGCGAGGCATTTAGAACGCCCCATTCATGGAGGAATTCATCAGCAACACTTGTGGGATTTTTGGAGATGGAGGAGAAAATCTTGTTACATCTCTCTCCAAACAACAAAACAGGTGATCAGCAGTAACTTCCTCTGCTTCTTATCTGTTACCGAAGATTGTAACAAAATCGCTGTGCTGGCAGTAGAGGGAGTCTTTTTCGGCTTTATTAATTGTACATGTTATTTAGTATGTCTAGGTTAATTTCAGCCTTTCAGGCCTTGGAATATCCCCTCAGCAATTAAGAAAAGGAGAAATGTACGTAGGCTGTTTAGATATGCTGTGCATAGTTCTCAAATAATCACATGTATTGTCCCCAGAAATGATTTATTTTACAATGAATCTATACTGAAATTGGCTCTGTTTCACTAATATATTTTTCTCTTATATTAACTATATGGTTCAAATGAAGACTTTCAAACGAAACCCATAATGACAAAAATGATAATTAAATTAAAAAGAGGAAACATAGTTTGTTATAGGAAGAGCTAAACAGTCGAACTCAGAACGCATGCTTTTGGGATCCTGTGATGGAGACACGTAACAGCCTAAACTTCTAAGAATTGTAGTCTAAGTTGCCACCTCATTCTTAGAATTCATTGTAGCAGAACAAAAAATTCATTAGGCTGGAAGAGTGAAATTAAAGAATGCTATCACCAACTAAGATTGAATTAAAATATTGGAACATAATCCAATACAATTATGAGAGATATAAATACGAGACACAGTATATGCCACTGCCATGTGGATATTCAGAAGACGTGATCGTCATGTCATGCTAAAAAATTCTAATAAAATATTTAAACATTTATAAAGGCCCAGTGCAAGATGTGTTCTCAGATTTTATTGCATTGACATATTGCTAGGCAAAAGAATAAAAAAAGTACAAAAAGTTATGCATCATTTTTCCCTCAGAATTCCCCAACTCATTCATGCACAACAATAATCCTGTTGTCATGACGACCAGCCTTTAATTTTGTTGTAAAAGAAAAGAAATTGTTGAGTGAAGGTCACAGATTCGAAATTTAATTGGAGAACTTTTTGTAGATATTTAAATTGAAAAAATTGAAAATCTTAATCCATTTTTTCCAAAAAAAATTCCTGTTTCTGCTAGAACTATATGAAAATAAAGACACCACAATTTCATTTGATATTGAACTTCTATAGTGCTCATCCACTGCTAAGTGATTCAGACAGACTTCAAAAGGCCGTATAACTACTATACCATGATGGAAATGATAACAGCCCCGGCAGATGAAAAGTGGGTTATAATTGGTAATTCCTCACTTAACTCCTGTCAGGTTATTATGCAATGTACGAAGAGGTGAGTTAATTTCTCCAGTATTAGTTGAAGTTGTATATTTCCAAGTTTGAAAGAAATTCAGAAATATTTCTAGTTTGGTACTATTTGTTCATCTTTTGTAAGAATACTTGTTCATCATTGTTTCTTTCTTTGAAAAGTAGGGAAAGACAGGTAAAGATGAAACCTAGTAATCATTATTCATGCTTATTCCTTAGCGAGCACTTTCGCAAACCTATCCATTATAGATGATTCCCTTTTTATGAAGATATGAGATAGACCACTTCAGAGGATTTCATGTCCTACATGTGAGTCCCATTCAAAAGTTGATACGTCTAGAATTGTCTAAAGTTACATGGTTGTTCCACTAGTTTCATTTTTTTCTTGTGATTTCTTCACTTTTTGTTTGTTATTTTCAAATTGAATACTATTATATATGGAGCTTGATTTCTTCCCTGGCGCATTATCCATTGTAGAAGTACTAATAACACATGTGATCTAATTAACTAGACAGGTACCTCAAATTGAAAACTTTTTTACTGATAGATGCTTCTCAGAGTCAGAGATCAAGCTGAAGATAGATACATGTTCTGCTTGTGTAGAGTACAGATAAGGATGCATCCCAGTGGCTTGTTGCCTATACATTACCCAAGTCAAACGCTGAAAATTAAGCGCAAAAGAAAGAAAAAAAAAATCAAGAAAGCAACAACAAGTCTTATATCTCTCGTGATTAAACTTACTATCAATTGAAGATAGGATTTCACAGAGTACCTTAGCTTATCCATACAAAAGGATTGCTCTGTTGAAATGTGTAGATTTTCAAGAGTTACTATCGAAAATGACTTTTTTTTACAGACTAAAACAGTGAAATTGCTACAAAATCCTAACTTAGCACGGTTCACGAAGATGTAAATAAAAGCATTCGTCATAATAAATTACATTGTACAATTTTCCAGTATAGCCTACGTGTATATCAAAAGAGTCCACCACCAGTTTGTTTATTCTTCCAGATAGATTCGAAATGGGCTGGATTGGCGAATTTCGGCCCAATACACGGCCTATGTGCCTTAATTCCATTTGAAAGTCTGCTTACTGAGATTTAAGGCCTACTAGCTGTGGCTGATCAATTGTTGTCATCTTTCCATAGATTAAATAAATTTTTTATATAACTTTCCGTAAATATGGTTCTCGAAAAAAAAAAAAACCATTAAATACCTTTGTCCATTAAAAATAGAATAAAATTTTTAGACCACAAATTTATACTATATTATCTGGTTTTTAGTTTACTTCCCATTGCTCTTTGGAGATACGGTGCAATTTTTTTTTCATTATTTGTAAATGGATTGCAGGATGAGAATGGAAAGAAAACGAGGAACTCTACTGAAAGAAATTTCAATTCTAAACTTTTCTACTACTACCAAAGAAAGAATTTGCCTAAAAAATAATTAAATCATACGGTCAACCCAATTTTTCATTGTAAAGCTCAATATATATCTGCGTAACAATCATAAATTCCTAGATGGATGCTGGTTTATTCTTCCAACAGACAAATGCGCTGAAACTGAAACTAAATTTACAACTCTGCCTACCAATAAAAAAAATAATCTTAAGAGGGCCTTTCAAAATTCTCGCTTGAGCAAACAAAAAAATGTGACTCGGAATCAGATATATGATATAACAAAAAAAATAAAGACACGAGACAATATAAAACCAACAAAATTAATAAATGAGAAGAAATCTCCTTCCTGTAAATTTGAGTAATTGAGTATTTAGAAATGTACAAGGATAATGGCAGCCATGAATCCGATACATTTGCTCAATGTGTATTCACATGGTATTAAAGATAATGGCAGCCATGAACAGCTTGGAGCCAGGATTGAAGGTTGCTGGTACCGCCTGGATCAAGGATCATCACTTCATCCTACTGGTACAACATTGAGTCACACAGATGGTTCTGACAAGGGCACATGGCTGGTACAATTGGCTGGCCATGGTCATCAATTCATCCTACTGGTACAGTATGATTGGCAACAATGCATGACTGATACGATTGGCTGGTAAGCATGACTGGCACAATTGGCTGGCCATGGTCTGCCTGACCGAGGCACTACACAGACAACTCTCTCACCTAATTAGTACTGGTGGTCTCGCATCAAGGAGCCATTTTATTACTGGTACGCTTGGTCTGGTAATGCAAGGAGACAAATTCCCTGATCATCCTGTTGTACCTTTCTAGTATTAATAATTCGTTAATTATATATGTACTTTGTAACATAATTTCAACTGTAAATACAGAATTTGTTGCTGTAAGTTACAAAATTGCCCCCTAAAAATAAGTGTATAATGCAACATGAATTTATGAAAGCAGGGCCCTGTCCAAAGAAAAAGGAAAATGAGAGAAAAATAGAAGACCGTTGTTGTTGACAGATAAAGATGACCCATTTAAATTAGGAAATTGAGTGGGTTAGTAAGTTGAATTTAGTTTTACAGAGTGCATCAGGTGTGAACGCATGAGTTCTTTCCTTGATTCCCCAAGATTAAATAGTGCGAACCCACAAGTTATCCCAACCAAGATATAGAAAATTATTGAGTTATCTCATTCTCTGAGAAAATATATGAAACCGTTTGTATAAACAGAGATCCCATTCGTCTCAACCAGGATAAGCGTATACCTTCAAGGGAAAGTAAGCTTAGCGATTCTTATCCCTATATATACCTTCATTCAAACTCCATTCCCCAACGGGCAACGGCTATATTATCTCTATTCGTCCCTACTGTTGTTCATTTCCCTCTTTCCACCAAACCCTTCTGGCGTAAAACTAGTGTGTAAGCTTAGCGATCCTCCTCCATGAGAGTCTATATCTTCATTCAAAACCCTTTCCCAACGGCTGTATTCCCTCTCTTCGTTTCATTTTCATCTATTCATTTCCCTGTTTCCCCAAATTCCTCTTGCATAGCGCCACCTCTCAAAACCTTTGATCTAGGGTTTATATTCCTGTTCCTCTCTCTCTCTCTCTCTGGTGTCAAATTCTCAGACCTCTGTTTCTGTCAGCGTGATTCAGAGCAACATTGGAGATTTTGGAGACATTAAAGACCTCCAAGAGCACCTCTCATGACTGTGCGACACATGAAGTATAACAAGGTTTGTTTAGCCTGATTTTTTAATTTCTTTTATTTTTTTTAGTGTTTCTTGAATTCACTTTTCAGTTCTTTTTTTTCAAAATTATTTAGTGCCAGGCATTAATTTCTGAAATTTGCTTAAAACTGCATCCAAAATTTGATTTCTACCTTGAAATTCTTACTATTCTTTTTGGAAAAATGAGAGGTAACCCAGTTTCAGTTTTAAGTTTTTACAAATCCTGCTTCCAAAGAAGGATATATCCCGTGCTTTGCTTTTCACTCCCCACTCAATTTCTCCTTCTTTCCCCCTTACGATTCTTCCCCCTTTTTTTTTTCTCTCTCTTTTAGAAAAGGAGTGCAATCTCTTTTTACCAGAAAGTTTCTTGATCTGCTTTTCAACTCATTACTGAACACTACTGTCTTTCAAATCAATAGGGAAATGTCCTAATAAATTGTGCACAAATCGTGTGTATGCGTACACATTGAGAAGTTATAGCTGCCTGAATAAATTGTTTGAGTTTTGGAGTCTATTAATTCATATAACCCACAATAATTTCTGACAGGTAACCTTCGTAACAAATTTGGCACTAATTTTTTTTTTCACTTTAATCCAGCAGGTTCAAGAAAAGGTAGATGAAGGATCAAAGACGTTCTTATACCAGGTCTACAAAGTCTCTAGGTTTTTCTACTTCATTTGTTTAGCAATTTATGACTGTTTTTGTAAAACTGAGTAATCATTTGCGTGGTGCCTGTTTCTTTATAATGATTCTTTAACAAAACTTAGTATGCCCTAGAGGTCAGACAATTAAACATAAATAGAAAAGATATAACGACAATAAAGGTTTCCAAAAATATACAAATAACAAGTAAGACCCCTCTGTTTTCTGTATAAGAAGTGATTATCCAACAATGAAGACTTGATGATACCAAACAGACTTGGAAAATCCATCGTTAAACTTTACTACACAACAGTCTGAAACCTTTGAAATAAATGAATATTATGTGAAGTTATCTAAATTAAGTAATCTTGAATTAATATAACACAAAAAATAATGATTCCAGATGCGAGCTTCGAATAAATATGCACTGTGAAGAAGGCGTCAGCATCCTGTCAGAAATGCTTTGCGAGGCCAATGCACCAATCTTAGGTATGTTATTATCCTTTCTTTTTGGATTTTTGTTTCAACCATAACCAACTTTGTAGAAGTTGAGTGGGAGTATGTAGTCCCATGCATGCACAGTGAGTTGTAGATCTGATTAGATGTCATTTTGCATTGTGCTCACAAAGATTTAGAGAAATCTTAGCCTTATTTGACGAAATTATGTCGATCTTTGGGGTCATTTAAATTCATATGCAACCTTATTATAATCCAACAGATTAAAAAGGTAGATGAAGGAACAAAGAGGTTCTTATTCCAAATCATTGTTGACATTTTAAATTGTAAGTTTCCAAGTTGCCAGTCAGGCTAATAAAACTGTGCTCTAGAGGTTAGACAATTAAAAAGGAAAAGAAAAGATAGCATGCAGTGCCATACTTTGTTTACAACTGGCACCGATTTTGACAAATTTTATAATAATGTTTGTTCATATCACCCAAACTAATTTCTGACATGCAACCTTGGTAACAGATGTGGCACTAAGTTTGTTTTTTCGCTTTAATCCAACAGGTTTGAAGAAAAGAGGTGGATGAAGGAACAAAGAGGTTCTTAGTCCAAGTCTCCAGGTTTTTCTACTTCGTTTGTCTAGCAATTTATGATTGTTTTTTTTTTTAAACTGAGTAATCATTTGCGTGGCAACCTTTTTCTTTATAAAGTCAATGATTTTTTAACAGAGTATGCTCTACAGGTCACACAATTAAACAGAAATAGAAAATATAAAACGACAATAAAGGTTTCCAAAAATAGCACACGATGCCATACTTAAATTTGTTTGCAACTGACACCTGGTTATACTATACAAATAACAAATAGTCTCCTCTGTTTTCTGTATGAGAAGTAATTATCCAATAATGAAGACTTGATAATACAGCAAACAGACTTGGAAATCCATTGTTAAAATTCACTACCCAACTGTCGGAAATCTTTGAACTATCAGAAATCAATAAATGGTTGTTCTGTGCGGTTATCTAAATTAACTAATCTTGAAACTAACATAACAAAGCAATTTCCAGAGGCGAGCTTTGAATAAAAATGCATGGTGAGGAAGGCGTCAGCATCCTATCAGAAATGCATGGTGAAGCCAATGGACAAATCTTAGGTATGCTATTATCCTTTCTCTTTGGATTTAGATCTAAACTGATTGGATGCCATTTTGCTCAAAACTTTTGTTCAAAACCTGATGATAATCTTCCCCGTGGAACCATTATTTGAAAAACTACTATTTAAAATATATATGCACATGCAAAGTAATTCTATTAAACTAACTTAATTAGTTTGTATTTAATCAACTAGGGAAAGCCGGGTTCTCATAACTGAGAGCATGCATATATTTTTGCCAACTCTTACTGCAGGAGAAAATTAAAAGGGATAGTATGGTCAAGTTGCCTTGTGTGAAATGTATGAATATGCATGTTGTGATTTTGTAAGCTGCCTAAGGTGCCCCATAATTTAATTTCATTCTTTTGGCAGCCTGCGAGTTGCTTCGTATATGTATTTGTGGCTTGCATGCCAATAGGTTTAGGACTATTATGTTGCACTTTATATTTCTAGAGTAGTTTATATTTTACTATTACAATACTAAATCAAAAGGTATATGACGACGTGGTGTATGGTGGCGTGGTGCAAGACCGGCGGGAGTCTCTGAAGATTGTTTCATGACCATACTATCCCATTACTACTTTATATCAAGTTATATATTTTTATATTTATAATTGTCATAGGATAGGTATGGTTTGTATGTTTGACACGACCGACCACTATATATAAAATATGGAAATACAAAATTATTACCAAAGAAAATTTATTTTTGTTACGTGTCGAAGAACTAAAGAATTGCAATATAATTCATTTAAAATGTCAACAATGATCAGTAAGATTAAAAGTTTAAAAAATGAGAAAATTATTTTTGTTATTTTTCAAGAGATTAAGAATTGCAAAATAATAACCTCGAGTCCATTTATAACGATATTTTAAGACTTGCATGAATTAAAAAAAAATAGTGGAACGTTCATTAAGCTATCTCAAAGCTAAAAGAAAGTATTTTTAAACGAAATAAAAATATCATATCTCACGCGTCTCACGTCTCAAGTCGCGAGAGAACGAAAAAAACGAAAGGTTCGCAAGACGCATGAGTGTCAGGGTGCCTCCGCGAGCGCGAGCGCTAAGGGGGGCGAGGGGCGAGGGTTCGAGACGGGGTGTCGGTGGGTTTGTGGGGGGGGGGGGGGGGGTTGTCTCTGCAGGGTGAGGGGTGGGGGGTTCGAGGCGAGGGTAAGTGCGGGGGTGCCTCGGCGCGAGGGGGTGGGGGGGTCGGAGGCAGGGTTTGGAGGGGGAGAGGAAGGAGGGTTCGAGGCTAGAAGCGAGGAGAGGAGGGCGGGCGAGGGGGGCGGGCGGGAAGCGAGTGTGGGTGGGGCGAGGGGGTGGGGCGAGTGCGTGCTGGGGAGATATGGAGAGGGGTTCGAGGCAGGAGGCGGGGAGGGGGGAGATAGGAAGAAGGGGGCGTGACCCTCCCTCTCTCCAACCCCTTCCTCGCCTCAAACCCCGCCCCCTCCCACTCTCCCCCTCGCGCCTCTCCCTCTCTCTCCCCTCTGCACCCCGCCTCCTGCCTCCCTGCGTCGAACTAGTCATCCACCACGTTAGGACATAGAAAAAGAGGAATATTAGTATAATAAATTTGAACCCATCTCCCCCCCCCCCTCGCCCCTCCTACAACCCACCCCCCCCCCCCCCGGACCCCGCCGTTCGCGTCGAGGCACCCCGCTTCGCCTCGAACCTATCTCTGCACTCATGCGTCTTGCGAACCTTTCGTTATTTCATTCTCTTGCTTTCTTTTTACTCGTTGTTCACTCGCGTTTAAAAATACTTTCTTTTAGCTTTGAGATTGTTTAATTTCATTTTCGTTCCACTAATTTTTCTTTAAAATTCGTGCAAGTCTTAAAATATCGTTTTAAGTGGACTCAAGGTAAGTATTTTGCAATTCTTAATCTCTTGGCAAATAACAAAAATAATTTTCTTGTTTTTCAAACTTTTACTCTTACTAATCATGGTTGAAATTTTAAATGAATTATATTGCAATTGTTTAGTTCTTCGACGCGTAACAAAAATAAATTTTCTTTTGTAATAATTTTGTATTTCCATATTTTATAATAGTAGATGGTGATCGGTCATGTCAAACATACAAACCATACCCATCATATGACAATTATAAATATAAAAATATATAACTCTATGATATATAGTAGTAATGGGATAGTATGGTCATGAAATAATTTTCCAAGACTCCTGCCGATCTTGCACCACACCACCACACACCACGTCATCGTATACCTTATGATTTAGTATTCTGATAGTAAAATATTAACTACTCTAGAAATATAAAGTGCAACATAATAGTCCTAAATCTATTTGGCATGCAAGCCACAAATACATATATGAAGCAACTCACAGGCTGCCAAAAGAATAAAATCTATTAGGCCGCTTACAAAATCACAACATGCACATTCATACATTTCACACGAGGCAACTTGACCATACTATCCCTTTTAATTTTCTCCTGCAGTAAGAGTTAGCAAATATATATATGCAGGCTCTCGGTTATGAGAATCTGGCTTTCCCTAGTTGATTAACTAAGAACTAATTAAGTTAGTTTAATAGAATTAGTTTGCATGTGCATATATTTTTCAAATAGTAGTTTTTCAAATAATGGCTCCACGGGGAAGATTATCATCAGGTTTTAAACAAAAGTTTTGAGCAAAATGGCATCTAATCAGGTCTACAACTCACTGTGCACATTGCAAGGGGCTACAAACACAAATTCAACTACCTCAAAGGTTCCTTATGTTTGAAACTAATCTAAAATTATAAATCCAAAAAGGAAGGATATTATAGCGTACCTGAGATTGGTCCATTGGGGCTACATACTCCTACTCAACTTCTACAAAGGTTGGTTATGATTCAAATAGATCTAAATCCAAAAAGAAAGGATAATAGCATACCTAAGATTGGTCCATTGGCTTCGCCATGCATTTCTGACAGGATGCTGACGCGTTCCTCACCATGCAATTTTATTCGAAGCTCGCCTCAGGAATCATTTGCTGTGTTATGTTAGTTTCAAGATTAGTTAATTTAGATCCATACAGAACAATCATTTATTGATTTTCTGATAGTTCAAAGATTTCGGACAGTTGGGTAGTGAATTTTAACAATGGATTTCCAAGTCTGTTTGCTGCATTATCAAGTCTTCGTTATTAAGTAAGACATTGTGTGTTATTTTTGGAAACCTTTATTGTCGTTTTATATTTTCTATTTCTGTTTAATTGTGTGACCTGTAGAGCATACTAAGTTGTGTTAAAGAATCATTGACTTTATAAAGAAAAAGGTTGCCACGCAAATGATTACTCAGTTTTAAAAAAACAATCATAAATTGCTAGACAAATGAAAAAAAAAAAAAAAAAAAAAACCTGGCGACTTGGACTAAGAACCTCTTTGTTCCTTCATCCACCTCTTTTCTTCAAACCTGTTGGATTAAAGCCAAAAACAAACTTACTGCCAAATCTGTTACCATGGTTGCATGTCAGAAATTAGTTTGGGTGATATGAACAAACATTCTAATAAAATTTGTCAAAATTTGTGTATGAATTCACACGATTTGTACATATTTTATTAGGAAGACGATATGCCTATTGATTTGGAAGACGGTAGTATTCAGTAATAATGAACTGAAGCAGATCAATAAACTTTCAGGCAGGAAGAGGACTATAGAAGAAATGTAGATAGAGATTGTACTCCTTGTCAGAAAGAGAGAAAAGCAAAAAAAAAAAAGGAAGAAGAAGGGAGAATGAGTGGGGAATAGTTAAAAGCACGGGAATACCCTTCTTTAAAGTTTAAATTAGCAATTTGAAAACTGAAACTGGGTTATCTCTCACTTTTCCAAATAAGAAGAAAATTAGTAAGAATTTCAAGGTACAAATCAAATTTCGGATGCAAGATTTAAGCAAATTTCAGAAATTAAAGCCTCGCACTAAATAATTTTGAAAACAAGAACTTAAAAGTGAATTCAAGAAAGACTAAAATATAAAGGAAATTAGTTAAATCACCCGAAGACAAACCTTGTAGTAATGAGTGGTGCTCTTCGAGGTCTCCAATGTCTCCTTGATTCACTCAGTCCTTCGCATGTTGCTCTGAATCACGCTGGCAGAAACGGAGGTCTGAGAATTTGACACGAGATAGAGAGAGAGTCGCTAATTAAGCATCTACAGTAGTTTCCCCAGAAGGGGTTCGGGGGAGGCTACAGGAATCTCAATTCTTACAAACGGTTTCAATTCTTGTTCCTGATTACACCTATTAACACGTGTTCACACCTGCTTTTACACTTCAAGGAATCTAGGAAAGAACTCGAGTTCACACCTTCAAATCCACTCAGTTTTTCCTGATTACATGAGTTATATATCAATAGCAACGGTCTCGTATTTTTCTCCGTTTTTGTTTACTATTGACATGACCCTGCATGTCTTCATTAATACATGTTGCACTTATATGCTTACTTTTAAGGGCAGTTTGTAGTTTATTAGTGACAAATTCTCTGTTTAAAGTTAAAACTTATAATTACAGAATACAAATAATTAGCATATAAGAATCAGGTTATCTTGTCTCCTTGTGGTTTCAGTAACCCAATAGCTCCATGATGCGAGACCCACCTGTACTAGTTAGGTCAGAGTGTCGTCAAGTGTAGTGCCTCAATATCAGGCAGATTATGTGTACAAACCAACTGTACAACAGTCAATCATATCAGCCATGGATCCTTGCCAATAGTATTACCCGTGCATGTGCCCATAACAGAACCATTTCTGTGACTCAATGCGGTACCAGTATGATGAATTGATGATCCAGGCAGTACCAGAAACCGTGAATTAATCCTGGCTTCAAGGCACCTAGCTGTACCAGTCAGGCCATTGTCCTTGCCATGTAGCACATTGAGCAAATGTATCAGATTCCTGGATGCCATTATCTTTATTTGATGATTTTATATGTTGGAGGGACTTAACTAATTTTATTCATGTGCTGTATGAGTGCTTTTGATTTGAAAGTAGGTCTATGTAGAATGTGCTATTTTGATGGCTTTGATGCAAATTACATTGATGTACCATCCAACATCCTACAGGATCTGTGGTTTTCTTCCTTGATTCAAAGAAAAACATAGCTTGAAGAAGAGAACATGTTTGAAATGAACAAATTTCAGATCCTTTTGTGTTTTTCATTGATAATAAATGGCTTACAAAAGCCCACCATTTCAATCTATGTAATGATTTTACAAGCGTTATCTGCATCATGTATCTCTATTTGTCCTAATTTTGCATCATGCATCTCTATATTTCCAAATTACAGCTTATAAATTTTTAGAATTTCCCTTTTTACCCCTATTCACAGTCCCATAATTGATTCAAGTTTGAAAGTCTTCTATAGGTCTTATGATCTCTTCATGCCCTCCCTTTTGTATCTATCTCACATCTTTATTTCTGACTCTTTTATGGATTTTTGAGGTTTTTAAATTAGTCCAAAAAAAATTAGGAATCAACGGACTTCAAATCTCATGAAAAAAGAATAATAAGTATACTGTGCAAAAGTAGGCTTGTGAATTCTAACTATTCAATTATTCAATTTTAGAGAAAGGATCATGCTTCTGAGGCACATTTTGTCTCCTATTGTCTCGTGTTTTTTTATTTCTTATATCTGATTCTGAGGCACATTTTGTTTTGCTTAGACAAAGTTTTTGAAAGGCCCTATTAAGAATTTCAGATTCAGCGTATTTGTATGTTGTAAACCACGGGACCCTCTAGGGATTTATGAATGTTACACAGATATATTTTGAGTTCTACATCGGAAAATTGGGTTTTAGTTTTTTCTTTGGTA
The DNA here is from genome assembly GCA_027725995.1 of Rhynchospora tenuis. Classification (NCBI taxonomy): domain Eukaryota; kingdom Viridiplantae; phylum Streptophyta; class Magnoliopsida; order Poales; family Cyperaceae; genus Rhynchospora; species Rhynchospora tenuis. Next base: position 69,497,282 of record CM050889.1, on the reverse strand, counting down.
GTAAACTAGTAATAGTGAAGTTTAAAATTTAAACTTGTTTCAGACTTTCAGTAGTCTTCTTTATTTTGTTTTCCATCCTCATCCTGCAGTCCATTTAGACTAATGAAAATATTTTGTAACCGTATCTCCATAGAGCAAGGGAAAACAAACTAAAGACCTAATAATAGTATAAATTTGTGGTCTGAAAATCTTCTTCTGCTTCTATCTGACAAAGGTCTTAATCCAAATGTAAAGCTACTTGGGCTAAAATCTCAGAAACTAGTCCAAAATAGGCCACATAGGCCGTTTTCTGAGAAAACCTATTACATTACCAGCTGCCTGATCGGGTCAAAATTCACCAACCCGGCCACATAATCTTGTGTAGATAAAAAGACAGATGGAATATTTATAGACTCAGATTTCTGATTTTACGTGGTACATTCCAAAGGTGCAAGAATAATGGACTCTTTTAATTTACTTGTACTTTTTGCCTTTTGTGTTCTTGTAATTTGATGTACGGATTTTTCACCGTTCAATGAATTTGTAGGAGAGACTTCTCGTTTTCCTACCTTCAAAAAAAAAATTTACTTGTAGGCTATGCAGTTCAATTGTACAATGTAAACGCCTGTTTTTTTTTTTCAATTTTTATTTACATATTCGTGAACGTGTTAAGTTACGATTTTGTAGCAATTTGACTGCTTTAGTTTATAAAAGGAGTCATATTTGATAAAGACTCTTGAAAATATATTCATTTCAACAAAGCAATCTTTTTGCGCAAACTTTTTTTTTTTTCAAATTGAAAATCTTTTACAATCTTTTGTATTCCAAAGACTGATGAAAAAGTTGTCAAAAATAAAAAGGGACTAACGAAACCATTTTAAACGAAAATGGAGAATGCAAAACTATAACCTTTTGATGACGTCATCATTTTGGTCTTCAGAAAATCACCTCTGGGCTCTGGTTTTGTAATATTATTTTCACGAAAACATTTTAAACCGTGTAACCGGAGATTGCCAAATTATTACCTTTTGATGACGTCATAATTTTGCTTTTGGAAAATCAGTTTTGGCTTTGTGCAAAAATGCATAATACTGGTGGGACAGGATATAAATGGCAAAATATATGGGACAGGATATAAATGATGCACAGCACAGCCCAGCTAGGAGAAACACAATTTAATTTGGAATAATTACGGAATCGTATAGGAAGCAAATTGGCAAGAAATAATTGTAAGTAATTATTTAACTCATATAACACGGAAATTATGAGTTAGGATCGTTACCTCCTGCCATTGCAAGTAAATGAATGAGATCTTGTGAAGAAATGATGAAATCACCACGTCAAAGCCTGAATATCACTAGCCTTTGTCTCCTACTGCGTCCCTGCAACAGAGAAGACTCGCAAGACCGATGTCTTAATCCCAATTGATGGTGTATACAGGGATATGTCGGTCTTGACTTGCTCCCTTGAGAAAATCTTTAATCCTCTGTCTCTCTTGTCTAATTTTGTCTAGAACTGAAAGAGGCACTCACACATACTCTCTGCCATCACAGAAGAGTATATATAAGGGTTCAATTTCGCTCAGAATATGCAAATTGCAACATTTCACGAAAGGGTGCATGTTCACAGATCTGTCTAAGTGCACTGTACGTATTTGAACGTTCTAACTGATTCTAACTGACATAATACTACATTCTCCCACTTGAACTTGCATCCTTTGCATATTAATTACCTTCTGTTTACTTTATGTTAAATATTAGAAATATAATATATGAACTGTAGTAGTAAGTCATCTTATCGTTACTAGCGTTTTAAACAACTAGTAAATGCGAATATTACTTTCTACAATCACAATATACTATATAACTAACAATTCAACCTTTTATGCGATCTTGAATTTTTCTTTATGAATAAACCCAACGCTTATTCCAAGTCAATCTTTAACAATGTCATTCTTAACCTTAATGATTAATCAATTTATAAAATAAACCATATGTGCACAATCAAGCAAGAATAACATAAACTTTATTGAAGAGTTTCATAAATATCATACACAATGATACATTGCAATTACATTATGGTACCAAGTCCCATATTTGCTACATGACCTTTAAACTTCTTTGGTGGCATGCCTTTAGTTAAAGGATCAGCTAGCATTTCCTCCGTGTGAATATACTCAATAACCACTTTTTCCTTTTCAACCCGCTCTCTCAAAGAAAAATACTTCACGTCAATATGTTTCGATTGACTGCTTGTCTTATTATTCTTTGCAAGAAAGATTGCGGCAACATTGTCACACAAAATCTTCATAGGCTTAGCAATCGAATCCACGATTCTAAGCTGCTCAATAAAACTCCTCAGCCATACACCATGGGAAGACGCCTCAAAACACGCGATGAACTCCGCTTCCATTGTAGAAGTTGCAACAAGTGTTTGCTTGGTACTCTTCCATGACACTGCACCACCAGCCATCATAAAGATGAATCCTGTTGTTGACTTCCTAGAATCAACACAGCCAGCATAATCAGCATCAGAGTAACCATACACTTCCAACTTATCGGAGCGTCGGTACATAAGCATATAATCTCTTGTTCCTTGAAGATATTTCAACACCTTCTTTGCAGCCCTCCAGTGGTCTATCCCCGGATTACTTTGGAAACGACCTAATAACCCAACGGCGAAAGCAATGTCAGGTCGAGTACAAACCTGAGCATACATCATGCTTCCAACTGCCGAAGCATACTCGTTATTTTTCATTAGGTCTTTTTCCAATTTAGTTTTCGGACATTGACTTTTATCCAATTTATCTCCCTTCTGAATAGGCACTGCGATTGGTGAACAATTTAATACTTTAAACTTCTCTGAAATCTTATTGATATAGGCTTCCTGAGACAATCCGAGAATTCCTTTACCTCTGTCTCTATGGATCTTAATACCTATAACATATGAAGCTTCACCCATATCCTTCATATCAAATTTCTGAGAAAGAAATTGTTTTACCTCTCGCAAAAATCCTTTATCATTAGTTGCCAAAAGAATATCATCCACATACAGTACCAAGAAACAAATCCGACTCCCACTGACCTTCTGGTATATACATTGATCTCTGATATTTTCTTCAAATCCATATGAAGAAATTACCTCATGAAACTTCAAATACCATTGTCGTGAGGCTTGTTTCAAACCATATAATGATTTCTTTAACTTGCAAACTAACTGTTCTTTTCCTTTAGAAGAGAAACCTTCAGGTTGTTTCATATATACCTGTTCCTCTAAGTTACCGTTTAGGAAAGCAGTCTTTACATCCATTTGATGTAACTCAAAATCAAAATGAGCTACCAATGCCAAGATTACTCGAAGAGAATCCTTTCTTGATACAGGAGAAAATGTATCTGTATAATCGATCCCTTCTTTCTGAGTATATCCTTTGGCGACAAGTCTAGCTTTGTACCTCTCAATGTTACCAGATGAATCTCTTTTGGTCTTGTAAACCCATTTACAACCAATAGGTTTAAAACCATCAAGTAACTGTACTAAGTCCCAGACCTCATTATGCGCCATTGAATTCATTTCTTCTACCATGGCATTATACCACAAAGTGGAATTATTACTTTCCATTGCTTTTGAAAATGTCGTGGGATCATTTTCAATGCTCTCAACATCTTCATTCGAGTCTTGTAGGTAGTCTACATAATCACTAGGTATAGCTGGCCTCTTATCTCTATTGGATTTTCTCAAAGTTGAACTCTCAGGTTCAACTTGATCCACAACCGATTGAGAAACATCTCTGATTGCACTTTTAATTTCCCTAGGGCGGTCCGTTCCTATTTGGATCGATCCACCTGAACCAGATGGGATATCGTCCGAGTGCAAATCAGTATCTCTCGAATGGTCCATTTCAACATTGAGCGGTCTGCCCAAACTAGTCGAAACTGAGGTATCAAATTCCAGAAACTTGGCATTTCTGGATTCCACTATTCTAGTTGAATTATTTGGACAATAAAACCTGTAGCCCTTGGACTTTTCAGCATATCCAATAAAATATCCGCTAATAGTCCTAGGATCTAACTTCTTTTCATGAGGATTATACACTCTTATTTCCGAAGGACAACCCCAAACACGCACATGATTCAAACTCGGTTTCCAACCTTTAAACAATTCAAAAGGCGTTTTGATAACCGCCTTGGTTGGAACTCGATTTAATATGTACATGGCTGTCTTAAGAGCATCTACCCAAAGAAACTTAGGAAGTTTGGTACCTCCCATCATGCTACGCACCATATCCAATAAAGTCCTATTTCTGCGTTCAGCTATGCCATTCTGGTCCGGAGATCCTGGCATAGTGTACTGGGCAACAATGCCGTTTTCCTCTAGGTACTTTGCAAATGGACCTGATGCTTGTCCATCTTCTGTATATCTACCATAATACTCTCCACCTCTATCTGACCTCACAATCTTTATTTGTTTTCCACATTGTTTCTCTACTTCAGCCTTAAACACTTTAAAGGCATCCAAAGCTTCATGCTTATGATGCAACATGTAGAGATACATATAACGTGAGTAGTCATCGATAAAGGTAATGAAGTACTTTTGACCTTGAGCATCCATATCAGGACAACAAATATTTGTATGAATTATCTCTAGTAACTCTGAACTTCGTCTAGCACCTTTCTTTGACATATTTGTTTGCTTACCCTTAATGCAATTCACACATGTGTCAAAATCGCTAAAGTCAAGGGTACCAAGTACGCCTTCTTTAACTAATCGTTCAATTCGCTTAATGGAGATATGACCTAATCTCCGATGCCATAACATAGACGAATTATCATTCACAATACATCTTTTCAATCCAACATTCAAAGCAGTTTGAGAATCAGATTTTAATGCAAGCTTATAAAGACCATTATCTATCACACAAGTACCAATCACACGAGATTTATATAATACTTTTACACACAAATCTCCAAATACAAACGAATAACCAAAAGGTACAAGTCTAGATATACTAACCAGGTTCCTAGCGAAACCTGGAATATAAAAAGTCTTTTCTAACATTATTACATGTCCACTATCAAGAACAAGCCTAAATGTCCCAATAGCTTCCACACGCGACTTCATCCTATTGCCTGTATAGATGAACCGCTCATTTCCCATCGGCTCCCTTCGTTCCTGAAGGGCCTGCAATGAATTACAAACATGAATTGTCGAACCAGAATCAATCCACCAAGAATCATGATGTATATCAATAGTATTAGATTCATAACAGACAAGTGTTAATGACATACCTCCTTTTTCAAGCTTTGCCTTACGCTTGGGGCAATCTTTCTTCATGTGTCCCTTCCTCTTGCAATAGAAACACTTGATCTTTTTAATGTCAGCAACAGCAGGGATTTGAACCTTTCCCTTTTGTTTTCCATTTTTAGATTGTTTGCCCTTCTTGTCATCTTCCTTCTGAAGCCTTACTTCAGCCATATAAACACTTTCAGCATGATCCATTGCCAATCTATTCTCTTCTTGTACACACATGGTCATGAGTTCATTAAGTGACCATTTATCCTTATGTGTGTTGTAAGAGATTTTAAAAGGACCATACTGGACGGGTAATGTGTTCATAATGAAGTATACCAAAAATGACTCAGAAATGTCAACTTCAAGGTTCTTGAGTTGTGCCACAATGTCCCTCATCTTCATGATGTGATCACGCACACCGGTAACTGATGTCATCCTCAAAGACGTTAACTTCATGATGAGTGTCATTGCATTTGCCTTGTCCGAAGTGGCAAACTGCTCATCTAACGCCTTGAGTAACTCCCTGGCAATATGTTGGCCTTCAACCGATCCTCGAATAGCTGGTGGCAGCCTACTCTTGATGAACATGACACAGAGACGGTTAGACCGTGTCCACTGCTCATGATAATCAATTTCCATAAGCTCTGCCTCCTCTAAATCAAGTTCTGGTGGCTGAGGTTCCCTAATGGCCAAATCAATATCCTTACATCCCAGGTGAAGCAGAATTGCTTCTTTCCATGCCTTATAGTTATCACTTTTGAGTTCGGGAATGTCCGAAACTTTAGAATCGAAAGGGGATTGAGCTGTAAGATAAGAGAATTAATTAATAAAGCTTATAATTTTATATTGAGACTAATACTTTATGCTATAATTTACCAATGCAAATTAAGCTAAAACTTTATGAATTAATTCTACATAATGCTACCTGTGGGCTAAACACTATGTTTAATTCTTCCTTAATCTCTTATAATATAACTAGTTAATTATTTTCTTATGCTTAATCCCTGTGGGTAAATTAAGTAATATAATTAACTATTATATCCTAATAAGTCAATTTAACTTAAGTCAATAGCTCTGTGGAGCAATATTAACTTAGATTATTATAACTTATCACAATTAATGTCCTATTTAAACTTCACGTGATTCCTTAATCTATATATACATATTCCTAATATCTACTAAAGATGCTGTGGCTACTCTTTAGTTTATTAATATATAAATATCACTGGACATTACATCATATCATTAGATAACTTATATACATATATATATGTTATAATCTTCAGTAAATTAGAACGGTTCGTTCTACATGTCAGAAGGTCTGTTCCAATACTTTAATGGTCTAATCTGAACATGAGACGACCCGTTTCACTTAATTCACAGACATATAAAACTATATATATATATTCTAATTATACTTGATTAATTAAACCTTAATCAATTTCTTTTGTCTAATTAATATATCTATAATATCAGACAAAACTTTATTCAAACTTTTTAAACGGTTTGTTCCATAACCTAGACAATCTGTTTTAGTCGAATCTGTCAATATAAATACACTCTTATTAAACTTTATCTAGAACGGTCTGTTCTTCATATCAGAGTAATTTAGTGACAGAAACTTTATGCAATTCCATCTGAAACGGCCCGTCCTTAAAACCGGAACGGTCTGTCCCAATTGCGCCTGAAACCCTGATTTACTTGTAATCAACGCTGTTAATCTAAAATTACGTTAATTAACAGTATTCAATGACTTCTACATGTACATAGATCTAAAATCTACTTGATTACACAGTCAATTACTATAATTACCAAAATTTAAACAGATCAAATGTTTTATTACAAAACTAGGGTTTCTCACAAGAACACATCCTGTTATCACTTACTACTTAGTCTTTCAATCAGAACTTTATGATTCTAAGTATTAATTCGGCAGTAACAGAGGTTAACCTGCTCTGATACCAACTGTAAGTAATTATTTAACTCATATAACACGGAAATTATGAGTTAGGATCGTTACCTCCTGCCATTGCAAGTAAATGAATGAGATCTTGTGAAGAAATGATGAAATCACCACGTCAAAGCCTGAATATCACTAGCCTTTGTCTCCTACTGCGTCCCTGCAACAGAGAAGACTCGCAAGACCGATGTCTTAATCCCAATTGATGGTGTATACAGGGATATGTCGGTCTTGACTTGCTCCCTTGAGAAAATCTTTAATCCTCTGTCTCTCTTGTCTAATTTTGTCTAGAACTGAAAGAGGCACTCACACATACTCTCTGCCATCACAGAAGAGTATATATAAGGGTTCAATTTCGCTCAGAATATGCAAATTGCAACATTTCACGAAAGGGTGCATGTTCACAGATCTGTCTAAGTGCACTGTACGTATTTGAACGTTCTAACTGATTCTAACTGACAGAATACTACAATAATGACGCAAAAAACTAAAAATTTTAAAATACTAATCTAATCCAACAACATGAATAATGACGATTTTTTTACCAATTAGCTTCCTATACAAAATAAGAGCTTAAATATAGATTTAGAGAATTTGGATTATTTGCACATTATATGTGTATTTAGTATGTATAATTCAGTTATTAGAATAAATGAGATTAGAACTATAATCTAGACAAAATAAGAGCTTAAATATAGATTATTGCGAAAATTTACTCAAAATAAATGAAAAATCTCTTGAAATGCTCAAATGATGTAGTAAATTTGCATTATTTGCACATTATATCTGTATTTACTATGTATAATTCAATTATTAGAAGAAATGAGATTAGAACTATAATCTAGACAAAAATAAGAGCTTAAATATAGATTATTTCGAAAAATGGCTAAAAATAAATGAAAAATCTCTTGAAATGCTCAAATGATGCTCAGAATTTGCATTATTTGCAAATTATATGTGTACTTACTCTTTATAATCCAATTATGTGAATACAAAAGATAAGAAACATATTCTATTCAAAATAAGGAGCTTAAATATAGATTTTAGCTATCAAATGACTTAAAATGAATGAAAAATCGCTGGAAATGCTGAAATGATGCTCAGAATTTGCATTATTTGCACATTATAAGCGTATTACTTTGCATAATCCAATTATTTGAATAAATAAGATCATAAATATATTATATTCAATAAAAAGAGCTTAAATATTAAATTATTGCGATCAAATAACTTAAAATGAATGCAAAATCGATAGAAATGCTCAAATGATTTTCAGAATTTGCATTATTTGCATATGACAAGTGTATTTACTATGTATAATACAATTATTTGAATAAATAAATTCAGAAAAATATTCTAGACAAAATAAATATCTCAAATATAGATTATTTCGAACAAATGACTTAAAATGATTGTAAAATCTCTCGACATACTCAAATGATGCTCAGGATTTGCATTATTTGCACATTATATGTGTATTTACAATGCATAATCCAATCATTTGAATATATAAGATGAGAATGTAATATCAAATGACATAAAATGAATGTAAAATCGCTCGAAATGCACATGATGCTCAGAATTTGCATTATTTGCATATTATATGAAAATTTACTATGTATAATCGAATTATTAGAATAAATAAGAACAGAAACATATTCTAGAAAAAATATAGAGCTAAAATATAGATTATCGAGAACAAACTACTTAAAATGAATTCAAATCTCTTGAAATGCTCAGAATTTGTATAATCCAATTATTTAAATAATTGAGATCGAAAACATATTCTAAACAGTAAAAAGAGCTTAATAATAAATTATTGCGATCAAATGACATAAAATGAATAAATCGCTCGAAATGCTCAAATGATGCTCAGAATTTGCATTATTTGCAGATTATGCTTATTTGCTATGAATAATCAAATTATTTGAATAAATAAGAACCGAAACATAATCTAGATAAAATAAAGAGCTTAAATATAGAATATTGGGAACAAATGACTTTAAATGAGTGCAAAATCTGTTCAAATGCTCAGATGAAACTCAGAATTTGCATTATTTGCACATTATATGTGTATTTACTCTGTATAATCCAATTAGATTAATAAAAAAGAAGGTAAACATATTTTAGGCAATATAAAGAGCTAAAAATTTTAGATTATTTCAATCAAATAACTTAAAATGAATGCAAAATCGCTAGAAATGCTCAAATGATGCTCAGAATTGACACTATTTGCACATTACAAGTGTATTTACTATGTATAATACAAATATTCGAATAAACAAATTCAGAAACAAACTCTACAGAAAATAAATATCTTAAATATAGATTACTGCGAACAAATGACTTAAAATGATTGTAAAATCTCTTGAAATACTCAAAAGAAGCTCAGATTTGCATTATTTGCACATTATATGCGTAGTTACTCTGTATAATCCAATTATTGGATTAAATAAGATGAGAAACACATTTTAGACAATATAAAGAGCTTAAATACAAATTAATGCGATCAAATGATATAAAATGAATGCAAAATCTCTCGAAATACATAAATGATGCTAATAATTTTCATTATTTGAATATTATATGAAAATTTACTATGTATAATGGAATTTTCGAATAAATAAAACTGAAAGATATTCTAGATAAAATAAAGAGAATTAATATGGATTATTGCGAACAAACGACTCAAAATAAATGCAAAATCTCTTGAAATGAACAAATGACGCTCAGAATTTGTATTATTTGCAATTTTATGTGTATTTACTCTATATAATCCAATTATTTGAATAAAGAAGATCATAAACATATTCTAGACAAAATAAAGAGCTTAAGTATAATTTATAGCGATCAAATAACTTAAAATGAATGCAAAATCGCTTAAAATGCTCAAATAGTGCTCATAATTTGCTTTATTTGCACATCGTATGTGTATTTATTATGTATAATCAAATTAAGTGAATAAATAAGATCAGAAACATATTCTAAGCAATATAAAGAGCTTTTAATATGAATAATTGTGATCAATTGACATAAAAAATGAAAGAAAAATCGCTCTCAATGCTTAAATGATGCTCTAAATACTATGTATAATCCAATTATTTGAATAAAATAGAGTTTAAATATAGATTATTGCGATCAAAGGACTTAAAATGAATGCAAAATCGCTTGAAATGCTTAAATAAAGCTCAGAATTTGCATAATTTACACATTATATGCGTATTTACTATATATAATCCAATTATTTGAATAAATAAGATCTGAAACATATTCTAGACAAAATAAGGAGCTTTTTGATGTAGATTATTGCAAACAAATGACTTAAAATGAATGCAAACTTGCTTGAAGCACCAAATGATGCTCAGAATTTGCATTATTTGCACATCATCAGCGTATTTACTATGTATAATACAATTATTTGAAAAAATAAGAACAGAAACATATTCTAGACAAAATAAAGTGCACAAATATGGATTATTACGATCAAATGAGTTAAAACGAATGAAAAATCGATTCAAAAGCACAAATCCTGTTCAGACTATTATTTTTTTGCACATTATGCGTGTAAATACTATATATAATCCAATGAATTTGAATAAGTAAGATAAGAAAAATATTATGGCCTTTCTAAAGTGCTTAAATATAGATTACTGTGCTAAGAAGAATTAAAATGAATGCAAAATCGCTTCAAATTCTCAAATGATGCTCAGAACTGGTACAACATTGAGTCACACAGATGGTTCTTATATGGGCACATGGCTGGTACAATTGGCTGGCCATGCTCATCAATTCATCCTCCTGGTACAGTATGATTGGCAACAATGCATAACCATTGGCTGGTAAGCATGACTGGTACAATTGGCTGGCCATGGTCTGCCTGGCACTACACAGACAATTCTCTGGCATAATTAGTACTGGTGGGTCTCGCATCAAGGAGCCATTTTATTACTGGTACGCTTGGTCTGGTACCGCAAGGAGAAAACATTCCCTGATCATCCTGTTGTACCTTTGTAGTATTAATTATTCGTTAATTATATATGTACGTTGTAACATAATTTCAACTGTAAATACAGAATTTGTTACTGTAAGTTACAAAATTGCCCCCTAAAAATAAGTGTATAATGCAACATGAATTTATGAAAACAGGATGACGTCCAAAGGAAAAAAAAAATGAGAGAAAAATAGATAAAGAAAACTCATTTAAATTAGGAAATTGAGTGGGTTAGTAAGTTGGCTTTAGTTTTACGGAGTGCATCAGGTGTGAACGCATGAGTTCTTTCGTTGATTCCCCAAGATTAAAAAGTGTGAATTGCGAAACCACAAGTTATCCCAACCAAGATATAGCAAATTATTGAGTTATCTCATTCTCCGAGAAAAGATATGAAACCGTTTGTATGAACAGAGATCCCATTCGCCTCAACCAGGATAAGCTTATACCTTCAAGGGAAAGTAAGCTTAGCGATTCTTATCCCTATATATACCTTCATTCAAACTCTATTCCCCAACGGCTATATTCTCTCTATTCGTCTCTACTATTGTTGTTCATTTCCCTCTTTCCTCCAAACCCTTCTGGGGTAAAACTAGTGTCTAAGCTTAGCGACCTTCCTCCAAAAGAGACTATATCTTCATTCAAAACCCTTTCTGGCTATATTCCTTCTCTTCGTCCTCTCCTATTCATTACCCTGTTTCCCCAAATTCCTCTTGCATAGTGCCCACCTCTCAAAACCTTTGATTCTCTCTCTCTCTCTTTTTCATCTCTCTGGTGTCAAATTCTCAGACCTCTGTTTCTCTCAGCGTTATTCCGAGCAACATTGGAGATCTTGGAGACATTAGAGACCTCGAAGAGCACCTCTCATGAATAGACGCCAGATGAAGTTACTACAAGGTTTGTCTTCGCCTGATTTAACTAATTTCCATTATATTTTTGTCTTTCTTGAATTCACTTTCAAGTTCTTGTTTTCAAAATTATTTAGTGCCAGGCTTTAATTTCAAAAATTTGCTTAAATCTTGCATCCGAAATTTGATTTGTACCTTGAAATATTTACTAATGTTCTTCTTATTTGGAAAAGTGAGAGATAACCCAGTTTCAGTTTTCGAATTGCTAATTTAAACTTTAAGAAGGGTATTCCCGTGCTTTGCCTTTCACTATTCCCCATTAATTCTCCTTTCTCATTTACCATACGAATTTCTTCCGTTTTTTTTTTTTCTCTCTTTCTGACAAGGAGTGCATCTCTTTCTACATTTTTTTCTATAGTCCTCTTTTTGCATGAAAGTTTGTTGATCTGCTTCAGTTCATTGTTACTGAACACTACCGTCTTCCTAATCAATAGGCATATCATCATCCTAATAAAATATGTACAAATCGTATGCATTTTTACACAAATTCTGACAAATTTTATAAGAATGTTTGTTCATATCACCCAAACTAATTTCTGACATGCAACCTTGGTAACAGATTTGGCACTAAGTATGTTTTTCACTTTAATCTAACAGGTTTGAAGAAAAGAGGTGGATGAAGGAACAAAGCGGTTCTTAGTCCAAGTCTCTAGGTTTTTCTACTTCATTTGTCTAGCAATTCATGATTGTTTTTCTAAAACTGAGTAATCATTTGCGAGGTAACCTGTTTCTTTATAAAGTCAATGATTTTTTAACACAACTTAGTATGCTCTACAGGTCACACAATTAAACAGAAAAATAAAATATAAAACGACAATAAAGGTGTTTCCAAAAATAGCACACAATGCCATACTTAATTTGTTTGCAACTGACACCTGTTTATACAAATAACAAATAGTCTCCTCTGTTTTCCGTATGAGAAGTAATTATCCAATAATGAAGACTTGATAATAAAGGAAACAGACTTGGAAATCCATTGTTATAGTTCACTACCCAACTGTCCGAAATCTTTGAACTATCAGAAAATTAATAAATGATCGTTTTGTGCGGTTACCTAAATTAACTAATCTTGAAACTAATATAACACGGCAAATGATTCCAGAGGCGAGCATAAAATAAAAATGCATGGTGAGGAAGGTGTCAGCATCCTGTCAGAAACGCATGGCGAAGCCAATGGACCAATCTTAGGTATTGTGATTTTTGCTATGCATATATTTTTGCTAACTCTTACTGCAGGAGAAAATTAAATGGGATAGTATGGTCAAGTTGCCTTGTGTGAAATGTATGAATGTGCATGTTGTGATTTTGTAAGCGGCCAAAGGTGCCCCATAATTTAATTTCATTCTTTTGGCAACCTGCGAGTTGTTTCATATATGTATTTGTGGCTTGCATGCCAAATAGGTTTAGGACTATTATGTTGTACTTTATATTTCTAGAGTAGTTTATATTTTACTATTAGAATACTAAATCAATATATGACGACGTGGTGTATGGTGGCGTGGTGCAAGACCGGCAGGAGTCTTGGAAGATCGTTTCATGGCCATACTATCCCATTAGTACTATATATCTATGGGGTCGTTTGGATGGGTGGGGAATAGGTAGGAATAGCAATTCCGGGACTAAATTTAAGGAAAAAGTGAGATTTCGGGAAGCGTGGGAAGAGTGCTATTTCGGGACTAAGAATGTTGTTTGGATGGTGAGTTTAGGAATAGCGTTGGGAAGTGTGAAAAGTAGAGAGAAAAGTGTTGTTGGGAAGAGTGTTGTTGGAAATAGTGCTATTCCTGGAATTGGCTATTCCTGAAATTAGTAATTGCGTTTGGATGAAAAATTTAGTCCCGGAATAGGCTATTCGTGGAATAGGCCTATTCCCACACGTCCAAACGACCCCTATATTTTTATATTTATAATTGTCATATGATAAATATGGTTTGTATGTTTGACACGACCGACCACATCTACTATATATATATAAAATATGGAAATATAAAATTATTACAAAAGAAAATTTATTTTTGTTACGTGTCGAAGAACTAAAGAATTGTAATATAATTTTTGAAAAACAAGAAAATTAATTTTGTTATTTGACAAGAGATCAAGAATTGCAAATAATTTCCTTGAGTCCATTTAAAACGATGTTTTAAGATTAAGATTTGCATGAATTTTAAAGAAAAATTAGTTGAACGAAAATTAAATTAAACTATCTCAAAGCTAAAAGAAAGTATTTTTAAACCAAAAAAAATATCATATCTCATGTCTCAAGTCGCGAGTGAACAACGAGTAATAAGAAAGCAAAAAAATGAAAGAACGAAAGGTTTGCAAGAGTTCAGGAGTGCGACAGGTTCGAGGCGAGGCGGGGGTGCCTCAGCCCGCTGGTGGGAGTGGAGGAGAGGGGTTCAAGGCGAGGGCGAGGGCGAGGGCGAGGGCGGGGAGGGGGGGGGGGGGTCGAGGCGGGGTCGCGCCGAGGTAGGGGGTTCGAGGGGGGTGAGAGACGGGGTTCGGCTCGACAAGGGCAAGTGCAAGGTAGGGACGAGGTGGGATGTGGGAGGGACAGGAAAAGGGTGCGGGAGAGGGAGAGGGGGTTCGAGATGGGAGACGGGAGCATGGCGAGGGCGGGAGTGCCTTGGTGCGAGGGGGTGGGGGGGGGGGAGAGGGGGTTCGAGACGGGAGCATGGTGAGGCGGCGAGGGCGGGGACGGGGTGGGGTTCAAGAGGGGGGTGAGTGCGAGTACGAGTGGGGGGGGGGGGGGTATTCGAGGCATCCAGGGGGTGGGGAGAGAAAGAGGGGTCAGGAGAAGGAAGGGGCGAGAGAAGGGTGTTTGGGTGTCACGCAAGGAGGCAAGGGCAGGTAAGGGCGGGGGTACAAGGCAGGATGAGAGTGGGCAAGGCGGGATTCGAGGTAGGGAAGAGGCGGGGAGAGGGAGGGTACGGGAGAAGGTGTTCGGGTGCAAAGAGAGGGAGGTTCGAAGCGGGGTGGGTAAGACGAGGTGGCAAGGGGTTGGGAGAGGGAGAAAGGGGTTCGAGGCGAGAGGGAGAAGGTGTTTAGCTTTTTTTCATTTCTTTTATTTTAACTTTTTTTTTGCAAAAATTTGTGGCTAGATAGAAATCTCAATAGACAAGTAGGTCATGGAATGCATAAAAAAAAATTGAGAGCACCACAACAAGTAATAAATGTATAAAGTGTCGTATTAATTTATTTTTTTAGGTAAAAAAATTGATTCAGTGTCTGATGTACGAATTTAAAAAAAATAGTACTGATATTAGAGAAAATACCCATAAGGGCCGTGGCACCCCGCCTCGAGCCCGGCCCCCTCTCCCTATTCCCCATCCCCCCTCTAACCCCCATCTTCCCCTTGCTGCCTTTCGCCTCGAATCTCCCCTCTCCCTGCCCCACCCTCCCTCCCCACCACCCACCCATGCGGGCCCAAGCCCCCAGCCCCTCCCCTCCCACTCGCCCTCGACCCGAGGCCTTCCAACCCTTGTGCTCCCGAGGTCGGCCGAGGCACCCAGCCTTAAACCACCCTCGCCTCTCCCCCACTCCCGCTAGCGGATCTCCCTCCGCCGCCGCACTCGTCTCGAACCTCTCTCCACACTCCTGGCATTTTGCGAACTTTTCGTTCTCATGCTTTCTTTTTACTCGTTGTTCACTCGTGACTTGAGACGTGAGACATGGGATATATTTCGTTTAAAATTCGTTTATCTTTGAGATAGTTTAATATCATTATCGTTCCACTAATTTTTCTTTAAAATTCATGCAAGTCTTAAAACATTGTTTTAAATGGACTCAAGGCAATTATTGTGCAATTCTTAATCTCTTGAAAAATAACAAAAATAATTTTTCTTTTTTTAAACTTTTGCTCTTACAATATATCGTTGTTGACATTTTAAATGAATTATATTGCAATCCTTTAGTTCTTCGACACGTAACAAAAATAAATTTTCTTTTCTAATAATTTTGTATTTCCATATTTTATATATAGTAGATGTGGTCGGTCGTGTCAAACATACAAACCATACTACCTATCATATGACAATTATAAATATAAAAATATAGATATATAGTACTAATGGGATAGTATGGCCATGAAATGATCTTCCAATACTCCTGCCGATCTTGCACCACGCCACCATACACCACGTCGTCATATACCTTTTGATTTAGTATTCTAATAGTAAAATATAAACTACTCTAGAAATATAAAGTGCAACATAATAGTCCTAAACCTATTTGGCATGCAAGCCACAAATACATATATGAAGCAACTCGCAGGCTGGCAAAAGAATAACATTAAATTATGGGGCACATTAGGCCGCTTATAAAATCACAACATGCGCATTCATACATTTCACACAAGGCAACTTGACCATACTATCCCTTTTTAATTTCTCCTACAGTAAGAGTTAGCAAAAATATATGCATGCTCTCAGTTATGAGAATCCGGCTTTCCCTAGTTGAAATTAAATAAGAACTAATTAATTAAGTTAGTTTAATGGAATTACTTTGCATGTGCATATATTTTTCAAATAGTAGTTTTTTTTATTAATGGCTCCATGGGAAAGATTATCATCAGGTTTTGAACAAAAGTTTTGAGCAAAATGGCATCCAATCAGGTCTACAACTCACTGTGCACATTGTATGGGGCAACAAACACAAATTCAATTTCTACAAAGGTTCCTTCCGGTTAAAGCCAATCTAAAATTATAAATCCAAAAAGACTGCCTTTTCCACTGTGGAATATCGCTCTTCTGCATCTCGCAGAACTCGAGACACGAAGTACACCGGTTTCTGTATCTTATCTTCTTCTCTTACCAGGGTTGCACTGACAGCGACTGCCGAAGCGGCAATATACAAATATAGTTTTTCGCCTTTTATGGGTCTGCTGATCACGGGAGGGTTGGCCAAATACTTTTTAATGTTATCGAAGGCTTCTTGGCATTGCTTCGTCCATTCAAATTTCTTGGTCTTCTTGATGGTTTGGAAAAACGGTTTGCAGACTTCGCCAGCCTTGGCGATGAACCTGTTTAAAGCTGCGACTCTTCTGGTCAGCTCTTGGACTTCTTTCACTGTCTTCGGGGCTTTCATGTTGATTATCGCCTTACATTTGTCTGTGTGAACCTCAATACCTCATTCAGATACAATGAACCCTAGGAACTTTCCACTAGACAAACAGAAAAAGCTTTTCTTGGGGTTTAATCTCATGCGAACTTCCCGCATCTTCCCAAAGATTTTTTCCAGGTGCTGCATGTGTTCTGGGTAAGTGCAACTTTTAACCACCATATCGTCTATGTATGCTTCCATAATTTTCCCAAGTTCGTCTTTCAAAACTTTTCCTACCATTTGTTGGTATTCTGCCCCTGCATTTTTCAGACCAAAAGGCATGACCTGGTAGCAGTATTAACCCTGCTCTATTACAGAGCTAGTCTTTTCTTTGTCATCTGGATGCATTTTGATTTGGTTGTAACCGGAGTATGCATCCATAAAGCTGAGATACTTAAACCCTTCTGTGGAGTCTACCATAGCGTCGATGCTAGGGAGCGAGAAAGGTTTCTTTGGGCATGCTTTGTTAAGGTCAGTACATTCAATGCACATCCGCCATTTCCCATTAGCCTTCAGTACCAATACAGGGTTCGCCAGCCACCTTGGGTACTCCACTGGCCTGATTGCTCCCGCTTTGAGTAGCCTTTTCACTTCCTCTTGTACTGCCTTCCTCCGCTCTATCCCCAGTTTTCTCTTTCTTTGTTGCACCGGTCGAGCTTCGTCAAAGGTGTCAGTCCTATGCTCTGCAATTTCTCTACTTATCCCTGGCATCGCATCTCCTTCATTGACGAAGATATCTTGGTTCCGAAGTAGGCATTGTCTGACCAGCAGCCTATCATCTTCTGGTAGGGTGGTGCCAATCTGGGTTATTTTCCCTCCTCCTAAGTCCACTTCCTCCGTTGCTTCCATAGCTTCGCTGTGCACGGTTTTTACAGGTTGCTCCTCTGCGCTGAGGCTTTCTATGTACTTCTTGTGTTGCTTCTGTTTTTCTATTTGGGCAACTTGAGGGGCCATGGTGATGCGATAGCAATTCCTAGCGGTTTCTTGTTCTCCCCGAACCAACCCAACTCCGTGTGGTGTGGGAAACTTGATCATGAGGAGTGCTGTGGAGGCGATGGCTCCGATAGCATTGAGAGTCGTCCTTCCTAGTATAGCGTTGTAGGCCGAAGGAGTGTCAACTACGATGAACCGGACAGTGGCTATCGCCGTTCTAGGAGGTTCACCATATACCACATCTAGGTCGATAGTGCCAATAGGTTTTAGCTTATCTCCTGTGAAACCAACAAGCGAAGCCATCATTGGGTGTAAGGGTACTTCTCCAGCCCCTTCTTCAAAACATCGTAATGCAACTCATCTGCCGAACTTCCCGTATCCACCAATATCCTGTGCACTCGGACTCCGTTAATCCTGAGCATGAGCACGATAGCGTCATCATGGGGCCTCTGCACTCCCTGGAAATCTTCAGGACCGAATGAGATAGTCTGCTCATGGTCTTTCACATGTTGCATGTTGTAGGAATTCCCCTTGAGCCCGAGGGGTCCCTCCCAGCTCGTCCTTCAATGAACATAATCGAAGGGGGAGACAGTCGGGGCGCGATGTCCTTTTTCTCTTCTGCCTTGTTCTCCTCTGGTGGAGTTCTATATGCATTGTCTGTCCTAGAGTAATTCCTATCTCTTGGATTGTTCCAATGTGCTGGGCGTGTTTTAGTTCGCCCAGACTCGTTCCTTTCCAAGAATTGTTCTAGGAGGTTCGTGTTCCTTATCAATCATTCTATCTCATCCTTTAACTTCATACAATTTCTGGTGTGATGACCATATGTGCGGTGGTACTCACAGAAACTGCTGCAATCTACTAGTTCCATACGAGTTATTGGTGGCGCTCTCTTGACTTCTCTGTTATGTTTGATCTTCTTATACAACTGATCTTGTGTTTCTTTTTTGACATGGTACACCCTGTACGCGAGACTGGCTAAAGGGGGGCGGTTGTATAATTGCCTCCCTCGTCCTCTAGGGGATCCTTTTTTCCTGATTTTTGCGTGGGGGTGAGGGGCTGCGTCTTCGGCGAGGGGATGGGCTTCGCCTGTAGCGAGGTTTGGGAGATAAACTTCTCCTTGGCCTTTTCACAGGGAAGTATCCTGTTGGTTCACCTTCCCTCCGATGACCCTGCAACATGGCTATGTTTTTCTTCTGCTCGAATCAAGTGCTCTGCTCTTTCTCTGAATGCCGCGAAGTCCGCGAATTTCTCTGTCATTGCGGCCCACTGCACGGGTCCCTCACTCAATCCTCTTTGGACTGCTAGCAGTGCCATGTCTTTCCTGAAATCTCCACATTCATTTATTTCTATGGAAAACCTATCTAGGTAATCTCTCGTGTTTTCGCTGGGCAACTGCTTCAAGCTCATCAGGTCCAAACAAGTCTTCGGCGGTGTTCTGGTGTTAGCGAACTTCTTGAGGAATTTGCTTGTTAAATCCTCATAGCTGTGTACTGACCCCGTTGGTAGCTGAGAATACCAATCCCACGCTATCCCTTGCAACCTGGTGGGAAATACCAAACACATAGTTCTCTCAGATGCTCCTGTAATGAGCATTGATTCTCTGAAGGTGTTGACAAAGGCTCTCGCGTTATGCGACGGGTAAGAAGGAAATTTGTCTAAACTGGCGAAGTCCTTTAGTTTGATATCCTTCCCCCTGTATAGGTGTGCAGCCAAAGCGCCTCTCGGGGCTGCCGCATGTCGCACCCTTTCATACTTTCCTCTGTTCCGTTGATACTTAGAGTTGCCATCACTACCTGTGTCATTCGCGTTGGAGGAAGTAATAGTCTCAGAAAAGAGGTTGGAGTGGCGATGTCTCCTTCTTCGTACTGGGGATGAGGAAGTTTGACTGCTGCTTAGAGAAGATGAAGAAGGAGGTGCCCGGGTTGTTCTCCTAGCCTTCGCTCCATGTTTGTTACGAGTTGCTTTTCTTGAGGGGTCTCTACGATTGTCGGTGTGATGGGATCTTGTCTCGCACTTTTTCGCGGCCCTCGTAATTCAAACAGAGGAAACAGAGGGGGAAAAGAATGCGGATCAGATACCCCTCGCGAGCCTTGAGAAGCCGATACTGCTACTTCCCAGAAGAGAGGTAACGGTATGGTCTTGAGCTCCCACGATAGTTTATTATTTGAGAGGGGTCTTTTTTTTCCAGTAGGCGCAAGCCCCTACTGTTAATTACCTCCGACATGGTCTGGAGAATCTCTAGATCGGGAAAATCAAAGGATATGTATCATAAGCTGTTAGGAAATTGTAAATATGCAATTTGTTATCCTAGCATGTATTTATATCTTTTTGTTTTTTTTTTATTATTATTATTACTACTACCATGATTATTATGCAGTGTTATTGTTATATTTATTTATTAGATGGACTCGGTATTGCAGGGACAGCAGTCTTTAAGGCTTATGATTTGGAGAGGTTTTGGTTGGTCTTCGCTGCTTGGACTTCAATGATTTCTCCTTGTGATATGAGGAATGATTGGCTCTTGAATAATAGCTCTTTAGATAAGATTGGGGTGGATCATTATGGTTTAGGCTTTTGAATTTGGATTTTCACGGCTTGGAGACATAGACTTCCTGAAGAGTTTATTTTTGTTTTGTACTTCATGGAAATCCTCCCGATTGGGTGAAAGGGGTCTCTTCCTCCTATTTTTTTATTTTTTTATTTTTCTTCTTCTTCTGAGGTTACTTGACTTCCCCAGGTGAGCATAAGGTTTTCTCCATGTTGAGATATTGTCCATGCCTCCATGATTTCATGTTGAGTCTTCGAGCCATTTTTATTCGAGCCAAAAGGAGTTTCTGATTGTCAGATTTCAAATAGAATAATGGTCTTAATATTTTTAGTGGAGTTTTTGGTGGTGATGATCAGCAAAATAGATTCCTCTTATTTTTCTGAGTTTGTAGGAATTTTCCTCATATTTTTCTGAGCTTCCTATGATTTTTTGGTGAATTTATGAAGGTTATTGGATTTTTAAATAAATCATAGGATGATGTGGCAATTTGTGATTTGCTGAAGTTTGGAATTTAGATATGAAAATCTTATGCAAGGATCTTTGTAATGGTTTTGGCATGATAATATTCCTTGTATTATTCTGGATTTATAGAAATTTGTTTTGGATTTTTCTGAGTTACGGTTGAATTTCTACAAATTTTTGAAGTTTCCAGCCATCTTATTGGGCCACGTCAGCAAAAGAAGACACGTGCCAGTGTCTGGTTGGTCCAAATCGACGGAGAAGGAGTCGTCATGATTTTTTGCTGGTCAAAAGAGAGTGATACGTGACCGCACGTGGTTGGTCCATGTCGGATGTCGGTTGATTGCCACAACATCTTCACTCGCCACATGAAGTTGCCACAGAGTATCGTCGAAAATGGGACGATTTTTATAAACCTGGTCTCCTGTCTCCGTGCACCAGGTTTATGGAGAATGAACCTGTGGACCGAAGGTCGACAGGGTATGGTCTTGATCGTTGCCCATACACCAAGAGCAGGCAAACCCCATTCTTTTTTCCCTTCCTCTCCTTCTTCCTTCGACCTGACGACGAAGAAACTCGCCATGGTTGTTCGATTGAGTCACCGGAATGGTTTATGGCAGCCGAGACAGAGTCGTAGAGCATCGTGAAGCTCTCCTGGTATTGTGGGCCCACCAATTAGTCATGGGGAGTCCTCTTTCACTGTGTTTGATCTCTTCAAAATCGGTTAGGGTTTCGGAAAGGGATTGATGGCGATTACATGTCTCTGGTGACTGTTGAGCCAAAAGGATATTCCCTAGAGCATCCTATTATATCCAGAGAGAAGGTTATACCTTCAATTTCGATTATGGAAGGCCTCTACATTGAATTTCACTTAGGCTCAAATCAGCCATGGTGTCGAGCTGGTGGTTACAGCCTTCTGTCGATCATAGTGGTAATATGGGAGGCCTGATAGCATGGTGAATTCTTTAGTAAAGAGTTTGTATCACCAATTTGGTTTGTAAGCGCCTCTGACCAATAGTTTCACCATGACTTGGTTTATTAATGGTGAAAGCTGTCGACTCCACACTCCTTTGCTGTTACAACTTCTCAGTGATAAGAGAAACCTAGTGTGACTCCAGGAATCATATTGGCATGCCCCTGAGCACGTGTTAGCCTTCAGTTGCATCATGGAGGTCTTGCAGCATTCACTCGGTTGGGATTTGATCAAGGGAAATGCATTGGTCTCAGCCATAGTGATTGGCAACATGATGTTATGCTCTCCATAAGTTGCAGGATGGTAGTGACTGTCACAGAAGCCTAGTAACCAATGTTCATGGAGAAGATATAGCATTAACCCATCATCAACTTGGTGAGTGACTGCTATACCTTTCCATTTGCACTTGGCTTTGTTGCCTCCTCTCTTCATGGCCTGATGGCACTTTGAGATGATTAATTTTTGAACCTCCAGCCTATGGGTTATGTTAGGCATGGTCTTGGCTGAGGTGATGATGGCTGCTTCCAGCTTGTGATGCATCTCCCTTCTTAACTGATGTTGCTGCTGCCTTCTTCACTGCATTGACGAGGTAAGTGTCTCTAACCTGCTGTTTTTTTTTTTCTTTATACCTGCTGTCCTTTACAAATCTGCTATCCATACTTGTACCTGCTGTCCATTCATTTTTTTTTACTTGCTGCCTACTTTTTATTTCCTTATATTTTATTAAGCTTAATATATATATATATATATATATATATATATATATATATATATGATGTACTGACATTAACTAAATGCATTTGTGTACATAGTTATTTATCACATAACTTTTATTACGCAGAAATGATGCAGAAAAGTAAGTAAAGAAGAAACTGAACTGAATAAGTACTCACTCTTTTTTTTTGTTTTTTTTATGCTCACGCATATATATATGATCTTTAGTGTTAATTAGATGCATTTATTTACATATTTACATATTTACATAACCAGTTTTTAATTAACTTCCTACATCTTTGCTATACGTGTATAAAACCAGAAAATTGTATATGTGTGTAAAAAGAGAAAAGGAAAAGAAATAACCTCCTTAATTCACCAAATAGAGTACTGGTTTTGTGCAGCGTGTATGTGCTTGTGTTGAGCAGATTATGTGGTATGAGAGCTTGTTTGTATGTAAAGAGCTTCTCTCGTGACTTATGGATGAGAGCTTGCGTGTGTAGAGAGCTTTGTGTGTTGGTTGCTTCTCCTCCCCATGGCTTGTTGTACTTCTCCTTTTATAGAGAAGTTCCACTGATAACTATAGATGGTGCCAATTATATGAATCCTGGACGATTTTGCCCCTGTGGCTGTTTTGGTCATTTCACCTCTTTATACAACCTTTTACTGTTATCAATTTACTCACCCACAGAGAGTGTCTTAACATGAATTATAAGCCCCTTTTTTTCGCCATCCGTCTTGATGATGTTTCATCTATTAATGTCAACAGTGAAGCAACCATTCATCTCCAATTGAAGTTTAATGTTGCCAGTTTTATTTTAATTTTCTTCAGCTTCTGGTCCACTTAATCCATTTTGATTTTCACACCTATTATTGTTGCTTGAAGCTGATTACAATATATAGAAAAAGGATCATGCAACATCAGCTCTCAGCATTCAATTTGCAATTTGTTTTTCTCAAGTGCAACCTCATCTGGTCCTTCGAATTTGTTTTGAAACCAATATTCATCTCCTCTCTTAATTGACTTTCTCATTTTTCTTGTTATCTTCTGAAATCAAATTGCAGGAAATAGAAAGATGCACTTAGGCTCAATTCATTTGCATCGTAAGCACAGCTTCTTAAATCCCTTATGTTTTGAGTCACATCAATCCAGCATTTCCTCCATGTCACCTTAGTTCTTCCTTGTCACCATGATCTGATATTTCTAATTGAAGACCTATATATCTCTATTGATGATTCTTTACTGCTGCTGGGTCATGAAATTGAATTAATTATGCCTCTTCCCTCTTAATTTAGCAATATCCAAATTTGCAGGCTTTAAGCAACCGAGCCATCTTTTTCTCAAATTCACTGGAGAGCAAGGATGTGGAATTGCTATTGGCCTCGAGATTCTCCTCTCTTTACTGTGGTCGATTAATTGGCATGCCGGGCGAGAGGATAGGAAGGCGAACTGAGGCTGTCGTGGCTTCCTGAGAATCACGGAAAGGATATCAATTGAAGCAGTAACGGGTCCAAATGGGGGCAAATACGGGTTTAAATGGAGCAGTGAGGTTCCTCTTTGTTATTATGTATTAATTGGCAGTAGTGAAGAGGAACGTGGCATGATTTGAGCGAGTGGAGAGGAATCATCTCCTGCGTCATGGCTTCCGTCAGATAGTCGGAACGAATGAGGAAGGAGACGCATTGACGGGCCGAATTGTTGTGTGGGCTGCATCTTTCTTTTTTTTTTCTTAATTTCCCGTGGGCCCTTTTTGTTTTCTTTTGTTTGAATTTCAGAATGGGCCGACAAATAGACGTTGGATATTCTTTGATCAAATCATATCCCTAAGTTTGATTATTGCACAAATCTTGATGCCTCCATGACCATGCTAATTTGATGTATAATCATATAACCTCATATATAGATAAACATGAAATCATATAATTATTTTGAGGTATAATTTCTATGGGTCCAAAATATGTGTATTGCATGCCAAATTAATATGATTTTATTTTTCATATTAATATTAGCACCAATATAAGCATTTGAATTTAGAATAATGCACAAGGACCGTCCACGAATGCCAATTTTATATCTCTTCTCAACTTGTTGTATAATTATATAATTTCTCATATAGAATATGTATGAAATTACATAATTATTTATATCGTATTTTTGAAGCATGGCTTATGGTTTCAAGGGTTCATATCACACCATTATAAATATTGTATACTAAATTAACATAATATCATGTTAATATTAGTATTAATATAGAGCTGGAAATTTAGAACCGCTTGTCTTGTCATTGTCTTGGAATTTCGATTGTCAATATAATCTTCCGATTAATCCAGGATAATTTCCAAGCCACTCTTGGGAATTTATTTGCATATCAGATGTCGGCTCGTCAGATAAATATGACAATATTTTAGGGTTCAACAGATCTGTATTGTGAAAGTTGAGGTTCTTGTGAAGGATGGAGACTGAGGCTGGGTCCACGGGAGAGCTCGTGAAATCCTTGGTGGAGGTGTATTGCTGGCTGTTCGTGGGGAGCATGGGTAGCTCTGTAAGAGTTATGAGTTGTAGATGGCTGATAGGACAAGGGTGTGGTAGCACCGAGGCGAAGTTTGATGGGGGTTGAGGCAGTGTGTCTGGTCCGGTTTCCGTTGGGATGGGCTGGTAAGGGGCATGGAGCTCCCTGTGAGTGGAGGGCATCCCATACGATGGTGTGGTGCTTGGCTGACTGGGCATCCCGAATGGTGGTGTGGCACTCGGCTGACTAGTTGTCCCGAATGGTGATGTGGCCCCTGGTTGGCTAGGCATCCCAAATGGAGTAATTTGTTGGATGCTAGCATTTTCCAATGATATGCTTGTCGATCTTTCTGATCCTTAGTTCTCAGTCCCTGGCGATGGTGGCTGTGGGGTTTGCTGAAGAGCTCCGGTTTGTTGTGTCGCCGGAGTAATCAGGGATGCACCAGGCATCTTGGCAGTGTTGGGGGTGCTAAAATCTAGCACTTTGGGCTGAACCTCTCTAGCTCTCTCCATTAAAGAAACAAAAAATAAGAGATGCGAATGAATCTCTCGATTCTTTTAGTTGATTTCTTTTCCTTTTTTAGAAACGGTGGGCGCCAGTTGATAACCCAAAATCTAGCTCTATGAGGGTAGATCAACAAATTAAGAATAATCTAGATAGAGAAAGGAGAGGAATTCAACAAAAGAAATTATTTTATTGCTTCATAATGTGTTTACATGATTTATCTCTATATTTGATAAATGAAAACTGGAACCCCCCACTCGTAGGATGGGGGTATCTATTTATAGTAACCTATGACGTCATCTTCCCCTCGGATCTGTTGTGGCATCTTGAGCACCCCGACTAGGTTTTCGCTCAGAAAATCGCCTCGAGTCGAAGGAGGACTTCAGCACTTCGACGGTGCTTGATCAGAACGAACCATGGGTTCGTCTGGTGCTCGAGCGTCAAAGTCGTGGGAACTACTGCCTCCACGTTAGCAGGTGGTTATAACGACCTCTGACATTTTTAGTTTCTTGTCGGGTGATGAAGGTTTTACAACCAGATATCAAATGAAATTTGTACCTAGAACCTAACTTCACTAGTCGTTTCAGTTAAGGTTTCAGGGTCGAACCCAAGGGACGGATTAATGAATACTGGACTCACTGGTTTTCAATAGCTAGACAGGTAAAAACAGGATGATTTCAAACAAACAAAGGTAAACAAGCAAAAAGTAGATATTTTTGGGTATTTTGAACGCTAAACAGGACTTAAAATCAATTCTAAGCAACAAGGGTAACAAACTGAGATTTTTTGGATTTCTAAAGGATAGATAAAAGCGTCCTAGGGATCAGATTGCGCCTAGGTTTAGCTTCCGGCACTTGAGGAAACAATTGCTGTCGCAACGAGCCTAAGCACCGAAATTCCAGCCTTCAGCACCGAAACAATTGCTGCTCAATATCTCAAGGCAACTCTATCTTGTACTATTTTTCTGATTCCCTTTAAGTTTGCTCATTAACGCAACAAGAGCTTTAAGACCTGATATTCAAATTTGATTTAAACATCTCGAACGACTACAAGATTAGAGAAATTGATTAATTGTGCAAGTATAATTTTTCACATCTCAAATCGATGCAAACGGTCCTCGCAATTTATTTTCAACGGATTGGAATCTTAGGTATCCTCTTGGTTGGTTTATGTAACACTTGGTCCTAGGAATTTCGATTTTGGCCTCAGGGACTCTAGCTTCTCTTCATTAAACAACATGCAAGGTCGATTCCATTAGCTCGTTCTTCCCTATACTTTCCACGATTTTGTAAAGAATTTCATTAAAATGCTAACTAGCTTGGAGTCTTTCTCAAAAACACAGTTTTCACCAATTTATTGTGCAAGTTGAGCGTGGGTGATTACACAACTTAGGGTTTTATGCAAGAGACATAATGCAAGAAAAGTGAGCGGCTCTCCATTTTTTTTTGCATATAAAGTAAATATAACAACAGAAAAGAAAATAAGGGCATAATATTGCGACAAAGGGTAGCCAGAAATTTGAGATGCTCGGGTCTCCCGCAAGGCACAAGTATCATATAGCTACCTACCTAGCCATCAACTAGGCAACGCTTTAGTTCCCTTTTTTTGTTATTCTTTTGTTTTTATGCACGGCATAAATATTACGACAAAGGTGGCCAGAAATTTGTGACGCTCGGGTCTCCCGCAAGGCACAATTATCCTATAGCCACCCGCCTAGCCATCAACTAGACGACGCTTTAGTTCCCCTTTTTTTGTGTGTGCATAAAGTAAACAACGAGAAATAAAATAATATTTTTTTTGTGGTTGAACCGCTCGTTTTCTCGCTTAGTGTCAAAAGCACCCTCATGATCACACTATTTGATAAGTCCGATTACGTTTGCTCGTTTGTGTAACAAACATTTTAAAAGCAACATCAGTCAAGACTCATAACAAGTTTACACACGTTAATGATACCCTTTTTGAACAAAACCACGTGTAAAGCACAAATCCGTTCACTCGGAAAAAGGGTGACTTTGGCTGACAGCGGTTAACAATTATAAGCAACCAGGTTTCGAGTCCCATCAATTTAAATCTCCAACTTTTCGGTCCATTGGCACAACAAACCAACCAAGAGACTATCTAAGACCCAATGCCCTGTAAACAACCTTGACTACCATTTTCATTTTATCATTTCATGTGAACATAATTTCTTCTTTTTTTTTTGCATTTTTGGTGAAACTTTCAATTCAAGCACCATACAAGCACATTTAATCAATTTTCCAAGCTTTATTTGTATGGAAACTATATGGATTAAATGCAACTAAATGATGCAATTTCTTTTGTTTATGTTTATGCAACAAAACATGCCATGATGTAATCCTAGGCATAATATTATCAAGTTTTTTTTTTTTATATTACACCCCTAAGTTGTACAAGGCATTGCCCCAATGCATTTAAACAAGGAAAGTAAAAAGATCAAGGTTGAAGAAATACCAAATTGATCATGATTCGCTTGTGGTTGATTTCATCTTTCTTTTTAGTCTTCAGGTATTATTAATTTGACAGTGCTTTTGGATATGTGGAGTCTGCCCCGAAGCTTGCCCCAGCGAAAGCGACAATAACTCGAACGAGAGAATTTCATTT
Organism: Rhynchospora tenuis; assembly: GCA_027725995.1. Lineage (NCBI taxonomy): Eukaryota > Viridiplantae > Streptophyta > Magnoliopsida > Poales > Cyperaceae > Rhynchospora > Rhynchospora tenuis. The sequence goes on along the minus strand of CM050889.1, from coordinate 69,468,801 downwards.
TTCCTACAAAGAAGAACAATCCATAAGGAATCATAAGCACTGAAAAAAAAATTTTAAAGATTTTTTTATATTTTTTATTTGTTTTTTTAATGAATATATGGCATCTGCCCCAACGAATGCGGCGACAATTTGGCTTAGAAAATTTTCCGTCCTTTTGAATATTTGGCATCTGCCCCAGTGGATTGCCCAGGGAATGAGATGAGAACTTGATGTGAGACAATTTTTTCGAGAAATTGCCCTAACGAATGCGGCAACAAATCGAGTGAGAAAATCTTTATTCGTATCAAATATCATTTCCTGCAAAGAATAAAACTCTACAAGAAATTATTAGTACTAATAATTTTTTTTTTTCAATTTAAGTTTTTTTTTTATGAAGATTATCTTTTCCCTTGAAATTTAAAGGTTGCACTTCAAAGTGCAATTTGTTCATATTGAGGCATGATGGCGCTTGTTGCGGCATGGTAGTGCGTGATGAAGCACAGCTTGTTGCGTGATGAGGCACGGCCTTCTTTTTTTTTGCGTGATGATGCACGGCTTGTTGCGTGATGGAGCACAACTTGGTGCTTTTTAAAGCGTGGGTTGTCGCGTTGAGGTCGCGGCTGGTCTCGTTGAAGCAAGATTGGTGCTTTGAAGCACAATGATGCTTTTTAAAGCATGGTTTGTCGCGTTGGGATCGCGGCTGGTCTCGTTGAAGCAAGACTAGTGCTTTGAAGCACAATGATGCTTTCTAAAGTATGGTTTGTCACGTTGATGCATGATTTTGTAGTTTTGAAACTCACTGGCGCTTTCTAAAGCTTGGTTTGTCACGTTGATGCATGACTTTGTGGTTTTGAAACTCACTGGCGCTTCCTAAAGCTTGGGTTTGTCACGTTGATGCATGACTTGTCTCGTTGAATCAAGACTGGTACTTTGAAGCACAATGATGCTTTTTAAAGCATGGTTTGTCGCGTTGAGGTCGCGGCTGGTCTCGTTATGAAGATCTGAGATTCACACTTTCCAAAGTGTAAGGTTTTGGTAGTTTTAGAGATGCACACTTTTCAAAATGTGGGATTTTGGTATTTTCAGAGATGCACACTTTTCAAAGTGTGGGATTTTGTGATTTTGAGAGATGCACACTTTTCAAAGTGTGGGATTTTGGTAATTTCAGAGGCTTTAAATGCACACTTTCCAAATTGTAAGGTTTTGGTAATTTCAGAGGCTTTAAATGCGCACTTTCCAAAGTGTGAGGTTTTGGTGATTTCAGAGATTTGATATGCACACTTTCCAAAGTGTGAGGTTTTGGTGATTCTAGAGATTTGATATGCACACTTTCCAAAGTGTGAGGTTTTGGTAATTTCAGAGGCTTTCAATGCACACTTTCCAAAGTGTGAGGTTTTGGTGATTTCAGAGGCTTTAAATGCACACTTTCCAAAGTGTAAGGTTTTGATGATTTCAAGCTTTCAACTTTCATTACTAGATATGATTTTGTATTCCCAGAACATGACACACTTGCCAAGTCTTGTGAGGTCAACTATTGTGGGTGTGAATGTCATTTCCCTTAGTGAATGCGACGAGGGCTCGCATGAGAGAAGAGCATTTCTTCTTCATTTTTTTTCGCCATTCTTTTGGATATTTGGCATTTGTCGCAAAGAATTGCCCCAGCGAATGTGTGACAACTCGATTGAGAGAATTTTCCTACAAAGAATAAAACTCCACAAGAATTTATTAGTATTTAAATTTCAAAACTTAACAACTTTTCTAGTCTATATACTATATTCCTCGAATCCCAAAGATGAGAGGAGAAAAAGGTCCCACCGGGCGTGCCAGAGAATCTGTGTGGACTTTTTCGTCATTTCTCGAAGAATGATTGGGTTTCCTCAAGAACAAAAATAAGTCTTAGATTCACCCCTCACGAGTTTAAATTCAAGTATAAAATGCTTCTTAACAACAAGAAAACATTAACGAGAATCTATTCTCATGAGGGTTTATTAATTTTGTGGATCCTTTCCTTCCAATAGGCGCAAGCCCCTATTATTAATTACCCCGTGACGAATCACGAGAAAATCTTATTAAGGGATTCGAGAAATTATATGTCGTAGGCTAGAAAAGTTGTTATCTCAATTTATTTTCGATTTAAACTAAACTCAATTGATGTTACCAAACTTGGTTGACGGGACACAATTGAAAATACAAATGATTTATTTCTCTTGGCTTGAATCGGACTCAAATAACGGTACCAGACATAATTAACGGGACTTAATTGAGGATATCGAAACGTTTTATTAATGACTGTGTTAAAGTTGTCTTATCGGGTAGGTTTCGGATGATAGCTTGGTTTTGGCGGTCTGTAGGAATTGGTTTCTGATCGTTTGATGACTTATAAGGACAAAAGATTTTAGATTTTATTCCTGGGACTGTGTGAGTCGCTATAGGAATGGGTTTCTGATCGTTTGATAACTTGTAAGGACAAAAGATTTCGGATTTTATTCCTAGGACTGTGTGAGTCGCTGTAGAACTCGGTTAATGGGATTGTGTGGGTCGCTATAGGAACAAAAGAGATTTGGATTCCAAGGGCTATGTTGGGCCGCTGTAGGAATCGGTTCCTGGGACTATGTGGGTCGCTGTAGGAACAAAAGAGATTTGGATTCCAAGGGCTATGTTGGGCCGCTGTAGGAATTGATTCCTGGGACTGTGTGGGTCGCTGTAGGAACAAAGAAAAGATTTAATTCCTGGGACTGTGTGGGTCGCTGTAGGAATAAAGAAAAGATTTAATTCCTAGGACTGTGTGGGTCGCTGTAGGAACAAAGAAAAGATTTAATTCTTGGGACTGTGTGGGTCGCTGTAGGAATTGGTTCCTGGGACTGTGTGGGTCGTTGTAGGAATTGGTTTCTGAAAAGACGATTTGACTTTGAGACTATTGAACTTTTTGTGTACCATACCGGGCCTGGGGAAGAATAAGTCACGCAGTAAAAATATATTTTTTTATATTATGATACAGAAAGTGATGAACTTCAAGTTCAGATAGCATCCTATTTTATATCAATGCCGAATTTATGCATTTTGATCCCTAACTTCTTTCTTTTTTTTTTATAAAAATGTGCAATTCTGAGAAGTGTCAATTTAGCAAGAAACTAGGTAGCAACTGAGCAGTAAGTTCACACAAAAGCAACTTCACTTTAACCCTTCACTTTTAACAATTGTGCTTTTAACTGAAAAAAAAAAACTGAAAGGGGATGGCATGGTTTATCTTATCAAGATCATTAGTGATTGCATACTTAATCAAACATATAACCAACATGATATTCCATGTCAATAATATGCTTAATTCAGCAGCAATTCCTTGGCTAGGCCTACCAAAGCTGTGCTATGGAGGTGATCTAGGCAAATTCTGAAGATCTAGCTTCATTTCTCAAGCGCTATGCGCCATTGAAATGCAACTAGAAGAAAAAGTGCAGTTCCTTTTTAGTTCAACTTCTCAAGCGCTATGCTCAATCAAAGTTAAACTAAAATTCTGCTAAACTAACCCATTCATATTCCAATCAGGTATTTTTCATGCGCCATTGCGCAATCAAGAACATAATCGATTCATGGATGAGTACAGACGGAATGATATCATAAATCCACAGATGAAAGGCCATGTCTCTGCCCTTTTCAATTAAAGAAGAGAAAAAGAAATTCTAAACCAGAAAGAGAAACAAATAAACACCAGAGCTCAGTTTACCGCGAAACTAAACACATTTCTACATTTTAATTGACATTAGAATTCTATAAGAAATAACAATCTCTTTCAGATTTAGATCATCGAAGCCTTATTAAGAACTATTCTTAATCAATTTCACAGATTTGATTGCACTCTTCATGCGCTATGCGCGATCAGAAAACAAGCAAAGATAAAGAATCGGCAGGTACTTTAAAATGAATTCATGCCTGAATCCTTTACATGCCATGCGCATTCTTGATTCAAACATAAGCTCATTTTAAAGCCTTAGATCAGATATTCAATCAAGATCATCAAACGCTAGGAGTTGTCAGATCTGATTTTGTGGTTAACGCTAGTCAAAAGGGAGGCAAACTAATGTCAATTGAAATGCAAACATGCATCCATCAACTAAATCAAGAAGAATCAATACAAGAAGGGGAGAACAGTCGACATAGAACAAAATCCAATCAAAATATACGATACTGTCTCAAGATCACAGAAAAGGAACTTAATCAAAACTTCAACATCAAAAATTCAATTTCATCTTAAGATTTTCCAAATTCCCGTTACAAATCTTTGAATCGAGCTTACCTTTCACTCTTCTATCGATTACAATTGTCCAAATAGCTTGAATTTCTCCTATTCTTTCTTCTTCTACAACGCTTACAAGCTGTTTGTGAAAATGCCAAATCTAATCCTATCCTTTACAGTGTGTGTGTGATTTCTGGATTTTCTCAAGAGCAGCCAAGCGCTCTTTTACAAAAGTGGATTGGTGAATGTGTGTAAAAGTCCCCCTTTAGCTTGGAGACATGGAGTATATATAGGCCTCAAGGCCGGTTCCTTCCTCAAGAAGATTGTAGCTCTAATTGCATCATGACTGTCGATTAGGAGGCACACGGATCGCCATCTAATCCAACGGCCGAGAGGGCTCCACTTTGTGCTTCTTTTTGGGATGGTCAACAGAGGGAGTGTGGAATTTGACCGAGGTAGTTACAATATTTTGGGCGCGGTTTGCTCCTCGTCTTTGATCATTGATGCTCTCAGATCCAAGGGCTATCTCTGTGACACGTGGAGGAATCAAATTGGACGGTCAATGTGCGTACAAGAGGGATGACCAGGCGGTTACACAGGCGGTTACGCCATTCTTTCCCTCTCCGATTTTTTTTCTTCTGTTTAGTTGGGGAAGATGATCCCTTTGATTGCGGGGCCCAGCGGTCAAATTTAATGAGAGACAAAGAGATAGGTGGGGTTGGTTTCCCTTGCACCAGTGAAAAATCAAAGGACTTTAGTGTTTTCAGTTCATGCGCCGAGTCCATGCAAACCTGAGGCGGGATGAGGGAATTTAAAATCCAGCGCCTCCCCTCCTTTGCCCGGATCCGCTACAATGGTTGTACGCGCCGACTTCTTTTGATTTTTGTGGGATTTTTTCGACATTCCATTTAAAATAAACCATATATTTTGCTGCCAAATGAAAATAATTTATTTGAGGTCCTTCCCAAGGGTATTTTTGGATGAAATTTTGTGGGTAAGTTCAAAAAAATATGAGGAATTTAATGGTTCAAGTAATTTTGTAAAATCCCTCATGGATTAATTTTTTTTTGTAATTTTATGAGTTTTGGGGGTTTCTTTGCATAAAATGGAAATTCTGTGAGGCTTTTAGTCATTCTAAGGGCACCATAATTTTCTTCATGGTCTCCTGGATTTTTGGGTAATATTTCATGATTTTTGGAGTCTGTTTGGTATTTTCCATGAATTTTCTCAACCCCTTATAAATTGGACTTTTCCTCGAGTTGTGAAAATTTAGGGTCAAACAACATTTTTTTTCATATGAATTTCTGAAACTATTTCGAAATCCTAACTAGATATTTTCTTGAATTGTAATTGTAGGCTCCGAAACAAAAGGGCTCTACAGAGTGTGGATATTTCACGATGTTAGCCATGAGAGCCATATTAAATCATGTAATACAACTCGGAGAACTACCCAAGGTATTGCTTTATTTCGGATATTTACGATTTAATAGCGGTTACAATACCAAAAATATGATCTAGGGTTTAGGGTTTGATATTTAAATATTGAAAATCGATTCGATCAAATAATCAAATAGTTTAAGGATTTAAGGTTTAAGGTTTAAAGTTTGATAATCAAATAGTTTAGTAAATATTTATGATATATATATTGAAGTAATGTTTTGGTTTTATTTATAATGAAATGCAGAAAATAGATCCAGTTGGAAAACCATACAAGAAAGAAGATATTACAGATGCCGTGAATGAAGTCATGGCCTTCATGTATGGTAATTTGTTCGGATAATTAAATTGGTTGCATGACTTGTACATTAATTGGGAACGATTTAAATATTAATTATGACTTGTTTTGTTATTTTGATGCGTGTTTGTTACTTGATATGAGATATAGGTATATGTTTGTTTGTTTGATATCTATGAATGTGATATATATAATGTGAATGCATGTGAAATAATATGATTGGTACAATATTGGTACCAGTGGTACGGCTAGCAACATAGGCTAGCCACATAAAACAGCATATATAAAAAAAAATATTCGAGCCTTTTGTGACGTTTTTTAAGTTAATAAACATCATACATACAGGCCTTTTGTGACGTTTTTTAGTCAATAAACGTCATTAAAATATTCCAGAAAAAGGTGCTTCAAAAAGTAACGTCGAATCTATGACGTATCCTCCCTTCTGTGACTTTTTTTAACGTATTAAACATCACGGATTGACCCTTTTATGACATTTTTTTAGATATTAAATGTCACAGATGATATCTCATTTATTTGTCGGTATTTGGACCGTACTTGGCACCTAAATTTGACCCAAATCTTGTTATTATTTGACATTTCCTTGTGTTTTTCCAGGATTCGGCTTTGCCGTCGCTCTTTCTCATTGTATACAGGTTTTGATGAAGAACAAGAGGAAAATAGACTCAGAGAAGCTCAGGATGCTTGCTTTTAGGCCAGACGACTCATTCCTGGCGCTAGGCACACGATCCAGACCATCATGCGGGCCACATGCCACCTCAGACGCTAAGTCCAGGCTCAGTTCGGGTCGAACACCTTCAGTTCGGACCAAACCAAGCTCTGCATCGGATTTGGCACATTCTCCACTTCTCCGTAGCCAGTTCAGACCGAACCCTCTCATTTCGGGTCGAACTGGGGCTCCTTCAGCCAGTCTCTCACTCCAGGTCGAACTGACCCCTATCTGGCCCCAAAGTGATGCATATGGCATGTTTTTCTGACGAGATTTGATGATTTGGACGACCTAGCTTGCTCCCCAAGTACCTGAAGCTCCTATATAAGGTCTCCTCTGCCCAGGCGGCAGACTCTCTTGGCTCTGGACAGTTTTGCATACTTTATTGGAGTTCTTCATCGATATCTGTGATCTTTCTATTGCTTTCGAGGCGACGGCAGCAACTAGCTTTAGATCTGACGCTCATCCACCATCCACTGCCTTAGAAGACTGAGTATTAGCTTTAAAGGAGTATTTTGGTTTATTCTTTTGATGCTTTTATCTTTATCTTCTATGGGCTTGTATCTTTATTGTTTCATTACTGTTGTTATGTGTTGTTTTAGTACGATGTCCGAGTAGTTTACTTTAGTCTTAGGGTAAGATGTAGCTTAGGTTTAGTTTGATGTTGTTGTTATGTTACACTTGATACTTGACATGCTATTTATCTATTTGGAATTAATTGTTGCTTAGTTTATTGCTGTTGTTGGATTTATCTTGCTTCTGAATCTACTGCAGGGTTTGGTTAAGTTACGAATTTAAACGAACAATAGCTGTAAGTTAAGTGTTTAGGTTAAGCCATAGATCTGAAAGGATAGGTTAGTTGTGCCGAAAGGTACAACTTCTGAACTGCTTGAAAGAGAGTTTAGATAACCAAAGAAAACAAATAGTAAAACCCTTGTAAGCTTGTACCAACACGAAAGTTTAGGTCTTGTGAACTTGGGCGAGTTTGGTAGAGTCCTGTACTAGTTTCTGACCCAATAGGCGAAAGTTGAGGGTAGGAGATTGTAGTTACAGCCAGTCCAGACTCGTGGCATCGTCAAAGTCAAGTGTACCAATCAACATCTCTGATCCACGCTTTCAGTTCGGACCGAACTGGTCTGGTTCGGACCGAACTGAAGGTAGGATTTCTAGGTCTTCGAGTTAATTATGAAAGTAATTGACTTCGATTTCTCTAGAGGCTAAACCTAGCGAAATCTGATCCCTAGGACACCTTTCTATCATTAGAAAACCCACGAATTTATCCTGTGTTTGTTTAATTGTTTGAGTTCTGTTATCAGAGTCCAAAACACCCAAAAATATCTACATTCTTGCGCTTTTCTTTTAGTTCTTTATTTCAATTAAAAACATCCCTTTTTATTCGTCTAGCTTTTGAGAACCAGTAAGTCCGGTACTCAGAAATTCGTCCCTTGGGTTCGACCCTAAACCTTACTCCAAACGACTAGTGAAGTTAGGTTCTAGGTACAAATTTTATTTGATACTTAGGTCTTAAAAACCTTCATCAAATTGGCGCCGCTGCCGGGGACGGTGCTGATATTGGATACTTGTTGTAGTATCAAGAGACTAGACTTTTCTTTTGTTTTTCTCACATTTACTTTCTCTCTATCTTGCAGGACTGGCAGGTAGGAAGAAGGGACCACGTGCAAAGTCCCAACCCCCTATTTTGCGTAGATATTTTCTCCGAGGGTTGCAGGAAGATCCGGAGCTGCGACAAGTCGATTTTCTCCAAGAAATCCAGGGTCATCTTCAACCTCCAGTTCGGTCCGAACAGCTCCAGTTCGACCCGAACTGAACCCAGTGCAGAGAGAAGCAGGAGCTACCATGGCAGCGAACAACCCTCAAGTTGACATCGCGGTCGAGACCCAGCGCTTGGAGCAACTCAGACTCCAATTAGAGCGAGAACGACGATAATTTCGACAATGAGCGTCGCAGGTGGACCAATGATGATGAGAGCATTGGGAACAACTCTGATAGGGAGCAAGAAAACCCCAACAAATCTCTCATGGAGTATTGTGCTCCGAAGGCCAAGCAAGTGGCAGGGCCGGTTGTTATCCCTGGGATCGATGCCAACAACATGCAGATCGCTCCCGCTCACGTGACCATGGTCCAACAAAGCCCGTTCCATGGGAACGACCACGAGGACCCCCATGCTCATCTTCAAACTTTTTTTGATTATACTAGACTTATTAAAATGAATGGGGTCCCACAACAAGCCGTTAGACTATTGCTGTTTAGGTTTAGCCTCAAAGACAAAGCCCAAAAGTGGTACAAAACCTTGAAAAAGGGGTCAATCAGATCTTGGGATGAAATGGCTCAAACCTTTCTTGACAAATACTTTCCAACTGATAGGGCTGACTCAATAAGGAGGGAAATCACCAATTTCCAACAAAAAGAGGATGAATCTATGAGTGACGCTTGGGAACGGCTTAGGGATCTAGAAATCTCGTGCCCCCATCATGGGATTCAAGAGTGGTTGATAGTTAAAACTTTTTATAACAGTTTATATGATAATATTAAGATTAACCTTGACTCTCTTTCAGGTGGAAGTTTCCTCCGGCTTGATGCGGCAGCAGGAAGAGAATTACTTGACCGGTGTGCAAGGCAATACCATTGGATGCCAATGACCAGCTCTCGCCGATCAAACTCACGGCATCAAGTGCACAGCGTCTCAACCAAGGACGAGAGGATCGCCGAGCTCGAGGCCGAGCTTGCCGTCTTTCAATCCGCGCAAGGCTCTCATCTTAACAAAGGAGAATGCGGATGTTGCGGCGAGGAGGGGCATACTTCCGTTGACTGCCCTTTGGCTCAACCCGAGACCGACAGCCCTCAAGTCAATGCCATTAACGGGAATTTTGGTCAAAAATACCCGTATACCGGCCCTGGCCCCTCAAATTTTAATAGAAATAATCAGTTCCCCAACAATAGGGACCAGCCCTTCCAAAGGAAGTCTGCCTTTGGTGAACTTACTGAAGTTGTCCAGACCTTTATGGCCGGCCAAACTAAGTTTAATCTTCAAATTAGATCTGACGTTGATGAATTGAAATCTAACACAGGGGCAATAAAGAGGATGGAGCGCTTACTGGAGGCGCATCTCGCTAAGGAGCAAGGGAAGCTCCCAGGGCAGCCTCAAGTCAACCCAAATGCCGATTGCAAGGCCCTCCATGCCTTGAGGAGCGGGAAGCAGTACGAAGACCCGCCCATGCCGGCAGAAACGGCTGACCAGCCCTCAGTTCGACCTGAAGCAGTTTCAGTTCGGGTCGAGCCAGCTGAAGAAGAGCCCATTTTGCAGCAGATCGCACCATTCCCACCCCTCACCAGCCCAGTTCGACCCGAAGCTACTCCTGTTCGGTCCGAACCAGAAGCTGAGGAGTCAACCCAGGGGCCAGTTCGACCTAGATCCAATCCCGTTCGACCCGAACCAGGCACAGTTCGGTCCGAACTCAAGGTGAAGGCAGGGCAAGGCAAAGAGAAAGACGTTCAAGCCAAACCCGCTTACCAACCTCCGGTCCCATTCCCACAGAGGTTGAGGAAGAGCAAGGAGGATGCCCAGTTCAGGGCCTTCTGGGAGATTTTGAAGGAGATGAAGATCACGATCCCCTTCATGGACGCCGTGACGCAGGTGCCGATATATGCTAAATTTTTGAAGGAACTGTGTACAGGCAAGTTGACTCTAGAGGAGTTGAAATTCGTTGCTCTGACACATGGGAGCAGCGAGGCTTTGAGGATGATGCCGCCAAAATTAGAGGACCCGGGGAGGTTTGTGCTCCCCTGTGTCATCGGAAATGCTATTATCAAGCAGGCTCTGTGCGACATGGGAGCCGGTGTGAGCCTCATGCCCAAGGCAGTCTACGAAAAGGTAGGATTTGGCGAGCTAAGCCCAACAGCTATATCTATCAAGCTTGCGGACTCCACGGAGCGACTACCGATGGGCATGCTCAGGGATGTGCCGGTACAAGTCGGCAAATTTTTAGTGCCGGGAGATTTTGTGGTCATGGACATGGAAGTAGATCAGGAGGTGCCCATCATCTTGGGGCGTCCGTTCCTCCGAACTGCTGGAGTCTTAATGGATGCCAGAGACGGCACGATTATGGTCAGAGTTGGGGAGGAGGAACTCCACTTCTCTATCAATCACGCCATGAAGTTCCCAAGTTCCGCCGACACATGCTTTAGGATCGAGGTGATCGAGTCAACGATTGAGGAGACACTCGAGGAGCGGTATGAGTCTGCTCTAAACATTACCAACAATTTCTTTCTGAAGTGCAGGAAGCAGTCGAGGTCGAGGAATCAATCAAAGCTGAGGAGACAGGCGAATCTGCTGAACTTGACCTTCAGTTCGGACCGAACTCACCCGGCTCGGTTCGAACTGAGGGAGGGGAAGGTAACAACGCAGTTCCGTTCGGACCGAATCCAACCAGTTCGGGTCGAACTGACGATCACCAGGAGGAGGTTCGTGCAGTCTTGGTGCTCTCCAGCCCGAACCAGTCCAGTCCGGACCGAACTGAACTTCCCAAAGTTGAACTCAAGCCCCTGCCTGCCTCTCTCAGGTATGAATTTCTCGGCCCAAATCAAATGTTCCCTGTTATTGTTAACGCTGAATTAGATGCAGGGCAGGTTGAGAAACTGTTGACAGTTTTGAGGGCTCACCAAGGCGCTATCGGCTACTCGATAGAAGATTTGAAAGGGATCGACCCCGCCATTTGCACTCACCGAATCCTTCTAGAGGACTACCACAAGCCATCAAGAGACGGGCAGCGAAGGCTCAACCCCATTCTCACCGAGGTGGTCAGAAAAGAAGTGCAAAAGCTCCACGATGCGGGGATCATCTACTCGATCTCGGATAGCAAGTGGGTGAGCCCGGTGCACGTGGTCCCCAAGAAAGGAGGCACGACGGTGGTCAAGAACGACAAGGACGAGCTGATTCAAACGTGAGTCGTGACCGGGTGGAGGATGTGCATAGACTACCGCAAGCTCAATGCGGCGACTAGAAAGGATCACTTTCCTCTCCCTTTTGTTGACCAACTTTTAGAAAGACTCGCTAATCACTCTTATTATTGTTACTTAGATGGGTACTCCGGTTTCTTTCAAATACCTATCCATCCGAGTGACCAAGATAAGACCACCTTTACTTGTCCTTGGGGTACTGTTGCTTATAGACGTATGCCTTTTGGTTTGTGCAATGCACCAGCAACCTTCCAACGAGCCATGATGGCTATTTTTTCGGACTTTATTGAAAAAGAAATGGAAGTGTTCATGGACGATTTTTCTGTTTATGGTTCTTGTTTTGATTCATGCCTTGCTAACCTCTCTAAAATCTTACAGCGATGTAAAGAGGTCAACCTAGTGCTGAATTGGGAGAAGTGCCAATTCATGGTGCAGAAAGGCGTCGTGCTAGGCCACGTGGTAACATCTCAAGGGATCGAGGTCGACAAGGCAAAGATCGAAGTGATTGAGAAGCTAGAGATCCCTAGGAATGTCAAAGATGTCCGAAGCTTCCTTGGACATGCTGGATTCTATCGCCGATTCATAAAAGATTTCTCTAAAATAGCAAAGCCATTAAGCAACCTCTTGATTAAAGACTGTGAGTTTATTATTGACGATGATTGTATTAATGCTTTCAACAGGTTGAAAGAAGCCCTTGTTTCGGCACCGATTTTGCAACCGCTGGATTGGTCACAACCATTTGAGCTCATGTGCGACGCGAGTGACTACGCGGTTGGAGCTGTTTTAGGCCAAAGGAAAGACAAGAGACCAGTGGCCATTTACTACGCGAGCAAGGTGCTTGATCCGGCTCAAGCGAACTATACGACCACGGAGAATGAGCTCCTCGCTGTTGTGTTTGCCCTAGACAAGTTCAGATCATATCTTGTGGGCTCTAAAGTGATCGTGTACACTGACCATGCCGCGTTAAGGTACCTAATGAGTAAGAAGGACGCCAAACCAAGGCTCATAAGATGGGTCCTTCTGCTTCAAGAGTTTGATCTGGAAATCCGAGAAAAGAAAGGGATAGAAAATCTAGTGGCAGACCACTTGTCTCGGCTTCATTGGAAAGAAGAAAAAGGTGAGGAGTTACCAATCGAAGGTGCCTTCCCACATGAGAATCTGATGAAAGTCGACCTCAGTTCGACCCGAACGGACATTGGTTCGGACCGAACTGACCTCAGTTCGGGGTCACCACAGCCCACTTCGGACGACTTGGCCCTCACTTTGGGTCGAAACAACTTCACTTCGGACCGAAATGGGCTTAGTCTGGAGCTGCTGGCCCTCATTTCGGGTCGAATGCATGGTGTTACGGACCGAACTGAGCGCAGTGATGAGGATTGGATGAGGCTAGCAAGTGAAATCCTGGCCTTTGAGTACAATTCGACCCGAACTAGAGGCGGTCCAGGCCGAAGTGACCAGCCCTGGTATGCTAACTTGGCCAATTATCTTGCCTGCGGGATTCTGCCCCCTGAGATGACTTGGCAGGAGAGGAAAAAGCTCAAATCCGACGCCAAGTTCTACTTCTGGGATGAGCCGTACTTGTTCAAGATTGGAGTCGATAATGTCTATAGGAGGTGTGTCCCTTATGAGGAAATTCGACCGATCTTGGCCGGGTGTCACTCATCTGCCTACGGGGGCCATGCCTCATACTCCAAGACAGCAGCCAAGGTCTTACAATCAGGTTTGTTTTGGCCCACTCTTTTCAAAAATGCACGTTCTTTTGTACTTTCTTGTGATCAGTGTCAAAGGACGGGCAACATATCCAAGAGGAATGAGATGCCGCAAAACCTGATTCTTGAAGTTGAGATCTTTGATGTGTGGGGTGTGGATTTCATGGGGTCATTTCCGAGCTCTTGTGGGAATGAGTACATCCTAGTCGCCGTCGACTATGTCTCGAAATGGGTGGAGGCGATTGCATGCAAGGCAGCAGATGCTAACTCGGTTGTCAAGCTCTTCACCAAGATCATTTTCCCTCGATTTGGAGTTCCAAGGGCAGTTATAAGCGACGGGGGAAAGCATTTCATCAACCGGACCTTCGACAACCTCTTGAGGAAGCATGGAGTCACCCACAAAGTGGCAACGCCCTATCACCCGCAAACCAATGGGCAAGTGGAGGTATCCAATAGAGAGATCAAGAGCATCTTGGAGAAAACTGTAGCCCGGTCCCGCAAGGATTGGGCCAACAAGCTAGATGATGCTCTTTGGGCCTATAGGACGGCTTTCAAGACGCCCATAGGCATGAGTCCCTTCAAGCTTGTCTATGGGAAGCCATGCCACTTGCCGATTGAGATTGAGCACAAGGCGTATTGGGCCACGCGCGCTATCAACATGGATATGCTCAAGGCCGGTGAGAAGCGCATACTAGATTTGCATGAGTTGGATGAGGTACGCCTAAACTCCTATGAAAATGCTAAACTTTACAAAGAAAAAACCAAGCTTTTGCATGACAGGCATATTTCAAGGAGAGATTTCAAGGAAGGCGACTTGGTGCTCTTGTTCAACTCGCGACTCAGGCTCTTCCCGGGTAAGTTGCGATCTAGGTGGTCGGGGCCATTCCGTGTGGTCAAGGTCTACCCATTCGGCGCCGTTGATATCTGTGACAAGGATTCGGAGCCTTTCAAGGTCAACGGGCAGCAATTGAAGCATTACATAGCCGATGAGAAGATTGAGGAAGCCTTTGTTCTTTCTCTCTCCGAACCATACCGATCTGATAACTAGAAAAGAGGTGGTAAAGTTAGGGACCTAAAACAAGCGCTTCTTGGGAGGCAACCCAAGAGTTTTTGATTTTTAGACTTATTTTACTTTTCTTTCTCGTGAAAAAGACAAAAAAAAATTATTTAGAAAATTATAAAAATAACAAAAATATTCTGTGATGGATGAGTTGTGATTCTTTTCAGAGCAAGTTTGGGGGAATCAAGGAGAGCAGTTGGCACTAGAGCACCTGGATTGCAAACAATCCCTGTACGACCTCAATCCAACTGCAAAGGTCGAAGGGGCCAGCTTCAGTTCGACCTGGAGTCGTTCAGTTCGACCCGAAGGAAAAGGCAGTGGAGCAAGGTTGAATTCGACCCGAAGGAGGTGGCCATTTCGGTCCGAACGCCAGCAGTTCGACCTCAATTGCACCAGTCTGAGGGATTGGCCAGTTCGGTCCGAACTGGTTCAGTTCGGTCCGAACGGAGAACACTGGGCTGAAATTTTAATGGGACCCAGGCCCAATTTTCATATTATTTCATTTAATTTTTATTTGGGCCTGTTCTAAACTTCCTACCCGACCCGTTAAGTTCCCAGTCTAACCGACCCGTCCCCCACTCTTTCCTTTCTCTCCCACTCGCGCCCCTTCCCCAAGAGACGCGCCTTTCCTTTCCAAACCGAAGCGCCTCCGTAACTCACGCATCCCCTCCCTATTTAACCGAACCCACAGATCTATAGGCCATTTTGCTCGTCTCTTCTCTCTCTCACACAATCTCCTCTCTGTTTTCAGAATAGAGCAAGCAATTCCTCAAGAAAATTCAAGCACGTTTCACGAAAAATCTCTCAAAATCGGCGGATCTTCGTTTTGGTCGGCTCTTCTCGCTCTCGGGGGCTTCGCTGGCCTTCTCTAGGGTTCCTTCAACAACCCTAGGGCCTCTCTTCGCTGGGTTGCTTCAAAACCCCCGTCTCACACCAAGGAAGGCCGAACTAGGCTCTCTTTCTCTCCTTGGTGTTGCTGTGGGAGTCAAGCCCTCTTGTCACGCCTTCCTCGCCTCTCAACAGGCCTTATTCTTGCCGCCACAAGTCGGATCTCCAACTTTGCAATCTTTTTGAGGTTTCGTCACTTTTTCTTCTACTTTTTCTGTTTCCTTGTGGTTTTAACGAGGTTTGTGAGTATTTCCAAGGGTTGGGGCCAGCATTTTGAGCAACGGATCAAGGTTTTACCAGTTTACGGACACTGTACCAGGGATCAGGCTAGGTTTTACCAGAACACCGCTTCAGTTCAACCCGAACTGCCCCCAGTTCAGTCCGAACCGAAGGTACCCCAGTCCAAAACCTCTACAGCCTTCCTTCAGTTCGGTCCGAACTCACCCAGTTCGACCCGAACCGAAGGCCTGCCTTTTCTACTTCGACCCCAATTCGACCCTCCCTTCGGCCCGAACTAACCAAGTTCGGTCCGAACTGCACTTTGACTTGGAAGAATTTCGCTACTGTCTCACTCAATCATGCCTAGGACACGTGCCAGTTCTAAGGGCGACAAAGGGGCCTCCTCTTCTCGTGCTCGTGCCCCTGCTCAGCCACCACCTCCTCCTCCTAGACCAGCCGGGCCCTCGCATCCCATGCAGGACCACCCCGACTTCCAAAGGCACCCAGAAGCCCATACAATTGAGGAGGCCATGACCTTTGAGATCCCGTGGCGGTTCCAATACCTGAATATCATGAAAATGAAGGACAGGAAGTTTGAGCACACCCGTTGGATGGACTTGGCCACATTGGAGAAATTTGGGGTGCTAGAAGAGTTTCTCGAGCTCACCACCAAGATAGGCATCACTCCCACTTTCTGGACCCACCGATACCTCGCCTACACTAAGTTCACTCTCGAGTTCTTGAGCTCTTTGACTCTCATGGAGGAGGGCGAGACCGACATCATTGTCTTCCGCCTTGCGAATGCCACTCATAAGGCCAGATTGCAAGATGTGGCCGAGGTGTTTGGCTTAAAAAGGGATTGCCCGGTGGAACACTTTTCTTTCTCGAGCGACTTGACTAGCGAGTCCATTTGGATCCGCATTGCCGGCCATTCTCAAGCCCGGAAGTCCCGCTTGGTTCACCACCCAACTCTCCGCATTCTCATGCGCGCCTATGCCTCACAAGTGTTCTCGAGGGGCGAGACGGCGAATGTTACTAATGACAAGGAGTTGGGCCTCATTTGATACTCCCTTCAGCCCAACCCTCCCAAGATCAATGTGGTGAAGATGATGGTCGAGTTTTGGATCTACCAACGCGACCGAGTGCCCAAGGGGAGCATCACCATGGGTGGCTATGTCTCCCTTCTAGCCACCCGCATGA
The DNA here is from genome assembly GCA_027725995.1 of Rhynchospora tenuis. Lineage (NCBI taxonomy): Eukaryota > Viridiplantae > Streptophyta > Magnoliopsida > Poales > Cyperaceae > Rhynchospora > Rhynchospora tenuis. Next base: position 69,452,076 of record CM050889.1, on the reverse strand, counting down.
ACCTTCCACTCCCTCCCAAGTCAATTTGCGGAGGATTCTCTCTCTATGACGAGTGGAGGTTCAAGGGGGCCGGGTTCATTGAGATTATGCCCAATGGCAGTTTTGTGTGGCTCCGCAAGAATGGAAGCAACTTCCCTCTCCCCTATCCTCACCGGCTCAATCTCCGCCGTCCCGACTTGTGGCTCATCGCCACTGATTACCGCCCACAGCCGGCAGGAGGGGAGGCAAGTTCCAGCAGGGCAACAGTGGTCGAGCCCGCTCCTATCCCCACCGACCAAGGGGCTGCAGCAATGGAAGAGGGGACGGAGGACGTCTTCTCTCAGGCGTCACCATGGGCCCTTGCCCTCCGCGACATGATGGGCAACCTCACAAATTTGACCATTGACACAAGGGATGAGGTGCGCCGGAACACAGCCGTACAACAGGACCATGGCATGCACCTCAGCCGTCTCTCTCACGAGGTACAGCAGTACGGGCGGCGCCTTGACCGTGTTGCGGACGTTGCCTACGACAACAACTTCTTCCTCCGCAATAATTATTGGCCCAGGGATGAAGATGACCCGAATTGGGGCTCACCGGTGCACTCCATCCATAGCACGGCGTCTTCTGCCTCTTCTTATCACAGCCCGCCAAATATGGAGGAGCCGCAGCAGCCATGGCAAATGGCTTGGCAGCCCAATCCTCATTCCCAGCCGACCAAGACCTCCTCCATTCCTTATATCTACCCCGAGCAGGATTTTGATGTGCCGCGCCCTTCTCCATCGGACCCGGCAGCATACCCCAGCCTCGTGCCACCACCGCCGCAGCAACCAGCAGGACCGGAAGATCCCTTTGGGATTTTCCCTCCTCCTCCCTTCTAGTCAGGTACGCCCACCTTACCCTCCTATTTTTATTTCTTTGTGTGCATGTCTAGCAGCGAGGACACTGCTCTGTTCAAGTTTGGGGGGGGCGTATTACTTTCGCTGGTTGTTTGTTGTTTTTTCTGAATTTTTGGACGATTTAGAGAGGGGGGAAAATTTTTCAAGTTTTTCTGGTTTCAGTTCGACCCGAACTGCTTTGGTTCGGTCCGAACTGATGTCACTTAGGCACTTTGCACCATATCACCACTCAGTTCGACCCGAACCATCCACTTCGGTCCGAACTAGGTACTTAGTCGTTATCTGGATTTCACCCTGTCACTTCGGTCCGAACTGGTCCACTCCAGTCCGAACTGAAAGTCTGTTTTACACGTTTTTGTTGAAGTTTTGTTGAAAATTAAATGCTCTTGCCCTTCCCTTCTTTTCTGACTTTCACTGATTAAAATCACACACTTTTAAGGGCCTTTCCTTTAGAAATCTCAAGTACACTTGTTTGTTTAGAAACCTGAACTTGATTTGTGCGTCAATGGACCGAAATAGTGAGTTGAAGCCTTGATAGGACCCGAAACCGGATGCTTAATAGTCTATCAACTCAATCTAAGTCGATTCTCACAACCTCTCACCGAGTGAACTATTTCTAGGTCTTACACTCTTTTGCCTAAAAGAAAATTTAGCAACTTTGTAAATTATAAGACGAGTTAGATGGTTTTTAATGCTTGAATCACCAACGAGCGCTCAAATTGACTAAATCTAAATAGTTGCAAAAATGAGGGTGCGAAGGGACTTCAATCAATCCAAATTAAGAAATGATAAAGGGTGTCACTAGGAGCCCTGGCCCAAGTGTACCGTGGCCTTGGTCGTGTGACAACTTGTTTGATCTTCCACAAATAATTGGAGAAAGGATTACGAAAATTGCTAGGAGCCCTGGCCCAAGTGTACCGTGGCCTTGGTCGTGCATTTATCTGTTTGATCTCCCCAGTATGTCATGTGCTGGTAGCCTAAATCAAGTCTCAATAGCGTAAAACCCTAAGTGATGTAAATCACCGCAACTCGACTTACACATTTAATTCTAAATTGGTGCATTGTTGTTTATCTCTCTCGTTATAAAATTCTCGGACTTGCTAAGTTTCCTTTTCACAAACTTTTGTAAGACATAGAAAGGAACGGTGAGTGACTTTGAGGTTGCATTTGATTGATGAAATAGAAACTAGGGTACTTGATTGGCTAAACTTTCATCAGGACCAAGAGTTGCATGGTTAATTGTTAGGACACTAAACCTTTGTACTTGATGAATTCTATTTGGTTGGTTTGATTTGCTTGTGTGATTGACTGTGGGCATTAGTATTTGGTTTCTAGCATAACTTCAGTTTGGGTAATTGTTTTTAAGTCTAAGTATAGTCGAACTCTAAGTTTAGGCTCTTGCTTGAGGACAAGGAAAGTTTAAGTTTGGGGGGATTTGATATCTCATTTATTTGTCGGTATTTGGACCGTACTTGGCACCTAAATTTGACCTAAACCTTGTTATTATTTGACATTTCCTTGTGTTTTTCCAGGATTCGGCTTTGCCGTCGCTCTTTCTCATTGTATACAGGTTTTGATGAAGAACAAGAGGAAAATAGACTCAGAGAAGCTCAGGATGCTTGCTTTTAGGCCAGACGACTCATTCCTGGCGCTAGGCACACGATCCAGACCATCATGCGGGCCACATGCCACCTCAGACACTAAGTCCAGGCTCAGTTCGGGTCGAACACCTTCAGTTCGGGTCGAACACCTTCAGTTCGGACCGAACCAAGCTCTGCATCGGATTTGGCACATTCTCCACTTCTCCGTAGCCAGTTCGGACTGAACCCTCTCATTTCGGGTCGAACTGGGGCTCCTTCAGCCAGTCTCTCACTCCAGGTCGAACTGACCCCTATCTGGCCCCGAAGTGATGCATATGGCATATTTTTCTGAATAAGGAAGATGATTTCTGGCGAGATTTGATGCTCTAGACAACCTAGCTTGCTCCCCAAGTACCTGAAGCTCCTATATAAGGTCTCCTCTGCCCAGGCGGCAGACTCTCTTGGCTCTGGACAGTTTTGCATACTTTCTTGGAGTTCTTCATCGATATCTGTGATCTTTCTATTGCTTTCGAGGCGACGGTAGCAACTGGCTTTAGATCTGACGCTCATCCACCATTCACTGCCTTAGAAGACTGAGTATTAGCTTTAAAGGAGTATTTTGATTTATTCTTTTGATGCTTTTATCTTTATCTTCTATGGGCTTGTATCTTTATTGTTTCATTACTGTTGTTATGTGTTGTTTTAGTACGATGTCCGAGTAGTTTACTTTAGTCTTAGGGTAAGATGTAGCTTAGGTTTAGTTTGATGTTGTTGTTATGTTACGCTTGATACTTGACATGCTATTTATCTATTTGGAATTAATTGTTGCTTAGTTTATTGTTGTTGTTGGATTTATCTTGCTTCTGATCTACTGCAGGGTTTGGTTAAGTTACGAATTTAAACGAACAATAGCTGTAAGTTAAGTGTTTAGGTTAAGCCACAGATCTGAAAGGATAGGTTAGTTGTGCCGAAATGTACAACTTCTGAACTGCTTGAAAGAGAGTTTAGATAACCAAAGAAAACAAATAGTAAAACCCTTGTAAGCTTGTACCAACACGAAAGTTTAGGTCTTGTGAACTTGGGCGACTTTGGTAGAGTCCTGTACTAGTTTCTGACCCAATAGGCGAAAGAGGGTAGGAGATTGTAGTTACAGCCAGTCCAGACTCGTGGCATCGTCAAAGTCAAGTGTACCAATCAACATCTCTGATCCACGCTTCCAGTTCGGACCGAACTGGTCTGGTTCGGACCGAACTGAAGGTAGGATTTCTAGGTCTTCGAGTTAATTATGAAAGTAATTGACTTCGATTTCTCTAGAGGCTAAACCTAGCGAAATCTGATCCCTAGGACGCCTTTCTATCATTAGAAAACCCACGAATTTATCCTGTGTTTGTTTAATTGTTTGAGTTCTGTTATCAGAGTCCAAAACACCCAAAAATATCTACATTCTTGCGCTTTTCTTTTAGTTCTTTATTTCAATTAAAAACATCCCTTTTTATTCGTCTAGCTTTTGAGAACCAGTAAGTCCGGTACTCAGAAATCTGTCTCTTGGGTTCGACCCTAAACCTTACTCCAAACGACTAGTGAAGTTAGGTTCTAGGTACAAATTTTATTTGATACTTAGGTCTTAAAAACCTTCATCAACAGAATCCCAACCCTTTTATAACGTTTTTTCCAATCTGTAACAGGGTCTACAGTGACGTTGGTATAAAACGTCATAGATACCTTTTATAAAACGTTACAGAACCTCAAATGTGGCGTAGTGATATATATTCGTTTGAATTTCCTACTAATATTATAGTATAGTTGAAGCTTTTCATACAAGTACACAACTATATATAATTAAAACGATTTGCTTCATCCGTTCTTATACATAATAATGGAATTGTAGTAGAAATAAATTTGGATAAAAGTTGTTGCATGTGCAGAGATTGGAATTTTGTACACTCCTTCATTCTATGTAAGGAATGGATTTTACATTCTTTTGAAAAAAAAGATGACATTTCACACAAATCAAATCAGCATCCCAGATTTCTCACATCATCTACGCGTATCCAAGTGGTTGATCAATATTATAGTCGATATAACAAGAGTACCGTAACAATAGAAATGATATAATGAAATATTTTAGCAGTAACAATATATACAATTGTTCCTAGATTCAATGTTGTATTATGAACTTGTTGTTATAAAACAATCTGTGTAATGAAAATTATAGTTAGTTAGCTATTATTATACAACACTATTTACAAGTAAAAAGAGTGCTATTATCATTAAGGGGCAATTGTTTTGCTACCCCTCAAAAATACTGAAATCTGGTTTCTGCCCCTCAAAAGTTTAACCTTCGGTTTTTGCCCCTCTGGAAGGAATATTCTTTAATAATTATGCTATGTGCTCCCAAAATTATACACCCCTATCAGTAGTTTTAAATTACTGGTTTTGGATTATTCTCACATCACAGTGTTTATCCGCGATCTTCCCTAGCCCTATAGGTACTGTACGGCAGTGTGATTCTTTTGAATTTTCCTAAACTTTATAATTTTTCAACCTTTTAATTTATTAATTGTGACCATATTTTCAAATTTAGAACAATCTCCAAAGATTTGGTATAATCTTGCCCTTAAGTGCCTACCTAGAACACGCAAAAAAATTAGAAAGCCATAAATATTATTAAGAAACAAACCTTGCTCTGATACCAGAATGGGGTTCCCAGGGAATTCAGAACTCGCTACCGATTACTGAGAATACTGAGAGAGAACTGAAAATTTTATTAATGTTGTGGAATTGTACAGAGAAGAGATGTTTGGTGGAATGGGTGATGCCCTTCTCCCGAACATCTAATGCCTATTATATAGAGAAACCGATTGGTATCTCATTATTGCTATGCGGGTGCTCATTGGGCCCCATCGTCCATTAGCAATAGTGGAATGCCACAAGTGGTTCTCTTTTACACACTATCGGGAAAAAGTACAATAATTTCCCGACAAAAGAAATATTCCTGCTCCCACGAGCCAAGGAATCAAACAAACTAAAGTGATGCGCACCAACCGTTGGTTGCACCGAAAGTAAAGATAAAGCTAAGATGCCCATGTGATTGTGGACCTCTTAGAGAAAGTAGCCTTGGCGCACTTGATTGAGCCGTTGGTGGAGTTCTAGAAGATGTTGGATCTTATCATTCACTGGTCCCAGAGCATCTCTGAACCAATTATCTCTCCCTCCTGCATGCTGCTCAAGTCTCAATTTTTGGATATAACTCATTGTGATGAGTCTCTCCAGTTCTTCAATTGTTCTTGCGACTTGGGTTTCGTACTTCTCCTGAAGTTGTGCATACATGGCCTGTTGTAACTGAAATGATATAGGAGATGTTGTCAGATAATCAACAGTAACAATCTCATAATCAGTCAGTAATTCATTGTTGCCACATAGTGAAGCCCATCGCTTTGCTTGTGCTAACGCCAATCTAGTACTCGGTCTTGCTGGAAAGGTTGATGACTCGCCGTGAATCATATTGTGCAAGAAGTTAAGCACCATTGCTCCTGAAAAATAAAATCAGCAAAATTACAATAAATAACTAAAATCTAAATATCAACAGTTTTCCGTAGATCCCTGTCAGATATAACCTAGATACAAAATATCAACAAGTTTCCGTAGATTCTTGTCAGATATTTGGGTTATAGTGGGTCTTTTCAGCAGTCCACTATGCCTGCTCTCCTTCTTCTTATGGTTTTTAAAACAAATTACTGAGATTATCGATAACCCCAATAAGCTCTCGTTGTGTTGGTTTAGGTGCTCCTGCCATTTCCCTCAATGCACCTTCTAGATCTTCTAAATATCCTTCAATTGAACAACAATTAACGGTTTTCACCATTTTTGCTGTTAGTCTTGATAATGAATCAGCAAGGATATTCAGTTTCCCATCAATATGCTCAAAATGCACTTGAACTCCTGTTCCTGTAACAAAATCAACAAAGTTAATCCACCTGACTCTGGATGGTTTATTCTGCGCTGATTTGTTGTAGAAACTGATTATGGCTTGACAATCAGTTCTCAGTGTGATTTCCTTCTGGTCCAAGTAATGAATCTTTAGAGCACTCATAGTTTCCATGCAAGCGTGTATCTCTGCATCTATTGTAGATTTCAGAGTTGGAAATTTTCCGCTTGCATAAGCACAAACTCTTTCCGTGCTTCTGGGGTCAGATTTTGCCTTCTTCCATTTGCATACTCCGCCCCATCCTTCCATGCAACCATCTGTCTCCAAGATGATGTATGATCCTTCTGGTGGTAACTCAAGATCTGGCAGCTGCTGTACTGCATTTTTGATTTTTCGGATTATTTCATAATCTGAGCTCTTGAGTCTTTTATCTCCATGCTCACTGGTTTTTGAATATAGCGGCCCTAGGAGAGTACCAAGTTTTGGGATGTAGGATCTTGCATAGTTCAGGATTCCTAACCATGACCTTAATCCGGATTTCTCCTTTAATTTCTCTTCATTAAAGGAAATTATCTTCTTGATTATGTGTGGTTGAAGTCGGATTTTTCGGTTGCCAATTACTGCACCTAGGAATTCGATTTCCTGTACAGCAATCTTCATTTTTGTTGGAGATAATACTAAACCCCATTTCTCACAGATTTCAAGCATTTTCTGCAAATGCTTGGCATGTTGTTCCTCATTTTCTGAAAATACCAGTATATCGTCGATGTACACTGCTATGAACTCTTCTGTTCCCCTGAAGCAATTGTCCATCTTTCTTTGAAAAATTGCTGGCGCATTCTTCAGTCCAAATGGCATTACTAACCATTCATACAATCCGTTTGGAACGACAAAAGCTGTCCATTCGATGGAGTCTGGATCCATTGCCACCTGATGGAATCCACTCTTTAAGTCAAATTTTGAATAAATTCGACTATTTCCAACCTTCTTAAGAATGGTATTGATGCCTGGGAGGCTGTACTGGTCCTTGTGGGTATTATCACTCAGAGTACGGTAGTTGAATACCATACGCTCTTTACCCTTGATCTCAGCACCAGTTTTTGGGTCTATGGATGTACCTGAATTTACCATCATAGCTATTGTCCTGTGTCGGCTTTTGCTTGGTCGAATTACTCCAATTTTGAGTAATGCTTGCACATGTTTATCGAACTGCTCTTTCATTGCAGGGGTTACATGCTTAAGTGGTTTGTCTTGGATTGTGACATCCGGGTTGATAACGTCGAGTTTGCATGTGACCTGGTTCTTTGACCAATGTTGGAGAGGATTATCTCCAATATACCCTTGCTCTTTCAGTCTGTCAAGTAGTGGCTTGAATTTTTCTCTGAAGCTTTCAGACTGATCTCCGATTGAATAGGCGGTTGATCTTTGAATCTCCATGTACTCGAGTTCAGATAAATCTAGCTCTGCGATTTCCGCCATTGATGCTACCTCGGCATCCACCTTTGTTGCAATTGTTGTGACATTTTTGTAAAATGTCACCATTTGGCCTTCAATTCTGAGCCCTCCTTGCATGGCTCGGATGAAATTGCAACCTAATAATATTTGAATTCCATCCCTCTGGAGCATTGGAAATGCATATGTAAACGGAATTCGGAATTTGTTTTCTTCAATGGACATCATACCACCTTTGAGTTTCTTGTTGGCGGTTTGTTGAGAATTGACACCATTGATTTGTATTGGGTAGGCGCTTGGCTCCATTGCTTCTGCTGGTATTGCTTGTTCATCAATACAGCAAACTGTTGCGCCTGTGTCTAGGATTGCTTGGATTTTGAACTTTGTCACTCCGGGAATTTCCATGATTAGCTCAATGTTATAGAGTCTGTTCAAGACTCTCTTGCCACGTCTGGGATCTGGTACTTGGGTTGACACCATTTCTTCATTCATCATTTTAATGATAATCCCTTTACTGATATTCTGTGGTTGTGGCTCAAAATCCGAATCAGAGTCTTCATTTCTGATTATTGGCTCTTCTTACATAAGACTTTTTCCCTTTAAATTAGAGAGTGAGAGATCTCTCCCTAATTCGAGCTCTTCTAGCCTTTCTTTTAGCTGTTGATTTTTAGCTAACAGGAATTTCACATAGTCTGTGAGCTCTTCGATCAACTTATCCTTATTATCGTAGTGCAAGGTTGATCGTTTGATCACAAGTTTTCTTCCAAGTTCAAATCTTGAGCACATCGGACAAACTGTGATTTGACAAAAACCACAATGTGCTCTCATGCTGGGGTTAGTTAGCTCTTGACAGAACCAACATCTGATGTAGTCAGCGGGAACTGGCTGATTGTCCTGCCACTGATGCTTGCAATCCTTCATATTTTGTGGCAATTGTTTAGCCACTCTCCATGAATTTGTTTCAGGATTGGTTGAGGATGTGGTCATCATCGAAATGTTTTCATATGGGACCTCCGACAGTCTGGCTGTGAGCGAATGACCTGCTCCTCCACCCTCTCCCTCGGAAAATGAGCAGATTGCATCGCTATCTGGCTCATTTTGATCAACTGAGAGTACATCCCAGTCATCATCTAGGTCGAGATTTTCGACTATTGCTGCCCTTGCAATGTTGCCCTTTTGCTTTCTGCATTCGCGAGCAAAATGACCTTCTTCACCACAGATAAAGCACTTGCATTTTCGGACCTTATCGGCATGCTTCTTCTTAAATACTCGGATGTGAGTATCATGTGGCTTACCCCTGTATGTCTTAGATTTCCTAAGACCATACTTCTTGTTTTTCTGATAATAACCAGGGATTGGTATTCGACTGCAGAAGGATAGATCCTTAAGACTCTTTTGCAATGCAGCTCGCTTGCACTGTTCTGCTAGGTACTGATAGGTGAAATGTATTCTTGGAATTACACCTATGGTAGCGCCTGGGTATTTCTCATTAAATGCCTTTTCGATTTCACTGCCAATGATAGGAGGCATCTTTCTGAAGAACTTTACTGACAATTCTGGCGAGATATACATCCGCCCTGATTTTGCTGCCAAGACCTTGTAATCATTAATATAATTGAATAGGTCCTTGACATGTTGACAGGATAGCCTTTCTAGGTCATTGTAGGCTCGTTCCTGTTCCTCGGTTGACCCAGTCGTTGGGTCTTCCAACAGAAACATTCTCCTGACTTGAGATAGCAAATTTTGCGGGTCGTCGGAGATGTTCACCAACTCATCATATTCAGTGGGATATGCCATCCGCCACTGAATCCAAGTTTTCTTCTCAGTTTCACCGAGAAGGTTCTCCATATAGTTGGCCTTGGCCTTGTTGTCGGCCCAATTTCGTTCATTCAGCAGGTTGAGGGTTATTGATTCCCATCTGGAGATTACCTCTGAATAAAGACCAATATCCTCAGGCAATACTAGGATTGCGCCTTGCCCCGCTTGTGCGGTCGGCAAATTGAATCTTTCATTCATCTGGTGTGCATAGCCTCCGCGGATATTGTCTAGGCGTGCTTTGATCTCCGGCACGTTATATTGTTGTGGCTGCCTAGAACTGCTTGCTGGTGGGTACATAGCTGGACCCATTACAGGCTCTTGTGGTAACCGAGTCATTGATGACTCAGCTGTTGAAAATGCTGTCTCGGTTGCTTGTTTGAGTTTTCTCAGGATGGGGTACTCCATGTCCTCCATCATCAAAATTGTCTCATCTAGGGGTGGTTCATCCCAAATTGTCTCAATAGGATGATATATGTTTCTTCCACCTCCTCCTCCGGAAAGAAGTTTTAACAAATCTTCTTGCTCTGATTGGTTATAGCAAGAAAAGATGCTAAGAAAATCATCTTCTTCATCATTCGACTCATCCCATTGACAAGTCATCATGAGTACTTGTTCATCATGCCAGTATTTCTCATTTTCAATTAGATCTGACCAACTGATCTCATCGGAAATGAATTGGATTATTGGGTCACTGTCTTCAAATTGGTCTGCCCATATGTAAGGGTACATGGGCTCAAGCATGTCAATCGTTGGTTCAGATTGCTCAGCTTTCAACATCTCGACAAACCATCTGCCAAGTATGTATTCATCGTCTAGATCGGTACTGTCTGCCTCACTGTGCTCATCAGGTTCTGGAAATTTTTCCTCCGAATTGTATTGGTAATCAGGATCATCTTCCCACGGCCAGTATTCGTCTGGTGTTAGCAGGTTTATGAATTCCTGATCAAGATCTTCTTCATCATGCTGTCCTCTAACAACATCTTCAGATGGTTGGGTCGTTGCATAACCCGAGAATCTTACTAATAAGGAGCCATCTGTTCTGGAACGGATTGTTGCCGCTTGAGGATTCTGGATTTGTGAGATTTGAGCCGGTCTCACTATCCATTGTCGGCCTTGGAGTTCTTCTGTTGTCCTTATCGAGCCAGGGATGGCCCGAACTCCTCGGCTTGCAAGGTGATCTGCCACATTTTGCACATTGTATCTGAAATTTGTGTGGCTTGTATTGGACAATCGCCCAATTAGTGATCTTGAGAGTAGCATATTGCTCTCTCCTCCTTGCCAATTCTCATAACCATGGGTCTGTATCACTAATTGCAAGTGATTTCTGAAATCTCTAATGCTCATGGTCATGTCTGGAGCAGTGTATGATAATTGCGTCCCGGAGGTGAGATCAATCTCCATTGAGCTAATGATAGCTCTGTCATCTCGCCACCTAGTGTCCCTTAGTAACACTAGTGCATTGACACCTGCATTTCGCCTATGCAGCGTGTATAACCGAACCATTATTAGTCCAATATGAAGGTGTTGGAGTCCTTCTTGTAAGAGTCTATCAAAACTCTCATCTGAGATAAAAGGTAACTCCACTTGTTGGCCATCTGTGACCAATACCCGCTCGTCCGAGTAATGTTGGTACACACGATGCCGACTTTCTGACCATCCTGCTTGATAAAGTGTTTCTGCAGGAACTTATTGGGCCCGCCGATACTGAGATATGCTTAACTCAGCATCCGGGTTCATTTGCGACTCAAGGCTTCTCTGATATCGCCCTGATCTTCCTGGGAGCCTTCGTTGAGCTTCAAACCGCAATCTAGACCCGAGGCGGTAGCCACGAATCTGATCTTCAATGGTTGGTGTGCGGTTGTCTTCTCCACCTGACACTGATGGTCTGGGGGCCACTGGCTCCGTCCGTGTTTGTGTTCGACTCATCCTGCTTTCTTCTTCTCAGCGTCGAAGATGAGCTTTGGGTCTTTGAACACAAAAAGTTTGCCCTTCGGCTTTTGGATTGCTGGCTTGCTAGGTTCTCCTAGGCTTAGTTTTGTAATTGCTTTTGGATCTGATCAAGAGATTCTGATAAATCTTCTTGTGGAACAGCCTCTTTGCCCTTACTAACCTGTAGCTGGCGCACTGCAGTTTTCAAATCCTGCACTTCTTCGTTGAGTTTTAGTAATAACTGAATTGTGGTATTATTTTGTTTAAACAATATATCCGTTGGTTTACAGGTTATTTCTTAGGGCTTAACAAAACCGATTGCCGGTTGTTGTATTGACTCTGTTGCTATAAGTGCTTCTTTGTAAACTGAACTTTCTGCACTTAAACGCCAATCGCTCATAAAGAAGTAATTTAGTTATTAGGGGTTTATTCTTAATTTCTAAATGACTTTAATTTTAAAAGTATTCTAGGCCGGCATTTTGGGTTCAATTATACCATTATATTAATGCTATGTTCAAGTTTACACATCTGGTCATTCTTGGGGACAATTTTTGGGGGTCCTAAAGCCTTTAAAGGTGAGTGGAGTGGTATTTTCAAGGGAAATCCCTGTTTTGGGGGGGTAAAATCAGAAGCTTTAACTTTCGGATGGCAATTGCTAGATTTCACAGTTTTTGAGTGGCATAGGCACAATTTTCCCTATCATTAATTGTTGGATATAAAATTATGATCTTTTTTAATTAATTTCTCATGACACAATAGACATTAATAATATAAATTCAAATTGACCATTAACCTTGCATATTGCGATACCAACAATAATTAATATTATTAATTGGAGTCCTCAAAATATATTGAGCTGTGCAACTTGGATTTTCCAAATAAGAATGGCTTAAAATGGCACAAAATTACGAAAAGAGAGATGCAAAAAAAGAAGAAACTTTTTTTTTTTGAAAAAGTAAGCAATTTATAGTAGTGTTTCTTAAAAATACATAGAATGCAATTACTCATAATAATAAAAATATAGCTAAATGAAGAAACTAATCTAGTCTAAGTAAAATGATTTCTGATTCACTCGATAAAGCAAACTATATGAAACCAAAACTTTCTTCATTCCTTAATGTAGCCAACGAAATGAAAATATGTTATATTATAATAAGACCATGCTAAATGAAGGATGGCGTAATTAAAATAACAAAGGGAGAAAATAAATAGATGAGGAGGGGCTTGTTATATATACACGGATGTGCTGGTCCGCCATCGCTTGTTAATAAAATAATATAATAAATAATAACCAATTTCTTCTCCTATTCCCCCTAAACCCAAACCCAACCTTTAATAACAGTATGTCAAAAGTAGAAGTAGAAAAGGCACATCCGGAGTCACCGTCCGAAGAGTCAGAGAGGGACTGGGCGGAGCTACACCAAGATCTGTTGATGGTGATATTTCGCAAGGTCGGGATGCGTGATGTGCTCCTGCATGCTAGTAAAGTTTGTAGTTCTTGGAGAAGCGCAGCGAGAGATGATCCCCTTCTCTGTCGGAGGATCGACACAGTAATGGCCATTCAAGACTTTCCTGACGTTTTCATGTTCAGGGGCGAGGAGAGAAAAGCAGCCAAAGCATTGTATACAAGGACCGTAACGGAGATGACGAAAGTTGCCGTGGACTGGGGTGGAAACTGTGTCGAGCATCTGTTGATTGGAAAGTTTTTTGAATACGATCTATTGGACTACGTTACAAAGAGGTATATCTATAATATTAACTAAAAGTCATGGACGTTTAATTATATTTCTTTCCTTCCTATCGAGCCTTTCGACACACCATTAATTATTTTTCTTTACTTCTTGTTGTCTATATATTATTAAATTCTTCATGTGTGTCAAGTTTTTTTTGTCATGCCTCCGACAAACCATGAATTACTTTATTTTTCCCTTACTATCTATTATTATTCTTTCATTAATAGAAATTATAGCAATATATATTTTTTTAATTTATGTTTATATATTCTATTCTTTTTCTTATAACAAAGAAATTACAATAGCTATTTTTTTTGAGTTTAATCCTCTTATTAATATCATGACAAATTTTCGATTGAACGAAACTTGATTTGCTGATCTATCGAATAAACGTTAAAAAAAAGTGAACCCTGCAACCCAAAAAAAAAAAGTTTACAACAATTATCTAGGTATCTATTTAAATCATGTTTCAACAAAATTAATTATGATGAAACATTAGACGTAATTAATATTTTTTAGTAGGCAATATCGAGCAAAGCTAGATTCACTAATCTAGTAATATTATATTTTTTGATTATAAAAATTTCGGTAATTAATCACATTAATTGGCTGATCTATTTTGTCTGGATGAAAAATAATTAATTAGATTAATCTCTATCTCTACTACTTGTAAACAAGTGTTTCTGTCATTGGATTGATTAGATCCTATTTATTATATATATAAGATATTTATGATTAGATTCTGTTACCGACTCACCGGTTTGAATCACCGGTTCGATCAGTTCGACCGGTCAAACAAGTAGTTTCGACGGTTCGATTGCCGGTTTGGATTTTAAAAAACTGACGGATACCCGCGACAGAATTATCCAAAATTTTATAATGACAACGATGGAGGACGTGATTGGAGAGAGGCTTGATCTAATCTACAGAAATAGTGCAACAATTTATAACTTAAATTTTGGAGTTTAAAATTCCTCTCCCTTTTTTAATCCATCACTTTTTAATATTATTTTAATCGTCATTTTTTTTTTCTGAATTTGCTTTCTATTTCTGCAGAGCAAGGAATCTAAAGAGCCTTAGCGTCATACATAGCAGCCATATGTTTCGCAATGTTGAGAGCATGGCTAATGCCTTAGGTCGGCTCAAGCAATTAGAGGAACTGCGGATTGTAAGGTGCACGATACCTTCTGGAACTATTATGACGGTCATTGGATCGGCGTGTCCCCAGCTCAAGCGCTTGAAATTCATATTTCCTAATTTTTCTGGCAAATTTATTACTCACGAAGAAGGAATATCAACACAGCTTGGAATTCCCAAAACAATGCTTCAACTCCAATATCTCCAACTTGTTTTCACTCAGTTAGCCAATACTCTCAAACCTCCCCTCACACACACACTCCACGCCCTGAAAATAATAATAACAACAACTTCATCAAAAATAATAATAATTATTATTATTATTAGTTTTAAACTTTTAATAGTAATAATAGTAGTAGAAATATTTTATCTATATTATTTTATTTTTTTGGCGACCTTCTCGTTGTGTTTTTTTAGCCTATCTAGCTTGTTTGAGATAAAAGAATTAGTTGTTGTGTTTGCGGCTCCACTAAAATCAATAAATAAGTAACAAATGCACCGAAAAAGTATGTGCACATATATGAAAGGTATTGACAATAATTTTTTAACAAGCTTTCCTCGATTGTGCATCTGTTTTTTGTTTTGTGTGGGAATTTAATCATAAATTTGTTGATTCATGCACATAGGTCCTGTGCTCTTATCATTATTGTTAGTAAGAGTCTACATAACTTCTATGAATAGTAGTTTTAAACCGAGTTGCATCTGTCACACATCACATAAGTTTGATCTCACCGGATCAATTGATAGCTTTAGGACATAAAATTCAAATCAAGAGTTAGGATTTGATTTGTTGAATTTATTTTAACCTGAGACCCACTGACTGACTGAATGATATCAAGTATTTTTACTTGAGGATAGAGGCCAGTTACATCTGCTTTTTTAAGTTACACCAAGTCAATAATCCTAACTATATATATATATGATCCTTTGTTTTCATTTTGTCATGCACTTGCTAATAAGAACTCAAAATAACAGCACAACTACTGATGAGCTGATGAAGATACTTGAAAGGTGCCCTAATCTAGAGATGCTCGACTTGCGCAGCTCTACTGTTGAAGTAAAGAATGATGACATACGAACGCGGTTCTCCAAAATACACACTTTGATACTTCCAGATGACATGTTATCACAAGCACGCAACCAATATGATGACCGCTATGGTGACATCTATAAGATAAATCCATTGATCATCTAGTTTACTTGAACCTTGTTTAGGTAAATGATGGACTTTGATATATCTTCTTAATATATTAGTGGATTTGATTATGTTCAGTTTGTAAAATATGTAAATTTCCGTAGACATACCCATTGTTTTATATATGTTTTTTTTTTATTGTTTAGTTTGTGGGTCAATTTACGTTGACTTAATTTGTTGAAAATTCATTCAATAAATCATGCGTAGATACGAGGTTTTCAATTTTGATCAAATGATTCGAGTCAATTTGCTACTTAAGCTACCCAATTGACTGTCATGATGCATATTTGTGCAACTAACAGAGCAAAAAAAAAAAAACGTTTATAAAGTTGAAGTGATTGCTTTTTTTTTTTTTTTTGTTAAGATATCCTTGTGGAAGATTGTCAAGATTTCCTACCATTAAATTTTTATCGTACACTAAGGCCAAATTTTAGTTTTTGTAACGTTCGAAAATGAGAAACTGTAACGTTCATGGATACGTTACTGTAGGTCCCGTTGCTGATTTATAGAAGGTTACAGATTCTAAAAAAAGAGTTACATAATACCACATATGTGACGCTCTTTTAATAATAAGCGTTACATATGCCCACAATTTGTAACCCTCATTATGAAAGAAGCGTTACAAATTGGCCGTATCTGTAACCCTTCTTTCATAATGAGCGTTACAGATTGTGGGCATCTGTAATGCTTCTTTTATAATGAGCGTTACAGATTCCTACAATCTGTAACGCTTATTGTGAAAAGAGCGTTACAGATTTAGTCTAAAATTGTTTTCTAAATAGATGGTATTCTGTGGCTAGTCCACGTTGCTAGCCGTACCAACTTGTATATTGATTTTCAATATACCAAAACAGATTATACATACCAATTAAACACATGCATCACATACATATATAGACATACATCACAAACACATATACACATCAAAATAACAAATAAGTCTTGCAAATGAGAAACAAATCAAGTTCAACAAATATCGATTTATTTACAAGAGTGGATACATTTCAAATTGATTAATTATCCAAACTCATTTCACATCTAATTTTACATCTCAGTCATAACATATACCTAATTCCAAAACAGTCCCAATTTCAATCTTAATTACGGGCTGTCGAGGTGGTTGTTGCCGTCAAGTTGAGAGAGGCAGCAGTTGTTGAGAGGAATGTCGAGGTGGCTGTCGGCTAGGGTTTGAGGGGGCTATCGGCTAGGGTGGCAGAAAGAGGTGGAGAGATCGAGAGAGAAAAGAGGTTTGAGAGTGGAGCTCGAGAGAGAGAGAGAGCTGTTGGACTTAAACCAAATTTTGAACGAGAGAGAGATGAGTGGCAGCGATATAGGCTATAGCACCTTTCTGTCTAAAAAAAATTCACTATCTGTAACGCTTATTAGGAAAT
The DNA here is from genome assembly GCA_027725995.1 of Rhynchospora tenuis. Taxonomy (NCBI): domain Eukaryota; kingdom Viridiplantae; phylum Streptophyta; class Magnoliopsida; order Poales; family Cyperaceae; genus Rhynchospora; species Rhynchospora tenuis. The sequence goes on along the minus strand of CM050889.1, from coordinate 69,435,035 downwards.
AAGCGTTACAAATTAAAGCAATCTGTAACGCTCATATCATAATAAGCATTACAGATCAATACAATCTGTAACGCTTATTTCATAATAAGTGTTACAAATTATTGATTCTGTAACGCTTATTATGAAATAAGCGTTAAGATTTGTAACGCTCGTTATGTAGCAAGCATTACAGTGTCGACAAAAAGTTTTTTTGGACGAAAAATTGTTACGCTTGATTTATAATAAGCGTTACAGGTTAGTCCCGCTTTTTTTTAGCACCCTTTTTCGACATATATATAACGGGTTTCAATTTAAGCGTTACAGATGACCCGTTACAAAAGTCTGTTTTTATGGTAGTGGTATAAATATGGGATTTTGAAATGACAATATGAAAAAGACAATTAAAATTAAAGCATTTGAAAGCAAAATCGTCTCTTGTATAATTCACATATGGGTAGGCGGAATCTTGATTTTATTATAGGAGAGGCCGAAATCAAAAGGCACAAGTCTAAAAGAATAAAAATGGTATAATATGATTACTTGAATATTAGTTTAAAAAATGTTCTATAGTGAAATGAATGCAAAAAACTAATGTAAAATGATATAGGTGTATGGGCTTTTTCGTCATTCCTCGAAAAATAATCGGGTTTCCTCAAGAACGAGAATAAGCCTTAGATTCCCCCCTCACGAATTTGGATTCAAGTATTAGTGCCTCTTAACGACTAAAGAACATTGACGAGAATTAACTTCCATTAGGGTTTATTAATTTGTTGGTCTTTTCTTTCCAATAGGCGCAACCCCTATTGTTAATTATCACGTGACGAATCACGAGAATCTCTGATTAAGGGATTCGAAGAATTATATATCGTAGGCTAGAAAGTCGTTGTTTCAATGATGTTAGTACTTAGCAAGCGATTTATCTCTTTGGCTTAGATCATGCTCAATTGATGGTACCAGACCTAATTGACGGGGCACAATTGAGAATGTGAGTGATTTATTTCTTTTGGCTTGGACCAGACTCAATTGATGGTACCAAACATAATTGAAGGGACCAATTGAGGATACTTAATGCTTTTATTAAAGTCTTAATTTCTTTTGTAGTGGGAATTATTGTTTGACTGTTGGTTTGGCTTTGGTTTTTGTGTTGAGATTTGATTTTCGTTTGAGGTGTGTTCTTCGTTTGGTTTGCAGTTGCTGTAGAAATTAATTCCTAGGACTATGTGGGTCGCTATAGGAACAAAAGAAAGATCAACTCTTGGGACTATGTTGAGTCGATGTAGGAATCAATTCCTGGGACTACGTGGGTCGCAGTAGGAACAAAGGAAAGATTAACTCTTGGGACTATGTTGAGTCGCTGTAGGAATCAGTTCCTGAGACTACATGGGTCGCTGTAGGAAGAAAGAAGAATTAACTCCTGGGACTATGTTGAATCGCTGTAGGAATAGGTTCCTGGGATTATTTTGAGTCGCTATAGGAACGAAAGAAGAATTAACTCCTGGGACTATGTTGGGTCACTGTAGGAATTGGAAAATTTTCGGGACAAGGGTCACTTAATGAGAATCCAATATTTTTATAATTCCTGGGGCATTTTCGATGGCCACTTGATTAGGAATTTAATCTCAAGTTTTCTGAGGTTGATCTCAACCCTAGGGAGGGACTTTTCCTCGAGTGAAGAAATTTTGGCTTTGACTTTGGATTTCGTATTTTTGACTTTTAATTTCTTAATATTTCTCTTTGGATATTGATGATTTTACAATTTTTCCTTTTATTTGGGTTTTAAGATATCCAAAAGGTTTCAGATTCATTTTAAATTATTTTGAAAATACTTATTTGAAAACAGTCCCTTGAAGATTGTTTCAGTGCTGAAATTACTTAGGTTTTTTTTTAAGATTTTATAAAAGATTTATCTAAGTTCTATTGTGTTTATTATTTTTATGAAATTTATTTTTATAGCGAAAATACTTCAAAAATATAAAAGGACAATAGTTTGAAATATTTTGATATTACAATATCAGTAAATTTGGTTTCTATCTATTTTTAGAATTTTAAGGACGTTTTATTTGAATTTTTTTGAGCTTCCCACTATTTTTAATAAATTTTTAAAATTTCAGCTGATGTGGAATTGTCTAATTGGGCCACGTGGCAAAGGAGGCTGAAGTGGCTGCTGAATGGGTCAAAGCCTGGCTCACACGATATTAAATTGGGCCTATTATAAACGTTGGGCTTCAACTATTTTTGAGCTAGTCGATTCTATTTATTATTTATCAGAATTGGTACCCATCATCCTTTAATTTTCCATCCATACCATCAACAGGCCTTTACTGGACCAATAACTGGCCCAGCGACTAGCCCAACTCCATATATACTCCAAAATCTTCCCTGCTATCCCTAGCCGCATCCTTCATTTTCCTCTCCTGCTTCTTGTTTCATCTCTTTTCGATCTCTTCAACGAAAGAACGCCGATGCTTCTGGATTGTCGCTGGGCTCGCCGCTCCACCGCTACCACCACCTCCTTCGATGACCCGTGGCTGATTTCCTCTCCGATTTAGTTCGGCTCCGTGTCATGTGCCATCCATGGCCGATTTCCTCTTGTGCCAGGGTGCGACGATCTTCTCGGGGGACTCGGGTGGCGCAAGTAACCTCTGAGCGAAGACGAAGCATAAGATAACGGCCATACCAGCGGCTAAGAGCACTGGTTGGATTGTGCGGAGAGTTTAATTTGATTCTAAGCCTAAGGTTAGTCAGATTTGATCCTAATTCTCGAAAGTTCTCTTCGATTTTATCATTTTTGAACATGAATGTGCGAAGAGCATTTTTGAACTTGAATGTAAAGATTAGTCAGATTCCATTAATATTATTGTATTTTACATAATTCTTGTTTGAAAAATACTGATAATTACAACATGAAACGCGACATTGGAATTCTGATATTTTTTTTGCAATTTACTTATTAATGCAAATATGATCAAACCATGTCTATTTGTTTGATTTTTATTGTATTTTGTTGTGTTTGTGTGTGAATTACCGGACATGGTGAGAAGAGTTGTGCGGAAGGAATTGAAGGAGGTGTTGATAAATTGTATTAGTTTATAGTGGTTAAAATTGTGTAGGATTTGTGTTATTATTAATGGATGTTATTGTTAATGAAATTGTTCTGTTTGTTTAAATAATGGATACTATTCTTAATAATTGTTCAGTTTTTTGAATCTTATCTAGATATACCATTTAATTATTTAGTTTCCTTAATGGATTAGTTAGTCATCATATATGGTCAGTTAGTTTCTCCAAGGGATCATATTCCTTAATGGATCATTTTATTTATCGTGCTACTATTAATAGATGATATTATTAATAGAATTGTTCAGTTTGTTGAAATAATGGATACTATTAACGTATTTAACTGAACACAAATAATAGTGAAATCAAATTTCTGCTGCAACTAACTGAACACATAAACACTTTTAGTTCAACCTTTAACGTATTTAACAGAACACAAAAATACGAAAATTCTATTTTTCAGATGCAACTAACTGAACAAATAAACACTTGTAGTTCAACCGTTACCGTATTAAACTTAACACAAAAGTACGAAAATTCCATTTTTCAGATGCAACTAACTGAACACATAAAAATTTTAATTCAACCTTTAACGTATTTAACTGAACACAAAAGTACGAAAATTCCATTTTTAGATGCATCTAACTGAACACTTACAACTTTTAATTCAACCCTTATGGTATTTAACTGAACAAATAAACCAGAACATTTCATGACGTCAGCATCCAGAAATTTCCGAAAAAAATTCCAAAAAATATTCGCTGACGTCACCGCGTGAAAAATTGTAGATATAAGCCCATTTTTGGCCTGTGGATGGGAAAATGGTGGATGGTGTATATCACACCTAATTATTTATTATTATGATTGTCATTATTTTTATTAAACGGTTCAAGTCTCGTGTAACCAGTGATCGATAAGCCGCATAGTCTTTTCGTCACAGAAAATCAGGAGGTTTCAGCGCTAAATGCTCATTGAGGAAGACGGGTTTATTTTTCCTTAACGGGCTCGTAAATTCACGGGTCTGGATTCATTAGCGATTCCGGCTACCGCAATGTCAGGGAGAAGGTTGCACGGCATCGTGAGGTGACAAGGAAGTCAACGGTGGGCTTAGTTTTCTTTGCGTTAGCCTTCAATGGCGAGAGAGCGAGATGATGACATGGCGGTTCAGGAACTGATGTCGATATACTCACAGGAGTTCAATTGTACCAGAAAGGGATTCTTTAATACTAAGAGAATAAGGAGAAGAGATCTGTGTATTTAATTTGTTTTGCATTTGCCTAGTTTGGTTAGAGAACTTATGAGTTGGTACGGTGATGATACAAGAGTGGTACTGGAACTGGGAAGCATATTGGATATTTCAGTTCAATTAACTTGTGTAAAAGATGGCCTTTTGGCTTGTTCTATACAAATTTGATGTTTATAATTAAGCATCCTAGTCGCAATTCATTCAAGGCATTGGGTTGTAACAATTCTAGGCAGTATATGATTTTATTTTGGAGAAATGCTATGGTGCATCGCGATGTATTGAGATTTTTTACATCGCGACCATATATATTGTAGTTTTACAAATTGACAATTAAACAAATTCAATCTATATATTAAAATCTAATAGCAAACCGAATTTTATATTTTTTAAAATATTTTTACTATTTTTTTCGAATTTTTTAAAACCTGTCATTTTTAGAATTTCCTTATTGTTAGTTGGTACAAAAAAGGAAAGTTTTAGAAAATTCAAAAAAAAAATAGTAAAAAAATTTCAAAAAATATAAAATTTGGTTTATTATGAGATTTCAATATGTAGATTGGATTGATTTAATTAGATTTGTCAATTTGTAAAACGATTGACGGATAATGATCGCGATGTACAAAAGTCTAAATACATCGCGATGCACCATAGTATATCTCTTTATTTTGTATTTCATTTTATATCTCGTGTGGTCTGATAGGAGAGGGTTCATGCCATATACTTGACAGGTGCTTGGTAGAAGTCTTAATACACGGTATTGCATTTATTGTTCTCAACTGCTAGTTACTATTCAAAGGACATTTTGTTATATCCTTTCTACACAACTGTTCATTGTTATCAAATTTAAAAGGGAAGTTCAATCTTTTCATACAAGGATCTATAATCTTAAAGAGGAGTTAACCAAGAATAACAAATGAAAAGGATAATTAAATAAGATATTGCCACATATGTATGTTCTAGGTGTAAGATAACAATAGTTATTTACTGAAACCTCTTATATGCTAATGAAATGACCAATTGCAAGTAAGTTCGTGGATCATTGAGGTCCAGTGAGTCTTTGATATCACATTTCACAATAGTCTTATGCCATTTCTAAACCTCGTCAAGTCAAACTACGTACCTGTAATAATCATATTTATGTAGTTCAGTCCAGAAGCTTTAAAGATTACAATTCTTCATTGTTATAGAGCACTATCCTTTACTGGTTCTGCTAAGGTTCTTTATGTTAGGAAATGCTCATATTTTAATTTTTTAGATCAATTACAACTAATTAATCTCCATTAAACATCAAGCAAGACAAGGATCTAGTGCTAAAGCATTCACACATCAAATCAAGAGAGAAAGTAGGAGAAATTGTACCTCTCATGAAATTGTATTCATGAGGCTCGAATCCATGGCATGGGAGTCGATGGGGTGCGTGCTCCACCACCTCCACCATCTTGATCGCCTCTAGCCCACCAAAGATAGCAACCACGACTTGAGAGAGATGCTAGTTTCTCTCAAGTCCAAGCTCTCCCCTTTTCAAATCCAAGTTTCTCTTTCTATTAAACTATTTTAATGGAGGAAGAGAGATGGGATAGGGGTGCTCAACACATGAGCTCAAGAGAGAATGAGAGGGAGAGATGGCGCATGGGAGAAGAGGAAGAGAGGGTGTGGTGGCTAGGGTTTGCTCTCTAAAAGAACCCCCTATTTATAGACCACCCATCTCTCATCCACACTTGTAGCTATTTACAAGTATGCCATCCACCCTAAGAGGCCACCTAATGGGCTTTCTTGGGCTATCTCAATAAAAGGCCTTTATTCATTAATTCACCAATTAATGAATCCCCTTTAATTCTCTTTAATTTGGGCTTTTAATTTACTAACTAAATAAAACCCATTAGCTCAATATAATTCTAGAAATTATATGTGTTGTATATAATTAATTATTAACTTATTAATAATTAATTCTTGAAGAGCTTTATGCATTAAATTATTTCTAACATGATCCATTTGATATAATTAATTATTATGGTTCATAACAACATATAATTAATTAATCAACTTATCATGTCTCGTATTCTCCAATATGAATAAATAATGCACGTGTGGTCAATATCTTATTTGTGCGACCCTATTTGAGGATTTATACTATGTTGGCCATGGAAATAAATCGTTATTTATTTCCAATAATCATAAGCGGTATCTAGCAACACGTTATGATTCCCAATTCGTATAAATAATGTACCGTTACAATATCTCAATCCTGCATAAGAAATAAAAGTATTTCTTTGTTTGATTCTTATGTCACACGATATCTTTGTATAATCCAAGATAGGAATGTGTCATTCTTGCAGATTATACATTTCTTGATCTAGAGTTGATCGTCTAGTTTGCATGCATACGATCCAACTCCATCAAGGGGCCCAAACAGATATCATCACTCACTAGGTATACTAATGAGGGACATACGGTTTTCTTGATGAACAACTTTTCCCCGCACAATTCAAGAGAACATAAATAAAGTCCTTATAGCAGCCTTTATCAGGAATCAACGTTAGACGATATTTATTGAACCTATCCTCATGTGGAAAAGGTGAACATCTCAAACTTAGAATCAAACTCATATAAAATAAACAATGACACATAACACAATCCAAATGTTTATTTCATTGGGTCAAGTCCTGTACTATGTTCCAATAACATACACATATGCAATTAAGTCGGTAACTCCTTACCTATGATTTGTAGAACTTAATCATCACTTAACTTGCATACTAATCTTTTATGATAATTAATGTTCCTTGTTAATTATCAAGATTATGGACGATTTAGATTTATTATTGTCATTCTAATGAATGATCCACAGAGATCTACAATTCAGATCCTCAACCTGAATGATCTGTCAATAATAAACTCTAGGAACAAATGATCAAATATCATCATTAACATAAACTAAGAAAATAAGTCATGAAATATTGACTTCTAGGACATAACTCCAACAATCTCCCACTTGGCCTAGAGTCAATCAATAGTGACTTCTAGCCAGTGAAGAATTTAGAACAATGTTATATATCCATGTATATACATGTTCGAACCTCAAAAATATTATACGCTTAAAGCAAGTTACTCATACGTCCATCACGTATGGATGCACAACTGCATCTCGTATACCGCTTAAGGTAGAGGTTAAGTTAGAGTGTTCGCTGTGTCCGCGAACCTATCAAATTTTATTTGACCCTATACATATATACTCCTATATATGTGTTCTTGATCATCATCATGTGAGATCAAGTGACATCGTCATAGATCTTAGTTGGATCACCAATTTAATATTGGGTTCTTCAAGTTTAAGCTATGGTTCGAGATGCATAGAACCATATTAGCTTGACTGAGAACTTCACGATCCTTACTACATTCTTTCATTGCTTAACAAGTTGCTATATATATTTGTTTTGGTGACGGAAACGGTTGTAATATCCCATTTAGAACACCTTCTAAACTTACAACACCACATTTAAACAAAATATGTAGCTCAATTGTATTTATATCAATCTTTCGAAAACTAGCATCAATATATCAATTTATATGAGCTTTCTTTTATCTTATCAGATGGAAAAACATATCACTCTTTCTCTTAAGATACTCGAGGACATTCTTGATTATTGTCCAAATGTGTTTTTCTTTGTATCCATTTGACAACTGATTGTCATACTCCTTGGGTACAACACATAGGGGCATGTGCATAAGTATGGCGTACATAATGAAACTCATAACAGAAGGATGCTCGAATTGTATCGTGCACTCTTCTCGAATTGAGTTGCAACACACCGAGTAGCACTGAAGTGTATGCCATACAATGTGGTTAGACATCCTTTCTAGGAGTCTATCTTTTCGTGTAACTATAACACCTTGTCATTATATGCACATTTTGTTCAAACCTGACATCCATCATAATCTATCTCCATAGATTTTGTTTCCTTGGATTTAGGTGACTTACCCAAGTTCTCAATTGAGAAAAACATTCTCCAATGAGATCTTGACAATATTCATTTTCTTAATGTTATTCCCAATTAATGTCTTGTATCTTGTACAATACATGTAACACAATCATGCTCCCACTGAATATCTTGTCTATATAAGATACTTTTGACGAAGTGCAACTCCTTGACTTCCTTGTCAAAATATTTATTCCAATTTCCACAGTACTTGCTTCAATCCATTAATGGATCATTGAAGCATATATGTGTTTCCAACAATACAACAAATCCTTGGTTTGTGTCAAATACACAACAACTTCCTTCATTCAATCGAAGAAGGCGGTTTTGATGTATCTTTCCATATATCTATATATACGAAATATAACTATTGCTAGAATGATCTTTATTGACTTATACATAGCTACAAGCGAGAAGCCGTGCTTTGTACATGGTCAACTTGTTATCGACTTAGACATAGCATCAATCATGAAATTGTGCTTTGTACAGAGTCGACTTGCTATCCATATCTATCTTTCTTATGAAACATCTAAATGTTCTAGATGGATCGCTCCTTCTTGAACATCAATCAAGGTCTATACCTTGTTGTTATATATATGGATTGCACTTAAAGATCATATAGATTCAAACCATACTTGTGGAATCGGGTCTTTCCATCGCTTCTTTATTTATCAACGGATCCTCACATGTCAAGTATGAGGATGTTGTGAAACCTATATACTTTTCAGTTTAGGCAATTCACTCTCGTTGATCTTTGTAGGATTGGTGCTTGAGGTCTACGAACTACTTCTACAACATCTTGTAGAATAGATTCTTGATCCTAATGTATTGCACGAGTTTCTCTAACATCATCCATTCGTGAGATGTTTGAGTACTCTTTAGAAGCGAGCGTGCTTATAAACTTCTTCCTTTCACAACTGCTTGTGAGTCAAGTTCCGCTCAACTCCCACTAAGCACCATGTATGGAGTGACAAGTTCCCTATAAAGGTACTTCTTGTAGTGACGCATAAACTCCTTTAATGCTCACTTTACTCCCACTATTTCTTCTTGAGAATATCATTCTTTAAGATTACGTTATGATGAGCAACAACTACCTTGTTCTTATCATGTTCATAGAAGTAGTACCTTTTGGCTAATTCAAGATATCCTACAAACTAATAAGCGTCTTATTTGGGTCCAAGCTTATCAATCAATCGAACCTTGAAATAAGCTTCTCAACACCAAATCTTGAGAAACAATATACCTAGAGATCGAATCTCGTAAGATATCTTTCTCAATAGACTTCAATGGAATTTTTATTTAGTGTAAACAATATTGTCCTTAAACACAATCCCTTACATGAGTCAAACAAGTCAATTTGATTTATTACCGATCGAACTATATCAAACAATGTTCGATACCTTCATCCTTGGATACATTTTTCCAAATGTTCCTCATGGAGCGAGTAGTGAAACGTCTTTCATACTCTTTAGGCAATATATCAAACTACATGACTTAACTATTTACCATGATCCATCTTAAGACTTTTGCTTTTATTGAATAGTTTTTCAACTTTACTCTTGAGATCCTTTTGATCTTGTCAAAAGATTCATACTTATACCATATCAAATAGATACGTTAATATCTACAATGATCGTTGGTCAAGTGGTAAAGTGTCAACAACCTTTCAATTACACAAGTCCTATAAGTCTATATACATCAATATGTATAAGTCTTAATAAGGTTACTTGTCCTTTAAACCTTCGTAGGTCAAAGGCGCTTTTGTCTTTTAACAAACACGATTCGCATGAATTTCAATTGATTTGCAATCGAATTGATTTACGAGCTCCACGTTACGTAGACTCTCATAATGCGATTCTTTGCAATCAAATTGATTTACGAGCTCCACGTTACGTAGACTCTCATAATGCGATTCTTGTTTATATTCGACTAAGCAACTATTTTACATAAAAGTCAAATACTTTATGCGAAGTCTTACATATTTGTCATTCAAAATTTGTTAATCTATTTCAAGCAAATTCAATTAAGATGCATGAAATCTTATACACAAATTTATAACAATAAGAGAACAACATTTCTCTATTACAAAACATGATCATCCATCATCAAATATGAAACGGAGATAAGGTTTTATGAGATGTTTGGAATAAGGTATACAACCTCAAATTCCTAAACAAACTCTTTATTTAGTAAAGATAACTCTACATATTCAATGGTAGTGGCTTAGACGTACAAGCCATTTCCAAAAACGGAGTTTACTTTACTTATCTCAAACTTTCTCTTATTCATCATTGCCTACACATTTCGTTAAATGCGAGCACATGAACTAGCACCTAATTACTAGTGTGAATTAGAGATAGTGAGATAATTTGAACGACAAATATCTTAAGGTTTAGAACATCATGATATTTCGGACAACCTTTCAAATGCCTCCCATAAATGGCAAATGAAACATCTCATGTGACACACGGTCACTAGTGAGGGTCTCAAAGTCTCAACTCATATATTGGTGGAGTATTCCTTTAATACTTAACCAATCATTTTAGCATTAACAAGTGTGCGAACAATACATCCTTTATCCATAGAAAGAGATTTTATGACAATATCAACAATCCTTGATATTGGAGATCTCAATATCTCTAGTTGTCAATTAGCTACTCAAACCTTTCGGTTTGCAAGCTAATGAAACATTTATCTTCTTATAAGAAGAGTCTCTTGGTTAACTCACATTCCATTACTCGATCATAAATAATTGAGTCTATTTTTACTTTCTCTAAGAACGTCTTCTTGAGTAAATGGATGAGAGTGTAGAAGTCTTAGTATAGTCCTTATGAATTCTCCAATTCAAAAGTCTAGAACTTCTAAAAAGATATAAGCATTCGCTTTATTGAATAATTTTCGTCGAAACTAATCAATCATTGCGAAGCTATTGTTCGGGAAGTCGAGGAACGTTTTTGGGATTAAACTTGCTCAAGTTTCTCATTTCCAAGAACATGTCTTAGAAATCGGTATTTCTTCTCCAAGTAAATACCTTAGAAACGAGCTTGTCGTTTTCCAAAGATTGATCGCAACGAAATTAACATATTTAATATCTATAACAATTTCAATTTAAGGTCATTTAGTTTATGCAATGTTTTGTTTATGGAATGATAAACAAAACTCCCACTACATTTAATTAATGTCCCTAAATGTAATGGATTCCAAGATCCTCATTTTCGTCAAGTAGAGCCTGCTATGGCACGACACCCTACTTAACTAGACAAGGTAGGTTCTCCAACCAATCATATCAACCATATGATTCTTGGTTTGTGAATATCTAAGTATATTTACAAACTTCGCCCCGATGTCCAAGAAAACTTGTTGGGTCCATCGATAAGCAACCTCTCTCTATTTGCTCCTAACAAATCTTTTTATTTGTACCCCGACTATCAAGGTTGACAACCATGACGTCCGCTATGGCGGACCGCGCCATGATTGGCAATTGACGTGAGGGGGATAGAGAGAAGGAGGACGATTTGACTTAATCGTATTTGGGACAAAACAATTATGTGACTCTTGTTTGGTGGTCATGTAAGCATACACCCATACCTACCTATGACAATTCAAGGCATTCACAAACAATCACATAACATAAGCATCTCAAGCATTGCCGTGGGTTTGTATGGCTCCCGCTTGCATTAATCTTCGTCGCATCTCCATGTAACGAGACTAATCTAATCAAGCCCTCCCACTAATTACTAAGATCCTATCTAATAATTAAGGGAAATAAATACATGTGATAAAATTCCTAAAACTCCGCCTAGGCCTTAGGGGCATGCAAGCCTCACAAGTTACATCAAAAATTAACCAATTAATTATCAAGGCACCTTAGGCCACTTTACAAGCAATCACATGCATTCACAACATTTTACAACACACAAGACATTGACATCTTGAGCCATATCAAACCCACATCCTCCTACAAAACAAAGTTAGCACATATACAATATACATGATTCACTTGTTCTTAATTAATTTCATTAATTAGAACCTTTGTGCATACTTGTTGCTCAAGTTTTTCAAATGCAAAAAAGGCTTAACCTTAACAACTAATTGTTTAAGCCCTTTTAAATTAAATCCAACTATCAAAACAGAAAGGAGGGTATTTAAGGAGTCTTCTAATTAACATTTCAATAAATTGATTAATTAGAAACTATTTTAACTAATTAAAATACGAAATTCGGGACCCGAAAAAATTCAAAATAATTCGGTCTCCAAAAAATCTGAAATAAATCCAGAGAACTCCTTACAAAGATTGTGATTACCTGTAAAAATCTCAAGGAGAGATCAATTACCATCAGGGAGAACCAAAAAAGACAAATCCTCAGATTGTGCGCGAAGCACCGTTAGAGAAAATTCTGTTATTGGTCTCAACCTTTTGGTCTGTATGATCATCCCCTTGATATTTTTCCAGCAAACAATTTACATAGAAAAATACTACATACAATAGACTATCATTCCATGAAAAGAAAATCCACAAGTTATATTCAAGATCAACGAGATAACAAGCATTTAAGCAAGGTATCCTGTTCTGGAACAGACCGTCGACCAAAAAGGTTTCACTCGGTTGAGGTATCAAATCTCAATGAAAATCTATGAAATTAATTTTCACAGATTCCAGACTTAAAGGAGAACATTTCCATTTCAACGAAAATTCTATTTTTCAGATGCAACTAACTGAACAAATAAACACTTGTAGTTCAACCGTTACCGTATTAAACTTAACACAAAAGTACGAAAATTCCATTTTTCAGATGCAACTAACTGAACACATAAAAATTTTAATTCAACCTTTAACGTATTTAACTGAACACAAAAGTACGAAAATTCCATTTTTAGATGCATCTAACTGAACACTTACAACTTTTAATTCAACCCTTATGGTATTTAACTGAACAAATAAACCAGAACATTTCATGACGTCAGCATCCAGAAATTTCCGAAAAAAATTCCAAAAAATATTCGCTGACGTCACCGCGTGAAAAATTGTAGATATAAGCCCATTTTTGGCCTGTGGATGGGAAAATGGTGGATGGTGTATATCACACCTAATTATTTATTATTATGATTGTCATTATTTTTATTAAACGGTTCAAGTCTCGTGTAACCAGTGATCGATAAGCCGCATAGTCTTTTCGTCACAGAAAATCAGGAGGTTTCAGCGCTAAATGCTCATTGAGGAAGACGGGTTTATTTTTCCTTAACGGGCTCGTAAATTCACGGGTCTGGATTCATTAGCGATTCCGGCTACCGCAATGTCAGGGAGAAGGTTGCACGGCATCGTGAGGTGACAAGGAAGTCAACGGTGGGCTTAGTTTTCTTTGCGTTAGCCTTCAATGGCGAGAGAGCGAGATGATGACATGGCGGTTCAGGAACTGATGTCGATATACTCACAGGAGTTCAATTGTACCAGAAAGGGATTCTTTAATACTAAGAGAATAAGGAGAAGAGATCTGTGTATTTAATTTGTTTTGCATTTGCCTAGTTTGGTTAGAGAACTTATGAGTTGGTACGGTGATGATACAAGAGTGGTACTGGAACTGGGAAGCATATTGGATATTTCAGTTCAATTAACTTGTGTAAAAGATGGCCTTTTGGCTTGTTCTATACAAATTTGATGTTTATAATTAAGCATCCTAGTCGCAATTCATTCAAGGCATTGGGTTGTAACAATTCTAGGCAGTATATGATTTTATTTTGGAGAAATGTTATGGTGCATCGCGATGTATTGAGATTTTTTACATCGCGACCATATATATTGTAGTTTTACAAATTGACAATTAAACAAATTCAATCTATATATTAAAATCTAATAGCAAACCGAATTTTATATTTTTTAAAATATTTTTACTATTTTTTTCGAATTTTTTAAAACCTGTCATTTTTAGAATTTCCTTATTGTTAGTTGGTACAAAAAAGGAAAGTTTTAGAAAATTCAAAAAAAAAAATAGTAAAAAAATTTCAAAAAATATAAAATTTGGTTTATTATGAGATTTCAATATGTAGATTGGATTGATTTAATTAGATTTGTCAATTTGTAAAACGATTGACGGATAATGATCGCGATGTACAAAAGTCTAAATACATCGCGATGCACCATAGTATATCTCTTTATTTTGTATTTCATTTTATATCTCGTGTGGTCTGATAGGAGAGGGTTCATGCCATATACTTGACAGGTGCTTGGTAGAAGTCTTAATACACGGTATTGCATTTATTGTTCTCAACTGCTAGTTACTATTCAAAGGACATTTTGTTATATCCTTTCTACACAACTGTTCATTGTTATCAAATTTAAAAGGGAAGTTCAATCTTTTCATACAAGGATCTATAATCTTAAAGAGGAGTTAACCAAGAATAACAAATGAAAAGGATAATTAAATAAGATATTGCCACATATGTATGTTCTAGGTGTAAGATAACAATAGTTATTTACTGAAACCTCTTATATGCTAATGAAATGACCAATTGCAAGTAAGTTCGTGGATCATTGAGGTCCAGTGAGTCTTTGATATCACATTTCACAATAGTCTTATGCCATTTCTAAACCTCGTCAAGTCAAACTACGTACCTGTAATAATCATATTTATGTAGTTCAGTCCAGAAGCTTTAAAGATTACAATTCTTCATTGTTATAGAGCACTATCCTTTACTGGTTCTGCTAAGGTTCTTTATGTTAGGAAATGCTCATATTTTAATTTTTTAGATCAATTACAACTAATTAATCTCCATTAAACATCAAGCAAGACAAGGATCTAGTGCTAAAGCATTCACACATCAAATCAAGAGAGAAAGTAGGAGAAATTGTACCTCTCATGAAATTGTATTCATGAGGCTCGAATCCATGGCATGGGAGTCGATGGGGTGCGTGCTCCACCACCTCCACCATCTTGATCGCCTCTAGCCCACCAAAGATAGCAACCACGACTTGAGAGAGATGCTAGTTTCTCTCAAGTCCAAGCTCTCCCCTTTTCAAATCCAAGTTTCTCTTTCTATTAAACTATTTTAATGGAGGAAGAGAGATGGGATAGGGGTGCTCAACACATGAGCTCAAGAGAGAATGAGAGGGAGAGATGGCGCATGGGAGAAGAGGAAGAGAGGGTGTGGTGGCTAGGGTTTGCTCTCTAAAAGAACCCCCTATTTATAGACCACCCATCTCTCATCCACACTTGTAGCTATTTACAAGTATGCCATCCACCCTAAGAGGCCACCTAATGGGCTTTCTTGGGCTATCTCAATAAAAGGCCTTTATTCATTAATTCACCAATTAATGAATCCCCTTTAATTCTCTTTAATTTGGGCTTTTAATTTACTAACTAAATAAAACCCATTAGCTCAATATAATTCTAGAAATTATATGTGTTGTATATAATTAATTATTAACTTATTAATAATTAATTCTTGAAGAGCTTTATGCATTAAATTATTTCTAACATGATCCATTTGATATAATTAATTATTATGGTTCATAACAACATATAATTAATTAATCAACTTATCATGTCTCGTATTCTCCAATATGAATAAATAATGCACGTGTGGTCAATATCTTATTTGTGCGACCCTATTTGAGGATTTATACTATGTTGGCCATGGAAATAAATCGTTATTTATTTCCAATAATCATAAGCGGTATCTAGCAACACGTTATGATTCCCAATTCGTATAAATAATGTACCGTTACAATATCTCAATCCTGCATAAGAAATAAAAGTATTTCTTTGTTTGATTCTTATGTCACACGATATCTTTGTATAATCCAAGATAGGAATGTGTCATTCTTGCAGATTATACATTTCTTGATCTAGAGTTGATCGTCTAGTTTGCATGCATACGATCCAACTCCATCAAGGGGCCCAAACAGATATCATCACTCACTAGGTATACTAATGAGGGACATACGGTTTTCTTGATGAACAACTTTTCCCCGCACAATTCAAGAGAACATAAATAAAGTCCTTATAGCAGCCTTTATCAGGAATCAACGTTAGACGATATTTATTGAACCTATCCTCATGTGGAAAAGGTGAACATCTCAAACTTAGAATCAAACTCATATAAAATAAACAATGACACATAACACAATCCAAATGTTTATTTCATTGGGTCAAGTCCTGTACTATGTTCCAATAACATACACATATGCAATTAAGTCGGTAACTCCTTACCTATGATTTGTAGAACTTAATCATCACTTAACTTGCATACTAATCTTTTATGATAATTAATGTTCCTTGTTAATTATCAAGATTATGGACGATTTAGATTTATTATTGTCATTCTAATGAATGATCCACAGAGATCTACAATTCAGATCCTCAACCTGAATGATCTGTCAATAATAAACTCTAGGAACAAATGATCAAATATCATCATTAACATAAACTAAGAAAATAAGTCATGAAATATTGACTTCTAGGACATAACTCCAACACTTTAAAGGTCACAATTATGCATTTCAGTCCAGATTTTTGTGCAATTACGAAAGGTGCTAATTCTGACAAAAATTTGATAGCATCTCCTTCCTTTTTGTTAATCGACAATTCATCTCTATCCATGGCCGAGACCAGTTAGAGATGAGCTACCGAGAACACCAATTAGAGATGAGCTACCGAGAACTGGAGAGGCTCCAGCCGAGGTAAAGGAAGGCTAAGATCTATAGAGACACTAGTCAAAGCAACAAGAAGCTAAGAAGCAAGAGACCGTGTGGTATTTGGATACCGGTGCGAGCAATCATATGTGCGGGTACAAGCACATGTTCGCCGAGATGCAAGAAGTGGTAGATGGCCATGTTTCATTTGGTGATGCATCGAAAGTGAAAGTCGAAGGACAAGGTAAAGTTCTCATTCAGCTGAAAAATAGAAGTGAGACTTTTATCACCAATGTTTATTATGTACCCGATATGAAGAGTAATGTAAAATCCCGTAATTTAAATAAATTGTTGTTGATTAAAAATGTGTGTAATTAAATTAAAGCTTCAAGCAAACAAAAAAAAAAAATTTCAATTTGAAAATGTTAATTACTCAAAAATCTATTAAACAAAATTTCTAGAAATGGTTTAAATTGATTAATTTGGATTCTGGCCGTCTGATTTCGAATTTAATTCCTTGATTTAACTCAACCGTTGGATCACCTCCTTTGTACTCGTCGCACCATCTCCATTTGATTTCGGCCACAGAAAATCCCGGACGCGAAGCTCCCTCTTCACTCGAGCTTTCCGCCTCTCCTCCCTCATTTCGCGTCCGAAACCCCCACGCCTTCTGACACTCCTCTGCGACGGAGAGAAACCAGGCGGGTTCGGTCTCCTCTCCGCCTGCCTCTCTCTGCGAAACCACCCATTTTGGCCCCTCCTTCCTCTCCTTTTATTCACCTTTCGTCTTCGTCTCTCCCTCACACAGCCCCTCAAAGCCATTCCTCTCTCCGCCATTTTCTTTCACTCGAGCTCAACCGAGACCCCTCTTCCTCCACCGTCGATCATCTCCACTCTCACTATCCCGCAACTTCACCTCCTCTTCTCCTCTAACTCGAGCCAAACCCTAACTCACACTACTCTCTCTCTCTTACTGTTTCACTCTCTCCCTCCCTCTTCCTTCCCGCAACTTGGCCGCCAATGGAGAAAGCTGGTAGCTAGTGACACTTGGTGGTGGTGGTGACTGGTAGCATCATCGATTGCTTTCCATCCTTCCTCTTCTCTTTGCTTGACTACCTCGGTTTGCTCTTTCTCTCTTTCCTTCTTTTGTCTGAGCTGTGATTGAATGCTGTGGGGCATGCATTGAACTGAATTGTTTGCTTGTTTGTGTCATTTGAGTGTTTGTTGTGGGTATGCATTGCCTCACTTTGATCTGTTATGAACTTGCTTACTGTGCTAATTTGGATGAAGCTTGGATGTCGATTTGAACTGCTATAGGTTAGTTGTGCTTGTTGGTTGCTCCATCTGAGCTATTAGATGGTTGTGTATGCTTAGTTAAGGCTGTGGATATGTTAATCCTTAGGTGCCTTTGTTTAACTCTGTACTTGTTCTTGGCTTGGATCTGTCATGACAGTTATTTCCTTTAGGAACTATGCAATGGTTAGTTTAATCAAGTCTGTTTAGTGTGGCAAATGTTTGAATAAGGTTGTTCCTATATCTACCAAATAGTTAGTTATCTCAAATAATCATTCTCTGGTTGTTACTTTGGGTTATTTCATGTTGTTTATTCGGTTTAGTAGCTTGTACTCCTAATTCTAGATTATTTGCATGTCAAATAGGTGGTATCTCACTTGTAGTGTACCTTCTGGACTGATGCCAGGCTGGTACAGGCTTGGTACCAGTCGGTTTTCTCTCTGTGTGCTTACTGGTACGAGTTCAATAGGTCCAGGGACCTATTTGTGAAGTTTTCCGAGTTTTAGGACTAATCTGTAAATATTTTATAACTGTGTTAGGATCTTTCTGTAATTAAATTTGTTAGTAGGGACTTAGGTGTAAAGGTTCTGTAAATAATTTTGATTCAGGGTCCTTTGTGTAATTTGTCTTGCGGGTTCGGATTTCATCCCCGAAACCCGACTTTCTCTTCCTGGGCTTCGTCCCTTTTTCTTTTCCGCTGGGTCTTGCTTTCTGCCTGTTGGGCTGTGCGAAGCTGGGCCCCTTTCTCTTTTCCGTGTGGGCTCATTGGACTGAGCCTCTTTCTCCCTTCTGTTGGACTTCTACTTTCTGGACTGGGCCAGGTCCGAAAGTCAAATATTTGTGGGCTTGAATTAATTAAGTTAATTTTATAGTCAACTTAAAAATGTGAGAACTAATGAAATATGTTGATATTAGCTAAGTGGACCGATGTTAAGGTATTGGACCCGAAAAATAACTGTTGCCTAAATAAATCGGATTAATACGTAAACTTAAAGACGGGAGATGATTTCAAATCGTCCAAAAATATTTCAAACAATACAGATACAATGGAAAAACTATCTGGACTCATATGATCCCGAACACATTAAAACACCAACACATTAAAACATCAACACATTAATATTTATATTATATGTTAACTATTTTGTTTATTTAATATCAATTAATTCTACTTAGCATTTCTTAATATTATCACATTTGAGTTTCATTTCTATACTTTCTATTTGTATATGTTTATTGAGTTTCTTTAATTTAGAAAGATATATGAAATTAATTATCTCATACTTGAGCAAAACACTATTAAAAGCTATAACTAAAACTTATCAAACGATTTTCTAAAATCAAATGAAATATTTTCACGACTTGAACGAGTAGAATAGAACTGTAGGATTCCGTCAAAACGTCTTTCTTCACACCTATTTTATAAAGGGAACTCTGCCAAAATTTTACCAAAATATTTCTTTAATTATAACAATATATTTTAATACCGAGTCTCCTTTAAGAAATCTAAATCCTTTAACTTAGTAGCTCAAACCTGAATCCAATTGAGGGATAATTTAGTGATCGTTAGTTTTGAGTGTTCTAGTTTTAGTTTCCGTTCTGACTAGTTAGTTTTCCGTCAGGTGAGCAGCAGGAGTTCTCCGGACCTGTAGACGAGTACTACCCCGAGTTCGAGGGTGGTGACGCGGAGCAGGACTTCACCGACTTTTCGGTAGAGTAGACTCACCGTCTTCTGCTTTTCCAGGTGTGGATGCCTTAGGTTTTGTTTAATCTTTAGTTTAGTAATTAGATCAATAACTAATTGTGTGCATATCATGTCATTAACATTAAGTAAACAGTTAAGCACATGTCATTAACTCAAAACTAGATTGCACTTATAGGATATGCATGGCATGTTAATAATAATGTGATTAAACAACTAAAAAGTACCCCTATTCAACACATGCATTTGGTGCGGATCAGGATAGCGAGACCGAGTGTGATAAGTTCGTTTTGCCTAGGGTTTCCATTATCGGGAGATTGCACCCAAGCTCAATGCCGGTGGTCTCCTTATGATAGAGATCGTGGGCAACGCGTTTCTGATGATCACTCAGCAGACCGACCGTCAGGCGGTACTACGGTCACTTGATGGTTGTTTGTATTGTATATTATATTATCCTTTGACTTGACTTGAACTAAGAGCTGAGTGTGCCATTTATAGCGGACTACCTCTCGATCCCCATGAGTCAGTTTACCGGTACCGTGTTTTACTGCCCACTCCTTTAGCGGGGATGTGGGAATAGGGGCAGGGTTGAGTTATCGAGCAGAGCTGAGTTAGGTAGATCTGTTGGTACGGTTCATGTCATATTGGGATTTGTGAGTTTGATTATGGATTTGTTATGTGATTTATGACTTGACTGTTGAGTGCGGGTGCTTGACTCTCGTATTGATATATTTACTCACCGTATATTATTATACTAGTATTATTCTCCGCTTCTCCAGATACTTTTCAGATTTATTTTCGGCATGTCATGGCTTGTAGAATTGTTCTATCATTTCATTAAACTTACATTTAGAAATTGCATTATAGGAACTAAAAGTGTGTAAGTATGGTTTAGTTCTAGCTAGAGTTAACCAGAACCGTAGGCTCACTCTATCACCACACTGAGTATTAATGTACTCACCCCACAATACTTTGATTTGTGGAGACAGGTTCAGGTTTGGCAGATATAGCAGTGGAGGTTTTATCTGAAGACCAAGCCAAGCTGGAATAGTTTTATGTTGTGAATTATTAGTATTTTGTTTATCTTTTGACTGGAAATTTTGAATTGTGAATATTACCAGTCCTTTTGTTGTATGAACAAATTATGCCTCATTATGTGATTTTATTTGTGATCATTTGCTTCTTGTTACACTATTTAATAGCCTTATGTGTGTACAGTAGATTGTATACACGTGGCGGGGTTGTCCATCTCGGATTATGGCTTGGTTCGGGGTGTGACATCCTTCGGTGGTATCAGAGCGAGTGTTTAAAATCACAAATATTCCAGCTAAAGAACCAAACAGTTACACTTAGTTTACCTAACCTTAAGTCTTAACCTTCTTTCTAAGTTGTTTTGGTTAGACTAATTCTAACTTGCAATCTTTTCTGTTTGTAAGATTGTTATGGATTTGGCTAACCCTAGGGGTGGTCGTGGACGTGGACGCGGAAGGCGTGCCGCACGACAGGAGGAAGCTCAGCCTCAACAACCACCCGTCCCTCCAGCAATTCCTGGACTAGATCCTGCGGCCCTTGCTCAACAGTTCTGGGCGAATGTGGCGCAACATGCTGGACAAGGAGCTGATAGACCTCAGGTGGACCCGTTCGTGGTTGCTCGCCGGGAGTTTCAGAAGGAAAGCACTCCTCGGTTCGATGGAAGAAGTGACTTTGCAGGAGCTGAAGAATGGCTGTTGGCAGTACAAGAGAACTTCCGCCTTGCTCGTACCCCAGTCGAGTATTGGACGGAGATAGCTGCCACACTCTTTGACCATGATGCTAGGCACTGGTGGACCTCTCAGAAGCCACAGTATGTTGGCGAGGACCCTAACATTCCTTGGGAGTGGTTTGAAGGTGTTTTCCGAGCCCGTTTTCTGGGAGAAACTCAACAAGAGGAGCTGAGACGCCAATTTGAGACCTTGGTTCAGGGGAACATGACTGTGCAACAATATGGTGAGACTTTTATTCGTTTGTCTCGCTATGCCCCTGACTTAGTGACTGATCCACGCAGGAGAAGAAGCAGGTTCATCCGTGGCTTGAATCCTCGGTTGGAAAGTGTGATGGATACTTACAGTGGCACGTCTGTCGAGTTTCTGATGGACAAGGCCATTTATCAGGAAAGTTTGATGGTGTCTCGTGGCAAGACTAGAGAAGATGGACAGAGATTAGACGGTGGCAGTGCTCGTAAGACTGCCTTTCAGGGCCGTGGTGCGGTGGCAACTCAGAACAGACCGCAGCCAAACCAGGCTCCTAACCGTTTCTTTTGCAGGTTCTGCAACCGGACCTACCCAACTCCTTGTTATCTTCACAGAGGTGGGTGCCGAATTTGCAACTCACCTGATCACTGGGTGGCACAATGCCCAAAGAACCCAAACCGTGTCAATGCTGGCTCAAGTTCTAACAACAGTGGGCAGACCTTTGCGCCGAATTCTGGAGGAGTTGGCCGTGGACAGTTTGATGCTGGACGTGGCCGTGGTTCTTTTGTGTCCCGTGGCGGTGGCCGCGGTGGTCCTCAGCGCGGTGGGCGCTCAGGCAATGGTGGCCGAGGTGCTGGAAACTCAGGCCAATTCAGGCGTGATACCGCCCGTGTTCATGCGACTATTGGAGATGATATTCCCGAGTCTGATGCCGTGCCTATGGAGGACGAGGCCTTTGAGGATGAGCTCATCGCAGGTATGGTTTCCATCTCCGATTATTTTGCTTACTCCTTGATCGACACTGGGGCTAGTCATTCGTTTGTATCCCAGGACTTTGTGAACCTTAATGGGTGGGAAACGGAACCTAGAGGCCGAGTGATGTCAGTGCAAACCCCACTTGGTAAAACCGTCTTAGTCGATCAGATTTGCAGAAATCGCAAGGTTCTAATAGCCGGCCGAAACTTACCCGCTGATTTGGTGGTGCTTGATATGAAGGACTTTGATGTCTTATTTGGTTTGGATTGGCTCACTACCCATCATGCGGTTATAGATTGCAAGAGTCATAGTGTACGGTTTGGAAAAGAAGGAATCGAACCCTATGTTTTCAAAGGCCAAAAGCCAGGAACCAGAATCCCTATGATTTCAGCTTTGCAGGTGAAGCATCTGATATCATCTGGATGTGAAGCGTTCTTAGCTTCTGTGGTGTCAACCGACTCTAAGAAGATAGATATTGAAACTGTACCCGTGGTTCGGGAATACTCAGATGTGTTTCCAGAGGACTTGCCTGGATTACCCCCGGATCGTGAGGTAGAGTTTTGCATTGAGTTGCAACCTGGAACGACACCGATGGCGAAGGCTCCATACAGAATGGCTCCAGCTGAACTTAAGGAGCTCAAGGTGCAATTGGAGGAACTTCTGGAAAAAGGATTCATCAGACCAAGTACTTCTCCGTGGGGAGCTCCTGTTCTCTTTGTGCGCAAGAAGGATGGAACTCTCCGTCTTTGCATAGATTACAGAGAGTTAAACAAGGTCACTGTACCCAACCGATACCCGTTGCCCAGGATTGATGACTTGTTCGATCAGCTTCAGGGTTCTCAGGTATACTCAAAGATCGATCTTAGATCTGGGTACCATCAGTTGCGGATTAGGCCAAGTGATGTTTCAAAAACGACCTTTCGCACACGCTACGGGCATTATGAATTTTTGGTCATGTCGTTTGGACTGACAAATGCCCCAGCTTATTTCATGAACTTGATGAATCGTGTGTTTGAAGATTACTTTGATTCTTTTGTAGTGGTGTTCATTGATGATATTCTGATCTACTCTAAGAGTGTGGAAGAACATGAGCATCATTTGAGGTTGGCTTTACAGCGACTTCGTGAGCATCAATTGTATGCCAAGTTTTCCAAGTGTGAGTTCTGGTTGGAACAGATCTCGTTCCTTGGTCATGTTATCTCTAAAGGTGGATTAGCGGTGGATCCCCAGAAGATAGTCGCAGTGACTGAATGGAAACCACCTACAACAGTGACTGAGGTTCGTAGTTTTCTGGGATTAGCAGGTTATTATAGAAGGTTTGTTGAAGGCTTTTCCCGAATTGCTCTCCCTATGACACAGTTGCTTCATAAGGGAGTAAAGTTTGAGTGGACTCCAGCTAGGCAAAAGAGTTTTGAAGAACTCAAAAGCCGACTTGTGACAGCGCCGATTTTGGCAATGCCAGTACCTGGAGCCGGTTATGTGGTTAATACCGATGCTTCCCGTTATGGGCTAGGATGTGTCTTGATGCAGAATGATCATGTTATTGCATATGCATCCCGACAGTTGAGACCACACGAAAAGAATTACCCCACTCATGATCTAGAGTTGGCTGCCGTAATCTTTGCTTTGAAAATTTGGCGCCATTATCTCTATGGTGAAAAGTGCAAGATCTTTACTGACCACCAAAGCTTGAAATATGTGTTTACACAGAAAGAACTGAATCTGAGACAGCGAAGGTGGTTGGAATTGATGAAAGACTATGACATGGAACTTGTGTATCATCCAGGAAAGTCAAATGTGGTGGCCGATGCTTTGAGCCGTAAAAACCACGGAAATTTGGCTACGTTGATCACACAACAACATGACTTGTTGGAAGACATGAGACGCTTGGAACTGTGGATAGCACCACATGAGGAAACTAAGCATGTGTCTAGTGATGGTTTGATCTCAAGTTTGGTTGTGAAACCGACTTTGATTGATGAGATCAAGGAAGCTCAGAAAGAAGATGTTCGTCTTGAAAAGACACGTGAACTAGTGAAATCTGGGCAAGAAACTCCTTTCCAAGTTGATGAAAATGGAGTTATAAGATTCCAAAATCGGGTTTGTGTTCCCGACAATCAAGAGATCAAGAACAAGATCTTGTCAGAGGCACACGAGTCGGGTTATGCAATTCACCCGGGCGAAACCAAGATGTATAGGGATCTAAAAGGCTACTTTTGGTGGCGAAACATGTGCCGTGAAGTTGCGCGCTTTGTAGCCAAGTGCCTTGTGTGTCAGAAGGTAAAGGCGGACCACAAAAGACCTCCAGGATTACTCCATCCTTTGCAGATAGCTGACAAGAAGTTTGATAGGATTACCATGGATTTTGTTACCGGTTTGCCAAGGACGAAGTCCAAGAAGAATGCGATTTGGGTCATAGTGGATACTCTTACAAAGGTAGCTCACTTTATACCTTTCCGTTACGGTCTCATAGGGGAGCAAATGGCATTTATGTATATGCAGAATCAGCACAGGTTACATGGATCACCCGTTGAGATCATTTCAGACCGTGACCCTCGCTTTACTTCTCGTTTCTGGAAGCAGTTTCAAAATGCTCTAGGAACAACCGTGACCTTTAGTACTGCTCATCACCCACAGACAGATGGACAGTCCGAGCGTACTATTCAGACACTAGAGGATATGTTACGATCTTGTGCACTTTCTATGGGCGGAGATTGGTCAGATCACTTACATCTTGCCGAGTTTGCCTATAACAACAGCTATCACTCTAGTATTGGTATGGCACCTTTTGAGGCGCTGTATGGTCAGCGGTGCAGAACTCCTGTGTGTTGGGGACCCACAGGTACTTACCGACCTACCGGACCACAGATGATAGAAGAAAGTGTTGAGACAATGAAGATAGTGCATGAGCGGTTGAAAGCTGCTCAAGACAGGCAAAAGAAGTATGCCGATCCAAAAAGGCGAGACTTAAAGTTTGAAAAAGGTGAACAAGCTTTGCTTCGGATTTCACCTAGAAAAGGAGTTGTTCGCTTTGGAGTAAAAGGAAAACTTGCACCCCGTTATATTGGACCTTTTGTGATCGAAGAGCGGGTTGGACCAGTTGCTTACCGACTCACTCTCCCCTCTCATTTGGCGGGAGTACATAATGTGTTCCATGTCTCTCAGCTTCGACGGTATGTTCCAAGTGAATCCCATGTGTTAGATGTTGAGCCTTTGCAGCTTGAACGAGACTTGACATATCGGGAGAAACCGTTGAGGATCCTAGACACGAAGGAGATCAGACTTCGTCGACGCACTATCCGACATGTTCTGGTTCAGTGGGAGCACCACACTCCTCGTGAATCGACTTGGGAGCTTGAAAGCGAGATGCTTGAGCAGTATCCTGAGTTGTTTGTCTCTTCAGGTTAGCTTTTTCTTTTCTTTTCTTTTTCGTTTCGAGGACGAAACGTCTTTTAAGGGGGGTAGGCTGTAAAATCCCGTAATTTAAATAAATTGTTGTTGATTAAAAATGTGTGTAATTAAATTAAAGCTTCAAGCAAACAAAAAAAAAAAAATTTCAATTTGAAAATGTTAATTACTCAAAAATCTATTAAACAAAATTTCTAGAAATGGTTTAAATTGATTAATTTGGATTCTGGCCGTCTGATTTCGAATTTAATTCCTTGATTTAACTCAACCGTTGGATCACCTCCTTTGTACTCGTCGCACCATCTCCATTTGATTTCGGCCACAGAAAATCCCGGACGCGAAGCTCCCTCTTCACTCGAGCTTTCCGCCTCTCCTCCCTCATTTCGCGTCCGAAACCCCCACGCCTTCTGACACTCCTCTGCGACGGAGAGAAACCAGGCGGGTTCGGTCTCCTCTCCGCCTGCCTCTCTCTGCGAAACCACCCATTTTGGCCCCTCCTTCCTCTCCTTTTATTCACCTTTCGTCTTCGTCTCTCCCTCACACAGCCCCTCAAAGCCATTCCTCTCTCCGCCATTTTCTTTCACTCGAGCTCAACCGAGACCCCTCTTCCTCCACCGTCGATCATCTCCACTCTCACTATCCCGCAACTTCACCTCCTCTTCTCCTCTAACTCGAGCCAAACCCTAACTCACACTACTCTCTCTCTCTTACTGTTTCACTCTCTCCCTCCCTCTTCCTTCCCGCAACTTGGCCGCCAATGGAGAAAGCTGGTAGCTAGTGACACTTGGTGGTGGTGGTGACTGGTAGCATCATCGATTGCTTTCCATCCTTCCTCTTCTCTTTGCTTGACTACCTCGGTTTGCTCTTTCTCTCTTTCCTTCTTTTGTCTGAGCTGTGATTGAATGCTGTGGGGCATGCATTGAACTGAATTGTTTGCTTGTTTGTGTCATTTGAGTGTTTGTTGTGGGTATGCATTGCCTCACTTTGATCTGTTATGAACTTGCTTACTGTGCTAATTTGGATGAAGCTTGGATGTCGATTTGAACTGCTATAGGTTAGTTGTGCTTGTTGGTTGCTCCATCTGAGCTATTAGATGGTTGTGTATGCTTAGTTAAGGCTGTGGATATGTTAATCCTTAGGTGCCTTTGTTTAACTCTGTACTTGTTCTTGGCTTGGATCTGTCATGACAGTTATTTCCTTTAGGAACTATGCAATGGTTAGTTTAATCAAGTCTGTTTAGTGTGGCAAATGTTTGAATAAGGTTGTTCCTATATCTACCAAATAGTTAGTTATCTCAAATAATCATTCTCTGGTTGTTACTTTGGGTTATTTCATGTTGTTTATTCGGTTTAGTAGCTTGTACTCCTAATTCTAGATTATTTGCATGTCAAATAGGTGGTATCTCACTTGTAGTGTACCTTCTGGACTGATGCCAGGCTGGTACAGGCTTGGTACCAGTCGGTTTTCTCTCTGTGTGCTTACTGGTACGAGTTCAATAGGTCCAGGGACCTATTTGTGAAGTTTTCCGAGTTTTAGGACTAATCTGTAAATATTTTATAACTGTGTTAGGATCTTTCTGTAATTAAATTTGTTAGTAGGGACTTAGGTGTAAAGGTTCTGTAAATAATTTTGATTCAGGGTCCTTTGTGTAATTTGTCTTGCGGGTTCGGATTTCATCCCCGAAACCCGACTTTCTCTTCCTGGGCTTCGTCCCTTTTTCTTTTCCGCTGGGTCTTGCTTTCTGCCTGTTGGGCTGTGCGAAGCTGGGCCCCTTTCTCTTTTCCGTGTGGGCTCATTGGACTGAGCCTCTTTCTCCCTTCTGTTGGACTTCTACTTTCTGGACTGGGCCAGGTCCGAAAGTCAAATATTTGTGGGCTTGAATTAATTAAGTTAATTTTATAGTCAACTTAAAAATGTGAGAACTAATGAAATATGTTGATATTAGCTAAGTGGACCGATGTTAAGGTATTGGACCCGAAAAATAACTGTTGCCTAAATAAATCGGATTAATACGTAAACTTAAAGACGGGAGATGATTTCAAATCGTCCAGAAATATTTCAAACAATACAGATACAATGGAAAAACTATCTGGACTCATATGATCCCGAACACATTAAAACATCAACACATTAATATTTATATTATATGTTAACTATTTTGTTTATTTAATATCAATTAATTCTACTTAGCATTTCTTAATATTATCACATTTGAGTTTCATTTCTATACTTTCTATTTGTATATGTTTATTGAGTTTCTTTAATTTAGAAAGATATATGAAATTAATTATCTCATACTTGAGCAAAACACTATTAAAAGCTATAACTAAAACTTATCAAACGATTTTCTAAAATCAAATGAAATATTTTCACGACTTGAACGAGTAGAATAGAACTGTAGGATTCCGTCAAAACGTCTTTCTTCACACCTATTTTATAAAGGGAACTCTGCCAAAATTTTACCAAAATATTTCTTTAATTATAACTATATATTTTAATACCGAGTCTCCTTTAAGAAATCTAAATCCTTTAACTTAGTAGCTCAAACCTGAATCCAATTGAGGGATAATTTAGTGATCGTTAGTTTTGAGTGTTCTAGTTTTAGTTTCCGTTCTGACTAGTTAGTTTTCCGTCAGGTGAGCAGCAGGAGTTCTCCGGACCTGTAGACGAGTACTACCCCGAGTTCGAGGGTGGTGACGCGGAGCAGGACTTCACCGACTTTTCGGTAGAGTAGACACACCGTCTTCGGCTTTTCCAGGTGTGGATGCCTTAGGTTTTGTTTAATCTTTAGTTTAGTAATTAGATCAATAACTAATTGTGTGCATATCATGTCATTAACATTAAGTAAACAGTTAAGCACATGTCATTAACTCAAAACTAGATTGCACTTATAGGATATGCATGGCATGTTAATAATAATGTGATTAAACAACTAAAAAGTACCCCTATTCAACACATGCATTTGGTGCGGATCAGGATAGCGAGACCGAGTGTGATAAGTTCGTTTTGCCTAGGGTTTCCATTATCGGGAGATTGCACCCAAGCTCAATGCCGGTGGTCTCCTTATGATAGAGATCGTGAGCAACGCGTTTCTGATGATCACTCAGCAGACCGACCGTCAGGCGGTACTGCGGTCACTTGATGGTTGTTTGTATTGTATATTATATTATCCTTTGACTTGACTTGAACTAAGAGCTGAGTGTGCCATTTATAGCGGACTACCTCTCGATCCCCATGAGTCAGTTTACCGGTACCGTGTTTTACTGCCCACTCCTTTAGCGGGGATGTGGGAATAGGGGCAGGGTTGAGTTATCGAGCAGAGCTGAGTTAGGTAGATCTGTTGGTACGGTTCATGTCATATTGGGATTTGTGAGTTTGATTATGGATTTGTTATGTGATTTATGACTTGACTGTTGAGTGCGGGTGCTTGACTCTCGTATTGATATATTTACTCACCGTATATTATTATACTAGTATTATTCTCCGCTTCTCCAGATACTTTTCAGATTTATTTTCGGCATGTCATGGCTTGTAGAATTGTTCTATCATTTCATTAAACTTACATTTAGAAATTGCATTATAGGAACTAAAAGTGTGTAAGTATGGTTTAGTTCTAGCTAGAGTTAACCAGAACCGTAGGCTCACTCTATCACCACACTGAGTATTAATGTACTCACCCCACAATATTTTGATTTGTGGAGACAGGTTCAGGTTTGGCAGATATAGCAGTGGAGGTTTTATCTGAAGACCAAGCCAAGCTGGAATAGTTTTATGTTGTGAATTATTAGTATTTTGTTTATCTTTTGACTGGAAATTTTGAATTGTGAATATTACCAGTCCTTTTGTTGTATGAACAAATTATGCCTCATTATGTGATTTTATTTGTGATCATTTGCTTCTTGTTACACTGTTTAATAGCCTTACGTGTGTACAGTAGATTGTATACACGTGGCGGGGTTGTCCATCTCGGATTATGGCTTGGTTCGGGGTGTGACAAGTAATATTTTGAGTTTGGGTCAATTGTTGGAATTGGGTTATACGGTGGTTATGAAAGACCGAACCCTTTATTTGAGAAATAAGAATGATAGATTGATAGCCCAAGTTGAAATGACTAGAAACCGCATGTTTAAATTAAATTTGATGAATGTTCAAGCTAAGTGTTTGAAGGCTTGTGTGGTTGATAAAGCATGGTTGTGGCACTTGCAGTTTGGTCATCTAAATTTTGGCGGCTTGAAAGAGTTGTCAAAGAAAAGCATGGTGAAGGGGCTGCCACAAATTGATCATTGTGATAAGTTTTGTGAGGGGTGCGTGCTCGGGAAGCATCCGAGAAGTTCATTCCAAAAGAAGCGAGCTATCGTGCCAAGAAGCCGCTGGAGTTGATACATACGGACATATGTGGTCCGATCACACCAAACTCATTAGATAAGCACCGATATTTTATCACTTTTGTTGATGATTTTTCAAGAAGAACTTGGGTGTATTTCTTGAAGGAAAAATCCGAGGCGTTTGCTGTCTTTAAGAAATTTAAGGTGCTAGTTGAGAAATTAAATGGCAACTATATAAAGGCGTTGAGGTCAGATCGAGGTGGCGAGTATATCTCTAAAGAGTTTGAATATTTCTGCGAAGAACATGGCATTAGGAGGTTCCTAACAGCGCCATACTCACCTCAACAAAATGGTGTGGCCGAGAGAAAGAATCGGACCATACTCGACATGGTTCGTAGCATGCTGAAAAGTAAGAATATGCCAAAAGAATTTTGGGCTGAAGCTGTGCAATGCGCGGTTTACTTGCAAAACCGATGTCCAACAGCGAGCTTGGAGAACATGACTCCGCAAGAAGCTTGGTGCGGTGTGAAACCGGCGGTGTCTCATTTGAAAGTGTTCGGAAGTGTGGCTTATGCGCACATTCCGGATCAGCGAAGGACTAAACTCGATGACAAAAGCAAGAAGCTGATTTTTATCGGCTATGATGAAAGGTCGAAGGCATATAAGCTCATTGATCCAGCAACTAATAAAATACATATAAGTCGCGATGTGCAGGTTAATGAAGAAGGCGTATGGTGCTGGAATTCTATGGAAGAGAAGTCCCATGATGTCGAAAAAGAAGTGCAAATCATAGCGAGCTCAACTTCGACAAACACAACAAATCGAGCTGAGCCAAGTTCGAGTTCAAGTGCGAGCTCAAGTGATGACGAGGCGAGAACACCTCGAACCAGAACTTTGCAAGACTTGTATAAGGCAACAAGGGAGCTGCACTTGGTGTGTCTTTTGGCGGATGCCGAGAACATTACATTTGAAGAAGCCGTTCAAGAGAAGAAATGGCAGCAAGCTATGAATGAAGAGATGAATGCTATTGTGAAGAATGATACTTGGGAATTTGCGACGTTGCCCAAGGATCATAAGCCGATTGGCGTGAAGTGGGTCTACAAGAAGAAACTAAATGCTCAAGGCGAGGTTGAAAGATACAAAGCGAGGTTAGTAGCCAAAGGTTACAAGCAAAAAGCGGGGATTGATTATGAAGAAGTATTTGCCCCCGTTGCGAGAATGGAGACTATTCGCTTGTTGATATCATTGGCTGCCCAAAACAAGTGGAACATCTATCAAATAGATGTGAAATCAGCATTCCTAAATGGTGTACTCGAAGAAGAAGTCTACATCGAGCAACCACCAGGTTACATTAAGGAAGGAGAAGAAAACAAGGTGCTGAAATTGAAGAAGGCGTTGTACAGGTTGAAGCAAGCTCCACGAGCTTGGAATACCCGAATTGATACATACTTCAAGGAGCACGGGTTTGTGCAATGCCCGTATGAACATGCTTTATATGTGAAGGTATGTGATGATGACATTATATTTGTTGCTTTGTATGTTGATGATATGATATTCATGGGGAATAATAATGAAATGATTGAGAAGTTTAAACTCGAGATGTCAAAAGAGTTCGAGATGACAGATTTGGAATTGATGTCATATTTTCTCGGGTTGGAAGTAAAGCAAGACAAATCTGGAATTTTTGTCTCGCAAGAAGCTGCAAGACCCACCTGTCAGAGTGTCGTCAAGTGTAGTGCCTCGATATCAGGCAGACCATGTGTACAAGCCAATTGTACCAGCCAATCATATCAGTCATGAATTGTTGCCAACAGTACCAGCAAATGTATCAGATTCATGGCTGCCATTTATGTTTATCAGTTTATGTGATAATTTTATATATGTTGGAGAGGCTTAACTAATTTTATTCGTGTTCTGTATGAGTGCTTTTGATTTGAAAATAGGTCTATGTAGAATGTGCTATTCTTATTAGTGATCAAGAATGCAAACAATGTGTAAAAAATGAATGCTTTGAATGAATTGTAACACTGTTTGAGTAAACTTAAAATTACGTGTCTCTGTAGATAATGAATAAGATCATATGTTTTATGGCACATTATTAGTGTGAAATACGAAAAATTTGATGGTTTTTAATGCAAATTATATTTATGTACCATCTGGCATCCTACAGGATCTGTGTTATTGTTCCTTGATTTAAAGAAAAACTCAAATATCTTACACAAATAAAATCACATATCTTAAAGAAGAGAACATGTTTGAAACGAACAAATTTCAGATCCTTTAGTTTTTTTTCTGACAATAAACGGCTCACAAAAGCCCACCATTTCAATTTAATGAACAAATGTTATTTGCATAATGCATCTCTATTTGTCCAAATTCCAGCATATAAATCTTTAAAAATTTCCCTTTCTACCCCTATTCATGGTTTATATATGATTCAAGTTGAAAGTCTTTTATGATCTCTTCATGCCAGTAAATCTCCCTTTTGTATTTCATGTCTATATTTCTGAGTCTTTTATGGACTTGTGAGGTTTTCAAATTAGTTCTAAAAAACAAGGAATCAAGGAACTTCAAATCTCACGAAAAAAAAAAAAGTAATACTTTCACTGCGCAAAAGTAGGCTGGTGCATTTCTAACCACTCATTTAAACTTTAGAAAGGAGCTTGCTTCCGAGGCACATCTTGTCTTATATTGTTTTGTGTTTTCATTTCTTTATATCTCATTCTGAGACACATTTTGTTTTGCTTAAGCAAAGTGTTTTGAAAGGGCCCTGTTAAGTATTTCAGATTCAGCGTATTTGTATGTTGGAAAATAAACCATGGGACACATCTAGGAATTTATTAATGTCACACGGATATATATTGAGCTTATACAGAGGAAAATTGGATTGACCCTAAAGTTCTAGTGTTTTTTTTAATCTAATTCTTTCTTTGTCTTTGTAGTAACGAGTTAACGACTAACGAGGTCTAGAATTGAAATTTGTTAAGGGACTTCCTTGTTTTGTTTTCATCCTGTAATCCATTTAAAATTAATGAAAAAAAAGTAAACGGACTATTTGTGGTCTGAAATAATCTTAATCATCTTCGTTGAATCTAGGAAATTTTTCTTCTGCTCGTAGCTGACAAAGGTCTTAATCCAAGTGGGCCTAATTTAATCTAAGGAAGAATGACAACAATTGATCAGCCATAACCAGTTGTGCTCAAATCTCATGAAACAGACTATGCAATTGGGCCTAATTAGGCTCGTATGTCGGATTATAGAAAAAACTGGACCAGCTGACTGATCGGATCAAAAATCTCCAACCCGACCTTGTTACTGTTTTGGGCCCCTTCTTTTGATTAATTTGAATAGAGATTTGATAAGGCAGGTGCCACTACATAATCTTCATGGTTTATTTAAATTTTGTTCATACTGGCGCAATAAACAGGGAATGAATAAGAATTCGAGGGGAACTTGATAGAAACGCACAAGAGATGTACTTGATTCATGTATCAGTCAAATGCAATTCACCCATTATTGACTCCAAAAGAGTTCCTGGCTATCCTTAGCTGACCAGAAACAGCCACACTTCCTGGTAATCCATCTAGCATTTACTTTTTGTTCTTTAATCACCATATCTACTGAGCATCAAACCACTTTACTCCAGTTTTGTACTTCTTCAGTCATGCTGTACTGAAGAAGTGTAAGATTTATTTTTAGTTCTACTGTGATAAATTTATTTTTAGTGTAAGATTTGTTGCATAATAGTTTGGTTTAAACGTGATTCTCTATTGGCAAAACTAAAACATTTATTTCTCTTCAGTAATAATATATTTCTTGTAAATACTTTTTTTTCGAAATTTAATTTTTCTTGTAAATACTTTAAATTTTATATGCACAGGTTCTACATTAGTTGATTCTTCAACGAGTTAAATTTTAAACTTTCTCTTGATTATTAATCCCAGGTACTTTGCGAGCCTAATCTATGCGACTATAGATTAGGTGCCTTGTTTTACAAGCTAGGTGGTTCATATAGATGAAAGTGCAATGCACTATGTAAAATAAATAAATTGCACAAACGCATCTCAGGTTTGCGAATTGACTGCGGTGGCATTCATCTAAATTTTCCACTGTTTTGTCGTTAACAAATTAAATATTAAAATCTGGACAATGTCAGTGCTTTCGTGACAAATATTTTATTTACCCTTGAATTAATCATCTAGAAACTCAAATAAAAAAAAAAAACCCTATGCGGCCAAATCGAGATACATGAATTACAAAACGAGTTCAAAATGCTATTTTCCTTCGTACAAAGATCCTAAATCCAAAGCTACACTCCCGCTCAAAAATCAGTTCTGCTTGGTTTCACAAAAATGATTGCAAACAAGAAAAAATGAGGTTCCTTTTTTTGACTGCTTTCTCAGAAATGAACCAAGCTGTATACCAAGATCCAGCATAGCTGCAGACACAATCAAACAAATAAACCAATTATATTAACTTCATAAAACAAGCAGAAATAAATATAAACACATCAATAAAGAATTCCCTGCACATACTTATTCCAACAAAATTTCAAAAATTCGCAACCAATTTATTTTGGCCAGTCTGTCCCTTAGCACTGCAGTACTCTATTATCCAGCTGATTTCTTTTAGGGTTTCTTTGCCTTTTGTTTCATATTATGTCATTAACTGAAATGTCAGAATTATTTACCACAAAGAGAGTGAAAGAGGCGAAGAGGCCCTCTTGGAGAAGTGCACCGTGGCCACCAAATTCCTCTTCATCAATTTTCAACCTTTGTGAATAGACCCAGTACACAACCCCTGTAGAAATTGCAAGAAACCTGTACAGCATTTGAATACAAAGTTTATTGTTTAATATTCAAGTGACAATAAAAAGAATCTTATAGCAAATAACACCTACTTCTTTTCACTTTTACAAACAATGATTGGCATTTATAAATTATGATCAATGCAGAAGAAAGTTTGCAGCCATCTTATATGTGCAGATAATACCTATTTTTGGTTTAGTACATATTATGTTAGATACCATTAACTAATCCCTCAATGAGAAAAAAAGTTAACTCTATGAAGAGTTTTTCCAAAGACTCGAATTGACAATCAACCTAAGTGAATTTATAACCATGTGCGCCAAGTGGAGGTCAGTCAGTTTCAAGTTGTCTAGCTTGGATCATATTTGAATTTTCAGTTGTTTAGGTTCCAATTGGGTTGGGTTTAAGGCCGTCTGGCTTCGTATTGATGGCATTTCATTCAGGTTCAGGCCAACATTGAGTTGTTCATGTTGAGTACGGATTGGTTCAGTTTGACTAATCAAATTGGGTCAGGTCACAAACAAATTTATGTAGATTGCATTAAAATCCCAAAAGTGCCAAATTCAGATAATCTCAGATCAGGTCATTTTTCAGGTTTCACCATTTCAGGTCTTTCAGGTTTGATTATTAAGTCGGGTTTCGGGCATCCAACTTTCATTTGACACATTTTTCAGACTGTCTGGACTCAGATCGGGTCAGATTCAGATCAGATTGAGTTTTCAATTTCAAAATTAGGTCTGTGTGGATAGTTTTTTCCTGGTTACGTCAGGGTTTTACCACATATACTGCCAAGTGCATATGCAGCAAGATATTTCCTACAGAAAGAGAACCTTCCCATTTCTTCTAAACTGGATGCAACTTTCAATAATTGAGTGTTATTTGCAAACAATTATATTCAGGTCTAATTACAATTTGCAGATACAATAACTCAAGAGGCCATTTACAAATATGAAAAAAGAGCAAACAACAGTGGGTGTTTCTTGTGAAACCAAAAATTATACAGAAAGGTAAAGAAAGAGGCTTACAAGAGAATCCATACGGCACCAACCAGAGGAATAGCACCCCACACCAATCCACATAAGAGGCCTAATGCTTGTCTAATCCAGTGCAATGTATCTAGCAATTTATCCTGGAATAGAATGTTATGTAATTGGTCAAAAAGTAAAAAATGGAATGGTTCTTATCCCCCTCAAAGGGTACGAGATTCTGGGAATAAGAACCAATTAATTGGATTATTTCCATACAGAAAACATAAAAACTTCAATTGTACAAAAAATATTCCATGAAATGAAATTTAGTATTCCATTGATTAATACGAATTTTCAAAAGCACTGAAATAAGAAATATAGTTCTTCCTTTGGAATCTAATTACAATTTTTTATTCATCAAAAATATTGTTTTATTGATGGTAAAAGTCCTGATTAGGTGCTTGATTTTGTAATGCCATCAGAGAACATGCAATAATCAATATAGTTTGAAATTAGGGAGCAAATCGCAACTTAAGAGCAAAGAAGAGTAAGATAACTATTCTATCTACGTAACAATTTCATTATCTAATAAACGACTTTGTTATCAAAGTAGTAAACATGCTAATTAGACATTAATTACAATTCTGGAGCAAACAAAAAGTATGATCTACTAATTCCTCATTATGTTCCAGTAAAGTATAGATTAACAAGTTTATACTAACAGAATAAATTTCCCAAGTCAAACAACAAATCAGCAAATACAATTTAGCCCTGAATGACCTCAATTCGCAATTCTTAACCAACCCAAATCTGTACTAAATTGAATTACACCAACCAAACAAAGATCGAACTACAAAATAAAAAGATAAGATTAAAACGAGAAATAAAAAAAATCACCTTGTCCCAGGAGGAATTGGGATCTAGATATCTGGCGAGCTTGGAATGGGGAGTGCCATTGGATTGTGGCTGCGCCTGTGCCTTGTTAGATCTCGGTTTCTTCATTAATCAAATATAACTTAATCTGCTCTCAAATCAAATCTGTACTTGTTTCTCTTTGGTTTATGGAGAGACAAGAGGATATCTTACTAGGGTTCAGAAAGAGAGAGAGAGAGAGAGAGATCGGCGAATGGCACGAGGTAGGGTCGTTTGATAGGGACGAATTAAGACGATCTCTGAAATTTATAACAGTACTCAATTGTGTAGCGGGTTATTACTAGTTGTTGTTTCTATAAAAATCCAAAGTGCTCGAGTGTCAGATATAAATTTCTGAGTTCTTTTAAATAACTTGCATTTCTAATGCTGTACATTACTAATATACTTCTATGCATTTGTCAGTTTATTTCGCCACAAATTAGGCTGCATAGAAACATGCATTAGAAAACCTCGTCTTAATAATTGCCCCACTACTTTTGGTGTCTTTAACAAAAGAAAGACTTTAATAGTTAAGCTATTAATTATGATTAAATTTTGTTTTCTAAATCAACTCTACTTTTGTCAACTGATTTATTATAAATAAACTGATGTCCAATTTTTTCCCATATGACCGAAATTGTGAAAATCATTTTGCTTCCGACTGAAATTAAAATTAATAATATGCAAATACTTCTAGTGGCCCGCCCTATTTGGAATTTTGGATGCACTAAAGAAGAACTCTTCCTAATAATAAAGAAGTGAACTATTTTTCTAATCCAAACAAGATGAAAATAAGAATAAAAGAAGGGTTTCTATTATCCCAAGTCCCAACCCTCTATTGAAATACAAAATTCCTTTTTTTAAGAATAAAAGAAGGCTTATTGAAATAATTTTTTTATACTTTTGTTTTAAAAGAGAACAAAGCGTTGTTCCTAATTTATTCTCAAAAAATCCAAACACAATCTTAGATAGGTGAATTTTTAGTCGCATAAGCACGAGCTTAAGCTCACTAAAAATAATTGTTTATTGATTGACAATAAATTCAAACCGTTAACTTTGCATAAGATTGAGAGTTTATTGCCAACCCAATAAACAATCTTTTATTTGGGTTGGCAATAACTCGCCTAATATATATATGATTTTATTTGAGAAGCCAAACATTCATTTCAATTTTTTAGTTCATTCTGTATAGTTAATAAAAGTTGAAAATAGATACTCGACTGCATTATTTTTAGAGAAAGTTCCAGTGCCATCACTTTTTTTACCACAAGTTACCACAACTTCATATTTCATCAATATTTAATATTTTTAAAATTCAAACGTCGAATCCAAACCATTGATTTTTGTTCAATATAACGAGTGATGCGTTTTGACATAAATTTTATAAAATTTGGAGTCGATTTGATACTCGATCAAGTGGTAAACAAATGAACGAATCTGATTAACTATAACAGATTAATTCTAATACGTTCATTTGTTTACCACTTGATCGAGTATCAAATCGACTCCAAATTTTATAAAATTTTATGTCAAAATGCATCACTCATTGTATTGAACAAGATCAACGGTTTGGATTCGACGTTTGAATTTTAAAATGTTAAATATTGACAAAATATGAAGTTGTGACAACTTGTGGCACCAAAAAGTGGCACTGGAACATTGCTCTTTATTTTTAATGATGTTTAATGTTTTAATTTAAAACAAACTTGAAATAGTTAAAGATGAGCAAGGTTCCCGTGCCACCAACTTTGGGTGCCACAAATTACCACAACTTTATATTTTACACAACTTTATATTTTGTCAATATTTTAAATTTTAAAAATTAAAATATTGAATCCAAACCGTTGATCTTGTTCAAGTGATTAAATGATGAACGTATTAGAATTAATCTGTCATGATTAATCAGATTCGTTCATTTGTTGACCATTTGATCGAGTATCAAATCGAAAATTTTATAAAACATATATAGAAACACATCGCTTGTTAAATTGAACAAGATCAACAGTTTGGATTCAGCATTTCAATTTTAAAAAATTTAAATATTGATAAAATATGAAATTGTGGCAACTTGTGGCATCCAAAAGGAATGGCACTGAAACCTTACCCGTAGTTAAATTTGAGTACAGCCGCTAGAATGTGAGATCTTTGAGAGTACAAGTGCGGGATTTTAACCTACGATACTGCTTATTTTAATTGAACTATTTTTACATTTGCATTTAAAGTGACTTGTTAATTTTTTTTTTCCCGAACAACTAAACCCATAAAGAGGCTCTATAATTGCTGCAGATCTAATTTTTTATTATTTTCTTTCAATCCATTCGTTCTAAACAGGCCCTGAGAGGAATATCTTCTGATACAAAATTTGTCCATTCAAACGTAATCGCTTCTTTCGGTTTCTTTTGACTTCTCCATTTTTCGCAAAACTGGAGGTAATTACTAGCTGGGTTGGATCAATAGTTGGACTGGGCTCAGGGCCTCCTCAGTATCTCTTCATCTGTGTAAATCCCCACCTATCCATCTTAATTTGCACATACAAGAAATGTAATCTATTAATACAATCAATGATAGAATTGTAAAAACAAACCATAATTAAAATTACCTGATTTACTTTTTTATTATCCACAAGAGTACAATATAGTACAGGCCCACTTTGTTTATTTCTGATGTAATTTTCCTTCCATGCATCAATTAAATGCTAAAAGCACTTAATTATAAGTGTACCCACAACTTCTACAGGCTAGTGCTTGTCTATATTCTATTACATAAATGTATACAGTACAGCATTTGACTAGACCGTTATATTTAAAACCCTTGAAAAATATATTTGTTATTGTTATAGCTCAGCATCCGATCTGTTTGAATGGCTGATTGCAACGAAGCATTTCTTTTTTTATTAACAGAGTGTACACATCTGGCGTGCTTTATTTTATACACTGTAATTTCTGAGTGTATGACATGTGTTAGATCTAAGTACACTGATTCTTTAGATTTAGAAAGCACACAGGAGACTCATTTATTTTAGTGATCTAAGACATTTTTCTTTGTTTGATATTTGATAATTTCTCTGTAGTAATAGCCTAGACATACATCATTGTATAGTCATTTTCATTGGGAAAATTTGTCACGGAATGTAGCTTTTTTTGAATGTATGGTTCTCCTATTTTTCATATAGGTTCACTCAATCAAAACTGATAGCTTTCAGCTACGACTGCCTGCGTACTTCATTCAATTAATTTGATTTTTCAAATTTAAAAGTCATCATATCCTAATCGATTCAAGAATAGCATTCGAACTCCAATTACGATTTAGGCGGCATCGAAATATTACGAGAAATGGAGTATCTATAGAATTATAATTAAAAATACACATAACGAAGTGACTTAAATATCATATTTAAATTGTACTGAAAAGAATTATTGATATATCCTATTTTTTTATAATAGTTTTCAAATCAAGAAAATTAATTTAAAATAAAATTGAGTTAAGTCACTAACTCACTATGGTATATTGGTGAAGATTTTGTCTCTCTATTGATATTCATACAATAATAATTAAGACTAGTTGAATTTTCTTTTGGATTGTAAATAATGTCAAATAAAATATTATTATAATAATTATGAAACTTTCGAGTTTAGTAACTCAGATAATAGAAAATTTTCAATCTTTTCCGATTGTATATGTGAAATTAATTCAATTATTATTGTTCTCAAATCTCATCAAGTACGTCTCGATAACTACAAAAAAAATTCACAGAAAATGAGTCTGGATCAACTTCCCTTTTGTAAGAAACTAAAAATCCAACGCTCTAGATCGCCCCGTAATTTCTTAACAGTATAACATTCATCTAATTCCTACCATCCGATTGAAATCACATGGCTCATACGCTATAACAGCGACTGGGAATGAATCATTAATGTTTAGCAAATGGTACATACATAACATACTAATATACTATACAATCATGAATCCTAAATCGTATATCTCCTCTTTTACCTTTATATTTGTACTTGCTCATGTGGCACGTGCCAGACATAATATACCCAACCTAGTACAGCTACTGAAGGTACCTATACTATAGCATGTGATTGGCCACAAGCGTCATGTGAAAACCCCACTTTTCTTCTCTCTTATCCCTTAATTAATCAACCCCACTAATTAATTTATGCGATCTAATACCAACTTACCGTTTTAATTACGTTTACTTACCCCAAATTTCCTCTCTGCTCTGTTACTCTCTGTATTGTAATATTTTTTTTAAGCGAAATTTTTGTTCTTTTAAAATGTGCAAAAAATAGGAAGAATTATAGAATACTTATTTCTCATCCTTTGTATACAACAGGATTATCACAATGGAATTTACCACTATTTTACCTTATTGACACATATCACAAAATTGAGGGACCAAATAGAAATATTCAAGATATTTGTGTAATTTGCTGTATTTTATTTCTGTTAATAATTTATTTTACTTTTTTTTTGTGGGGCTGCAGCAAGACTGCTGTGACGATATAGCCCAACAGACAACCAACGTGATCTCTCTCTCTCCTCTCTTTCTCTCTCTCAAAAGACTAATTATTGAGGCTTTAAATGATTACGCAATTAAAATTTAATGGGGGGATAAAAGTGGTACCAAAGGTATCTTCCATCAGATCCAACAAACAATTTGCATTTCAACCTTGTTTTTCTAGTAGCGACTACTCCATTTCGTGCTTAAATGGACGTCTCTTTCTTAGTCTGCTTCATGTATAAACATTTGAACAACTGGGACTAGTCATTTTAAAACCATGTGCAACAAGTAATTGGATATGATATTATGATAAAAAAAATATTTACAATTTGAAGTCAGATCGTACTACCTGCCATATCAAATATATATTTTCCAAATATCAAATATTAATTGACATCTCCATTTTTTTTAGAATGGAGATAAATATGCCAATTTGTATGAGATGATTGAGAACTTGATTAATTAAGCTAACAGTCTAGCAGATGCTTTAAGAGATCACTATTTTGAACTTTTCAAGGATGTGATATGTCTTCATCTAGCACTACTAACCTTATTTTAATGAATTGCGAAACCATGTAATACTCAAAACATAAATTTGTTTCAATCACCTAAGTTAACTGAAGGCTTGCCTTGAAACTAATACAATTAGATAAGCACAACACGTTAAATAGCACTGGAAATAAACTAATAATCAGTGCTACTAAGTAATAGAAAGATATTCAAACAAGGTTATTTGTTTTTTTGGACTTCATCCCGGGCGGGCTTTATGTACTGACGTCTGTGATTAGTAATTTTTTGTTTTTTTTATTATTTATAAAATTTCATTGTTTATAATGTTGTATAATTTATTTTATTCATATATTAATTAAAAAAATGAAAAAATTCTTGTCTAATCGAATAATACTGTACACAGATATTGTTACGTATCCAAACAGAGGATGTGCAATTATGAGGTAAACAATGCTAAATATCTTAGGTTTGAACTTTTTAATAGAATTAATTACTCATATAATTTTGGAAGATTAGTGTCGTCTGATTAGGTAGCAACTTCTCAGAGGAAAAAAAACAACAAAAATTCGAATTGGGTAGCCAATAGGCTAATACTGATTTCTAATTTGATATTCAAAGGAAGCATAGTATTCCAGATTTTTATAAAATGAGCCAATTAGCACTTGAAATACTCCTCGTAAATGTAGCCTGATCCAAATCACGCAA
Organism: Rhynchospora tenuis; assembly: GCA_027725995.1. Taxonomy (NCBI): domain Eukaryota; kingdom Viridiplantae; phylum Streptophyta; class Magnoliopsida; order Poales; family Cyperaceae; genus Rhynchospora; species Rhynchospora tenuis. Next base: position 69,392,304 of record CM050889.1, on the reverse strand, counting down.
CATGTAAGATCTACATCGATCTAATACACATCAGAAATGCTCCAATAGGCACATGCAAACAATACATGATGTCAACACCTACTTTCAGCCAAATTCAATACTAGTATACTACCACGTATGAAGGAAAAAAACAAATGTTGCAAACCTACTACGCAAAAGTATTATTAAGGATAAATTACTCACTAATATACATAGCAGATTTTGGTATCAAGCGTTGTATTTGTTTGATTGTTTCCTCAGGGAAAAAAAAAAAAGATTTAGCAATTTATTGATGACAGCTAGAATGGCTATCCTATCAAAAGCTTGCTTCATCCAACCAAAAGCTCAAAAGTTGAGCAATTTAGGAATTTTGATGTTACCTCGCTGGTAAGCTAAGTAAAATCTCCTTGCCCTTTGGAGAGAGCTTTACCTTTTTTCTTTTTTCAGTATACTAAAAAAAATGTTTTTCATTAGCAACATTCATTCAAAGTTACTAACAAAAACCGAGAAAATGTAAATAAAATAAAAGAATGCATATATATCCCCTTCCAAAAGAAAAGTGTTAATTTGCTTGAGTAAGTGCTTGCTTCTATCTTTTCGGCTTGAAATTCAAATGCCGGGAAAAGAGATGTGTCAAGTGTCATACTTATTAAATCCCTGTGTTTAAGTCATTTTCATTATACGCTAACATTGTGCTCCTGAGTTTGATCAATGAGAGCGAGTGAATGAGATATAATAAAATAAAAGGAAGAAAAAGACATATATTAAGAGGATGGAACAAAAAAAAAAAAAAACACTTAAGATGGGACATAAGATTACGAATATTTAATTTATAAGTATATTTTATGAAGAATAATAATAATGTTCGTCTATTTTATAAAAGTACATTAAAAAAATCAAAAAATTCCATTTTTTTATAATTTTATTAAGAAAAGGATACTTTAATCAATCATGTATGCATAATATAGGAAAAGACAATTTGCATTAAATGCACATATTTTTAGATGTGTCCTTTTTAATGTAAAAGATATCCAGTTGCACATCAGAATGATAATTATTGTATCTTTAACCATCAACAGATATATTTTAGGATGTACACTAAAATTTCAGATATATATGAAAATCTCAGATGATCCCTAAAATTGTTCTTTTTTAAATAAATCATAAAGAAGATGAAAAGAATGGCATTTATTTCAAACGAGAATGGGAGGGGAGGTGTTATCCCTTGTGACCTCTTGGCTCCACCGGTACATATTATCATTTTATCACTGCTCCCCTCTGTTCTAATTTTCATAAGACAAATGATGAATAATGATTAATGAATATTAATAGAATGAAATACTCTATATAATATTTCAAGTTATATTGACTTTGGATTTGAGATATCATAAATTGAACCTCTTATCCACTATGAAGTGTGCTTTAATAACTTTCTCTTCATGGATTATCGGCAAAGCTTATCTAAATTTTTTTGTATTATAAATTTGGTCTCGTTGAGAACGAAAAGAAATAATATTGACAAATTTTCCCTTTATCTTTATCAAAAAAGTACTCGATCCGAGATAAATATATACCTGCTTTTTCATACAATCCAAATCCAAAATATAAAACAAGTTCGGAGAAAAGCAGACTGGAGCCTTAACTAACTACACATCACGCCTACTTTGTGAAATAACTAAAATAAAAGCAATCTTATTTGTGTATTTGTGCTTGCATAGTTGCATATTTTATCAGCATTTCGTAATATTCTTGGATGGGAAAAAAAAATCACATTTTGTAACATAATAATTCAGAATTTATTCTAAGCTACGAATTTGAACTAGCAATATTTAATCGCGTGGCGAGAGTTATATACAGTAAGAAAACCTTAATTTTTTTGTGCAAAACCATGTCTAAAATCAACGCATTAGAATTAATTCACTATAATACTTTTTTACAAGTTGAGCTTTGTACAATACAAACTCTAAAAATAATGATTATTCATGTGCTAAACTTTGCACAACATAGATCAGTATCAACGGTTCTGATTAATCCATCTTAATTCTAACCCTTTGCATGTTATCCAAGTGAAATTATGCATCCTACAATCCTACATATTCTTTGTTCAAAATTTCAAATAGCTAACTGGGTCCGAACCATCCCTTTTTTTTTTTTTTTTTTTTTTTTTTACACCTATCTTTTCTTGTTTATTGGGAACTAGGAAAGGATTTTTTTTTTTTTTTTGTTGAGACTGTTAAAAAACTTTTTGATCCTCTAGAACCTCTTCCGCTGTAAAAATGTGTGGATATACTGCGATAAGTCACTACTGTTGAAAAAAAAATCTTTGTATTGTGTTTAATGTTTGCTGATCAGTAACAAACGAACAAAAACATCATACGACTCGCGAAAAGCTATATAGCAAAATACACATATTGTATACTTATATTTAATGACGAACATGTAACATATTGTTGTCGTGAAAAATTTCTTTACAATAATTTGGCATCAAAATTCACAATGATATATATCTAAAAAATTGAAGTTACTTCTGAGTAAGAAAAAAAGGATGAGATGCATGCATACCGAAGCTAGAAAATCTTTATTCTAGCACAACAATAAGAAGTTGAATAATCAATCTTGCTGTAAAATTGAGGGAAGATTTTCTAGCCTTTTGGTATTGTTAAATAAAAAAAAAAAAAATCAAATTTTATGATATTTCTAACGTACTTTTATACTTTAGTTTGCAAATTACAATGAAATTAACAATTCCAACTTCTCAATTGAGACTCACCTTTTGATATATCCTGTCAAAATGAAATCTGAATTTACAATAGCCAATTTTATGTACGAGATGCATGGCAATGAGTCTTTGTGTACGTGGTGTAAAAGTTGAAGTGTTACAATCTTTTTTTTTTTCTTTATATATATAGTTTTCTTTGAGAGTTTTTATTTAATGTTATAGTTTAAAAAATTGTATTAAATAATTTAACCGTGCAAGAACTTCTTAATGCTAAAATTAATTTTATGTAATGTTTTTATTCAAACAAAGGTGAATCAAAGTCGCCCGTTTTTTTTTTTACTGAAATTATTTTTTCATTACAAATTTCTAAAGAAAAGGAAAAAAGAATCAACTTTAGCAACAAAAAGTAAAACTCTGCCTTTGAAAGATCCATAAACCAGAAAATTTTATGTTATGTCTATAATTTGCATATTACATAAAATTTGTTAACTGTTTGTTCAATTACTTTTTGAAGGATTGGATTCTTATCCATTGACATTTTTTTTAACAACACAAACCCGTAGGCGGACAATTTTTTTTCAGGACCCAGGAAAATAATTTTATTGTGGCACAATGATTAGACACATCAATTGCTTCATTTTAAACGCCACACGAGATTAGATTCTCTTTGTAAAACTGGAGAGGGACAGCGACAGTCACTCGACGTCCCTTTCTACAAAAGAAGACATTAATCAAGAAAAAATAAACACAAAAACCTCCAAACATATTTTCTTTTTATTTGAAAGAAACCCTAATGAAAAATAATAAAAATTTGGTTGGTTGCGAAGTCACAGCCACCCGATAATACCCTCCAAAAGGAACCAATCAAATCAAAGCTATTCGACACGTCGATGGGTCTTTCTTTCCTACGTGGCATCAGTACATAAATATGAGGCCAATAAACGGGTTTGGTTATATGTTAAATGACGAAATTGTCCTTGTTACTATTGCTAAAGCGTTTGGAGGGAGACAGGAGGGCTCCGCTATACCCTGTAACTTCTCACCAATTGGCAATTGTGGTTGAATGATTTGAGGGTATATTTGTAATTAAAGTTTGAAAATAATGAGCATGTATTGATGAATGCCAAATTGCCAATATAGCTCTTAGTTTTTGATGTTCCATGAGAGGCCCCGGTTCGTTCTAACAGAGTACATGTATTATCAGATCGGGCTAATTACTGTTGTGCAACTACTAATTCACCTGTGTAGTCGAATTTGTGGAAAAAAAATTGGTTAATTTTGGCAAGGAATTTCGATTTCTATTACATTGTTAAAGATCTAATTGTGTCGGGTGCCCTAAGTTAGTTAAATTTAATGAAAAGTTTGTTAACCATCGTCAAAGAAAATTTGTTACCTAACCATAGCTCAGGCACCGACAGATTTTTTTATACGCACATGTACAAAATTTAATGTTAAAATTCAAATTTATAAACTGTTCATATTTATTATAATTTGTTATACAATGTTTAATTAGATCTATAAATTTATATGTAATTTACATTTAGTTTGCTCAAACAATAAATCTACATGATTATAACTTTTGACACATAAATTTGATTCTAACTTGTTGTACATATATATACGTTGAATTCATGAATGCGCCTTGAGTGATTTTCTTTGGGCAATAAAAACCTTTTTCTTTAAAATGAAACTAGCTTATGATCACAAAATTTCAAAATTAAGAAAGACTTTAAAATTTAATTAGTGCTCGGATAGTATTGCAAGATGATGATCAGATCAGCTCATCACGCAAAACTTATGAATAAATAAAAGACATATTCAACAAATTTTGTTTGAAAACCGCATCGAATAAATGATGATCAGTGCATTCTTGAAATCTAGTTTTAATGACGCCTGAAACATTCCTTTTTTTCAAAAAAAAAAAAAAAATACTACATACTACATTTCTATAATAATGCATTTTTCACTTGCATGTATAAAATGTCTATGCACATGTTTGACTTGGATCCTTATTACAATACATCAAAATATTTTAGGTAAAAATGACTTTATCTAAGTTTACAATTTTATTTAGCAATTTAAACCACAGATGTATAATAATATGGATATTTGATACAAACTTGGAACGTGAGAGTTTATCATAAATGGTCAGTGGCTCCGCCGTTATCCTCAAGGTAATGGGTTCAATTTTCGTTGGATGCAAAAGAGGAGTAAACTCTATTTCACATAATGGATTGTGCCTCAATAAATAAATAGTCTTGTATTTAAATTAAAAAAAATACAAACTTGTAGGTGTACATACCTCTTTGATTACAAGTTTTATTCTAGCTTATGCTGAGCTTCAAACTTTAAATTTCTACTATCATATTGCTGCCATCCAAGCAGTCGATCAGTGGCGTCAATAATAACGGTGTCAAATATTTGCCATAACTAATTAATTATCTCATACAAAGAATCAGTGATATAACTATATAAGGATCGCAAAAACTGTGTGTTGCTGGATTTTCCTTAGGTATTAAAGCATGAAAACCAAAATGGCTGTCAGACCACGCACTTAATACCGTTACAAGAAAATCAATGTCTAACTTATCCCCGGCTCCATCTCTCACCTTTAGCCATATAACAAAAAGAACACACCTCTAAGTGTCTAACTTTCCAATTTTGCCTATACGATGTAGCACCGATAGTCAGTAACACCGTTATTTCTCAAAGTGAAAAAAAAAGAAGTTATCTTCGGACATCAGATCAGCTTCTTAAAGAATGGCATTTATTAAAAAAGCGTACTTTAAAATCTTTTATTTACCCAAGTAAAATTTCGAACTAGCCAAATATCGGGAATTTTTGTATAAAAAATCCAAAAAGAAAAAAAAAACGACGCAACACACCTAATATGGAGTCGAATTTGCTTAACTAGCCTTCCGCAGGACGACGTTGGTAACAACGTCCCAGAAGAACCTGTATGTCTCACCTGCAGACGCCACGCTGTCGCCACGTGGGTGTTAAAGTTCGAAATTACAGCTGGATGACGTTACCAACGTCGTCCCACTTACTTTTGTACAATTTTTTTTAAAATAAGAGATATATTCTCCTCAACAATTTAAAATGGAGCAAAGTTTTTTATTTGTTTTAAAAAGAGCACCATATTAGCACCCTCATGGGTGACGTTATTTAATATATGTTTCATATGATTTTTGTTCCACATAGTTAATTTTTAGAATTTCATTAATTTGTTGCGCTATATAAAATCCAAGAATCGGAAAAGCAATAATAAAAATTCAAACCTAAATTATAAAGTAGTACATCGACTCATTAAACAGTAGTTTCTACTGGAACGACGTTCCTAACATCGTCTAGGAGAAAAATATGCAGTTACAGAGAGGGTGTCAGTCAAGTTGTCACCGGAATAACGGTTCTAATGTCGTCCCTAAAAAAAAATACTATTGAGATGTCTCATTAAGTAGGACGACGTTGCTAACATCGTCCTGTAGAAAAGGTAAGTGGGACGACGTTGGTAACGTCGTCCAGCTATAATTCCAAACTTTTACACCAATGTGGCGACAGCGTGGCATCTGCAGGTGGGACATACAGATTCTTCTGGAACGTTGTTACCAACGTCGTCCTGCGGAAGGCCAGTTAAGCAAATTCGACTACATATTAGGTGTATTAGGTGTGTTGCGTCGTTTTTTTTTTTCTTTTTGGATTTTTTATACAAAAATTCCCAAATATCGAGTCCACGCTTCTACTTTTTTTTTTCCCCTTTGCATTTTTCTAGTTGGCAATTGCCGCTTTCTAGTGACCTATGTTTTTGAGAAAATTCTAATGACATATTACTTTAACGATGAATTTATCGATAAAATATTGTGATGCTAGGATTTAATTTGCCGACGTATATATGGAAATTGTTTTTTTGCCTCCTGTATTTTACAGACAGTAATAATATTGAAAAATTGTCCATCTGTTTTTCTCAAGAGCCACTATTCTTCTATAAGCAAGTCAAGCACAAACCATTTTCTATAAATTTATGGATTTTTATATATATATATTTTTTCCTAATCGCAAAGAAATGCACAAAATAATTATGTAATAGGAGCAGATTTCATTGTCATAAAGTTTTAGGGTCACAAAATACTACAATATATCTTTTGCAATATTTAAATTTTCAAATCTTAAATGTATATGGACAAGATAGAAAGTCATAATATGAATAAATCTAGTAGGTAGCGTATTAATTTTAGTGTGTTTATTTTTTTAATCTGTTAATCTAATAAAAGTATAACTCGAATAATTATTTTCATGAAAATGCATTATAAAAGAAAATATATTTCGTGGTTGAATTTCAAATTATGAAATATAAATGTATAATAGAACTTGTGATATTTCATTAGATACACGTTCTTTTCCTTGCCCTAAATAAATTAGGTTATAAGATGATTTTTATGATGACATACTATTATAGCATGTACAATTCTAAATACTCTCAGGGCTAGTTGGTAATGTGGTAATTTTTTAAGCAAGCATATCAAAATTCGGTCTCACAAATTAAAATTAGGGTCAGTTATGTGAAAAAAGTAAATTGGCTCCGTACGTTATTTATAAAAGAACAGTCGTTAAAATTACTGATGCGGTAAAAAATTTCACTTTCTGTATTTGATTTGATAAGACATTATAACTGTACTCGTAGGTAATCCTTTTGGGGACCTGGGTGAGCCAAGTCCACTATAACGTTCTTTCTTGTTAACTGCCAAAAAAATATATATATATATATCTTTCTTTTATGTATTTTTTTTTTATTCCAGTAGCTGGCGACAGAATGACTGAACCCATTTCAGAAATATAAGGAAAGGCAAAAGGAGAAGTGTAATTGTGTAAGTATGAAACATTAATTGTCATTGAGAAAGGCAAAAGGAAACCCATCACAGCTCCATTAAGGAGGACATAATGGGTATTAGAAAAATAGATGTTGCGAAAAAGATATAGTGCACAATATTATGTCATAATTTGCAGAAACAACCAATATACTTTCTCAAAAAAAAAAAAAAAAAAAGAATTGTGCAAAAGTGATTTACTGTGCAAAGTACTGTATTGAATTAACTTCTCAATAGGATATACTTGTTGTTTGCTTTATGGCCAGCTTGGTCAGAAGCTAGTCTAGTTTTGCTATGTGGGATAGACTTTAGACTTAGAAGGGATCGCTGCTTAACAGCATTCCTTTGCACTCTTTGGGCACTTTTGGTATGGGTGAGGTTAGTGGGTTTAGTGGTGTAAGGTTAGTACTTTTTGAGATTTTCGAGGTACTTTTTGGAATTTCGAGGTAGAATAGTGAGGAGATGGAATTTTCGAGGTAGCTCCAACTAACCCCAAAATCCCTCTAACCCCTCTAAACTTGGGTTGCCAAACGTAGCCAAATATTTTCTGTATCAAACTCTTGGCTTAATGGAAAGCTGGTAACCCTGCTTGGGTTGCTCTTATTTCAAAAAAAAAAAAAAAAAAAAAAAAACTTCTCAATAGGATATAGTACTGTGAATCTGTGATTGAGATGCCTAAAACCCTCCACGGTATTGATAAAAGTGGTATTATATATATTCTGAAAAGATATACTGTAAGGTCTAATGGTCTATTCAGATAAAGATAAATTAACAAATAATGGTATAGAACACGTAAAGCATTAAGTTGCACAAGATGGTACATTGGATCAAGGGAGTATATTGAATCAGAAGCATCAAGCATGCACCTCTTACTAAGAAGAAGAGAATTTGGAAACGTGCGCTTTGGTATCTTCTCATCTTCATCCAGTGGAGGCAAAAATCATTTTCCTATTCCTAAGTTTTTTATCCAATATTTACAGAAGAAGGAATTAAAAATTAAATAAAGATGACTTTGTGTTAAAGAATTAAAAATTAAATCAAGATGACTTTGTATGTATCGCTTGTGGTACAGCCCACGCCAATAGTTTAAATACTTTTTTTTCCAGTCTTTTTGTTTTTCACTTTATTAATTATTTAATTTAGCGAATTAGCATATTGGGAGCTTATTTAATGACGCCAATAAATTTCGCACATGCCAAGTTCTCGCATTTGCATTTTTTTTATACTTAATTCATATCAATATATGACTGTACTTTACCTGATCAATTTTTGTACAAGGCATACAAGAAAGTTAATTAAATTATTTTTGCAGATATGGTGAAAATTTAATAACCTAGATTTATCGAAGTGTTCAGCAGATCTCATATAAAATTATACATATATAAATTGGGGAAGCATGCTCCGCCAGTGTGCTAACTCGCGGGATCTTCTGTAGCCACTCGGTTTGATTTTTGTGGGGCGTGATTTTTTTGTCTGGATTTTTTGTGGCAACTTCCGTATAATATTTCAATAGTATTCTCAATTTTTATGACATTTTTTATATAGTGTTCTGAATTTCATAAAAAAAATTATATGCGCAATGTTCGCTGTATAGTTATCGATCTTGATCACACGATAACTCATTTCATTAAGAAACCATTTAATAACATGTTTGTATAGGAATGAATCGCGCAACGCACGATATTAGCACTAGTTTCAATTCAAGGCTAGTTTCAAGCAGTAAATATTAAGGAAAAGGAAAAAGAATATTGAATTACTAATATTACTGGTGTCATCTAATTATTTTTCGCAGCAAATCGAACATTAATATACGTCTGGTTCCTTCTCGTTTCTCCATATTTTGAAAAAAAAATAGATGGTTTGCAAATAGATTAAATGATATAATTTAAATTCTAATTTATTCAACACAAACACTTAAAAAGAACTTGTTAATAGTTTATCTACTATCTCGGTTTGAGACATCTTTGCTGTAATTTGTTTTTCCATTTTTCATTAATCATTATTTTACTATCACTTTTTTGAACATTGCTTCAAGGATCTGATGTTATTCTATCTAGAGTTCAAGTTTTCACAACCTTCACAGTAATTTATGTAACCTGAGTATTGATATGACTTGCACATAAAAAAATCATTTATGATTTCGTTCAGTTTAAAGTCAGTTCGGGACCCCTTCCCCCAACCCCCTTTCATTGTAAATTTTTTTTAATCTTGTGGGTACTCTTCTGCTGATATTTTGTGTTTACCAGAGATGATTAATTTATTTATATTATGTATAATCTCGATATTAAAGATGTTAGCAAAAATGGATCACGGACCGGACTATATTGATATATTAGCATTCCAAAGGAAGGAAACACACAACTAATTAATAACATCACTCTTTTCATATGTCGGTATCAGGTATTCGTTTTTAACTTCGACCAAAACAAAAAGATGATTTAACGAATTTTTTACAACTTTATTCGTGAAATTATCATTAACTTTTTGAATTTTACGAACTATTTGCGATCAATTTCTTTACAGGATTTTGTTTTCTTTCTAGAAACGTCACAATTTTTATGTATTTTATACAACAAAAGTTATAACTGTAAGAAAAAAATATATACATGTGTCGCTCCATCACGACCTTTAGAGCTTGTCCCATTTCACGAATTTTTCTGTTTCTTCGTGTGTTTTACTCGAATTCGACTCGTAAAAAGCTTGGTGGTAATTTGAATCAGAAAAACTCGAGTTGAGCCTACTTGTGTTAACTAAAAAATCGAGTTTTGAGTTGGATTTAACTCGGCTTGTCATCAACTCATGAGCTAACTCGTGATATAATAATTTTTAATTTTAAATAGTATTATCAACAATGATTTATTAGTATTAAAACTCATTAAATAATACAATTTTTTTATTGTATATTTTAATTTTAGATAGTTATAAACTACAAAAGATTTTAAGTTTCAAGATATATTTTGCTTCAAATCACTAGAAAGAATAATATTGACAATGATTTTCATTGTTTTCCATATTGTATATATCAATTAGTTTTAATATTGAAATTATTTATGAATTAAAATAAAAACTTGAAAGTATTTCTTGTTAGATTATTTATGGACAAATTAGATTGGTACTAGATTAGGAAATAATATTATTTTTGGTAGATTTTAGCTTAGTATATTTGGTATTGTATATAATGGTAATCGCTTAAACGTGGTTGTGAAGGAAAAGTAAATTTTGTGCAACAGATGTGGTGCATATTATAGGTGGTATTATTAAGAAATATTGTCTAATTTTGATAGACAATTATAATATTATTTGGAGGCCAATGTTAGGGTTTCCTTAGCTTTGGCTCTCTATATAAAGGGGTTGGTGCCAAGGAAAAAAGACTAATAACGAGATTGTGCTGGATACATACGTTGATAGTATTTCTTTATATTCCTCCATCAAATACAAAGAAAGATCTTATAGTTTTAGGAAAGGGTACTAAGGCGAGTCTTATTCTCTTGGAAGGCTGCTCCCAATCTTGATGTGTCCATAGAAGCGTTGATAAGACCTTAAGTCGACGTTGATGCAAGAAGATACAAGGAAGGCGCTATCAAGTTAAACAATTAATCAAGACCGTTGAGATCAAGATAAATTCAAGTAAACTTCCGCATTTATGATTAATTTTAATAGTATATGATGCATTGAGTTGAATCGTAGTGTAATTAAGTTGTAAATCTCACGTTTCTAGCTCGACTCGAGCCAAGTCGAGTTACAATTGAGTCGAATTTGAGCTATCCGTAACTCGCTCGAGCTACAAATGAAAAAGAATCAAACCCCAGTACGAGCTTGGTCGGCATTTTCATTTTGGAGAGGTGAGTACGGTATCATTGCAATGTCCTCGTGTTTCTAAAAAAAATAACCAAAGCAAAAGAAAATGCCGTTTAAGGAAAAAAAAGTGCATTTTTGCCTTGAATATGTTCAAATATCGGGGTGTGATGTATAAATAGGTACTTGAATATATGTACAATGTGGAATGGACACGGTCCATGAGCCGAAGCTCCTTTTTCAAAATTAAAATATGTTCTTAAGAAAATGTTGCCTTATTTTGTTGAAGGCTTCCCTCGGCCGTACATTTTCCGAACCAACAGTGCATACACACCATCGTCCTCTCAATCGCTCCAACCGTTCCATGACAGCTCTCCAGTTTCAAAGTACGGATTCCCTCCATTCATTGTTATAAATCGAACTATATTTTCATGTGTTATAAATCGAACTATATTTTCATGTGACATATATCATAAAAGCTCTTTCTCTCTCTCTATATATATATCATGTTTAATAATAAAATTATTACATATTAACCAAAAAATACATCGACACGAAGTTTTTAAATAATTCAGAAGACCTTCATAATTTAATTTGCCAACATTCTAGAAAGAGCATAAACTCTGCCTGAGGAGAAACGGAGGTGTCCATTGTTCTAAAATTGAGAGGAGGTTAACTGAGAACCAACGGAGCTTCAGAGCGCTAAAGCTTTAACCGGGTTTAATTCGGGAGTGGGAACGAAACCGGATATAGCCGGTGTAAGGTTGGTTCTCAACCGGGAATAGCGGGTTGTATGGGAGGGGTCAAAACTCAAAAGTATAAAAACCCGGGGTTTAAGCAATGGGTGGTTTTCGTTTTGAGGGGTTTTTGCCGAGGGATAGAAGCGAAGGAAATAATAAAATAAAAAAAAATAAAATTCTATCAGGTAAATTAGCCCAAAAAATTCAGTAATTTTCTCTTCTTCGATATGCGAAATTCGTCGATGGAGATGAATGATCTACCAAGTTGATTCGTGGATTTGATCTTTTTGGGTTGTTTTCGCTCTCAATTTCGCGCAATTAGAGAGTTTTTTGGAGAATTTTGTGTGGATCAGTACTGATCTGATCGGAATCTTTTTAGTTGTAGAAGGTTGTTTTCTGAGAATTGTTGTTTCTTTTGTCAGATTTTGAAACTTTTTCGGATTTTCTTGTCTAGATCACATCTTGTTAAAGAATTCCTCGAATCTGTGGAGTTTCCATGAGATCGGTGTGTTATTATGTATAATTCGATCTAATTTTCGCTTTCTCTGAAGGATTTTTCCCGATCTTGTAAGAATCTGCTGTAAAGTATGGTTATCTGAGGAATTGTTCCCCAATTCAGTTTAAATTTGTTGTGTTAGGTTTTGGATTCAAGTTTTCAGTCCCTGTGTATCTTCCCTTTGATTTTAACAAGTCTCGACCATAGAAATAGCATATTTTCTCCAGATTCTATTTGTTTCCTCTTGATTTTATCTTATTTTTGGTAGATATGGGTTCTTGATGCGCTTCTCCTTTTTTTTTAATTAAAGTTGGAAAATCGAAGAAACTTAATTGGGTTGTTGTCGAGGAATTCTCCAAAAAAAAATAAAGAAAATTAAAATTCAGCTATCCAGATGTTGTTGTTGTTGCTATTATTCTCTTTATTTTGTAAAGATTTGAGGTTTCTCCTTTACAAGTCGTTTAATCTAAGAGCACGTTTGATTAATTTTTTATTTCAGAAAATTATGCCCTGAATGTTTTCTCTTCTTCTTTTCAGAGAATTTCGGTGATAACATCTTTCATGGAGAACCCTGTAGTATACTGAGCAATCCTCCGAACAAGTTAAAGGTGATTCTTTTTTGTTTTTTATTGCTTTTCACTTCCCGCGTTCTTTGATTGTCAATTCTCCTTTTAAGGATTTAGATCTCCTTCTGACGCCTTCAATTTAATATCCCCACAACTTGGAAAAGCTCTAAAATATTTCATCTAGGGTTTTATCCTATTTTACAGTTTGAAGTTAGGGTTGTGATGAATATTCTATAAATAGCAATGATACACTTAATACCACATGAAAGTACTTATTTTAACACACTATAAGTGTACACAAGTTTGATTTTAAAATAAACCAGAATGGATTCAAGCTAGACCTTCCTTTTATAACAATAAGTGCCTGTTTGCATACATTCAGGTTACCATGGTGTTAAAAAGGAGACTCAGCTATGGATCACGTGGCTACTATCTTCCTCCTATTCCCGACATACCAAAACCTACAAAGGTACCTATTTCCTAACAGTTTTCTTTTATAATTTCCTATCACAATTGCTATATGTTCCCGAAATTTGAATAGCTATTTACTAAATATTTCAGAAGAAAAGAACTGCCAGAAAGAAGGTCATGCAGAATCCATTAGCTGCATTTGATATGTTAGCAACGGTCGCTGGAAATTTATTAAATGATTTGGATACTGATGTTGTACCCGTCAACCTTGACGGAGCTCCAAATTGTAATTCTACTTTGAAAAAAGAGCCGTTGGACGAACCTTTGGATCAATTAAAGACCACTGAATCTCCAGATCAAAACAGCACCAATCAGAGCACAGCAGGACCATCTGATTTAAGCCCTAAAACCCTAACTGACAAACAACCAGATCTGTGTACTAACGGCTATGAAGTGCAGTTTGCTGCTAAGCAGGGAGAGACTGACATTGATTTGGTTAGGTCAATTAGCTCCGAGAGTAGCTCTGAGTTCTCATTGTACAGTGGAGGAATTGGAATTGCTCTTGATCCTAACCCTAGTTCGCTAGAAACAAGACTTACTGTAAATAGGGATGATGACGAAAATACTTCTTGGTGCACAGATGCCGTGGTAAAGAAGTCCTCAAAGAGAATGAAAAAGTCATGTGTAGATAAGTTAAAGAAGGTCATTTCTCGTTGTAAGAAATATGGTGAGCTTTTCCAAATTTGGTCTTTATTAATAGCAGTGGCGCCTTAAAAGTTGCATGATGAAAATTGGTCTTGTACGAAATCTGTTGCTTTAAGTAACGGACCCCGACCAAAAAGGAAAACAAGAATAAGGTCCCACCACTCAAAAGGAAAGATAAAAGGACAAACCATGTCAGCATAAGTACTAAAATTGCATTTATTAGGTTTCTGACTTCTGTAAATTTTGTCAGATGCTACGGCGAAGGTCATAAATGATAGAAGAAGGAAGTGCTATGCACAGCAAATGTCGCAAAAGAATAGGTTCAAGAGAAAAACGCTCTTTCACTGTTCTTCAAGTTCCTCTCCCAACGGTCAAGGTATGCTAGAGCAACCAGTCAGAGGTTTCTATAATGTACGGCAACTTGATACATAAATTGAAACCGACAATCGCTGAACTTTTATAATTTGGGCAGTGAGGCTATGCATCAAATCCTTCAAGGTGCCTGAGCTTTCTATTGAGATCGCTGAATCTGCCTCTATTGGTACACTAAAGGTAAATATCTTCAAGGGTTGTCGACATGTCAGTCATGTCAATCCTTACCAGTCTCAGTTCTATTCCTGTACCTGTAAAGGGGATTGGTGTTTTTGGTAGCTGGCTGAAGTTCCCTTAACACTCCCTGGCCTTTTTCAGCATACCTAAGGTCTAATAAAATCTTTTATCCTTGATGACCGATGTGATACCAGCACCTGTCTTTTGTACATAGACTGGTAGGAAATTATGATAGAATTTATGTAAAATGTTTTAACCATTTGTTATATATTTACTTTTACTTATATATTCATTTTATTATTCAGAGAACAGTGATGGAGGCACTGGCAGCTGTTCTTGAAGGAGAATTAACAGTAGGTGTGATGCTTGAAGGGAAGAAGGTTAGTGAAAACAGTGGCACACTTAGAGAAGCTGGGATTTTCTGTGACAGTCCTCTGTTAGATACTGTGGGGTTCACTCTGGAGCCTGAACCTGTACAATCTGCCCTCATGGCACCACACACCAGTTCTGACAGTTTTGATAACAGAGATGCCATGGAACCTCTTGCAAGGTATTGTTGCATTACACTACCTTTTTCATGATTTGGCATGATGAGAAAAGAAAAAGTAGAGGTCTTACTGGTACCGGAACTTCAACGGGTGGGCTGATGGGGAGTAAATTTGATTAGAGCCAGGTACTGGAAATTTAATCTATTTCTCAATCCACAGTGATATGCCTGCAACACCTAGCAGCCTTGAACCAGTACCGGTACCAGTACCGACCACTCCAGTGAAAAGCCATGTGACTGACCCTGACCCAGTACTGTCCCCTATTGAGGTGTCGTCGGCTGAGCAGGCAGTGCCACAAATCTCACAGGCCATCATACCACTACCGGTACCAGCCGTCAAAATAGAGCCGCTTGCTGTTGTACCTGCTGTGCGAAAAACAAGGCAAGTTGATGCACTGGGGCAACGGCGCATGAGGCGCCCCTTCTCAGTTGCTGAGGTCGAGGCTCTTGTAGCTGCTGTCGAGAAGCTGGGTACTGGAAGGTATTTAGTCATCAGCATTATCATCCATATTACATTAAATATTTTTTAATCTGTTGAAATAATCTTATGTTTGATATTTCTGTTTAGGTGGCGAGATGTTAAAATACGCGCATTTGAGACTGCAAAGCACCGCACTTATGTTGACCTCAAGGTATGTTGCATTTCTTGTTTGGCATACTTACCAAGGAACTAACAGGTGGAACAGGATGTAATTTAATTATGGGATTTTTCTTTTTCCGAGCCTTGTTGGCAGTTGAGTTCCAATTGTTAGTGGTTGTATTAATATGAGAACTTCAATGTCTACTGTCAAATTTAAAAATGTTATCTATACCACTGTAATGCAAGAAATTTACCCAAATTTGGGAGGTTTAGTGTTGTACTTTTGCTCAATTTTGTTTGATGATTTGCAAAAGACGTCTATTTCAAGGTGTACAAGTGATACTTGTATTTTTTGTTTGGTGACATCTGTGATTTTAAAATTATAGTATCTGAATCATTACAAGCACATGTTCCATTTTCTTGGTACTTTTGGGCACCTACCCTTTTTCCTCCTAAAACTTTGCTTGGTCTACAAATAACCTCAAATCTAGGTTTGTTGGGTATTAGGTACACGTCTGGTTGGTACAGGAATTTGGACCACATGACATTGGTGCAGTACCATACCAATGTTAGGTGAAACTATGCTTTGCAATCCCTTTTCCATGTTTGAACAAAATATTTGACTTGTTCAAATTATTGTAAATAAAATTTGTTAGCTGTCCTGTTATATATTGTAATTATAATTTAAATTCTTAATAGGACAAATGGAAGACGCTGGTGCACACGGCGACTATAGCTCCCCAGCAAAGACGTGGTGAACCCGTGCCACAGGAGCTCCTGGATCGGGTTCTGGCGGCCCAGTCATATTGGTCCCACCAGCACTCTAAGCTTGCAAAGTCATCTATTGGCGAACCAGGTTTGGCCGACTATGATTCTTCTCCTTCACCTGTGAAGATAACATCCCTATAATCCAAAGTTGTATAAAAAAATGGAGGAGATTGGAGACGGCAACTTGTGTATTATGCTCTAACTTGAAAGATTTTTATTTTAGTTTTCTTTCTCTGAAGCAGGGAGCCCTTTTCCTTGTGTATTAATTGAGAAGGGCTTCTTTGCAATTTGTACATGATTAGCTGTGGGATTGGGGAAAATTTCAATAAGGATGTAGTTCTAACATAATTCAAGTCGTCGACATGAAAGTTGTTGCTTGCTTCGTTAATCAATGCAAACCGAATTGCTTCAAATCCTTTTGGATTGTTCGATTTGTTCTCATATTGTTAGCTTTTCAATCAATGAATATGACATAACCTAGTTTGTTTCACTTTTTCTTGTGCTTGTTTCTAGAAAGTTAAAATAAATTACTAATTAAATCTTTTGGCTGTTATTGGCCTCAATCCTTAAAGCATGTGAAGTGTTTAAGCATTAATATTCATAAGTCTAGAAAATTGTTTTCAATTTGGCAAGGACTATAAAGGATTTTGACATGTATAACACATAAATATTGGGTGGTCCCCTGTCGTTTTCATTCTGTGCAATTTTTCTTTAATAAAGTCAATTTGCATTGTCAACTTCAATATTTTAGTTAACGAGCAATTGACTTGGGAGTATCCTGGTTTATAGAAAACAATTAATAATTTCAGACTTTTCAGTTAATGATACGCACTAAAATTTATTTGACAGGTTGAGCTGTTCTAGGTTATATTAAATTTCAACTATCAATATGTTCTTTATTTTATTCGTACCTACATTAGCTCATGATTTCTATTGAAAGGTACATTTTCATTCTTGCACAGCTGGTTGATTGCAGGAAAATTAAAGAGGGAAAAGAACTTTGTCTACAAAAAGTTGTTCAATATAAAATAATTAATACTTTCTAGAGGTTTTGCTAGTGTTATTTATTACGTCTCCTGTGTGTTTGTTTACCAAGTACCTCTGATACTTCAGTTTGAATTAGTAATGCAATGTTCTTTATATATAAAAAAATAGCTTTAAACCGATTAAACGATTAAATAGTTTCACTCCAAGAGAGTTTGAGCACTTCAAACAAGTTAATCATGCATAAAACCACACTATAACAAAAAATTAAACTGACAATTAACATAAATAGGAAAGGTCAAGTGCTAATTTTTTTGCGTTTGTAAATATTGTGATAACCATCAAGAGCATTGCTGTGGGTAATTTATGGACGTTAGCTTTTCAAGCTATTGAATCTAACTAAAACAATTTGAAAATGCAGTAATTTATCTTGTGCCACATTTAGCATTTTTAATCAATTGCTTGAGTTAAAAAATATTAGTAAAAAAATTTAAAAAAATAAAGGCATGAAAATAAAAAAAAAATATGTAAACTATCATTATCATTAATAAATAAATAAGAATTAGTTTCCTCTATGTACATATACCATTTCTCTTTATGTAAAGAAAATAAAAAAGATGCCGGGTCCATTTTACAATT
Organism: Rhynchospora tenuis; assembly: GCA_027725995.1. Taxonomy (NCBI): domain Eukaryota; kingdom Viridiplantae; phylum Streptophyta; class Magnoliopsida; order Poales; family Cyperaceae; genus Rhynchospora; species Rhynchospora tenuis. Next base: position 69,373,961 of record CM050889.1, on the reverse strand, counting down.
TAGTGTGGGCAAGTGAAGGCTAGAGATGAAGCCACAATGCGACATGCTTGTGTTGAAACAAGAGCCAAGAAAAATAGTATGGGTACTTGGCGCTTGAGAACACACAAAACAAACCATGTTTTGAAAGAAAAGATAATCTTTTCAAAAAAGAAATAAACAAGAGATAAGAATACTTATCCTTTTTCCGATCCAACCAGCCAACCACTCATTAATCTCTCCAACCCACCCCACAAATGGTCCATGCCATGCCAAAAAGGGTAAAATTTGGGTTACCATCTACATAGGGTATATACCTGAGGTTAATTTGGAAGGTTCTTCGGTGCAAAGTTTTATACCAGTATATTATTGTAACCATCAATTTAAGGTAGAATAAGTCATTGGAGCTAATGTACGAGTTAATATGATAATATGTGGACCATAAAAAAAAACTTGGTTAAATTGACCCATAAAAAGTTTGCCATTCCATTCCTTTCATTTTCAGGGTGTGGCATAATTGCCCAATTTGAACTGAGCTATTGCTAAAAAGAGCATGAATTTTTTGGACAAAAATGGCGAGCCAATGAGATGCCATTTTGGAGACATGCCATGATTTTGAAGCATGTACTACTTGTACCTTTGCAAAGAATCGCAAAGTACCATAAAAATAAAGTCATGGCCAATCCTGTTAATAGCGAAATGGCAGGCTCAAAAAGTCAAATTCAGACATAAACGGAGTAAATTACATAATGGTCCCTCGAGAATCATGGATAACCTTTTTTTGGGTCCCTGAACTTTTCAACTTCCCATTGGTCAGCTCAACTCTTATCCACACCAATCTAACTTTATCTTCAATCTCAACCTTAAGAAAAAAGTATCGTGTGTTCACGATAATATACAATACGGAGGATAATATTTCAGGATTAGAATGGAAAATCCTGAAACTTGAGCAACCAAAAAGGAAAATGTGATGTTTAAGTACGATGTGTAGTTTAAACAGAAATAACCTAAAAAACACAGATAATTATTGGGATCAGAGAAAGAATTAAAGTACTAAGCAAGTACAACAAATGCATGTCTCATTTTAAGCACGCAGTCACGTTGTGTCATGTGGCGTGGCATCGCCAAACTGTAAGGGGAGATTCCAGCAGCATAACAATTTACAAAAATTTTCTTTTCATTACTTTAACATATGTTAATTATTTTGGAGGCATGTTACCATGCCCGAGCAAAGCGTTGGCCCTGTGCTTTTTTGTTAATTTTATGTTAGAACCAACATGTCATAAACAAAAGAAACAGAGAAAAAGAAAATAATAATAAACAAAGCCAACTCGGTGACAGCGCAAGATCCGGGGCTAGATGCTCTTCCTCTTATTATTTATATAAAATTTAATTCTTTAATGAAAACTTATTAAAATTATATTCAACCAATTAGCTGGTATCAGTATGCTTAAAAGCAAAGATATCAGATTTGACATGTGACCGCTTATCTTCCCTTCTCCACCCCCCCCCCCCCCCCCCCCCCCCCCCCCCCCCCCCGGGATGTGCAATATTTAATGATTCAAGTCTCATACTCTCATTCATCTGAAGTATATTCTACAAAAACTAGTAATAAAGACATAAACTAAATTACTGTAATGAGATAAATTATCTGGGCTCTGAAAGGCACATGACATTCATGTAATGAGATAAATTACATAGAACTTCAAATAAATAGAGGCTTAAACAAAAACGAAAAAACCTAACATCATATTGCTAATAGAAAAGTTCTAGTATTACCGGCACTAGTACTATATAGTGCTACTATGCTATATAAACAGTGCAAAGCGCCATTTGCACAAAAGACCGAAGACAGCATAAGAAGAACATGTTTCAGGTGTAACATATGATAGCATTACAGAACTAAATCAGTCAAAGCTAGCATTAACTTCCAACCAAAGATACCCTGATGCGTAATCGTTTGGGCCCTTGTTTCAGCCTTGTGCATTCTGATGGGAAAAAAAAAACCACAGTTTATTTACAATTTACAAGTCAAATAGTTGATTTCTTTATTTTTGAAGTTTCTTTCTTGTTTGATTATACTTTGGCACTTGAATCACACGATGAGCATTAGCTGAAAACATGGATTTATGCTAGAACCAATATGTGATTGCACATCACCAGCTGCTAGTTTACTATACTGGTACTGTTTAATCACGACTGGTACGAACTGCATGGCAGGGAGTGCATCATTGCTAGCTTTAAAAGTGAATTCCTTTTTTAGAAAGAAAAAGAGAAGAGTGAAAAGAAAATGAAGAGTGACATTACTCGCAGGCGTGCAGATCGGCGTACACTGGAAGTAGGAGTTTTCAAGCCCATCTTGCTTTTTGCACCTGTCTTGGCTATTGAAGGTGTAACTATAGATGATTCCAACAGAGATGACTCCACTGGAGATGATCCCGTGATTACAGAAGTGTCCCCACTCAAAGATGTTTGGGTTATAGAAACAGCTTTTACTACTGCTGTAGCAAATAAAAATTCTTAACAAAATGAATTATCCTAGTTATGAGACATAAGGGTACTGCTGGCAATGTTTATGGCTGATTGGTTTTAGACATTCAGTACATTACAATCAGAACCATATTGAGATGACCTGGTCAATATTGAAAGAATTTCCTTTGTTTGTCTTGCTGGCAGTGGCAGAGTGCTCGTGCATGCACACACACCTTGATCCCAGGAGGTGGGTGGGGTTGGTTTTGATGAGCATGCAGTTATTTTTCTGGGTTTATGGATATGTTTTTCTAACAAGGGTTAAATAAAAACTGCTAATCTATAACTTATGTTGTTATGTCTCAGAAACACTTTTGAGTACCATACCATACTTCTCAGTCAGGATACAGTCATTAGGTATAGGCTCATGTCTAGTACGTATTTTTTCCTCAATACCATGATCAACTAGCTTACTAACTTAAATTAACCTGAGAGATGTAAAACATAGTGCAACATATTACATACCACTAAAGTTAGAAGAGGCAAACTTCTCTCTCATGACTCTCACAAAACCAAAGAAATCATTTGTTTTGTTGACCCCCTTGAGTAAATCATCAATTCCTTCCACAAGAGGATCACATTGCAATACTAGAAACAAAATGTTATTCCGATACTGAGTAAGACTTTAATTAGTAACTGAACTAGATACAATAGGTCCAGATAGAGAACTCGACTTACAGTTGTACTTATCATTATCAAGCCGTACAGTGAAGGAGTACTCTTTGTCTGGATTTGTTGAGTCGATTTTGTTGAATATAAATTTGACACCTTCAAAATAAGAAAGAAGATTCTATGTTTTTTTCCCTCTTATTTTCAATATTACCCTTGAATAACTCACAATTTATACTTTTAATAGCTTTAATGCATTCAAAGAATTTTTTCATATAATATAACCAAAAAGTCCCAAAAAGTCTTTTCCCCCTCTAATTTCCAATATCACCCTAACTTTTAAAAGTTACACTTTTAACACCTTTAATGCATTCAGAGATTTTTTTCAGATAATACAACCAAACAGTCCCAATTATAACCAGCTCAATTGATTTAACACTTATGTCCTAGCCTGGCTTTTAGCTCTCTTTATATTGAAAATTTTCTTAGCAATTTTGACAAATTAAAACTGCAAATGACAATTAGATATTAAAATATAATAAAAAATTGGTAGATCTTACCTTCTCCCTCTACTACTCGCAAACCGAGGGATTTTTGGTACCATGCAATTGCAGAGTCTAAATTTTCCTTTTCCAATTGACCTTGACGAAGTTTTTCTTCAGAAGCTTCTAAGGCTTTAAGTTAAATTAAATAAAAGGGCAATCAATAGGATTAAAGGAATGCAATGGTTTGATAAGAAAACTGGGAAAACACATATAATCGAACTTACCATTTAAGCTTTTTGAAATAATTGAGGTACATTCATCCACCTTATTTCTCTGATCAGAGATAATCTTCTTGATTTGTTCGCATTTGGCTTTTTTAGCTTCAAGATCTTTAGTCATTGCAGAGTATCTTGCACCATTTCTTGTTTTAACTGCCAACAAATGTTTAAAGTAACTAAATTAATAATGATGAATTTCAGGAGTAGCCCTTTTTTGTTTGCACATAACACACACGTCAGAAATATTGTTCAGCCAAGAAAGAAATTACTACACTACCAGACATCATATGTTTACATGTATACTAAACTGGATATAAACTTCCTTAGCTTTATTTGTTTTTTCTCTTTTCTTACTTGGAAAATTGGATGATTGTTCCAGTTAAAGATCACAAATTATTTGGATTAATGTTAGTCAATTTAGGAGATAGGGCTCATAAAACCTTCACTATTAAATGGAATGTAACCTTCCATTACTTATTTAAAGCTGGTGGTCAAGTTGCATTATTTTGATAACTTTGGCTGCTTTCTTCAAATGCACAAACATATTGGTGCAACATGCAACAATTCCTTTCTACATAGCATATTTAGATTTTCAGTCCAATAAACAGTCCCAGACCATAATTAAGTGGCTAATGATATTATTTATCATCATTATTGTTATTATATAATGCACAAGGCTAAATCAAAATTTGGAAATAGTGAACCTGTGTCATGTGAAAACAACTGAAAACAGAACTTAAATTTCCTAATGAAAGGCTTATTTATATTTCTCACAATTGGAGTTAGAAATAATGCTATAAAATGGACAAGACTACAAATTACCAGATAGTTGTTCAGCCAAATTTGCTTGTCCTTCTCTGAGCTCATCTTTCAATTTGTCTAGTTTCTCTGCAAGAAAATAAAAAAAACATAGGATTTATGAACTATTAATCCTTGTCGGTAAAATGTACATGACATGTTTAAAATATATCAGCACCACAAACCAGCCTTAAGCATGTCTCTCAAACAAATTTCTCTATTGTGGCATGCAAAATAAAGGTAACTGGGTACAGTACAGCACAGAGCAAAATCTGTACCTTTTTTTGCATATTGTGTGTTGCTGCGTTTACACACTATGTCTATGTATATGTATGTATATATATTTTCGGTGGTAATGCCAGGGGTGGGATTGGGGCAGGAAGGAAGGGAATGGGGGGTTGGTTGACAAGCCTGAGTTAAGGAATTATGTATAACTTTTAGGGGTTTAGTAGACAGTAACAGCATAGACTGAAAACCTTGCTGTATTAATTTAAGTTGCTTCATAAACTAGTATGGTACGAACTTGTTGAAATGAAAAGTTGTTTATGAATTTTAATTAATGCATTTACCAATCCATCTCAAGACCAAGCACATTGGAATACTAAAACACCAAATATTTACTAAATACACTGGACACAGAAACCACTAGAGAGAAAGAGAGAGGGTACCGAGAGAGGCGAGGTAATAGTCGGCGACGACGCGTGAGGAGCGCAGGCAGCGACTGAAAGAGGCGGAGGCGACGGAGGAACGCTCACGGAGGTCGGCGACCCGCTGCTCAAAGGAACGACGGAGCTCCGCCATGGATTCCAAGATCGGCTTCTCGCCATTGTCGATCCCTAGCATATCTCTTTCTTCTTCTCTTTTCGATTTTCGCTTGTGCTTTTTGAATTTTTCGCTCCTTTCTTACTTCAAACTGTGAAGTTCGAATTTTGGAGAAAACGGAAGTGAAGTGCGGAAGGCGAAAGGAGAAGTCTGGATCGGATCCGAGTTCTTAATGGGCTTGAAACGGATTCTTTTTGGGCCGGAACACTAGAAGTTGGGACTCTGGACCAAATCAAAATCTATCACCAGTATTTTTTGTTTGAGTAAAAGGCCCATAGGCAATGCATTAACTAGAAATATGTCTGTTAAAATATTACCAATACACGCACATAAGAAACTGAAGAAACAAAGGTCCTACTTGTAAAAAAGCAAAAACAAATTAAATCTATCAGTAGTTCACCACTGCTCTATAGTCTATACAATGCATTTCTCTTTTCTGAAAGGCGAAGATGAAAAAAGAAGACACCATCTCTTGATTTTTTTGGTATACGATTGTTTTCTTGGTATGTTGCAATATTTATAAAAAAAACCTTTTTAAACCAGAAATATTCATAAAATTAAAACGATTCCAAGGAATCTCGCTTTTGAAACATAACATTTCTAAGACCAGAAAGCAATCATTTTACTGATTTCATAGCTAACCATTAATCACATGAACTAAAGAAAGACAAATCGAGAAGTACTTCAAATATCTTTGTATACAAATTCTTTCATCAAATGTGAAAAAAAGAAACAAATGTACATTCCTGTCAGTATATAATTTCTTCTATCTGCGTTGAACTAAGTAAACTCGCCCATAAACCCAATTTCTCCGTGGTCCTGACGAGGATTGCTGCCATTAAATTGCAAAAATAAATTCAGATTTCACCAGAAAAGCACAGCAGTTCAAACAAACATATTCTCTTGGCTAGTACAAGGAGTAAATTCATGTAAATTTTTTCTAGATCAGATTTTACATTTGCATCTCGACCTCCACAATTTATCAAATACAAGTACCAGTTGGGATTCCTTTCCTCAATTATCTGTTTTTTTTTTTTCTCCATTCCTACTTTCTATTTTTCATTTTATTGATTATTATTTTTTTTTACTTGATTTGCGTGGCCATGTAGGTTTCACTGTTGAAATTTTCCTATAATCCGAGGTGCAATCAGTCAATCACACAAGTTACACTTTGCAACTATAAAAAACTTTTGCTCATTAAGATAAGACAACATATTTGGTTATGTGCAAGAGTAATGCCAAATAAGAAGAGATATAAAACATACTTCAACTTTAGTTCGATACTCCAAGTAGCATTGGCACACATGACATTCTGCCCTGTGTGGACGCTGACTTGATTTATCATTTGTCTTTACAAATGCAAACACCTAGAAAGAAAATATCTCCAAGGTATTAGTAACCAGCAGTAAAAGGATAAAATAGAATTACAAAATACCAAATCCAGACCTGCTGCCTGCCAAATTCCATGAGTTTAATCGGGTGTAACGCGTAAGTTCGCAACATAAGTGGATATTAATGTTATGGCATTTTACCAGAATCAGAACTGACTAACAAGGTTCAGTACCAGAAAGGTACCCGGAAATTTGGCATGAGGACACCATGTACGGAGGCAAATATGTTTTCATGAAACTTTAGGCAAAGCAAAATTTCATCAAGGCAAACTGTTGACATCTAGCTAACAAAATGTCTCTGATATAATAAGATAAAAGACCAACCTCCTCGCCACAATTTGGACAAGAGCCTTTCAATGCCACGAGATCATTTCTCCACAAGCCTTCCAGTGCTTTTACTGTTACCATTAATACATGAATGTCTATTAGCAATATTGAAACGTTCACTTTATTCATACACTATCTATTTTGAAATGCATAGCTTCTTATATGCTAGCTAAACTGCTAAAGTACCATTTTTGTTTTGGTTCTTCTAAATTAATATTTCCTAGTTGTCTAATTATTGTACCATTCCATTAATCCATCATCTCAATGCATTTCCATGGATTCTAATCTAAATTTTTGAAATCAACTCTGCCGAAAAGTTTTTTCCTTTAATAAAAGGAAAAATCAAAACTAACATTAGAGACCATACGGGGTACAACTTGGGATGCTTAAGAACCAGAGGGAATGTAGGGACTTTACTGACCAATATAAGAATTAAGTATATCCAATTTATTTAATTGAAGGAAACAAGAAAATTCCACCTGATGCAGATGCAATAGGATAACCGATCAAATATCCAATTCCGATGAGGAGCATGTTACTGACAGTATCAAGCACCTCAAATGGAGATCTCCACTGGTTTACGAGGAAAAAAGATGCAAAAGCATCTCTCAATGCTGATTTGATGGAAAAGGCGATTGGAATAAGGAAAAATGAGGTGCCACAGGTAAAAAGAAGCAACCAAATACTCGTTAGTGCTAAAACCAATGATTGATCTTCCTGTCCTATACCAAAATTACATCAAAATACATAGTTAAACATCATGTAACAAAAACTTTGTTCTTTATATTGACCATAGAATCATTGAAGTAATGGCCTTCCTGTCCTAAATCAAACATACGATATATTTCCAGGCCTCAAGGGAACTGTTAATGAAAGATTAATTACCTCTGCATCTGCATATGTCAACTGTCTTCTGATGCTGCACCGAGGATATTTCACAACAGATTTTGAACCATATAACCGCAATTTCAACTGTTCATTATGCAAGCATTGTTCACCAAACATAATGAGTGAATTCCAAATTATACCAAAAAGAATGAAGGATAGAACTAAATGTTTCAGAAATATTACCTCTACTTTGTCAAACATGTCATCAACTATCAAAGGATTCCCACTGTAATACGAATCTCGTGCCTAAAGCAAGACCATAGATGGAGAGAACATGCATTCAGTTTAATAATTTAACTAAGTTCATATTTAAACATGCCAGATTGAGAGATTATCTCCTAAATACAATAATAAAACTAATGCAAAATTCAAACAAAAAGCAAAATTGACCTGGTGATAGAGAGCTTCGAGCATCTCCTTGCTGGCGGTATCGATGGGGCCCACAAAGAGGCATGAGGGGCCCTCAGCGACTGCCAGAGTGGATCTCGACAAGTTCCGGCGGCCTGAAGCGGCTCCTCTGGCGAGTGTCCGCCGGAAATGGAGAAGCCCAGTGCGCGTTGAGTAGGGAGAAGACGAGGTCATTAGTTCCGTACAACTCTCTCTCTCACTCGACCCTCCACGCAGTTCGAGTGACCAGAGAAACAGAGAGAGAAAGAGAGAGAGACGGAGAAGTATCTTTGGTCGATACTTTCGTTTGCGGCTGGGATTAGTAAACCGTGTAAGAGACATCATCTCCATTTGTATGAAATGGATGTATACTGACTCCTCGTGTTTCCGTCTCTTGGCGTTGGGACCCACTAGACTGAGTCACTGAGAAAAGTGTCCTTTCGGACCTGTCGCAGTGTCCACGGTCAAATCTAAACAAAGAAGGCACGCGATTTACAAGTTACAACGAGCATAGCACAACTTATTTGAAATCTCTCCTAATAAGTCACACACAAAAAAAAAAAAAAAAAAAAATTGTCGTAATACAGTGCAAATCTCTCTTCAGTTTTTTTAAAAAAATAGCTACAGTGAAAATTTGTTTCCGCTGATACTTGTTGCATGTATCGAAGAGTTAGGCGGTGTAGATTTTATTTGTGAGGTGCGTTACATGCATATTTTTATTATTTAATTTTAAATCGGACATTTCAATTGATAGTACACAGTAACACTGATGCACTTTGTTAAGATCAAGTAAAGTAACAACAATAATATTAAGATCAACTATCAAACTCTTTATTCATGTTCTCAAATGGATTTACATCTCTTAAACATCAACACGGATAAACTCTAGTGAGAAATGCCCAAAGAGCCGACCCCCTTTCTACCCTAAAGAGGTCTATTTATACTAGTCTAGAGGAACCTTCCAGTGACGTCAGCCCTGTCAGAAGCCGGTACGCTTGTCTGCTGAGCTGTCCCTCCTGTCTGTACGATCACAACCGTTGTCCCCTCTCGAGGATCTCTCCTGGCTGGGGCGGAATGGAAATGACTACGCTGCCCCTCTTTTCCCCTTTATCCAGGCTATCCGAGGTGGGCTAATACATTGAGTCTTCTTTCTGGGCCTTTTAGGCCTCGTCTCGTTTCCCCGCCTATTGGGCTTATTGGGGCAGGTTGGTATTGAGCCCAACGGGTGAGTATTTTAGGGCCCTATCACCTGCCCCCAAGCTTTTAGTGAGCAAGGCGAGGTGAAAGCTTTTAGTGTAGTCGAGATCTGGGCCCACCACGAAGGTGGTTTGGGACCCTATCACCTGCCCCCAAGTTTTCAGTGAGCAAGACGAGGTGAAAGCTTTTAGTGTAGTCGAGATCTGGGCCCACCACGAGGGTGGTTTGGGACCCTATCACCTGCCCCCAAGTTTTCAGTGAGTAAGGCGAGGTGAAAGCTTTTGATTGTGAGCGGATTGAAAAAGGCCGACATAACTCCTCGGGCGGTTCGAAATTCCCAATGTAATCTCTAAGTAGACCAAGTCGACGATTCGGCCTCCTTCGAACAGGTGTCTTCAATAGTGGGGGACACGTGTACGATGCTTTATGGGCCTTGGGACCAAGCGATACCTTCGAAGGGACGTTTGGTCGAGTCTTTTTGGCGGGAAAATCGAACCGACGTCCTGTAGATTTTCTGATGATTGTGTTGCCTCGGGTTTCCCCCCTTCTCTTTCATATATACTCTTCAGTCGCCGTTTTTCTCCGTTTTTCTCATCATTTTCTTGCTCTCAAGGTCTTCTGCTCTCTCTCTTTCCCATAGATAGTTCATTCTCACTCTCTTCTCTTGCAAGCAGTTAGCGTTCGCCATTCTTCCTTCGGATCTCTGCTTTCGGTGAGTATCTCCTTTTGCTTTTCTTCTTCTGTTTGCTTCTCTTCATTCCTCTATCTGTCTTGATTTTCTCTTTATGGACAAAAACTTGACAGCCATGGCGTCATCATCTGCTCCCGCTCGTAACGAGGGTTGTGAGATTCCTGAAAGTCCCCTCCAGATCATCGCCAACCCTTCTTCAGCCGGGGCTTCTGCTGGATCCCCTGCTGGCTTCGCTGTACCCGGAGCATCCATTCCGCCGATGATTCCACCCCGCGGCGCCGAGCCACCCTCAAAGGCGGAGCCTAACAAGAAGCAGCGTAAGATATTGGCTAGCAAGAGCAAAGCCAAGGAGAAGGTGACGGAGCCAGCTAAGAGGCCCGCTAAGGAGAAGACCCCTCCCCTGCAAAAAGTCCGAGAGGTTCGCAGCAGAGGTTGGGGGGATGGGTGCGCTATGAGCGATTTTCGCGAGCATATGGTCTCGCCCTCTGGTATCAAGTTTGTTGTCGCAAAGAAAGAAGATAACCCCACTGCGACCGAACGAGGGGTATGTCTGTTTGGTCGAACTGTGCGCTGCGGCCTACTCGCCCCCTTCAGCGAATTTCAGGCGTCTTTTCTTAAATTCGCTAGGATCCCGCCGGGTCAATTGCATCCCTGCGCCTGGTGTTGTATAAATACCTTTGATCTCCTCATGCGCCCGGATCAGTTAAAGGCGCTGGATTTGCCTGTCCGCCCCGCTAGCTTGGAATTGCTGGGTCATTACTTTGATTTCTTTGGGACCTCGGACTTTTGCAACTTGAGGATGAGGACGCCAAGTATCTTCCACCGCCCTGGGAAGATCTCTGATTGGCAGAGGCAGTTCGTTTTTGCCTCTAGGGAGTTATGTACTAATCTTGATATTCCTACAGAATGGAATCAAGATCTCGCCGGCAAGTGGACTCAACTCCAGCTTCCCCGCCCTAGCGATCAGGCTGACAAAGATTTTGTGAAAGCTCTGGACGCCAAACTCTTTGCCAAGGGATCTATTACCATAGCCTTTAATGGGCGATCTCTGGAAGCCTACCCTCTCGTGTTCAAGAAGGTTGAGAAAACCGACGATGAAGAGGAAGAGGGCGACACTGAGGAGATTGGCTCTTCTAGTCGTAAGTTAAAGAAGGCTCCTGTTTTGAAAGGGCGGTCTGCAGCAGGTGAGACCATAGAATTTTTTGCACCCAGGCCTTTCGCCCCTGGTATGGGGAAGCCCCCTGCTTCTGTTGTATTTAATGTTCTCTCCTCCTCTGGATTATTAGGTGATGTTGGTGATGGGTCGAGCTCAGACTCGGATGAACCCGCGTTTACCTCGAGGCGGCAGCCAAAAGTCGCGTCACGGAAGCGGGCTCGCTCTCCTGAGTCCGAGGAGGAATTCGTGAGCGTTGAGGACGATCCCGCCCGTGATGGCGAGAGGGATAGGCTCCGCTTGGCCAGAATAGCTGCGAGGGTGAGCGGACAAATCCCTCCTGATCAGGTGCCGCCGAGTGGCTGTCCTCCTCTGCCCAAGCCTCACCCCGCTCGGTTGGGGTCCTCTCTTGACTTCACTTCTCTAGGGGCCACAGCGTCTAACGACTGGCGATCAGCCAGAATCAATGAAGTGAAGGGGCAGAAGGATACCTTCACAGCCTATGTCCCAGGCTACAATGCTGTTATGGCGGGATCAGCTGATCGACTCGACCATCAGCGATATGCAGCCGGGATAAACAAGATATCTGTCCCGCGGGCTGTTGCATTCGAGTGTGCCGGGCTGGACGTTGAGAACAGCCTCACTCTCATAAGCGAGCACGCCTTACGGGTTGGTAACTTGGCCTCCTACACTTTGGCTCAGTACCTCGACCTTCGCCATAAGGCTGACCAGATGACTATGGCTGCTGCAGCTCAGAACACACATTTGCGAGAGGAGCTTGGTAAAGGCAAAACCCCCCTGCTCACTGCGGAGAGTGCTCCTAATGCGGTCGTGGGAGAATTCTTGTCGAGGCTTGATCCCGATCGCCTGCCTTCTCCCCTTCGGGAGAAATTTGATAGTTTTGTTGAGGCCGTCGCCTCTCTCTCCTCTCGTTGCGAACAGGCCAGCGCAGAGGTTCTCAAGGCAAAAGGGGATGTGATGATTCAGGAAAGCGCTTCTCAAGCCTTCCAGCGGTATTTCATTAACACTCGTGATAGGATAGTTCTTTTGGAGGATGAGGTCGACAAGAGCAAGAGGGCCCTTGATTCTACTCGATCAGAACTTTTCTCGGCCAAGTCCGCTTATGAGAGGGTGCGGGATGACTTGGGTGGACTGACTCTTGAAAAGACCAAGCTGTTGGCTCAGGTGGACGAATTAAATCTCAAAGTGGAAAATTTGTCGTCTGAGGCGTCCAAGCGAGCTGACCAGCTTGCGCTGCTCCAAAAGGACTTGGAAACCCAAACAAATCAAGCTGAAGCCGCTCGAAGAGATCGAGATGATTGCCTTTCCACTATTGAGGCGGAAAAAAGGAAGGTGTCGGAGCTAGAGGCGGCGTTGGCTCAAGAGAAGGCCAAGAATTCTCAACTCGCGGATCAAGTGAACATCTTGATGGAGAATTCTCCTGGTATTGAGGGACCTCGCCCCGTTCCTTATTCTGAAGCCGCTCGAATTGGTAATGAGGCTATTGTGAATTTTTTGAATTCTGAGGGCTGTGTCCCTACAATAGCTTATCGTTTGGCAGGCCGCCTCCGCTCTACTCTGAAGGATCAGGCCACTTTCTTGAGGCACTTTTTTCCTTTTACGCTGGCCAACGTCGGGCTGGAAGGCAAGACGCCCCTCGAGCTGAAACCCAGGGACTGGTGCGGATATCGTTGGGACCCTAACACCAGCACCATGTATGATCCGGCAGGCAATGTCTTCGACGGAATGCCCAGACTCTTTAAGAGGCGTAATCCGCCCAAGTTCGTCTTCCCGCCGGATCAATGGCCTGACGAGATCGACCAGCCCGAGTTGATAGAAGAGGAGGAAGAAGAAGAAGAAGATGAAGAAGAATAGTTGTTTGTTTTCCTTGATTTGTCGCCATATACTTGGCGTTTTTAATGAACTTGTTATCTTTTGCAATTTCTTTTGAAGTACTTGCGTGGTCGAGGAGATGTATTTATTAATGTGATGATTTAGATGCTTTTTTAGCAAATCAGCTACATAATTGCTTGATTTTTATTTTTTTCTTTGTTGTCTGAGCGTCGCTCGACTTCTTTATTTCTGTCCGCGCACTTATCGTTAGCATTTTAATGCCTTTACTTTAACAAGCGTTGTGCAGTAGTATCACGCACCCCGATCAAGCGTCGCTTGGTCGCGTTACTAGTCAAAGCCTACTTGATTCATCTTGAGTGAAAATTTGATTGGGCTTCAACCTTTCCGCCCTCAGCGGATTGTCACTGAGTTAGCTATTTCAGCTGTTTGGCTAAAATCTTAAGTTTGTCAGCGATATTATATTTTATCAGTCGGTATTATTTCCAAGAGAATTTCCACAATATACTTCATTCCTTGATAATATTTCTGATACATTACTCTCTAAGCACTACCATTGATAATCTTTAGTCACTATTCCCTTATACACATTTTTTTACAAAAAATAGATTAAAAGGTACTACATCTGACTTAATGATTATCGAAGTTCCAGTAGAGTCGCCCTTTGAGGATCGAGGCGGAGTGATCTTGAAGTCGTCCTGTTGTTGGGGTCGGCTGATCTTGAAGCCGCCCTGTTTCTATACCGGTGACTGGAAACAGCCACCGTTTTTTAGAGACATACCCAGATTATGCAGGCGAGATCACCTTGGCGGGGACCCTGCCGTCACATTGAATGACTTCTCTAGGTTGGGAGCTGCTAGGATTCCTGGGAAAAGGATTTGACATCGACAACTCCCGTCTCTGTCCCATCCCGCTACGTCGAGGTGATTTGCTCGTACGATACACCTTCTCGACGGGGCGGGTTTGGGTTTTGAACGATCTCGGCACCTTGACAGAAGAACTTCTCGCCGGGCACTACAACTACGCTATATCAGCTGCCTCACTCCCTATGTTACCAATATCCTTTATTCTCTTGGCAACATTGGGAGACGAGCCGAGCCGAATTGTGTAGTTGTGGCGCCGGCTGCAATGCGCCGGATCGTTCGGGGGTAACAATCGTCGAGGACAGCTGATTTCTGGATCTCAGCTATCCTACGAGATTTCCTTCCCCCAATCAGCTAGCCTACGAGATTTCCTTGATCTTGTCTCTCTTCTTCCTTCCCTTCTTTTTCTTTTTTCTCATTGTTTCCCCTCTTGCTTTCTGAAAAGCTTTCAGAAGTTCGTTCTCTTTTTTCTTTGTTCAGGGAAGACGAACGAATTTTGCTGGAAGGATGCCTTTCTAGCGAGGGGTTGAGGGGGTATTTATAGGTGCAACATGCTACCTAATTCCAGCATTGCTTTAATTTTAGCATTTATGTCCGACGTTTCCGTACCCTAGATATCCGGATTTTCCGGGATTTATGTTGGAAAACCCCCGGTCAATAAAGGGCATTTAATTTCCGTATTACATACGGTTTGTGGTTGTCAGGAGCTCTGCAGCCTTTGACTGGTTTGCGGAAGATTTGATTCTTCTGTCCTTACTCAGTTTGTCGTGTAGGCGCCAATTTTGTGGAGAATATCCAGATTGTCGCCTAGTGATCCCGCCGCTCGTTCGCCTCTTGTCAAAGGCGAGGTTAAATCTGGCGGGTGGCGGGTTCACCTGCCATCTGTCGTGCTATGGCCCATACCGCGTCAGCGGGTATGCCAATGATATCGCTCAGGCGCAAGGGAATCTGGCTTGAAGGGCGAGGTGAAGGACAGTATTGACACGAGGATTCAACGGCTACAGTATAACCCATGAACCCTTTCACATTATGCATTAAATGCCTTCTGAAAAGGTGTCTTGGACTCTGCCCCCATCACTTCATTTCGGTCATGATGGGGGAATGCCTTGGGTTCTGTGCCTGACTTATATCTTTGAGGTGACGCTTCGGATTCCGTACCCACTGCCTCATCATGAAGGGGCGCTTCGGCTTCAGCATCCGTCCTTTGATCACACCTTCTGGTGTTCTATAAATATGACTTGCGTTCTTCGCTATTCTTTACCTCCTCCTTCCCTTACTACTCCCTCCTTAGTTTCCCTTGACGTTAACATAATGGCCTTTTCTTCTTACTACTCCTTTCCCCCCTCTGATAGTGTAGGGGCCGAGAGCCATTCGTACCGCGGGATAGTACTTTATCATCCCGACCCTATTACGGCTGTCGACGTCGAGGCCGCCCTCTTGGTTGTGGAGCCCAGCTTCCGCTGGGAAGTAAAAAAGATGTGCTCCAGGAGGTTTCAAGTCTGGGGGCCTCCTGACTGTGAGGCTCGAGCTTTGGAGCTCGCGCATGTCAAAGCGGGGCCATATATTTTCATGGCCTCCACAGTTAGTAGCCACAAGACTCTTCTCCAATCCCGCCGGTTATGGAATTCCTCTCCCCCAACCCCGCTGGTGAAGTACTGGGTTCGTGCAGTGGGGCCCCCCGTAGGCTGGCTGACGGGCTTCGCCGCTCGAGGCCTCTTCCCCTTCGGCCTTTATGTGGCTGTTGATCCTGCTACCCGGGCAGGGGTTGAAGGACGATGGGCGCGAGCTCAGGTAGCCGTTCCCGACAAGGAGGCTATTCCCCTGTCTCTCACTTTTTTCCGTGCAGGACCGGTCGGGTCTCTTCACGTAGAGCGTCTCCCTGTCTGGTACGCTATTGAAGGGGAGGAATATGAAGATAGCTTTCTACAGGCCTTGCTCAGTGAGCCTGTGGAGGCCTATAGCAGCCAACTGGTGGAAGCGAGGCGGGCTCAGCTACTGGCGGAGGCTTCGTCTGGGTCGAGCAGCAGTGCTGAGGATGATGGGGAGCCCTCAGTGAACTCTTAAGGCCCCTTCGGAATTTTGTTGTATTACAACTAAGTTAAGAAGGAAGCTTTGCAGTATGATGTGTTTCATTTTACTTTTCTTGCAACGAGCGCGACGCGCTTTGATACTAAATGCGCTGCCTCAGGCGCGACGCGCCTCGACATGCAAAATAGCGCTAAGCGCTGACGACGTTAGCCTCGACATGCAAATTAACATCGCTTAAGTTTAATTTGAAAATAAGTCTTTAAATTTATTCATAGAACTTTTATGAATACATTAATCTCTTTCTCTAGCCAAAACGGCGAGACAACATCTGCGGATTTAGCCCAGCTGTACGACATGTGCCGATCAGCCATCTCTTGGCTTCAGTGGTGTTCCTTCCATTCAGTTGTTGGATTGGAAGGAACTTATCCTCATGTGTGAGATCATTCTTGGGGTTCCTTCCCGGGCGTTTCATACTTACTATGACGCCCTTGATGTCGCGTACCTAAACATATCGAAAGTTGGCCGGGTAGGTTACTGGAGATTAGCCAGACTCTTAGTCGGGGGTCGGACTGATCTGCTTCGCTATTTAGTCCGACCGTCAAGGTCTGGATCAATGACCTCATAGAAGAGCTTTTGACTTGCCCATGGCGGGTCTGCAATTTTTGGGGTAAATTAGATCTTTCTGTTAGCTAATTACTTATTCAGCTATTCTACGAGATTGTCCTTTATCTCGAATTCTCAATAATGCAATTGATAGTTGTCATAATGCATTACTGACACCTTTGTTCTCTTTCTTCTGCGACTTGTTTCGTTTATCTGAGATACTCTTTTCTTTATGCTTTTCGGACTTTTAAACAAATGCCGCTCACGCCTACCTTGTGAATAAGCATGTGATTTATGTGATGGTCACACTCTTTTGATCGGATGTGATTTACATGGTAATTACTAGTTCTGTAACCCGGATACCGACGACGTTCAACCCAACCGTCTAGTTAGCGTGGGTGTTAAAAGATTGACTTCGATCATTCCCTTGACATAGGTACTAAGTTCTGGATTCGACTCTTCCCTTGGTATAGGTACTGAACTATGAATCCTGCTCTTCCCTTGGTGTAGGTACTGAATTGTGAATCCGATCCTTCCCTTGGTGTAGGTACTAGGATTCTGAATCCGATTCTTCCCTTGGTGTAGGTACTAGGATTCTGAATCCGATTCTTCCCTTGGTGTAGGTACTAGGATTCATAGCTTCCCTTGGTGTAGGTACTGAATTGTGAATCCGACTCTTCCCTTGGTGTAGGTACTAGGATTCTGAATCCGATCCTTCCCTTGGTGTAGGTACTAGGATTCATAGCTTCCCTTGGTGTAGGTACTGAATTGTGAATCCGACTCTTCCCTTGGTGTAGGTACTAGGATTCTGAATCCGATCCTTCCCTTGGTGTAGGTACTAGGATTCATAGCTTCCCTTGGTGTAGGTACTGAATTGTGAATCCGACTCTTCCCTTGGTGTAGGTACTAGGATTCTGAATCCGATCCTTCCCTTGGTGTAGGTACTAGGATTCATAGCTTCCCTTGGTGTAGGTACTGAATTGTGAATCCGACTCTTCCCTTGGTGTAGGTACTAGGATTCTGAATCCGATCCTTCCCTTGGTGTAGGTACTAGGATTCATAGCTTCCCTTGGTGTAGGTACTGAATTGTGAATCCGACTCTTCCCTTGGTGTAGGTACTAGGATTCTGAATCTGATCCTTCCCTTGGTGTAGGTACTAGGATTCATAGCTTCCCTTGGTGTAGGTACTGAATTGTGAATCCGACTCTTCCCTTGGTGTAGGTACTAGGATTCTGAATCCGATCCTTCCCTTGGTGTAGGTACTAGGATTCTGAATCCGATTCTTCCCTTGGTGTAGGTACTGGGATTCATAGCTTCCCTTGGCGTAGGTACTGAATATTTAACAAAAGGAGCTTTCAAGCTTCCTCTCTTCAATTGCATCTATATTTCTGATTAAGCTTTACAAACTTCATTTGTCATTACTTAGCCCAGTTTCTTACAGAAACACATCAAACAAGCTCAGCGCTTGTGGTTGCCAACTAGCTGGCAATCTTGATTGAAAGTAAAGACAATGCAGTAAAAGGAAGATACAACGGTATTCACAGTGGTGCAAACCTAGCGGAAAGCTTCATGGGTAGAATTTGCGCAGGTCCGACGCATTCCATGAGTTCGCTAATACCTTACCTTGTGCGTCCTTTAGATAGAATGCTCTTTCCCCGGCCGACTTCACAATCTCAAAAGGACCGTCCCAAACGGGGTCCATCTTGCCAATGTGCTTGCCCGCTGCCGCCGCCTTTCTTAGCACTAAATCACCAGGCTGGAAATGTCGCGGAGCCACCTTTTTATCAAAGGCTCTTCGCATCTTCCTTTGATATTCTGCCTGCCGAGCCGAAGCTTCCTCCCGGAGCTCGTGAATCACCTCGAGCTCCTCCATCCTGCGCTCGGCATTCCGTTGTGTGGAATAGTTGATGGTGCGGAGCGTCGGATGGACAATTTCCATAGGAATGACAGCTTCCATTCCATAAACCAGAGCATAGGGCGACCTCTCGGTGGCCGATCGCGGGGTGGTGTTATAAGCCCACACCACCTCGCTGAGATACTCAGGCCAAGTGTTTTTAGTTCCTTCTATTTTCTTCTTCAACCCCTCCAGAATGGTTCTGTTTGATACTTCCGCCAGTCCGTTGGATTGCGGGTGGCACACAGATGCAAAATTAATGTCAATGCCCAGTCCACGGCAATAATTCTTGAAGGTCCGGTAAACTGACGCCCATTGTCAGTGATGATGGCATTCGGAATTCCATACCTGTACACTATTTGGTGCTCCAGGAAATCTGTGATCTTCTGGGAAGTAATAAGGGATAAGGCCTTGGCCTCGATCCACTTAGTGAAGTATTCCACAGCGACCACAATGAATTTGAGGTTTCCCCTCGCCTGAGGAAAAGGGCCAAGTATATCCATTCCCCAGATGTCAAAAGGCCAGGGGCTTGTGATTGGCTTCAAATTGTTAGGCGGCATATGACTAATTCTAGCATGAAATTGGCACTGAGCGCATCTTCTCACCAAATCTTCGGCGTCCCTTCTCAAGGATGGCCAGTAATAGCCTTGGCGCATAATTCTTTTTCCCAAGGTGCGAGGTCCTTGATGGCTTCCACAAATACCTTGATGAGTTTCTTTCAACAATTCATCAGCCTTGGCCCTTCCAACACAAATCAACCAGGGGTGGTGGTACCCCTTTTTGCATAGCTCCTCTTCAATTATTGTGAATTCCAAGGACCATCTCTTGATCTTCCTCGCCAAGTTCCTGTCTTGTGGGAGAATCCCCTTGGTTAAGTACATCCAAATTGGTGAGTACCACTCTTCCTCATGGCGTGTCTGGAAGACAACCATCTCGAGTAACTGAATGCTGGGCGAGGGGATTTCCAAGACTATTATGGGACGCTCCTTGTCCAACTCGCTCTTGGCTAGTTTGGACAGAGCATCCGCGGTCTCATTCTCTCCCCTGGGGATATGCTCAACGAGGACTTTATCGAAATCGCCGATGAGCTGTTCCACCTTTCTCAGGTATTTGATCAGCGTTTCGTCTTGAGTTTTGTACTCTTTGAGCACCTGATTCACTACCAGTTGGGAGTCGGACCGGATCTTAATGCTCTTGGCCCCGGTAGCCGCAACCAACTGTAAACCCGCGATGAAAGCCTCGTACTCGGCCACATTATGGGATGGGTTGAAATTCACCCGCAAGGCGTACTTGAATCTATCCCCATCCGGGCTGATTATTTCCACACCTAAACCGGTGCCCTTGTCAGATGACGCTCCATCCACGTATACCTCCCATACCGACTCTATAGGGGTAAAATCCCCACTGGTCCCTTGTACAATGAAATCCGCTAAAGCCTGACTTTTGTAAGCCGTTCTGGACAAATAGGTGATGTCGAATTCTGATAACTCAATGGCCCACTTGAGCAGTCTTCCGGCGACGTTGAATTGTCCTAACGCCTTGCGGAGTGGCATAGTGGTCACCACACGAATGGGGTGAGCTTGAAAGTAAGGACGCAACTTCCTAGCAGTTACCACAATTGCAAACGCATTCTTCTCAATCGTCGGGTACCTGGTCTCGGCATCCCTCAACACTCTGGATACAAAATACACCGGTTTTTGTACACCTTCTTCTTCTCTGACCAGAGCCGTGCTGATAGCCTCCTCATTGGTGGCTATGTATAAATATAGTGGCTCACCATTTATGGGCCTTCTGATTATGGGCGGGGTGGAGAGATATTCTTTGATTTTTCCAAAGGCTTCCTGGCACTCTGGTCCCCACTCGAATCCTTGCGTCTTCTTTTTAATGAGGTCAAAGAAAGGCTTGCATAGCATAGCGGACTGCGAGATGAACCTGCTGAGTGCCGCTATCCTGCCGGTGAGGCCCTGCACCTCCTTGATGGAACTGGGTGACTTGAGATTTATAACCGCTTGGCATTTGTCGGGATGGGCTTCAATACCGCGCTCGGAGATGATGAACCCTAAGAACTTCCCGCTGGATAAGCAGAAGAAGCTCTTTTTAGGATTGAGCCGCATTCCTACCTGTCCCATTTTGGCGAAGACCCATTCCAGATGGGCGACGTGATCAGAACCAGTGCCGCTCTTAACAACCATGTCATCAATATACGCCTCCATTATTTCTCCCAACTCTTCCTTGAAGACCTTGGAAACCATTTTCTGGTATTCCGCTCCTGCGTTCTTGAGGCCGAAGGGCATGACCTTGTAACAATACAATCCTTCTTCAGTAACGAAGGAGGTTTTCTCTTCATCCGCCTGACTCATCCTTATTTGATTATAACCAGAGTAGGCGTCCATGGAACTGAGGTACTTGAAGCCGGCTGTGGAATCGATCATGGCATCGATGCTAGGTAACGGGAATGGCGTCTTGGGGCAAGCCTTGTTTAAATCGGTGTAATCTATGCACATTCTCCACTGTCCGTTGGATTTAGTCACCAATACCGGATTAGCCAACCACTGCGGATACTTGACTTCCCTTATGGCCCCAGTTTTGAGCAGCTTTTCCACTTCCGCCTTAATTGCCCTTCTCTTCTCTCGACTTTGTTTTCTCTTCTTTTGAGTAATCGGTCTCATGCCTGGCTTGGTAACAATTTGGTGCTCGGCTATCTCCCTGTCTATCCCGGGCATAGCCTCTCCCTCGCAAGCGAAAATATCGCGGTTTCGCAAGAGGCATGCCTTGACCAATTCCCGGTCCTCTCCGGGTAGTACAGTGCCAATCTTGGTGATCTTGCCATCTCCCAGGTCAAACTCTTCAGTATCTTCCATGGGTCCGCCTGTGGGTCCAGCGGGGTTATGAAGCAAGATGTTTTCCGCCGAGTCATAAGACTCCGTTCGTTCACTTGCGTGCTCAATTTGAGCCACATGCTTAGGAATGGACGCCTGATAGTAAGTTCTGGCTACTTGTTGCTCGCCCCGCAGAGTCCCGACTCCGCTCCGAGTGGGAAATTTGACCTTTAAATGGGGTGTAGAGGCTATGGCTCCGATGTCATTCAGAGCCTTCCTACCCAGGATAATGTTATACGGAGAAGGAGTGTTTACAACCACGAAACTGACTCGGGACACCACATCCCTTGGTGATTCTCCGAAAACAACTGGCAGATCTATAACCCCCAAGGGCATAAGCTGATCGCCCGTGAAACCTGTGAGTGGCGTAGCCATAGGTTTGAGAGGATGGTCTTGCAAATGCAACTTTTTTAAGATTTCATAGTAGATGACATCGGCAGAGCTACCCGTGTCGATCAGGATTCTGCCTACTCGCGTGCCATTTACGCGTAGCATTACCACAATAGCGTCATCATGAGGCAAATAGATTCCTGCATAGTCCTCCGGCCCAAAGGTGATACGCGTGTTTGCCACCGAGTTGCTTTCTCCTATCTGAAAGACCTCCATCCTCGATGGGTTGTCTAGGTTCTTGGGGTAAGCGTATCTCCTCCTGGCCCTTTCTGAGTCTCCCCCTGCGGCGGGTCCTCCCGCTATATACAAGACGGGTGCCGGGGAAGGTCGGGGATCATCTTGGTCGGCATTTGGAGGGGTTCTCTGTCGGGGGCGCTCTGCTTGCCTGTCTCGGTCTCGCACACGACGCCCGTAGTTGTTCCCTTGCCTTCCCCCTCTATTGCCCCTTTCTCCATTATTCCACTGGGGGGTTTCCAAGTACCTCTCAAGCACCTTAGTGTTTCTAATCATCCTTTCAATTTCATCTTTCAACTTGATGCATTCGGACGTTGCATGGCCGTATCCATTGTGATATCTGCAGTACTTGTTTCTGTCACCCCGGTTAGTTTCTTCCCTCGAAAGTGGCTCGGGTCGCTTAAACTCCGGGTCATCTTGAACAACCTGCAGCAATGAGTCGGTTGAAACCGAGAAAACATGATAATTAGTATACCCTTGCTTATAATCCTCTCCCGTGGGAGGAAATCGAGGTTGAGCTACCACGCCTTTATACTTGTTGAAAGAACGACCCCGCCGATAAGGACGAGGAGGAGTATCTCGGCGAGTGGACGGGGGCGTACTTCGCCTATTAGGAGGAGAAGCGGGTCGGGGATAACGCCGGGGTCGATCAGGGCTTATGCGCGACGCTCCTCGGCTGGCTGGTTTCCCCGCCACTGCGGCATCTTTCTCAGCTTGCAAGATTTTCTCCGCTGCAGTTCGGAATTCTGCAAACGTCCTGAAGTCTTCTTCTACTGCTCTCCAGCGTAAGGCACTTCCTTGCCTTAAACCTTGCCTCACTGCGGCTAGGATGATTCCGTCGTTGTAATCAATAGTTTGATTCGCCTCCTCAGCGAACCGGTTGAGAAACTTCCTTGTTGATTCCCGCTCGCCCTGTTTAAGACTCATTAGATCTATTGATCTTTTGGCTGGCGCCCGGATGCTTGGGAATCTCTGCAGAAATTGATTCTCTAGATCAGCGAAGTCCCTCACCGAATTGAAAGGTAATTCCGAGAACCACTTCCATGCCGATTCCTCCAGGCATGTAGGAAAAACTCGACACCAAATGCTTCTATCCAAGGTGGAGAGAGAGATTCTGGCCTTGAAACTGGACAGGAATTCCTTTGGGCATTGCAGGGTCTTGGTGGAGAACTTGGGGAGATTAGTGAAACCATTAATGTTTATCGGGTGATGATAGAAATAGTTTGGGAAGACTCCCCTTGCCGGGGAACATTGCCTTCGTCGCCCCAAATCAGGTGTGTCATCGTGCCACCTCCTCCGAGGGGAATGAGTGACACTCCCCGTGCTATGGTGGCTGGGCGAGCGGATTCGTTCTTGTGTCTGGATAAAAGGAGCCCCAGACGGCATTCCACCTCCTACGAATGGCGGGACATATTCTTCGTGCGGGATCGCATGGCCCTGTGGATGAGGGAAGCACGAAGGGGTCCCTTGGTAATGTTCTCCTCTAATGCCGCCCATGTTACCTTCATAAAGGGGTGGTCGAAGTCCCGACCTAGATGGAGCCATACAGGCTTGCTGCGCCGGCGGACGCTCGCCAGGTTGCTGCATGATATGAGTCGGTATCGGAGCGACATTATTTCCCAGCATGGGCGAGGATAAGGATAAAAACTGTCCCCATGATTGAAGCATATGCTGGTCCCACATCTGCTGGTAGGGGTCCGCTGGCGCAGATACCGTGGGCCAGGCAGGAGGCATTCCTGATCCAATCAAGGGAGGTGGTGCTGCAAGACCAGGCTGCATTGATCCCGCATGCATATATGAGGAGGGTGGTCTTGCTGGAGGCGGCTGGAAACCTGCCGAAGTTAGTCCGCCTGTAAGGATCGGCGTGGTTCCTGACGGGGTCGGCTCGACAAGAACGGTCGGAGTGACTCCCGACGAAGCGAGGCCATTGAGGGCGCTCGAGTTGACGGCATTCGCTCCCGACGGTCCCGCGGTCTGAGGGGTATAGACCGGCTGGGAGTACCCGGGGGGAGCGGATTGACAGCCCGCCAGGTTCGTCGGAGTGAACGGCGGATTTGGTACCGCTGAAGCGGTCTCTTGCGGGATCTCTTCCACTAAGAGGTCCGGAGGCATCCCGAGAGGAGTGCGCTCGCCTTGCGCAGAGGTTTGCGCTTGGTGATTAGGTGAATCTCTTGCCATGAAAAAGTCGAACGAGAGTCGTCTGGGTTCTAAACTCTTCCCGCGATCTGGCATCAGCTACTCTTCCTTGCTTAAGGTGAGCCCCACGGTGGTTGTTACTACCAAGTATGGTAGTGGGCTTAAAGCAAGTAAAGTAACAACAATAATATTAAGATCAACTATCAAACTCTTTATTCATGTTCTCAAATGGATTTATATCTCTTAAACATCAACACGGATAAACCCTAGTGAGAAATGCCCAAAGAGCCGACCCCCTTTCTACCCTAAAGAGGTCTATTTATACTAGTCTAGAGGAACCTTCCAGTGACGTCAGCCCTGTCAGAAGCCGGTACGCTTGTCTGCTGAGCTGTCCCTCCTGTCTGTACGATCACAACCGTTGTCCCCTCTCGAGGATCTCTCCTGGCTGGGGCGGAATGGAAATGACTACGCTGCCCCTCTTTTCCCCTTTATCCAGGCTATCCGAGGTGGGCTAATACATTGAGTCTTCTTTCTGGGCCTTTTAGGCCTCGTCTCGTTTCCCCGCCTATTGGGCTTATTGGGGCAGGTTGGTATTGAGCCCAACGGGTGAGTATTTTAGGGCCCTATCACACTTCATACCGTTTTACTGATCCATCATTCAGTTTATGCGAAAGTCACGCCATGCATGAGGCATTGGCATTTGATATTATTATGCATTTCATAGTTATCAAGAAAATTGTCAGAATTTCTTCACATATGGTTACATTCAATGTCTTTCTCGAATTTATAAGAGAGATGCAAATAACAAGCTAGCCAATGGCATTTTTATTAAAGTATCAAATTCTGACTTCGTTATTTAGAAATCTGAGATTGAGAAGGAAATTGTTAAACAGAAGATATGTTCATCAAAGAGTTATTCAATCTTAAACGGTATAATTTGAATTGTCAGATCAATGATGATTTAATTATATAATCAAAGGTTTTCAGGCTATATACTAATCTTTCTATAAAAAAAAATTAGCTTATATTTGTTGTCACATTATGTTATTAAATTAGTTTTATTTCTCTTAATTAATTAATGTCTCAAAAGGCTAACTATTTTTTAATATACTCTTTATAATAGCTTCCAAGTTTTAGTCAAACAATGGAGTGAAGGCTGAATCTGTGTTTTTACATAAATTTTCTTCACTGATTGTATATTGATACAAATTGTAATGTAGCCATGACCAATCATTCTTTTCTCTTAAAGTCACACCATTTTATTCATCTCCTTCAGTATGATGGGTTGATAGTTTATATTATTATTATTTTTATTATGTATTTCATTAATATTAAAGAAAATTGTTAGATTTGTCTAAATATGTAATTTTTACCATTTGGATGTCTTTTTCGAACTTTATAAAAGATGTTAAATTGTAATCTTAACTTCTTAACCATGAGACATTCTTATTAAGTTTCAACTCATAATTTTCTTAAAAAATATAATATTGAGGAGGAAACTGATGACAAGAAGGTATGCTATATATATTCTATTACTTAAAAGTTAAAAGAAATTCAATCCTAGAAAGAAAAAAAGTTCTAATGAGGGGATGTGAATCAAACAGACTAATTTAAAGGAACATCAAAAACTAATTATATATATAATTATTTTCAATTGAAAAATTATAATTGAAATTAAATAAATTGCCTGTTCGACAGAACATAGGTCATGTTCGATAATTAGAATTCTCTTTCCTTCTCAATTAAGCTGGAAATTTTTTAATAGGCGAGTGGATTGAAACAAAAGTTTTAATTTTATTTAAATATCAATACAAAAGCTCAACATCTTAGAATTAATAATTAACAACAAAATTCTGCTTTGGCCTTTTGCTATGCAAATATTTAATTGTTTAGAAAGGTATGTTCTTTCAAATCAATTTTTAGATTATGTAGTTTGAGTAACTTTTGTTCAGTGTCTGTGTCAGATTTATCTTTGGATGCATATATAAATAGTACATTTTTGCCTCATAAAATATACGACATTGTTATTGAAAAAATTCTCCCATATTCCAATTCCATATGAACTAATTCGATTCATAACGTGGATGTTTTATACTGAGATTTCTAATTTGAACATTTCATGTAATCTTATCCAAACCATAAAATTTGAATGTGATTTGTGCATACCTCCACGTCGCAAATGTTATACAGGCGTGCCACTCAGTAATCTTAAAAATTTTGATTAAAGAGTCTTAATCAAATATGAAAATTCATATAAAAGCAGCTAACAAATCAAGAATGAAGCTTTGTAAGTAGACAATTTATCAAATACATGCTCATAAAAAAAATTTAGACCTCGAGAGTTGGGGATATTGTTAAGGAGTGCTCAATTTTTATTTTAGAACCAACATTAGCACAAAATACTTAATTAAGCACATAGAATCTAGGCTTAAGGCCATTCACACGCAAATCATGAGAAACAGGTAGGAGAAATTATACCTCTCATGAAATCGCATTCATGAGGCTCGAATCTATGGCTTCGGAGTCGATGGCGTGCCTTCTCCACCACCACCACCATGGTTGCGCCGCCGGCCTCGAGTCCACCAAGGAAATTAACCACGTTTTCAAGATATGTGCTAGAATACCCAAGAACAAGCCTAATCTCATTAGCTTTCTCTCTTCTAGCAATCAAATCTTTCATTTAAATGAAGAAGAGAGCTCAACACATGAGCAAAAGAGGGAGAAAAGATGAGGTTTGTGGCAGCCACAAGGGGAAGAAAGAGAGGAGAGAGAAAGCTAGCTCTTAGAGCCTCCAAAGGGTTCTTTTATAGAGCTCAAATCCTAGGAAAAACTTCCCCAAAATTACACCTCTTGCCACCCTAGGGGCAGCCACGAATTGGGCCCTTGTTGGCCACTTCTCACACTCATTTGGGTCTTTAATTCACCTAATTAAAGTCTCATTAGTTTGCTCTATAATTGGATTATTATTTTCCTATCAAATAATGACCCAATTAATCAATATAACTATTTATATTAAAATGTGTTGATCTAAAATTAATTATTAACTCATTAATAATTATTTTGGCATTAGATAATGCATTAATTTATTTCTATATGATCCCTTTGACTTAATTAATTATAACAGCTCATAACGGTATATAATTAATTAATCAACTTATCATATTTCCGCAATACTCACTATTGGGAATAAATAGATAATGCATTGTGTGGTCAAAGTCTAATTTGTGTGACCCTTTGAGGATTATGCTATGTTGGCCATGGAGAATAAATCACTATTTAGTTCCAATAATCATAAGCGGTATCTAGCAACACGTTATGATTTCCAATTCGCATAAATAATGTATTGCTACAATATCTCAATCCTGCATAAGAAATAAAAGTATTTCCTTGTTTGATTCTTATGTCACATAATATCATTGTATAATCCAAGATAGGAATGTGTCATTCTTGCAGATTATACATTTCTTGATCTAGAGTTGATCGTCTAGTTTGCATGCATACGATCCAACTCCATCAATGGGCCCAAACATATATCATCACTCATTAAGTGTATTAATGAGGGACATACGGTTTTCTTGATGAACAACTTTTTCTCGCACAATTCAAGAGAGTATAAATAAAGTCCGTATAGCAGCCTTTATCAGAAATCAACGTTACACGATATTTATAGAATCTATCCTCATGTGGAAAAGTTGAACATCTCAAACTTAGAATCAAACTTATATGAAATAAACAATGACACATAACACAATCCATATGTTTATTTCATTGGGTCAAGTCCTGTACTATGTTTCAATAACATACACATATGCAATTAAGTTGGTAACTCCTTACCTATGATTTGTAGAACTTAATCATCACTTAAGTTGCATACTAATCTTTTATGATAATTAATGTTCCTTGTTAATTATCAAGATTATGGACGATTTAGATTTATTATTGTCATTCTAATGAATGATCTACAGAGATCTACAATTCAGATCATAAACCTGAATGATCTGTCAATAATAAAATCTAAGAACAAATGATTAAATATCATCATTAACATAAACTAAAAAAATAAGTCATTAAATATTGACTTCTAAGATATAACTCCAACAGATATCATGTGGGCTTATTCCAACCCCTCTTTACTGGATGTTGGGGTATAGAGGATGGCGAATTAACGATGGCATCGCATCACGGCCATTCTATAGGAAAAAAAAAAGAAAAAAGAATAATTAACAACAAAATCAATTCTTTCCTCTTTGCGTTGGTATCAGCAGCTACACAAATTAATAGAATATCATTTTCATTTTAACATAGAGCTTTGTGATGAAATAGTAATAAAAAAATAAGTCTGATTAAATGCATTGAAGTGAACGAATTACTACGTTGCTTGAAATGTTGGAAATTATTAATTTCTACTGCTATCTGCATATCTATAATTTCTACTGCTCTATTTTGGTAATTAGGAATAACATTTTGAAAAAGTACCAACAACAGACGTAATATTTTGAAGAAATACAACTGTATAATATGTTTTTTTAGGGTCAGCTGTATAATATGTTAAAATCACAATTGTTAAAATTCATAACCTTAGTACATTAATAAAGAATCCAATGAATCAAGTAATACTCAGAGCACAGGAAGAAAAGCAAGGCGAGAAATAAAGCAGAAGACCTTGATCCTGATCATCAACACAATCAAACATGTTACGTTTGAATATGTAATCAAGAAATAATAAAATATTCCATTCTTAAGATTATTTAACTCCTCAAATATTCCTCTGCATGAATTGCTAATTTGCAATGCGACTAGGGCTGCTAGTGGACAATTTCCAATGAAAGTCCAAGTCCGTTCAATTAGTAAGAATTAAATTCCATGTCCAACCAAAGTCCACAATACTTAGTGATTTTCCGTCCACGTCCGGTTCAACTATTTGTCCACTATTGTCCATTATTGTCCACAAGTTAACAATATGGATTAACTTTTGGACAAACTTACCTATAAAAAGAAGAAATTGATACAACAATGATATGACATTGGAGAGATTTTAACACAGAAATTCGAAATTTAAAATTTGATTTGAAATTTGAAATGAAAATTTTGAAATTCGAAATTTCAAATTTTAAAATTCGAAATTTTAATTTTGAATTTCGAAATTTGAAATTTCAAAATTTTTGAAATTCGAAATTTTAAATTTTGAAATTTTGAAATTTTGAATTTCGAAATTAAAATTTTAAACCATTAATTTTAAAATTTGTTAAAAAATTAACAACAATTAAGAATCATATATGCATGGAACAATCACATCCATTTAAATTGAATCTATATATACTTAAATCCAAATTTGTCAATAATTTTTTTGAAGAAAGAGGGAGGTCTTTGTCATCCAACTTATTTTGAAATTAAAAGTGCACGTAGGGCTTGAACCCTTGACCTCTTGGTATTGTGGTCGGGTTCGTCATGGAACAAGCTTCTCGGCTAGAGTAAAGAAGAGGCGGACGATCCCACACTCTCTGTGCTTATTTCTTCAGTTCTCAAAAAAGTTGACTCTTAAGGCTGGAAGGGAATAAGGTCGAAGCCGAGGGGTGAGTATGTAGGAGAGAACTGTGCAGTATGCCAGTATACAGTTTTCCTTTGTAGCAGAGTGTGAGCACTGTGCTGTTTTAATTTGCTTAACTTGCTATACTAAATTCAGTTTTCACTCTACTTATATAACACCTCGTTAGTTTCCATGAACAAACTTGGAGTACAATTATGTAGGTGGTTAAAGGCCTGTATATGCCTTACGGAACTGCTAAATTGGTCTCATTGTTTATGTTCAATCTTATGATCCTTAAATGCTGTTGGTGAAGTTAAGTGCATATATAATAAATTTACCAAACTTTAGCTTGTCACCGTGGTCCTCTCAATAGATGAATTAATATATATACTTCCCTGACTGACATTGACCAGCTAGCTCCTTTCAAACCCTGGATTACGAATGAAACATGAACAAGAAAAGTGCCACCATGTTAATATATACACCCAAGCTCAGATGTTTATTCAGACAGAGTTAAAGGAATCTTTGTCATTAGTGATCCTGTTGATTGGAGCAAGGAATACAGGTATTCATCCTCCTTTTGAAATATTAGAATGATTATTTTTTCTTTTTTCAAACTAACTATAAAATAAATGCAGAGCAGGTCAGTGTGCAGTGTGCACTAATGTCACCACATTAATTTACTTAGGTACTCTGTAATCTACTGAGAACTGGTTACTGGTGGGCTTCCTGAAAAAGAGAAAAAGAAATTTTATCTGGTCAAAACAATGAGAAGACGGGAATTCAAGGGCCAAATTAACCAAGAGCTCAGAAGTCATCACAAAAAAACAGTGATAGGTCCATAATACGGCTCACCGGCAGTTAATTTCCAGACAATTCGCTTAGACCACCGCTCGGTGCATATTCCAGATGTCAGAACCTGGGCACAAATTATCCATTTTGTGTCATATCACAGTGTGGGGGACAAAACAAGAAATATTATATATCCATAGAATGAGTATATCAAATTGGTCGATTGCACTGCAATTGTCGATCGAGCATGACTGCACAGTAATGAATCCAGACTAAGGATATCAAGAAATGAATGTCTGAAAAGAAACCTCCAAAATATCTACTTCGCGAGTGCTTATAAAATTCCTTGTTGCCTATAACGTGTACAAATAACGCAACAAAACTCTATTTTTTTTCTTCTGAAAATTAGAGTTATATCAAACAATTTTTTTTTTTAAAAAACGTGTTTGAGAACCTATCTCTCTATATAAATATAAATATAAATATAAATAAATAAATAGGTAAACTTGATGCAAAACGCACGTTCATCTTGCATGGAAAATGAAGGCTTTTTGCGGCCTGCGTTAGGCCCTGCTCCAAAAGAGGTGAACCGGAGCTAAGGTAAGGAAGGCGATTCGCTTTAACCTGCTCCCATTGGCTCTAGTGGATGAGACGAAGGAAATCAAATGAAACGGGAGGCCCTCAGAAGCTCATTTGAGGAGATCGAGAGGTACCCCAAAATTGGGGTGTACTCGAGTTGCACTAGGAATCTGATTTTTTGGACAACATTACCCTTATTCATTTCACTCTCTAACATTGAACCCCACCAAGATTCCAGCGTTGTCAGAACTTTTTCTTTAAAGGAGAATATAGTCTTTTTATACATTAAAGACAATGTTACGGCCTTTAACTTTATGTACGCCATTTTTAAACCTGGAGCAAGATACAACATGTAATCTTCAAATTCCTACCTTTCCTTACTCTTCCTTTCACTTATTTTCCGTTCCTTAGCTCAGGACCCTTAAGAAAACCTGAATTTCGTCCAGAAAGGTGTTCCATCCGTTGTGAATTTGTAATTGGGCCTAGGTCCATATTATATGTATAGATGTTGAACTTATTTTCATCTCTTTTCTCTGTTTCTGAAAGGATTCAGTTTCTAACTTTCTATGCTCTCTCTAGGAAAATAAAATGGAGGGTAAGTACGATTGGTTGTTAATTTTCTTTTTACCCTCGTTGTTTTTAATCGTTTGTTTTTGTTTTCCCACATAAAATAAGTGTGCTTATTCTTTTCTTTTAAATGACAAATTTGGGTTATGCAATCAACTTGGTCTGAAGCATTGATGTGATTCCATTAATGCTAACGAGCCAGAGGATAATGCAACATTAACTATTATCTGTGAGTTTTAGAATAAAATTTTTATAGAAACCAGCTGTTCGATATGGTCATGATAACTTATATTAACATTAGGTGGGCCAAACTATAATTACTAGATTTTTTTTTTTTGGGGGTGGTACATATAAATGGGTGCTAGGAATATGTTTAGCAATATGATCCCTTTTAACTAGATGATACGTTTAAACACTATACAGATGTTTTCCGTTCTTTGTAAAGTGTTTTTCACTTCAATGCACCAAAATTATGAATTTGTTTAGCTTGTACATTTTTTTTTTTTTATGGAACTTGAAAATTTTCTACTTGGTCCGAAAGGAGCTAAACACAAATGCCTGAAATTTCTATCGGTAAGAGTGAGTGCAGGATTTGAATAAATACTGCAACAGTAGTCCCAATGATTGACAGATCTATAATTTAAAACTTTGTACAATTTTGGATATGCTAAAACCCTATATAGAACCTAACCTCCGGGGACAACATTTTTATTTCAGTAAAATGTTAGTTATTCATTGTAGTTTTCCCCTAAAAAGGCAAAAATAAAAAAATAAAAAAATAAAAAAAATAAGAACATTAAATTTTCACAGTGCGCCATTCCAACTCTATTCCTTAAGTACCCTTCCTCCGGGCTCCTCTTCTTCTTTACCTTTCCCTTCTCTTCCAACAACCCCTTCATTACTTCAGTTTTTGGCTTATTTGTTGGTTTCTACATTTTCTTCCGATTTCAAACATGGACCAATTGATCACATCTTTGGCTCTTTCATCTCTTATTGCATTATCAATTTTTGCACATGTGGAAGCACGTATTCCAGGCGTCTACACCGGCGGCCCGTGGCAGAGTGCTCATGCAACATTTTATGGCGGCAGCGATGCTTCTGGCACCATGGGCGAGTCTCATATTCCTACATTTCCAATTTTTTTTAAATAATTTCAGTACTAATTAGTTATGAAACTAAAAAAAAAGCACTTACACATGCTAAAAATGAACAAAATAAATTAACAAAATATAATGTTTAGAATATTACAATGCAACCTATTTTGAATGCGTTTTTGTATGATGTTTTATTCAACCTTTTAGGAGGAGCTTGTGGATATGGAAATTTGTACAGCCAAGGATATGGTGTGGAGACAGCTGCACTGAGTACTGCTTTGTTTGACAATGGCCTCAGATGTGGTTCTTGCTTTGAGATCAAGTGCGCAAATGATCCCGGCATGTGCCACGCTGGCAGCCCGTCAATTATCATAACCGCCACCAACTTTTGTCCCCCAAATTACGCTCTGCCTTCTGACAATGGTGGCTGGTGCAACCCGCCACGGCCTCACTTTGATCTTGCCATGCCGATGTTCCTCAAGATTGCTGAGTTTCGTGCCGGCATTGTGCCAGTGTCTTACCGCAGGTATACTTTTTTATAATTTACTTACAAAGTATACTACAGATTTTTAATAGATGTGGTAACTGACGATTAAAAAACAAAAATAGCTCAAATGTACTGTTAAATACAAATAAAGATTCTGAAGTTTACCATGAAATATCCCTTAATATTGCAGCTAGCTACGAAATATGATCTTGTAAAAGGTGCAGATTTAAAGTTTCAAGAAAATAATGATTTTGTCCTAATCTAAGCGTCACGGGGTCATGACATATATATGTCTATACTAGCTACTAGGTATTAGCTTATTCATGGTGTATGCATATGATACATTTTTGTAACAAGAGATATACAGTATTTCATATCGAAATGCGGATATTGTCCTGTAATTTACTGGCTTTTTCATTGAGAACCTTTTTCTACGATAGAATATGCATCTCAGTATTTGCCGAGGTTCATAAATAACATCAATCTGTACTAATTATTAAACAGATGTCTCTGAATTTCCTGTCACTCATCAGAGAAACAGGATCTGAATCATTGGAAATTAGTGCAGATTTACAATTATTCCATTGGATCCCAGTTGTAAACATGTCACGCTGGATTCTGAGACTGCACTGACAGAATATTGACTATTGGTCCACTTATATTCTTTTCTTTATTAATGCTAGCTACAACCATCTGTTTAGTTTTTAGTCAGTTTATCCTGATTTGAAATAAGAAAATTCAAATTCCCGTCAAAGTGGTTATATACTTACACTTGTACATGATCTAATCTGACAATTTATGCAACCGCTGTGGCAAAAGAGCTGCATAGTGCGTACTACCATACAAGTTTTTTTTAGAGAAACTAGTCAGCGGCTGACGAGGAAGTACTACTGTACTACCAATTATCATACAAGTTGTGGCTACATGTTATGAAAATCATTGACCGTTTTAAAAAGTAGCGATAAATTTGGATAGTGAAAATGACATTAAAAAGTAGTGATAAGCAGTTAAGTAAAAAGATAAGAAATAACTACAAAAAATAGGGATAAGTTTGGAAAGGACCAAATTACAGATTGTGCACGTAATGTGCATGTGTGTGGCTCCCCCGCATGAATAACATTTTGAAAAAAAAATAATAAAAAAAATGGCCAAATCTATAACCTGCATTTTGCGCCCCCAACCAGTCCCCACCCCCAAAAAAGAAACCTCCCCTTTGATTTTGAGACGTACAAGTATACTTGCGAAGTGAAATAGAACTTAAATGATCTGAAAATATCGTTGTTCGGTAATAATGAAATAATATTAAATAAACAGATTCAATTGTCTTCATATACTATGCTTATCAAGTAAAATATTAATAATATTTAATAAACAGATTCAATCTCCTTTGATTATTTTTTTTTGTTTTAAAACACCTTAAAAAATTTGTTTTGACGATTAACAATATTTAAGTGATGCTATTATCAAACGACTATACTATTATGGTACCAAATGCACACTATGTAGGGTTTGCTTTATTTCAATATCTTTGGAAGCTTAATTAGTAGAGTTACTCCGAAAAAATATAGTTTAGATTTAGAAGGAACTAGCGTCCGTCCTTTGCTACTTTTATACCGCTTCTATTGGCGACTTGCTAACTTACCGCCTTGCAATTCCAGTGCGTATTTTCTATCTTAAAAACTAATTTTTTAGTTGTATGTGTTCCGGTTTTAAATCAGAGTTTACGCGCATGACAGGGGATGCACTCTATATTTTTTTTTTCATTTATATTGGGAAATTATAAATGAGATAAAATGCAGTAAAACATGCAAGATTTGGAATTAAGGAGTTCCTTTTTTTTTTCTTGTAAGTATTTTTAACTTGCAAAATATTGCATAGTATTTTTAACACCAGCTAATAGAACAAAAATAAGCGGTTGCTATTTCCAAAACTGATCTAGAGAGAGATCTATTTTATTGAAAAGTTTTAGCTAAGACTGGTAGACCAGTAGGCCCTGTTGTGGCAGTAAAGAAGGAAGAAAACAAAGGCAAGAAGTTAAAAGTACCGAAACAAAACAAAAAAGAATAGAGGGAGGGTTCTGCATATAGAGGACAAAAAAGGGTAAAACGGTCATTACAGTCCCACGCGGTCGATGTAAGTAACTAGTGCGATCTTAGAGCCTTAAATCGCCAAATGGCACATGCATAGGATCCCTTGCGTGGGCCTCACCAAATTTATCTCCATTTTTTTCCCTGCCAAATTGAGATGTTAATTCACATTAATTAATGTACAATTATTAATGCTCTCTTCATAATAATAATATCTTTTTTTCAGGGTGCCTTGCCGAAAATCTGGTGGAATACGGTTCGCCGTTAATGGACACATGTACTTCAACTTGGTGCTCATCACCAATGTTGCCGGTTCAGGCGATATAGTTCGTGTCAGCATAAAGGGAACTCATACGGGTTGGATGTCGATGTCGCGTAACTGGGGACAAAATTGGCAGTCGAATGCGGTGTTGGTCAGCCAAGCATTATCTTTTCGAGTGACCGGCGGTGATCGTCGGACCTCGACATCTTGGAACATTGCTCCCGCCTCATGGCAGTTTGGCCAGACCTATGTTGGCAAAAATTTTAGGGTCTAATTTGGGAAAAAAGAACATCTATTTCTACTAATTTCGTATTATTGTTGCTTTTATCCTTTAATTATTGTTGCTACCACGGTGAAAGATGGAGGGTTTGGATTGTACTTTTTTCTCCATGTAACCCTCCTTTCTCCTCATGTATGTTTTTTTTTAACCCA
This sequence comes from Rhynchospora tenuis, assembly GCA_027725995.1. Classification (NCBI taxonomy): domain Eukaryota; kingdom Viridiplantae; phylum Streptophyta; class Magnoliopsida; order Poales; family Cyperaceae; genus Rhynchospora; species Rhynchospora tenuis. The sequence continues at coordinate 69,337,725 of CM050889.1, read as the reverse complement.
AAAAAAAAAATCCTTATCTAACGGCATTTGGTGGTAAAAGTGAGACTGCCGTTAATCTGTAATAAAGTAATAATGTGGAAAATTAGAGAATTTGAGGCATTTTAAAGAGGAAATGGGAGTGACAATTAATGGTTTCTAGTTTTAGGGGAGAAATTAAGGAGCATCTGAGGTGGCTGCACGGTCAGAATGTGGCCTGTACAAGCCCGCAGTGGCATTTCTCTTATTATTATTGTTGTAATGATAACCTTTATTGGTTATATATTTATAATTAATGCTGGTATATATAGTTTGTAGTAGTAATGATTTATAGATGTCCAAAATTTACTTTTGATGCTGTTTGGTTGATTCACTCTTTTCATGAAAGACAGCTTTTCAGCTATGATCCGTACCGTGTGTATCTGTGTATATCATTAGCGCTCAATTAATTGATGGTAAAATTTGCTGGAAATTAATCGATTTACTAGACCCCTGTTTACTATTGTTCATTTTTCTCTCTCATCAAAACGCACAAACTTTTAATTTATTCATACAATTAGCGCACTCGGTTCTAATATAAACATAAACACATATGAAAACGAAGCACTTTTTTTTAAAAAAACTGTTCAGTGTAAATTCTTTAACGCAGTAATCTGCAAACTTCATGGATGAAGCATCCGAATGGAAAAAACGACTATATTTCAGATTCAATTACGAAAAGTTTTGGGAAGAAAAAAATAAAAAATAACATATATCACTACAGACTCCACTCCACCGCGCAATAACTGAGTTAATTTGACTGCAATATACATAAAATCTTATTTAATTTGGCGAAATTTGATTTAAGAAATAACAGACTTATAGCAAAGAGGATGAGATCATATCCCTTTATAATATAATAGTTTAGACAATTTATTTTATTAAATTGATTTAAAAATGACCCTAAAAAAATTGATTTAAAAATGTTTCGAGCTAAAAGGATAAATTTCCTGATTTGTTGGATATTTAAATGGCTTACCCGGTTATCCCTTACATATATAAACTTTCACGTAATCTGAATATCTTTATATTAAGTATCAGTAAAAAAATCATTAAATTGAGATTGTTGAAAGCTTTAAAGATTTTGGTAATTATGAAATATTCATCGCATACATGATCATTTTATATACATCATCTGCATAAACCATACCATATATATATATATATATATATATATATATATATATATATATTACATATCAAACTAAAATTTTAATTAAAATGGTAAAAAAGTTATAAAAAAAATTTATTTGTCACTGGATTTTCATCCAAAGTTAAAATGTCAATGCCCTATAATAATAAATAAAGAAATTTAGGAACGCACATAAAGTAAGTCATGCACATAATTTATTCGACTACACGCACATTATTGAGATGTGTTTCGTTGTCAATAAACCCTCATGCACCACTGCACCGGGTATGTTCTAAATAAATCCTGTGCGACATGTACGGTTCATCTAGCAGCATATCGAGTGTTTCGCTGTCAAAAAGAACGTGAATATTTATTAGACTGCACACTGCAGAACATTTTTTTTCAAAAAAATTTTTGTTCACCGACTCGCAAAAGAGTGCAACAGCCAACATGTAGGTATGTCTTGTACAGAAGTTGAATGCTAGAAAATGGACAGGTGGCTATAAGTCTATAACATGCTCACTTTTTTTTTTCCTTTTTTTCTTTTGCCACAAGAAATCCAGTTATATTAAGATACCGTCATTTAATTGGAACATGCATTAATGAGTTGTTGGCATGATAGAATTTACGAATAGTTCCTTACAATTTTGATTTTTCTCATCCTTTTAAATAACTTAAATTTATTTCCTAAATGGGTAATCTTGAATATGAAATTATCAATATTAATCACTACTGATACCCTATTTGGTTCTCAGAAAGTGTAGTATGGAATAGAATGCAACTTTCCACTTGTAAAAAATTTGGGGTCTGATTTGTACTATATATATCTTCAAAATAGTTCTCTAATATATGCAATTTGCAAGCTGGAGAGTTTATTGAACTCTAATTAACCTTACCTAGAGCTACTTAATTAAACCCAGGGTAAATTATCAATTATCATTAACCGGTTCACTCACATGTCACATGGGGCGTACTGTGTACCGAACGCAACAGAACTTTCACAGAGGCAATCCCTGTTAGACTGGTACAAAAACTCCTTTCTAGGCCCCTAGCAAAGATCAAAAAGGGAATGGGAAAGAGATAAAGGTGCAGATGCATGATCATATCTTAGTGGGCACCTAATTAAGTACCTTTCCATGCATGCATGCACAATTGTACATGTGACTTAAACTAGACCATAACCAATTTGCAAACTAATTTGCATTTTGCAATCCAGCCTTTCGTTCGTGATAGCAAACCAACATTAATTTTATATATTTTAGAGGGTAATGAAAGAGTCTTCAGTTTCTCGCCGATATCATATGTATTGTGCCTTCTACATATGCGATTATCAGTATTATTATCAAACTTCTGCATATGCGATTATCAGTATTATTATCAAACTTCTACAGAGCTAACCTTACAAAAAAGAAACAAACATTTGGTTTTTTTTTTTTCCCCAAATCAACTAAAATCTGTGCAATTTCATTCATTAATGTAATTGTGTGAATAATGGGCACTTCCCCAGAAAAAAATTTAAAAAATGGAAACACAAAAAGGTGATCTGTCCTGTTCGAGGCTTTGGGCTCTGAATAATAGGAAATCTCCAGTTGGCACAACAAGCCAAAAGCCTCCGTTATAGTCAGGAATGTTGAGCCATCCGTAAGTGGGGAAACTGGAGACGTCTCCCTTTATACAGACTGGAGATTATCGAATCTAGCTTCCCCTTCATTCATGAACAGATTTATTTTTTTTTAGATGCGATGCAGACGTATTTTCATGAACAGACATATTTACACCTTTACCAGAGAATAGAATGGCATGAGTAGTTTCCAGTTGTTGAACTCTAAATGGAGAGGTCCCATTTTTGTCCCCGACTGTACTTAAGTCTTGCCAGCTGTCACAGCGTGCCATTAATCCTTTCACTGACCAAATTTTTTTTTTAACAATTCTAAGGACAAAAAAAAAAAATATTGAGTAACCTATAATCAAACGCATTTGACACTTGTGTCTTTCAAACACAATAGGGATTAAATTTTGGAGATTATAATAACCCTTCATAATGACTAGTGGGGGTCGCACGTTGTGCGATCTATGGTTTTGTTTTTATCAATCACAAATTATTTGTGCACAATATTTTTACCAATATATGAGGATCATAGATTATTAAATTTGGGTGAAAGAAATGTTATTGATATTATAAGTTCAATACTATAAACATCACAAATTGTGCAGCCAATTCTTTTTATCTTGATTGCTAATACTTCATATAAATGTTACATTTAATTTTCAACATGTATCATTACAACATCAATTGTAATAATAATAACATTATTACTACAATATCAGTAACAACATCATTACCTGTACAAACAGGGGCGAAGCTAGAATTTCATGTAAGCATGGTCCATAAATTTTTTTTTCTGAAAACACCTAATTAAAAAAGGAAACATTTCAGATAAAAAGAGTAAACATGTCATATAAAAGGTGTAAATAATTTTTATATCAATTATAAACCATTGGTTTGTGTAATTTGATCTGAACAATGTTCTAGATCTTAATTTCAGATTAAAAGGTCAAGATTTTTTATAAGAAAAGATTAAGTTATTACCAAATTAGCTATTTATTTATTATTTAAAAGGAAACACTAATAAATTATTGATTTTACCATATCTTTATCGCCTATAACATATAAAGTTTTATATGAAATAAAAATAATATCAATATTTTATTTTCTTATTTGCCCATGTATCGAGGGCATTTTTTGCTAGTATAGTTATAGTATAACAATAATTTTCAAATAAATAATTCCAAAACAATGTAACTTAAAAAAAATTCATGAGAAACCAATTATATCTATAACACCAATACAAAATTTAAAATAATATATCTACTATCCAAAATAATAATTCAAGACAATCAATAAAGTAAAAAATTACAACAATTCCCTACGAGTTTTCGCTGTAGGAGGAAACAAATCAATATTGATTTTCCAAGATGGGTCCTCCAATTTTTTTTAGATGGTTCCATGTAAATTTTCTTATTTACATATAAGTACTATTCTTAATAATTTTTTTTTCCAAGGTGGGTCCCTAGACTCACCAAGCAAAGCATAGCTTCGCCCCTGTGTACAAACATTTTTACATTTCTATGAAAATACTAAGATGTAGGCAGAATAGAAATGAAATCTTTAAATAGCCAAATGATAAAATTATTATTTCAATATTTATATTATTGATAGAAATAACGATAATATTTTGCTACTTATACACTCAGAGCATTAATTGTGTTTTTTTTTTTAAGATTACATAGCATTAATTGTGTTATTCACAAAAACTTTTGAGAACGCTCAATTATACAATACTGAAACCAATAGTATAATTAATATTATAGTTATAGTTATAGTTAGTACCATAATTGAGATCATATTTTCTAACAGAAAAGGATCATATTGACAAATAACAATATTGTATATGAACGGTGAGGATACAGAGAGAGTAGATGAACGGTGAGGATCCATTTACTGTCCGAAGAACTGTAGATCTACAGGCAGTCAACGGTGAAAAAGTATATATGCATCTGATTTATGAAATCTCTAAATTATATATATTTTTATTTTTTTTCAATTTTTTTTAAAATTTAGAAAATTATTAATCTAATTAATTCTAAATTCTCTAATTTTTTAAAATATAAAATTTACTTTTCACTAAAATTTCAATATAATTGGACGGTTTGGATTGACAAATTTCGATAGTTAAATCTCAGATCGTGTTTGAAGTCAAACTTGATTGATTCTGGCATTACTAAAAAAAATTACATTCTTTTTTTTTATTATTATGCCAATCCCGTGAAGATTTTCGTGATTTTATTCTCCTTGCTTCCAGATGGTTTACTTTTTTTTTTTTTTGCTTATTGTTTATTTTGTAATTTTTTGTTTTACCAGGGTCACCCATCTTCATAGTTAGAACCTTACTCTTTGATTCTACGCAAGGGCGGATTCACTGATTCAGTAACAAAGAATAGGGACGGCATCCTCCATTTTTTTATTGAAAAAATATATGTATTAAAATATTTTTAGTGCGACGTGTGCATTAAGAAAATGTATATGAATTCCTAGAAAACATGAAAATTATTTTATTATTGATTATTCTAATTGCAATATAATAATTCCTTGTGAAAAATATATTGATAGCAGATGTGGACATGGTGTCTACACTCCATCAAAAGCATTTGTAAGATTATACATTTCGATGAATTTTTTTTTCTCTCTAAAAAAAAGTGACTTTGTGTAAACCCGATCAGGCGAAAAAAATTACATGGCTGAAATTTTATAGTCAGACCATGCATTATTCTATAAATTACATGTAGGAGATGTGCAAAAAAAGAAAAAGAAAAAGAAAACTAACTCAGCAAATTACACAGTTTCCTTTAAAACTTTTCAAGTTTCGAGTTAAAATACCAAAAGAAATGCATACAACTTTGAAGTTTTGACTTCGTACGTACATTATTATCTTTATAATAGGCATGCTGAGGTGGCTGAAATATACAATTTTGAGTTGATATATTATAACTTATAACACGGATTATTATTCGCTTTTGATCAATAAAAAGATGTTTTGAAGAATGACGTAAGCATACGTAATATATTCATTCCTTGTTTTAATGGATGCATATCTGCTTCACTTACATTAATACGAGCAACGTAAATTTTAAATGACTCAAGATTTACAATTTTCATTTGAAAAAAACTAATAATGCGAAAAGTATATATATTTGAATCGGTTATGAAACCTTGATAACAATAATAGTAGTATGTTAATTGCTTATGCCATTTACTCATGGACAGTTCAATAGGTCATAAAGGAACTAAAGCACATAATCTCTCAGCATAATTGTTGCGTGCCTGCATAATCTCTCAGTATAATTGTTGCGTGCCTGTTATATCTCTGTGCCTGTCTATTAGAAATGGACCGATCTGTACAATTCTAATTAGAAAATTATAAGGGTATTTTCTTTCAAATTGTCTACAAATTAAATATACTTCGATAAAACTAAAACACATTGTTGCATGCTTAAAAGGGAAAGGCCGTCCAATTCCAAAATATTTATTTTTTTAGACACGATTAGTATTGGCTGCTAAGGAACAAAATGTCCGTTTTGAAACGTGACCACTAGAGGATGAAGTGATTGAAATATTAATAATTTAATGCGAAACATTACGGATGATGCTATTTCGTAGCTCAATTGTTTTCCATATTGTGTCTAAAATGCATAACCGAATCTCCCATGCATAGACACATTTAATTGAGTTATTTATATTATAATTTTATTTGTTATAAACTTCCTTACTCTTAAACTTCCAACAACGACATAATTATACATTTATCATAAACATATTTCTACCCACCTATATAGTATTTCATCATAAAATGAATACGAGAGTTTCGTGATGGTCTTATTTTTAGGGAAGCTAATGTTGTAAGATTAAATTTGGCACTCATTAAAAATTTTATTGATCAAAATTTTAAATTATTAGGAACAAATTGGAAGTTAGTGACATTAAAAGAACCAAATAATAATTTCTCAAAATTAATATAAGATGGTAATCTAGTTATCTTATCGAAAGTTCGAAAATGGTTAATTCAGTCATGAAAAAGGTGCAAGTGGACGCGTTGAAGGATATCCACAATCATAAGGAACTCACACACACTGCCAATTTGTTGTGATGGTCATGCAATATTTCAATATTTATGGTAATACTATCTAACTCAAAAATGAAAAATGAGGAGCTAGCTAATGACTCTCTACGCTTAGCAATTAAATATTTACTTTATGCAGGTTCTTGATTAGTATACGGACTTGTATTACCAAATAAACCCCCCAAACTGGAGTATGTAAAAAAAAGTACGTAAAAAAAAGCTAATAATTAATTGGAGCTAAAACAAATAAAATTAGAGAAAAATTGTAAATAAATGTCTCGAACAGGACACATCGACGCTTCCTAGAGATTAAACACCTGGGGGGTATTATTTATTCTTTCAATCAATTATTTAAATTTATAGTCGGTTTTATTATCTATACTCAATAATAAAAATCGTGCTAGATTGATAGGTTAGTTGTTGAATCTATAGATAGAATTGTCATTAGGGATGCCAGGGAAAATCAAATAAGTTGACATTCATCCAGTGTAAAAACCCGAAAAATGTTAATTATGAGTTAAGTTAATTAAATAAAAATCTTCAAGCAAACAAAAAAATTTAATTGTTGAAGAACCAAATCAAAATCATAGTTCCCCTTTTTTTTAAAGCTAGAAGACGACATTATTTCGAATCCGATCAATATTAATTTCGGCCGTTTACAAAATCTTCAAGAAATTATTTGATTGAACAATTAGATCATGCCATAAAAATTTCAACTATCTATTTTATGAAATTACTATATGAGTATAATTTGTGTCAAAATCTATGTATTACTGATTGTTTAAATCAATTTCCAAAATTCCTTTTATTTGGACCGTTGGATTGAGTTTTAAATCACTGGATTTTTCTCAGCCGTCCGATTCATCTCCATTCTCTCTCTTAGTCTCTCTCTTTCTTCTCTTCTCTGCCGACAGAAGCCCCACCTGTCCCCTTATTTTCTCTTCCCCTCTTTTCCGCTCTTCTTCCTGTCTCGACCAGTTCGCACACGCTCTCACTCTCGCCAATGGCAGAACTCGACCCCACCTCCATGTTTCTTCTCTGGTTTCTCCAAGCCGAGTGATGGCTTGCCATTTGTCTTTTCCCCGTGCTTGACCTAGACCCTACCACCGTCCCTCTCACCCTCCAGCCATCTGCCACCTCAGCAGCTCGACCTCCCCTCTTCTCCAGTCCAATCTCCCTTAAATGTCACCCCTCTCTCTTCTCTCTTTACTCAGACCCATTACAAATCAGATAAGAACAGAAAAAGAGAAAGGAAAAGAGTGAAAGAGAGAGGTGGAGACTAAGGCATCGAAGTAGAGACGGTGGTGATCGACGAAGCGAGGTGGTGGTGGCGCTGCTGGTGAGGCGAGGTGGTATGCTGTGCTGGCCGAAAGCATTTGCTTCCTCTTCCCTTCTTGCTTCTTCTTCCCTTCTCTGTTGGTAATGGTTTCAAGAACCCCATCTCATCTTCCTTTGACCTGTGTGCTTGATTGAGGCAATATAATGCTTAGTTTTGATCTGTTGGTAGTTGATGCCTCAAATTGAAAATATGTATATGAGCTCTGTTGAGCAATTTGTGTGTTTGTTCTCTATAATCAAAAATCTGAGTTGAGCTGGTATCTCGTGTTCTTGCTTCCTATTAAGAAATGGTGATTGTGTAATATGTGGTCTATATACTTGTTGGTTGATCTGTTGCCTCAAAATAATTGTGTGTTTGTTGTTGGAATGGATGGGTCTGTTAAGAAGTCTTATAGAGGTTATGCTTGATATGTCAAATGTTAGTTGTCTCAAATTGAGTTTGTACTTGTTTAGGAATGCCTTTAATTGATTTGTCGTCAGTTGGATATCTGTGCTATCTGTGCTTGTTTGAAAATCTTGTTGTAGCTTATAGGATCTGATTTAGTGTAGAAATGCCCAAACCCTTTGATCTCTACTGCTTATTTGTTTAGATAGGCTCTGTGTTTGATGGTTAGGCTTAGGATTGTTGCTATAAGGTTATTAGTCAAGATTAGTATGCTTAATGAGTCATTTGGGGTCTTGTCCCTCTTGTGGATGCCTTTCTGGTACAGGTACGAGGCTGGTTCAGGCCTGGTACTAGTCGTGGTACCATCTGTTGGCTTATTGGTACGTTGTAGCAGCGTGTCAGACCTATGTATGCTTTGTTCCAGTTCCAGGGACTTGTTTCTAAAGTTTCCGAGTTTTAGGACCTTTCTGTAAATATTTTATAACTGTGTTAGGGCTGTTCCGTAATAAATTCTGTTACTAGGGACTTAAATATAATGTCTAGGTAAATATTTTAAATCTAGGGTCCTTAGTGTAAATTATCTGAGTTAGTGGGTCGGATTGTGTTTTCTGTTGGATCCGTCTGGCTCTTTTCCGTGTGGGTGCGTGTTTTCCTCTGGGCCCATTCGGCCTGTTCACTTATTTGGGCTTTGTTATTTTATTTTTATACGTGGCCCATGTCTTTTCTCTGTTGGCTGAGAATGTGAAAGCCGAATTGTTTCAGTTTGGATGTTTGGAAAATAAAACTAGAACTTGGAAAATAAAACTAGAACTATATGGTATTTGATGTATGGTTTTGTTGGCATGAAATAAATAGTTGGAATTTGGAAATAAAAGCTTTTGGCCGAGATATAGATCGGGACAGATTCAAAAATAAAGTTGTTGGCTTTTAAAAATGGGAAATGATTAGTTTGTCCGTAAATAAATTTCAAAATAGAAACTATGTTATAATCGAACACAATATGATCCCAAAACAAATTCAAATAAACTAAGTTTCTTTCTTTAGTTTTTATTTCAAGTCTTTTAAACAAAGTTTATCTTATTTTAGAAAATACTAAAAGTATTTCATACTTGAACAAAACACTATTAGAATTATGACTAACTTTATCATATGATTTCCTAAATTAAACTTTTTAAGACACGTCTATAACCGTCGTAGTTTGAACTTATGGGGATCGTCAAAAATGTCTCTTTGTACATTGAATTTTATAAAACAAGCTTTAACAAACTTATTCCTAGAAGTAATAACACAATTTCTGCACAACTATTTCTAAATGGAACTCTGTCAAATTTTTCTTTATAAAGTAATAACTAAAGTACAATACATTTCAAAACAGAAACCCTTTTTAGAAATCCCAAGTTCAACCTTCCTTAAGTTAGAATCTGAGTTCCTTAGTGAATGTCTAGTTTCTAAGTATGGTTCAGTACACCAATAACCAGATCTACCCCAATAACCAGAACGGGGTAGATCGTTAGAGTAGATTTGAACGTGCGAGTTTCGTTCGACAGGCGCTCCGCAGGACTTCTCTAGACACGCGGACGACTTGTACCCCAAGCTCGAGACTACAGACGCTGGTCAGGAGTTCATCGACCATCTTGAGGAGTAGTCGCATCGTCTTTGACTTTTTCAAGTGTGGTAGTCTTTTTATGACTTGTGGATGCCTTAGGTTTTATTTAATCTTTAGTTTAGTAATTAGATCATTAATTAATTATGTGCATATCATGTCATTAACATTAAGTAAACAGTTAAGCACATGTCATTAATTAAAGATTAGTTTTGCATATATAGGAAATGCATTCATATTAATAATGTGATTAATAAACTTAAAAGTGCCCTTAATCAACACTTGCATCTGGTATGGATCAGGATAGTGAGACCGAGTGAGATAAGAGCGTTTTGCCCGGGGTTTCCATTATCGGGAGATTGTCCCAAGCCATTGCTGGAGGTCTCCTTATGATAGCGATCATGGGTAACGAGTTTCTGATGATCACTCAGCAGACCGACCGTCAGGCGGTACTGCGGTCACTTGATGGTTATTTGTGTTACACTATAGTATTATTTTTTCCTGTTGGACTTGACTCGGACCATGGGTATGTGCCACGATTATCAGACTTCCTCTCGTCTCTCCACGTATTCAGTTTACGGGTACTGCTTATTACTGCTCATTCCCTGTGGCCCGGGTTTGAGATTGGAGCTTCCTATAGGGTCAAGACGGGCGTTTGCTTTGGGCTCTGGATGTTCTGTAGGCACAGTTCCAGTCATTTTTGGGATTGTGAGATAGATTTTGGATTTTATGTGACTTATGATTGGACCATTGAGTGAGGGTGCTTCATTCTCGTATTATATATTATTTATACTTCGTATGATATTATATCATTAGTATCCTCTACTTCTCCAGATATTTTTCGGATTTCTTGGCATGTCATTACATGTAGTATAGTTGGTACCATACTCTCAGTTACACGTAGAAATTGCAGTTAGGATTAAAAGTGATTAACTTAAGTATGGTTTAGTTTCTAACTAGATTTTAACCAAGGCCTTATTGGCATATTCTTTTATCGCACTGAGTATTCATGTACTCAGCCCACATAATTGCTTGTGGAGCAGGTTCAGGTTTGACAGACATAGCGGAGGAAGATGTACTAGAAGACCAATCCGAGCTGGAGTAGCCATCTTATTATTATTATAGGATTTTGTTTGTTTTTGGCTGGAAATTTTGATATGTAAATATTTACCGGCCGCTTTGTTGCATGAACAAACAATTCCTTTATTATGTGATATTTATTTGTGATATTTATTTCTGTGACACTGTTTTATAGCCTTACGTGTGCATAGTAGAGTGTGTACACGTGGCGGGGCTGTCTATCCCGAATTATGGCTTGGTTCGGGGTGTGACATCCAGAGATGAGAAAAAGGAAAGCAATTGGTACATAACATTAGCCTCAACGCTATCATTATCCTGATCTTCAAATAAACCAAAATTGTAACTACAATCCAATTGATACCAAACCCTATCAGAAAAAACCAAGTTCGAATCAGAATGTAAACATTTATTTATCTTTTATGATAACAATCAATTAAATCCAAGATCTTCATAACCAAATACTTCACAAACAATTATGATCTAATAAAAGAGACGACATACCATTCATACTAGCGGAAGACGGGACGACTGCCTTCTCCTCTGTTCTACTTCTCTTATACCTTCAAGTCTTGCTGAACAGAACTCGGTTTCTCTCTCTAACCCTTCTTTCTTTATCAGTATCTTTGATGAAGAAGAATACGTGTGTGTTTTTGGAAGAGAGAGGACCTCATCTTTATATAACAATTTCCTTTTAATTTGGTACGTCTATCGTATACCATTCCAATGGTTGAGATTAATCATAAAAATCAGATATTCTAATTATTAGAGCAATCAATTATGGCTTAGTTAATCGGGTCACATTATAATTGGAAACGTACAGAACATGCAGAATATAACCGAATTATTTGCAGTTACCACTTAATTAGTTGCGGTTTCCAACACAGAAATCATATATATCATTTATTCATGATTTATCGATATTTTCTGGTTAATCAAGCTCTATTGTATCTTTCGATTTCATTTTTTGCTCAATAGCCAAATTATATATCAAATTCATCGTTTTCTTATTCTCTTTTGAGTTATATTATCAATTTGTATCAATTTATATTATTTTGGCTTGATTTTGGAAAAAAAAATCTTAGCTTTTGGTCTAATAGAGTTTGGTATCAATTGAGCTACGGTTCTGATTTCTGGTTCATTTGAAGATCGGGATTGTTATAAACACTATGTGGTTGTTTTATTCATAAGATAATTAATGAAATATAAAAACTATATTTTATAAAATATGAGTTTTTATTTACTTTTACTGTTGGTGTACCGTTAATGTACAATAGAGGTATCTTATCTTGACAATCTCCCGGTCATATAGAATAATTTTATCTTCTTGTATAAGAAAATAATAAAAATCATTCTCATTAATTAATTAACGCAAAGCACATGAAGCTCTGCCTCATAAACTAACAAATAGATACTTAGTTGCAGCTTCGTCGTAACCGTCATAGATTCAAGTTATATATATCTTGATGTATAATTAAGTATACTTTTTATTCATAGTAGTATAAGAAAACTAATAACAGCATATAATGAAAACAAAAATGTATTTGGTAGAGCTATTTTGGTTTATGAAAGTAAATGTTTTTATTCCCGTTAATGTAAATCCCAATTCCAATCAGCTAGCGAATATGTACCAAATCTCCTTGGTCTCACGGCCTTGATGAAAAGATGTAGACAAAAGGTAAATCAAATTGTGAAAAGTAACCCATCAGTCTTATAAAGCATTCGTGCATTTCTTTTTTTCTAGAAAATATTGACGGCGACTGTCAATGAAAACCTAGAGAGAAAACTAAAAACTAAGCTAAGTTGGAAACCAAAACATCAAAACAAAGGGCCTTAGCAACATTTCAAGTAATTCTTAGCCTCCAAAGCAATCCAGTGTACCAGAACCTGTACTGGTCTTGTGGAGCTCCTAAAAGTGCGATTGTTGCGTTCCAACCAGACGACATAGAGATAAGTGGTGAGTAGAGTTTGTTGATCGTTATTCAAGGCCGTGCTTTTGAACAACTGAAGAACAACTTCCGAGACACAAAAGGCAGGTGCCGATGCTGTGTCTGGTGGAGACAGTGTAACGTTCTCCGCAAATGAGTTGTGAAGGGGCACTCGAAGAACATATGTAAGCTGTTTTCCAAAACCACTGCAGAATCGCATAGTACACATCCTAGTTGTGTCTGTAATCCCCTCTTACCGAGCTGATCCTTGGTTAATAGCCTATCATTGGAAAGTAGATATAAGAACAGTTTAAGGGTAGGAGGAACCTTCAACTGCCATATCCAGTTGAAAGCTGAGACAAGTTTACCAGCTGAAATCCAGCATTTGTACGCTGAAGCTACCGAAAACCTGCCATCCGACGACCATCGCCATTGAATAGTATATGTGCCACTCGACGAGAGTGTAGTGGGCGCCATGGAGAGGATTGAATGTACTTCGAGCTGACGAGGTAGCGGGAGGATCTCAGTAGCTTGTAATAAACCGTCTTTGAGACATAAACGTGATCTCGGTGGTCTGAGTAGTCTTTTCTTCAGAAAGAAAAGGGGTTGTCCTCCCCAATTATCAAACTATTGAGTAGACGAGGGTTACTTGGTTGGCTTACTCTGATATTATGATTATTATTATCAATGCTGCATGAATAAGGAATTTGAATAAAAATTTAAAATTATGTGCTATTTATATTTCTTATTTAAATTTTAATATTTTATTAGAATATGAATAAGGACCGAATAAGCTCAAATTCCTTATTCATGTGTTGTTTGGGTTTCACGCGAATAAAGAATTTGGAGCTTATTCTTATTCACTCCTTATTCTTATGCATCCAAACATCCCGAGGAACAATAATTGTTTGTCGAGGCCCAAAATTACAGTTCTAATTATTAAGTGATAATTTCTGATACGGGATAAAAAAAATAATTAAAGAAAGACAAAGTTTACTTAATAATTACACTAAAATTTGTACTACTAATAACAATAACAATAACAATAACAATAACAACAACAACAATAATCATAATCATAATAATATTAGATCGTTTATTGTGCATCATGAATGCATAGACCCTTTTGTGCTTTATGGTCATTTTGTCGATATTTTTGCAAATTGACAAATTTTATTTAATAAATCTAATCTAAAAATTCAAATCTCAGACCAAACAAAATTTTATATTTTTTAAAATGTTCTTTATATTAATTATATCCAAACATGACAAGTTTTAAAAATTTTAAGAAATCAGTAAAATATTTTAAACAATTTAAAATTTGGTTTGATATGATATTTAAATATGTATATTAGATTGATTAAATGAGATCTGTCAATTCGTAAAAATAGCTACGAAAATGCACAAAAAATCTATGCGGAAGCCCTGATTAGCACGACAAATGGGCCCATAATGTAGCCCATTATGTCAAGCGTAAAGAAAGCTTAAAATCCAGCCCACTTTATTCACCGAAGCCGAATTTCAATTTTCTTTCTATTAATTTTATCTTATATCTTATAATAATAAAAACAGTTCCATTTTTCATTTTCCATTTCCTTTCGTCCTTTCCTGATCTCGATCCACCAACAAAAGAAAACAAAAACCCCGCGAAAACATTTCCATTCTCGCGTTGTCAGAGATCAGAGAAGAAGAGCAGACATAAACTAACTCGATCGAAGTTCTCCTCCATCAACGGTCGCGATGCTTCCACAGATGGGCGCCGCCGCGGAGAGCCTAAGCAAAGCCTCGTCTTTGGTGATGCGAATCGGCACCGATGCGCACCTCTATGACGACCCCGATGACGTCAGCATAAAACCCCTCCTTGAGAGCCGCTACGACTCCGAGAAGGTCGACGCTCTCAAGCGCCTCCTCGCTCTCATAGCCCAAGGCGCTGACGTGTCTCATTTCTTCCCCCAGGTGGGTCCCACTGTCTCTCTTACTGACAAATCTAATTCAGAAAGAAGGTCAAAAGAGTAATTTTTATTTGAATGATTTGGATTTGTTTTGCAATTTTTGTGCAGGTGGTTAAGAACGTAGCTTCCCATTCGCTAGAAGTGAAGAAGCTGGTGTACTTGTACCTACTACATTATGCTGACAAGTACAGTTTTCTTCTCTTGACCCTTTATTGTAATTAAATTGAAATCTGATACAATTGAATTGCAATCAATATATATTTTGTTAATTACTCAGGCGACAAAATGAGGCACTACTATCAATCAACTGTTTCCAGAAGGACTTGTCAGACACGAACCCCCTCGTCAGAGCGTGGGCCCTACGTGCCATGACAGGAATCAGATTGCATGTGGTGTCACCTCTGATCTTGGCTGCCATTACAAAGTGTGCTAGAGATCCATCTCCATATGTTAGGAAATGTGCTGCGTATGCTCTTCCTAAGCTATACAACTTACATCAGGAGGAAACTTCCTCTCTTGAACAGGTACCTTTTGATTGAGATTACCCACATTTGTGGTTTCTTTCCAAACTACAGCTAAATTGCATTCTGAGTTGGACTTATAGTTGTAGACATGGGTGGAGCCAGAATTTTTTTATGTGTGTCAGAAAAATACTAAGAAATTTTTTTCAATGCTGACATTATTATAAAAATTACTTAAAAGTATGATGTGTAGCTAATGGGGGTCAACTAGGGAACAATGATTCTATTTTTATTGGGTTTAATTATGAACTTTCTTAAGGAAATTGCATGCATAGTACTAAATGTACTACAATAACATGCTTAATTATGATAAGGGGATAACCTTTTTTTTTTTCCTATTGTCGTGGAGCATACCTTTCCTTGTAGATAAACTAATAATTATGTTTTATGTGCAAATAACTGTAAAAAAAAAAAATGCATTGGGTAGGTTGTAGAAAATGCAGGATCTCATTTGTGAAAGCACTAAACTGTTCAGTGTTATTTGCCAAAAATCCTTTGCATTTTGACCTATGTAATTACGGCTAAGGCTGTATTTAATGACAGCTTGTGGATGTACTACTAAGGGATAATTCGCCAGCAGTCGTTGGTTCGGCTTCAGTGGCATTCAATGCGATATGTCCAAACAATTATCCACTGATCTCGAAGCACTTTAGAAGGTTGTGCGAGGCTTTGCCTGATGTAGAGGAATGGTCTCAAATAATATTAATAGAGATCCTTCTTCGGTACACAGTTGCCAGACATGGTCTTGTCAGAGAATCAGTCTTATTTGCTGACGTCACACATGACTCGACTTTCAGCTCAGCTATGAGTAGATGCTATGTAGAAGGCCATGAATTATGGTCTGGGGATGGGGGAGGTTTTGAGGAGGTTGAAATGGGGACATGTAAGAATGAAGACGTGGATTTACTGCTGAAGTGTACAGCACCCCTTTTGTGGAGTCAGAATAGTGCAGTAGTGCTGGCTGCAGCAGGTGTCCACTGGATTGTGGGCCCTGCCGAAGAGGTTAAGAAGATTGTCAAGCCAATTTTATTCCTTCTGCGGTCATCAAGCGCGTCTAAATATGTGGTAATTTCCTTGTGCAAAATCTTTCTTGTTTTATTACATAAAGTTTGTAGTTGAAAATCAGGAGGAGCAAAAATATTATAAAAATAAATTTTCTCAAATACAAATTAGTATTCTTATATGCTTTATGTTAGTAGTCTCAAAAGCAAGCTTTAGTTGGTATGATTAAACAGATACAACTTGAAACAGCACTATGTTTTAAAATGTGAACAGCTCGCCCTTAATTTCATGATACTAATGTAAAATTTTAGTCATATTTACTTCATTGTGGTCATTGTGGTCAGCCACAATGAATTGATTATCTCAAGTTTTTCTCGATGTTATTTTTTCTAATTCATTTTTTAGTTTCTTGTTCTCTGAAACCATATCAATATTAAGTATTGACAAAGAAGAAATTTGAAATGAATAATAATATTTGCAAGGGAAATAAAAAAGATAGGAGCTAACTTGTCTCCCAAAGCTAAAGTAATTCCAATGCCAAGAAGAATGTTTGTTCAGAGTGTTCAACATGACCATTTAAAATTTGGGCGTCTTTGAAGTTAACAAAATTGGCACAACTTAAAATTCATACAGGTACTATGTAACATACTAGCTTTTGCCAAGGCGGCTCCTTTATTGTTTGACTCGTTCTATGAAGACTTCTTCATATCCAGCTCAGATTCCTATCAGATTAAGACAATAAAGCTTGAAATACTATCCACCATTGCCACCGAGTCTTCTGTTCCCTTCATTTTTGAAGAATTCCAGGTAAAACTTTTGAATACATTTGGATTTGTTATTAGTACAGAAATAAAGTATGTGAACATTCCAAATTGCTTTTTATGTGCCAATAGGATTATATTAGAGATCCCGATAGGAGGTTTGTTGCAGATACAGTTGCTGTGATTGGGTTCATTGCTAAACGACTTGCAGTTTTGGCTGGTACCTGCCTTGAAGGGCTTCTGAAACTTGTACTTTCTGGTAATTGTTATTGCTCTTTAAATTTCGATGTCATTTTGTAAGGTAATTAAATGATGATTTACAAAATGTAATTTGATGTGCAGAGCCATTGGTTGGTGTTTCCTACCAGATTGAAGAGGAAGATGGTGTATTGGTTCAAGCAATTATTTCCATTAAATCAATTTTGAAGCAAGATCCATCTAGCCATGAGAAGGTTCCTCCTCAATAACCTTTCTGTAAAAACAAATTAATTGAGTTAATATTTTGCTTTTGCTATAATGTATCCTAATCTCAGCAGTGAGTTTGTCTGAAAAGGCACTTAATTTTTCGCTTTCACAGATATGCAAATAGCACCAAAAATATTTTTGGTTGCAAATATCCAAACGTTAGTTTAGTTTACTTCAAGAGTGTATATGTTCCTTGTAGTCTGCTAAATATTGAAAAGCTGTCTCTTACTAGAATTTATTTTGTTCTACAGCTTATTCAATTTTAGAATTCTCTTTTTACCGGAACTAATTATCTTGATATTGTTTATTTGAACAATGAACATGTCAATTGTCAGCAGCAGTTTTGTTTGTTTTGTAATTGAATTTAGATTTTATAGCTTGCTTTTATTTTCTTATGAAAAAGGTGGTGTGTGTCATTGTAGATAAAATAAATCTTGTTTGTGCGTTATTTTGATTTGCTTCATTTGTATGTATTTATAGACTTGTCGTTGTCTTATAATTTTATATTTGTGCTGAAGGTAATTGTTCGTCTGGTTAGAAATTTGGACAAGATTAAGAATTCGGCAACACGGGCTTTAATTATTTGGATTTTTGGAGAATATAGTTCTATGGGAGATGTTATTCCCAAAATAGCCCCCACAGTGCTCAAGTACCTTGCATGGTCATTCCGTTCTGATGAGGTTGAAGCTAAGCTGCAAATCCTTAACACGTGCGCTAAGGTTCCCCCTCTCTTTCCTGCTTGCTTTATCTAATTCAACACTATTATTATGTTGTGAGCTGTCCTTAAAGTAGTAATGATATTTGAAAAGCGCTTTGTATTTCTTTCTTTGCAAAAAGATTAAAAAAAATTCTGCTTTCAGAAATCAAAATTTGGTACCAATTGTGGAATAAATTGGTCACAATAGCCCTCGCAAGATATTAAAATGAAAATAGAGGTGGCTTTTCTACTAGTTAACTGAAGATTGCCCGTTATCCCTATGTAAAATATCAATGATGAGGTATAGTAATTTTTTTCCTCAGGTTACTGCAAAAACGAAAGGGAACAATGAAGATTCAACTTTATTCAAGAAAATATTAAACTATATTCTCCAATTGGCTACATTTGACCAAACTTATGACGTACGTGACCGGGCACGGTTCATCAGAAACCTCATGGGGAGCGAAACAAAAAACAATTTAGATATTTTTAGAGACCTAACTGAAAGCATGTTTTGCACAAAACCAGCTTCTTCACCTTATCCTTCTGCCAATATTCGGGTCTTCCTTCCTGGATCTCTCTCGCAAGTGGTTCTTCATGCCGCACCAGGTTATGCACCATTACCAAAACCTGGTAGTGCGGTTATTGAAAATCCTGCGGGTCTCGATAACTCATCTGATGTTGATGAATCTGAAGGGTCAAGCCCCCAGTATTCAACAGAGGATAATAGGTCAGGTTATGATACAGGTACTGAAGAGACAAGTGAAAATGGAGATTATGAAGAGACCCCTTTGGTTAATATATCTGAAGCAAATGTTGATCAAGGGCAAACAAGTCAGAATGATATGTCAAATTTTGTTTCTACTGATCTGTCAGAAATGATGTCCCGATCGGCGCTCGAGTCATGGCTAGATGAAACTCCGAGTTTCTCTGACGGTGCTTTTGGTCAAAGTCAAAGTCAAAATGTTTCAACTTCTAATGCAAGGGTTTCTTTTAATGATCGAAATTTCAAACTTAAGCCAAGAAAAAGCCATGTTTTGTTGGAACCGGCAAACTCTGATGGATTACGGATCAGTTATTCATTTTCAACTGAGGTCTCATCTGTGTCGCCCTTGTTGGTTTGTATGGATCTGTTATTTGAGAATTTTGCAAAGGAGACTTTGAGAAATATCAATATTAAATTTGAGGAGGCTTCTGGAAGTTCCATATCTGGGCCTACTGATCAAGTCTTGGAAGACTCTGCAAGGTGGGTTATTTTTATTTCTCCTTTATGTCTCATTTAAAATTTTATGCCTATTTTGTAAATACTAAAATTTCATGTTTGTGGCAAAAATCTAAAGCTAGAGTTGTAGGTTGATCCATGCCATACCTGTAGGAATTGCTATACTGCACAAGGATTGTTTTCACCCATTTTTTACTGATAACAATTGAAGGTTATACAGCAATTAGCTGGTAAAAAGTAATCAGATCCATTTACAATCATAAGAATATTCTAAGAATTCATAGGTTAATATAACTAAACAAGCTAACTAATAACTAGCATTTCATAGAACACAAACAGATCAAAATGCATGATAATATTATGTACAAAAGACACATGCAAAGTCTGTAATATTACATAAATGTAATATGTTATATTGCAAGTAACCTTCAAAATAACTGAGTGGTATGGAACACCCTTTGCCTGTACCCTATGGAAGAACTTAATCCATACCTATTGTACCCATAACCAGTAAGCCATGGCTACAAAAAATAATCTGTAGCCGTACATGCATAGGATGCAGAGAATTCACTTGTTTCCTTTAAAATTGGGAATGGCAATCCTTCTTTGTTTTTGAGGAAAATCATTATTTTAATTCTTTGGTCATATCTAACCGTTTCAGTATTTTATTGGAAAAGAACATGGAAAGAGGGGCAGGTGCCTGAATTCCCATTCCCTTGCTTTATAGTAACTGAGTTGTATCTTTTCTTCAAGGGACAGACTTGAATTAGTTTCTTATTATGAATTGTAAAAACTCTTGGCAGAAGTTCACGTATGTAAGCCCATAATACCTAACATATTCGAATAAAAGAATGACCACATGAAATCAACAGTCGCAACTGTAGTGTTCTACTTATTATTTACAAATTCTACCATTTTCCTACATTTTAATTTAATCATTCTACTTTGCTTACAGCGTGGTTTCACCAGATAGAATACCAACATTGCTCCCTATGGAAGAGATTCCTCTCCTATCTCCAAATGAGACAGTAAAGAGAATTCTTCAAGTGAGATTTCAACATCATCTTCTACCTCTCAAACTGCATGTTTTATGCAATGGTAAAATGCATCTAGGAAAGCTCTGGCCTGACATCGCCTATTTCTTGAGGCCGCTTTCTCTTGATATGAATTCCTTTGTAGAGAAAGAGAAGCAACTTCCTGGCATGTTTGAGTGTTCTAGAAGGTAAGTTCTTGTGCTTCGTATGCACCATAATTTTACTAGTTTATACTTTTACTTTGCTGATATATTGGTTACCAGTACGATTGATGCTGATATATTTTATATCGACATTTTTTTAACAGAACAGCATAATGAAGTTGCAGAAAATTTCTCTTTTATTATTGTAATATTTCTATTATACCTAGTTTTCCATTATCAACATTCTGTGACACTAATATTAGAGTGTAGCCCATTGGAAAAAATATATATACTTTTTAAATTATGCATCGGCAAAAGTCAAATTAACTTAAGGATTGTTTAATTCTTACAGTATATTAAAATGTAAAATTTTCATAAATAAGAAATTGGTTAAACAAAAGGTTGCTGTTATCTTAGTTTACTTTGTCAACACAACTGGTGTTTTTATGCAAATAGTAAGAGAAAATGAAGTAATTTATGTTGCTAATTTCATTTGTCTCAACAATGCGTCAAAGGATTAACTTAAGAGCACAAAACCATTTATTGTAGGTGCACTTTCAGTGACCATCTCCAAGAGCTTGAACAAAACGAAAAGATCTCAGTTAATGCCGACAAAAACCTAGTTGTTGCTCATTGTTTTGCAGTAAAGATTCTGAGCAGCAGTAATTTTTACCTTGTCTCAATGGACATGCCTGTCTCTCTGAAACCTGATGACATGTCAGGTCTGTGTTTGAGGTTTGCTGGTGAGGCTATAAACAGCTCGAAGCCATGTTTAATTACTGTCATTGCACATGGTAACTTAACAGAGCCATTGGAAGTCACTGTGAAGGTAAATTCTGAGGATACTGTTTTTGGGCTTAACCTGTTAAATCGTCTTGTAGCCGTTGTGCAATGACATTCCACTCTACTATACCCTTCTGTCTCCTATTAATTTATTTATTTTATTATGATTTAAATTTTTGGGGTTACACTTTGGAGCAGTGGGTTGTAGGCTTCCTTTTTGTGATTTATAAATTATGCTTGGAAGAATTTTATGCTGGATGGTTAAGATTCAAATATTTAATTCATATCACGGTGCTGAGAATGTGTGCATTTTGAGTAGTACTGTAAATTTAGAAATTGTTGGTTTTGATAGGAACTGTTTATTGTTAGCTTTTATTTTCCGCGTCATGTAATTTGGACTATCTGCTAATCAAATCTTGGTGTAAAAAGTAGCTCTTTCGGGGACTAACTAGTGAAGTTGCATTAGCATCTCTGAACAACAGTTTAATTGTTTTATTTTTTAAGTTTGGTTCTCAGCTATGTTAGTGTGAACGGTTAAAGCGTTAATTTGGATATAGTTGAGTATGAAATTTTGAACAGTTAAAGCCTTAAAGGTAGTGCATGTATCTTACGGTTGAAAGTGTTAATGTGACATAAATGAAGCATAAAAAAGTAGGGCATCTATTTGAAAAATAACTCGTAAGTACCGGTACATATCAATTAACTGGCAGCAAACGCACTATCTCCTCCTGTACTTTTTTTTTTTTTTTTTTGGTAATGAGCCCGTGGGCATTATCCTCATTGGTACCTTTCATTTCCCAATTTGGATAATGACACATGAGCGAAAACATAACAATGTAGTCATTATTAAACAGGAAGTGAAGAGTAGTTTCTGCATGATATCTGAAATTTAAACAATGCATTGCTATTTCAAAAAGTAGCACATAGCAAAACATTTACAATTCAAAGATTCAAATTATAGTTACTTTATAACAAAAAAGCAATTCTCTCGTGAAATGAGATTTTTTTATTTTTTTATGAATCTTTTTACTCGCGAAAGGGAAAACTACAATATATATATATTTATTGCTAAGCACACATCAAATGTGCTGTTTAAATCAGTGTTGTCAATACCAGACCGGACGGACCAGACGTTATTAACCCAAGTTGAGGGTTGATTTAAATGGCTACACGTGCTTGTCGCACGGGCTGTGATTGAGCCGGAGGAACTCCAGGGTGTGATTCCAAAGGAGCACGTTATGTCATATGTAAAAACTGAAAAGAGAACTTAAATAGGTGAATATTTAATTATCTAATCACCGTGGGCTAATCTTCTGTGTAAATGTAATGGAACCGGAATATATGCAATTGAGTTATTTATAGAATGTAATTTTAGCATCACAAACCTGACCTATGGTAAAATGCATGCTCGATTTCTACTTCAAATACTCAACCTGCCTGATGTTTAGACCACAACCATGAGTATCAGCGCATGCATTGGTTGCAGAGTAAAAAAAAAAAAAAAAAAAAAAAAAAAAAAAAAAAAAAATCTAATTCAAATATAACAAGTTATGGCTATGGGGCTATGAGTGGCAGGGTCTTGATAAGTTTAATAGGTAACTAGTTCCTTCGTTGCGCCTACGGCGCAAAAATATATTTGTTTAACTAATGACATTTTGGTTAAGGTGTAAATTTTTTATGTAGACAATGGAATTATACTTTTGTTAATAATTTTGTAAGTGGACAATTAAATTATTTGGAGGTATTGCCGTTAATGGAATTGGGCTTTTTGTTGGCTCTATGGATCCAGTGGATATAGGTCTGTATGGTATGGTAGGTTTGTTAAATGGATGATTCGTGTTGTTTGGCATGGATGGATGTTGATAACAATCCCTGGCATGTTAATTGTGTCAATTTTTTGATTTGTTTTTTAAAATTGTTTTTATTCGGAGTTATCTTCTTTTTTTGTCCTTTCTTATGTTGATATACTTTTAGGTTTTTAGTTTGGATTTTTTTCTTTTTTCCATCTTTCAGCAGTGCGGGCTTTAAATTGAGTTAGGAGGCCCATATGATAGGCCAGTATAATTTGTAGAGTGTAATGAGAAGATAAAACATTACGCACTAATAATAACAAAACTAATATAGTTATCCAAATATATGGAAGACAGTATGTATTACAAGCATTCATCGTACCATCTGATACATTATTATACAGTCTCAAAACATCACACAGTGCAAGCATTTGTAATATTTTTTTTTTACATATATTACATATATATATGATTGTAATTAAAACAACAAAGTAGCTTAATACTTTCATGATATAAGGGCAGCGGGTTTAAACAGGAAGAGGTGACAGGGTATGACCGATTGATTTTTAGGATAGTGATATTTATCATGGTACAAAGGAAGGTGTTTTTTTTTTTTTTTTTTTTTTTTTTTTGGGGCGTAAGTAGTGTTACTTTGGTGAAAAAGGTGTCAGAATTTGTAGAGCTTTTTTTATTGCAAATCTCTTGCGTTTATTTTTGGCCTTCAGATGCTTGTTTGCCACATGGAGTGCCTGTATTTCTGTACTGAGCCTTCTGAATACTTCGTCTTCAGTGTTGTTATCAAGCATTTTCATGTAACGAATTTCTTCCTTGTTCATTTGTAGTTGGAGACTAATTTCTTTGTAGGCACTTTGCAGGGTTTTGTACCTGTTTGCTAGGTCGATAAATCGGTTTGACATGTCTGAGATGTAACTTTCCATAAGAAAAGGATCACTTGAGTAAACCTCATTAAGAATATACAGTTGAAATGTCAAATTTGTCGGAAAATAGTCTCTTAGGTGTTGAATCGCCTGTCGACATGCTGCTTCTTCTGATTTGGAATATGGGACATCGGGGGGCCCGTAAAAATGTCTCAGTATTTCCTGGTCAGGTGATGTTGCAAAGGGTTGTAAGTTGATGGTAACTCGGCACCTAATGCCGTATAAAAGGTGTAAATAATTTTTATATAAAAGGTGTAAATAATTTTTATATCAATTATAAACCATTGGTTTGTGTAATTTGATCTGAACAATGTTCTAGATCTTAATTTCAGATTAAAAGGTCAAGATTTTTTATAAGAAAAGATTAAGTTATTACCAAATTAGCTATTTATTTATTATTTAAAAGGAAACACTAATAAATTATTGATTTTACCATATCTTTATCGCCTATAACATATAAAGTTTTATATGAAATAAAAATAATATCAATATTTTATTTTCTTATTTGCCCATGTATCGAGGGCATTTTTTGCTAGTATAGTTATAGTATAACAATAATTTTCAAATAAATAATTCCAAAACAATGTAACTTAAAAAAAATTCATGAGAAACCAATTATATCTATAACACCAATACAAAATTTAAAATAATATATCTACTATCCAAAATAATAATTCAAGACAATCAATAAAGTAAAAAATTACAACAATTCCCTACGAGTTTTCGCTGTAGGAGGAAACAAATCAATATTGATTTTCCAAGATGGGTCCTCCAATTTTTTTTAGATGGTTCCATGTAAATTTTCTTATTTACATATAAGTACTATTCTTAATAAATTTTTTTTCCAAGGTGGGTCCCTAGACTCACCAAGCAAAGCATAGCTTCGCCCCTGTGTACAAACATTTTTACATTTCTATGAAAATACTAAGATGTAGGCAGAATAGAAATGAAATCTTTAAATAGCCAAATGATAAAATTATTATTTCAATATTTATATTATTGATAGAAATAACGATAATATTTTGCTACTTATACACTCAGAGCATTAATTGTGTTTTTTTTTTTAAGATTACATAGCATTAATTGTGTTATTCACAAAAACTTTTGAGAACGCTCAATTATACAATACTGAAACCAATAGTATAATTAATATTATAGTTATAGTTATAGTTAGTACCATAATTGAGATCATATTTTCTAACAGAAAAGGATCATATTGACAAATAACAATATTGTATATGAACGGTGAGGATACAGAGAGAGTAGATGAACGGTGAGGATCCATTTACTGTCCGAAGAACTGTAGATCTACAGGCAGTCAACGGTGAAAAAGTATATATGCATCTGATTTATGAAATCTCTAAATTATATATATTTTTATTTTTTTTCAATTTTTTTTAAAATTTAGAAAATTATTAATCTAATTAATTCTAAATTCTCTAATTTTTTAAAATATAAAATTTACTTTTCACTAAAATTTCAATATAATTGGACGGTTTGGATTGACAAATTTCGATAGTTAAATCTCAGATCGTGTTTGAAGTCAAACTTGATTGATTCTGGCATTACTAAAAAAAATTACATTCTTTTTTTTTATTATTATGCCAATCCCGTGAAGATTTTCGTGATTTTATTCTCCTTGCTTCCAGATGGTTTACTTTTTTTTTTTTTTGCTTATTGTTTATTTTGTAATTTTTTGTTTTACCAGGGTCACCCATCTTCATAGTTAGAACCTTACTCTTTGATTCTACGCAAGGGCGGATTCACTGATTCAGTAACAAAGAATAGGGACGGCATCCTCCATTTTTTTATTGAAAAAATATATGTATTAAAATATTTTTAGTGCGACGTGTGCATTAAGAAAATGTATATGAATTCCTAGAAAACATGAAAATTATTTTATTATTGATTATTCTAATTGCAATATAATAATTCCTTGTGAAAAATATATTGATAGCAGATGTGGACATGGTGTCTACACTCCATCAAAAGCATTTGTAAGATTATACATTTCGATGAATTTTTTTTTCTCTCTAAAAAAAAGTGACTTTGTGTAAACCCGATCAGGCGAAAAAAATTACATGGCTGAAATTTTATAGTCAGACCATGCATTATTCTATAAATTACATGTAGGAGATGTGCAAAAAAAGAAAAAGAAAAAGAAAACTAACTCAGCAAATTACACAGTTTCCTTTAAAACTTTTCAAGTTTCGAGTTAAAATACCAAAAGAAATGCATACAACTTTGAAGTTTTGACTTCGTACGTACATTATTATCTTTATAATAGGCATGCTGAGGTGGCTGAAATATACAATTTTGAGTTGATATATTATAACTTATAACACGGATTATTATTCGCTTTTGATCAATAAAAAGATGTTTTGAAGAATGACGTAAGCATACGTAATATATTCATTCCTTGTTTTAATGGATGCATATCTGCTTCACTTACATTAATACGAGCAACGTAAATTTTAAATGACTCAAGATTTACAATTTTCATTTGAAAAAAACTAATAATGCGAAAAGTATATATATTTGAATCGGTTATGAAACCTTGATAACAATAATAGTAGTATGTTAATTGCTTATGCCATTTACTCATGGACAGTTCAATAGGTCATAAAGGAACTAAAGCACATAATCTCTCAGCATAATTGTTGCGTGCCTGCATAATCTCTCAGTATAATTGTTGCGTGCCTGTTATATCTCTGTGCCTGTCTATTAGAAATGGACCGATCTGTACAATTCTAATTAGAAAATTATAAGGGTATTTTCTTTCAAATTGTCTACAAATTAAATATACTTCGATAAAACTAAAACACATTGTTGCATGCTTAAAAGGGAAAGGCCGTCCAATTCCAAAATATTTATTTTTTTAGACACGATTAGTATTGGCTGCTAAGGAACAAAATGTCCGTTTTGAAACGTGACCACTAGAGGATGAAGTGATTGAAATATTAATAATTTAATGCGAAACATTACGGATGATGCTATTTCGTAGCTCAATTGTTTTCCATATTGTGTCTAAAATGCATAACCGAATCTCCCATGCATAGACACATTTAATTGAGTTATTTATATTATAATTTTATTTGTTATAAACTTCCTTACTCTTAAACTTCCAACAACGACATAATTATACATTTATCATAAACATATTTCTACCCACCTATATAGTATTTCATCATAAAATGAATACGAGAGTTTCGTGATGGTCTTATTTTTAGGGAAGCTAATGTTGTAAGATTAAATTTGGCACTCATTAAAAATTTTATTGATCAAAATTTTAAATTATTAGGAACAAATTGGAAGTTAGTGACATTAAAAGAACCAAATAATAATTTCTCAAAATTAATATAAGATGGTAATCTAGTTATCTTATCGAAAGTTCGAAAATGGTTAATTCAGTCATGAAAAAGGTGCAAGTGGACGCGTTGAAGGATATCCACAATCATAAGGAACTCACACACACTGCCAATTTGTTGTGATGGTCATGCAATATTTCAATATTTATGGTAATACTATCTAACTCAAAAATGAAAAATGAGGAGCTAGCTAATGACTCTCTACGCTTAGCAATTAAATATTTACTTTATGCAGGTTCTTGATTAGTATACGGACTTGTATTACCAAATAAACCCCCCAAACTGGAGTATGTAAAAAAAAGTACGTAAAAAAAAGCTAATAATTAATTGGAGCTAAAACAAATAAAATTAGAGAAAAATTGTAAATAAATGTCTCGAACAGGACACATCGACGCTTCCTAGAGATTAAACACCTGGGGGGTATTATTTATTCTTTCAATCAATTATTTAAATTTATAGTCGGTTTTATTATCTATACTCAATAATAAAAATCGTGCTAGATTGATAGGTTAGTTGTTGAATCTATAGATAGAATTGTCATTAGGGATGCCAGGGAAAATCAAATAAGTTGACATTCATCCAGTGTAAAAACCCGAAAAATGTTAATTATGAGTTAAGTTAATTAAATAAAAATCTTCAAGCAAACAAAAAAATTTAATTGTTGAAGAACCAAATCAAAATCATAGTTCCCCTTTTTTTTTAAAGCTAGAAGACGACATTATTTCGAATCCGATCAATATTAATTTCGGCCGTTTACAAAATCTTCAAGAAATTATTTGATTGAACAATTAGATCATGCCATAAAAATTTCAACTATCTATTTTATGAAATTACTATATGAGTATAATTTGTGTCAAAATCTATGTATTACTGATTGTTTAAATCAATTTCCAAAATTCCTTTTATTTGGACCGTTGGATTGAGTTTTAAATCACTGGATTTTTCTCAGCCGTCCGATTCATCTCCATTCTCTCTCTTAGTCTCTCTCTTTCTTCTCTTCTCTGCCGACAGAAGCCCCACCTGTCCCCTTATTTTCTCTTCCCCTCTTTTCCGCTCTTCTTCCTGTCTCG
The DNA here is from genome assembly GCA_027725995.1 of Rhynchospora tenuis. Taxonomy (NCBI): domain Eukaryota; kingdom Viridiplantae; phylum Streptophyta; class Magnoliopsida; order Poales; family Cyperaceae; genus Rhynchospora; species Rhynchospora tenuis. The sequence continues at coordinate 69,308,823 of CM050889.1, read as the reverse complement.
ACCAGTTCGCACACGCTCTCACTCTCGCCAATGGCAGAACTCGACCCCACCTCCATGTTTCTTCTCTGGTTTCTCCAAGCCGAGTGATGGCTTGCCATTTGTCTTTTCCCCGTGCTTGACCTAGACCCTACCACCGTCCCTCTCACCCTCCAGCCATCTGCCACCTCAGCAGCTCGACCTCCCCTCTTCTCCAGTCCAATCTCCCTTAAATGTCACCCCTCTCTCTTCTCTCTTTACTCAGACCCATTACAAATCAGATAAGAACAGAAAAAGAGAAAGGAAAAGAGTGAAAGAGAGAGGTGGAGACTAAGGCATCGAAGTAGAGACGGTGGTGATCGACGAAGCGAGGTGGTGGTGGCGCTGCTGGTGAGGCGAGGTGGTATGCTGTGCTGGCCGAAAGCATTTGCTTCCTCTTCCCTTCTTGCTTCTTCTTCCCTTCTCTGTTGGTAATGGTTTCAAGAACCCCATCTCATCTTCCTTTGACCTGTGTGCTTGATTGAGGCAATATAATGCTTAGTTTTGATCTGTTGGTAGTTGATGCCTCAAATTGAAAATATGTATATGAGCTCTGTTGAGCAATTTGTGTGTTTGTTCTCTATAATCAAAAATCTGAGTTGAGCTGGTATCTCGTGTTCTTGCTTCCTATTAAGAAATGGTGATTGTGTAATATGTGGTCTATATACTTGTTGGTTGATCTGTTGCCTCAAAATAATTGTGTGTTTGTTGTTGGAATGGATGGGTCTGTTAAGAAGTCTTATAGAGGTTATGCTTGATATGTCAAATGTTAGTTGTCTCAAATTGAGTTTGTACTTGTTTAGGAATGCCTTTAATTGATTTGTCGTCAGTTGGATATCTGTGCTATCTGTGCTTGTTTGAAAATCTTGTTGTAGCTTATAGGATCTGATTTAGTGTAGAAATGCCCAAACCCTTTGATCTCTACTGCTTATTTGTTTAGATAGGCTCTGTGTTTGATGGTTAGGCTTAGGATTGTTGCTATAAGGTTATTAGTCAAGATTAGTATGCTTAATGAGTCATTTGGGGTCTTGTCCCTCTTGTGGATGCCTTTCTGGTACAGGTACGAGGCTAATTCAGGCCTGGTACTAGTCGTGGTACCATCTGTTGGCTTATTGGTACGTTGTAGCAGCGTGTCAGACCTATGTATGCTTTGTTCCAGTTCCAGGGACTTGTTTCTAAAGTTTCCGAGTTTTAGGACCTTTCTGTAAATATTTTATAACTGTGTTAGGGCTGTTCCGTAATAAATTCTGTTACTAGGGACTTAAATATAATGTCTAGGTAAATATTTTAAATCTAGGGTCCTTAGTGTAAATTATCTGAGTTAGTGGGTCGGATTGTGTTTTCTGTTGGATCCGTCTGGCTCTTTTCCGTGTGGGTGCGTGTTTTCCTCTGGGCCCATTCGGCCTGTTCACTTATTTGGGCTTTGTTATTTTATTTTTATACGTGGCCCATGTCTTTTCTCTGTTGGCTGAGAATGTGAAAGCCGAATTGTTTCAGTTTGGATGTTTGGAAAATAAAACTAGAACTTGGAAAATAAAACTAGAACTATATGGTATTTGATGTATGGTTTTGTTGGCATGAAATAAATAGTTGGAATTTGGAAATAAAAGCTTTTGGCCGAGATATAGATCGGGACAGATTCAAAAATAAAGTTGTTGGCTTTTAAAAATGGGAAATGATTAGTTTGTCCGTAAAATAAATTTCAAAATAGAAACTATGTTATAATCGAACACAATATGATCCTAAAACAAATTCAAATAAACTAAGTTTCTTTCTTTAGTTTTTATTTCAAGTCTTTTAAACAAAGTTTATCTTATTTTAGAAAATACTAAAAGTATTTCATACTTGAACAAAACACTATTAGAATTATGACTAACTTTATCATATGATTTCCTAAATTAAACTTTTTAAGACACGTCTATAACTGTCGTAGTTTGAACTTATGGGGATCGTCAAAAATGTCTCTTTGTACATTGAATTTTATAAAACAAGCTTTAACAAACTTATTCCTAGAAGTAATAACACAATTTCTGCACAACTATTTCTAAATGGAACTCTGTCAAATTTTTCTTTATAAAGTAATAACTAAAGTACAATACATTTCAAAACAGAAACCCTTTTTAGAAATCCCAAGTTCAACCTTCCTTAAGTTAGAATCTGAGTTCCTTAGTGAATGTCTAGTTTCTAAGTATGGTTCAGTACACCAATAACCAGATCTACCCCAATAACCAGAACGGGGTAGATCGTTAGAGTAGATTTGAACGTGCGAGTTTCGTTCGACAGGCGCTCCGCAGGACTTCTCTAGACACGCGGACGACTTGTACCCCAAGCTCGAGACTACAGACGCTGGTCAGGAGTTCATCGACCATCTTGAGGAGTAGTCGCATCGTCTTTGACTTTTTCAAGTGTGGTAGTCTTTTTATGACTTGTGGATGCCTTAGGTTTTATTTAATCTTTAGTTTAGTAATTAGATCATTAATTAATTATGTGCATATCATGTCATTAACATTAAGTAAACAGTTAAGCACATGTCATTAATTAAAGATTAGTTTTGCATATATAGGAAATGCATTCATATTAATAATGTGATTAATAAACTTAAAAGTGCCCTTAATCAACACTTGCATCTGGTATGGATCAGGATAGTGAGACCGAGTGAGATAAGATCGTTTTGCCCGGGGTTTCCATTATCGGGAGATTGTCCCAAGCCATTGCTGGAGGTCTCCTTATGATAGCGATCATGGGTAACGAGTTTCTGATGATCACTCAGCAGACCGACCGTCAGGCGGTACTGCGGTCACTTGATGGTTATTTGTGTTACACTATAGTATTATTTTTTCCTGTTGGACTTGACTCGGACCATGGGTATGTGCCACGATTATCAGACTTCCTCTCGTCTCTCCACGTATTCAGTTTACGGGTACTGCTTATTACTGCTCATTCCCTGTGGCCCGGGTTTGAGATTGGAGCTTCCTATAGGGTCAAGACGGGCGTTTGCTTTGGGCTCTGGATGTTCTGTAGGCACAGTTCCAGTCATTTTTGGGATTGTGAGATAGATTTTGGATTTTATGTGACTTATGATTGGACCATTGAGTGAGGGTGCTTCATTCTCGTATTATATATTATTTATACTTCGTATGATATTATATCATTAGTATCCTCTACTTCTCCAGATATTTTTCGGATTTCTTGGCATGTCATTACATGTAGTATAGTTGGTACCATACTCTCAGTTACACGTAGAAATTGCAGTTAGGATTAAAAGTGATTAACTTAAGTATGGTTTAGTTTCTAACTAGATTTTAACCAAGGCCTTATTGGCATATTCTTTTATCGCACTGAGTATTCATGTACTCAGCCCACATAATTGCTTGTGGAGCAGGTTCAGGTTTGACAGACATAGCGGAGGAAGATGTACTAGAAGACCAATCCGAGCTGGAGTAGCCATCTTATTATTATTATAGGATTTTGTTTGTTTTTGGCTGGAAATTTTGATATGTAAATATTTACCGGCCGCTTTGTTGCATGAACAAACAATTCCTTTATTATGTGATATTTATTTGTGATATTTGTTTCTGTGACACTGTTTTATAGCCTTACGTGTGCATAGTAGAGTGTGTACACGTGGCGGGGCTGTCTATCCCGAATTATGGCTTGGTTCGGGGTGTGACATCCAGAGATGAGAAAAAGGAAAGCAATTGGTACATAACATTAGCCTCAACGCTATCATTATCCTGATCTTCAAATAAACCAAAATTGTAACTACAATCCAATTGATACCAAACCCTATCAGAAAAAACCAAGTTCGAATCAGAATGTAAACATTTATTTATCTTTTATGATAACAATCAATTAAATCCAAGATCTTCATAACCAAATACTTCACAAACAATTATGATCTAATAAAAGAGACGACATACCATTCATACTAGCGGAAGACGGGACGACTGCCTTCTCCTCTGTTCTACTTCTCTTATACCTTCAAGTCTTGCTGAACAGAACTCGGTTTCTCTCTCTAACCCTTCTTTCTTTATCAGTATCTTTGATGAAGAAGAATACGTGTGTGTTTTTGGAAGAGAGAGGACCTCATCTTTATATAACAATTTCCTTTTAATTTGGTACGTCTATCGTATACCATTCCAATGGTTGAGATTAATCATAAAAATCAGATATTCTAATTATTAGAGCAATCAATTATGGCTTAGTTAATCGGGTCACATTATAATTGGAAACGTACAGAACATGCAGAATATAACCGAATTATTTGCAGTTACCACTTAATTAGTTGCGGTTTCCAACACAGAAATCATATATATCATTTATTCATGATTTATCGATATTTTCTGGTTAATCAAGCTCTATTGTATCTTTCGATTTCATTTTTTGCTCAATAGCCAAATTATATATCAAATTCATCGTTTTCTTATTCTCTTTTGAGTTATATTATCAATTTGTATCAATTTATATTATTTTGGCTTGATTTTGGAAAAAAAATCTTAGCTTTTGGTCTAATAGAGTTTGGTATCAATTGAGCTACGGTTCTGATTTCTGGTTCATTTGAAGATCGGGATTGTTATAAACACTATGTGGTTGTTTTATTCATAAGATAATTAATGAAATATAAAAACTATATTTTATAAAATATGAGTTTTTATTTACTTTTACTGTTGGTGTACCGTTAATGTACAATAGAGGTATCTTATCTTGACAATCTCCCGGTCATATAGAATAATTTTATCTTCTTGTATAAGAAAATAATAAAAATCATTCTCATTAATTAATTAACGCAAAGCACATGAAGCTCTGCCTCATAAACTAACAAATAGATACTTAGTTGCAGCTTCGTCGTAACCGTCATAGATTCAAGTTATATATATCTTGATGTATAATTAAGTATACTTTTTATTCATAGTAGTATAAGAAAACTAATAACAGCATATAATGAAAACAAAAATGTATTTGGTAGAGCTATTTTGGTTTATGAAAGTAAATGTTTTTATTCCCGTTAATGTAAATCCCAATTCCAATCAGCTAGCGAATATGTACCAAATCTCCTTGGTCTCACGGCCTTGATGAAAAGATGTAGACAAAAGGTAAATCAAATTGTGAAAAGTAACCCATCAGTCTTATAAAGCATTCGTGCATTTCTTTTTTTCTAGAAAATATTGACGGCGACTGTCAATGAAAACCTAGAGAGAAAACTAAAAACTAAGCTAAGTTGGAAACCAAAACATCAAAACAAAGGGCCTTAGCAACATTTCAAGTAATTCTTAGCCTCCAAAGCAATCCAGTGTACCAGAACCTGTACTGGTCTTGTGGAGCTCCTAAAAGTGCGATTGTTGCGTTCCAACCAGACGACATAGAGATAAGTGGTGAGTAGAGTTTGTTGATCGTTATTCAAGGCCGTGCTTTTGAACAACTGAAGAACAACTTCCGAGACACAAAAGGCAGGTGCCGATGCTGTGTCTGGTGGAGACAGTGTAACGTTCTCCGCAAATGAGTTGTGAAGGGGCACTCGAAGAACATATGTAAGCTGTTTTCCAAAACCACTGCAGAATCGCATAGTACACATCCTAGTTGTGTCTGTAATCCCCTCTTACCGAGCTGATCCTTGGTTAATAGCCTATCATTGGAAAGTAGATATAAGAACAGTTTAAGGGTAGGAGGAACCTTCAACTGCCATATCCAGTTGAAAGCTGAGACAAGTTTACCAGCTGAAATCCAGCATTTGTACGCTGAAGCTACCGAAAACCTGCCATCCGACGACCATCGCCATTGAATAGTATATGTGCCACTCGACGAGAGTGTAGTGGGCGCCATGGAGAGGATTGAATGTACTTCGAGCTGACGAGGTAGCGGGAGGATCTCAGTAGCTTGTAATAAACCGTCTTTGAGACATAAACGTGATCTCGGTGGTCTGAGTAGTCTTTTCTTCAGAAAGAAAAGGGGTTGTCCTCCCCAATTATCAAACTATTGAGTAGACGAGGGTTACTTGGTTGGCTTACTCTGATATTATGATTATTATTATCAATGCTGCATGAATAAGGAATTTGAATAAAAATTTAAAATTATGTGCTATTTATATTTCTTATTTAAATTTTAATATTTTATTAGAATATGAATAAGGACCGAATAAGCTCAAATTCCTTATTCATGTGTTGTTTGGGTTTCACGCGAATAAAGAATTTGGAGCTTATTCTTATTCACTCCTTATTCTTATGCATCCAAACATCCCGAGGAACAATAATTGTTTGTCGAGGCCCAAAATTACAGTTCTAATTATTAAGTGATAATTTCTGATACGGGATAAAAAAAATAATTAAAGAAAGACAAAGTTTACTTAATAATTACACTAAAATTTGTACTACTAATAACAATAACAATAACAATAACAACAACAACAATAATCATAATCATAATAATATTAGATCGTTTATTGTGCATCATGAATGCATAGACCCTTTTGTGCTTTATGGTCATTTTGTCGATATTTTTGCAAATTGACAAATTTTATTTAATAAATCTAATCTAAAAATTCAAATCTCAGACCAAACAAAATTTTATATTTTTTAAAATGTTCTTTATATTAATTATATCCAAACATGACAAGTTTTAAAAATTTTAAGAAATCAGTAAAATATTTTAAACAATTTAAAATTTGGTTTGATATGATATTTAAATATGTATATTAGATTGATTAAATGAGATCTGTCAATTCGTAAAAATAGCTACGAAAATGCACAAAAAATCTATGCGGAAGCCCTGATTAGCACGACAAATGGGCCCATAATGTAGCCCATTATGTCAAGCGTAAAGAAAGCTTAAAATCCAGCCCACTTTATTCACCGAAGCCGAATTTCAATTTTCTTTCTATTAATTTTATCTTATATCTTATAATAATAAAAACAGTTCCATTTTTCATTTTCCATTTCCTTTCGTCCTTTCCTGATCTCGATCCACCAACAAAAGAAAACAAAAACCCCGCGAAAACATTTCCATTCTCGCGTTGTCAGAGATCAGAGAAGAAGAGCAGACATAAACTAACTCGATCGAAGTTCTCCTCCATCAACGGTCGCGATGCTTCCACAGATGGGCGCCGCCGCGGAGAGCCTAAGCAAAGCCTCGTCTTTGGTGATGCGAATCGGCACCGATGCGCACCTCTATGACGACCCCGATGACGTCAGCATAAAACCCCTCCTTGAGAGCCGCTACGACTCCGAGAAGGTCGACGCTCTCAAGCGCCTCCTCGCTCTCATAGCCCAAGGCGCTGACGTGTCTCATTTCTTCCCCCAGGTGGGTCCCACTGTCTCTCTTACTGACAAATCTAATTCAGAAAGAAGGTCAAAAGAGTAATTTTTATTTGAATGATTTGGATTTGTTTTGCAATTTTTGTGCAGGTGGTTAAGAACGTAGCTTCCCATTCGCTAGAAGTGAAGAAGCTGGTGTACTTGTACCTACTACATTATGCTGACAAGTACAGTTTTCTTCTCTTGACCCTTTATTGTAATTAAATTGAAATCTGATACAATTGAATTGCAATCAATATATATTTTGTTAATTACTCAGGCGACAAAATGAGGCACTACTATCAATCAACTGTTTCCAGAAGGACTTGTCAGACACGAACCCCCTCGTCAGAGCGTGGGCCCTACGTGCCATGACAGGAATCAGATTGCATGTGGTGTCACCTCTGATCTTGGCTGCCATTACAAAGTGTGCTAGAGATCCATCTCCATATGTTAGGAAATGTGCTGCGTATGCTCTTCCTAAGCTATACAACTTACATCAGGAGGAAACTTCCTCTCTTGAACAGGTACCTTTTGATTGAGATTACCCACATTTGTGGTTTCTTTCCAAACTACAGCTAAATTGCATTCTGAGTTGGACTTATAGTTGTAGACATGGGTGGAGCCAGAATTTTTTTATGTGTGTCAGAAAAATACTAAGAAATTTTTTTCAATGCTGACATTATTATAAAAATTACTTAAAAGTATGATGTGTAGCTAATGGGGGTCAACTAGGGAACAATGATTCTATTTTTATTGGGTTTAATTATGAACTTTCTTAAGGAAATTGCATGCATAGTACTAAATGTACTACAATAACATGCTTAATTATGATAAGGGGATAACCTTTTTTTTTTTCCTATTGTCGTGGAGCATACCTTTCCTTGTAGATAAACTAATAATTATGTTTTATGTGCAAATAACTGTAAAAAAAAAAAATGCATTGGGTAGGTTGTAGAAAATGCAGGATCTCATTTGTGAAAGCACTAAACTGTTCAGTGTTATTTGCCAAAAATCCTTTGCATTTTGACCTATGTAATTACGGCTAAGGCTGTATTTAATGACAGCTTGTGGATGTACTACTAAGGGATAATTCGCCAGCAGTCGTTGGTTCGGCTTCAGTGGCATTCAATGCGATATGTCCAAACAATTATCCACTGATCTCGAAGCACTTTAGAAGGTTGTGCGAGGCTTTGCCTGATGTAGAGGAATGGTCTCAAATAATATTAATAGAGATCCTTCTTCGGTACACAGTTGCCAGACATGGTCTTGTCAGAGAATCAGTCTTATTTGCTGACGTCACACATGACTCGACTTTCAGCTCAGCTATGAGTAGATGCTATGTAGAAGGCCATGAATTATGGTCTGGGGATGGGGGAGGTTTTGAGGAGGTTGAAATGGGGACATGTAAGAATGAAGACGTGGATTTACTGCTGAAGTGTACAGCACCCCTTTTGTGGAGTCAGAATAGTGCAGTAGTGCTGGCTGCAGCAGGTGTCCACTGGATTGTGGGCCCTGCCGAAGAGGTTAAGAAGATTGTCAAGCCAATTTTATTCCTTCTGCGGTCATCAAGCGCGTCTAAATATGTGGTAATTTCCTTGTGCAAAATCTTTCTTGTTTTATTACATAAAGTTTGTAGTTGAAAATCAGGAGGAGCAAAAATATTATAAAAATAAATTTTCTCAAATACAAATTAGTATTCTTATATGCTTTATGTTAGTAGTCTCAAAAGCAAGCTTTAGTTGGTATGATTAAACAGATACAACTTGAAACAGCACTATGTTTTAAAATGTGAACAGCTTGCCCTTAATTTCATGATACTAATGTAAAATTTTAGTCATATTTACTTCATTGTGGTCATTGTGGTCAGCCACAATGAATTGATTATCTCAAGTTTTTCTCGATGTTATTTTTTCTAATTCATTTTTTAGTTTCTTGTTCTCTGAAACCATATCAATATTAAATTGACAAAGAAGAAATTTGAAATGAATAATAATATTTGCAAGGGAAATAAAAAAGATAGGAGCTAACTTGTCTCCCAAAGCTAAAGTAATTCCAATGCCAAGAAGAATGTTTGTTCAGAGTGTTCAACATGATCATTTAAAATTTGGGTGTCTTTGAAGTTAACAAAATTGGCACAACTTAAAATTCATACAGGTACTATGTAACATACTAGCTTTTGCCAAGGCGGCTCCTTTATTGTTTGACTCGTTCTATGAAGACTTCTTCATATCCAGCTCAGATTCCTATCAGATTAAGACAATAAAGCTTGAAATACTATCCACCATTGCCACCGAGTCTTCTGTTCCCTTCATTTTTGAAGAATTCCAGGTAAAACTTTTGAAAACATTTGGATTTGTTATTAGTACAGAAATAAAGTATGTGAACATTCCAAATTGCTTTTTATGTGCCAATAGGATTATATTAGAGATCCCGATAGGAGGTTTGTTGCAGATACAGTTGCTGTGATTGGGTTCATTGCTAAACGACTTGCAGTTTTGGCTGGTACCTGCCTTGAAGGGCTTCTGAAACTTGTACTTTCTGGTAATTGTTATTGCTCTTTAAATTTCGATGTCATTTTGTAAGGTAATTAAATGATGATTTACAAAATGTAATTTGATGTGCAGAGCCATTGGTTGGTGGTTCCTACCAGATTGAAGAGGAAGATGGTGTATTGGTTCAAGCAATTATTTCCATTAAATCAATTTTGAAGCAAGATCCATCTAGCCATGAGAAGGTTCCTCCTCAATAACCTTTCTGTAAAAACAAATTAATTGAGTTAATATTTTGCTTTTGCTATAATGTATCCTAATCTCAGCAGTGAGTTTGTCTGAAAAGGCACTTAATTTTTCGCTTTCACAGATATGCAAATAGCACCAAAAATATTTTTGGTTGCAAATATCCAAACGTTAGTTTAGTTTACTTCAAGAGTGTATATGTTCCTTGTAGTCTGCTAAATATTGAAAAGCTGTCTCTTACTAGAATTTATTTTGTTCTACAGCTTATTCAATTTTAGAATTCTCTTTTTACCAGAACTAATTATCTTGATATTGTTTATTTGAACAATGAACATGTCAATTGTCAGCAGCAGTTTTGTTTGTTTTGTAATTGAATTTAGATTTTATAGCTTGCTTTTATTTTCTTATGAAAAAGGTGGTGTGTGTCATTGTAGATAAAATAAATCTTGTTTGTGCGTTATTTTGATTTGCTTCATTTGTATGTATTTATAGACTTGTCGTTGTCTTATAATTTTATATTTGTGCTGAAGGTAATTGTTCGTCTGGTTAGAAATTTGGACAAGATTAAGAATTCGGCAGCACGGGCTTTAATTATTTGGATTTTTGGAGAATATAGTTCTATGGGAGATGTTATTCCCAAAATAGCCCCCACAGTGCTCAAGTACCTTGCATGGTCATTCCGTTCTGATGAGGTTGAAGCTAAGCTGCAAATCCTTAACACGTGCGCTAAGGTTCCCCCTCTCTTTCCTGCTTGCTTTATCTAATTCAACACTATTATTATGTTGTGAGCTGTCCTTAAAGTAGTAATGATATTTGAAAAGCGCTTTGTATTTCTTTCTTTGCAAAAAGATTAAAAAAAATTCTGCTTTCAGAAATCAAAATTTGGTACCAATTGTGGAATAAATTGGTCACAATAGCCCTCGCAAGATATTAAAATGAAAATAGAGGTGGCTTTTCTACTAGTTAACTGAAGATTGCCCGTTATCCCTATGTAAAATATCAATGATGAGGTATAGTAATTTTTTTCCTCAGGTTACTGCAAAAACGAAAGGGAACAATGAAGATTCAACTTTATTCAAGAAAATATTAAACTATATTCTCCAATTGGCTACATTTGACCAAACTTATGACGTACGTGACCGGGCACGGTTCATCAGAAACCTCATGGGGAGCGAAACAAAAAACAATTTAGATATTTTTAGAGACCTAACTGAAAGCATGTTTTGCACAAAACCAGCTTCTTCACCTTATCCTTCTGCCAATATTCGGGTCTTCCTTCCTGGATCTCTCTCGCAAGTGGTTCTTCATGCCGCACCAGGTTATGCACCATTACCAAAACCTGGTAGTGCGGTTATTGAAAATCCTGCGGGTCTCGATAACTCATCTGATGTTGATGAATCTGAAGGGTCAAGCCCCCAGTATTCAACAGAGGATAATAGGTCAGGTTATGATACAGGTACTGAAGAGACAAGTGAAAATGGAGATTATGAAGAGACCCCTTTGGTTAATATATCTGAAGCAAATGTTGATCAAGGGCAAACAAGTCAGAATGATATGTCAAATTTTGTTTCTACTGATCTGTCAGAAATGATGTCCCGATCGGCGCTCGAGTCATGGCTAGATGAAACTCCGAGTTTCTCTGACGGTGCTTTTGGTCAAAGTCAAAGTCAAAATGTTTCAACTTCTAATGCAAGGGTTTCTTTTAATGATCGAAATTTCAAACTTAAGCCAAGAAAAAGCCATGTTTTGTTGGAACCGGCAAACTCTGATGGATTACGGATCAGTTATTCATTTTCAACTGAGGTCTCATCTGTGTCGCCCTTGTTGGTTTGTATGGATCTGTTATTTGAGAATTTTGCAAAGGAGACTTTGAGAAATATCAATATTAAATTTGAGGAGGCTTCTGGAAGTTCCATATCTGGGCCTACTGATCAAGTCTTGGAAGACTCTGCAAGGTGGGTTATTTTTATTTCTCCTTTATGTCTCATTTAAAATTTTATGCCTATTTTGTAAATACTAAAATTTCATGTTTGTGGCAAAAATCTAAAGCTAGAGTTGTAGGTTGATCCATGCCATACCTGTAGGAATTGCTATACTGCACAAGGATTGTTTTCACCCATTTTTTACTGATAACAATTGAAGGTTATACAGCAATTAGCTGGTAAAAAGTAATCAGATCCATTTACAATCATAAGAATATTCTAAGAATTCATAGGTTAATATAACTAAACAAGCTAACTAATAACTAGCATTTCATAGAACACAAAAAGATCAAAATGCATGATAATATTATGTACAAAAGACACATGCAAAGTCTGTAATATTACATAAATGTAATATGTTATATTGCAAGTAACCTTCAAAATAACTGAGTGGTATGGAACACCCTTTGCCTGTACCCTATGGAAGAACTTAATCCATACCTATTGTACCCATAACCAGTAAGCCATGGCTACAAAAAATAATCTGTAGCCGTACATGCATAGGATGCAGAGAATTCACTTGTTTCCTTTAAAATTGGGAATGGCAATCCTTCTTTGTTTTTGAGGAAAATCATTATTTTAATTCTTTGGTCATATCTAACCGTTTCAGTATTTTATTGGAAAAGAACATGGAAAGAGGGGCAGGTGCCTGAATTCCCATTCCCTTGCTTTATAGTAACTGAGTTGTATCTTTTCTTCAAGGGATAGACTTGAATTAGTTTCTTATTATGAATTGTAAAAACTCTTGGCAGAAGTTCACGTATGTAAGCCCATAATACCTAACATATTCGAATAAAAGAATGACCACATGAAATCAACAGTCGCAACTGTAGTGTTCTACTTATTATTTACAAATTCTACCATTTTCCTACATTTTAATTTAATCATTCTACTTTGCTTACAGCGTGGTTTCACCAGATAGAATACCAACATTGCTCCCTATGGAAGAGATTCCTCTCCTATCTCCAAATGAGACAGTAAAGAGAATTCTTCAAGTGAGATTTCAACATCATCTTCTACCTCTCAAACTGCATGTTTTATGCAATGGTAAAATGCATCTAGGAAAGCTCTGGCCTGACATCGCCTATTTCTTGAGGCCGCTTTCTCTTGATATGAATTCCTTTGTAGAGAGAGAGAAGCAACTTCCTGGCATGTTTGAGTGTTCTAGAAGGTAAGTTCTTGTGCTTCGTATGCACCATAATTTTACTAGTTTATACTTTTACTTTGCTGATATATTGGTTACCAGTACGATTGATGCTGATATATTTTATATCGACATTTTTTTAACAGAACAGCATAATGAAGTTGCAGAAAATTTCTCTTTTATTATTGTAATATTTCTATTATACCTAGTTTTCCATTATCAACATTCTGTGACACTAATATTAGAGTGTAGCCCATTGGAAAAAATATATATACTTTTTAAATTATGCATCGGCAAAAGTCAAATTAACTTAAGGATTGTTTAATTCTTACAGTATATTAAAATGTAAAATTTTCATAAATAAGAAATTGGTTAAACAAAAGGTTGCTGTTATTTTAGTTTACTTTGTCAACGCAACTGGTGTTTTTATGCAAATAGTAAGAGAAAATGAAGTAATTTATGTTGCTAATTTCATTTGTCTCAACAATGCGTCAAAGGATTAACTTAAGAGCACAAAACCATTTATTGTAGGTGCACTTTCAGTGACCATCTCCAAGAGCTTGAACAAAACGAAAAGATCTCAGTTAATGCCGACAAAAACCTAGTTGTTGCTCATTGTTTTGCAGTAAAGATTCTGAGCAGCAGTAATTTTTACCTTGTCTCAATGGACATGCCTGTCTCTCTGAAACCTGATGACATGTCAGGTCTGTGTTTGAGGTTTGCTGGTGACGCTATAAACAGCTCGAAGCCATGTTTAATTACTGTCATTGCACATGGTAACTTAACAGAGCCATTGGAAGTCACTGTGAAGGTAAATTCTGAGGATACTGTTTTTGGGCTTAACCTGTTAAATCGTCTTGTAGCCGTTGTACAATGACATTCCACTCTACTATACCCTTCTGTCTCCTATTAATTTATTTATTTTATTATGATTTAAATTTTTGGGGTTACACTTTGGAGCAGTGGGTTGTAGGCTTCCTTTTTGTGATTTATAAATTATGCTTGGAAGAATTTTATGCTGGATGGTTAAGATTCAAATATTTAATTCATATCACGGTGCTGAGAATGTGTGCATTTTGAGTAGTACTGTAAATTTAGAAATTGTTGGTTTTGATAGGAACTGTTTATTGTTAGCTTTTATTTTCCGCGTCATGTAATTTGAACTATCTGCTAATCAAATCTTGGTGTAAAAAGTAGCTCTTTCGGGGCCTAACTAGTGAAGTTGCATTAGCATCTCTGAACAACAGTTTAATTGTTTTATTTTTTAAGTGTGGTTCTCAGCTATGTTAGTGTGAACGGTTAAAGCGTTAATTTGGATATAGTTGAGTATGAAATTTTGAACAGTTAAAGCCTTAAAGGTAGTGCATGTATCTTACGGTTGAAAGTGTTAATGTGACATAAATGAAGCATAAAAAAGTAGGGCATCTATTTGAAAAATAACTCGTAAGTACCGGTACATATCAATTAACTGGCAGCAAACGTACTATCTCCTCCTGTACTTTTTTTTTTTTGGTAATGAGCCCGCGGGCAGTCTCCTCCTGTACTTGCACCTATTGGTACCTTTCATTTCCCAATTTGGATAATGACACATGAGCGAAAACATAACAATGTAGTCATTATTAAACAGGAAGTGAAGAGTAGTTGTTTCTGCATGATATCTGAAATTTAAACAATGCATTGCTATTTCAAAAAGTAGCACATAGCAAAACATTTACAATTCAAAGATTCAAATTATAGTTACTTTATAACAAAAAAGCAATTCTCTCGTGAAATGAGATTTTTTTTTTTTTTTTATGAATCTTTCTACTCGCGAAAGGGAAAACTACAATATATATATATATTGCTAAGCACACATCAAATGTGCTGTTTTAATCACAGTGTTGTCAATACTAGACCGGACGGACCAGACGTTATTAACCCAAGTTGAGGGTTGATTTAAATGGCTACACGTGCTTGTCGCACGGGCTGTGATTGAGCCGGAGGAACTCCAGGGTGTGATTCCAAAGGAGCACGTTATGTCATATGTAAAAACTGAAAAGAGAACTTAAATAGGTGAATATTTAATTATCTAATCACCGTGGGCTAATCTTCTGTGTAAATGTAATGGAACCGGAATATATGCAATTGAGTTATTTATAGAATGTAATTTTAGCATCACAAACCTCACCTATGGTAAAATGCATGCTCGATTTCTACTTCAAATACTCAACCTGCCTGATGTTTAGACCACAACCATGAGTATCAGCGCATGCATTGGCTGCAGAGTAACAAAAAAAAAAAAAAAAAAAAAAAAAAATTCTAATTCAAATATAACAAGTTATGGCTATGGGGCTATGAGTGGCAGGGTCTTGATAAGTTTAATAGGTAATGAATCATGCATCTCCAAACAAAAGTATTAAATTGTTTTATTTAAAGTAAGATTCTCAGCTATATAAGTGCGAATTGATGAAGGTGTTAAGTTTGATATAGTTGATTATTTGAGTTGTGACAATATATGAGTGTTAATTTTTTTCAAGTGAAAGTGTTAATGTAACATATATATGAAGCAATAAATTAGTGTGTTTATTTAAAAAGTAACTCAAATGGGAGTAAAAGGGTTTTGCTTCGTCATTTAATTAACTAATGAGAACTGTCTCGCCATCTAGCTTTCAGAAAAATAAAAAATACAGATGTCTGTCTCATTCAGGTTTTTTTCGTGCGTTTAATTATCAATCGTAACTTATGTGAAGCTTTAATTTTCTTATTTTCCGTCTGTAAATTGTTTTGGTATAAATTTGTGAGAAGGTTTCTCTTTAGTTATTAAATTTTAACATTGACGTGTTAAAAATTGGACGGTCGAGTCTTTAATAATTTAGACTCACGATGCAAGAGTGGGGGCGAAAAGTTGATTTTGTTGATCCTTTCAGTTAGATAACTTGAACCGTTGATCTCAGGGGCGAAGCTAAACTTAATTTGGTGGGTCCCTTGACCCGGAATGGGATCCTCTGGACGTCCATCCTCTGGACGTTTGGTGGACGTCTCGGATCTGGACCGTCTGATTTAATCTCAACGGCTATAAGGGAGCCCCGTGCATTCCACCACACCCGAAAAAAATTTTGGCCCGAAAAAAATGAACCGTCTGATTTAATCTCAACGGCTCCGATCAAACCATCCATTGGACGTTTTTAAAAAAACGTCCAGAGGATCCTGGTTCCCCTTGACCCACCTTAAAAAAAAATTCCTCGAGTTAACGATAATTTTTTAACGGAATTGATAAGTGTCAAGTGAAAAATCATCCGCACCATCTAACTCTCCCCTCCCCTCCATCTTTCGTTTTTTTCCGCACGTCTGGGTGAGCTTCTCTCCCTCCCTCACGCGTCCTTCCGCCCTCATGCGCCCTTCCTCCCTTCCGCTCCCTTTCGTCCTTCCCTCCACCCTGGTGATCTATTTTTCCTTCCTCCCTCGCGCTCCCTTCCATCCTTCCCTCCTCCTTGACGATCTATTTTTCCTTCTTCTCCCTCACACTTTATCATGCGTTTTTAAAATGAACATATATAACAATAAATTGAACATATACAAAGATAATATGAACATAGTGTATATATAGAACAAAAATGAACAAACATAATTAATAAACTGAACAAATATAACAACTAATTGAACATAAAAAGAAAATAAACTAAACAAATGTAACAAACAATGTCGACTCGTAAAAAAGTAAAAGTGAGCAAGTAAACTAAACAGAAACGACAAATAATTGAATAGATATAACAAACATGTTGACTCATAAAAAAATAAAAGTGAATATAAAATGAACAGATATAATAAAAAATTGAACAAATACATAAAATAAATTGAACACATATGACAACATAGATAACAGATAAAAAAACAAAGTGAACAAATATAAAAATAACTACATAAGAAATAAAAAGAACATATCAAAAAAACAAAGTGAATACATAATATAACAAATTGAATAGATACAACAAACAAAATAAACAGATATAAAAATTAAAAGATTCGAAAATCAACTAAATAGAACAAACAAATTGAACACATAAATTAAAAATAAACATATAGAAGAATCAGTGAGAAATAGAGAAGAAAAATCACCTGTGAGCACGAGAAAGAGGAGAAGACAGAAGAGATTGAAAGGAGGTAGCGCGGAGAAGGGAGAGGGAGAGAGGGGAAGGTGCACTCGGTAAGAGAAGCACTGTGGTGAGAGGAAGGTGCTTCAGAGGAGATGAGGTGCTGAGTGAGGGAAGGTGTACTCGGATCGGAGGAAAGGTAGCGTGGGTGAGGGGTAGATGCGCTCGGATCTGATCAGATCGCTGGTTGGATGCGGAAAAATAAAGGGAGCGATTTCGCTGGATGGCTTGGATGGCGAATCGCTGGTGGTATGAATCAATTACCATTTTTTAATTAAAAAAACAAAGCATAAGGAGGCCGGACCCATCTCAGAAATATGAAGGACCCAGGTAGACAGGTCGCGTTTGATTTGAATCACATAATGACTCTTGAAAAATCGCATATGGACCCAAATCATGTTCGTTCCTCTGCAATGAAACTTATTAAGATACAATTTGAGATGGCTGGATGAATAATTGTCTTGTAGCATATATATAGAAAGAGATGTGTTCAAAGATATTCCTAATGAAATGCAAAATTATCTGAAAACGAAAACTTGTAGAGAAATTTTGTATTTTTTTTATTATCTTGAATTATTATTATGGATATTGGATACATTATTTTGGATCGTGTGTTGTTACTATAGATATATTTGATTTCTCATAATTTTTTTATGTCACATTGTATTAGAATTATTTATTTCTGAACATTATTGTTATATTATATGTATATTAGACGTTATGTCGTACATATATTTTTAGAAAAAAAAAAAAAATTGGACCATATTGACATGAATTCCTAGCTTCGTCATTGGTTGATCTCTTTAAGGCTAGTCTAGTGCTCTTATCACTGAGCCAGTAAATCACGTGCTATAATCAAATTATATGTAACACATTTTCAGTATTTTATTTTGATAACCTAATTGAACTACGTACTGACGTACTGTTGTGTTTGACTTGAAGAGCTTGACTGAACAGACACTAACGCTAATGTGACCAGATAATCCATAGATCAAATTCACTTTGCTAAACACTTCTTAGGGAATGAAAATAGAGAGATTTGAATGACCAAAAGGAAAGTAAATAAAATCCCTGTTGACAGCTTCTGTCAACCCTCTCAAAAAATAATAAAAAAAAATAGAGAGGTTTGTGTTTATCAACCATAATTCTCATGGATCTCAAATTCTGAAATACACTTTACTATAATTTCAACCATATGAGTTCAGACTTCAAAACATAAAAAATCTTTGCAGCCTATTTATTTCAGTAACAATTATGGATATATATATATCAACTATCTGTATATGTTCAGCAACAAAACATAAGATACATACGATGCATATACCGAACCCAATACATAGGAAACTACAGAGCTCGTATCCAAAACAACAACTATATGCTGAATTCATGATGCCTACGGGCCTTTTAATTTCAAAAAAAAAAAAAAGAATTCATGACAAACTCGTTCTATTTTTCTTTGTTAATTAATTTGTTTGGTAAATAGTATAAACATGTAAACTTCTTTCAATAGTTCCAGAGAACAGGAAATGAAAATCTAAATAAGTAATTAGGTGAGGTGTTTATGCTCGAAGCTCTACATATTTAAATCTCCTTGAATACCATATTTTACATTTTAAAAGAAATTAACTATTTTGATTCAGATTTTAAAATTAAAGGGTACACGACTAATTAGTTAGATTAGGACTTTCTAAATCTCAAAATTACTAAGAGATTAAAAAACAAACATTATGGAGAAAAAAATATTCTCCATGAAGATTTCATTATGGAGAAAAAAATTAAGCGGTTTAGTCCTTGATAATTCAAACATGTTGAATTCTAACATTACTCTTAAATTTTTATTATTATTTTAATAAATAATTCAACACTCTGGAACAATGCTAATATATAATTATGCTGTGTACCATCTCGTGGATATTGAGATACTAATGCATCATAAATTTTCTTACTACACTGAAATAAAAAAAAAATTTAAAATTTAAAATTGAGAAAACACAACCGGGTGGTAAGAAAAAAAAAAAAAAAAAAGAGAGCGCTAAGCACACGTGACATATGCTGTTTATTTTCAAATTTAAACACCCTCGGCCGACGCATAAGATTCTTCTTTGCTATCAACTTTCGAATAGCTACACGTGCGTGTCGCACGTACTGCGCCGTTGGGGCCGAGGTAACTTCAAACTGCGCTTGCATACGAGCACATATTGTCTGGCCGAAACATGGTACTTATAAGGAAAACAACTCGTTAATTTACCTCTGTGGGATAATCTGCTCTCTAATGAAACCGGAACATAAAAGTGAGTTAATAAATATAGAATGAATCTTAATTAGCCGGTGGCGTCTCCTCTACTTTCACCGACCTAATCTTTCTGTACTGTTTCCGAAAGTACCAAATTGTGTAGCATTCAATTAAATGTTTATATTGAAATTTATAATAATATTATCATAATGTCATTTAAAAGATTACTCAATAGATCATGTTCTAGTATATCTGATGACATGTAAGGTCGTGCCTGACGTTTGCTGGTGAAGTTCTAAACAACTACATATATATATATATATATAGAGAGATTGGCTAAAATGCTTTTTAAAGCATAGAGGGTCTGTGCTTTAAACTTTTGGTCCATTGGATCTGGTCCAGATTCGCGCACGGATTGAATTGGACGAATCTGGACAGACCCTCTATAGATGCTGACAGGTCAGAGATGGGAAGAGATGAAGAGAGAGGTGGCCAAGATGGAGCGCCAGATAGATGCTGACAGGTCAGAGATGGAGGAGCTGATCAAGCGCATACAGGAACTCGAGGGAAAGAGGGGCTTCGAGTCAGAGCTCTTCCAATTTTCCCACGAGTTGGTCAACATGCGCTATCGTGGCCTCACACCCATCTCCGGCGCTGAGATGGCTCGCCTTCAAGAGATCCGAGACCTCGCACTCACAGCATGAATCAGTACTCAGCTGCTGAGGGCAAGCTTCCTGCTTTCATCAGTTCTTTTGTCAAACCCGAAGAAGGAACTGTTGCTGTAACCGATTTAATAATGGTACATGGAGATAATTAATTAATGATCTGACCATGTGGTGGTGAAGCTGTATAACATCTATCTGCTGTTGATCTATCAGTGAAATTAATTGGCTCCTGGGGTGTCATGTTTAGGTTTGTTTGGACAAAATTTAAGCTACTCTTTTATTGTTTTTTTTTTTATTTTGTTTGGAGGCATGTTGTTCTATTCTACCGTTATTCTGCCTACTAAGATTGAACTTAAAAGTAGATGAAATGCTTGTCAACTCTCTCTTGAGCAATATGCAAATGCAAGCCTGGCCTGTTATTTATTATGTGATTATTTTAAATTTACTGCGCCGGTTATTCAGATTTTTTTAAGTCTAGGACATACTCAAGCTAATAGCAAAATAGTCGTCTCTATGTGTGTGTGCGCGCATACCTCCTTTGGTTCCAAATATTGTTAAATAATTAAATTTTGTATAAATCTATTTGAAATAAAAAAAATGGTCATTTATTTTTAATTTCAATATTCATAAATGATTGGCTTATCGTTTTTTGAATGAGCATTTTTTTATTCCAGAAATTGCTAACTAATAAATTTTTTTTTAAAAAAATTTGGTTTCTCTTGTACGGATATATTTCAAGTACCAGGACTGAATTTCTTTTAATATTTCTTCTTGTTATCGGAGGCATTGCTATTTGCTGGGTAGGACGTTTTTTCCTTTTTTTTTTCATTTATGATGTGTGAATAAATTCACTCTGTTTGCAAATCTCGCAAATACGCAACTCTTCTAGGAATCAGGCCTTATTCAAAACTCAAAAGAAACATCGGACCCTCTCCTGGCAAATTTATGCTCACTATTAGAAAAATAGCTAGATAGGTATCTAAAATTTGAATAAATATTTTTTGATATATGGAATAACTCTGTTAGGGCATCCATCAGCCGAGCTACATAGTACGCCCTCCTTCCATGGATCCTTGTCAGCTGAATAAAAATTAAGTTAATTTTGTGAAAAAAAAAGAGAATAAAACACCTAAAGTAATTGATTTTCCAAATTGAACATCTAACATATATATGGAAATAAAAAATTACAAATCCAAATTATCATATAGTATCGTCATGTTTAATTTTCTCAGAGTACCTTGAAATATGTTGGCTGCTTTGTGGCCAATAATTTTGAATTTATTCGGGCGAACTTGTCTTGCCTAACCAACAAAAATTTCCAGATCATTCAAAAGGGAAATTGCAACTTTGCAATTTGGAGTCAGAAACACAAAAATAAAGAAGTAAATAGATAAGAGAACAAAATAAATCTCGAAAGGTTCCAGATCAGCAATGTACTCTAGCGCTGTTTCAATCCGACCACAAGTACATATGGGGTATCTTACGATGTATTCGCATCCCATGCATTCCTGCGTTTCTCTATGCTTGAATATATAGGTAGCGTTGGACTCCATCTCTCTATCTTTCTCCAGGCCATGCCAGAGAAAGCGACCAGTCGAGGATTGCGGAGATAACCACTGCTCCTCTCTCTCTCTCTCTCTCTCTCTCACACACACACACACACAGAGCGTGGAATTGAAATCGGAAATGAAATGAAAAAAGGAAGCTGGGCAATGGTAAAAATTGAATTACCAAAATATTTCCTCAACTTGGAGTTGGAGAGGGTAGGTGGTACCCAACGGCCCTACACATGACACGTCATCCCTTCTCTGTCTACACGTGGCATTGGCTTCAAATTGTTCATGGGATGCTCGAAACTCTTCAAAGTTCAAACAATTTCTCTTAAAAATAAAAATAAAAAAAATCAAACACCCACCCACTACGAAACATGTTGCAACCTGAATTTGCAAATTATAACAAAAAAAAGGATAATTAAACCAGCTCGCTCCAAGATTTTTGCTACTCAAGTACTCATTAGTGCTGCATTGTGCATAACTGGGCCTTGTTCGTCAAACCCGGATAAAAATATTTTGGACCTTTTTGACAATCTATTGGATTGATCTGTATCGATAAAGTTATAGGTCCAAAAAATATATAATATATAATAATAATAATAATAATAATAATAATAAGAAAATAAAAGTAATTTAAAGTCCTTAAACAAGATAAATAGCATACGAGAGGAACTGCAAGAATCCACAATTTGACTTAGGTTATATAATGAAAAGTTATATGCCTTAACGATATGAAATGATTAATATAATATTCCCTGCTAATGCGCCGTACTGTTGTCATGTGAATTATGCCCTATATATAAACCAAATTTGTTTGAAAGTACCCGGCCTATGCTAGCATATACACAGGTTTCCATTCATAGGGACGAGTTGAGTATCGATTCTTATTCAATTCAATTAACACATAAACAAATCAAATACTTGACTATATCAAAATAACACTTAATGTAGCATAGAATCATATACACAGGTTTCCATTCACAGGGACGAGCTGAGTATCGATTCTTAATCAATTCAATTAACGCATAAACAAATCAAATACTTGACTATATCAAAATAACACTTCATCATTTCACACTTAATGTAGCATAGAATTACACTTAGAAGTAATTTAATTTAATATTTAATTCTTCAATGGGCGCATCCACCTGTGATCAAATACAATAGACCAAATGTGTGGTGCTAAACATACATTCTATAATTAACTCAATTTCAAATATTCCGGTTCCGTTACACAATAGATTATCCCACGATGATCAGCTAAATAGGTATTTAACTATTTAAGTACTCTCTTCACAAAGGACATGATGTGCTCGTATGAAAGCACACCTTGGAGTTCCTCCTGCTCCAACACAGCAAGTGTGACACGCACTTGTGTAGCCATTCAAAAACACTTATCGACCCAAAAGGCCGAATTCCTGCGGCGGCTATATTTGGGTCCGAAACCATTGTTTCAATACGTCCGCGGCACCGTATTCAGAAACATTGGTTGACCGGTTGGTGGACCGGAACAGCACATGTCATGTGTGCTTAGCAATCTTTTTTACCACCTTGTTATTTCTCAATTTTTTTTTCTTTTTAGCTTTTCCCTTTAACGAGTCGTAACTGATTTTCATAAAGCACCAAAGGAAGCTAAACGCACCCCCAAAAAATTATATCATAATAATAAATAAATTATTTCTTCTGAGAGTGGAATGTCATTAATTAACAATGGCTACAATACGGTTTAATTGGTTAAATCCATACATAGCTTCAGAATTTACCTTCACAATGACAGTAATTAATTAAGCATGGTAACATGGTTTCCAGCTGTTTAAAACTTCTTTTATATATATATATATATGTATATTTATATATGTAGCTGTTTAGAACTTCACCAGCAAACCTCAGGCACAGACCTCACATGTCATCAGATATACTAGAACATGATCTATTGAGTAATCTTTTTAAATGATATCATGATAATGTTATTATAAATTTCAATTTAAACATTTAATGGAATGCTACACAATTTGGTACTTTCCGAAACAGTACAGAAAGATTAGGTCGGTGAAAGTAGAGGAGACGCCACCGACTAATTAAGACTCATTCTATTTTTTTTTTTTATTTTTTTTTTTTTTAAGAAAAGAAAGACTCCCAAGGAGGGAGGCCTGCATTTACATTACATAACTTGCACACATACATCGTCTGAAAGTCACCAAAATGACTTAACTGAATAAAATATTGCTCCGTAAGGGAGACTTCTATCCAAATCTTAAACCACCAACCAAAAAAACTGAACAGAAAACAGCACAGTATCACAGGTAAAAAGCAACCAAATAATCAAAATCTAAAGACTAATTCTGATCATCAGCTGCATTGCTTGCAGTTCCAGAGCCAGCTAGCGAGAAGAAGTCCTGCTCCATTCCAATAGTAGTGCATGTCCAAAATAAGAAAAAGCTGAAAATGAAAGCACAAATATTGACAGCCCGAACCTCTGCAATACCATTAAAAATCCTACTATTTCGTTCACCCAAATTACCCACATAAAAGCTGCACACAAACTGAACGCCTTACTTCTACGCTCCTTTGGTAAATTGAAAAAATCTTCCCAAATATCATAAAGATTAGTAGCCATAACCCTGCAACCCCACTTATTATAACGATTAAACAGTAACCAGAAAGTACTAACAAAAGAGCAATTAACAAACATGTGATCAATAGTCTCACTAGCACCACAAAGACACAAGTTGGGTCCATCTGACAGCCCCTAATTATTAATATATTCTGTTAAAGAGCAACATTGGCCCAAAAGCCCATAATGAAAAATCTGGAATTTTCTTGAGACTCCATCACCGATCTTGGCTCCAAGTATATTCTAGAATTTGTTAGTATAATCTATATAAAATGTAGAGATCTAATGTATAATCTAGAAACATCATCAACCGACTTATGAGTCCTATAAATAGAATGCTAGGCCATGTGTTTGTATCATCCAAAAATCAAGTCCAAGCAAAGCAAATCAAATCCACTTGTAAGAGTGTAGTAGTTAGGAGGTGTAGGAATAGTTGAGTAGTAGAGTTATAATCTTGGAGGTACAATATTAAAGAAATAGAGGTTGTAACGATAGTTTTAGTGATAATAAACAAGAAATTTTGAGCATAGCGCCTCGCCTCTACTCAACAATCTGGTATCAGAGTGCCAGGTTCGAGCCAGTGCTGTCAGAGCGGACGGTCGGGTTTCGTGCGAAGGTCACGCATAGTGTCGGGAGTTGCGATTCCTAGAAGAGGCTTGCTAGACGTCGTCAACCTAGCCGAAGCCATGGATTTCGCAGGTACGACTAGTGGTCTTAAAAAGTTAAATAACACCAATTATACAAATTGGAGAACCTGCATAGAGTCTTACCTACAAGGTCAAGACCTATGGGAGGTAGTCGGCGGATCTGAGACAACTTCGCCGGAGGTTGTAGAGACCACGGTACCAGTAGGTGACCCAGACCCAAATCAAACCCCAACCTCGACCGGAAGAAGAACCCCATCCGTAGAGAAATCGAAAGAAACCGAAGCTCTACGGAAATGGAAAATCAAGGCCGGGAAGGCCATATATGTACTCAAGACGACCATAGAAGAAGAGTTGCTTGTGTACATACGAGATGCGGCCACACCTAAGGTCGCATGGGACACTCTGGCAACGTTGTTCTCCAATAAGAATGATGCCCGCCTCCAACTACTCGAAAGCGAGCTCATGACAATCTCACAAGGGAGCATGACGATCAACCAATACTTCACGAAAGTGAAGTCGTTATGCAACGAGATTGCACAACTCGACCCTGAAGAAAAAATTAGCGAGCAACGTATGCGAAGGATCATCATCCACGGTCTTAAGCCCGAGTATAACGGGTTCATAGCGGCAATCCGAGGATGGCCAACTCAGCCAACCTTATTGGAGCTTGAGAATCTGCTTGCGAACCAGGAGGCTCTAGCGAGGCAAATAGCCGGAGTCTCGCTACAGCAAGAAGAAGAGGCGCTATTCAGTAGCCGCAGGAAGGGTCGATCCGACAAGGAGTCGAAAGGCAGACCCAATCATAGGCCAAATCAACAAGGAAGGCCGAAGGAGAAGAGTAACTCTTCAGGGGGAGCTCGCAATCAGAGAAGCAATAATCGCCAGCCCAAGGATCAGGACGATAGTTGCTACAACTGTGGCAAAAAAGGACATTATGCTCGAGAGTGCCGGTCCAAGAAGAAGGTCCAGGGGAACGTGGCAACGTCAAAGGAGAGTCGACATGGCAAAAACCATGAAAGCAGCAGTGAAGACGATTGGGATGTCGAAGCTGACTGCGCAGTTGCAACTATTGAAGCAAAGGAGGTGCAAGAAGAGAAGCTGGAGGTCGCACTGACTGCGGTGACCAAGTCAGAGCGAATCAACTACGAGAGTGACTGGATTGTCGACTCTGGTTGCTCAAACCACATGACCGGCAACATCAAGAAACTTGAAGACTTGGAGAAGTATAATGGAAGGCAGGTGATTGTGACCGCCAACAACTCCAAGTTGCCAATCGCCTACATCGGTAAGACAACAATCCCTTCTCGCTTCAACCCAGAGCCGATAGAGTTGCAACGAGTCTACCATGTTCCCGGCATGAAGAAGAATCTTCTGTCGGTTTCACAACTGACGGCACAAGGCAACTATGTGTTGTTCGGACCACAAGATGTTAGAGTGTACCGCAACATAAAGACATTAGGCACACCAATCATGGAGGGCCGAAGAATGGAGTCGATATATGTGATGTCGGCGGAGTCGGCCTATGTAGACAAGACTCGGAAGAACGAGACATCCGATCTCTGGCACGCACGACGGGGGCATGTGAGCTATCACAAGCTGAAGCTCATGATCGAGAAGTCGATGGTCAAGGGCCTATCAGACATGGAGGTACGCACCGACATAGTATGTGCGGGGTGTCAATTTGGTAAGGCACATCAACTTCCTTACCAACAATCAAAGTTTAGAGCTAAGGAGCCCTTGGAGCTAGTTCACTCAGATGTCTTTGGGCCAATCAAGCAAACGTCTATAAGCGGCTCAAAGTACATGGTGACCTTTATCGACGACTTCTCGAGGTACGTGTGGGTGTACTTTATGAAAGAAAAATCCGAGACACTTTCCAAATTTAAGGAGTTCAAAGAGAAGGTGGAAAGTGAGCTCAACAAAAAGGTACGGTGTCTTCGCACTGATAATGGAAGAGAATATGTATCACACGACTTTGACACCTACCTAAAGAAGCACAAGATCCGACGACAGTTAACCTGTCCCAACACCCCACAACAAAATGGCGTGGCAGAAAGAAAGAATCGTCACATTGCTGAAACATGTCGAAGCATGATACACGCCAAGAATGTGCCAGGGAGATTTTGGGCCGAGTGCATGAAGACGGCAGCACACATCATCAACCGTCTACCTCAAGAGAAGATGGGTTTTATGTCACCATTCCAGAAGCTTTGGAAGATCAAACCCACTGTAAGTCATTTCAAGGTTTTCGGTTGCGTGTGCTATGTATTCGTGCCTGATCATCTTCGAACCAAGTTCAACAAAAAGGCGGTACGATGCATCTTCGTCGGCTACGACGATGAAAGAAAGGGCTGGAGGTGTTGTGATCCTACAAACGGGCGCATTTACACCTCAAGGAATGTAGTCTTTGACGAAGCCTCGTCATGGTGGCCATCAAAAGATGTGATCCAGTCAGAAGCAAAAGACATGGAGGCGGAGATTGAAGAGATGGCAAAAGACATAGCACGAGATGATCATGAGGTCCAAAGTGATGGCGATAAGAGCTCAACTCCTTCAAAGTCCAAGAGTCCGTGACAGACAGGAGTGCATGAAGAAGTCGAAGATGCGACTCCGCAACTGCCGGAAGAAGTTGAAGAAATGCCTCCACCACTTCGGAGATCGTCTCGACATAGACGTCCAAATCCGAAGTATGCGAATGCTGCAGTAATACAGGATGTTGAGCCAACATCCTACGAAGAAGCGGTCAAGAATGACAAGTGGAGAAAAGAGATGGAGGAGGAGATGACGGCTTTGAGGCAAAACCAAACATGGGAGTTGGTGCCTAAGCCTGAAGGAGTGAAGCCAATCTCGTGCAAATGGGTGTACAAGGTGAAGACCCGAGCAGACGGATCAATTGAGAGATACAAGGCACGACTAGTCGCACGAGGATTCTCGCAGCAATATGGACTAGACTACGATGAGACGTTTAGTCCAGTGGCGAAGCTAACAACGGTACGTGTTCTACTAGCCCTAGCTGCAAGCAAAGGATGGAAACTTTGGCAAATGGACGTGAAGAATGCCTTCCTACACGGTGAGTTTGATCGAGCCATTTACATGAACCAACCACAAGGGTTCGAGAGCAAGGCACATCCAGAGTATGTATGCAAGCTCAAGAAGGCATTATACGGTCTCAAGCAGGCTCCAAGAGCATGGTACGGGAAGATTGCTGAGTTCCTCGTACAAAGTGGCTACACGGTGGCAACATCAGATTCGAGCCTATTCACCAAGGAAGTCGGAGGCAAGCTTGCTATAGTCTTGGTGTACGTAGATGATCTCATCTTAACCGGAGACTTTATAGAAGAAATTCGACGAACGAAGGAGAACTTATCAGTCCGGTTTCAGATGAAGGAGCTTGGAGAACTCAAGCACTTTTTAGGGCTCGAAGTCGAGAAGACAAAAGAAGGTATGTTCCTTTGTCAACACAAATACGCAAAGGACCTTCTAGAGACATTTGGAATGTTAGAATGCAAGCCACTATCTACACCAATGGAGCCAAACCTCAAGCTTCGTGCTGGAGAAGGGAAGGATCTAGAAGACACTCGAATGTATCGACAATTAGTGGGTAGCCTTATCTATTTGACACTTACTCGACCAGACATAGCCTATGCAGTCGGAGTAGCAAGTCGTCACATGCAAAACCCCAAGAAGCCACATCTAGAAGCAGTCAAGAGGATACTACGATATGTGAAAGGTACTTTAGACTATGGCATCTTATATCGTAGAGGAGAATCTCAAGTGACGGGTTATTGCGATGCCGACTATGCTGGAGACTGTGACACAAGGCGATCAACAACCGGGTACGTTTTTAACTTAGGATCTGGAGCTGTGTCTTGGTGTAGCAAAAGGCAACCTACAGTATCCCTCTCCACAACTGAAGCAGAGTATAGAGCCGCAGCTATGGCAGCACAAGAGAGCACGTGGCTTGTGCGACTCCTAAAGGATCTTCACCAAGCAGTTGATCAAGTGACTCTTCGATGCGATAACAGGTCAGCCGTATGTTTAGCAGAAAATCCGGTGTTTCATGTAAGGACTAAGCACATAGAAGTACACTATCACTTCATAAGAGAGAAGGTCCTGCAAGGCGAGATTCACATGGAGTTGACACCGACTGAAGAACAAGTTGCTGATATCTTCACGAAAGGTCTCAATACAAAGAAGTTTGAAGAAATGCGAACACATCTCGGGATCATCAGAAAATCGGAAGTCAAAGGGCTCAATGTTGAGGGGGAGTATTAAAGAGCAACATTGGCCCAAAAGCCCATAATGAAAAATCTGGAATTTTCTTGAGACTCCATCATTGGCTCCAAGTATATTCTAGAATTTGTTAGTATAATCTATATAAAATGTAGAGATCTAATGTATAATCTAGAAACATCATCAACCGACTTATGAGTCCTATAAATAGAATGCTAGGCCATGTGTTTGTATCATCCAAAAATCAAGTCCAAGCAAAGCAAATCAAATTCACTTGTAAGAGTGTAGTAGTTAGGAGGTGTAGGAATAGTTGAGTAGTAGAGTTATAATCTTGGAGGTACAATATTAAAGAAATAGAGGTTGTAACGATAGTTTTAGTGATAATAAAGAAGAAGTTTTGAGCATAGCGCCTCGCCTCTACTCAACATATTCTTAGAAAGAATTCTATACTTAAAAGCTAACCGGCAAAAAAGTTTAATCTTACGGGGTATTTTTAACTTCCAAAATGGTTTATTAACTCACTTCTATGTTCCGGTTTTATTAGACAGCAGATTATCCCACAGAGGTAAATTAACGAGTTGTTTTCCTTATAAGTACCATGTTTCGGCAAGACAATATGTGCTCGTATGCAAGCTCAGTTTGAAATTACCTCGGCCCCAACGGCGCAGTACGTGCGACACGCACGTGTAGCTATTCGAAAGTTGATAGCAAAGGAGAATCTTATGCGTCGGCCGAGGGTGTTTAAATTTAAAAATAAACAGCATATGTCACGTGTGCTTAGCTCTCTTTTTTTTATTATTATTTTTTTTTTACCACCCGGTTGTGTTTTCCCAATTTTAAATTTTAATTTTTTTATTTCAGTGTAGTAAGAAATTTTATGATGCATTAGTATCTCAATTTTCACGAGATGGTACACAGCATAATTATATATTAGCATATTAGCATTATTCCAGAATGTTGAATTATTTATTAAAATAATAATAATAATTTAAGAGTAATGCTAGAATTCAACATGTTTGACCGTGTGTTCATTAAACTCAACGGAATCTCAATTTTTAAGATATCAAGGACTAAACTGCTTAATTTTTTTCACCCACTACACCACATAACATTTTTAGATGCGGTTTTTTAAGCATTTTTAGAGCCGGTTTCCCACCGTCACTAAAAATAGGAGGCGTTAAAAATGGCTAATAAACCGTCTCTAAAAATGGCGTGGCTAAAAATAAGCCAGATTCGAAAAAAAATTTCTACATCTTTAGAGGCGGCTTTTAATAAAAAACAGCCTCTAAAGATGGGATCTTTAGAGGCGGTTTTTAATACCGCCTCTAAAGATCCCATCTTTAGAGTCTGTTTTTAATAAAAAAAAATTCATATCTTTAGAGGCTGTTTTTAAAAACAGCCTCTAAAGATATGAATTTTTTTCAAAACAGCCTCTAAAGATACATTTAAAGATAGATTCAAATCAGATTAAATGAATTAAATTAAATATTTAATCAGATTAAATAAATTCATGTATCTTTAGAGGCGGTTTTTAATAAAAAACAACCTCTAAAGATAGCAGAGCAGGAAAAAAAAATTCATGATCTTTAGAGGCGGTTTTTAACAAAAAAACAGCCTCTAAAGATGTATCTTTAGAGGCTGTTATTACTAAAAAACCGCCTCTAATAATACAACTGAATTAAAAAAATATATTAATATTTTTTAATTTTGGGGCTAACCCCATTTTTTGCTAGCCAGTACAATTTTGCAATTTTGCATCTTTAGAGGCTGTTATTACTAAAAAATCGCCTCTAATAATACAACTGAATTAAAAAAAAATATTTTTTAATTTTGGGCTAGCCTCATTTTTTGCTAGCCAGAAATAGTACAATTTTGTACCAATTGGTACAGCACAAACAATTCATAACAGTCATACAAACAATTCATAACAATCATACAAACAATTCATAACAGTCCTTTGACTATCAGCATTATTCCGTGTTATAGTTGGAATAACATTATAACAACAGCTCAATTTCTCAGCAGATAGTTATCTCGCTTACAAAGAAGAATTTCTAAATATTAATTTATAATCAAAATACAAATTAGAAGAAATAAATAAATAAGTAGGAAAATCATGCTTGAATGAAGAGAATTCCAACATACAAGGTTTAGTATAAGAGATCATGCCTGCATGACTCTGTTATTGAAGAAAGGATCGAACTCATGGACCGCACTCTCGTACTTAATCATCTGAAAAGCAAAGTAAAAGAAATCAACCAAATGATAATAGCATATTAAGAGCCAATACTTTTATCAACAGTACACGAAGGTCTTATTTTACAGAAAATATTAAATAATTCTAGATAAGTCAATACTTTTATCAACAAGGGTTGTTATGTTTTCCATTAATAAAGGCCAGCTTGTACACATTTAACTAAGCAGCGATAAAAGAACAAGAAGTTGGCACAAATTCACAATTCTGAGTTAGTTCAGCTAATGCTCAGCAAAACCTAATCAGGTACAGTACTAAAATGCAACATTTAAATGCTTGTGAAAAATAACAGCAACAGCCATATATTACTAGTAGAAAATAGTACAGAGAAGCACGGGGGTTAGATTAGATTTAGACCTCTTTTTCCCTTTTTTAAATGTCCAAATTGCCCTCGTGTTTTAATCCTCATTTATTTACAGATAAATCATGGAGGAAGGTTTGTTTGAACAACTTGTTGAAATACATTAAGAGGGAAATACACAGGATAGTTTCTTGATTTCAATGGTGCATGTAATACTTCCAATACAATTTTTTTTAGAGGAACAATTCTAATATCTAATAGGGACATCATTTGCCAATACGATAGAATTAACATTTTGAGGTATAGCTGATATCATCCTTAATATTTCAGGCAACAGCAAGAAGAATACCTCAGACTTGGAGTGAACAAAGGATTGCATATCTGATTCCAATTCCTGAAGCTGGCTCTCCTGTTGTAAAACTGAAGAAGAAACAGTGTTGTGCAATAAAATGAGGTCGAAGTTTCCATTGGATCTTTATTAGCAAATCATGCTAACATTTCTTATGTAGACGAATACAAGGGACTTAATTATTTATGTGCTAGGATCAGTATGTACAGAAGTCTCAGACCGACACTACCAGTGAAACGCAATACATTCATAAAAACACGAAAGAGCAAAGACAATCAAACTCAGTACAATTTGAAAACAATGTAAGGACCTGATTTAAGGAGATTAGAAATTAAAATTCCTTCTCCTTTATGGTACATTTTGCTTGCTTGTATCTCTCTTCTAAGTCGAGTAGTGCATCCTTGGTATTCACCAATTCTTTCTGAATTTTTTTAAGAAAAATAATTAGTCTAGTAAAATAGATTTCCTTTTCCTAACATATATACTAGACAGAATGCAAAAGAAAGGCTCACCTGGGTCTTTTCAATTTTTTCAGTCAACTCTTCGCTTAACTTTTGTTGAGAATCATACAGTTCTTGAATCCCTATCAGTTGCTGTAGCAATTAGTATGTTAGCTCTTGTATAATGTAATACAAATATACAATAACACAATAATGATTTCCCTCCCAACGAATCTCTTAGCAACCTAGTCAATTTGCTTTCTCTGAAAAAATATTAAATAAGTTAGAGGCTAAGTTGTATAAAGGTTAAAAAAAGAATGAATAAATAGACCAAAAGGTAGCATGAACATACCTATAAGGGACATGGCCAGAGTGCTCAACAAGAGCATTGATTATCCGCCGCTCTCATCATCCCTGGCTGCGCCGCCGAGGGAAACCGTCTATGGTTCCGCGATCTCGGGCCAGCTTCGCTTCCCCTTACACCTCCGCCGTGGCTCGACGCCTCGCTTGTCATGACTCCGAGAAACTAGATATCGGACGAGTCAGACCGCCACCACAGCGGCGAGAGAGGGGGTTTCGGCATGGAGGTGGAGGGGGTTTCGGCGGAGGTAGGAGGCGGCGAGAGAGGGGAGTTTTTCGATGAGAGAGAGAGATCGAGAGAGACATCGGTGTGTGAGAGAAGAACGAGAGAGAGGGCCGGGGCTTTACCTAGCCAAATTTTTCAAAAACTGATCTTTAGAGCGGTTTTTAAGTTACAAACCGCCTCTAAAGATCAATTCTGATTTTTTTTTTTGTTGATTACTAGAGGCGGTTTTTAAGTTAAAAACCGCCTCTAAAGATCAATTCTGATTTTTTTTTTGTTGATTATTAGAGTTTGTTGATTATTAGAGGCGGATTTTAAGTTAAAAACCGCCTCTAAAGATCAAATCCGAATTTTAAGTTTTTTTTTTCTGTTTTTTTATTTTTTTAATATTCTATTAAACATCAAATTGTTCTATTAAAAAATGTACAACTATTAATTAAGCATAATTTATTTTAACATCAAATAGTTAAATATTGAAAATAATTTATTTTAGTATTTTTAAGATTTTTTTCTTTTTTTTAATTTATTTTCCATGGAATAGAATCGAGTATTTGAGCTTGGATGTACAAATTGAAACTATAATAATTCATAAAATAAAGATATACATTTTTTTAAAGGAAAGACAAAAAAAATTATTGATTTTATCATATCTTTATTGTGTATAACATTTAAAGTTCTATATGAAACAAAAAATAATATCAATTATTCTTTCATATCCATGCATGGTTTGGATATGAAAAATTTTATGTGAAAAAGTCATATCTTTAGTAATATGAGGAAATTATTATGTAAATCGAATAAAAGCTATTGACCAATAAAAAGTTTTATTAAGTACATAAGCAATATGGTACTTAGCAAATGAAGAACCCTCAAATTATTATTCGGCATATGAAATATATATAGCCAGAATATATTGAGATTAGCTTGAACATAATTTATGTTAACATCAAATAGTTAAATATTGAACATAATTTACTTTATTATACCATTAGAGGCTATTTTTAAGTTAAAAATTTTAACATAACAGTGAAAATGAACGAACTACTTAAAAAAATGAGCCAACTAATTAAATTTAACATTTTTTAGCTGTATTTATAACTTATATCAGTTACGAGATTTTAAAATGCAGCAGTTTATAAGTAAATAATAACATTTTATCAGTATTTGAAGGGAAAAAACTGATTAAATAATTTTATCGCGTGATATTTTGTGATAAAATTATTTTATAACAAATAATTCGCCAATAAAATAAAAAAGATGCTTGATTCAAATTTCACATATGAAATTAAAAAGATTTATACAACATGTCAAGCAAAGTACAACACGTCGAGCAAAGTTCATATTTTCTCACCTATTGCAAATGACTTTGTATAGATTCGTGTAAAATTGAAATGATTATGTTTTCTTTGAGTTGTTCTCAAATTTTATACATGACTCCTACAAGTATATTGAGGGCCATGATTGTTTAACAATTTAGATTTTTTTTAGTTTTTTAAATCAAAATTAATTATTGCTAGCTTGCGTCATTATGCATACATATATAGGTAATTAATTTGACTAGCTAACCTTACATGTAGAACTAAAACCATAATAATTTTATAAATAAGAATACACTATTTATAATGTCATATGATGTTGTCTCATTTTGAAAGAGTTCTATTAACTATAATAATTTCAAATTTTTTATTTAAAAATTTTTAAAATTCATTTCTTATCGATAAGTTCCTTTTCATTTTTGTAATGATTTGATCTAATGAGAGAAATTTGGACTTTTGAAAAAGAAAATAGAGTGGCACATCTATAATTTTGAAAAATATTAATGACATAACACTAGAGTTCTTTTATTTTCCACATAAGGACTTTTTAACTATTTTTAATGGTAAAAAATTATTAAACATCAAATATTTTAGTGTTTTTAATAGTTCAATATTTTTTAACATTGTATATTTTTAGTATTATTAATACTTGAATATTTTGGAACATGAAATTTTTTTTAAAAATCGGATATGATCTTTAGAGGCTGTTTTTTAGTTAAAAACCGCCTCTAAAGATCAAATCCGAATTTTAATATATTTTTTTTATTTACTATTTTTTTAATTACTTAAATAATTTATATTTGAACTATTTTTAACATCAAATATTTTTTAACATCAAATATTTTCACTATTTATAATAGTTAAATATTTTTTAACATTTTATATTATTACTATTTTACATAGTTGAATATTTTTTATCATCAAAAATTTTTTAAAAATCGGATTATGATTATTAGAGGCGGTTTTTAGTTAAAAACCGCCTCTAAAAATCAATTTCTGATTTTTAATATTTTTTTTATTTACTATTTTTTAATTACTTAAATAATTTATATTTGAACTATTTTTAACATCAAATATTTTCACTATTTATAATAGTTAAATATTTTTTAACATTTTATATTATTACTATTTTACATAATTGAATATTTTTTATCATCAAACTTTTTTTCAAAATCGGATCATGATTATTAGAGGCGGTTTTTTAGTTAAAAACTGCCTCTAAAAATCAATTTCTGATTTTTAATTTTTTTAATTTATTTACTGTTTTTTAATTACTTAAATAATTTATATTTGAACTATTTTTAACATCAAATATTTTCACTATTTATAATAGGTAAATATTTTTTAACATTTTATATTATTACTATTTTACATAATTGAATATTTTTTATCATCAAAAATTTTTTAAAAATCGGATTATGATTATTAGAGGCGGTTTTTTAGTTAAAAACCGCCTCTAAAAATCAATTTCTGATTTTTAATTTATTTTTTTTATTTACTGTTTTTTTAATTACTTAAATAATTTATATTTGAACTATTTTTAACATCAAATATTTTTTAACATCAAATATTTTCACTATTTATAATAGTTAAATATTTTTTAACATTTTATATTATTACTATTTTACATAATTAAATATTTTTTATCATCAAAAATTTTTTAAAAATCGGATTATGATTATTAGAGGCGGTTTTTAACAAAAATCAATTTCTGATTTTTAATTTATTTACTGTTTTTTTAATTACTTAAATAATTTATATTTGAACTATTTTTAACATCAAATATTTTAACTATTTATAATAGTTAAATATTTTTTAACATTTTATATTATTACTATTTTACATAATTGAATATTTTTATCATAAAATTTTTTTTAAAAATCGGATTATGATTATTAGAGGTGGTTTTTTAGTTAAAAACCGCCTCTAAAAATCAATTTCTGATTTTTAATTTTTTTTTTATTTACTGTTTTTTTAATTACTTAAATAATTTATATTTGAACTATTTTTAACATCAAATATTTTCAATATTTATAATAGTTAAATATTTTTTAACATTTTATATTATTACTATTTTACATAGTTGAATATTTTATCATCAAAAATTTTTTAAAAATCGGATTATGATTATTAGAGGCGGTTTTTAACTAAAAACCGCCTCTAAAAATCAATTTCTGATTTTAAATTTATTTTTTTTTATTTACTATTTTTTTAATTACTTAAATAATTTATATTTGAACTATTTTTAACATCAAATATTTCCACTATTTATAATAGTTAAATATTTTTTAACATTTTATATTATTACTATTTTACATAATTGAATATTTTTATCGTCAAAATTTTTTTAAAAATCGGATTATGATTATTGGAGGCGGTTTTTTAGTTAAAAACCGCCTCTAAAAATCAATTTCCGATTTTTAATTTATTTTTTTATTTACTATTTTTTTAATTACTTAAATAATTTATATTTGAACTATTTTTAACATCAAATATTTTTTAACATCAAATATTTTCACTATTTATAATAGTTCAATATTTTTTAACATTTTATATTATTACTATTTTACATAATTGAATATTTTTTATCATCTAAAATTTTTTAAAAATCGAATTATGATTATTAGTTAAAAACCACCTCTAAAAATCAAATTCTGATTTTTAATTTATTTTTTAAAATCAAATTCAGCATTTTTAGAGGCTGTTTTTGTTAAAAACCGCCTCTAAAAATGAGAATTTTAATGCGAAAAATAAAAAACAGCCTCTAAAAATACATAATACATATTTTTAGAGGCTGTTTTTGTTAAAAACCGCCTCTAAAAATGGGATTTTTAATGCGAAAAATTCAGCATTTTTAGAGGCTGTTTTTTATAAAACCGCCTCTAAAAATGGGAATTTTAATGCGAAAAATTCAGCATTTTTAGAGGTATAAAAAACAGCATCTAAAAATACTTATTTTTAGAGGCTGTTTTTGTTAAAAAATCGCCTCTAAAAATGCAAAAAAAATTTACATTTTTAGAGGCTGTTTTTTATAAAAAACAGCCTCTAAAAATACATATTTTTAGAGGCTGTTTTTTTTTAAAAACCGCCTCTAAAAATGAGAAAAATTTTAGCAAAATGACTTCATTTTTAGAGGCTGTTTTTTCTTAAAAACCACCTCTAAAAATGGGATTTTTAGAGGTGATTTTTTATAAAAACCGCCTCTAAATATAAACAGCGTTTTTTTTTTGTTTTTTTTATTTTTGGCAAAAAAGTTTAGAAACGGTTTTTGTTAAAAACCGCCTCTAAAAATAATCGACAAAAATTTCTAAAATGCCACTAGTAATTTTTAGAAACGGATTTATGGAAAACCGCCTCTAAAGGTTGCGTCTCTAAAAATAATTTTTGTTGTAGTGTCCATAATGAAATCTTCATGGAGAATTTATATTGTTTTTAATCTCTTACTAATTTTGAAATTTAGAAAATCCTAATCTAATTAATTTGTTGTGTACCCTTTAATTTTAAAATCTGAATCAAACTAGTTAATTTCTTTTAAAATGTAAAATATGGTATTCATGGAGATTTAAATATGTAGAGCTTCGAGCATAAACAACTCACCTAATTAATTTCCTGTTCTCTGGAGCTATTAAAAGAAGTTTACATGTTTATACTATTTGCCAAACAAATTAATTAACAAAGAAAAAAAGAACGAGTTTGTCATGAATTCAGCATATAGTTGTTGTTTTGGATACGAGCTCTGTAGTTTGCTATATCTTGGGTTCGGTATATGCATCGATTTATCTTATGTTTTGTTACTGAACATATATATATCTATAATTGTTACTGAAATAAAGATTGGTAAAAAGATTGGTAATGTGGAAATCACATATAAAGATTGGTAAAAAGTAATACAGCGACCTACCCTAGAACTATGGTACATAGTTAACCAGTGACGTCCAGTACTGGTACAATAATGTGGAAACCAGAACACAGGAACCCACCACACATATTGCTACACACAAACCACACGTACAGTTAAATAATTTTTTTACTCAAATCAGATATTAATAAATATACAGAAGAAAGGTACAAAAAATGCAATTGCAGGGTTTAAGAGAGGCTTATTCTCACCTCCATCAAAGCAAGCGGTAAGCAGGTGATAAGCAGCTTCGCTCTTAAATTCCATCTTCAAAATTGTATAACTCTCGCTGATATGGAGAAGAACTCTTGGGCTCCACATATGTGGATCGAACCAGCACATTGGGGTCACTAATTGTTTGCTAAGCCAACAAAAAAGGGGAATTTTTTTATAAAAAATCTAAAAAGAAAAAAAAAAGAAGCAATGCGCCTAATATGGGGTCGAATTTGTTGAACTGGCCTCCCGCAGGACGACGTTGGTAACTACTTCCCAAAAGAACATGTATGCCCCACCTGTAGACGCCACGTTATCGCCACGTGGGATAGATGTGTTTTATTTTTCTTAGGAGGACATTTGTAACGTCAGCCCAAAATTTGTTTTGTATAACAGATCTCCCTTCTCTTTCTTTGTCTTTATTCTGAAGTTATATTTTTTTCCCACATAGGGACACAATTAGCAACGTCGTCCAGGAGGAACTCCAACGCTCTGTAAGAGCAAAAATCCACACGCAACTAGCAATGTCGTCTAAAAGGAATTCCACCTATCACAACTGGTCCCACATTAGGACGCAGTTAGCAACGTCATCCAGGAGGAACTCCAGTGCTATAAGAAGAAATCCACTCCGGAACGCAACTAGCAACGTCGTTCAATATAGTGCCTATATTTTTGTCGTATTATATTGTCGTATATATAGTATTTGTTACAATATTAAATTCTACAAAAAACATATGAAACATATATTAAATAGTCATGTTAATAAAAATTGTAATTTAGAATAAATAAAAAATGTCGCCAGAGTTCCTCCTAGACGACGTTGCTAACTGTGTCCCTATGTGGAAAAAAAATATAACTTCGGAATAAAGACAAAGAAAGAGAAGGGAGATATGTTATACAAAACAAATTTTGGGTCGACGTTACAAATGCCGTCCTAAAAAAAAATAAAACACGTCCATCCCACGTGGCGACAACGTGGCATCTGCAGGTGGGGCATACATGTTCTTCTGGGAAGCAGTTACCAACGTCGTCCTGCAGAAGACCAGTTCAGCAAATTCGACCCCATATTAGGCGCATTGCGTCTTTTTTTTTCTTTTTGGATTTTTTATAAAAAAAATTCTAAAAAAGGAAAGCAAAAGATGAAATTAAATCAGTTTTTTTCTTGTCTAAAACAATAAATGCTACCAGTTAATGTGAATACTTCATGTTACTACCTAGTTTGGTAACAAGTTTAAGGACTAAAACGTAACAACGGTAATCTCAAAACATAAAGCTCAAATCATTTTATTCAAAGCTCAGTTGCGGTCTTACATCATATTCTAAAGCTAAAATCATAATAATCCTGGAAAATGACCTAAGAATCGACCCCTTTTCTATCCTATAGAGGTCTATTTATACTGATCTGTAGGAACCTTCTAATGACGTCAGCCCTGACAGAAGCCGATACTACTGTCTGCTGAGGTGTCTTCCTTGTCTGTACGGAGGTAACCGTTGTCCCCTCCTAGTGGTCCCTCCTGGCTGATAGGGGCGGTGTGAAATGACCACGGTATCCTCCATTCTTGCCTTTTGGGCCCATGAGGACGGACTGGAATGTTGGGCCCGTGTGCTTGGTGGTTGGGCCTTACCAGATATTTTTGTCTTTTAGGCCTATGAGGACAGGCTGATGTTTAGGCTTACTTAAGGGTAATTCTGGGCCTTATCACATTGGGTCCAATATTTCCCTTACATTGAAAGAAATATCACATAATTGAATTACTGGACTAATCCAGTACAAGAGATAATTAAAGCTAAATTAGCAAGAGATCGTTGCACTAGTTAGGCAGACAGTATGTAAGGCTGGATATGGATAGAGAGATACACACTGTGTAATCGGAGTGATTTGAAATAACAATATTATCTTTTACCAAAAAGTCTGATTTCATTTCAACCTATTAATTAGCTATTTATTATATAAGGTGCATGTCATGTAGCTTTTGATTTTCATGAGTCGTTAAAGATTTTCAAAAAGATACTAATATATCAATTTCCAGAATTGCATTATCTGTTCAACAATTAATTATAAATTTGAATCTTTGAATTTCAAATGCTTTGTAGCAACACGAGTAGTACAAAAACTTTGTAATATACGATTAGATTCTAGAATGGCGCCCATAATTACAATTTTCCGTAAATGATACAATTATCTCTGTTGCAAATTGGCTGACTTGGTCTTATAGTACTGACCTTTTTGACCTGTCAATGCCATTGAATAGATCATGGCCAAGTTCATCACTCAAAAATGATTCTAAAAAAAAAAAATCCAGTGCGGGGAATACGTCAAAAATGAACTTAAAATGCTGCGATGAAATTTGATTGATTTACAAAAAAATCAAATGATCTTAAAAATAATAAAATAATAGAAAGGTAAAAGAGACGACATCACCAGAAACAGATTCTTTAATTTCGTAACTTGATACATTTTAAACGAATAAACCGGAACTCTCTCAGATATTCTAGGTATTAATTTAATTATAAACAAGCTGCAGAAGAGCGCATTTCCGAGTAATTATTGGCAAAAAATGATAACTAAAATTTGCAGTTTTATCATCGTTTGAACAAAATAAACATATAAAATAGACAAAGTGAATATTAAATAATTAAAGTGAACACATACAAACAATTAAATTCAATAAAAATAAGTTGAATATGCATATAAAAATCTGAACAACAATAAAAAAATAAAATCTAATCATAAGTGAACAAAATGAATACATAGATAAACAAACTTGTCATATAGAAGAATAAAGTGAACAAATACAATTACAATGACGCCTTGAGAGATGGTAGCTAGATAGTAATTTCCATTATTGGCACCGTACCAAACAAAATGTAAAATTTAGAGATCGGAATCATTAGCACATATTCGAATACTCCTAAATTCGGCTGTCGTAAAAACCATTGGAACGTTCATAAGATCATACTATCCAAATAATGCAACTAATTAATTCAATGTTAACATTGCACCCTCAGATAATTATAAGACTCCGAATATATCCCTGTCTAGATCACAACACCACTATTCGATTATCCTTGAATTAATTGCTCATACGAAAAAAGGATAATTAGGTCGGTTAAAGCACACGAGTAAATGTAAATACTCCGGTTCCGCTACACGAACGATCGATTATCCCACATAAATTGGATTAAAAGTTATTAGCGCTTTAAATATTCTATACTCACCTGGATATATGTGCTCGTATAAAGCACAGTTTGGAGTACCTCCGGCTCCAACGCGTGCGACAAGCACGTTTAGCTATTCCCAATTTGATAATCGCTAATAAAGCGAAATTGGAATGTCTTATGTCTGTGTTGCCGAGTTGACTTAAGAAGCACATGTCATGTGTGCTTAGTGTTAGACTTTATGATCTTGTAATTCATATAAAATAAATAAATCATTAGTTTAGAACTTATAATTCTGTAGGGAAGACATCTTGATGCGGAAATTCAATCTTCCTCAATTTTCCTTAGTGCTAATGATGGCACAATAATGGCGTTTTTACTCTTTCTGTCTATTTTCTTAAAATTCCGAAATTAAGGGAAAAGGTGCTTAATTAATGACAGGAAGAGCATTTGATCTCTAAGGCAATTGAAGGGATCAAATTTTTGAATGAACATGGTCCATCAATTTTTCCATCAAAAACTAATACACCCTTTATTAAATAAATTTGGTTTAATCATTAAATATAGACCACATTATTTATAATTAATTAAATTAATTATAACACTTAGCACTTCTTTTTTCCACCTAGTTCTTTTTGGCCATTTTCTTCAAGTTTTTTCCACATTACGGGTAGTTAAAAAAATTATTTGTAGACATCATAATAATTGAGAATCATTATTCCAGAATTATTTGTCACATAATAATACAATAAACTTTTAAACTTTGAAATCTAAACTGCTATAGTATTAATATATTTTTTTTCATTTTCGTAGGGTTTGTGGTCTGTTCTGTTACAATAATGAGGAGAGTTAAAAAAACAAAGAAAAAATTTTAATTTCACCAATGCCAATTTTACTTTTTTTAAAAAAAAAATCAATTTTTTTTTAAGCTAATACATTGAAGTCAAACCATCAATCTTAATCAATTTTAAGAGAGGTGGATTAACATAAAATTTCATAACATTTTAGTTTTGATATTAGATCAAGAGGTAAAATAAACATATCTCTACTACTTATAAATGCACGGATCAAAAAGATGTTCCACTCTAGATCTAAATAGTAAACATGTATTTCTACCGTTGGATCGATTTGATCTGTGGTTGGATGTGAATCGCTAGACGAAACAACACTATTATTTGGTTTTCCATCTAATATAGAAACAAATTGAATAACACATCTATTTGTATCGCTAATAAATTCAGCAACATATTTTTATTATCTAATATTATTTTGTTTCTTTATTTGCCCACATATGAGGGCATCTTATGCTAGTTTAAACTAATATACCATAGTTTATAAGATTCATTCATATTTTAACTTT
Source organism: Rhynchospora tenuis (assembly GCA_027725995.1). Classification (NCBI taxonomy): domain Eukaryota; kingdom Viridiplantae; phylum Streptophyta; class Magnoliopsida; order Poales; family Cyperaceae; genus Rhynchospora; species Rhynchospora tenuis. The sequence goes on along the minus strand of CM050889.1, from coordinate 69,265,710 downwards.
TTAGTTGAGTATCTAATGAACTAAAAAAAATTACAAAATAATAACAACTCTTGTGAAAATGAATAAGATCGTGATTTAAATTTACAATTTTAATATAAATGTAAAATTGAGGTCATGTCATCTGATGACGTCGACTATTGTGATATTAAAATCCTACTCTAAAATAAATAAAAATATTTATTTGTTACTTTGTTTATATTGGGATTACATTCTCCGATAGTTATTCTGAAATTAGTCTCGTTTCTTTTTTTTTTTTTGGTGTGGTTGTGATACTAGTTAATTAATTATCAAAGGAACAGACATATAAATTCTAATTTCTGAAACATGGCACAACATCGTAAAAAACACAAAAAGAAAATTGTAAAACACTGACAATTTACGTTTTGTATGACACATTTTTACATGATAAAATATTTTACTTTTTCAAAATTATTTCATTGATGCAGCAACTAGAACTGCGGCGGAGCCCATAACCGAAATATAGTTGTATTTATTTCGGAAAAAGAAAATTGATTGTATATTTTTACAGTATTTATATGTCAAATTTTCAAATTTATAAGATCATAATTTAACAGATAATGCAATACTCGGGAACCGTGGAACCTAATTTGATTATACCATGTAAAATTTAATGCAAGTTGAAATATTATATTATAAAAAATTAAGAAAAATGTGAAATGTGATATAATGGCCAATATGGTAAAAATAAAATAATAAAAAGAAGAGTGCTAAGCACACTTGCCATGTGCTGGTAAGCTCAACTCGGCCGCCGCAGAATTGCCAAATTTTCCTTTAAATTTTCAATGGCTACACGTGCGAGTCGCACGAGCTGCGTTGGAGCCGGAGGATCTCCAAGCTGTGCTTGCATACGAGCACGTACCCTCCCGTGGGTACAGAGTAGTTAAACTGGTAAAGATCTTTTAATCTAATTCATGTGGGATAATCGGCCGTCTAGCAGAACCGGAATACATACATTTACTACTGCGCTTTAACCGACCTAAAGGATTAAACGGACCGTACAGTGGGCCTGTGGCCCGGAGACTTATCTCAGCTAGGGTGAATGTGAGCTTCTTCTATTTAGTAGCATTATTTGGACCATTGATATCCTTGAATGTTTATGGTTTACATGTCCTGATTAACAGCCCAATTCAGGAGTATTCGAATTTGTGCTAATGATTCATATCACTAAATTTTGTATTTTATTTTTGTGTTTTGCTAATAATTAATTTCTGGCCGTCAGGGTTATGCGCCCCGCTCCAGCATCTATAGTATTAATTAAAAGTCGTGGCTGCTATGATCTGCGGTAATATGAGCCGTTAAATCTGATCGTTCCTTTTTTATATTTTTCATAAATTAAAAATAGCCTTATCAATTAAAAATAGTCCTACCAATCATCAATATTAGGAAGATTTTTTACGCAAAAAAATTATGTCAAGTTTATATAGTGACTTTTTATAAAAGAAATTACTAATTTTGAACTTGCAAATTTTTGTTGAGTACTTGAAAAATAAAATTATTTAAAATTTGTAGATTTTTTTTCAAAATTTTTTTTTCAGAATTGTTGAGTACTTGAAAAATAAAATTATTTAAAATTTGTAGATATTTTTGAAATTTTATATTTGTAGATATTACAAATTATTTTTCAAATTTCTATTTCTCATTTTACTTGCATGCTACTATGTATTTTTGTTCTTTGTTTTTCTAAATTTTGACGTAATTATGCTTTGTTAGACGAAGAGTTCTGAAGAATTGTAATGTACCTTTAGGTCGCCGATCCTACATCCTGCTTCATCGCTGCCTCCAACCGATACACACATTTGCTGATGTCATTACCTTGCTTGTTTGTTTGATTAATTTGGTAAAATACTCCATAATTCTTCTATCAAAGTCCCCTGAAATTAACCAGCACTAATTGTGTTTATTAAGACATGCAACATAAGATAAATCAGTATAGTTTCGCCAATTTAAATATAGGTGCCAACATCAATTCTTGCACCCATCTCATGAAATAAGCAAATTAATTAATTGCTTGATAAAGTCAATAAGTTTATGGACAAAATTGTTAATGAACATTGGTAACACACTAAAAAAAAAAAAAAAAAAAAAAAAAAAAAAAAAAAAAACAAAGATGTGGACTGAATACTAAGCTTTGACACCTGAATGGACAATGCATGGAAAACAAAACAAGATGTGGACTGCACCCATCTCATGAAATAAGCAAATTAATTAATTGCTTGATAAAGTCAATAAGTTTATGGACAAAATTGTTAATGAACATTGGTAACACACTAAAAAAAAAAAAAAAAAGAAGAACAAAGATGTGGACTGAACCCTAAGCTTTGACACCTGAATGGACAATGCATGGAAAACAAAACAAGAAATTTCAAATTTGAATTAAAAAAGAAGCCAATGAGGGTTGTGAGGTACCACAGATGTTCCTTATATCTCGGCTCATGCCAGAAGGAGCAGCCAAACATTTCGTCCCTTCTTGGAATGATTCTTGTGTACTAATTACTAATCTAATGAACCTATTTGTCGCCAGATTTATTGTTCCCTGAAAATTCAAACAGAAAAACAAACCAAATCGCAATACATTTGTTGAGAATGACAATGCATAATAGCAACTTTTGCGTACATGTATGTAACCAGCACATTAAACAAGAACTTTTATTGGTAGACACCATAACAACTAGCTACGACGTAGCATTTACCAGGAAAAATAAATATTTTAATCTTTTAAAGGAAAGGTATAAACGATCAAAGAACATTTACCTGGACATTTTGATATTTAAAAGGAAGGACAAAAAAAAAATGATCAAAGAAGTCAGTAAATGCTAAAAACTCAACAACCTACAAAGGCAATTAAATCAATGCAAATAAAATAAATAGTTTTTTATAACACATGCCAAGACAAGACACAGGTACTTTTTTTTCTTTTTTTGAACTAGTATGTTCTAACGCAAGAACTGTTTTTACATTAAGACAGGGGTCAAATATTCGGTTCATCAATATGAATAAAGTAGCCTAGGGTAATTGGGAAAAGTAATAAACATACTATTGCTGTGGATAACAAAATCTTCTCCGGAGGTTTTCTTGAAGTCAACAATTTTTGCAATGTTGTTTCCCCTTTTGAATGTACCGGCCAAAAATGAACTGTAATCAAATATGACAATATTTAAATATCAAACACCAATAAATTAATACTATTTAATATGATTACAACAAGAACTATTGAATGGTTCAACCTTGTTCAGTGGTTACAGCAAGAAGACCTTAGAAATCACATCACTCATTTGGGTAACTTTTTCATGTTTTCATGTATATGTTAATATAATATATGTGCGTTTATGTGCTGAATTGACAGAGAGGAAAAAAAAGGGAGATATAATGAATTAGTTTTTGGGCCAACGGGGCACGGGCCATAGCCCACAGGGCTTGAACCATGGAAGTTGCCATCTCAATCTTTTTGCTCCTCCAGGTCTCCAACTTTCTGTAGTTGAGCAAATTTAAATTAAATTACAGAAAAAAACATCAAAATATTGAATTGAAGAACGATGAAATTAAAAGCTGGTAAACAACATGTGCATGTTACCAGAACATTAAACAAGCTAGAACCTTATTAGTGGATACTATTTAAGTTATAACTATGCTTATTTTAATAATTTTATTTTGTTTTCTTTTCTTTTTTTTTGGTGGGGAAAGGGGGTTTCCTCTGTCTGACATAAATCAGAAAAAAGGGGAAGAGAATAAATCAAACCTTTAATAATGTCAAGGGTCATTCCTGGATCTACTAGAAGAAAAAAGGATTCTCTCTCCTGAAGAGTTCTCCTTACGAATTTCTCTCAGGGAACACGCGTTTAACCTTATTCAACTCCAGGAGGAAAAATGGAAACAAAGAAGTGGGGTAACTTGGCTTAAGCTGGGAGACAAGAACACTAAATACTTTCATGCGGTGGCTAATGCCCGCCGTATCTCCAACAACATCTCCTCCATTAATCATGATGGCTCCACCGTTTCCAGCCTTGACGAACTCAAGAGTTTCTTCCTTGATTATTACCGGCAATTACTTGGAACAAAGCCACCTCAGGCACCGCCTTTTGATCTTACTGGCAAAGTTGGCCCTTCTTTAAACCTCCCTGATCTCGCGGCCCCTTTCTCTGAGTCAGAATTAACCACTGCAATCGCTGATCTAGCCTCGGGGAAGTCTTCTGGACCAGATGGTTTCCCAATTGAATTCTACAAGGCCTTTTTTGAAATTCTAAAACCGGACCTCATCTCGGCCGTCAATGCCTTCCATGCCGGCACCCTAAATCTCTCCAAGCTTAACAAGGCCACTATTTCTCTTGTGCCTAAAAAGCAAAATCCTTCGGCAGTGACTGACTTCCGACCCATTAGTGTCATAAACACTTTTCCAAAGATCCTTACGAAGATGTTGGCCACCAGGTTACAGAAGCACATGCCTTATCTCATTAGCCCCCTGCAGACTGCTTTTACGAAAGGACGAACCATAATGGAATCCTTCGTGGTAGCCAGGGAATTCCTCTCTTACTACCACAAGAATAAGATCCCTGCAGTTCTCTACAAAGTGGACTTTGCAAAAGCTTTTGACTCTGTGTCTTGGACTTTTTTGTCTAATCTTCTTGTAGAAAGAGGTTTCCCGCCGGCATGGATTGGTTGGATCCTACAAATCCTGCGCTCTTCCTCTTCGTCCTTAAAGATTAATGGAGACTTTACCAGCTTCTTTTGGCACCAGAAAGGACTCAGGCAAGGCGACCCGCTCTCCCCCTTGCTCTTTAACCTGGTTGTTGATGCCCTCCAGTCTTTTGTCCTTAACGCAGCGTCTCTGCTCTCTGGGCCAGTTGTGATCCCGCCGAGGGCTCTCCAATATGCCGATGACACGATCATCCTAATGGAAGCCTCGCCCCGCTCCCTACATGTTATCAAGTCCATTCTCTCAAACTTTGCTTCAATCTCGGGCCTTCAGATTAATGATAACAAGTCAACTTTTGTGCCAATCTCCTTGTCGCAGCAATCAGTAGCGAATATTGCCTCTATCCTTGCTTGTTCAGCAAAAGAGTTGCCAATCACCTATCTTGGACTCCCCCTTTCCATTAGGCGGCCAAGGAAAATACACTTCAAACCGCTTATTGACGCCTTCCAGCGCAGGCTCGATGGATGGCACTCCAATTTCCTCTCTATAGGGGGCCGACTTACGCTGCTCAAATCCGTCCTCACTGCTTTACCCCTCCATTATATGCAGGCCATGAAGCTTCCACCTTGGGTTTTAAAGCATCTTGAGGGAATCAGGAGAAGGTTTTTCTGGAAAGGCAAAAGCAAATATCTGGGAGGGCACTGCCTAGTAAATTGGAGCAAATGTTGCCTTCCCAAATGCAATGGGGGGCTAGGTATCCTCAATCTTGAGGTGCAAAACCAATCTCTACTGCTCAAATGGCTTTGGAAGCTACTCTCTGAGCCAGACTCAACTTGGACCTCCACCATCCAAAAGTTCTATGGCTCAACAGATCCACAGGTGCTTAACTCTGATGACCGAATCTCCTTCGGTCTCAAGGACATTCTTGCACAACAAGCCTTTTTCAACTGCTCCATCAACAGAACTACTTTGCCACAACCTGCTTTGTACTGGAAGTGGACTGCTTTGGGAACCTTCTCCACTGCCAGTGCTTATGGTGTCTTAGCACATACTGGAGTGCTATCCCCCTTCCATGTGCGTCTCTGGAAATTAAAAGTGCCCCCAAAGTTCAGAATCTTTTTCTGGCTGCTGCTTCATAACCGTCTCCTCACCCAGGACAATCTGGAAATCCGCCAGTGGCCTACAGCTACCACCTGCCACTGTTGTACTACAGGGGTCCCAGAGTCGGCTCTTCACTTGTTTCTCCAAGGGGACCTCGCTATTCAAGTTTGGTCCCAGGTGCAAATCAGATTTGGTTTACCTGCACTCAACTTCTCCTTGGACTTGCACTCTTTCTGGATGGATAATGACACCGCGTATGGGAAACACTGGGGTGCATTATGTGCTGCCACTTGGTGGGCGATTTGGAAAGAGCGGAATGGGCGTATCTTCTCAGCGAGTTCTAAACCCTCGTCTCTTATTGTAAAGGATATCATTTCCTTTTTTAAAGCTTGGACGCGGCATTGTTAGATTAGCTTAGTTCTGCTGGTTTCTTTCTTTTGTTTTTCTCTGTCTTTCTTCTTTTAGTCGTGTACGTTAGGGTTTTTTTTCACTTGTTTCGTTTTTTTTCGTTTCAACTCCTTTTGTAATTATTTTCTTTATCAATGGAATTTGTTGGAGTGGCAATCGCCACCTAACCTTCAAAAAAAAAAAATAATGTCAAGGGTCCTCTGCAGTAAAACGTGTATGACATACCTTCAAGGTTTTTTTGCAAATTAGATATTTAAAAGGAATTATTATACAAAGATCAAAGAAGTCAGTAACATACCTTCAACTTTTTTGCAAATACGTGCCAAGAGACTTCAGGCACGCAACTTACGGACATAACAAATACATGAAAGAAGTGAGCCAGTTTTGGAAAGAAGATTGCTTACATTATTTTGAAATCACTGAGAGCGTCTGAACTTCACGAAACCTCAAATGCTTTTCTAAAAGTCCTACAGCGCAACAACTCAAGGTTACTTGTAAACACATATAAAGATTGGTAAAAGTAATACAGCGATCTACCCTAGAACTTTGGCACATAGTTAACCAGTGACGTCCAGTGCTGGTACAATAATGTGGAAACCAGAACACAGGAGCCCACCACGCATATTGCTTCAAACAAACCACACATACAGTTAAATATTTTTTTTACTCAAATCAGATATTAATAAAGATACAGAAGAAAGGTACAAAAATTACAATTGCAGGGTTTAAGAGAAGCTTATTCTCACCTCATCAAAGCAAGCGGTAAGCAGGCGATGAACCGCTTGGCTCTTAAATTTCATCTTCAAAATTGTATAACTCTCGCTGATATGGAGAAGAACTCTTGGGCTCCACATGTGGATCGAACTAGAATATTGGGGTCACTAATTGTTTGCTAAACCAACAAAAAAGGACAGCAAAAGATGAAATTAAATCAGTTTAAATCTTGCCTAAAACAATAAATGATACCAGTTAATGTGAATACTTCATGTTCTATGTGAGAAGATACAAGTGTGCACGTACATAGATACATCAGAGGCGCAAGATATGAAGATTAATTTGCAGCATCTCTAATTATGTATTGAATGATTATTTCTATTTGTGAAAGATGTGATTGATTCACAAATAAGACAATAGCATTCAGGAAATAGTTTTTTCGCTATGAAGATTATTTTCCTTAGTTAGCATTGCTGTCTTGTAAGTCTTTATATAGCAGCAGTTTTTGTATCGGTGTATCGACACATTTATACAATCAATGAAATATCGGGTGGGAGGGAGCTTTACGGGAGTGTGGTGTTCTGTGTTTTCTCTTTAATCTTCGTTAGTTTTTCATGGTATCAGAGCATTAAGAACCTGAGGAGATGAGTGGCACAGCGCCTAAGCAACCCGAGGATCCGGTGAGCATGGCAGCCGTGTTAGAACAACTCACCAAATTGGTGACCCTTCAACAACAGCAGATATCGACAATCTCCACAACCCCTCTCATCCAAAATACACCAGCGGCGGTTGAAGGAATCATTCAACCGAACCCTATTGATGTGAAGATGGACGGCACAAACTACAGCTATTGGAGTCAGGCCGTAGAGATGCATGTCAAAGGCCGAGAAAGGATGCATCACTTGACCGGCGATCCTGCACCACCCCCAGAAGATACTCCAGAGTTCAAGAAGTGGGAAGTTAATGATGTGGTAGTCAAAGGATGGCTCATCAACTCCCTGGAGCCACGACTACGAAGCAAGTACATTCGGCACCCGACTGCAAAAGGTGTTTGGAAGGCGTTGGCAACAACGTATTATGATGGCAGTGATGAATCACAAATATTTGCACTAAACCGGAAGGTTACACGACTCAGGCAAGAAGACAAGACAGTTGAGGAATTTTATGATGAGCTCCAAGCTTTGTGACAAGAGATTGACTTTCGATGTCCCAATCCTATGGATACTCCAGGTGATATTGATAAGTTTAATCTCTTCATTCAAAAGCATCAAGTATATATTTTTCTGGATGGACTCAATGATCGATTTGATGCCATTCGAGCCCAAGTTCTGCAAATCAAACCATTCCCAAAGGTAGAAGAAGCCTATGGCTATGTCAGGCACGAGTCTAATCGCCAGGGTGTGATGATTAAAGGAGGAGCAGTGGCTGAGCCGGGATCGTTTGCGATGGTGTCAAGGTACAAGCAAGCTGACGGGGGTCTGTCTCGTACGGATCTGATGCAAGGTAAACAAAAGAGGGGAAATTGTCCACACTGTCCAGGAGCCAAGCATTCCAAGGAAGGATGTTATCGGGTCATTGGATACAGGGGCGGAGCCAGGATTCGAATTTGGGGGGACAGTGGACAATGGCTGACATCCATTATTTATGATGTTATTATTTTACTAGTTAGTACAATACTACTGTTTTTTTTTTTTTACCAGTATCATAACATAAGGGGCAGAACTGAATATAATCAACGCAAAATTCTTTGCAAAATAATAGTTGAATGAGTTATGCATAATCTATTAAATTTTGACAAATTATCCATTTTGTACTAAACAAAATCAGAACATCAAAACAAAATTATAAAGATGTGCCTTAATTTTTCACATAATCATTCAACGAGAACCGAGAACGATAAAACATTTCAAAGGGCAGAAGAAACCTGGCACGTGCTAAATGGTAGCGACAGAGGTGGGAAATCTGTCGGAAATGGAGCGTCAAAGCGTGAAAGGGTGTTGAGCCGCGCAGCCAGACAGACTCCCTTCCCTTTCGATTTTCCCTTGCGAGACGAGAGATATTTGGGGCCGAACATGGGCTTTTCTTTCAGTTACATTGTTTATTGTTAGAGCCCAATAAAATAAATACAAAGAAATAACATAAGGACAGGCCGAACATGGGTTAATATGCATCTCTGACTTCCTAGTTCCTATAATCATATATATCTAGTTTTGAACTTTCCCAAATATTGAGGGGGGGCCAGGCCCCCCTTGCCCCCCTACTGGCTCCGCCACTGATTGGATACCCAGCATGGTGGACAGGTCCTAAAAAACCACTAATCAATCAGGATGTGCAAAATAGAAAGGGCATGGGTGCACTAGTTGTTGCCGGACAGCAGCATCAGTATGCACCTCAGGCATGGCAATCACCAAACCAAGCTCCTGCACAGCAGCATCCGCATCAACAGGCGTGGCAGCACGTAACTTCACAAAGTTCAGGTGATATGACTCTGACATCAATTGCCCAGCAACCTAGCGCAAGCAATAGCACCAACTGCAATTCTGCTAATGGGGGCACATCTCCCAGCAGTGCTCAAAGGCAGGCCAATTGCAATTTTGCTGTTGCAGGATGTATGACAGATAATCAAAATATGGATAAAGGTAAAGAAATTAATGAAGGCATGGCTCTTACTCTCTCTCACAAAAAGGATTGGATAATTGATTCTGGAGCTACCGACCATATGACTTTTTGCCCATCTGATTTAACAAATTGCATGGAAGCTAGAAAGAATGGAATTTTTAATGCTAATGGAATAGGGTATCCAGTGACTTGTGCAGGAGATGCAAAGATTACTGATTCTATTACTTTAAAGAATACACTGTTGGTGCCATTCTTGTCCACGAGACTTATTTCTCTCAGCCAAATTACTAAAGATCTCAATTGTGTTGTGATAATGTATCCTGACTTTTGTATTTTTCAGGATATTCTCACGAAGAAGACAATTGGCCGTGGTATTAAACGAGGAGGATTGTATCATTTAGAGGATCTTGGAACTGCTAGAGTATGTCTTGCAAGAAAAGAAATACTGGAATCAGAAGAGAAAGTGTGGTTGTGGCATAGACGTTTAGGGCACCCGTCCTTTGGGTATATGAAACAGTTATCTCCATGGCTATTTTCAGGTTTAGAGAATAAAAAATTTGAATGTGAAACTTGTATCAAGGCTAAAAGTCATCGTGTAACTTATCCTTTAAGTTCAAATAAAAAACCTTTTCCTTTTGATCTGGTGCATACTGATGTTTGGGGACCATCCCCAGTAGTTTCAAAGTCAGGGAGTAAATGGTTTATTCTTTTCATAGATGATTGTACTCGAATGACATGGATTTGTTTAATGAAAAATAAGGATGAAGTTCCTCAAATTATAAAGAATTTCCATACAATGGTTGATACTCAATTTGGCAAGAAAATTAAAGTGATTAGAAGTGACAATGGAACAGAATATAAGAATGGAAGGGTTCAGGAATTTTTTCGAGAAAAAGGAATTGTACATGAGACCTCGTGTGTTGGAACTCCTCAGCAGAATGGTGTCGCTGAAAGGAAGAATCGACACATTCTTGAAACTGCTAGGTCTCTCTTGATAGACAATAATGTGCCAAAATTGTTTTGGGATAATGTCGTTTCTATGGCAGTATATCTTATTAATCGAACCCCCTCAAAGGTGAATAATTTTAGAACTCCACTCCAAGAGTTATCTGAACATTGTCATATTCCATCTGTACTCAATCTTGCTCCAAAAATTTTTGGGTGTGTAGTATTTGTTCACATTCAGAAACATTTAAGATCTAAGGTTGAAGCTCGTGCTGAGAAATATATTTTTCTGGGTTTTGGAGAACACACAAAGGGATATAAGTGCTATAACCCAAGTACAAGGAAATTTTATGTTACTATGGATGTTAACTTTCTTGAGCAGGAGCCGTTCTTTGGTAAAAATCTTGATCCGATTCTGGAGGAGAAGTCAATAGAATCAAATCAAGAACTGCCATATGTATGCATGGATACTTGGCAGAGCACTGTATGTGATGTCCTGGGAGGTAGGCGCACAAATAATGAAGATATTGACAGGGTTTAAGTTGTTGCGCAAGAAAGTGAAGGCATACAGGGAGATGTGCGTGCACTTATACCTGTAGATGTCACGCTGGGTGATGAAGAGGCAGAGCCACATATCCAGGTAGGTGAGGAAGAACCATAATCTTATACTCCTCATCTAGTACAAGATTTGGGAAACAACAGTGAGCCACGAGACCAAGCCATATCTGAAGAAATGATACAATCCGACTCGGAGCCACAAGGTCAGGGATCTCGTGAGAATATCCAGGAGGTAAGTAATTCACTTGACTCGATTTTTCAATCTCGGTTGCCTAAAAGAAATAATAGGGGTAAGCCACCAAAACGGTATATACCGGAAGATGGAACATATAAAGAGGGTGAATATCCAATTGCACATTTTACCTCAACAAAAAATTTACCAGTTCCTTTGAGAAACTTTGCAAATGAGATTACCTCTAGTGTTGTACCAGAAAAGATAGAGGATGCTTTAAAGAATCCCGATTGGGTAAAGGCTATGGAGATAGAGATGGATGCATTAGAAAAGAATTGCACATGGAAATTAGTGGACTTGCCAAAAGGTAAAAAACTTGTTGGCTGTAGATGGGTTTTTTCAAAGAAGTATAATGCAGAGGGAAAAATTGAAAGGTACAAGGCTCGACTAGTTGCAAAAGGGTACACACAAACATATAGGATTGACTATCAAGAAACTTTCTCACCAGTTGCTAAACTGAGTACGGTTCGAGTTCTCTTATCTCTTGCAGCAAATTTAGATTGGCCCCTGCATCAATTTGACGTGAAAAACGCTTTCTTATATGGAGATTTGAAGGAAGAAATCTATATGCAAATTCCACCTGGATATGAATGCCGAGGCGCAACTCATAAAGTATGCAAACTTAAAGATCATTGTATGGTTTGAAACAGTCACCTCGAGCCTAGTTTGGACGTTTCTGTAATGCCATGAAGAGCTATAACTATTCTCAAAGCGACTCAGATCACACCATGTTCTTTAAAAAGGGGCAAGGTAAAATTACTGTGTTAATTATATATGTTGACGATATGATAATTACAGGAAATGACAATGAGGAAATCAAATCGCTTGAGAATAAGTTGTGCAAAGAGTTTGAGATGAAAAATCTAGGAGGATTAAAATATGTTTGACCCTAAAATATCATGCTAATTGCACAAACTAATGGATTAAATTCATGGATGACAAATTGGAGGGATTTGATTAATCCATGAAAAATAGCAAATGACCCCCAAAAATCATGGGAAAATATCCAAAAATCCAGGAGACCATGGAGAAAATTTTCATGGAGAGAAAACGATTAAATGAGCTATGGAGGATTTATTTCATGCAAATAAGCCCAGAATCTTGAAGAAAATAAATAAAATAGCAGAGAGGAGATTTTCAGGAAATCCTTGATTCCATGATGCTCTAAATAATTTCCTGAGTATGGAGATAAATTTTCATAATTAAACTCCAAAGGGAAGGATTTTTAATCAATTTTTCAAAATCAGCAACCTATAGAAAAGCCATTTTCTGGGACAAATGGAGGTGTGCGACACCAAAAGAAATGGAGAGGACTCCCTCAAGCGAAATTCGAATCTCCCCCCACTGCAATAAAATTGGGGTGCACTTGGCTCGCATGAACCATGCAGAGATATAGGCATGAAAGTGCATTGGTGCACGATACACCGCGTCCAACCAAACAAGGGTGAAAGGCGCTGGGTTTTTGTATCTCATTAAACATGACAAGCGGGTCCCGCGATGAAGTGTTCTTCTCCCCCAGCTAAACAAAACGAGAGTCGAAGAAAAATGGTGCTGCCTCATAACCGCTTAGTCAACCTTTCTACGTGTGCGTTGACCGCCTAATTGGACCCCACAGTGCCTCTATGTCACAGCCCCCACTGAAGAGAGCACGAGGAAGGCATGAACTGGAAACGAATCCAACAGAAATGGTTACAACGACTTCGGTCAAACTTTCCCATCTCATGGTCAACCGACCAAAAGAAACACAAACACCTCACCTTTCCGCCGTTGGATGCATTGGCGATCCGTGTGCTCCTCAACCAACGGCTAGGATCAAAGGCAATCTTCAATCTTTCCCAAGAAGGAACCCCCAAGCCGTGGGCTATAAATACCCGACATCTCCAAGCAATTAGGACCTTTTTCTTTTTTTGAGGGCCTTTCAGAGAAGCCTCACACACAATTATACAAAGAGAACTCCATTCTCAAGTTAAAGAAAGAGAGCTCACACGCCATTGTTAAGAGAGAGAGAGGAGAGTTAGCTTAGGCATTTTGTCGAACATCTATTAGGCTAGAACAGTGAAGAGATAAGAGCTTCAAGTAAGCTGCCATTTTCGTGTAATTGAGGTAAATTGAAGGTAAAAAGGTGTAATGTGATTGATTTAATCGTAAAAAAAAAAATGAACTTTGATTGACTTGAACTCGTGTTAATGTTTCTTTACTGTTTCTTGATGTATCCTTGTGTTATGTTCGATTCGCATCACAGAGAACCCAGTTCTCTTGATCTAATGGTTTCTTGATATGCTTGTATGATATTTACTGTATATATGCATATGTTTCGACCTTGTATGATGTTAATTGATAGATGTCTTATTCCTGTGGTTTCCTTTGGTTGAGAACCCAGTTCTCGATCCATTTTTACTCAGTGGTGATCCAGCAGAGAACCCAGTTCTCAGGCCCTAGCTGGATCTAGCAAAGCCATTTGGTTTTGTTAATAAAATCTGAGAATTACGCCGTTATGCTGCCCAATTTTTGTTTGATCTTTATGATCTGATTCTTACTTGATTTTATATAGGTTGTCTTGTATACTTATGCTAATTGGTAATTGTCTAAACTGTCAATTAGTCGTATTGATGTTACACTGTCTCTCTAGGTCGATTGATAAGTCAGTCGACTGTCACATGGTCTATTGATGTTAATTTTAGAAAATTGATAGAGAAGAATGTCTCTTGAAAGCTCAGGTAAGTGTTTAATCGCTTGATGAACATGAGGTAACTCAAAACACATGGAACTGAAGGCCGAAAGAGGAAGTTTCTAACTCCTTCAAAATCCGAGACCCTCATTTTACACCTCAAATTGTTCGTTTAGTCATTAGAATAAGTCATGGCTAGATTTTAGAGTGTCAATTGGGCGTATTTTAGAACTTAAGATGATCTAATTGAGGTAATTGGAGTTGCTTGCAACTCAGTCTCCTCAGTAATAATTCCCTCTTCTGCCGTGCCAAAGCCTTGATCCATCTCTTCAATTAGAAACAAGCAACATCAATTAAGTGTACATAGGAATTCTCTCTCCTCCCCCGAGCCTTTTGAACTTATATAGATCTCTTGAGGAAGCCTAAGTCGCCGGCCATGACGTCATCCATAAACTCAGGGACTAAATCGAATAAAGAACCCAAAAGAAACTCAATTTTCCGACCAAATGACAGTGACGCAACCTAAACTAAGACTACCACGGGGATCTCCGTCATGCCACGAGTTAACTGAACCTAACCTCACCGTCAATCGCAGCCTAGATCGTCGGGAAAGTTTCCGTCAGGGATGGTTCTGGGAATAAATTTAACACGAAGGGTCTTGCGGTAAAGTTCCTTTTCCTTCGACGAGTTTCCGCGTCGAAACCTCCTGGATCCAATGTAACGAATTGGGTGTGGCGATCATGTTCACTCGTTACACGAAAACTTAACGCAAGAATCCCGCGTCTAAACGCGTTGACCTATCTCAGCCCAGTCAGCGGACGCGTCAGCGCCCCCAGTCAGCTGACATGTCATTTTTCTTTTGACGTGGACCAATAGGAAAAATTAGGATTTAGGCAGAAACTTTAAACATTCATTAAAAATCGTAAGAAACTCCAAAAAGTGCGTATAAAATATCGATAAAATCCTAAAAATCTGTAGAAAGCAGATTTACTGATACTTTAATATTAAAATCTTTCAAAATATTAGCCTTTTATATTTTTGAAGTATTCTTGTTATAAAATTGACTTTTATAAAAGATATAAACATTATAAAAAGTTAACTAAAGTTTCTATAGAATTTTGAAACAAGTTTTAAATAATTTCAATAACAAAGCAATATTCAAGGGACTATTTTCAATTAAGTATTTTCAAGTTAGTGTTTTTTAAAGATTTAAGAGGAATTTGAAACCTTTATACTTTAAAAATCAAAATAAATCATTAAAGTCTAGAAAGAAATATTAGAAAATTAAAAGTCCAAGTGCGACACCCAAACGTAACCCAAAACCTCTTCGAGACGAAGAAAGGCCTCTCCAATAAAATCGGGATCAAAGTTGACATGAAGTCAAAAATACCTTTTGTTCTTCCAAGCCACCAAATGGCCAAGGACCACCAAATCAAGCCTCTCCAGTCTTATAAGTCATCAAATGACCAAGACCTAGTTCTTCCAAGTCACCAAATGGCCAAGAACCTTGAAATCCAATTTCCTCAAGGCTTATAAGTCACCAAGATCAAGACCCGATTCTTTCAAGCTACCAAATAGCCAAGAATCACCAAATCAAACTATCCAAGTCTTATAAGTCACCAAGACCAAGACCCGATTCTTTCAAGCTACCAAATAGCCAAGAATCACCAAATCAAACTTTCCTAGTCTTCCAAGTCGCCAAATGACCAAGACTTAGTTTCCCCAAGCTACCAAATAGCCAGGAACTACGAAATCAAACTTTTCTAGTCTTATAAATCGCCAAGTGATCAAGACTTAGTTTTAGTTAAAGTGTTTTAAGCGTCCTCAATTAGGTCCCGTTAAGTAGGTCGGGTATCGTTAATTGAGTTCGATTTAAGCCAAAAGAGTTGTCTTTTATTTTCTCAGTTGTGCCCCGTCAATTAAGTTTGGTAACATCAATTGAGTTTAGTTTAAAACTAATTGAGATAACGACTTTTCTAGCCTACGACATATAATTTCTTGAATCCCTTAATCAGAGGTTCTCGTGATTCGTCACGGGGTAATTAACAAT
The DNA here is from genome assembly GCA_027725995.1 of Rhynchospora tenuis. NCBI lineage: Eukaryota > Viridiplantae > Streptophyta > Magnoliopsida > Poales > Cyperaceae > Rhynchospora > Rhynchospora tenuis. The sequence continues at coordinate 69,249,764 of CM050889.1, read as the reverse complement.
AGGGGCTTGCGCCTATTGGAAGGAAAGGACCCACAAAATTAATAAACCCTCATGAGAATAGATTCTCGTTAATGTCTTCTTGTTGTCAAGGAGCATTTTTGCACGTGAATTTAGACTCGTGAGGGGTGAATCTAAGACTTATTCCCATTCTTGAGGAAACCCGATCGTTCTTCGAGAAACGACGAAAAAGTCCACACAGATTCTCTGGCACGCCCGGTGGGACCTCTTTCTCCTCTCATCTTTGGGATTTGAGGAATATAATGTATAGGCTAGAAAATTGTTTCTCTAAGTTTCTAAATCTTCTAATAAACGCTACTAACGATAACATTGAGTTGTTTGTTGTTGTAGGACTAAGATGGCGTTCAATGCAAGCATCGAAATGAGCAAGCCCAGCGGGAAGTTCACCATTGGGGCCGTTCCCATCCGCTTCGACAATCAGTTCATGTTCGGTGGCATGCCCTTTGGATTTGCCTATGTACCTCTAGTACATGGCAAGGACGGGCAAATAGAGATTGCCCGAGAAAATGAAGACATCAGGGGCATCGAGGAAGTCGTGCCCAAGGTGCAAGAAATCAATGATGGAAATGAGTGGGCCCTTGTTCCACAGAATGGAGTCCACCATGCTCTCATGGCTTCACCTAGCAAGCGTCAATCTAGTCGCCGCTCTCCTCAAGAGAAAAGAGCGGTGAGAAAGACATATGTTTCAGCTACCAATGGTGCGAGGACCCTCAAAAAGATCCAAGGGGCATACCAACGGGAATTGAAGACCAAACCCAATCTCCCCGTGAGTAATCCTTTTGCACCGCTTCGCTTGGTCAGAAAGAACTCTCCCAAGGCCCAGCTCAAGACGCTAGAAGAGTTCCCTGTTGAATATCAAATGAAATTCCGGGGAAGGAGCCCTAAGACAAGGGTGTCTGTTAAAGAGAGACTCTCGTTGCCACGAACCCCGGTCCATGAAAGGTTAGGACCAAAGAGAAAGACAAGGGGGTCCACCCCTGTGAAAGAAAGGTTGGGAGAAAAATTGGCAACTTCAATCAAGGAGAGATTGGGGCTCGTGAAGAAAGGGAAGGGACCCAAGAAAATATGGGTTCCAAAAGACAAAACCCGTTTAGTAATTGAAGTGGTTAATCAGGAGCCGCACCACAAAAAGAGACGCATGGTATGGCAAGAGAAAAGGCCGGCCATCCATGCCCGTGTCAACATGGTTGGAGTCGACAAGAGGTTTGAGATGCACGCATTCGTGCATGCAACCAGTGATGAAGAAATTCCCATAAATCGAAAAGAAGGCAAGAATAAACAAGATGACCCCTCAACGAGTTGTCACAACCATAAGGAGGGTGAAGGAGAAGGGGTCATTAGGATTGACCAAAATGACAGCAATGATGAAGGCCGTTGGGCTGAAGGAGAAAAGGGACGATTAAAGAGTATCTTAGAAAAGAATGAAAGAAGGATCTCTCAATTGATGAATGAAAGGGAGAAAGATAGAGATATTGTCAAAAAGATGTACAAATTCCTAGAAAAGAAAAACCTATTGGGAGAGCTCGACAAAGAGTACCCTTCCTTTTCTGAAGAGGAAGTTAGACACAAAGAGAAGTTTGGTAAAGAAAGGAAAAGCAAAAGCAAGTATGAATCCTCTGACGAAGAAGAAGAAAGAAGTAAAAGAAAGCTTCTCAAAGAAAGGAGAAGTAGAAACAAATACTACTCTTCGGACGAGGAAGAAGAAAGAAGTAGAAGAAAGCCGTCCAAAGGAAGGAAGAGCAAAAGTAAGTATGACTCATCTGAAGATGAAAAGGTAGTGAGAAGGCTATCTAAAGAAAAGAGGAGTAAGAATAAGTATGGATCCTACGAGGATGAAATCCCAGGGGCAGGATCCCGAAATGGGGCAGAAAGGCCCGAAACAACTAAGCAAGTCATCCAAGAGATGATAAGTCAACAATTGCAAGCTTCAGGTGCGGGACACTTGGTTAATTTTAGAAAGAAATGTGGACGGCCTTATCCAAAGAGGTATGAGCATGTGCAATACCCCTCAAACTATCAAGTACCAAAGTTCAATTTGTTTGATGGGACGGGTGAAAGGAATATTACCCCCGAACAGCACTTGGTGCAATTTAGAAATGCATGTGGTAATACTTCCCATGACGAGGCTCTCCTTTTGAAACAATTTTCTCAAAGTCTAACGGGTCCCGCTTTCGAGTGGTACTCTTCATTGGAGAATGATTCGGTGGAATCATGGGATGAAATGGAGGACTTGTTCAGAGCCAAGTTTGCTATGGTAACACAAAGGATCACAATGGCCGATTTGGCAAGCGAAAAACCTAAATCGGGAGAAGCGGCTCTTGATTACATCAATAGATGGAGAAACCTGAACATAAGATGTACTCACCAAATGCCCGAAAGGGAGGCGGTGGAATTTCTAGTGAGAAATTTGGATGATTGGATAAGAAGGCCGCTCTCTGGAAGTGACATTTACACATATGAGGATTTGGTCACTCGTGTGGCAAGAGTGGTACACATTGGGCCACCTAAGGAGTCACAATCCACCTATAATAGAAGCAAAGGTCAAGGCCCAATCAAAATTGTGGGAGCTAACGAAGCTTCTACAAGCCAAGGTGGTGGCTATAAAGGAAATAGGAATGGCGGCGATAATGGTGGAAGTAATGCTCGATCTCAAACCCCTTTGAACGAGCGCCTAAAAAGACCTTACTCTTTTAAGAAAGAGAAAACTGCGGCGTTGCTCAAACAATTATTGGCGGGGAAAGCCATAGAATTGCCCATTTGCAAGAGGCCATATGAACAAGACAAAGTGGATGACCCAAAATATTGTGCTTATCATCGGGTATTGGGACACCCGATCGAAGATTGTTATGTCTTCAAGGATGTCGCCGAGAGAATGATCAAGGAAGGAGAATTGGTGTTGTCTGAAAGTTATAAACAAACACCCGCTCCACATGCTCAAGCGAATGCGGTGTTTCAAAGGAAAAGTGATAGGCGCGACGTTGAGTGCAATATCATAGTCATAGTAAGTGATGAGTCTGATCAAGAAGACTTTCAAGTGAGAAAGGTATCAAAAACCAATTGTAATAAAAAAGAAATGAAAGAAATGAAAAATGAAAAGAAAAATGAAAAGAAAAATGAAGAAAAGAATGATAAAGAAAAAGAAAGCAAAAAAGGAAATGAAAAAGAAGAAGAAAAAGAAAAGGTAGAAGACTCTACAATTTACTACTATGACGACTCAGACGATGAAAACGAAGCGCCTTACATGGGACTTTTCTCGAAAGGCATGTTCAAAGAAGAAGACTGCCATTTGAACTTGCGATCGGGAACGAATTTGCCCGAGAGACAAGCACCAAAAGAGAATGAGAAGACTAAAGAAAAGGGTAAAGATCAAACCCGAGAGGCTAATGGTGAAGCGGGCTCAAGTCAACGGCCAAAAGGAGCCATGGGAGAATACAACATTCTAGCCCACTTAAGGCGAACACCAGCTCTGATAAGTGTGTTTGAAGCACTCATGATGTCACAAGAACTTAGGGACATAATGATGGAAGCATTGCAACATCCCGAGAAGTTCCAAGTATATTTGGCTGAAAAGCAAATGACGGAGGCACTTTACGTGGAACCGTCTAGCCAAATCACTTTCACAAATAAAGATATGATGATAGGCACGGCTATGCACAATAGTCCACTTTACATCACGGGAGAAACAAATGGAAGCCAACTGAGCCGCATGTTAGTGGATCCCGGATCCTCAATCAACATCTTGCCGTTACGATCATTAAATCAATTGGCCTTGGGAGGAAGGCGTTTGTGTGATGAAAATATTTATATTCATGGCTTCAATCAGAATTCAGAAAAGGCATTGGGGTCAGTGACTCTCCCTATGAAATTCGGGGAGCTTCAAACCCTTGTAAAGTTTTATGTGATCGATGCCGATACATCATATAAGGCCTTGTTGGGTCGACCATGGTTACATGAAAACCATCTCGTACCATCCACCTTACACCAATGTGTGAAATACCTTCAAGATGGTGAACAAAAGACCATCAAAGGAGACCCGCAATATTATGGGGTACATGAGGTTGAATTGGAAGAAATAGACCGTTTCTTCACTCCCGCCTCACAAAGAAGTACATCCCCTCGACTCAAGTGGCGGGCGGAGAAAGAAAATGAAGATGATGAGAATATAAGGTTGAAGAGTAAATCTAAAGTCTCTTGTGTTGTTAAGACCCCCATTTATGTCGGGTCATCTGATGAAGAAGATGGAGAGAGAAAGCCAAGGAGAAACTCCTATGTTACAAGTGAGTCTATGAACAAAGGCCAAAGAAAGAGAAATCCGATTTATGTGTGTGATCGGAGCGAAGATTCAATGGCTATTGAACAAGTTCCCGTGGGTCACCTCAAAGAACTCACCCCAAGGGAAGTAAATCAAGTGAAGGAGTTAGAGACTTTCTACGTTCCTCCCAAGGCAGAAAAGGTGCAAAAGAAGGTAGTGTTACACAAAGGAATCTTGTTTTACAAGGCCGAGAGCGTAGAGCCATCTGATGGGGCAGCATGTTCCGATAATTGGGAGAAGTGGTTAAATGAAAAAGAGGATGAATATGAAAGAATTGAGGTAATGGGTTATTATAATAAGGAGTTGATGCCTCTCTTCCAACGATCTCGTTGTCTAGATCCCATTTCCAAACAAAGAGCCAAAGCTTTTCAAGATTTGTGGAGTGGAAAGTCAAGATGGGTGATGGGTGTGGACGGAAAATGGAAAAACACCAAAGGTTTGGGTTTCAAGGTTCCTCAAGGAGAGGTCTTGATGGTTGAGGTTGTGGAAAGTTACGTGGTAGGCATAACGCCTATGGAAGCTCAACCCGAGGAAGAAGAATTCATTCAAACCGCAAAGAATGCTCCTCAAGAACTTGAAGAAGGTGGGCAAAACACAATTGATGAGCTCTTGGAGATAAATTTGGGCACCGAAGATGATCCTAGACCCACCTTTATAAGCGCTTCACTCCCTTTGGAAAAGCAAGAGCAATTAAAAGTACTTCTTATGGAGTATAAAGATTGTTTTGCGTGGAATTACACAGAAATGCCGGGACTTGACCCTGCCCTAGCATCTCACAAACTAAAGATTGATCCCAATGTGAAACCCATCAAGCAAGGCCCGAGACGGATGCGGGTCGAGCTCGAGGAAAAGGTTGTGGAAGAAGTAAAGAAGTTGATTAATGCGGGTTTTATTCGGGAGGAAGAGAATCCCGTTTGGGTGGCCAATATTGTGCCAGTGAAGAAGAAGAATGGGCAGATCCGAGTTTGTGTGGATTTTCGGGATTTGAATAAAGCGTGCCCTAAAGATGATTTTCCATTACCTGTAACGGAATTGATAATTGATTACACTTCTTCCTATGTGGTGTACTCTTTTATGGATGGATCTTCAGGATATAACCAAATTCCTATGGATAGGGAAGATCAACGTCACACATCTTTCCGCACACCGATAGGCATCTTTTGCTATAAGGTAATGCCTTTTGGATTGAAGAATGCAGGAGCCACCTATCAAAGGGCGATGACCAAAATTTTTGATGATCTAATCCACAAAATAGTTGAGTGCTATGTGGATGACTTGGTCGTGAAAGCTCGATCAATAGATGAGCATTTGAAGTATCTAAGGATAGTATTTGAGCGGTTGAGAAAGTACTCCTTGAAAATGAATCCATTGAAGTGTGCATTCATGGTATCCTCAGGAAAATTCTTGGGATTTGTGGTAAGGCACAGGGGCATTGAGATTGACCCCGCAAAAATCAAGGCAATTAGAGAGATGCCTCCTCCCAAGACACTCAAGCAACTTCGCTCTCTACAGGGGCAATTGGCCTATGTCAGAAGGTTTATCGCCAACCTTTCGGGAAGAATCAAGCCATTCACCCATTTGACCAAAAAGGACGTACCTTTTAAGTGGGACGAAAAATGTCAAAGAGCCTTTGATGATATTAAGGAATATCTCCTCAAGCCACCCGTTTTAGCCGCACCTATCCAAGGAAAGCCGTTGATCCTCTATACCACGGCATTGGAAGGATCTTTGGGTGCTTTATTGGCTCAAGAAAATGAAGAAGGCAAAGAGAATGCATTGTATTATCTGAGCCGCATGTTGGTTGGGGCCGAGCAATCATATAGCCCCATTGAAAAGCATTGTCTAGCCTTGGTGTTTGCTACAAAGAAGTTGAGACATTACATGTTGTCTCATAAGATCACCTTGATATCCAAGGTTGACCCATTGAAATATCTAATGACAAGACCTATGCTAACGGGGAGATTAGCAAGATGGGCCATCACCTTAATGGAGTTCGACATTACCTACGCCCCTCAAAAGGCGATAAAAGGTCAAGCGATGGCCGACTTTTTGGCCGCACACCCCATTCCAGATGATTCTCCTTTGAAGTGTGAATTTCCTGATGAGCAAAGCTTATGTGTTGAAGGAAAAGAATCAGGCTGGGTGATGTTTTTCGATGGGTCATCCGCCATTCAACCTTCCAAGAGACCTGAGATGCCCCGAATTCGTGCGGGAGTGGGTCTAGTTTTTATCACACCTCAAGGAGGTATTCTTCGACACTCCATAGCATTGACTGAACCATGCACGAATAATGAGGCTGAATATGAGGCATTGATCGCTGGATTGGAATTGGGCATTGAGATGGATATAAAAGAAATAAAAGTGTGTGGAGACTCTCAATTAATTCTCAACCAGGTTGAAGGGGTATTTGAGGTGAAGAAACCCGAGCTAGTGAAATACCACGAAAGGGCCCAAGAGTTGATGGCTAAATTCACAAAGATCACTTTGGAGAAAGTATCTCGAGCTTCTAATGGCATGGCCGATGCCTTGGCTCGGGTCGCTACTCAATTGAGTAAGCCAGATGATGAAGAAATTCAAATCACGATAAGGAATCGCCGATCATTGGCACCTTATCTAATGGAAATAGAGAAAGAAACCAACGCTCATCTCTATGTAGATTTGGAAGAATGGGAAGAAGACCAAATGAGAGACCCTGATGAAGTAATGGAAATAGGAGCAAACAACGAAGAGGATTGGAGAAAACCCTTTGTGGATTATTTCCAACACCAAGTCTTTCCCAATGAAAAAATAGAAAGAGAGCAATTGAAGCGGCGGGTCCTCCGCTATGTCTATGTAAATGACACCCTATATAGGCGCTCATATGACCAGTTGTGGTTGAGGTGTGTGTCACAAGAAGAAGCTCGGAAGATTATAAGAGAAATACACTCGGGATTTTGTGGGGCTCATCAGTCGGGTCCCAAAATGAGGTTGCACATTAAAAGAATGGGGTACTATTGGCCGACAATGATAGCGGATTGTGAGAATTATGCAAAGAGATGCCATATGTGCCAAGTGAATGGAGATTTTATACACCAACATCCCAACCCGTTACATCCAACGGTGGCCTCATGGCCATTCAATAAATGGGGAACGGATGTAATAGGGCCAATTGACCCGCCAAGCTCAAGGGGACATAGGTTTATCCTCGCAATCACTGATTACTTCTCGAAATGGGCCGAGGCCGTACCATTAAAAGAAGTAAAGAGCAAGGATATAATACGGTTTTTGAAGAACCATGTGCTATATCGCTTTGGCACCCCGATGGAGATAATATCCGATAATGGTACCGCTTTCAAAAGTGGTGAGATTTGTGCCTTTGCGAGACAACACAAAATAAAGTGGCAATATTCCTCTATTTATAACCCAAGAGCAAATGGATTGGCGGAAGCCTTCAATAAAGTCTTAATTAAACTCTTGAGGAAAATAGTGGGAGACAATCATAGGAGTTGGGATGAGAAGTTGCAAGAAGCATTATGGGCTTATCGCACCACCTTCCGCACGCCAACTCAAGCCACTCCATATTCTTTGGCGTTCGGGGCGGAAGCTGTCTTACCATTAGAGATAGAATTGCCATCTTTGAGACTAGCAATGTATGCGGGGCTACCAATGGATAAACAAATGCGTCTAAGGCTCGACGAGCTTGATGCGCTTGATGAAAAAAGATTAATGGCCCAACAAAGTCTAGAATTGTATCGGGCTCAAATGGAGAGAGCATACAACAAAATGGTAAGACCGCGCACCTTTAAAGAAGGAGATTTGGTGCTAATCTTGCGACGACCTATATTGGGTCATCACCATGGCCCGAAATTTTCACCCAATTGGGAAGGACCCTATGTGATCAAAGAAGTTTACACCGGAGGGTCCTACAAACTTGTGGACAAAGAAGGAAGATGCACAATCCCACCTATCAACGGACGGTACTTGAAGAAGTACTATGCATGAGACCTATCTTTCACAAAAAACCATACAAAAAAAAAAAAAAAAAAAACATGAAACTTAGCCTTATAAATCCAAAAATCCCAATCATATTCAATAAATACCAAAAACATCATAGCCACTAATAAAGCGTTTAACCAAACTCCAATAAGGCCGTTAAACCCAATAAAACCAAAAACATTTCTCAAAATACTTAACCTAAGCTTCCTACCTTCCGCAAGGGGCGGTTGGTTGGCGGAAGGAGAAGCTCAACCCCTATTTACCAATCTCACTAAAATGGCCATTGTCCGTAAAACATATTACCAATGAAGTTTTCAACAAAACCCCAATAAGGCCGATAAACCTCAACGAAAACCAAAAATGTCCCTCAAAACACCCAAATAAAAGCTTCCTACCTTCCGCAAGGGGCGGTTGGTTGGCGGAAGGAGAAGCTCCATTCTCCATGGATTAACCTCACCAAAAAGAAAACTTGTAGCCATGGCCAATAAACTATGTCTTAAGCATGTTAAAGGAGTGAATCGACTGAAACCTTAAAAGAAATCACCTAAAACCTTAAACCCTATGGTCATTACGCCAATACCGTGTCAATGCGCCTATGCCGATGGAGAAGCCATTACAATGAGTGCCCATACCTAATGAGAGGGTGAGGACGAGAGGGTAAGGAAAAAGGGTGACTCGCCTTTACGGCCCCATGAGTCAATCCTTCCACCTAAAGCTCCCAACTCCACCAAAATCCACTAGCCAAATATAGTAGTTTGATAGGAGAAATCGTGTTGAGGAGACCTGTGTGGTCGCCAAATGCACAAAAGGTTAGTTTACCCTAACAAATCCGCGGTCGATGAAGGAACTTTCGGGTTCCAGAGAACGCGAAGCCGTGTTGAAGAGAGCCTTTGTGGTTCTCTAAAACACCTATGCCTAATGAAGAAGCCTTTGTGGCGATTGAAGGCATCAAGGCACCGCCCTATGAAGTCATCTGAGGGCACACACACCACAACAGCACCGAGTCCCTCAAGTTGCGCATGCCGGAATTAATGGATTGAATTCACTGGGGCGAGCTCACCCATATTGGGGCAGTCATATGGTTTACAAGTGAAACAAACTGGAGATTTAAATAAAGCAAGAGGAAAGGTGAAAGAGAAGATTCATTCATTAATCATGAGGTGATACAAGTTTCAAGAAACTGATACAACAAGCAAACAAAAGAAAAGAAAGCCTAATACAAACTACAAGAAAGCATAAAGATACATGCACAAAAGGCACAGGGCATTAGAAGGGGATCTTTCTACTCCGGCACAACAACAGCAGCAACATTACCCCCCTAAGTTAGCAAGAGTAGTGGTGATGGCTTGAAGCATTCCCTCTATCGCTTCCAAGCGAGCGCTTAATTCGCCAAAGCGCTGGTCAATAAAAGCCCGAAAAGAGACAGGGGCAGGGGTCTCAAGGGCTAAGGCCACAGAATCATCATCAAGAGGAGGAGAAACCACCCTCACTGGACTATACTGGTTGGGCTCGGCATTGGGGGCCAAGATATACTCATTAATCGGACGGTTGGGGTCAGGAACAAGCATGTTCATGGAAGATTCTACCCATCCAGTAGAATCAAACAAAGAAAGAAGATTGCGGGGATGAGCCACGTGAGCCTCAGAGATAGGATTTCCCCACAACATCTCTGGAATAGGAATACGGGCACGACGCATTAAGGCCTCAATAAGATGGCCATAAGGCAAGGCTCGATGGCCGTGAGAGTCCATAGCCACTTGGTGCATGAAGTAAATAATCATGTGGCCCAGATTAATAGGGTGACGCTTTTGGATGAAGTGACGAAGGTAAAATAGATCTCCGGGACAAGCGTGATTGGATAAGTCTCCTTGGGGAAAGATTATGCCGATAATCACCATGAAAAGAAACCTATTAAAAAAGCGTTAAGGATGGGTGAGAAAAGAAGAGCGGGTAATATGAATAAGAAATAAATAAAGAAATTATGAGAGAGTAATACCTATGAAGGGCAGGAAGATGTTCAGTGGAAACCACTTCGACATCGCCCCCAACAGGGGCAGCCTTGAACCAGCGCAAGCACTCGGAATAATTACCAAAGCCACGAGGCCAACGATGGAAAGCATAAGTGGTAGAGCCAGTAAGTGTGTTAGAAGCTTGCAAGAACTCGGCCAAACTCTCTGCAGTGATTGTCAGATACTGGCCAAACAAATAGGAAGTGGCTAGAGGGGTACCATAATGATCATAAGAAAGGCGGAGATTGGCATAGAAGAGGCGAGTGATTCGAGGATGATAGGGGTTGTCCAAGTCAACAAGCCCACGAAGACTCCAAGAGTCAAGCCAACCGTGTATAAGGTTGGTATGCTCTACTGGGATACGCCGTTGGTGACGAAAAAAGAAACATTCAGCCACTGGGCGGTCATCACGACCCATATCTTGATGATAGCTATTGAAGGCTATCTCATCACGAAAGAGATAGCGATTGTCAGGGGCAAAGGACCAATTTGGAACCATGGGGTTAACTCGAGAAGAGGAGGATTCAGTGGTGTTTCTTGGGCGCTTAGGGGCGGACATGGTTAAAGAGAGATTATAAGAAAGATAATCAGGATGCAACGGGTATAATGTGAGAATAGGATGGAAAAGACAATGCAAGGCCCGGTCTTATATAGACTCTTGGGTGAAAAGGCGTTATTCGTAAGTAGTGGAAACATGCGATGGAAAGAAGTGGAAGAAAGTGGGGGGTTGGTATGTCGTGAAAAAGAAACCGCTCGTATAAGTAACTGAAAGTATGGAAAAGTCAGGAAAGCGTAGAGGCCTAAACTTGAGTCCGAAGCAATGGCGGGTCCACATGAGTTTAAACCCAAGGAAATGTAGATATGGGCCAAAATACCCTATTCTAAGACATAGGGTAAATTCGTGTGTATCTTATACCCTGTAAAGCAAGTAAAACCAAATGTGGGCCAAAATACCCACACGCGAAGGAAAGTAGGGGAAAAATAAGGTTACCTGTCGCTTTGCGAACAAGTTTGAAAGAAGCCCTGAGTGCAAAAACTCTATCAGGCACAAATAATCATCATAAACACACGAGTCCAAACCCAAGGAACTACAGGTACGGGATAAGACGCCCTAAACCTAAATTGCGGCGCATGCTTGTTTGTGATTCAAGCCCGAGTATATCAGAAGGAAAGTGTAGAGCGAATACCTGCGCAAAAGAAAAGGAGAAAGGGAGAGAAAGATCTCCAAAACCCACGACATGAGACATGTAAAGAGGCCCTGAGGCACAGAGGCTCAAGCTTATAAAAGATCATGTCACAAAGATCCACAGACCAGAAAGCAAGCGCAAGTAATACGTATTGCATAGCAAGCAAGTTCAAGAGTTAATATGTAAGAACCACAAGCAAATACAACATCCACGGCCCTAAGGAAACTAAGCATCCAAGTTTAATGTCTCACATACATGGAGTGAGTCGTTATTACAAAAGAAAAGGGCAATGTACGGACCGCCACAAATTACCACGGTGGCCTGCCCAAAAATAGCAAATACATAAATGGAAACTTAGCCACTAAGAGCGTCCCTGAGAATGACAAGCATGGCTTGGTAGTGCTCATTCGCCCCGGCAACATCTGATTCAATTTCCTTGTGAAACTCTTCAATCTCATTGACGGTCTCACGGTATAAAGATAAGGCAGAAAAGTAGGCTTGAACATTGAGGTCCAAAGCCCTACGGATGCTGAGTTCACGATTCTTGAGTTTCTCACGCTTGACAGACAAAGAAGGGACCTGGATGACATCACGCCGACGGAGAGCAAACATGAGATGATAATCAGTGTTGCGAATGTCGTCCATGATTCCTCTGTGATCCACAGTGAGAGAGTTCAGAGTGTCCTGAATGGATCGCAGTGAGCGTGAAGCGTTCGCCTGGCGGTCATTACGCTTACCCAATTCTACAGAAAGACGGTTCCAAGTAAGGAGATCAAGGAAGTTGAAACACTTGAGAGCCTCTTCGCGGAGACGGCGAATTAGGTCGCGGAGAGAAACACGAGGAGGAATGGCGGAGAATGCACCAGGAGTGAGGCTAGGGAGACGGAAGTAGCCGTTATCGCTACGTGCAATTACCTCACTAATCACATTCTCCACGTCTTGAACAGTAAGATCTGTACAATAGAAGAGAGAAAAGGATAAGAATGAAGGGCCATTCAGAGAGAAACTATGAAGGGATGAGAAGAAATGTAGGAAACGCACCTTCTTCACGTGGAGAAGCAGGAGGGTTAAAGTTCATGTCTTCACCTTCTTCATCAGATGCACCCTCTCCATTTCCCCAGGCATCATCCTCATTGTCATGAGTATCGTCACTAGCTCCCCTTGGACTCCTGGTGCCTCCAACATTAGTCAGGATCTCAGTTATGATGTCCGTTGCGGCAAGAGCTTCAGGGTTAGCAACAAGGAAAGGCACTGGAGTGACAGGGCTACCAATGACAATAGGAGACCCGGGATTGGCGCCACGAGTTGGACCCTCTGGGCTTGCAACGACAGTGGGTCCGTTGGGGTCTGTCACAGTCACGGTGTTAACATTCCAAGGCGCATAAGGATTATCTCGACCAGGGACATAGTCATCATCTCCACTTTCATTCTGGTTATCTACCAGAACGGTAGCCGGAGAGAGAGGAAAATGAGCAGTGCCGCTAGCATCAGTATTCCCGTGAATCTCACCTTGAGCGGGAACAAGCCCAGCTCCAACATGTTCAGGATCCATCTCTGAAAATAAAGAAAAAAAATGCATCAGCCTGAAAGAAATCCAATGAAAATTCGACAGAGTCTCCCCTTGTTTTGGTGAGAATTTTCAAAACCCGACATGAATTAGAGACTGGGTCTCTTGCCAAGTTATACAACGGTTCCAACAAACCAAGAACTGGGTTCTCAGCCATGTGAATGAAGAGCAATCATCCAAAGAAAAGCAAAGAAGAAAGAAAGAGCAATAAAACAAAAAGGCGACACAAGATTCTGACAAAAATTCGGCAGAGTTTCCCCTTGTTTTTGAGAGGTTTCCAAAAAGTCCGGCAAAATTAGGGACTGGGTCCCAAACCAAACATAACACAAAGCTCAAATATTGAGAACTGGGTTCTCATGAGCAATCACGAACTTTCCCGAGACCGTGCCCAAATCTCACAACATGCATCATTCACACTCAAAGAGAGTCGAGGGAGCATACCTGTTCAAAAGAAATGCGAGGATGCTGTTGAAGTAGGGTCTCAAAAGGAATATCAAGAGCACAAGTAAACACCTACACAAGCATGGATATCCCTTGTTAGCCAATTTTGCAAATAAAGAGGCAAGTTTAGAGTAAAGACAACAATTTCATGAGTCGAAGATAGCTATATGATACATGGCCAGCATTTAATATTGAGAACGTCCCCATGAAAAATAGCTATGTGCAATTATGCGTCATGGTTCGAGGACTATGCATGGTTGGTTGGTTTACCAATCTTGATGAAATGGACCTCAATTTTAATCTCTCTCGGCCCGATCAATAACAAGAAAATAAAAATGGGCCTGCAATTAATTGACCGATGAAACGGGCCTCAATTTCAAGTCTCTCCCAGCCCGACCAATAACCAAGAAATAAAAAAAGCATGGGCCTTCAACTGTTGGCCCAGAACCATTTACCCCGTCAAAAATCAAATGAGACAAAATTGAGCCGTTTCTCCCCGTACGACCACTGTCACCACACGACAAAACAAAGATAACAGAGAGAGAGAGAGATGGATACCCGAGCCAACAGAAAACTCAGATCGCCGGCACTGGTTATCGGATGTGGCCCGAGACGAGTGTAAGCTATGGATAGAGGGTCAGATACCTCTTTGCTGCGAAATAGAAATGAAGAGAACATGAATAGCCGAATAAATAACCGAATAAATGATAGTAGAAACATATCTATGACTGAAATTCAGCACAAGGTAGATGCTTGCAAAACATCCGTAATCTGTTGAGTTCATAGATGAGATGCAAGCTTCTTCAAGAAAGACGGGGGAATGCTTGTGAGATGCGAGTATCTATGGAAGAATACGAAAGCGATATTGATCGAAGATGATATATGTGCTGATCAGGAAGATTAGCGTAGGGCTAAAGGGGGAAAGAAAGATTGTTACCTCAGCTCGTGAGAGAGAAGAAATATGAAGAAGAGAGATGCATTCGGAGAGGAGATAAGGTGAAATGAAGAACATCCTACTGTTTAGTGTGAAAAAAAAAAAAAGAAGGTCCAACGTGGACCTTTGGATCCGATAAATAAGAAATCAAGGGATGGATGTGACCCGAGATGAAGATTACAGTCAAAGAGCTAACTGACTGCGTGGGCCCCACTTGTCAGTGAGATGAAACAGATCAAAGGGTATCCTATGCGTTCACAAAGCATCCTGTGAGGCTAAACTGTGTGGTCATCCATGCGGCAACACAAAATGATGATGAATGAATGGTGAAAGAAAAGAAAATGAAAAGCGGGAAATAAATGAGAAATCATGGAATTAATGCCACCAAAACAAACTGTTCTGCCCTTGGAAAGGATCCTCACACTTTATTTTGGTGGGGGGCATTTGTTTGACCCTAAAATATCATGCTAATTGCACAAACTAATGGATTAAATTCATGGATGACAAATTGGAGGGATTTGATTAATCCATGAAAAATAGCAAATGACCCCCAAAAATCATGGGAAAATATCCAAAAATCCAGGAGACCATGGAGAAAATTTTCATGGAGAGAAAACGATTAAATGAGCTATGGAGGATTTATTTCATGCAAATAAGCCCAGAATCTTGAAGAAAATAAATAAAATAGCAGAGAGGAGATTTTCAGGAAATCCTTGATTCCATGATGCTCTAAATAATTTCCTGAGTATGGAGATAAATTTTCATAATTAAACTCCAAAGGGAAGGATTTTTAATCAATTTTTCAAAATCAGCAACCTATAGAAAAGCCATTTTCTGGGACAAATGGAGGTGTGCGACACCAAAAGAAATGGAGAGGACTCCCTCAAGCGAAATTCGAATCTCCCCCCACTGCAATAAAATTGGGGTGCACTTGGCTCGCATGAACCATGCAGAGATATAGGCATGAAAGTGCATTGGTGCACGATACACCGCGTCCAACCAAACAAGGGTGAAAGGCGCTGGGTTTTTGTATCTCATTAAACATGACAAGCGGGTCCCGCGATGAAGTGTTCTTCTCCCCCAGCTAAACAAAACGAGAGTCGAAGAAAAATGGTGCTGCCTCATAACCGCTTAGTCAACCTTTCTACGTGTGCGTTGACCGCCTAATTGGACCCCACAGTGCCTCTATGTCACAGCCCCCACTGAAGAGAGCACGAGGAAGGCATGAACTGGAAACGAATCCAACAGAAATGGTTACAACGACTTCGGTCAAACTTTCCCATCTCATGGTCAACCGACCAAAAGAAACACAAACACCTCACCTTTCCGCCGTTGGATGCATTGGCGATCCGTGTGCTCCTCAACCAACGGCTAGGATCAAAGGCAATCTTCAATCTTTCCCAAGAAGGAACCCCCAAGCCGTGGGCTATAAATACCCGACATCTCCAAGCAATTAGGACCTTTTTCTTTTTTTGAGGGCCTTTCAGAGAAGCCTCACACACAATTATACAAAGAGAACTCCATTCTCAAGTTAAAGAAAGAGAGCTCACACGCCATTGTTAAGAGAGAGAGAGGAGAGTTAGCTTAGGCATTTTGTCGAACATCTATTAGGCTAGAACAGTGAAGAGATAAGAGCTTCAAGTAAGCTGCCATTTTCGTGTAATTGAGGTAAATTGAAGGTAAAAAGGTGTAATGTGATTGATTTAATCGTAAAAAAAAAAATGAACTTTGATTGACTTGAACTCGTGTTAATGTTTCTTTACTGTTTCTTGATGTATCCTTATGTTATGTTCGATTCGCATCACAGAGAACCCAGTTCTCTTGATCTAATGGTTTCTTGATATGTTTGTATGATATTTACTGTATATATGCATATGTTTCGACCTTGTATGATGTTAATTGATAGATGTCTTATTCCTGTGGTTTCCTTTGGTTGAGAACCCAGTTCTCGATCCATTTTTACTCAGTGGTGATCCAGCAGAGAACCCAGTTCTCAGGCCCTAGCTGGATCTAGCAAAGCCATTTGGTTTTGTTAATAAAATCTGAGAATTACGCCGTTATGCTGCCCAATTTTTGTTTGATCTTTATGATCTGATTCTTACTTGATTCTATATAGGTTGTCTTGTATACTTATGCTAATTGGTAATTGTCTAAACTGTCAATTAGTCGTATTGATGTTACACTGTCTCTCTAGGTCGATTGATAAGTCAGTCGACTGTCACATGGTCTATTGATGTTAATTTTAGAAAATTGATAGAGAAGAATGTCTCTTGAAAGCTCAGGTAAGTGTTTAATCGCTTGATGAACATGAGGTAACTCAAAACACATGGAACTGAAGGCCGAAAGAGGAAGTTTCTAACTCCTTCAAAATCCGAGACCCTCATTTTACACCTCAAATTGTTCGTTTAGTCATTAGAATAAGTCATGGCTAGATTTTAGAGTGTCAATTGGGCGTATTTTAGAACTTAAGATGATCTAATTGAGGTAATTGGAGTTGCTTGCAACTCAGTCTCCTCAGTAATAATTCCCTCTTCTGCCGTGCCAAAGCCTTGATCCATCTCTTCAATTAGAAACAAGCAACATCAATTAAGTGTACATAGGAATTCTCTCTCCTCCCCCGAGCCTTTTGAACTTATATAGATCTCTTGAGGAAGCCTAAGTCGCCGGCCATGACGTCATCCATAAACTCAGGGACTAAATCGAATAAAGAACCCAAAAGAAACTCAATTTTCCGACCAAATGACAGTGACGCAACCTAAACTAAGACTACCACGGGGATCTCCGTCATGCCACGAGTTAACTGAACCTAACCTCACCGTCAATCGCAGCCTAGATCGTCGGAAAAGTTTCCGTCAGGGATGGTTCTGGGAATAAATTTAACACGAAGGGTCTTGCGGTAAAGTTCCTTTCCCTTCGACGAGTTTCCGCGCCGAAACCTCCTGGATCCAATGTAACGAATTGGGTGTGGCGATCATGTTCACTCGTTACACGAAAACTTAACGCAAGAATCCCGCGTCTAAACGCGTTGACCTATCTCAGCCCAGTCAGCGGACGCGTCAGCGCCCCCAGTCAGCTGACATGTCATTTTTCTTTTGACGTGGACCAATAGGAAAAATTAGGATTTAGGCAGAAACTTTAAACATTCATTAAAAATCGTAAGAAACTCCAAAAAGTGCGTATAAAATATCGATAAAATCCTAAAAATCTGTAGAAAGCAGATTTACTGATACTTTAATATTAAAATCTTTCAAAATATTAGCCTTTTATATTTTTGAAGTATTCTTGTTATAAAATTGACTTTTATAAAAGATATAAACATTATAAAAAGTTAAGTAAAGTTTCTATAGAATTTTGAAACAAGTTTTAAATAATTTCAATAACAAAGCAATATTCAAGGGACTATTTTCAATTAAGTATTTTCAAATTAGTGTTTTTTTAAAGATTTAAGAGGAATTTGAAACCTTTATACTTTAAAAATCAAAATAAATCATTAAAGTCTAGAAAGAAATATTAGAAAATTAAAAGTCCAAGTGCGACACCCAAACGTAACCCAAAACCTCTTCGAGACGAAGAAAGGCCTCTCCAATAAAATCGGGATCAAAGTTGACATGAAGTCAAAAATACCTTTTGTTCTTCCAAGCCACCAAATGGCCAAGGACCACCAAATCAAGCCTCTCCAGTCTTATAAGTCATCAAATGACCAAGATCTAGTTCTTCCAAGTCACCAAATGGCCAAGAACCTTGAAATCCAATTTCCTCAAGGCTTATAAGTCACCAAGATCAAGACCCGATTCTTTCAAGCTACCAAATAGCCAAGAATCACCAAATCAAACTATCCAAGTCTTATAAGTCACCAAGACCAAGACCCGATTCTTTCAAGCTACCAAATAGCCAAGAATCACCAAATCAAACTTTCCTAGTCTTCCAAGTCGCCAAATGACCAAGACTTAGTTTCCCCAAGCTACCAAATAGCCAGGAACTACGAAATCAAACTTTTCTAGTCTTATAAATCGCCAAGTGATCAAGACTTAGTTTTAGTTAAAGTGTTTTAAGCGTCCTCAATTAGGTCCCGTTAAGTAGGTCGGGTATCGTTAATTGAGTTCGATTTAAGCCAAAAGAGTTGTCTTTTATTTTCTCAATTGTGCCCCGTCAATTAAGTTTGGTAACATCAATTGAGTTTAGTTTAAAACTAATTGAGATAACGACTTTTCTAGCCTACGACATATAATTTCTTGAATCCCTTAATCAGAGGTTCTCGTGATTCGTCACGGGGTAATTAACAATAGGGGCTTGCGCCTATTGGAAGGAAAGGACCCACAAAATTAATAAACCCTCATGAGAATAGATTCTCGTTAATGTCTTCTTGTTGTCAAGGAGCATTTTTGCACGTGAATTTAGACTCGTGAGGGGTGAATCTAAGAATTATTCCCATTCTTGAGGAAACCCGATCGTTCTTCGAGAAACGACGAAAAAGTCCACACAAAATACTTCTTGGGCATTGAAGTGGCAAGAAGTAAAAAAGGAATTTTCTTATCCCAGAGAAAGTACATACTCGATCTCTTGGCAGAGGTTGGCATGCTAGAATGTAAGCCAGTAGACACACCAACTATTCAGAATCAGAAGTTGGGATTGGACATGAACCAGGCCCCGACAAATAAGGAGAGATACCAAAGATTAGTTGGAAAATTAATTTATCTTTCTCATACTCGACCTGACATAGCTTATGCAGTGAGTGTTGTTAGTCAGTTTATGCAATCACCCACTGAGGAACATATGGAAGCTATAATGCGAATTATGAGTTACCTAAAAGGATCTCCAGGAAGAGGAATAAGTTTTTTGAACAATGGACATCTAAGAATTGAAGGATACACTGATGCCGATTGGGCAGGAAGCATAGTTGATCGCAAATCTACGGCAGGTTTCTTCACTTTTATAGGTGAAAATCTAGTCACTTGGAGAAGCAAAAAATAGAATGTGGTAGCTCTTTCGAGTGCAGAGGCCGAGTTTAGAGGAATGACCAAAGGAATTTGTGAGCTCCTATGGTTGAAAAAACTGATGACCGAACTAGGATTTGAACCAGAGGATGAGATGAAATTGTTCTGCGACAATAAGTCTGCCATAGAGATTGCTCACAACCCCGAAGCATATAGAGGCCGATAGACATTTCATCAAGGAAAAGCTAGAATCAAAGATTATTTGCACTCCGTTTGTCAGAGGAGCAACTAGCTGATATGTTAACAAAGGCTGTGTCAAGCAAAGTCTTCAATGAATCCTTAATTAAGTTGGGTATGCAGGATATTTACGCACCCACTTGAGGAGGAGTGTGAGAAGATACAAGTGTGCACGTACATAGATACATCAGAGGCGCAAGATATGAAGATTAATTTGCAGCATCTCTAATTATGTATTGAATGATTGTTTCTATTTGTGAAAGATGTGATTGATTCACACATAAGGCAATAGCATTCAGGAAATAGTTTTTCGCTATGAAGATTATTTTCCTTAGTTAGCATTGCTGTCTTGTAAGTCTTTATATAGCAGCAGTTTTTGTATCGGTGTATCGACACATTTATACAATCAATGAAATATCGGGTGGGAGGGAGCTTTACGGGAGTGTGGTGTTCTGTGTTTTCTCTTTAATCTTCATTAGTTTTTCATTCTAAATCCAGGTTCCTTTCAATATTGTTTCAGTTTTTCTTCAACATAAAACAGAAAGAATACACATATAAAAGAACAACCAACAATTACATCATCAATCTAACCAAGGACAACAAACCTCATTTCCCTATTGAAACAAAACAATTATATATATACCACGACATCAGGAACACATAACAACAGAGTAATGAACATAGTTTCAGTAATTCAAGTATAATTTGTGAAAATAATTGTTTTCAAATAAATTATACAGTTAAGGCGTATTAATTTAAAAATGACGTATGGCCCCAACATTTGTGAATCTTTTACTAAAATACATTTATTATCTCAGCCATTTACAGAATTTTGAATTTTTGTTCAAAAAAAAAAGGAAGAAAACAAGCAAAGACTAGAACAGAGAGATCTTGATTATAACTTGGAAATTTGATGTTTTGATACGTAATGCACACGACATATAAGAAATTTTAAAATAGAATAACTCATTCAAATCAAAAGAAGAACAATTAAAACACTTAAAAAGACATAATCAGAGATACAGGACTGATCGAGTTTAGTAATATAAAACAAAACAAGAAATTTCAAAAAGAATTGCAAATTCATGTTCAAATCATTTACAAAAGAAAACAAGAGGACAGCACAACACGATAGATAGAGAGAAAGAGAGAGAGAGTACCGGGAGAATGCAGGGCATAGATCGCCCTCTGAGAATAGGTAGTGCTGGACTCCATCTCTCTCACTTCCCCTTTCTCTAAGCCATGTCAGAGCAAGCGACCGGTCGAAGACGGAGGAGAGAACCTCCACTCATCTCTCTCTATATCTATCTATCTCTCTCCCTCTCTCCCTCTCTCTCTCTCTCTCTCAGCGTGGAATGGAAATCAGAAATGAAATGAAAAAACAAAAAAGGAAACGGGTTGTACTTGAATTGAGACGGAGGAGCAGGGCAACGGTAAAATTGAAATTAGGAAAAAAAAAAATTCCTGGACCCGGAGTTGGAGAGAGTCGGTGGTAGCCAACGGAGAGGAAAATTCGTGGTTTTGCAACAGAGAAGAAGCTTCTTATATATGATAACATCTGAAAATCTGATCTGAAATATGTTCAGATTATCAGATATGATATGATATGATCTGAACATATCTGATTGCGGAGGAATTAATTAAGACTGATTCATTAATTGGGCCTCAGTTGTCAGTCTCATCTAAAAACCAAATAATCAGGTTATTTGAGACCGGTACGAACGAATTCCCTCATGCCAATTTGACATCTTTCCAAGATATTGGTAAAAGAAACAATTAATAATGTCTTACCTTATGTTTCAGACCGCGTAATTAACAACCATTGGGTCCAATATTTCCCTTACATTGAAAGAAATATCACGTAAAAGAGATAAATAAAGCTAAATTAGCAAGCGGTCGTTGCACTAGTTAGACAGACGGTAGGTACAGCTGGATATAGATAGAGAGATACACTGATACACACTCTGTAATCGGAGTGATTTGAAATAACAATATTATCTTTTACCAAAAAGTCTGATTTCATTTCAGACATATTTCCCTCATGGGTCTTATATTAATCTAAAATTTCAGACATATCACGATTCCGGTAATTAATCTAAAATTTTTATATTCTATGCTGTCAATTTTTTAAATATATTTATAAATTATCATCCCTCGAAATTCAAAATTTAAGCGTTATGTTGCTTAGACAAAATACTTTAACTGCGATAAAAAAAAAAAAAAATTCTAGATATTTAACTTTCATGATACAAATTTAGTTCAAACTTTACGATCCAAAATGTATTCATAATAATGTTCATTCGTATTTGAGCAAGAAAACGAAACTGAGGTCCGATTATAGGTGCAAACTCTTACTGCAGAAATTATAAAACTTGAAGAAAAAATCTGGGAGTCCGAGAATAAGCTTTCTTAAATCAAAATCAAAATATATATGTTCAAACAGAAAGTTGTTTTTTGACTTTTTTCTTTATACCCACCTGGGTTAAAGCACACGAGTAAATGTAAATACTCCGGTTCCGCTACACGAGCGATTATCCCACATAGATTGGATTAAAAGTTATTATCGCTTTAAATATTCTATACCCACCTGGGTATATGTGCTCGTATATATGCAAGCACAGTTTGGAGTTCCTCCGGCTCCAACGCAGTTCGTGCGACATGCACGTTTAGCTATTCCCAATTTGATAATCGCTAATAAAGCGAAATTGGAATTTCTGCTCTTGCCGAGTTGAATTAAGAAGCATATGTCATGTGTGCTTAGCACTTCTTTTTACCATCTAGTTGTTTTCTGCCATTTTCTTCGAGTTTTATCCACGTCACGGGTAGTAAAAAAAAATTGTAGACATCATAATTATTGAGAAGCGCGCAATATTCAAGAGTGTTAAATTATTTGTCAAATAGTAATACAATAAACTTTTAAACTTTGACATCTGAACTGCTATAATATTAATAAATTGCTCATTTTAGTAGGGTTTGTTGTTTGTTCTGTAACAATAATGAGGAGAGTAAAAATAAAATTAAAATTTTTGGATCTCACCAATGCCAACTTACTTTTTTTTACATTTCAAATTTTTTTAAGTTATTATTGAAGTCAAACCATTAATCTTATTCAATTTTATGACAGGTGAATTATCTAAAAATTTCATAACATTTTAGTTTTGATATTAGATCAAGAGGTAAAATAAACATATTAAAACTAATATATAATAGTTAATAAGATTCATTCATATTTTAACATTTTAATTGAGTATCAAATGAACCTAAAAAATTACAAAATAATAATACCTCTTGGGAAAATGAATAAGGTCGTCATTTAAATTTACAGTTTGAAATATAAATGTAAAATTGAGGTCGTATCATCTGATGACGTCAACTATTGTGATATTAAAATCCTCCTCTAAAATAAATCCAAATATTTATTTGTTATTTTGTTTATATAGGGATTACATTCTCCAATAGATATTCTAAAATTGGCCTAATGTTTTGTTTTTTTCTTTTTGGTGTGGTTGTGATACTAGCTGATTAATTGTCAAAGAAACAGGCATAAATATTTTAATTTATGAAACATGATACTACATCGTAAAAAGCACAAAAAGAAAATTGTAAAACACTAACAATTTACGTTTTGTATGACACATTTTTACATGATAAAATATTTTACTTTTTCAAAATTATTTCATTGATGCAGCAACTAGAACTGCGGCGGAGCCCATAACCGAAATATAGCTGTATTTATTTCGGAAAAAGAAAATTGATTGTATATTTTTACAGTATTTATATGTCAAATTTTCAAATTTATAAGATCATAATTTAACAGATAATGCAATACTCGGGAACCGTGGAACCTAATTTGATTATACCATGTAAAATTTAATGCAAGTTGAAATATTATATTATAAAAAATTAAGAAAAATGTGAAATGTGATATAATGGCCAATATGGTAAAAATAAAATAATAAAAAGAAGAGTGCTAAGCACACTTGCCATGTGCTGGTAAGCTCAACTCGGCCGCCGCAGAATTGCCAAATTTTCCTTTAAATTTTCAATGGCTACACGTGCGAGTCGCACGAGCTGCGTTGGAGCCGGAGGATCTCCAAGCTGTGCTTGCATACGAGCACGTACCCTCCCGTGGGTACAGAGTAGTTAAACTGGTAAAGATCTTTTAATCTAATTCATGTGGGATAATCGGCCGTCTAGCAGAACCGGAATACATACATTTACTACTGCGCTTTAACCGACCTAAAGGATTAAACGGACCGTACAGTGGGCCTGTGGCCCGGAGACTTATCTCAGCTAGGGTGAATGTGAGCTTCTTCTATTTAGTAGCATTATTTGGACCATTGATATCCTTGAATGTTTATGGTTTACATGTCCTGATTAACAGCCCAATTCAGGAGTATTCGAATTTGTGCTAATGATTCATATCACTAAATTTTGTATTTTATTTTTGTGTTTTGCTAATAATTAATTTCTGGCCGTCAGGGTTATGCGTGCGCCCCGCTCCAGCATCTATAGTACTAATTAAAAGTCGTGGTTGCTATGATATGCGGTAATATGAGCCGTTCGTTCATTTATATTGAAATCCGATCGTTCCCTTTTTATATTTTTCATAAATTAAAAATAGCCTTATCAATTAAAAATAGTCCTACTAATCATTAATATTAGGAAGATTTTTTACGCAAAAAAATTATGTCAAGTTTATATAGTGACTTTTTATAAAAGAAATTACTAATTTTGAACTTGCAAATTTTTGTCTATTAATTTTGACAAGTTTTTTAGGCAGATTTTTTATATTTGACATTGGAAATTTTCACAAGTTTGACGAAATATATTAAATTATTCTTCGATCTAAAATAACATAGCGCAGCGAAGCTACGACTGCCATGTCTAACAAGCATAAATAATTAAAACTTGGAATATCTGAGGCAATTTCGACTCAGCCTTTCAAAATTATCTATTTACAAGATTGAAGAATTTGCTTTTTGTGATGTCTTCTCTTCATCATCATCACCATCATCGTTATTATTAAATTCATTTAATACTTTTTCTAAATCCATCAAATTTCATATAATTCCAAGTTCATTTTAACCTATTGAACCAGTTTACAACTGCTCAAACTAATTGTAAACAGCCTACACTTGTCCATAATATTGGATAGCTCAGTATGGACACAGTAGTTGAACTTGTTGCAAAAGGAGTTGGCACCCCTATTTCAGCAGTTCATTATGGCTCGGGTGGAAAATATTTTAGAATGAGAGTCCGTACTAAAATTGATGAAGCTCTAACTGACCATGTCATTTTTTGATCACCCGAACCTGGGAAAGCTAGCTACCCTGATAGTTTATGAACGAGTTCACCGAGCATGTGTTTTCTGTGGAGCGATAGGTCATGAAGTTCCGGACTGCCACTCACGCAACCGTTTGCTGAGAATGCAAGGCAAACCGGAGCACAAGGACAACCCAGCAATGCAAAGGATTCCACTCAGGAAAAAAGGGGCTTGGATTTCTAATGTGGTGGCATTACCAAAAGACAAAGTCATTTTTGCTTGAGAGGTGCAAAAATACTATGACCTTGAAGGTTATTTGGACAAAAAGGGCAAGATGTCTCAATCAATAGCAGAAGAAGAAACTGCTATGAGCAAAACTGCTGATCAAGAGGTGACTCAGCCTAATATGGATGATAATCAAGGTTGGGCCAAAGGAAAAGCTTTACTGATTCTGGATCAGGAAGCCAGTTCAAGTGGCAGGAAGAAAGAATCTCATCGACACAGAAGGACAGCCAAACCAAAACCTCTCTTACCTCGACCAACAACGCCACAACCTCCCCTGATGCCACCTTTCTACTTCAACACACATCATATGTGGCCAGCATTGCCAGCCCTGCCACCACCGGCTTTCCAAATGCCAGTTATGGGGGTCAACCAGCAGATGCCACCAGATAATCAATATCAGCTTTTTGGGCCGAATCCGATAACTGATACGCTGGCTGCTGTTGTGGCACAGTCACAGATGGGAGCAATGGCACCCGAACTGCACAGATCCAGTAAGAGGCAGAATACTGGTTCTCCAGCTTCTACCTCAAAGACTCATGACATTGCATGGATCCTGGGGTACAGGAGGTCGACCCAAACGGGCCTCCCAATCCTATATGACGCTGCTATCTTGGAACATCCGCGGTTTGGGAGGCCCGCGGAAAAATCAATTTCTTAAAGACCTCCTCAGATCTACTGGAGCGAAAATTGCCTTTCTTTCAGAACTTAAATGCTCTAGTAATCGGGCTAAGTTAGTTTTAGATTCTTTTGGTTTAGCTAACAATGTGGTGGTAGGAGCTATAGAAAAGTCGGGGGGTTCAGCATTAATGTGGGGAAATGATGTCTCTGTTAGCATTATTAAAACATAGCGGTATTTTGTGATTGCTAAAGTTAGTTCTTGTTCTCAAAACCTAGGGGGGCGAAAGAATGGCTGCTTATTTGTGTGTATGCAGACCCCTCTAGGAAATCTGTAACCCGACTTTGGAATGAATTATCTATCTATGTTTTGAGTGATTATCCTGTCTGTCTTTCTAGTGATTTTAATGCTATTCTAAATGAAGAAGAAAAATGGGGTGGTTCCCCGGAATTTGATTGGCACAACAAACTTTTCAAGGATTTTGTATATCAGAATGGGTTAATTGATTTAGGGTACAATGGCCCATCCTTTACTTGGACTAATCGCCGGTACACATCAAATCCAATCTATGAACATCTAGATAGAGTTCTAGTAAATCCAAACTGGTTAAAACTCTTTAATAGAGTAGCTGTCTTTCACTTACATAGGGTTTATAGTGACCATGCTGGAATTCTATTGCGATGGAAAGCAATCAGAAACAAAACAAAAAATTTCAAAATTGAACACTGTTGGTTTCAAGAGAATGATTTTGTTACAAATTGTGAAAAATGGTGGTTAATATCTCAAGATCAAAACACTGTCAACAGATTCACTATGCTCAAAGAACAAATCCTGAAATGGAGTAGACATAAAGAAAGACCTTAAGAAAAACTGAACAGGTTAAAAGAGAAAATCATAGCCTTACAAGCACTTCACCTAACAGAACAAAACCTGACAGTGGAACAAAATTTAATTAACCAACTCTTACAGACAGAGGAAAGTCTCAACCAATACTGGAAACAGAGGGCGAAACAACGTTGGTCACAATATGGGGATAGAAACACTAAATATTTCCATTTACAAGCTACAACTAGGCATAGGAAAAATGATATCAATTTCCTCTGCCTTGTTGATGGCACGGAAACTGGTGATCCAAAGGAGATCCGTAAAGAGTTTATTCGATATTTCAAACAGTTATACTGTCCCAATATCCAATATATTCCTAATTCCATTTATGACAACTGGTTTACGGATCTAGACTCAACAAATTGGAAAACTATACCAGACGAGGCTCATGCTCATCTGTCTGCACTACCGGAGGAAATCGACATTAAATCAGTGTTGTTCCAAATGGAACCGGAATCGTCACCGGGACCATATGGTTTCACTGCTGGTTTTCTACAATACATGTGGCCGATTCTGAAAGATGAACTGGTAAAAGCAGTAAGGCATTGCTTTACTACCAAGCATGCACCAGCTGAATGGCTCAAATGCAACATAATACTCATTCCAAAGAAGAATAATGCTTCCAAACCAGAAGACTGTAGACCTATCATTATAGAAAGTATTTTTTACAGACTTTTGATGAAATTGGTAGCACACAGAATCCGACCCTACCTTTCAGACTTAATTTCAGAAAACCAGACGGCATTTCTAAAGGGGAGATATTTTATGGATAACATAATTTTGGCAAGAGAAATTTTGAATTCTTTTAATTCTCCTAATTTTTTCCACAAATGTTTCTTATTAAAGGCTGATATTCGGAAAGCATTTGATATGGTGCAATGGAAATTCCTCAAATCGGCGTTAATAAGACATAATATCCCCCCCCCCCTCTTCTAATTGACCTAATTATGAATACCCTCACAAATGGGAAGCTGTCTGTCTGTGTCAATGGTTATATGAGTGGAGGAGGTCTTGTCTCAGACAAGGCTGCCCTATGTCCCCATATCTTTTTATTTTGCTCATGGAATATCTAAGTCGTTCCCTACAAGACAACCTCACTAAAGAAAACATCAAAGGAATTAAATTAATTCAAGATGCGCCTGCCATAACACATCTCCTTTATGCGGACGATCTCTTGCTAGCAGGCCCGGCAGAACGTCAAGAGGTAGAAAACTTAACATCGATTTTTTCAAAATTTTCACTTTTATCGGGCCTGGAGATCAATCCACAGAAATCACTTTTATGGTTTAGCAGCAGATGCGATTGCAATCAAGAAGGACAGGTGCTAAAAGTATGGGGGGCAAAAAGGGCAAACAATGAGGAAACATACCTGGGTGCCACACTTCACCATCCCCCGAAATACAGAAATTACAACTCAAACAAATTATTACAACAAATTACAACAGCTCTGGGGGGATGGAAAGCTAACACACTCTCGATGGCAGGTAGACTGGTATTGCTCAAATCAGTTCTTTACTCTCTGCCAGTATATAGTTTCTCCTTGAATCTATATCCAAAAAAAATAATTGCTGAACTCACAAGTCTAGCAAGGAAGTTTCTTTGGGGGAAAATGAATAATCAGAGATTCTTAGCCCTAATCTCCTGGGACAAATTATTTCTTCCTTTACAAGACGGTGGCTTGGGTATTAAAGATCTTTTGCTTTTCAACTAAGCACTCATGCTCAAATTGGTCTGGAGATTAGCAGCTAATCAAAACTCCATTTGGGTTCAAACTATTAGGAGTAAATACACAGATCATAAAGGTTTTTGGGGATCCAGTAGGTCAAAGGGTTGCAGTCTTTTTTGGAAGAATATACAAGCCTTGAAACCGTTGCTGGCTGACCAAGTCTGGTGGCATTTTGGTGATGGTAAATCAGTTATGGTTCGAGGAGACCCTTGGTTTCAAGACTGGGACAACAATTTAAACTTGACCAGAAAAAGAAATTGCACTGTTAAAGACAGTATAGACCCTCTACAGCACACTTGGAAAATTGATATACTCAAGAAAATGTTACCTCCTCCGGTTGTAAATCAGCTCAAGCAAATGCCTTCACCCTCTCTTCAACCAGATATGCCAGATACTCTCAGATGGAAACCTGCAAAAGATGGTATGTTTTCTGTTAAACATGCTTATACCTGGCTCTTAAACAGGAATCAGTCAAATATAACCATCAATAATGATTTCAACTGGCAAAAACGCTAGAAACACAAATCACTGACACCAAAAGTTAAACTGTTCATTTGGAGAATCATTTCTAATTCCTTACCCATAGCTCAAACCCTACATCACAGAATACCACACATACAACCAAATTGCAGGAGATGTAACGGTCAAATGGAAGATCTGATACATACCTTTATCCTCTGCCCGAAATCGCAACAAGTGTGGGAGCTTAATGCATTTCTTCCCAAAGATGATTTCCCCAATCCAAGTCTTCTTGCTCAAATTACCTTACCTGAAATTATTTCCAACTGGCAAATCAATAAATCAGTGTATCATTTTACTCTTAACTGTAATACGTTATGGGCAATCTGGCAAATGAGAAATAATTTCGTTTTTCAAAGCATTCAGGAAAAACCTTTTCTTACACATCAAATTGCAATCAATCTGACAACTCTCTTTATCAGTAAGTTCAAAATGCAAGCAAAAGACCCCTCACCAGAGATAACTCTAGATAGAAAAACAAGAATAATACTGGCAGATGGCTCATGGAAATCCCCGATGGATGAAGGGATTGGTCTGGTCTCCTTCAACTTAGAGGATAGGCTAAGTTTCCTCCTTGCTGAAAATAAAAGAGCCCCTGATGCCTTACATGCTGCCTTACATGCTGAATTAGCAGCCATAGGTGCCGCGGTAGACCATGCCAGTAATACACCACAAACTTCTGACACAAAATGGATAATACTGTCAGATTGTCAGACATTAATGGATGCAATTAAATACAGAAATCATCAATGCATAGCACGTTATGAAACGAAGAAAATCAGCCGAGAATTATGTGACAAGTTGCATAGTTCGCAAGGAAAATTTCAAATTTTATACACTGAAAGAGATAATCTAAAAGCTCCACACACTTTAGCTAACCTGGCTAGAAGACGGATCTTACAGTTCCATGGCTACCCTTCTGCTCCACAATTATCGAAGATGAAGTTAACAGAAGAAATGCTCACAATCAGAATCAAACGCCAAAATCCAAAATAACACTTTTGAAGTTGTTTTTTTTCGGGAGGGATCTTCAAAAACTCACAGTGCCTCCTTTTACCTTCCGATTTTTTTTCTTCCTTTTTTTCTTCTCTTAGATGATGCTTTTTTAGTTTCTCTATTTCTTTGTTTTCTCTTTGTTATGGACAATTTTTTTCTCTTTTCCCCTCTTTCTTTCTGATGAGAGATGTTGGTCAATATATTCGAAGAACCTCCATTAACTACGGTGGGTGGAAAGATGCAATACAGCTGGAATCCGCTTGTGAACACTGGGGGAAATTTAATTATAGTTGACTGACTTTTCTGTTTCGCTTTTTCTTTTTATTTTATTTTTTCTGCTAGACCGTACAGAATCTTAACTTTTTTATGAATTTGGCCCATGGGCCTCACTTGATCAAAAAAAAAAAAGATTAGACAAGGATATGTTGACCACAAGAAAGAAGAAACGAATTGCGTTAACTGCTTAATAACTTAAATCAAAAGTATTGGCTTAAGGAACATGGGATTCTAACACATTCCGTCATTATCTCAGAGGTAATGGGTTCAATTTATGTCGAACGTGAAAAATGAATAAATTATATTTCAAAGAATGGGCTATATCTCTATAAATAAATAGACTTGTTTCAATATATATATATATATATATATATATATATATATATATATATATATATATATAATGGATATAGAACACTAATGTGTACGGATCGTCCCCGTACACATGAGTCTTTTTTGAGATCCAAAATTCAAACGGTCAATCCGAACCCTTCAAATTGTTCTCCATAGTGAAAAACCCTCGAATAACAAATTTTACTTTTTTTATATTTTTACTATATATTATGATATTTTCAAAAAACACTACAATTGGAATATTTCAGGCCCTCCAATTTGAAAATATCATAATATATAGTAAAAAAATTTAAAAAAATGTAAAATTTGGTCTCCAAGAGTTTTTCAATATGGAGAATAACTTGAACGGTTCGGATTGACCGTTTGAATTTTGAATCTTGAAAAACGACTCATGTGTATGGGAACGATCCGTACACATGAGTGTATTTCACCCATTCACTATGTATATATATATAGTTTTAAGATCTTTTGCCTTTTTTTTATTTCCGACACTTCAATTTGAAATGGTAAAGTAAACAAAAGTTTCATAAAGAATGAGAAGAAGAGGATTTATTCTCTGGATCTTAGATCAGTTTCTGATCTGCTATACTCGGAGAATTTTCAATGCTTAAAAGTTGAAACTTAATTGATTCTTCTTTCTTTGATCTTAGACCTATCATTGAGCCGTGCTAAGAATAATCACGATAGATCAAAAGATTTAACTAATTTTAAATAAAACATATGTTCAAATGATTTTTGCATGTTTATTGAGATGGCAAGTTAAAGAAGGTGGAACGGGAGAAGACATATAAGTCAATTGAAGTTTATTTTCGAACCGTCCTCTCTTTAAGATAAAAAATGTAAAGAAAAGAGAAGGTTTAACTGATCTACCGTAACAGCCATCGTCAAAGTCTTCTTAAAAGAAAAAAAACTAACTAATTATAATTAACACAATAAATACTCAAATCAAAAGAATCACAATTTAAAAAACGAAGTCACTTTTATTGCACATCATTATTCCATTTACAAATAAATTATACAATTGTATAAAGTTATATCTATATGGTACATTCATTTCTTATCTAATTGAGGTCATTTGTAAAAATAAAATATATTTGTTTACTTTTCCGTGGAGTGGTCCATACTCTATATTTGCTCAAATTATTCCGTTGTGTTTCATTGGATTTTATGATAAAAAGAGAACATTTATTTGACTCTAGACCTACATGCTTCTAGAAAATTATTTTGGTATCAAATAAGCATAATCTATTAATATCGACATGGCTTCATCAAACAAACATAGTTTCTTTTTTTTTTTCTTCTTTTGGATACATATGGTATTTTAAAGTATTTTTGGATTTTTATTTGTGCTTATTTGGAGTACATGTATATTTTTATTTATTTTTCAATTCATGAGTTTTTTAGTTGGCCAAAAGATGACATAGGTTTTTCATTGTTGTGGATGGATCTTGTCTATAATATAATCTTTTTATAACCCGTAAATTTTAGGGGTCTATAATCGTATTTGAAAATGTAAGCATATTTTATTTTTATCAATTTCCTCCTCAATCTCACATTTACTTTGGAAGTTAAAACTTGATTACTTTTTTTTTTTTTAATTCAAGTTCTTTTTCATCTTTTGTAAGTGCGGGAAAGGTGTCTGAACATATACGTATAACAATATATTTGGAGAGAGCCTGACAACTTTCCTTAATAAGAAATATATAATATCATAAAAGCCAATGCCTCATTCATTCTTGGTGTGACTTTCACATAAACTGAATGATCAGTATGGTAACTATACTCTATGAATTTACACTAGTATACCATCAATGGAGCAAATTCGTATGATTAATTTAATAGTAATTGCCGCAGAAGCACAATGTCTATACGTTGAAAATAGAAGTTTTTATTAAAAATATATATATAGTACCATTTTTCTCTTAAAGTGAAACAAGCATATCTAAAATGTCTCCTAATATAAAAATCATTATATTAAACTTGAAATTTATTTTATACACATGCCGTACTAAATTGTGCGTCGCATCGGCTCAAGATGTATCGGGTCGAACAGGTTAGCTCAAATTGTCGTCTTTATGCACGGTACTATCATGATTGTTTTATTTTTCTTGGATCAAATTTTTTGGGATCATCTTATTTCGAATTGACTTAGTGATTTTTTTTTTTTTTTTTTTTTTTTTGTATGTTTGACAGTGGCTGTCAAAGGTAATCGACTTAGTGATGTTACAGTTTGGATTCGTCAATTGAAATCGAACCGATATATATTGAAGTTAAACCCGTGAACAATCTAATGAGCTTAGGACCATAGTAGGTGTACTTGTGTAATATATTTTTTTTGGTCAAAATTGCGCATTGACTTACAGGCATAGTTACACAAATTTGGGGAAAAAAATAAAAATAAGTTGACCGAAGCGAACTATACATGCGGTTGATAAGTATGTACTGAAACAAATTGATGATTTTTTGTTTTTTAGCGAAAAGTTGATGTTTAAAAAATCACGTTTTTCTATAATCTTTAGATTAATTAATTTTGTAAATGTCTTCTCAGATTTCTAGTATATGAAACAAATTGAAGGATCTGTTGATAAATTATTTTTTTCTTCACAGGTCACATTATTAAAGTTAGGTTTTAAAATAGAATTTTTTTAATGATTATCGAAATGATTAAATTGATGTTTTATAATATTATAAAAAAATTCATAATAATCGTGGAGCGGACTGAATGCATCTCCTCTGGAGGATCGGAATATTAAATGTCCCTTTCGGGTCCATTCAATTAATCTGTATATCATGCATGATTCGTTCAGTCATTAGCAGTGAATTTCACTGCATGCATTCAAATTAAATGCACCGCTGTTTCTCTCGCTTCCTGCTCGTCTCTTTTCGCCCCCTTGATTCCTACCTCCCCTGGATACGTTCGGCCTACCAAATTATTTTAATGGAATGGTGGATTATTTTTATTTGGACTATAGATCTCCGTTCAGAATTTTGAAGGAAAGTTCTGGATTTTTCCACATATGACATGCATAAAATATAATGTAAAAAGTGTCAAAACAAATACATGTCATTGTCACGTAATAATCTTAATCTTCTGGACCCACCAAAAAAAAAAGCAAAGCAAAGAAAAGAAAGGATGACCGAGATCTGCGCTAGAAGACGGTAGAGTAGACTGCTATAAATAGACAGTGTGTACTGTTTTGTACTGTGTTGGAGTAAAATAAATAATACTAAGATATGACAAATAGAAATAAATACTGTATTGTATTATACGAGGGAGGGAGAGAGAAAGGACCTTATCTTTTTTTTTCTTCTAGGAACTTGAACAAACATACATATCTCCTTCCCATACCTTCCTTTAATCCTTTATTCACTTTTGGCCTTCCTTTTTTTCTTTTTTTAGCTTCCTCTTTCCAAATCCTTTCTCTCTTCTACTCATGAGCACTGAGTAACGATCGAGTGTGGAGTCTTGATTTGAGTATTGAGCAAGCGAGAAGCAAATAACACCCATAAAGCCTCCAATATTTCATTCTTCTCTTTGTACGTCTTTCTTTCCTTCAGATTTTGAGCTCAAGTGGTCAAGTTCAATAAGCCCCAAGTAACTAACTGCAATTCTTCTCTTCTCTTCTCTTCTCTTCTAGTGGGGATTTGGGTACCTCTGTCTGAGTTCCTAGCAAAGACAAGAAATAAACCCAAGTCTGGTACTAGTACTCATCCATCAACCATGAACGACTCTTCTACCCCTTTTTACTTGTAAGTCCACATTTGTTTATTCATTTATTTATTTATTATAATATACTATACTATATTGTTAATCATGTCCACTAACTAACTAATCCTTATCATCTTTTAGAAAGCTACTGTTTTGTATTTTACTAAATTTGTACTACACTAATCACTTGACAACGACCTATTAACATTAAAAAAGAGGGAAAAAAACATTTTAGTAACGGCCGATGCTGTTGGTCCTTAATCCTTCAAATCTTTCAGAGCTAGATGCCTTGATAATTAATTATAATAATAATACTAATATACTTTATTTTGTCCAAGGTCCGACAATGAGTTTGCAGAGCTTGTATGGGAGAACGGCCATGTTGCAATGCATGACCACTCAACCCGACTGAAGAAGTTCCCTGAAACAGTTCAGGGGAGAGATCCACATGCCATTACCAGCGACATGGGCATGGGAAGCGACATCGGCAATGACAAAGGAAAGAATGCTGAATTTATGGCGGATGAGTTATATGGAAATGATTTTCTCAGAGCTGAGGATGAAGAACTGGTTCCCTGGATCCACAACCCTCTAGGTGACCCATTGCGGTCCAGCCCTCTCCGACCACCCGACCCTCTTCACACTGACTTCTGCTCTGATTTCTTCGAGGAGTTTGCTGGCGCCAACCCAGCCACTTTTAACTTGATAGGCACTCAATCTACCACTGGTGCTGGTGCCAGTACAGGTGCCGAACTGAGCAAGGGAGAGACCTGTGTGACCAAGTTCTCTCTGTTTAAGGAGCGGGTAGCGAGCGGGGCAAGGGCATCGACCTCCAACATGTGCGTGTTGGAGCAGAGAAATGCGACCGATAGAGTGGCGGTTCGTGCTGATGAAAAAGATACCAGCAAAAAGCAGGAGACCATGCTGGCTTCTTCATCTGTCTGCTCTGTGAATGATGAGGTGTTTGAAAATACCAACCCAAAGCATACTGGGAAAAGGAAAATTAGGGAAGGAGAGGAGTCGAGCAGTAACACTGAGGTGTTGTTTCTGTATACTTACTTTTCCTCTTTTTTTTTCTTTCTTTTTGTTCCTTTATTATCATGTGCGTGCAATTAATTGTTAATAATTAGGTGATATTTCTGTTGACAAGATAATCCTTTATTGAAGTACTCGCTCCTATATTTAATAGCCTATGCATACA
The DNA here is from genome assembly GCA_027725995.1 of Rhynchospora tenuis. NCBI lineage: Eukaryota > Viridiplantae > Streptophyta > Magnoliopsida > Poales > Cyperaceae > Rhynchospora > Rhynchospora tenuis. The sequence goes on along the minus strand of CM050889.1, from coordinate 69,214,317 downwards.
CTTCAACATGCGTTATTTGTGAAATTTACAGGAATTGGAAGATGAGTCGGCAGAAGAAAAAAGAGTCGCAACTGGAAGAGGTGCATCTGCAAAGAAGACCCGTGCAGCTGAAGTACATAATTTGTCAGAAAGAGTAAGTTTGTTCAAAGCTTGACTAAATTAACAGAATCCAAAGCAAGAACCACCGCACAATCTTCTTTGCTTGCAACAATTATGAGGGCCATCATGATGCAAAATTTGGTGAAGCTTTGTTGGATACCTGAGAGAATGTTGTGCGCATGTGTCTGTTAGTTTATTTGCAACGTGTAGAAGCCTAATTTCATGGCCAAGATATATTATCATACGAGCAATGGGTTGAAGTTAAATCAAGTCTCACAAGTACTATTGAGGACTTAGTGCTGCTATGTCAGCTTATTTCATGGCATAGTGTTGTTTAAATTGTGGCTTGATTGTGCCATAAGTTGGAATTGAGCTGACTAACATAGAGGTAACTAAAATTAACTTGGTTCTGATTGCAATTATCAATTCGTGATGTGGTTTGTATTTTATGTTTGGATCAGAGGAGAAGAGAGAGGATAAATGAGAAAATGAAGGCCCTTCAAGAGCTTATTCCAAATTGTAGCAAGGTATAGATACTGCTTACACCTTTGGTTGAGAAAATTCAAATTGTAATACCAAGGTACACTTAAAGTTGACTGATTTGTAATATTGAATTTTTGTTGGTGAAAGGCGGATAAAGCATCAATGCTTGAAGATGCCATTGAATACCTTAAGACACTCCAACTCCAAGTGCAGGTAAGGCAAGTAATAATAGTAGTCACTGGCCAGTTTTTTCCATCTTTATTTGTTTTGATCAGTGTTCCATGTACTATAATTAAAGCACGTGGTGGCAACTTACACTTTTTGCTGATATTGCGAATTCATAGGCTTAGCACATATTTCTGGAAATCCTCCTCAATTTTATTGTCTGCCAAGAAAAAGAGAACAAAAAAATCACTCCTATCTGCCGGTTTGTACGTGTTGCTCTTGATGCTATGGGCTACCGGTTCAGTACAAGTATTCTTTATGAAAGTTGGAAGTTTCTTGAATAGCTAATGTAATTTTAGTTTAATTTTATACGCTCGTGCAGATGATGTCAATGGGTAGTGGGATGTTCATGGCACCGCCAGTCATGATACCGCCAATGATGCAACCGCTGCGGGGCCCACCCATAGCCCACTACCCCCCATTGGGCCTGGGGATGTACCAGGTGGGCATGTACCCTTTGCATAACTCCCCTGCAGTCCCCATCCCCCAGATGCACCCCCAACAATTCATCCCAGTGCCACCTGCCATGCACGGCATGGTTGCCCCGACGCCACTTCATCCTCAAGTACAGGTGCCGGGATCAGTTAATCCTCGGCCCGCTGCAGTTGGGTCTTCCAGTGAGGATTCTGCTGCTGTTGCTGCTGGTGCAAGTGTGAATTCGGCTCTTGGAAGACAAAATGGAGGGGGCAACCCTACCGTGCCAGATCCCAAAGCCGAGATGCTGTAACAAGCAACTTGCTTCTGGAGTTTTTTGTATGTGAGGTTGTTTCCTTGTTGACCATTCCTAAACTTGGGTTGAACCTTTAATTTTTGTACCCTCTACTCAAGTATGTTTGTTTGGAGCAAACCAACTAGCAAGGGAGGCATGGTTGGTCAGGGGCACATGGGTCTATCTGTCAACTTTGACTAGTGGAATAGTTTGGGAACTATTATCTGCCACTGCAACGTCCAAAGACTTGACAATGTGATTGAGGCCTTGTCAACTTTATCTAGTGGAATAAATTGGGAACTGGTATTGGCCACTGTAACGTCCAAAGACTTGACAATGTAATTGAGGCCTTGTCTACTTCTATGATTGTATCAGATCAACCTTATTACATAATAACGATCAACCTTATTACATAATAAGATGGTCCACATAGGTTTCATCTTGCTGCGACTCATCTATTGCATTCTCAATTAGATTACTAAAAATAACAATTTTTTTTTTTTTTTGGTGCTGGTGCAGGATTAGGGCCGATTTGTTCAGAGCACTGGCTCTCTAGGAAGTAGGAACTGAGTACCTTGCTCACTTAAAATAGCACCACTTGTGGTTCTCTCGGCCGCAGGGCCTTATGCGGCCAGATCAGTTTTGTAATCAAATTTAACTGTTGTCTCCTGTTCTACAATCAGAGTTGGGTCTTCTACGGATTCGTTCATCTTCTATAAATATCTCTTATAGTGTGCTTGATTTGTAATAGATGATAATTAGTATCGATTTTAGATTCATCTTTTTGCTTTCTTTGATTCTTTTTTTTTCCCTGTTCTGAAATAATTTGGATTAGTGTACTATAGTCTGGCCGATTTTGCAGTGAAGGCACATGCTCCTTTCATATTGTTTCTTATGTAAACTAGGAAAGTGTAGCACAGAAGTGGACTCCCCAATTGTCACCTATTCCTTCTGTCATTCTCATAGATACAAATTTAAAAAATAAAAAAAATCCGGGATGATAATTGTTTCCTACAGGCCATACTTGCTTATACAGTTATATTTTATAGTATACCTTCATTGATTAAATGTATGCAACACGCCAACACATATGGCTCGCTGTAACACATTGTGTACACATAGCATAAGTTCTCAAATAAAAGCCAAATTTAACAATCCACAAAATCTCGAAACATACTTAGTATACGGCACAAAAGTTATTCACATCCCAATCCGAAACTAATGAAATACATAAAGAATAAATAAAATACACAACCAACAATGTCAAACCAAGCAAAATAAACACATGTGGATCACTAGATCAACAAAGAAATTTCACAATAAGGTACAATAAATACAAACTAGTTCGATATTATTTGACTTTGATATCATCTTTATTCTCCACCGGCATATTCTTTGAACTGGGAGATCTTCTTACGATGGCCTTCTTCACCTTCACTATCTGATGCTTCACCTTCGACAATATGTTGTTCGGGCTGCGGGAAGTCAACTTGCTCACGACCTCTTCCTTAGCAGCTTCTTCTGTCACAACTGCTTCTCTTTCAGAGAGCTTTTCACCGTGCCCTTCATGTGCAACTTCAGTCGCTGTTACCACACTTGCAGCATTTTCAATTGCCTGCTTATCCTCTTCTTTCTCATCGGATTTAATTACAGTACCATCAGTGGAACTCACGTCTCTAGCAGAAATTTTGGTACTTTCTTTTGGGGCAACTGCACCTGTGAGCTGCTCTGATTCTGGCACCTCACTTTCCAATTTCTCATCAGAAACCTGTTTGGTTGCATTTGCAGAATCATTAGCTTTCTCCTCGGCTAAATGGTCTCCAAGAGGTTTCTTATTTTTCTTCTTCTCTGGCAATACTTCAGTAACTTCACTCTCAGCATCTGCACTTTCAGCTGCATCAGCATGCTCAACCTTTCCCTCGTCTGGAGTTTTATCATTTTCACTATGTACATCTGCAACTGCAGCCACCTCAGTGGTTTTGGTATCTGTTTTTAACTCAGCATCAACGACAGGAGTTGCAGCAAGTGAAGAATCAGGTAAATCAGATATGTTCACTTCTTTCATCAATGCAGCTTCCTTATTCTCCTCTTCACCAGTTGCTGCAAGTGAAGTATCGAGGAACTTGGGTACCTCCGTTTCTACTTCTGGCAACATGGTTTCTGGTTTTATGTTTGCTGTCTCCTCAACTAATTCTGTAGCTGGAGTTTCTTGAGACAATTCGACTTCCTTAATTTCTTCTACTTGATCAGGCTCTGCATCTTTAGTTTCTTCGCTGGGTTCTGCAATTGGCTTTGCATCAGAGACGGCAACTGGAGTTTCATCAGCCAACTTAGCTTCCTTGATTTCTTCTTTTACCAATTTGACTCCCTTGTCTTCTTCTGCAATTGGCTTTGCATCAGACACAGCAACTGGAGTTGCATCAGCCAACTCAGCTTCCTTGATTTCTTCTTTTACCAATTCGGCTCCCTTGTCTCCTTCAACGGATTCAGTGCATGGAGTTGTAACTGAAGGGCCAGGTAACTCCACTTCCTTTGATCCCTCCACCACGTGCTTAATTTCTTTGGTTTCCTCTTCTAGGCATTGAGTCCCCGAAGCTATGGCATTTTCTGACACTATAGTTGAAGAAACTGGAGGGACATCAGATGGATTGCTGGGCCCTTCTGTCACCGGCTCAGTTGTTTCTGCAACTTCGATTGGAGCAATTAAAGGTTCAGGCAACTCGGCCTCTCTGACTTCTTTCACTGGGTCTTCAGCTGTACCAGAAACAGTTTCCTCTTTCAGGGAGGCATCATTCTCTTCGGCTGTACCAGCTCCAGTTTCCTCTTTCAAGGAGGCATCATTCTCTTCAGCTGTACCAGCTCCAGTTTCCTCTTTCAGGGAGGCACCATTCTCTTCAGCTGTACCACCTCCAGTTTCCTCATTCAGGGAGGCACCATTTTCTTCAGCTGTCTCAGCAGGACTTGTCTCTTTTTCAGTTGCATGAATAACCATGTCCAGTTCTGTAATTTCATTTTCCTCGGCCTTGGCTAAACTTGGTTCAGACACTTGCACAATGTCTTTGGATTCTTCTGGCTCTTCATGTTTAGTTTTGGATGTTTTATTTTCTTCGGTGCTGTTTGCAATTTGAGGAACTTGAGTTTCCTTTGGAGCTTCCAGTTGGACTTCCTCTTCTTTATCCATCTGGTGAGTTCAAGAGATGAATTGTAACAATAAATAGTTTGAAATGTTTAAGAAAAAATAATAATCTAAATAGTAAAAAGTTGTTAATTAATTGGGTTTAGTAGTGACATGATCTAAGGCCGTACAGTGTATGGGAGCAAGTAAGCAACTTGCGACATGATGTTTAACTTGTACATATATATACACACACACACCAGGACTTTCATTTCTATTGATGAAACAGGGTGGCATAGACCACCTTTTTTCGCAAAAATATATGTACCAGGACTGATATACCAGAAAGATTTTGGCACAAAAAAAAAAACTCGTTGGCATTGACCAATTAGTAAAATCCAATTAATAAGGCAGATAATAAGTATATCAGTAGTGCAGTAAGCAACTGTAAAAGCATGGTAAGTTGGTAACTATTTTTGTTACTTCTTTTTTGATGCTTTGCAGATGAACCATATAATAAATCACAACAAGATCCATTAGATCCCTCCCTCCTTGAAAGTTGTAAGTTGTAAATGGAAAAGGAGTTCTTTTTTTTTAAAAAAAAAAAAGAAAAAAGAAGAAGCTAAGGAGGTTATATGAAAATTTGTAATTTGCAGAAAAAGAGATCGGAGGTGAATTTTAGGAAAAAGGAAATAATTAAGTAAGGTGGCAGCAGGCAGGCATGAACAAAAAATAAAAATATAAAAATATAAATAAAAGAAAGAAATAATGTGCATGCTCACCGAAGGAGGATGAAAAGTGAAGTTGATCGGAGATTTGATTGAGATTAGAGGAGGAAGAAGAGCGCCGCCAAGCTCACTCTCTTAGCCTTACTCAGGAAGCAAAGACAAGAGTCTAGAAGAGAAAAGAAGAGAAGCCAATAGAGAATAAACAAAAATTAAAAGGTGTGGGGATGCGTTTGTGACTTTGTGTTTTGCGTTTTGTGTCGGTGTGTGTGAGTGACTGATGTGTGTGTGTTTTGTGGAAGGGTGAAAAAAAGAAAGAAAGTCTGTCTCATTATTTCATTCCACCGTTGCACAGCACAGCACAGCACAGCTAGCTCTCACTAAAAGACACACCACTGCACAGCTGGATCTGACCTGGCAGTGGCATGCTTCCTATTCCATTCATCAAGATCCTTATTCCTTCCTCCCTCCCTCCCTCCCTCAATATATATCCTTATTATTATCAGTGCAATAATTTTTTCTTATTTGAAAGCTAATACAAGAGACCTAATTTGGAACAAATCATGATTTGGTAAAGAAACTCATCCTCAAGTATCATAATTATATAATACAGGGTAGGACTACATTCTTTAATGTGACTGGAGAAGCTCTTAAGGAATTAATGGGGGCTTAATTCATTTCATTGTATTGTATTTTATTTTTGAAGTTAGAGACAGAAATAGACATCCAACATAATTATTAAATAAGAAATGAGTAAAAATATAATTTAGCTCTTATTAATTTTCTAAACTTTCTTATATGTAGTTCTTACATCTATTATATCATCTTTTTCAGAAAGATGACATGCTATTTATAAAAGCAGTTTATAAGGAAATGCAGATCCTCTCGGTGCGCACCGCAGAAAATCTGAAGATTCCCTCCTTCCTTGCTTACTGCCTTACTGGTGTTTGTAGTCTAGGCCTAGGAGGATTTGAAAAATAATTAAAAGAAGTTTGTATTAGAATTAACTAATTTTTTTTTTTGAAACTAAAGCCCGTAGGCTATTAGAATTAACTAATTAAAGAGCAGCTGCAGTGGTGGTGGTGGTGATTGTGATTGTGATTGTGGGGCCAAAGCCTTTGCCTGTCATTTCTCATTTCTGGAAAACTAAAGACAAAACGTAATATCATTTTATTTAAGTTCAATTTAATTTAATTTAATCTTTATATGATGATGACGGCGCATCTTGCCATGTGCAGATGTGCTCCTTTTTATGTTATCTTTATCTATCACTTGCGCCTCTCTCTCCTCAATAGCTCTTTATCTTTTCCCCAAGGGCCAACGCAAGGGAATGCGGCCTAACGCTGCCTGTTTCCTGTTTCCAAGCAAAAGAACCTACCAAATTAAACAAAAGGAAAAATATATAGTGATCACTATATATTGATGTTACGAATATAAAACGAAAAATATATAATACAAATATAAAATGCTGCCACAAAGTTTATAAATTGATGTTACGATATCAACGAATGGTCATTATTATCGTTTATGAATTAAGTAATCACTATTTTGTCACAATATTCAACTTTAAAATGGCCTAACAATACGAGCGTTTATGACCCATGTGCATACGAGTTCCTATCCTATCCTACAACAATAATTAACAATAATATTAAATAGAATCTATCCATGCGGCTAGCTGTCCTGTTCCAACTTGAAAGCATCTTTGTTTATTAACCTTCTGTTTACAACATTTCAAATATATGCTTGCGGTTGAAATATTTGTGGGACCGACAAACTTTGATAATCAGCCAACTATCTTTTTCGCTATTTCTATTTTTGTTTCCTATCCGGAGTGCTTGTGCGTCGAACCTTGTTCCCTTTGATTTTTCTAACCGAATCTAGAACAGAGAACTGAAAACACTTTTATCAAAAAAAAAAACAAAGAACTGAAAACAAGCTGTCATACACAAATTGAAAATTATAACGTCTCTCAAACAAATGAATTACAAATTAAAATAATTACAGAACATAGAAAAAGACATTTGATTTCAATTTTCTCTGTACTGCTTACTTATATCTAGTAGGAAAACAACAAAAACTTGAAAAAGAAAAAGGGAAGAGCCAAAGAGAAAACTTGGTGATTAATTGCTTCTCCAAAAGAACCAATCTAATATCGTAAAATTGTGGTCAACATAATTTCGATGCACCATCTCATTGCCACCTATGTATAGTCTCACCGAGTAGATAACCATGTCATCACCGTCACATTGCCAATGAGATAAACATGTGATTTGCTTTTAACATGGCATACGAATATACATGACTAAATGTCATCTGGTACAACAGCTCAAACTGCCAAGAGTTTTGTTTCATCCATCGATACAATTGGTGCCAAGTCGAGCAAGGGAATTTTCTGAAATTCATTTCTTAGCTGCCCACAGGCAGCATTTGCATCAAGTCCACGTGTCTGACGCACACTAACAGTTATCTTCCTAGATTCTAATGCTTCTACAAATGCTAACACCTATTAGAAACAAAATGATAAGCTTACAATGAACTTTTTCAAAAGTTTAATCTGGGAAGAGGAAGAACTCGACATGTACTTACCACTTTCTTGTATGGCCTCCTGAATTCAGAACCTTCGATTGGGTTGTATGGTATCAAATTTACATGATAGCCCCTGCCGCATGAATGGAGAAGCTCTGCCAGCTCCAACGCATGTTCTGCCTTGTCATTTATCCCAGCTGTGACAAAATGGAAAGCAAACATTTTATAAAACAGAATACTAGAAAGAAAAATAAAAAGTTGAATTAAGGGGGTTTGGTATTAACCTAAGAGGGTATATTCAAAAGTAACTCGGCGTCCTGTTTGGAGAAAATAATCCTTGCAATCATGCATGAGTGCACCTAAGGGGTATGATTTTGCGCTCGGGACGATTGTTTCTCTAAGCTCCTGGTTAGGCGCATGCAAGCTGGTATAAAGCAGCTCTATAATTAAAACTAAGCCAATAGGCGACAAAAATTAAGGACTAAACACAAAAGAAGGCAGGAAGAGCAACAAGTTATGCTTTTCTGCATACAGAGCTATATAAAACTCCAGAGAGAATGCCAATGATGGTCATTAAACCCATTTTGATTCCAATAATTCAAATTTTTTTATTTCACTTGTCAACTTTTGTGATTTGCAAATTGCAATAACTTTTGTGATTTTCAGTCAGAAAAATGCCATAATTCTGGCTCAGTACCTGTGTAACAACTCTTGGTGTTGCTTGTGTACATTTGAGTACATTTTAATGAAGGAATAATTTGAAAATTGACGAAAAAGAGCATAAATATTCTGCCCAATCATTGTTTGCAACAGGACATTATTTTTGCCTTTTTCTTGATGCTAAGATACAGCGGAAGGTATTAGTATTCAAGGAAAAAAGGGAAATTTGGATGGTATTCAAGGAAAATTTGTGTTGATAACTACAAGAATAAATCCTAAAATGTATTGACCTGACAGCGAGAGTTGACTGCAGTTTGTGTGATGCAAGCATTTTAATGGTGTTTGGTACACCAACTGTAGATATGGTCATCATCCTTTGCCCAATACCTATTTCCTGCGATTGTAAATATTCTCCAAATAAACAACAGACCTAAAGTTCATTTCAACGCTTACTAAAATTTGTAAACAACCTTGTAACTTACATTCCTTTTGATAAATTGTCAAATTTTTTTTTAAAAAAAAAAAATCCTATTCTCCTATTCTGTAGTAGTTTGCAAAGGTACCTACTGTTGAAGTGAGGAGGTGAATAACAAACCAAATTACCTCACTACACGACGTCTCTGCATATTAGTTGATGCCAAAACAATCCAATATTTGCCTTTGTTACATTTTCACATATTAAGGTTTGGTCAATTACATCAACACTTAATAGTCGATACATAATGAAATGTCCAGTGTTATAGTCTTAGTTGCAAAAATCACATCAGCATCTCTGGAAGATAAAAAATAAAGTTTTAAAACCATAATTAAAATATAAAATATAAAAAGTACCTTGTTCAAGCATCTATGTGCTTCCAAAACTGATTTGAGGTTAAGCATCGGCTCACCCATTCCCATGAACACAACATTAGATACCCTATGCTTGAATAATTCCTCTATTGCTAGCACCTTCTTGCAAGAAAAATATAGAAAAACAATTCAAAAGTCTGCTTATTCAGTGCTATGCTTACAAGCCAGAAGGCCCAGAACAGACCGGTGGTAACTAAATTCCTTCTCATAGTTGATTTCTGGTAATTAATACTTTAATATAGGATTTTACTATTAACAAAGAAGCTTTAAAAAAAAAATTACAAATGACCTGCTCAACAATCTCATGCGGTTTCAGGTTTCTAGAAAAGCCTCCCTTGCCAGTGGCACAGAACGAACAGCGCAAGGGGCAACCAACCTGGTAACATATTGAAAGGCTGTCAGAAAGAAGTGTTATAATACTTCAGTAGCCAATAAGACACATTAGATTGTATCTGAAGTAAATATTGCTTACTGTAATTCGAAATAAGCATTAAAAAGTGTTTGCAAAAAAAAAAAATTCTAAAGCAACTATATTTAACAAAATGCCCATCTTCGATTATACCTGAGAGGATACACAAGCAGTAAGGCGCACAGAGCCTTTATCATCCTCAGCTGGTATTCCAACGGTTTCAATCAATCTATTATCCTCCAATTTTAAAAGTATCTGCAATTAACATGCCCAAAAAATAGAAATCACATATAATGAAGATTAGAGTACTGTTTCACATCAAACAAATAGAGATTAATGTTGTAACCTTAGTAGTGCCATCAGCAGCAGTAACAGAGCGGTATACGGGTGATCGTCCCACACTCCAACCTGCTCCTACAAGCGCATCCCTGAATGCTCGAGGCACTAACATATGAAAGTACTCTCAGAATTAACAAATAACTAAGATATATAAAATTATCGAAGTGAATGAATGCAATGAATAAAATTAGACTCACAGTGTTTGAATTGCTGAATTTCTTTAGACTTAGTCTTGTATATTAGATCATGGATCTGCTTCCCTCTGTAACTTTGCTGCATATAGATAGTGCATAAGTTCCTCTTTTATTTTTATTTATTTATCTTGTCTACTCTAATTAAAACGCAAATAGTTACATTAGATTTCAAATTTGCATCATTTGCAAATGTTCCCTAGGATATGTGGTTGAATTCAAGCCATGAAATAGTAAACTAATACATTAACAACCATAATTTAAAGGCGACAAGGGTTTTTCAAGGGTTTAAGCGCCAAATCAATTACTAAAATACCCAGTAATATGAACCAAAGGCAATAAATAAAGTGAATTTTAGTAACTTTACCTGACCTAAGTCGACGGCAAGCTGACGGAGGTCTTGCTCGGAGAGACCTAAGAGCACGCGCGGGTCTGACTTTGGTAAACGCACCGGTGGTGAGGAGACAGCGGCGGCGCGCACACGCAAGGCGGCACGTGCGATGGGAGCGGTGCACACGTGATGCAACGCCGCCATTGAACCCGAAGACGCGAGTGCGACTGTGAGAGAATGGCGGAGAAAGGAAAAGAGGGAAATGGAGGGATAGAGAACGAACCAAATCCTCTCCTGCCGTTTATTTGACAGCACCATGCTGTCGTTTGAATTTTTTTTAAATATTCAAAAATTTTAAAATTGAAATGTTGAATCCAAACCGTTCATCTTGTTAAATTTTACGAGTGATGCGTTTTCATATAAGTTTCATGAAATTTGGAGTTGATTTGATACTAGATTAAGTGGTCAACAAATGAACGAACCTGGTTAGATTAATTCTAATACGTTCATAATTTGACCACTTAATCTAGTATCAAATCAACTCCAAATTTCATGAAACTTATATGAAAACGCATCACTCGTAAAATTTAACAAGATGAACGGTTTGGATTCAACATTTCAATTTTAAAATTTTTTAATATTTAAAAAAAATTCAAACGACAGCATGGTGCTGTCAAATAAACGGCAGGAGAGGATACGGGTCAGGATAGAGAAGGGTTAACGGATGAGTCGGAGAAGTTTCTGACAGTATGGGTCCTACGTGCAGACCAAGATATTTATATTTTGGATAAGTAGTCGCCTGGTAATGGTCTATTTAAATGAGGAGAAGCTGTGTTACGAAATATCACTGGTAACCGGTCCCACACGTGTTAATGCGAAGTTTTGGCTAGTAGTAACCCTCCGATCAAAATGAAATCTGGCAAGATGCCTACGGGCTTGCTTGTTTCAAAAAAAAAAAAAGAAATCTGGCAAGAGCTTATATTCATTAAAAAAAAATTATAAAACGAATATTGTTGATTTGATTAATATAATATTTTTTGTTGACGATTTTATTAACTTTGTAACTGGAAACATCAAAAAGAGAGTTTAATTTTTGGAGGGATGGTTTGATAGTGATACTAAGTGGAATTTTCTCAAATAAATTGAAAAGTGAAAACTAACCTCAAATTTTGAAATAACGTGCGGTCAATCAGTTCTTATGAAAAAAAATATTATATCATCAGCATATACATATATAAACAGTACAAAGTCCCAAGTAATTGTAACAATAGCTTTTATGAATATCCATCTAGAACATTTACTCGGATCATAAAATAATACAACAAGAAAAATATCAAGATTTTGAAGATTTATAATCATTGTTTTGTTTGCAGTTATATAATCTTGAATGTTTGCAGTTATATCGAATAACTTTGTAATAATATTTAAAATCAAATTTATGAATTCAAAAGATCCACTGCGCAAACTCCGTCTAAAATAAACCTTCACGTATTAGATCATAGTGTAATAAACATCACATTTTTGTTTGCCTTGAAACAATATTTACACGAGAACAAAAGAAAAGACCTTATTAAGTTATTATTAAAGATGCGCTCTGGCTTTTAATTAAGGCCGAGCTTCTCCATTTTTTTATATAATTGTGTTTTGTGCGCACGGTGTATCATGTTTATTAAAGTTTAAGAGTTTTGGTTTTCTTTGGGTATGTTTGGCAGCTTGTTCGAACATCTTGTTCGCGAACAAGACTTGTTCGCTGAAACCAAACAGATCGTGAACAAGCGAGAACAAGAACTAACCCTCTTGTTCCTTGTTTTCCGATTTTTACGAACTACGAACAACGAACTTCTTGTTCGCGGGAACCTGTTCACACCCCTGTTCTCACCCCTGTTCCCACGTGGCCAAACACACCCTTTATGTAATTGTGTTCGTGTGCACGGTGTATCCTATTTATTAAAGTTTAAGAGTTCTACATCGAAAAATAGAATATTCTCTTTCTGTAGAAGCACTAATTTAAAATATTTAATGTAATATGTATTGTTAGGTCCATGTACAATTGACTTATTGATGCAGCAGATTTTGTGTAAGTTGTTTCCAGCACTTCTGTGAAGAAATTTGAGAGATAAAAGGAAAGGGTATTTTAGTCTTAAAATAAAAAAACTGAATTTTCATAATTTGAATATCTTTTAAATTACTAAAAAGGGTAAATAACTGTAATGGAAATGATTTGAGGGATAAATGACTAATTTTTAAGATTAAGAGGGTATATCGCTGATTGAAAAGAATTTAGAGGGTATAGGGCTGATTTTGCATAAAAATTTATGGCCTTGACAATTTCGGGCGGCGCAATTCTGGACTTGCCAAGGAAGGCAGCCTAACAGAATTTGGTAGGTTACTCTCCAAACCGAAAAAATTATAACTAACCTTAATTAATTAAGAAATTTTAAAATAATCCATTTTTAATCAAAAATTAAAAAATGACTGCGCAGTTTCGGAATCTGAAATTCCGAAACTAATTCTGCTTAGTTTCGGAATCTGGAATTCCGAAACTAGCTAGTTTCGGAATTTGAGATTCCGAAACTAACAATCTTAAATTTTTGCCGACCAAACATTTTGTTATTCAATTTGATCGGATTTTGAAAATCCGAAACTAACATTTTATCTAATATCACTATTTGCTTGATATTTTAATTCTTTATATCCTCAGAAACGGACAAATGTACTTTGGCTTGCGAGTAGCATCTTGATTATTTTGCTGCTGCCTCTATTCTATCTTTTGGTATACTTGCACCGAAGGTATCTTCTGCCTCTTTTTTACTATTGTGTTTTTGTTTCTGTGATTTTGTTACTTGTATTGATGAGTCCTTTCTTTCTTTAGGGAAATGAAAACAGTTGTTTCTGTGATTTTCTCATCTCTCTGCCTTGTCAGTACTTCCAATAACCATCATACTGTGCTGGAAATATTAAAAAGTGAAAAAAAAATGAGAAAACAAGTGTTAAGATCTAATACCTTAGATCTTTGATGCTATCATTACTTACAAGATAATAACAACACAGTGATAAGAATTAGCTTTTGAGGCTGTAATAAATAAGAATATAATTATAATTTTCTTCAGACTTATTTAATTAATATACATGACATGCATATTAACTAGGGTTGATTTTTTTGCATTGTACTTTTCTTTTCTAATTTCATACTTAATAAATATGATGATGAATGGTATAAAATGATAACCAATTTGTAGAAAGACGGTGTTTGTACCTGTGCCAATGCCTGTACTGACTTTGCAGTTCTTGTTTTGTTGTCTCAACTAACACCTACGGTACTTGCAGGGACAATGCAAGCTCATGGTTCAAACTTCAAACTAGCATAAACAAACCAGCAACCTGTATTTATTGACAGAGCATGTTAGAATTAATAGACTCATATGATGCGGTACAATATCAAGCCATATTACGGGCTCATAATTTCTAATTTCTAACTACGTAAATATGCCTATATATTTCATTCAAGTATTAGTCTTCAAATTTGATATCTTCACAAGCTGTCGATGAGCCATGCTAATATGCTAGTCTTTGCACCGCAATACCTGAAATAACAAACCAAACATCCAAGTACGATTAATAAATATTAAAATAATTCAAAAATATTGACAATCGCAGTAAAATATTTTTAATTTTTGAAATTTTGACATTGGAAAATGCGATCAATACTTTATATATATCAACATACAAAATTAGTAAAATTTGATATAATTTTACTGTTAATCAAATGTTTTGAATGTTGCAATAGCCCAGTTTTAATAAACTTTGATGAAATATCAAACAATATTTAAATTACATGAAATTTGATACACAACCAATCTATGAAGACAATAATGTCTATAATAATTGGATTTGAACGATCATCGTCCATAATATACCTCCCACCAATACAAAGGAAATATTTCTTTTATTGGAAGGTAAGTCATCACTAACTCTGAAGACAAAATTTTTAAACATACTTACTAGTTGACTTATGTAACTAATACTTCATTAGATCATAATTTGATATTATGGCAAGCTCCAAGTTTACCAAAATTTGAGAATTATAACCTTCATTAAATGGTACGATAAACATTCCTCAGTTCGCACTTTCTTTATGGGTTAGCAATTTATTGTAGTTATCTTTAGAAAATTCAACATGAAAAAAAAAAATGATATCTGTTAAGATCTCTAGAAGCAAAATCTCATTTATAATGTCCAAATTAAAGTCACAAATGAAAGAAGATCACAAAAATAAAAAGAATAAGTAGAATTGATTTAGCAGTTCTTTTTCTAAAGGCTTTTTAGTAAAATCTTTTTGGTGGAGGGACTTGTCGTATGTTGGTTCAGACGTACAAAACATCTGAAATACACTCAAATAGGTGGGGCCCACTTAGGTTTTTTCTGTTGTATAAAGTATAAAACACATTCAATGATCTTGGACAGATCAAATAAAACAAATTTTGATCGGATTTTCGGATTTTGAAAATCCGATCATAGCGACTAAAATTTGAATTTTTTATCTTTTTTCATATTTAAAAAAAAAAACGTCAATCTAAAGAATATGAACCATTCCAAAATAATACAATCTGTCTCTGAAAAGTAGAAAAAAATTGGAAAAATGTAAACTCAATTTTTTTTAAGATTTTAATAGAAAGATCATATTAAACAGTTCAATTTAATTGTTTGAATTTCGAAATCCAAAAATAAACACGCTGGACAACCCCCAACCCCGTTCCAATGCGTTGGACTAGATTTTTCATATTAATATAACGAAAATTATTTTTAACTCATTAATAATAACACATTACATCCTTTATTATTTTTTAAATCTTACTTCGCTCTTTCAATTAAATACTTAAATGGTTTAAATATACTCGTCATTCTTTCTTTTTATTTTTAGCCTCTAGATACTTTTTAGATGTCTTTCTAGATTTTGTTTAATTCCTGCTACAAACATATCAGTAATATTAGTATAATACTTTTTAGATATATTTCTAGATTTCGATCAAGTAATTACTGAGTGCTGTTTTTGTTCTTAGAAATTAGGATAGGAAATATTTTTTTTTGGCAAATTCTGCCGTCCGGTCAAATTTGTATTTGTTATCAATTGTGCGGGTCTGTTGTAGGCAGAAATTGAACCCGAACAGACCGGACGGCAGAACTGCTCTTTTTTTTTTGTTCCTTTTTCTTTTATGTTGCTTTCTTTCTTCATTCTACCTTGACAGCATCTCTAAACAAAAACACATCAGAAGTAATACCTTCTATTTGGCTGTAGGCGATGCTTGACAGCTTGTTATTATATATATATAAGCGAAAAAGGCATTACTTGAATATTAAGCCTATATATCTAGTCTGTGTTTACAAGTTTCTAATATCCGAGCCGCTCCTCACAGAACTAAACCTAATTATAATGCACTAATAATTATTTACATCATTGCATTCATGAATTCCTCCTTGCATTATTCAATTTCTGAATTTTTTCCAGCACTGATACCACTTGAAGCATATCTGGCCGGCGCTTGGCTTCTTTCGATAAGCACTGGCGTGCCAGCTTGGCAGCCATAAGAGCCCCACGTCTTGAATACTGGCCTCCGAATCGTGGGTCCAAAATCTGAAAGACCTTCCGCTTGCTTTTGAGATGAGAGTGGGCCCACTCTACCAGACTGTACTCTGCTGCTGGTCGATTCTTGTCCATGGAACGCCGCCCCGTTAGTATCTCTAACAAGACCACTCCAAAGCTATACACATCGCTCTTCATAGTTAACCAGCCTTTAAGATTATAATAACAATAGTCAATCTCAAGAAAACTTCTATTCTCATTCAGAGATTCTTTTGTTTTATGTAATGAAAACTCTTTCCTAAAATAAAGTAGAGTGTTTTGCAGCAAAAGGAAAATAGCTATACCAGATGCAAGGTACTCAGGAGCCGCATATCCGTGAGTTCCGATGATCCTTGTAAAAACAAAGCTTTTGTCGCCGGTGGGACCATCTTTTGCTAATCCAAAATCAGAAAGTTTTGCATTGAAATTCTGCTTAGCAAATATAACAGACTATCAGTTTGTCACAAAGCATCATGCTTTCAATTTGAGAAAAGATCCTGCCAGGATAGAAAACTTCATACCAAGTCAAGGAGTACATTGGAGGTCTTGAAATCACGGTATATAACTCCTGCCTTGTCGCTGTGAAGAAAAGCAAGCACTTTGCCAGCTTCAATTGCAATCTTTATGCGCAAGTCCCATGAAAGCGGTTGATAACTGAAACCCCCTGCAATGCAATACAATTAATTCCCAATTAGAATTAGGTTGTTACATTCATGATAGAAATAAGTCTCAAAATTATTTTCAATCTATAATATTCAAAAGACGTACTCTTGAAAAGATGTTAAATTATTTTCAATCTATAATATTCAAAAGACGTACTCTTGAAAAGATGTTGTTCGAGGCTTCCTCTTGGCATGAACTCATACACAAGAAGGCGATGCTCGTCTTCCAGGCAATAACCGATCAATTTTACAAGATTCGGGTGGGATAACTGGCCAAGATAATTAACCTCTGCCTATAGAAGTGTTAAAAAGAATGAAAATTAAGTAACAAAACACATGCGATTAACCATTTCAAATTTTCATTTGCAATATAATTTATAAACAGAAGTTAGGTATTCAGCTGATTTGAAAAGAACAGAAGTGAACAAAATTCTGATTTCATGTATCAAACTTCCAAATCATTGCAAACACAACTATGAAAGAACAAAGAAATTGAGCAACATTTTTTTAATTAAGATGATACATACCAACCACTCCTTGTGACCTTGGAAACCCTGCTGTTTCAATTTCTTGACAGCAATAACAAGTCCAGTCCCTGGCTTTCCGGGTTCAAAAGTTTGTGGATGGATCCATCCCTTAAAAACCAACCCGAAACCACCTTCTCCCACCACACTATCAGGTCGAAAGTTTCTTGTGGCAGTTTTTAGTTCTTCAAATGTGAAACTCCTTAAATTTGCACACTGTAATACATCCCCCTCTTTGCACAATGGTGAGCAAGAGCACGAAAACCGAGTGGCATTATTATCAGATTCGCAGCCGCTGTCTTCTGATGTTCAATTTTAAACAAATTAGAGTTGTACATCTATAATCATAAAAGGTTTCCTTGGTACCATATAAATTTAAATTGTTACTGGCCATCATAAAATTTTAAAGCCAAGTTTAACCAGTTCACTTTTGAATTAATCGCTATGAGCGAAAATTTAACTCATCAGACATCAAACTAATCATACTAAACTCAAAAAACAACTTTACAAGTAGGAGAACCCAATAAAAAGATCAATTGTTGGTTTCATACAATTTTTTGAAGTTGATCAATTGTTGGTTTCATACAACTTTACAAGTCAGTGTATGATATAAAGTATAAACTAGTACCAGAATGTAAGAATGCAAGAATTTGAAGGCTTAAGAAAAGAACATACCTGAAAAATTAGATGAGGATAAAGAGGGGCTCTCAGAGCTTGTAATTTTTGCAACACAGCAGTTTCCCATTGCTTAATCTCAGATTCAGATATATGACAAAGAATCTAACTATTGTCTCTGCTTCTTCTCTTTTCTCTTCTTTCAACTTTTGTTTTCTTTTTTTCTCGCTTTCTCTCTCTCCCCTTTAATTTGCTTGAGCATGCGCGTGTATATATATGCTACATCTGGAAGTAAAATAAAGTCAAACCTCTTAACTGAGAGTGACAAAAATTTCACAAGAAATAAAGCACACTCGTGAGTATAACCAAGTGGGTGTTGGTTGTTTCATAAATTTGTACAAATAAATAGACTAATCTTTAACTTTCATACTAAAGTATAACCCGGCAAAACGGATGGGAAGTTAAAAGAGTTGACAAGTCTCAGGGGAGGTAAAATGAATTTCTGTGATATAAATGATTACAACTAATGAAGCGGGTCAGTATCTAAGATTTTTGTGACCCATTATGTGCAATGTTTCGTGGGACGTTTATCGACAAATCGGACGGAAATGAGGGTTTTAGGAAAAGATGATATAGGGGAGATGAACCTTTAATTAATGTACCAAAAATGACACGAGAAACAGTACACGAGAGAGAAGGGAAATGCAGATAGCCTCTAGATGATTTTTAAGGCTCAGTATTGATTAGCCGACATTATCCTAACGTCCATCACAAATCGGTAGTAAAAATCTTTGAAGAGAAAAAAATGGAGTCAACTTTTTTTTTTTTTTTTTTATAAAATTGCGCTTGGAAGTTGAATGTTTTCACCCAAATTTTCTTTCTCGCATCACCGACTTAAAATCGTCAAAAAAACTAGCTGCAATAGCCTTTTCCTTTTGAGTAGAGTTTTGCTGTCGTTATTTTAAACCTTCACATGATGTTCATGCCTTGGATTTTCAAATGCAATGCTTTAAATACAGTTGGCTACTGTATAGCATATAAAAAGTATGCGAATGTACGCGTATATTTTGCAAAATTTATGAAATTTACGAAGTCTATAGAATATTTTAGGTATAATCGCGGCTTTGCATTCATTAGATTTTATCAAGTAATAGAGAAAAACAATATTTCACTGAATTTTGCAATATCAGAAGAGGTTCAACATTAAAAATTGAATATAAAATCTGACATTTTGGTTGTCATTCTTCACAGAATATTTAACTATATCTCACAGATATTGCCATTCAGAGAAAATAAAAATACAAATTTGAAGGACGACAATATAAATGATGTCAAAGCTATTGTTCTCGCCGTCAGATTTGCGGGTGCAGGTAAAAGAGTAAGAAATTTTTCCGAGATAAAAGTGGATGCAATTTTTATCTTAGTGCTTGTGTCGGAGCAATTGACAGCTCGAAGAAAAAGTAGGAAAGTTGCACGGAGAGAAAACGAAGGATAGGAAGATAAGGCCATTTTTGCGATTCCTTTATTGATTAAATAAAATCTCGTTTCCAAAAATAATAATAATAATTATAATTATAATAAGTATCAATTTAGCAATACTAGTTTGAAGGGTAAAAACTAAATAATTGAAAGATTAAAAGATATATCAAATTGTTGGGGAGAATTAAGAGCATATAGAGTTTTAAGGTATACATTAATCCATCCTTAATTTCAAAAGTAAAAAATGTAGTGTACTGGGAGAGAGCTCTGAAAGGAATTGACCTGCCGCCTGCGGCATCTGTACGTATAAGGTCCATGAAAATATTGTCCTCACAGATCAAGTAAAGATACTAGATAGACATTGTCTATTTACAGTAGAAAAAGACTTTCTTTGGTAATTTCCTTTGTCGAAAAAGACTTCTTTAGCAATTTTCCTTTGTCCTCTCTTTGCTGTAGACATTCTCTACTGTACCAAACCATTTTCCTATCTGATGGGACGATTTGATTTGAAGATAACCACGCACATCAATCAACGCTGAGCTAAGTGACTAAATCAATCAACCCTTATATCAATCAAGCTCGAATGCAAAGACGAATAATCAAACAAAGACTGAACAAGTAATTGGGCAACAGAGGACTCTGATACTCTTCTACTCCAGAAGAAATAATATGCCAAAACTGAATCAACACTACAAAAGTGCTTTCATATAACATACATAATAGTAAAAGAAAAAAAAATCAAGGAAAAAGAACCACTAATATACCCAATTTAGGGGTAAAAAAAAGAAAGACAAATAATCTTACATAGTTTTCTTCTTAACAAACCTCTGTAGAGACTTGGGCAAATCCTCGGCCACTTCCAAAAGTACTCTCCTCTTCTTCTGTTGCGGGCCCTCCTTAGTTTCTCTCTGTTTCTCAAGAAAGGGCTTTTTGGCGTTAAATACTTCCTCTTGCTTCCTCTTGGCTCTCTTACTTGGCTTATTTCTCCCCTTTGTTTTATTCTTAATTTCAACA
This sequence comes from Rhynchospora tenuis, assembly GCA_027725995.1. Classification (NCBI taxonomy): domain Eukaryota; kingdom Viridiplantae; phylum Streptophyta; class Magnoliopsida; order Poales; family Cyperaceae; genus Rhynchospora; species Rhynchospora tenuis. The sequence goes on along the minus strand of CM050889.1, from coordinate 69,193,739 downwards.
TTGCCTTTTGCCTCTACAACTGCCTCCACCATCTGTTGTTCTATCTCTTTCTTTGTCAGTTTCTCTTTTCTCTGACGCTCTCTAACCATACCAATACTACCAGGATCGAGCATTATAGATTCTGGTGGTAATTTATCTAACAATGCTCGTACCTCCTTCTTACTCCTCTGTTTATTTGTTTCGTAAGGGTTAGCAACCCAAGAGTCAAAATTAGGTTCACCCGAACCAGGTATTAGAATAGATGAAAAACCCATAGAGTGACCTAAACCAAGGACATCCTCATATGGCCGAAATTTGACTGTCCCAATCTGATATCCCTTTGGAATACCATGCGTCATGTAAAGCCCAAAATCTTGACTGCCTTTGTCTCTCCAAACTTGAACCCGGGACCCATTAGCAAGAGCAAGAAGCCCCTTCTGACTAAAATCTAGGGTTTGTGCATGGCCTGGTATGGAGTGTATTGCTTCAAATTTTCTGAGGTCCCAAATCTTGACCTTTTTATCCATACCGGCCGTGGCAACTAAATTACCACTAGGGTGATATGCAACAGCTGTAATAGGCCCTTGATGGCACAGCATGGTAATTAATGGTTTTCCTGAGGTTGGTTTCCACATGGTAAGCTTTCCTCCAGAGTGACCAAGGGAAATTATGGAATTGTAACGGTTGGAACACATCACAGAGGTGGGACCCAGGCCAGTACGGTAATTGGCCACCACTTGTCCAGTGCTTATGTCTTGGTAGTGCAATTGTGAGAAATTGTTGGTACCCACAAGCAGGAAGTGCTTTTCCAGGTACTCGAGTTTGAGTGGGTGCCGATTCTCCTGAAATAGTATAAACATATAAGAAAGCAGGATTTTTCACAAATATTGGTACAAAAAGTAAAAATTCAATTATACCCCTGAACAGCAGCATTACTGATGCTGTCATTGTATAGATTCCACTAGCGTCCCTCCCTAAGTTCCTTCAACATAACAAAACTCCTCTTACAACAACATTTACTTGAGGGGCAATGAAGAAGGAACAGGTGAAGGATTAATGAAAAACTATTGTATCTGACACGTCCCTATATTTGCAGGACTAAACGAATTTTTCACTACAAATTGAAACGACTTGGGAGAATTAGAATAACATATATGGGAATACCTTTAAACAGTGGATCTCAGTACCATGTCGGTTGTAGATATAAGTGAACCTGGGCCAGAAAGTTGATTTGAGAATACAATGTCAGAGAGATAAAAAAAATATAATTATTTGTCTTTCAAGAAACCTTGTACAAATCTTGAGTTGTCAATTCAATAATAAAGGTTGGTGCCCATCTATATTCAAGTTGACACTCTCTCTCTTCATTTCTTCAGGATTGTATTCAATTTGTCTAGGACCTCTAGGTCAACACTTCGTTGAAACCTAATAATTAACACTTGATGATTCACCAAAACTATAATTTGTATAGTTAGTGCTGATATGCACATGGTATCAATATCAAATACTCAATCTGCCAGCACAGATATATAGTGTGTGGCATAACACCACTGGCAATTGATTCAAGGGCAAAAAGCCCAAGTAGCCTAGTAAGAACAATGGTCTAAAAGTGGAACTTTCCGTACTTTTTTTGAGCAACAGCAAAAAGTTGGTCGTTCTGTAAGAATACCACATCTCTCACTCTTTCTCTAACCTGTAATAAAATAGTTTCAAAAAAAAAAAAAAAACTTTATTAGTATGAACTGGCTGGGGTTGAGCTTGCAATCTATGGCTCCAACATATCAATCACTACACACCTGAAATTCCTTAACGCAATCCATTTTGAGCACATCTAGCATTGCAAGATGACCTTTTTGACCTCCTAAAAGCATGTACCTCCCATTTGATAAGTACCTTATTGTATAAGGACCCAAATCTGTACACACCATATATAATCAGAATAAGAACAAGGGAACAAACAGCAAAAAAGACAAGACAGATTACGATTAGTTATGACCTGGTAATTTCATGTCAAATGCTTTTGACACACTTAGTACATCCACCTCAGGGAGAATTGACGATTGCTGTATTCTATATGTTCTTTCCAAAGGATTTTCCGGCTCTAGTAATCCTTCTTCGCTAGGTTTTAGCCACTGTATATATAAAGAAAAATAATTTGAAACAAAATAATTAAGAAGCATGTGTGATGAAAATCAAACAGAAGTCCACGACCTGTGAGACAAAATCCAGAATACGAGTTTTTTTCTAATCCCTAAACCACAAACTAGGCCTGCAACATCATTGTGAAATTTGCAACCCAAAAATTAAGTATGTCCATCCAATCTACAAAATCCTTCTCCTACCTCCAGTCAATAATTTCTCTCTGAACCAAATTCAAATAAATACAAGCAGCCTGACTCACAGAATAGTAAAGCCACTCTGTTGCTATAATAAATTCTTGGTTTTCACACAAGGGTATTGTTAAACAAAATAGAAGGGGGGGGGGGGGGGGGGGGGGGGGGGGAACAGTGCATGCTGATAGCAAATAACGAAAGCAGTATGTTTACAAATGTACACAGAAAGATATGGCAATCACACCTCTTCAGCCCTAGCGGCGACTTTTGCAGCATTACCGTAGATCTTCTCTCTCACTTCAAGCTGGCCTTTTAACTTTTTATCCCTTAAATTCTGAAAAATAACAAAGGAAGATTCAATTAACATCACACCAACATGAGAGCCCAGATCGAAGAAATAAAAATAAGAAAGTCTGAAAGGAAGAAAACAGACCTTCAAGTTTGTTTTATTGCCACGCAAATATTTTTTGGCCTTCTTTTCCAGTTTGTCTAAAATGCCCTCCTCCTTTTCATGTAAACAAAAAAAAAATGCAATTAGGTATTATAAGTCAAAAAAAGTTGCAATTTTGTCTATTACATACATGTACCACACTTGACTTAGTATCTATCAACACAAGGGGGCCCCTAAAAGAATTAATTGACCCGAGAATTGATGTTTAATTAATACATTAAGCCCCGATATTTCAGGGTAGAAAACCAACATAACGTATAATTAAAAGAAGGGAAGGAAAAGGAAAACAGCTCAGTTGGCCGACAACTGTTAATATCCATGCTATTTTATACTTATTTCCTGGTACAGGACGCGACCATTTATTCAAAAAAAAGTAAATAAGTGAATTTTTGGCAGAAAAAAATGTACAGAGAACAAAAGTTGACTAGGTACAGGAGCTAGAGGAGCTTTTATAAGTTTACAAATTATTTAAGGGTATATTATTAAAAAATTAAGAATATTTTCAGGCAGGACTCCTCCAAAGCATTGTTCTCCATCTTTCTCTATCTTGCATTATTATGACAGTTAAAACTTAAAAGGAGTGTGAGACTGAGAAATTATCAACCTGATTGGAAGCAGGATTCAGAGCTTGAGGCTCATTACTTTCCTCTTTTTCCCCCATCTGAAATAAGCAAAAGATGAAATTAGAAGTGTGAAATATCACAGTTCAGAACCGGCATTGTGCCATCCATGATAATAATTCAACAATTGTTTGGTATTTCATACTACAAAAAGTACCAACAAAACTGCCCAGAAACTATCTTATTTGTGCATGTGTGTATGCACATGCACGCGCTCTCAGCTCGTGTGAGAGTGCGTGCGTGCGTGTGTGTGTGTGTGTGTGAGAGAGAGAGAGAGAGAAGAGAGAGAACACCTTTTAGCGCGAGACGGAGAGAGAAGAACTAGCCGCCGTGAGCCGTCGCCGATCAGCAGCCGCCGGAGGGAGCGAGAGAGAGCTGTGCTGAGCTGTATTAGAGGAAAAACCCTAGACCAGACGAAGAAAGTGGTTTTGGCGAAAGTGTGCAAAAGAGAAGGCAAAGGAGTATTAACGGGTTTTGACTACTTTTCAGGCCCAATATCTGGTGGATTGGGTCGTGTCCTCTGTTGTAGATTTGCAGCCCATAAATATTTAGTCTCATCGAGTTTATCAGGAAACCCACAGTTGGATATGGCAAAAATATAAAATATGAAGGGGAGGTGGGGGCAGCATATTCGTTGCACAATTGTCAGTATTTTTTTATTATTTTTTGTTATGCATTTCTTTCGCAAATTAAGAATTTCGGCTTTCTTTTAATTATAAATATAATATGACTGTGACACACTAACATTTTACTGATTGTATCATTATCATAAATCAGCTGGAAGTATCTTTCATGAACTAGTTGCCACTGTCGTCGGTGATATAAACGTTTCACCACTAGTCACACATTTAGCTTCTGCTTTCATTACTTCATTTATTTATTTATTATTATATGTTAAATCCGTTCCCAAAATGTAGAAATGATTATATTAAACTTGAGCTAGATTCGTAACCAAAAATAACATCTCGCAGGTTGTACCACAGGAAATATTAAAGAGGGAAATAAGATGGGATAGAGGAGGTGACCAAATTTATTCACCTCCTCAGGTCCTCTATATACTCTGAAAGGAACAAAAATTGCCAACTTGAAGAGTAAAAGATAAAAAATTCTCTTTCCTTCCTCTGTATAATATTATAAAGCAAATTACTCTTTTAAACTTTTTCACTGTCCTCTCCTCTCCGCCGTTTATGGAGCAAGCCTTTGTTGACAGTCTAAGAATTGTCCGTTTCCTAACAAACGCAAATTCAAAATGCTGCTTGCAATTTTCCCAAATCCAACCGGTTAGCTAGTTAAACTTGCTTATACTATATCAACCTAATAAAAAAAAGAACAAAAACCCAAAGAAATAAAATAAAGCTGCATAGATTTCCATCTAGAACTACAATTGAAAAGATACAAAAAGCGTCAACTTCTTTGGAAACTATACAAAAGTGCATTTCAATAATACACAACACTTCCTCTTCCCACTCTAAATACTCTTCCACATTAACCTTTCAAAGGCGAGGCTGAAGGCCGGCGCTGGCCATTCCTCTGGGACCTTTCCCCAGTTCTCTCCACGGCCACCGGCTGTGGAGTCCTAGGTATGTCTTTCAAATCTTGCAACTGCTCCAAGGCAGTCACGACCTGCTCCATGTTTGGTCGGCACTTCGAATCCATTGATAGACACTGGAGTGCCAACTGGGCTGCCTTGTGGGCCCCAGTGAGGGAGTACTGACTGCCCAAACGTGGGTCCAGAATCCGAAAGATCCTTCTCTTACTGGAGAGGTATGGTCGGGCCCACTCAACCAGGTTGTGCTCCCCTGGTGGCCGGTTTTTGTCTAGTGACCTCCGGCCCGATAACATCTCTAGCAACACTACGCCAAAGCTGTACACATCACTCTTGGATGTCAAGTGGCCTATAACAAAGAAGTATGTTACATAAATATTATGTCATAGATTTGGGAACAAGAAAATTACAATGACAGTAATAACATAGATGTCTATGCAAGAACAATAGTCACTAATACAAGACTATAACTATCAATTTTGCGGCTCTTTTAAGGGAATAATTTAGACAGTTTGTATTATACATGTCAGAGAAGTAAATATTACAATCAGAATGATATTAAAAGTACACAGACACATTGGACGTTATACTAAAGTCATATTTTGTCTCTTTCGTGTCAAGTTCTCTAATTAGATAAATTGTACTGTAAGTTTTAGAAGGGGAAAAGAAAAAGTAGAAATTACTATAATTATAGCCTAGCTCCCTTGTTATGGAAACAGAAAAGTTTTCTTTGCCATAGTGAAATGCACAATTAAAACTATCATGTATACCTCACAAATTATTGGACAAACCTCTAGTAATGCAAAGAATGAAAAATCTATTATGCCAATTCTTTTACATTGTGTCCTTCAAATAATTTTCTACTTATATGTTAAATCCAACAGCATAAAAAAATGAATGAGAGAATATGTCATATTTAATATCAAATGGCTAGGAGCTTATGAAAGTTTATTCAATTTATTACAAAGTATAAAGTCCATTCAGGTTTGCAGAGCAACATGAGAATTTTCGCAGTAAAAAAGAATATGCTGAGTGCCGTGTGTCAGATAGAATACAGACAAAACAGACCAGCTTTGTCCATCTAGCAGATTCTAGCATGATTATCTATTCTTATTAGTTATAAGAATCCAGCTTTTGTTCAATAGTTTGGAGTAATAATGCAATTATCCATGTGCCTAGAATAAAAAAATATAAGCCTGCCTCCCATGTCTTAGACTATAATGTGAAAGGCAAAACAAGTTGTAGTTATGTAAACAGGATCTAGCTAGCACAACTTGATAATATATTGAAAGGCAGCAATATTAAAAATTTGTTTAAAATAATCAACTGAATTAGTCAAACTCCTCTCAGCTACAATCTAGAGGTCAGGTTGTTAGGGTACCAATATTTCAATTTACTATGATTTCTTTTTTTATCAGCACATTCCTGCCAGTACAATACCTGTTGCAAGATATTCAGGGGCAGCATATCCATAGGTACCCATGACTCGAGTCGAAACATGGCTTTTGTCTCCAGTGGGCCCATCCTTGGCCAATCCAAAATCAGATAACTTTGCATTGTAATTCTGCACCAAATTAAAAATATATATCTATAAGATATTAATCCAATCAAATTGAGTTTTGAAAACCAAGAAAATAATTATTAAAGTTATTTTTACCGAGTCAAGAAGGATATTAGAGGCCTTAAAATCACGGTAAATAACTTTAGCCTGGTCGCTGTGAAGAAAAGCAAGCCCCCTTGCAGCTCCTAGTGCAACCTTCATGCGTAGGTTCCAAGAAAGTGGCTGGAAGTGGGAGCTTCCTATCAAATATAATAGTTTTAAGTATAATTAATTGGAGTGGGGACATATGGTGTGTTTAACTAAGAAGCGTCGCTTTTAAATGGTCATTTCTTATATTTTTAATCAATATTATATAGGACATTTGCAGGTTTAGATAGTATGCATGTCCTAATCGAGCTAAGTACACAAAACTATTTGAAATTAATAATAAGCTCAAATGAAATAAATTTATGCAACATACTTCTAAAGAGGTGATTCTCCAAGCTTCCACGGGTCATAAACTCGTAGACAAGGAGGCGTTGTTCATCTTCAAGGCAATAACCTATTAGCTTTACTAGGTTTGGGTGTGATAGCATACCCAGATAATTCACCTCTGCCTACAATTAAAAAATAAATAAAAAAATAAAAGATTATGAGGGGATTTTGAAGAATAATTGTGACTTCATAGGCAAATTTGTTTGAGGAAAAATAAAGTGTCTTTTGTTTAATTGCAAAAACCTCATGCAAACCCACATAGAGCATAAAGAACATTATTGCATACATTCCTAGTGGGAAGGACATTACAGAAAGAAGCTAATATCCAAACTACCCTTCAGTCTCATTATCATTCTATCTATGTTAAATATATGTGAAAGAAGCCAATATTTTAAGAAGAGGCTAAACCAGGATGCATTTCATTGGATTTAAGGGGTGAGCGGTGCCGGTGAACCAAAAATTCTGTCTGGTTCCTCATAGGTGTATGTTGAGCATGAGAAGAATGTCCAATTCAGAAACTGTGGAATTTCATATTTACTGGAAGTATAAAAGATATTTTTGTTCAAAGCATAAATAGTGAGAGTTAGACTATTATATAACATAACAAAAGGAAAATTAGTGACATCCTAGATTATATTGTAAAATTCACTTAATTTCCAAAAAATAAAAAAATAAAAAAATACCAACCAGCCACTCCCTGTGCCCCTGGTAGCCCTCCTGGTTGAGCTTCTTAACAGCAATCACAATACCAGTCCCAGGTCTAGCAGGTGCGAACGTGTGCTCATCAATCCACCCTTTAAAGACTGACCCAAACCCACCTTCCCCTAGCATACTATCAGGTCTGAAGTTTCTGGTAGCAATCTTTAGTTCATTGAATGTAAAGCTCTTCACATTTGCAGCTTGCAAGATTTCTCCCTCACTTCGTGGGGTTGCGGGTATGGATGCAGCTGAGACCCGGCTGCTCGACCCACTTAGCCCACCACCATTTTTGCTTGTGAACTTGGAGTTTCCACCTTAAAATATATATACAAGTACAATGAGTACTTCAGTTTGCAATTAGTGTTTTATGGAGAGACTCTAATAGTTCCAATTTGACGAAAAGCTCACAGTCACAGGGACAAAATTTGAAATAGATGGAAAGAAAATCCACTGAAAAAGAAAAATATACAGGTAATTGGTACCAATTTGGCAATTGCGCAGGGATTGAAAAAGGGCAACTCTTAAATTATTCTCTATATGCCATATTTATAGCACGTATTTTCATTTTTTAAGGGAAAGTAGCTTGCAAAAATTGCAACAAGACAAAAGTAAACTCATGAATATACCACTTGGACAAAGTTTCTGAAATTATAGATGAAATGGATGACTTGTATAAACAAATTCCAAGTCTTTTTATGTCATGTGACAAAACAGAGATAAATTAAAGAGTAGTTTACTATTTCTATCCCAAAAGTTAAGTCAATTTAGAGTTTCAGCTGCCAAATTTTTATATATTTTTTATAGTAATATTAATAATCATAAAAGAATAGAGACAAGTTCATAAATTGCTTATACAATTGCGATTTTCATGTAATGTCAATTAATTTGGTGCAAAAAGCAAAAGGGAAAAGAAATACAAAACCACCAACTGTTTGACAAAAAGCTCCAAGCACAGCCAGACAAAACCAAACACGGAAGAAAGTTCACAATTTCAAACCAACCAGAGAAATCCTACCTACCTAACAGTTTAAGATTGGTATAATCCAAATTAATAACCAAATATTCGATACACTCAAAGATTGAAACATCTTATCAGATCAAATTTCGATTGCATACAAAAATAAATCAAATATGAAACAACCATCAAAAGACAAAAGTATTGGCAACAGAAGAAAAAATATGATAGGTAAATAAAAATTTAAGTAAATCTTCAAGCACAAAATAAAAAAAAAAATGATTTGCAGATCAAGGTTGCTCAAATTTGTGCAAATCCCAAGACATCTCCTAAAATCAACCCGAGATAAATTTGATTGACAATGAAATTGAAATCCTCGAGCACCCAAAACAACGAATGAAAGATCAAATTTGCTCAAATCAGTGCAAAAGCTCAAGTCTGTCTCGTAAAACCACCATCATACAAACCCTGCACAACAAACAAAATTGGCAAAGGGAAGAACCAATTAAAACTCAAATTACAAAACCAACCTGAAGTATGAGGGCTACGAGGAGGTATCTCCGAGCTTACTTTGGAACCCCAACAATTCCCCATCGTCAATTCTAAAACGAGAGCGAGAACCCAAAATGGAACTTGTCTTTTTTCTGATCACTTTCCACTTCTCCTTTTTGAAGAGAAGAATCGCACAAGCCCGATAAAGTGCTTCAAAAGTAGCCTAGAATAGACGGAATCAGTGTTGCACTAGGAAAGAGATCCCCAACTTTTTCCACCTCCTAAATTGATCGCACCTAATCTAATTTATTCAATCCACTTTTGTCTCTCCTTTCTCCTTTTCGTTTCTCCCTCGAGGAGGCAAGAGAGACGACAGTTAAAGCTCCAATCTCTCTCTCGCCTATCTCTCGAGCTTTTCCACTGAAAGGAGCACCTTTTTAGACCTTCATGGTTGACTCGTTTGCTCTATATCTCTCTAGCCACGGAGGGAAAAAGGTTTGGAGGAGAGAGAGAAAGGGAGGGGTTGCGGGAGCATTAATGGCGGGAAGTGGTCCCCGATGAGTCGACAGTGAGGAAAAAGAGGGATAGGAAAAGAAGAGAGAACTTGGGTTTTGATAATTCTCTCCCTAACGTACCCACTGATAATAATCATAATAGTGAATAGTGATATGATATAATGATATCATATCACCAAAATATTTATTTTCTGAATCGTTTTTACCACCTGTCGGAATTGTAATTTGAAAACATATGTGACATATTGTACTATATAATTTAAGTTAAATGAGGAAGTGATATCTTGATAATGTATTTATTGAATAATTTTAATAATCATTATATATATTGTACTATACTGAATGTATATCATCATGCATAAAAATTTAAAAGTGATGAAATTTGAAGCAAATTTTATTGTTTATCAAATAGTTAATATTGAGATAGATCTAGATTTTGATGGCATATAAGAAAAAAAAAACTTAAATGCATGAAATTTCTATACAAACAATTCTTAGGGCCAAAGACATTGCTATTAGCTTTTTATTTTTTTAGTTTTAAACTCGATTTGACAAAATAGCATTAAGATTATCAAGTTAATGCATCATCGATGAATCGCCACCCTATAGATAAACAATTACTATATTCTAATTTAATACTTGATTTTTAGTTTAATAAATTATTCTAAAAATATTTCAAAGCCATATAATCTAGAAATTGCAACTTAGTTTAAATATTTAGCAAAAGAAGATCTTAATTTGAAAAAAAAAATTATCAGAAATTTTATTTCCTTTAGCTATAGCCGATTTGAAGAGCACAAAAGCTTATTTTATTGAAAGTACGGTAGGTTGATAATTTATATTTCTAAAATAAAAATAAATAATATTTTGTTGAAGTGGTCCCAATCATATGTGTATTGGTAATTCATGTCCTTAAGACTATGTCTTAATCACATATATGTCATTGTACTCGTTAGAATTTATTAAAATAGAATAGTCTTCTAAAATATGATTTTGATTTTCATATTATGTATCACTAGTCAAGTGAAGTCCCTATACGAAATTAATACGTCAATGGTTATTTTTTTTCCTCCTTCCGTTCTGTCGTTTTTTTTTCTTTGGTGATAACAACTTCACATACTGTATCTTTCTTCAAAAAAAAGAAAAAAATTCACATGTCTCATTGGCATCAGTAGAGAGTTTAAATTGGAGATACTAAGCACATCCGAAAAGGTATTTTGTTCTCTCTTTGTCAATTAGTTGGTAACAATCCACACCTTGTTCTCTGATTCGGGTGGCGTCCAATTGGAGGCTTTGCATACTGACTGTTGGATGATGATCGAACGGTAGGCAAGGACACTTAATTAGGTAAGTGGTGGGGCCTGAACTAGTAGCTAACCAAGTCGGACTTTGGACTCGTTGCAAGAAAAGCCTACAGCCGAAAAAATATTTTCAGCTAGTAAAAAGTTACAACTTTTTGGACCAGAATTTTTTAATTAACAAAATGTTTAGAAAACTAATACTTGATTATTTTTTTTGTGTCTTTTTGTTGATGTTCAGAACTTAAAAAGAGAAAATAATTTACTATTGGGTTTTGAAAATAAAAATAAGCATTACAACCCAACTCGTCTTATACACGAGATGTGAGAATATATTTTAACTCTTGTTAAGGCAAAAACAAGATGCGTCTAAGGCTGATTTTTTTTTTTTTTTTGTCCTTTTCCAACCCAAAATAGATAAGAGGACTAAAAACTCCATCTATTGTATATCGCGGAATTTAATGCTATACTTTAGAGAATCTATTTAATTTAATTGTAAACTATAAATTTTCCGGACTTAGGGTCGTCACTGAATTTTTGGAGTATCTAGTTTATTAATTGTTAGTTCCACGTTATTGATAACGTAATCTTATTTTTAATTTGAATGAACAGAATATTTAAGTGTTACAGACGTTTCTTTCTTGTTTCTAACATCAGCATTCCGTTAAATGAATTTTAACATAACAATTGATGTAAGAAAGATGAGATTTGAAATAGCATGACAAGGGGTGTGTTTGGAAGTGAGGTGAATAAGTCTTATTCATGAATAGCCCAATTCTAGATGAAACCAAACATGGAACAAGCACATGGGACACATTTTTCTTATTCTGAATAAGCCTATTTGATTCCTTATACTTGTTCCTACTTTTTGGAGAATTGGGAGAACAAGAAAATGAATAAGTGCAGATGGGATTGGAGGAGAGAGAAACTCACCCAGCCTATTCCAACATCCTATTCAAATCCACACCCAAGATTTGTAAACATAAGATAGGATTTGACTATGGGGATCCGGAAAAAAAGAATCAAATTTAAATATTAATTATCATGATATTTATTTACCACGGACTATTAGCTTTAGTTTAATTCTAACTTTTTTTTTTTTGATAATTGCCCGTAGGTCCACTCACACTCACACACACTCTCAATCGGCAAATACTGGAATTCGAACTATGGTCTCCATGGAGCCAGGCAAATGTCTTAGCCAGCAAATACTTGATTACTGCACCATCTTACGTCCTTAAAATTTTTACAACTATAACTGTGCATTTATTTTGTGGGGGTTCAGTCGCCTTTATTATTTCAACACGAAATAACAAAAAAAAAAACACCTAAAATCACTTTCAACAAACCATGACCGTCTTAGATTTGTGGTGTGCAATTTAACACGAATTCCCATTTTCTTTTATTATTATTATTTGATTTGGTGTCAGGAAAGTTAAAAGGCTCCTAATGAGGTAAGCTCTAGATAATACGTGGCCTGAAACACGAAATTCATGTAATATATTCCTTAATAAAATAAGAGTGAGCTGCAGAAATGGTCAATAGTGGATTCCTTGTTTTTCATGTTGCTCTTCTAAGTTAAAATATACGTACATCGCTTTTTTTTTCTTAAAAATTTCAATCTTACTGAATTAATCATAATATCATTATCATTAAAAATATTAGATAAGAAACCCCAATATCAAGAACTTCATGACGATAATAAACGCCGAGAGGTATGTAAATATTTCCTTAAATCAACTTTTAACTTGAAAATTGAACTGACCTCGATTTAATTGACACGTGATTCAGCATATCACAGATTATATTACCAATATTGTAATTATCTGTATTATTTTTTGAACTATATTATTTGCGGTGCTAAAATGATACCATAATAGTAGAAATAAACTTTTACGTGTTGAGGCTGGACTAATTCGGTAGAAAAAATTTAAGGGCCGAAATAATACTTTTAAAACTTAAAGATTCAAAATAAAAATGGAGAAAATTTTTAAATACGAGTATGCTTGACCATATCGGTAAAATTTTAATTTTTGGACCAGAATAATAATTTTACAAATATAAGGGATCAAAGTAAAATTGCGTCGTAATCCAAGAACCACTCGTGCCTAACACATTTAAAAAAAAAATTAACCTAAACAATACTAATTTTATACATGTTTTCCACACATGGAGAGCTAATAATTCTTTGTTTTCTTATAGTTTCTGCTTGAATAGTTTAGAAGTCAAGAAAGCGCCAATAAGAAATTCAAGCTAGCTAGATTCGTGCTAACTTACCACCCAAAAAAAAAAAAATGAAAGATTGTGTTAAAATGTTTCCACACCCTTCTGACTTTCTAGGAAACTAACCAGGAGGCCATGTTCGCAGACTCATAAATTAATTCCAACGGTACTAACTACAAATTAGATAAGCGTATCCAGCGTGTCAAAAAGTGAAGCATGAGATATGAAAATGGGTTGATGTGCAATTATGGTAATTGGTGAGAAGATATATACACTAACTTGCACGATTTGCACTAAAAAAGTGTTTCTTTTTTCCAAGACATATTCTGTGAATAATTGATTGAAATGTACTTTTAAAAGATTTTGGGAATAGTCAGATAGAAAATTAGATATAAATGTTTGGAAATTATTAGCTTCCATTTACAGCTAAGAGATGCATTGCATCTGTGATTTCTCTCACGGGTTGTAGGAGAAGGTTGCACATATTAGATCAAGTCAATTTCTCTTGAGAGAGACTTGTGAAGTATTGCATGCCACAGACCCATTTTGTAGAATTGAATTATGTTCCAAATTTGCAACATCTTTTCAGATCTTTTTGGAAGCTTCTTGCAACATTGATTTTTCACACGTAATTTACAGATTTCTCCATGTAATAAAGTCAGAATTATAGGGCCGCAAAGGTAAATTTGAAAAACTTTCGGACCAAGGATAAGGGGGAAATTTTTGGAGTTTGGATTAATCTGATGGTCCTATGTAAATTACTCAACTAAACTATGAGGTTATATTATGTCCAACATGACTTAGTTTATCTACATAATCACGCGCATACAAAATCATCAAAATCGGTGAACAATTTACTGCATCATCTAGCCTTAAATTAACAATATCTTTTAAAAAAGTACTAAACAATATATTTGCCTAAATTTTTAATAAAAACATAAACAAGGCTATTTCATGGTTCTTATTAAAAAATAATAAATAATGATCACTATTAAAAAAAATTAATATTAAATTATTGTAATTAAAAGAACCGGAAATATTTGGGTTCCAGCAAGAAGGAAAAAAAAAAAAAATCATTTTTTACAATCTGTGTTTCCTCTACTCTGATATATGCAGACATTTTAGTTTGTCCTTGGATCTTAGTTTGAAAAATCAGGATGAAAATGACCCCTTTGTGTATCCCTGGCACATGGCTGGTCCTTGTAATGATCTTGCTCGGTGTGAACACTGGTATCGCGTTTCCATATAGGCGTGAAGTTTTGGCCTAATTTAAGATCTACGGTACGATCCTTAAAATATACTTGAAATGGATAGCCGAAAAAAAAATTCAAGAACCAGACACATGGATTACATTTTCCCTTGTCTATTCATTTATAGCAGCATTTAATGCCGGCTTAGCCCGACCGTTTTTTCTGAAGTAGAGTTTAAAAGGCTATCATTTTTTTTTTTGAGATAAAAACGATAAAAAAAATTATTCGTCGTTAAAATTCAAATAAATATTCTTTTTTTAGATTTCAAGCTCTTAAAAAAACTGGCACGTCATAGAAAGACAGATTAATTATACAAAATTGATGGGAGAGAACAAATAAAAATCGAAAAAATATTATGATGTTTTCATTGAAAATTTAATATGCTACATTGTTACAGATATTGGTAAATAATAATCTGATACAGTACTAAAGTAGTCTACAAATTAATAGAACATTATTAATATAGTAAACTTAAAGTATGTTTTATATTACTATGATACATATAAAATGGATTTATAGCGTTGTGTTTTTTTTAGAGAAGGCGTTGTGTTTTTTTTAGAGAAGGCGTTGTGTTCTTTTTAGAGAAGACTAGATAGCGGCTATCTAGTAAGATTTATAGCGTTGTGTTATCTATACAGTCCAAACTAATTGGAAACACTGAAAAAAATAATGGATGCAACTGGTAACTTAATCTGAATACACTGAATATGCAATATGAATTATCATTATGAAGTACGTTCTGGTCTTCTAGATACACTGAATTATCATCGAAACTTTTTTATATATAATATTTTTGTAGTTATTGGATAGTGGATAGCGGATTCATAGCGGACAACCTTAAGTCATAGCGGATAGCGGATAGCGGTCATTTAGCGGCCGCTATGGGATAATAGCGGGCATGTATAAATGTACTTGTTTATTATATCGTATACATATTTTAATTAAAAATTAAATATCATATCACAATATATGCATATTTTAATAGTTAAATTTAATACTTACACTTTAAAATATATTATTTTAATAGACAAATCATATTGTATTTAATATTGAATCGAGTCAGTGCTAAAACAAATGTTCGTAATACTGATTCTATATTAGCAGCTAACAAATTGTGTTGCTATATTTCATTAAAATACAACTATAATGTATATATATGTTTCTAATTTTCACTATTTTAGCCACCATAAGAAATAAAACATCAAAAATAGATACTTTTTTAAGTAATATTATGGTATATCAATGAACACCGCTATAGCGGTATTTTTAGTTTAGCACCATAGCGGTTCACTCAAGGGCGGAGCCAGAAAAAATAAATTGGGAGGGGGGCAAATTTTGTAATTTTAAATATCTAGGAGGGCAAATTGTATAATTTCTATATAATATTACAAAAATTAGTACACTATACTACTAAAATCAGAAATCACGGGGGATGCAACAGCCCCAGCCCGCACCTCCACTGCCTCCGCCCCTGGGTTTACTAGGTCGTACCGTTATAGCGGGGCTATTGCGGTTTATAGCGCCGCTATTTAAATCACTAATGGATACTATATTTTAGGACTCCAAGATATTAAAATAAAATAAAAATCTACATGCTAGAGGGGACTTTATTAAAAAAGAAATATTAAACGTGACAAGCGTGAATTGGTAGCGTATTAGCATGCACGAGATTAATCTTGCGATTAGTGATGTTTCCTTGTCTGACAGTTTTCGACCTTGTTTTTGTCTTTTGTGTGTTAGCATCTATCCAGTTGTGAGACGACCAAATATATCCCTGAACCCTGATCAGTTTATCTAGGGATGTTTGGATTACTTATTGCGTGTTTTAGTTGATGGGATTATAGACAAATGATAATTGTAATATGTAATTTTGTCATCACTTGAACAAAATGAACATATAAAATAAATAAATGAACATTTAAATAATCAAAATGAACATATCTAAATAAATAAGTTTAATAAAAATAAGTTAAATATGCATATAAAAATCTGAGCAACAGCATAAAAAAGTGAACACATGAATAAACAAATCGGACATATAAATGAATAAAGTGAACAAATGCAAACTCGATGGCATAGGATGACGCCCGGAGATATTGTAGATAGTAATTTCCGATTATAGAAAAATTATTGCATCAACAGAGGAAAATAGACTGTCCAGAGTCGATTTTGAGTTGTTGCAATTTCTTCTCCATGGATCCAAATGCGTTATAAAAAAAAGTGATGTTGTTTGAAATTTAGTTTTCAAAGTTACCTGCTGAAGGTATACCTCCGTAGACGCAAACAATTCCTCAGAATGAGCTGCACGTTGCTAACCCGTTTAAGTTTAACGATCTCAATCTACATTGAGTTGTTTAGGTAATTTTTTGTTCTAAATTTCTACAAATTTCTCCCCAGTAATAATGTATTGTGTTTGATTTTTATCCTATTTAATATTATTTTCAAAATGCACTTGTACTGTAATAACACATTATTCTATTTATTATTCCAATTAAATTTAATTTGTATTTCATGGTAGTATATGTTTCCATTGAGACCAGACAACTTGAATTCTCTCCAAATAAAATAAAACAGAGAAAAAAAAATATGATACTAACATCTGATTAGGAAAGACTAAGTCATGTTTAAATATTCCATTCCACTCATTTGATGCTCAGTTCATCAAAGAAATTAATTTTATTTTATTGCATAATGACTAAAATTTTAATTGCATGCCCATCTTTCTGCAAACATGTAGCCAACATTTGGATAACAATGTTCATAGACTTGCAGCTATGTACAGTTAAATTTCGAGCTTAGCCTCTTACATTATGAAAATGTGATGTAATGGATGACATCATTATATTCTTATGTGCCCCAAAATTAAAGGAGGTAAATCTAAAAAGATTTAGGTGAATCTAAAAGATTTGAAAGAATATTTGGGGGAATATTTGGAAATTTATATTTCATGTATATCATCATTCATTTTACTAGCTTTATATATTCTTTTAAGAAGGCTTAGATTCTACCCTTTTACATGCCCCTATAAAATTTTTATTTTCCTCTCTTAATTAAATATCCTTCGTGATAAACTTAGAACTTACATAATAACTAAAAAAAAAAAAGGTATATCTTGATAAATTATTTCTACAGGCACGTAGAACTTATCAAATTTCTACTTGGATTCGATAGGATCGAGAATTTGAAAAATCAATATGCACAAATCATTTAATTACATAGATGTTATCTACTTCGATATGATAGGATCGAAAATTTGAGAATCAACATGCGCAAATTATCCTAATACTTGAAGTTGAAGTTCCACCAAACTCTCGATAAATGACAAAATAAAACTTTGATGTGTCTGAATTTTTAATTTGCATGCCAAAAAATGGTATACATCGAATATGTCAATATATCTTCATATCCAAATTTTAAATAATTAAAAACGTGAAACTAAAAATATAGCAGAAGCATTTATACCTTTAAAAAAAAATTCTCATTCTGTATTATAAATTAATACCTAGCAAGTTTAAATTCTTTAATTCGAAGAAATTTTGATAAGAAATATTACAAAAGTTATTTGTAAGAGATGATCATTTAACTTATAAAAAATTTCAAACAACTTATAATGAATATTACAAAAGTTATCACATTCTATAATCTAAAAAATGGACAGGGCATCTCCACTTGCAACACAACGGAGAGAGTACGAAGCATCTTCAACTTCGTTTTTCTTGATCTGCTTGACTACTTGGCACTTGTGGTGCGGTTAACCTTATTAGGCTGATTTAGGCAACTGTTTTATCAAAAGAAAAAACAAAAATTTAATTAGGCAACTGACAAGTGATTTTCGACTTGTTGCAACGCTGTCGTGAAGCTCCAACTTGCACCAGAACAAATGGTTCCTCATTGGCATCTGGCGGTTTTCAGAAATTGTCAAGAACCAAAAGAAGGTCGGCTGTCCATAAATAAATTGATAGCACAACAAATAACGTTGATAGATCAGGCGTATTTTTTTTAATTATTTCTTAGGTCCATAATCAGATTAAATCTAATGAGTAAGAAATTTTTTCTGAAAGGAGATTGTAGATTTAGAATTCAGTAATACATTTTTTATGAATATTTGAAATTGAAATGTCAGAATCCATATTTATCATTGAATGATTTAGCTCGCTCCTACTAGAAAATTTATTACAACATATCGTTATATTTCATCTACAATACTAATTTTCAATGCATTTTCTCCATAAAAATATATCCACGTGAAAAAACTTATATTTTATATTTTGTTTTTAATAATATTTTTTTGTTGCCGTCCTTCCCCAAAACAGCTTGTATAGGTATCTCAAAAGTCAGAATAATAGTTTCGCTCATATACATATACTTGCTGTAATAAACGAAAAGAAGAAAAGCTCTCCTGTGACAAATGACGGCAGCAGTCCTGCCAAAGGCCCAAAAGTTTCCTAACAAAATATTTTTTCGAATTTATCAAATTTATTAGGATTTTAAACGTCCCTAAAACTTCAGACGTTAGAGATAAGAACGAGCTTTCATGCTTTCTTTGAAAGCCATGGTAGCACGGTCAATGTTTCTAGAAAATAAAAATAAAATAAAATAAGAACGACCATTGCATGAATGCATGATTGCATCGTGTGAAACAAATATATCACAGAAACTTTATCCATACTCGATACTTTGTAAATAAATAATAACACAGTGCTATATCCGAACCTTCGTAAGATTGAGAAAGTGCCCTTGATTGAGAACACTTTCTTTGTCTTCTCTACCTGTTACACTTATATTTCTCAAGTCTCAACAATACGTCCCTTTTTTCCCGCTAAATATAACATTTTCTTTTTGTGTTCTGGGGAGGCACTTTTGGGCTTAAAAGCATATGTGTGTTTTCCACTCTATCCGGTTTCCATTCGCTTTATCCAATTTTCCATATAATTTCAGCGAGTACAATTATTTTTGCTCATTTTTTACGAGAAAGCAAGGAGAAATAATATGTGCATCGTGTTTTCTCTCGTTCAATTTAAAAAAAATAAAGTAACTAAGCAATAATAATTTACAGCACAAATGTATCTATTAATGTTCCGAGCCCAAATTTCACGCACAAATTATTATCTTTTTCCCTTCAAAAACTCGCTTGCACTTTTCGGTTGAAAAAAAAAAAACAATTAATATTAAATATACTATTTCAAAAATGTTAATTATCCATGTAATCTTTTTATATTTGTTAATTGTTAATGGAATGCTTACATGCTAATATCAAACAGGCAGTGGGAAAAAAAATAAAGAAAGTTAAATGGCCATGCAATGATGCAATTCCACTTACATTAGGCCCCCCATTGGACGGAATGGGCCTCTATTGATAATGAATTGGGCCATTTTAGTGATGATTGTGATATCTAATTTGTAATTAAAAGGATCGAACAGCTATTTTGTAGAAAAAATATTGCCCTCGATTTTTTAATTTATTAGATATTTACTAAAATTTTGTGTATATTTGAATAGTTAAGATTCTATAGTATACATCCAAATAATTACAACTAAGTATAACAGCCTGCAAATACAAAACCACTCTTTATTATTTGATCTCCTAAGTATCTTATATAATTTTTCTAAAGTTATTAAACATACACATGTTTTCTATTCGATGCACACTCTTATATCATTTGATGCGCGTTTATTTGTTTAAGTTAAACATAATTGGCACTATTTTTGAAAAGAAGCTAAAAAATACATTTTGACAATTCAAAAATACATTAGCTCCATAACTTAATTTTCGAACCCCAAGTTCACGCTCGCGCATTGTTAATGCACACTCAGTAACCTTACCAAAAAAAACAAAAAATGCACACTTAGTCATGATTCAATGTATATCTAATTTATTTTAATCGTCCCACTAAAATGTCCAAATTACTCTTAAATAACACACATCAATTATCTACTGCATACTTAAATAATGCTGAACGTGTAGTTGCCTCTACTGTGGAATCCTAACTTGATTATCTTAAATTAATTAAAATGATTAGAGATACTAAGATATGGGAATTAAAAAATTAATACAATATTTTATGAAAAAAAAACCACTTGTGTGACTGTGTCGATGTCACGTCCCTGATCAATGCAACCAGAAAACGCAACAGTAACTCGGAACTGATACAAGCTCGTCAGACCCAAACCCTAGAGTTTGATCAAATTGAGCCGAAATAACAGAAATCGGATAAAATTGATGATAAAATTGGATAGAGAACAAAGAAACGATAAGATTGATATAACAAACGGATATTAATCCTTGCTGAAATTCAAAGATACATTGGATTGAAGAAAACGGGAAATAAGATGAAAATAAGAGATAAAATGATGATTGTCTGGTTCAGATCAGAATTCGCATAAAGAAAACCCTAGAATGTTTCTAACGACTCCTTATATAGTCTTACAAAAGATCTGAAGTAAAAAGTAAATTTACAAGGAATTTAACTAAGTTCTTAATCCAGCGTAACTTCTGCTATCGTGGTTCAGTGACCAGTGTACACGTGTACTCTCACCCTTCAGTAACGTTGGTAGCTTAACGGGCTGGGCCCAATTTAGACTTGTTGGCCTCCTAGCTTTTTGTTTGACTAATTCAATTCCCTTTTCAGCTGCTCCCAGCTTCTCTTCTTCAGTATTTGACTTCTCTCCTTCTCTCCTTTTCTTCTTTGATCCAACAAATTTCTTTAAGTCCAGCAGCCAGCAGCTCATCATGAGGATCGTGACAGTTGACATCGTTCATCAATCATTAGGAAGGCGGCGGCACACTGTGATCAGAAAGTCGACCTATGTACCTTCCGGAAATTTAAAACGAAAAACCATGCTGGAAATATGCTAAAAAACTCCAGCTTGATTGATCAGCTTATGCACGGATAATATTAACCTACTAACTAAGCATTTAATGTTACAGAAACCTTTAACTTTAATTAAAGTAAATCCGAATTTAGAAATTGAAGGAGGAACTTTGACAAGAACTTCGAGGTCCCAATAATGTACCGACACCATTTTGTAAATGTAACAAAAAAAAAAATAGACAAATTCACAGTGGAATGAGTTTGATGACGAATGAGTTTTGTTGTGTACGCAGAATGTTGACTATGTTTCGTTAAAGAAATGACCTATATGCGTCAATTATCACTTGTGACTTTATACAGGCAACTAGAAAGTATGAGGATTATTATTATGAAATAATGATGTGAACGACGGGTACAATTATTTTTGGAAAAAAAATTACCTTCTCCCTACCTGAAGCATATTCCATCTTTACCCCCAACGGTACCAGCATGGTACATTGGTACTATATATACGAAAAGCTAACGCGGGAACGCATCTACCACATCGACGAGGAGTAAAAATCAACATAATTACTTTGCATCAAGAGAAGGCAAGAAAAAGCATATAATTTTTTTTTTTTTTTTTTTTGAAAAGTAAAAGCCCGTAGGCAAACAACATCTAATTGGGATAAAAGCAACGCACACGAAGGGCTGGTTTGGTCTGGATGGAAGCAGTACCAAAATTAAAGATCACCTTATTATTTTTAATTTAAAATTCAAAACTAAGCGAAATAAAATCAATATAATACAACAACAATAATATAATAAATTTATAAAACTCTAGAACAATTTAAGATAAGTACTTCTGATATTGAAAAATCTAAGAGAAGGCACTTTTACTTGCCTCTATTAGATCCTTGGTATCACAGTGCTCTCAAGGTTCTCAAACATGGAGAATTTGCAAACAACAACAGACTCTATTGTAGCAAGTTGCATTCACCACCAACAGTTGTCAAATGTCAGAAGAATCTCCTCCTTATGCATTGGTGCTTACCAACGTCAGAATTGGGAATGGAGTCCTCTCCAGCGTTACATTCTGTTGGAGATCTTCAGTGTTTGCCATCTGAAACGGAAGATGTCCAACACAATGGCAGGTAAGAGTACCATGGAAAAGGAACTTGTAAAAATTTTGGTTTACACAATAAAAGTTCAGCACTCAATAGTTACCACCAAAACCAAAAATGATTGAATTTGCAAACTTACTTTGTTTTCAATTTCATGATCGGAAATTACTTGATTGCTTGCATAGACTGGGCACGAACCATGTATGGCCCAATTTTAAAGGTACCTCAAGAACTTCAATTTTCCCGTCTTTTATGTCATACCTATTGATTTGAGTTCCTTCTCCTGCCTTCCATCTTAAGAAGTAGATGCTATTTCCTACGAACCCAGGAAAATCATCAGCTCTGAAAGCGCATCCATGGTCCTCGTGCAGAAAAAGGAACTGATTATTGATGTTATCAATCTTAATCCAACAAGGATGCATCATGTTCCCATCTCCCTTACCGAGCTCCAATCGATATATATGAAAGTAACAGGGTTTTTTAGTTTCATACTTGTGATAATGGCATACTCTTAAGGATATCTCCAGATGACACGAGCAAACAGATGCGCACCTGTAATTGATCAGTCTCTGGCCATGGTACAACACAGACCACAGTCCTTGTTGCAAGATTTATAACCTTGGTTCCACCTGTCTCCTCATCATTGGCATAGCACATCCCATCATACAAGGCAAAGCCTGCATTCACAAATCCGGTACCTGTTTCCACGGATGACCGAGGTTGTATAGCAGTCCAATTGAGATCACCAAGATGGCAGGAATACAAGCAGGTGAAATCTTCACTAGGAGGGTTAGTCATACAGACATACCTCGAGCTATGATCTGACGCGGATAGAAGTTGAACAGATGGCACACAGCTTAGGGACCAAATCAGCGTCCGCGGGAGTGAAAGCTTTTCATTTGTCAAAGGATTGAAGAGAGAACACTCTTCAGTTTCCCAATTATAAGTGGGGATGTAATTGTATGCCGAACCCTCTATAGAATTATGGTCAGACTTATAGTATTGGTCGACATTAATGGTGTAGGTTTTACCAGTAAGTAGAGAGTAGAAATGAAGGTAACAATCTCTGAATTTCCAGTACTTGACCATGATCCAAGGCAGCTGCGGAGGGAGGTCGGAGACCCCGACAGCATGCCGCCATCTCTTGCAAACGACGCGAAAGTGCACAAAATCGAAGATGTCTGTGAGTTTCCGAGAGATGAGGTAAATCAGTTCAGGTTGAAGATCCGACCAATCAGTCTCCCTTGATATATCTTTGTTTGACAAAGTTTGGTTCTTTAAGCGGTGGAGAGTCGGCTGCAGCGCCATAGATATTCTGAATTGTTTGAGGAGATAAAGAGGAGAAAAAGGCAATTTTATTTAGCAGACAGCACACTGCAGACCATATCTCGCCAGAAATAGAAAAATAGAAAACGCATCGTAATTTAGCAGGCCATATCTTCCGAGAAATAAAAGCAAATGCCAATCTATTAAGTTATCTATCTTTAAACAGATACTACTTAAAAAAAAATAATTAATGCCTTAAATAAAGAAATAGATGGCCTTCTCTAATTTTATGGAAATCAAATTCAATGCGGTATTGTTTATTACATCAAAATTTCAAAAGAAAATCAACCTTTAATCTAGTGATTAATAATAACGCATCTTAAATGGATGCTACATTGATATATATCTAAAGAATATTTGTGGATATTTAACTTAATTTTAAATTTAGAAGGCTTGAACCATCTCTGATTCTTCCATGCAATCATGACTTTTATGTAAAATTACACGGTCTTTTGCCTTTAAAAACTTTTATGTTTGCGTCAAATAAATAGTTCTTCGAAACAAAAAAATCAGTATGTGGATGACATTTGAAATTTCTCGAGTATTAAAATTTTAAAAATAATCGAATATTATGGGGTCAATGCTGCATCAATATGATACAAAGTAACAAATCTTAAAAATGGATGTATATTTAAATAGTTAAGATCAGATTCTATCTGTATACATCCAAATAATGACAACTAAAATTTTATGGATAGAAAATCTCGCTTTATGATTTTTTCTCCCTCATATATCTTTAATAAATTTTCTTAGAAATCATAAAATACACGCCTGTTTCTACCTGATGCACATTTATGTATTGTTTGATGCACATTTGTGTATTGTACGATGTCATTTATACGTTTCAGTCAAATATAATCATTAACAGTCGTCGCACATTTTGATCAAGTCACAATAAATTATCTTTAAAGAGAAGTCAAAATTTCATTTTTAAAACTTCAAAAGTACTTATAACTTCCTCACTCAAATGTTGAAAAAAATTCTAAATGCACATTCATGTATTATCCAATGCATAGTTAAATATAATGTTGAATGCATATTAGGTTATTGTGGAATGCGAACCATATTATTTTTTTAATTACATAAAATTGTAATTGCTACCTAAATATGAGAAATTAAAAGTGAATATTATATACTTTTAATATAAATTTCACTTGTGTGATGCACATTATATGTTTCAGCCAAATATAATCGTTAACGGTCGTCACACATTTTGATCAAGTTACAATAAATTATTATTAAAGAGAAGTCAAAATCATATATTTTTTTTACAACTGCAAAAACACTTATAACTGCCTCGCTCAAATGTTCAAACTCTGAAATACACAATTATGTATTATCAAATGCATAGTTAATTAAATAAATAAATTCGAATGTATATAAGGTTGTGGAAAGCGAACCTTATTATTTTAAAATTACTTAACATTGTAAGTGGTACCTAGATATGAGAAATTAAAAGTGAATATTATATATATTTTAAATAAATCATACTTGTGTGAGACATCGTTCATCATGAAGCCGCACCTAGTCCGTAGAAGACTATATTGTGGAGGAGACTTCGAACCGACTTGGGGAATATGTACTCATTATATGTACCTACAGACAAGCACTTATTTTTTTTTCTTTTTTTTTTTAAAGGAACAATAAAACATCAATTGCTACTGAAGCAGCTTATCTTAATTAATGTATAATCCAAATTAAAATTTTAGGAAATTGGATGAAATAATTTGATTGGAAGCCTGATATAATTTTCTGATGTAAAAAAATAATAATAGTAATAATGGAAATTAGTTAGAATTGGAGATCTCAAACCTGCGCCCATCGCTGGAATCTACAAATTGCTATATCTGTCGAATCATTGATCGATCTTCAGTCTAAAAGAAAGTTTTTTTTTTTTTTTTTTTTTTAGAAATAAACTTGATAGTGGCTATCAAGTGAACAGAACAAGAGAAAGACCAGTCTAAAAGAAAGTTAGAAAAAGAAATTATCCAATTTACTAACTGAAGCACACTAGGTACTTATCCCTACACGGTTACACCCCAACGGTACCAACATGGTGCCATAGGAAAAGCAGAAGCAGCCAAAACTCTATCACATTAACGAGCAATAAAAAAAATCAACATAATCACTGTAAATCGAGAGAGGGCAAGAAACAACACCAGCATTCTCTAGCGTGAGTCAGGCGTCAGCAGATTCAGATAAATAAGAGTACAAAAACTAAAGATATCCATATTATTTATTTTCTCATTAAAAATTCATCATCAAGCAAAATTAATATTAAAATACATTAAATTATAAAATCCTAAAAAAATAATATTAAAATACATTAAATTACTGAAATCCTAGAAGTTAAGATAAGGTACTGATCTAAGCTCGCCTCTATTAGATCTTTGATATCATCATATCACAGTATTCTTGAGGCTCTCAAACACCATTAATTTGCGCTCATGAACAGACACTGTCATAGCAGGTTCTTCTTCTTAAGCTTTTAGATCTTTGTCAAATGTCGGACGGATGTTCTTCTTAAGCTTTAGTCAATACCAACGTCAGGATTGGGATAGACTCCTTTCGAGCTGTACATTCTGCTGGAGATCTTAAATGTTTGTCATCTAAAACGAAATATATTCAACACAATGGCAGGTTAGTACAATCGAAAAAAAAGCTTCCAATAATTTGGTTTACACATTAAAATGCTCAGCACTCAATAGTTGCTACCAAAACCAAAATAGATTGAATTTGCAAACTTACTTTGGTTTCAATTTCATGACCGGAAATTGCTTGATTGCTTGCATAGACTGGGCACGAACCAACTATTGCCGAAATTTATAGGTACCTCGCGAACTTCAATATTTCCGTCTATCATATCGTACCTATTGATTTGAGTTTCTTTTACTGCCTTATCTCTTAAGAAGTAGATGCTATTTCCTATGAACCCTGGAAAATCATCAGCTTTAAAAGCGCATCCATGGTCCTCGTGCACAAAAAGGAACTGATTATCGATGTTATCGATCTTGATCCAACAAGGATCCGTCGCGTTCCCATCTCTATTACCGAGCTCCAATCGATATATATCAAAGTAAAATGGTATTACATTATCATGCTTGAGATAGTGGCATACTCTTAGAATCTGTCCAAATGATGACACGACCAAACAGACAGACACCCCTGACGTCTCAGGTTCCGGCCGTGGTACAACACAGTCCACGGTCCTTGTCGCAAGATTTATGACCTTGGTGCCACCTGTCTCCAAATCACTTGCGTAGCACATCCCATCACACAAGGCAAACCCACTTTTCTGAAACTTGGCACCCGTAGGCTGTAGACTAGTCCAATTGGGATCACCAAGTTGGCAGGAATACAAGAGGGAGAAGTGTGCGAAAATTTGTTTAGTCATACAGACATAACTCGAGCTCTGATCAGAGGCGGGTAGAAGTTGAACAGATGGCATACAGATTACCACCCCACCTAACTCCACAGCTGGGAGTAAAATCTCTTCATTTGTAAAAGGATTGAAGAGAGAAGACTTGCCAATTCCCCAATTACAAATGAACAAGTAATTGTATGCCGATCCCCTTGCTACTTTATTCTCAGTGGACTGGGGAAAATTAACAGTGTAGGTTTTACCGGTGAGTAGAGAGTAGAAACGCCGGTAACCTTTGTTGTAATCATCACGATCGTATATTATGATCCAAGGCAGCTGAGGAGCAAGGTCAGAGGCCCGGACAAAAGAGCGCCATCTCTTGCAAACGGCTCGAAAGCGCACGAAATCGTAGATGTCGGTGAGTTTCTGGGAGACGAGATAAAGCAGTTCGGGAGGGAGATCCGACCAGTCACGCTCATCTGAGACATAACTCGAACAATTCCACCGCCACAGTGATAGTACCATAGAGGAAGATGTGATCGGATTCGGTAGTGCACGAGGAGAGAGAGACTGAAAGAGGAGAAATTGAAAAAGGCAATCTTTTTGTTTAGATAGTCTTGGCAGTTGGTAGTGGTCGGTTGCCAAGTTTGAAAAAGGCTCATCTTATTTAGCAGACCATATCTCACCAGTAGCCAGAAATAAATAGGGGAAATCAACCGTATACCCCTCTAATCTTTTCTTCCTAATTGGGTATGTACCTCTCTAAACTTTAATATTAATTATTTACCCTTCTAATCACAGTTAGTAAGATCACGAGAAAAGATATGTGCAGCTTTTACTCCTTAATTACTAAACAAGGTAAACTTAATCTTGAAGTTTCATGGCCGAATTTAATTACGTGAAGTTTTTGTGCATATTACATGGACCATTTATAATTCTCTTTGTGATATGTGCGTTCTTTACTAATATTTCTTTATAGTCCATTTGATTAAATAATATACCATGAGTATTTCGTTATATTTGATTAATAAACATGAATAACATAGTAAGACAATCTTATTGTTTGAACCTTAGACCATATGGATATACAAATTGGCCTTAGTCTTTGAACTTTTGACCGAGTAGATAATTATTAGAAGGAAGATGATAAGTTTGATTGAGCTCATCCCTTACCATACTTCTCTAATAAGTTGTGTTCTCTCTCCGTATGCGCATAAGGAAAAAAAAATATATATAATAAAGATTGAATAGTATCACAGGTAAGAAGATAATATATAATATAAAGAGCAAAAGATGAACTTTGATACTTCTCCCTCATAAATATCTCTAAACTCTCATCCTGTTTCAATTGCGCATCAAATTCTGATCTGGATGTTCACCAAAAAGTTTGGGAAATGTGTTGAGTTGAATAAAAAGGATTACCCTTTGGTGCCATACTGTTAACAGAACACTGGAGATATCCAGTGTCTGGAGTATCGGACAGCTGCAACTCTAATTATGAGAGTTAGTTAGATTTGTTAAGCGTTTAAGTTCAGTCTCTGTTTTGTCTGTCTCTGTGAAACGCTGTCTATAAATACTGTAACACTGTAATTGTAAGACTTGATTTGATTCAATAAAAATCATTTCCATTTACTACTTCTCTATCTAGATCTCATCACATACGAATAGTAAAAGCAGCAACAAATCTACCATATCAATGAGCAATAAAATCAAAATAATTATTTTGCAGCAGGAGAAGCCTTGAAATAGCATCTAACTGGGATCAACCTAAGCACACTACGGGCTGATGTAATCTGAATGAAGCGGTACCACCATACCAGCATTCTCTAGTGTTGAGTCGGTAGATTCAGATAAATGAGCACAAAACTAAAATTTCCATAGTAGTTTCTCATTTAAATTCATCATTAAGAAAAATTAATATTAAAATTCATTAAATTTATAAAATCCTAAAAAAACTAAGATAATTACGGCTGACATTAAATAATCAAGTGCATGTACTGATCTAAGCTTGCCACTATTATTAGATCCTTGATATCACAATACTGTTGAGCCTCTCAAACAAGGTGAATTTGTGCACATGAACAGACTCGGTTGCTGTAGGTTGCATATCACCATCAATTGTCAAATGTCACAAGGATCTTCTTCTTAAGCTTTAGCCAATACCAACGTTGGGATTGGGATAGACTCCTCTCCAGCGTTACATTATGTTGGAGATCTTCAGTGTTTCTCATCTGAAACAGAAGATGTCCAACACAATGGCAGGTAAGAACCATGGAAATGAAACTTCCAAAAACTTGGTTTACACATTAAAAGCACAGAACTCAATAGTTACCACCAAAACCAAAAATGATAAAATTTGCAAACTTACTTTGTTTTCAATTTCATGATCGGGAATTGCTTGATTGCTTGCATAAACTGGGCACGAACCAACTGCTGCCCAATTTTATAGGTACCTCAAGAACTTCAATTTTCCCGTCTTTCATGTCATACCTATTGATTTGAGTTCCTTCTCCTCCTGCCTTCTCACTTAAGAAGTAAATGCTATTTCCTATAAACCCAGGAAAATCATCAGCTCTAAAAGCGCATCCATGGTCCTCGTGCAGAAAAAGGAACTGATTTCCAATTCTATCAATCTTAATCCAATAGGGATGCGTCACGTTCCCATCTCTCTTACCGAGCTCCAATCGATATATATCAAAGTAATATGGTTTTTCAGTTTTATACTTGTGATACTGGCATACTCTTAGAATCTCTCCAAATGACACGACCAAACATATGGGCACCCCTAATTCAGGTTCCGGCCGTGGTACAACACAGACCACAGTCCTCGTTGCAAGATTTATTACTTTGGTGCAACCTGTCTTCCAATCATTGGCATAGAACATCTCATCATACAAGGCAAAGCCTGAATCCAGAAATAATTCGCCTCCTATATTTAAGTTTGACACAGGTTGTATACTAGTCCACTTGAGATCACCAAGTTGGCAGGAATACAGAAAGGTATGGAGTCCATAAGGAGTGTTAGTCATACAGACATACCTCGAGCTCTGATCAGACGGGGATAGATGTTGATCAGACGGCACACAGCTTTGGCATTCTGCAGACTTCGCATGCAGGAGGGAAAGCTCTTCATTTGTCAAAGGATTGAAGAGAGAACACTCGTGAGTTTCCCAATTATAAGTCGGGATGTAATTGTATGTCGATCCCAATATATATCTATGGTCAGGGTAAAAGTACCGGTCGACATTAACCGTGTAGGTTTTACCGGTAAGTAGAGAGTAGAATCGGAGGTAACCTTTGTTGAATCCCCAATGATCGTCCATGATCCAAGGCAGCTGCGGAGCGAGGTCGGAGGCCTGAACAGCACGCCGCCATCTCTTGCAGACGACGCGAAAGCGCACGAAATCAGAGATGTCTGTGAGTTTATGGGAGATGAGACGAATCAAGTCGGGATGGAGATCCGACCAATCAGGTTTAGTGTAATGCCAAAAGTCCTTGGTCCTTGGCCCATCCTTCAAAAGACCGTTTCAAAATCCGAACCGGCCCGGCCCTTAAACGGACTTACAACGGACTAGGGCTTGGAAGGGCCGGTCTTTTGAAGGGCCGGATCTAATATTTGGGAAAGGCGGGTATTGAAGGGCCGGGTCTCAAAGGACTTGGTCCGGTCCGGTCCGGTCCGTCTCAAAGGACTTGGTCCGTCTTACATATAATTTTTGGAATAGGATCACGAGAGCCACAAAATTGGCGGAATTATTCACAATACTACGTGTGACTTTGTAGTTTGAAGGTAATATTTTACACATAACTTGATTTAAATTATTTATACAAATCAAATATTATGTAAAAGATAATTATGTTCTTTAATCGTAATGTTTTCATTTGTAGATTATCAAGTCATTCTGTTGGCGCAGGATTCAAGTTTTTTTTTTTTAAAAAAAGGTAATCTTAATTTTTATGTTACATTAAATAATTCAAACATTCTAAATTTATAATTATTTTATTTTTTGATTATATACTAACTAAAAACTAATTTTTTAACTCCGTCTATGTCGTTATAACATAGCCGGTTCCAAGTCCGGAGTCTAAGGAGGATGGAAGAATTGGAAATATTAAATCTTTTGAATCCTTTAGGTCCTTAAGTCCGGCCCTTTGAAAGACCACGGGCTTAGAAGGGCCGGATTTTCAAAGGTCTGGGCTAGCAATTTAAAAACAAAATCCGTTTGATCCGGTCCGTTTTAGGTCCTTACTCGAACCCGGTCCGGTCCGGCCCTTATGTCAAACCCGTCAAGTCCGGTCCTTTGAAATCCGGCCCGGCCCTTTTGACTTTCACTAATCAGGTTCCTCTGATATATCTGTGTCTGAAATAGGTTTCTTCTTTGAGAAGAGAATCCGCCACAGTGATGGTGCCATACATAGAGAAAGATGAGATCGGATTCAGAAATCAGAAGTGCGCAAGGAGAGGAAGAGGAGAAAAAAATGAGTCAAATCTTATATTTTACTCGCTGTACAGTTTTGACTTTTGACTTTTAGTTTAAGGAGCAATTATTGGGCCGTTTGTAAGTTATCCATATGGGCCATATCCGAGAGATTGCTCCTGGGTACTGCTTTTTACACGCTTCTACTTCACAATTCACGCTAATTTTTCATAAATGTCAAATATATCCCTAAACGGAACGTCCTCTCTCCTTACACATCTGTCTCCATTTTCAACGAAACGTCCTCTCTCGTTACTCCTCGACCACCTTCCTCGATCCTTCGTAATTTCTTCAGTCAGAGCGCCGTGGAAGATTTCATGCGCCGGGTTGTCTATCATACTCTCCAGTTTTGAAATATTGGAGAAATGCCCACGATGAAACGGAAAGAGAATCTAAATCTAAATACACATTCATGTATTATATCCAAGGGTAATTCATGTATTATATATCCAATGCATAGTTAAAATACACATTCATAGTGAAACGTAACTTCAAAAGTACTTATAACTTCCTCACTCAAATGTTCAAACAAATTGTAAATACACGTTCATGTATTATCCAATGCATAGTTAAATATAATATTGAATGCATATTAGGTTAATGTGGAATGCAAACAGTGGCGAAGCCACGTGATGGTTGGTGGGTCCTGACCCACCTGAAAATAAGAAAATTACTTAACATTTATAGTATGTTTGTAAATAAAAAAAATGTCGAGCACCCATATCAAATATTTAAAGGACCCAGTTCAACATGTTGTATTTGATTTGAATTGTGTAACAATTTCTAAAATATCGCACATGGATCCATGTCGTATTCATCCTAATGAATCGCCTTCTTCCTTTGTTCGCAATGAATCTTATTAATATATAACTTATAATAGAATAGGGAATTTTTGGATGAAATGATTCTTGACTCTTAAATTATTATTTTGTATATTGGATATATTATTCTAGCTCTTCTGTTGTTATTATAATAGATGACTGATTTCTCATGTTAATTTATGTGACATTATTTTAGAGTTGTTTATTTAAAAATTATTATTATATTATGTCTATATTAGATGAAAGTTTTTAAATGTGATTTGTGTGATTTAGCAGTTAGGTGGTGATTTAGCGTTTTGTCGGTGATAAAACAATGATAAAACGGTTGTACAACGACAAAATGGTGATAAAATAGATAAAACAGTAGTGTGATATAAAAAAATTATAGATATAAAAGATAAAATAAAATTTTTTAAAAGCTTGATTAAACATTATGTCATTGTCGTACAATAAATTTATAGACCTGCTGATACAAAATCCTAGCTTCGCCCCTGAATGCAAACCTTATTTTTTTTTATTACTTAAAATTGTAAATGCTACCTAAATATGAGAAATTAAAAGTAAATATTTTATATTTTTTAAATAAATTGTACTTGTGTGAGATGTTGTTTATCATGAAGCCACACCATAGTCTGCAGAATAGTATACTGTTGAGGAGACGTCGAGCCGGCTTAGGCAATATGTTACATATGTACTAATAATATGCGCCTATTTTTTTTTTTTGAGGAACAATAAAACATTAATTGTTACTGAAATGGTTTAGCTTAATTAGTGCTATATCCGAATTTAACTTTTTAGGAAATTGGATGACATCATTTGATAGAAGCCTGAGACCTTTTTCTGATGTTAAAAAAAAAATAGTAATAATGGTCATTAGTCAGGATTGGAGGTCTCAATCCTGCACCCATGGCTAGAATCTAACAAATTGCTAATATCTGGTGAATCATCATTGATCGATCTTTAGTCTGAACAAAAGTTAGAAAAAAATTTATCAAATTTCCTAACTGAAGCACACTAACGTACCCCAACGGTACCAAAATGGTGCCATACGAAAAGTAAAAGCAGTAAAAAATCTACCACATGAATGAGCAATAAAATCAACATAATTACTTTACAATAGGAGAATGCTTGAAATAGCATCCAACTTGGATATAACCTACGCACACCATGGGCTGATGTAATCTGAATGAAGCGGTACAAACATTCTCTAGTGCGAGTCAGCAGATTCAGATAAATGAGCACAAAAAACTAAAGATTTCGATATTAGTTTCTCATTTAAATTCATCATTAAACAAAATTAATACAAAAATTCAT
The DNA here is from genome assembly GCA_027725995.1 of Rhynchospora tenuis. Classification (NCBI taxonomy): domain Eukaryota; kingdom Viridiplantae; phylum Streptophyta; class Magnoliopsida; order Poales; family Cyperaceae; genus Rhynchospora; species Rhynchospora tenuis. Next base: position 69,160,131 of record CM050889.1, on the reverse strand, counting down.
TAAATTTATAAAATCCTAATAAATATAAGATAATTACTGATAATATTACATAATTAAGTGCAAGCACTGATCTAAGCTTGCCTCTATTAGATCCTTGATACCACAGTACTCTTGAAACTCTCAAACACTATGAATTTGCACACATGAACCAGACTCTGTAGTACCAGGTTGCATATCACCTTCAATTGTCAAATGCCAGAATGATCTTCTTATTAAGGTTTAGTTAATACTAATGTCAGGATTGGGATAGACTCCTTTCCAGCATTACATTCTGTTGGAGATCTTCAGTGTTTGCCATTTGAAACAGAAGATGTCCAAACACAATTAATGGCAGGTAAGTACCTTGGAAAAGGAACTTCCAAAAATTTGGTTTACACATTAAAAGCTCAGCACTTGATAGTTACCACCAAAATAAAAAAAAAGATTGAATTTGCAAACTTACTTTGGTTTCCATTTCATGATCTGTAATTGCTTGATTGCTTGCATAGACTGGGCACAAACCAACTACGCCCCAATTTTATAGGTAACTCATGAACTTCAATTTTCCTATCTTTCATGTCGTACCTATTGATTTGAGTTCCTTCTCCTGCCATCTCACTTAAGAAGTAAATGCTATTTCCTATAAACCAAGGAAAATCGTCAGCTCTAAAAGCGCATCCATGGTCCTCGTGCAGAAAAAGAAACTGATTACCAATTCTATCAATCTTAATCCAATAGGGATGCGTCACGTTCCCATCTCTCTCACCGAGCTCCAACCGATAAATATCAAAGTAATAGGATTTTATAAATTTACACTTGTGATACTGGCATACTCTTAGAATCACTCCAAATGACACGACCAAACAGATGGGCACCCCTAACCCAGCTTCCGGCCATGGTACAACACAGACCGCAGTCCTCGTTGCAAGATTTATAACTTTGGTGCAACCCGTCTCTGAGTCATTGGCATAGAGGATCCCATCATACAAGGCAAAGCCTGAATCAAGAAATAATTTGTCTCCCGGATCCAAGTTTGACACAGGTATGCTAGTCCACTTGAAATCACCAAGTTGGCAGGAATACAAGAAGGTATGGAGTTCGTTAGGAGTGACGTACATCGAGCTCTGATTAGACCGGGATAGAAGTTGGACAGATGGTACACATCTTTGGCACTGTACAGACTTTGTACGCGGGAGCAAAAGCTCTTCATTTGTCAAAGGATTGAAGAGAGAACACTCAAGAGTGTCCCAATTAAAAGTGGGGATATAATTGTACCCCGATCCCAATGCATATTTCTTGTCAGAGTGAGAGTGTTGGGAAACATTAAAGGTGTAGGTTTTAGCAGTGAGTAGAGAGTAGAATCGGAGGTAACCTTTGATGAATCCCCAATGATTATCCATGATCCAAGGCAGCTGCGGAGCGAGGTCTCGGAGGCCAGGACAGCACGCCGCCATCTCTTGCAGACGACGAGAAAAGCGCACGAAATCGGAGATGCCGGTGAGTTTATGGGAGATGAGACGAATCAAGTCGGGATGGAGATCTGACCAATCAGGTTTCTCCGATCCATCTGTGTCTTTAATAGGTTTCTTCTTTGGAAAGAGAATCCGCCACAGTGACAGTGCCACAGACAGTTTTGAGGAAGAGTGAGCGAGGAGAGGACATCTTAGATATTTTCGGTTAGTATACCCAGTTTTGAGGAGCAAATATTGGGCCGTCAATAAGTTGGATCCATACACTTGATATTGGTCCTGGCTAAGCGCACAAGTTGGCCCATTTTACTCTCCAGCTTGTAATAACCAACTGGAGAAGATGTTCACGAGAAAAAACCCTAGTTTTCACTTTTAAGGCGCCATTGTTTCGGTTTCCCGCGCACGCATTTCATCTCACACTCGGGAGTCGAAACCTTCTCAGTTCAATTTCATTTCAAATTATATTTCCGATTCGCCTCCTCTCTCTTTCGCCTCCGCCTCCAAAAGAAGTGAACTTGGCCCAGCACAGCACGAATTTTTGCTCAATTTAGCTGAATGGCTGGACAATCAGATCATAGCCTCTCCATTTTCTCAGCTGCAGAGGTACAGATCACGGCATCACTGTTTCTCCCATTTATTCCTCCATCTTCTAATTCATTATTCATTCTGTTCTGTATTAAAATAAAAGTTGAGGCTTTTTTTCTTTTCTTATTTCCGTGCATAGGTTGAGTTTATTGCAGAAGATGAGATGATAGAAATTGTGCCCAATATCAGAATGGATGCATTGAATTTGCTCTGTGTAAGATTTTTTTTTTTTCCATTTTACTTGTCATTTTCTTTTAAGATTCTAATCAACCAATCTGTGTGGGTTATCATAAAGGTCAGTAGTAAACTTATATGTTTAGTTTTATTGTACTTTGATTTCTATTTAAGGTGTATTAACTTAGAGCTTCTGTTTGGTTGTAAGATTTTTTGGGCTCTTGATTCAACAAATTAAAGAAAATTTTTGGGGAAAATCTATTAATGCGAGTTTCAATGAATGTAAGTTACTTAAATTTGTTTATTACCTTCTGGTTAATGCTTAAGTTCCGTGATTGCACTGATAAACTGGCTGAAACTATCACCTCTATTAAACAGAGAGTGCTTCCTTTGCTTTCTTTAACATGAGTACTGGTAAATGTTTTGCAGAACAAAGAGACAATTTTTCCGGGTTATTAATCGTTGGAACATTCTTTTATTTGGATAGAAAGCGAAAATGATGTTTTTACAATGCAGTATCTAATTTTGTACTTGTTAAATGATTTACAGGGTGATTTTGGGCCTTTCCTTCCTCAGATTCCATGCAAAGTGCCTCTCTGGCTTGCTGTGGCTCTTAAAAAAAGAGGCAAATGCTCCATTCGCACACCAGATTGGATGTCAGTTGGTGAGTAATTTTATATTTCTATTGTCATAATATTATTTCTGGCTCTGGGTGTTGAAGTTAATACTGGTAATATTTTTTAATACATTAGTTGAATGGATCTCAACCAATCAATTTTCTGAGCACTGTTGCATAGAATAGTGATATATTTTTTCTTTAATGTTGTCTTTTTGTGGGACAAAGCCAAAGATAAAATTGTGTATTATTTGTCATGCTTCATGCAATCTAATAAAATGTCATTTTTTATTGAAATTATAATTTTGAGGTCCTTTGTCATTTTAATGTTAAAAAGACCTAGCAGTGTTGGTTAGTATCTAGAAATATTTATTTTTGATTGGCAGAATGTATGTATATAGAAGTTTAGAGTGAAAACCAATGAAGGGGATAAGTGTTGACGCCTCTTGATCTTTTTAATTTTGAGCTTTCTGCTTTTGTAAATTATAGAGAAGTTGACACAAGTATTAGAAGCGGAAAGAGAATCTCCTAGAGAATTCCAACCACTGCCGTTTCACTATGTGGAGATTTCACGCCTTTTACTTGACCAGTAAGTTATTGACAAGATTAATTGGGTTTTTGGAAACTTCACTTCAGTTTCTTGCAATATTTTTTTTTAAAAAACAAAATGTCCAACACATTTTCTAATGCATAATCAGTACCAGACATTTTGTGGTCTATGTGCAACTAGTGTTCAGTGACAAGAGAAAGATTAAATTGTGCAAAAGGCCAGGCTGTTCCCAGAAAGTTGGAAAATTTTGTTCAATACTTATGCAATAAGTAGAAATCTGGTAACAATTTATTTCATTTAGATAGGAAGTACCTTGATAGGAATTGCAGGAAAAGTGGTAGCATTGGATAAGGTACACTTTCAAAGTTGGATAAGACACTCTGTTAACTTCTCCATTATTACATGATTTCTTGTAGTGTGTAAAACCACAAAAAAGAAAAAAAAAATGTCGTTGAACATCTCTGCTAAAAAATCACATATGCTGAAATTTGCATGAGGCACTAAATACTGTTACTTCAGTTGCATACTATGAATCCTAACATAATATCTTTGCAATACAATTTCAGTGCCCATGATGATATACCTGAGGTGTACATGGTGAGCCATACTTCATACTTGGATAACTGTGATTTTAATTAAAACTTGTATGATGTTTCCTAACTGTGTCAAATGGTCTAGGTGAGATCATTGATTGAAGATATTAGAAATGTGAGGTTTCATAAGGTGGAATCTGGTTTGGAAACGATTTCAGGTCGCACTTATGCCGTGAAGGTACTGTCCTTTAATTTTTAGTTAAAGTTTAAGATTAAAATTTTGATTGTTTTCTTTCAAAATGTAGGGAAAATATTTTTTTATATTCTGTAACTATTGAGGAAAATATTGTAGTTGCAAGGTGGGCTCTGTATTTTACATTTGTTCAACTGAGACTAAGAATATTTTGGACATAAATTTAGATAGCATTCTACCATTACTCATAGAGAGTATAGAAACTTGTACCTTGTCAACTTCTACTATACCACAAAAAAAAACCTGTGTTTTCCTTGTCAAAATTATTAATTAAGATTTCATATTTACTCTTGGTTGCTATCATACGAGAAGGTGGGGTCTACTTGTCAATTTTTGAACAGCAACCTAGTTTCTGCATTTAGACCTGGAAAGGTTTTGGGTATTCCTTGCAGAGACAGTAAACTTTGGGGCTTGGTTTGCTGAAAACACCTTACAATTACTTGTACCATTAATTTCACATTCCCTTTTGACAGTTGAAAAATCTCTCTGCCATGGAGGTGAATCTAGTGAGGCCTTTCATGGTGCGCGTCTTGCAAGCTTTTGACAAGCATGACAGTCCCGAAACGGTGCAACAAGCAGATGCTTCGGCAAGTAAAAGGCCTCAAGTTGTTGATCGGGGTCTGCGGGTAAGTCTTTCATGTGTTACTTGTTAATTTTTTGTCTTTTTGAAAAGGCATTTGGAAATGGTAAGAATGAATAGTTGAGGAAACAAATAAATTGGCACATCAATCTTGTTATGAAACTTGAAAGCACAATACAAAAAGAAGAAAAAAAAGTTGAAATTCTACTGACTTGGCAATTTCCCCCCCTTTTCAGAGAGATTTAAGACCGAGGTAGCAAAATAATGAACAGGTCTGTGCTTCTTTTATGTCAGATAGTCTGAGCACTATTTTATTTTATTGTTATATTTTCATGTACGATTACCTTGTGAGCATTGCCGCTGTAATTATTTTTAATTTTTCTGTCACTGAACGGTGCATAAGAGTCTAGAGGTAAGGATTTTTTCCTCCTCCCTAATGATTTGTAGTCCGTTGGGTTCCTAATATGAAGCTAAGACATTGAGTTTCACGGTTTACATGATGTGATGGGGCTTTAGACCTAGTTTTTTAACCTCCCAATGGTTTAAAAATCAGCTAGGTCATAAAAAAGATACATTTTACAGTCTTTATTTCAATAATAAAATAAAAAAACTATTGATGGTAATCAGTTGATGGCATTACATCTTTGGAACAATCCAATTTTGTACCTACGCCGATGTTGATCAAGGATTAGGGAGTCGTTATTTAGAAGCTTAAATAAAATAAATGTTCTAATGAGAAACATTCCCCATCTTTGGATCGACACTATCACTGGGTGAGTCTGTTAGCATTGGAATCTGAAATTGTCCTTTAATTTTATCGTTGCGAAAGTTCAATTTTAAGTATTCTCGGCATTTTTTGAAATAATATGAAGTTTGATGTAAGTTTTGCCGTTCATCAAACAAGTTGTAAATTATAATGTTTCATGATTGTTATGGACTATTAAATGACACTCAATATATATGAAATTTGAGTATCAAATGACTCGATCAATCTATCAATTTACAACGTCTATACATAGTTATTTATTTATTTTTATATTAATTTAAAATATTATTAAGTTATCAATCCTCAATGAATCTTGTCACATGCGATAATTGTGCATGTAATATTCAGGTTAAACGCAACGGTACCCTACTCCGTTATAATCAATGTGTAATTTTTTTTTTTTTTTTTTTTTTTGCTTGGATTTAGTCGCAAGTTTATCTTCGTATTCTATGCGTTACTACTTGCATCTGGCACGGCATGTTTTGAATGATCGATCATAGCAAATGCAGAAAACACCTGACCTAAACATGCGTTTGACCTCTGTTTGCTCTTTCCTTGCAGATAACACACTTTATTCAATTTATTTAGAGAGCCGCTCAATAGTATAAAGAGCACACATGAAGTCTGTTATCAGGTCCGGTATAATATTGAATTATGAGAAATTTTTGCATACAATTAATTTAGGAGGGATCCAGTTATTATTTCGAGAGAAATAAAACATATCATAACTTTTGGATGTGATATAGCTTTTACATTTTTCTTGGACTACAATACATTATTATTAGTTCGTTTCCAAAAAATTATATAAAAAAACTACCTATTTCTTGTCTTAACTAGACCTTGCCTATATACGACTCCGCCTCTAAATTTTGTAATTGATGATTATATACATCACAAACTATTAAAAGGATAATGTTGTTTGATATATTGGAGAAAATCGAGAGTGGAAAAAATTTTCATAGCTGTTGAAAATTAATAAAATCGGACACCTAGATTCGATATATATTAAAAATACATTTTGCCTTAGAAATCGGACTCTTGATCATCATCTGAAATTCCAAAACTCTAATGGCCAAAATATTTGAAACAAAAGACCAATGGATTTCCTGCAAATTTAAACATGTACTATTGCTTTGTCAAAATTTGATCAAAAGGAAAAAGATAAGGCCAAACATCTAAGAAAAATATAAAAGAAGCGGTAAACCTTCAGTCCGTATTCCTATGGAGGAACCTTGATTTGTCAAAATTTGATCAGAGAAGAAAAGGAAAAAAATAAGGCCAAACATGTACGAAAAATATACAATAATCGGTAACCAAAGCTATTAGTCTATATTTATTTGGAGACCATATTGCATTAATTTATATTTTTAATTTAAACATGTTAATATTTGAAATTAAATTTAGTGGAGTAGCATTTTCTTTAAATGTTTTAATTGTTGATCTATATGTAATTAAACTATTAAAAACATCATATATATAAGACAACGTCATTTTTTAAAAAAAAAATGATATTGAACAGAGCATCAACATAAAAGATATGTTATGAATTTCATTAATACGTCATCACTAATGTCACTTACATAAGGTCATTATATTTTATTGGAATAATATCTAATTTAATCTATTTATTCTTGCTATTTCATATAACTTATTGAGAATATGTTGAGAAATGTCATTGAGTTAGTCGTCATGCATGATAAAGACACAGTATATAAAGCCCCTTTCTATTCTACTCCCAAGAGAGAGGCCCATGAGTTTTGGGCAGGAAATATGTTTTGAAAATGATGGAAAAAAATGAGATATCGCTAATGCAATTTAAAAATTATACAAAAAACAACACCAAAAAGATAAAAATCATGATAATACGGCAATTTACATTGTTTATCATAGAGATTGGGTGCTGATTGTTTAGGTAGCTAGTGAGAAACGCTGACCTCTAAACGTTTTTCTGACGACTGATGAGTTGATATTATTACAGAGGTATGGTCCAATATTTAGACATCAAATTCCTCCATTTTTTTGACCCGTGGTACTTGAATTGAATCCGTCTTCACAAACCTTAGTTGACTCTGATTTCCACTAAATTTGATAAAAATAACGGTTCAGGCTGTTTGAGGCTAGTTCTCCGCTGATTGAAATTTATTGATCCCCGGTTCAGATTTATTAATTATTAATCAGTGCTGATATGCAATCAAGCACTAATGCAATCAAGCAATCATATGCTAAAAATGGAAAGAGGCGCTAATTAAAGATTTCCGAAAACAGAAATCTTCCCGTCTGTTCCGCGCGTCTTCCTTCCGCTCACCCTCCCATCTGTTCCCCTTCACCCGCGCGCCCCCTCTGACCCGTGCGTTCCTCTCACCCGCACGCCCCCTCCCACCCCCACGTCCCTCTCACCCGTGCGCTCCTCTCACCCTCGCGCCCCCTCCCACCCCGCGTCCCTCTCACCTGTACACCTCCTCTCACCCGCGTCCTTTCCTGTCCCTCTCACCTCCTATCGTCTCTTTCTATCTTTTAATGTCTCATTTATCGTACCCTTTTTATTTTCTGCATTAGATACTCCATTATAGTTATTTAGTTACTCCCTTATATATATTTAGTTACTCCCTTATAGTTATTTAGTTACTCCCAAACAATAGCAGATTCAGATTTGAATGTTATTTACCCCCTTACATGTATTAGATACTCCCTTACTATAAATTATTTACTCCCTTGTGGTTATTTAGTTACTCCCAAATAATAGCAGAATCAGATTTGAATACTCCCTTATAGTTATTTAGTTACTCCCAAACAATAGCAGATTCAGATTTGAATGTTATTTACTCCCTTACTACAATTAGATACTCCCATACTATAAATTATTTACTCCCTTGTAGTTATTTAGTTACTACCAAACAATAGCAGATTCAGATTTGAATATTATTTACTCCCTTACAGGTATTAGATACTACTTTACTATAAATTATTTACTCCCTTATAGTTATTTAGTTACTCCCAAACAATAGCAGATTCAGATTTGAATGTTATTTACCCCCTTACATGTATTAGATACTCCCTTATTATAAATTATTTACTCCCTTATAGTTATTTAGTTACTCCCAAATAATAGCAGAATCAAATTTGAATACTCCCTTACTACAAATTATTTACTCCCTTATAGTTATTTAGTTACTCCCAAATAATAGCAGAATCAGATTTGAATACTCCCTTACTACAAATTATTTACTCCCTTATAGTTATTTAGTTACTCCCAAACAATAGCAGAATCAGATTTTAATTTTATTTACTCCCTTACGAGATTAGAGGAGGTGTGTGACGGGGGTGTGAGGATAGAGGGGAGAGATGAGGGAAAGGGATGACGAGATCAGAGGAGGTGTGCGACGGGGTGTGAGGATAGAGGGGAGAGATGAGGGAAAGGGATGACGAGATCAGAGGAGGTGTGCGACGGGGGTGTGAGGTCGCCTGTGAGGGGAGAGGGGGCGCACGTGAGGGTGAAGGGAGGGAGATCGCGCGTGAGGGTGAAGGTGAGGGGAGCACGCACGGAAGGTGAGGGTGGAGGGGAACGCACCAAATTAACTAATTGACATCCTATAGGCGTGCCATCATTGACATCCCACGGATTCTCAGCCCACAAATTCAGAGTCCAGCCCAACCCCTTCAGTTCTGCTCTCTCACTCCCATCTATCTTCTCTCCACCCTCTCTCACCCTCATCCCTCTCTCACAGGTCAGCACCCCACCTTATCTCACCCTCTCTCTTAGCCACGCCCCTCTCTTAGACTCTTACTTCCGCTTCTATTCTCCCTTCAGAGCCACTTTCTCTACTCGTCCCTTGTCTTCTCCACAAGGAAGTATATGAGATTCATCAACGCATTGTCAAATATGTTCTCATTTTTATTTTTTATTATTGAGTATCTAATTTATGATACCGGAGTACCTAAATATTATAAGGGAGTATGTAAGATTCATTCTTTAATGTTAAATACGTTTTCATTTATCTTTACGTAACTTGTGATGAGAGAGTAACTAATTATATTTAAGGGAGTATGTAGATTTATTAAGGGAGTGTCAAAAATATTTTCATTTATCTTTAATTATGGAAGTACATAATTTGTATTAAGGGAGTAACTAATTATTTTTTAAGAAGTATGTAAAATTCATTAAGAGAGTGTCAAAAATGTTTTTATTTATCTTTTGTTGTGGTAGTACGTAATTTGTGTTAAGAGAGTAACTAATTGTTTTTTAGAAAGTATGTAAGATTCATTAAGGGAGCGTCAAATATTTTTATTTATCTTTTATTATGGAAATATGTAATTTGTGTTAAGGAAGTAACTAATTATTTTTAAGGGAGTATGTATGATTCATTAAGAGAGTGTCAAATATATTTTTCAATTGTCAACTTATTTTAGGAGTATTTAACTTGTCTCACAGGAGTAATTATATTTATGTAAGGAAGTAACTTATTATATTATAATATAAGACATTATATTTTTGACTAAAAGGAGTATACATGTATATATTAAGTGAGTGTTTATTTATAATTAAGGGAGTATATTAATGTATTGTATGCGGCTGTATACGAAAAAGAGGAGGAATGAGAAAAATAAAGGGTAGAAGGAATAATGGTGACGGAGGAAAATGAGAGTAGGGTGAGGAAGAGAAAGAAGGTATGAGTGAAGACGGTTGTTGAGAGCAGGTGGCGCAGAAGAGAAATAGAAGGGATAGAAGATAGATCGAAAGGGAAGGGGGAGAGAAGGAGATCGGAAGGGGGGAGAGCTGGAAGGAGGACGGAAGGGAAGGGGAGAGCAGAAACGACGCTGGGCTTTTATGGGCTTAGTGCTGGAATGGATTTGGCGCATGGGAGGGCAAGGATGTCAAAAAAAGTGGGATGTCGCGTATCAGCTCCGGGAACGCATGGAAGGTGAGAGTGAGGGGAGCGCGCGACTTGATTGCTTGATTGCTCAAGTCTGTGATTGCACAAATGAATTCTCATTATTAATATCTAGTAAGTATGAAACACATTAGATGGGCTGGACTTAGTTTAGGCCCAAAATTGTTATAATGAGCCTTAAGTAAAAAGCAAAAAGCTGGTTTTATTCTGGACGCTTTCGGATTTACGACTTGAGAGTTACAACCTTGATTTATCTCGTTTCCTTCTTTTTTTTTTCCCCCGCAATTGTTAGTTTCTCATTCTACGTTCCTATATACAATAATAAATTTCATTACGGTTTCAGTAACAATACAAAATAGAAACTAAAAAGAACTCTAGATAATGGAGTCTCACCCAACAAGGGGAAAGGTAGTGTAGTTCAACAGTTTGAAACAACCATCTCATCAGTCTACCTTTAAATGGTTCCCATGCTAATTTACTTAATTCCATTATTATTGGTTAGTTGCACCTTATTTGTCATTTATCTAATATTTTGTGAATGGAATATTCTGAATTAATGTGGGGCTTATCATCAGAGTGGTCCTTCTCTTACACCACAGAAAGATAGAAATTGTCAAGCTAACATGGAAACAAGATCTAAAGCATGATGTGGATGCTTTTGGTATTTGTCTAATATCTCCTTGAGATATATATGGTTTCAGCTGAAATAAAATAAAAGACTGCCCCAGTTCATTAGTGTGTTTATTTTTTTGGGAAGTAATTAGTGAATTTTTTTTATATAGTGCATTCAAATTATTTCGGTAATTTGTGGTAGAATTTATTTATTTTGATATAGGGAGAATTTTAACAGTGATAAGTGATTATTTATGCTGTTATTACCAGTCTTCTATCTTCAATTGTTATAGTCTGATTATAGCTAGTGTGAGAGTCATGATGTACATGCTTCTCTTCTGTTATTGGAAAGACTTATTTGTGTTGTGACCAGAACATGTTTAAAAAGCCTATACTCCATACCACTATAAATGAGCTATATGGGGGACACTATTTATATGTTTACTGAATGTTTTGATAAGTAATGGCATCTACTCTTCCATAATGTGATTTTCAATTACAAAGAGAGTGATGAAATAACATGAATAGTTCTATCCACTAATTAAGACAGTAATGTTGCATGAGACCCTTCCATTATACATGAGTTCCATTGGACAAATCATATTTAACATCCATTAACCTTCCATGTTAGTGCCTAAATTGCAGATCCCAAGCACAGATACTTTTTTTTTTCTATTTTTTTTTTTTTTTGCCACAGTTATTAAACCTATAGTTGTATTAGCTGTACTTTTCTTTTTTCATCAATGATCAATGTAACTGAGTACGTACGTAAAAAAAAATTAGGAGATGATATAAATAGATATATGATGGAATGCATTATTTTAATTGGCATGATATATATATGTACGAAACCATTTATAATTATGCAAATTTAACAAACAAAAATCCTAAAAAAAGATAATAATAGTAATAGTAAGAAAATAATAATAATAATAATAATAATAACAGTACTAATAATAACAATTATTATTATGATGATGATGATGTGGTGATGGTGGGCACACTCTCATCGATTGTTAAGTGGATAAATTAGATTTCTTCTCCCAACATTATTATCACGATCCTACTCAATTGCCTTCATCCAATAAAAAAGAAAATAAATTACAGTGATATTCAAAAGTCAAAACACAATTGTAAAATTGCAGGTCATATTCAAAAGTCAAAACCCAACTGCTAAGCCCAGTTCAAATCTAGTTTGACGCATCCTAGCGTTGCTTCTAGCCTACCTCTTCTCTCTTGTCTCCACATTAAAAATTTACCTCCACGGCTCCATTTTACTATTTTACATTTTTTAAAAATGAATTATGCATTTTTTAGATTTTTAGGATTATATTTTATTATTCTTTTAGAAAAAAATGTAAAGTTACTTTTATTTGTTCCTCTAGTGATCTTACTGTTTCTTTTCATATGGGGAGTTCATTGTTATGTACAAAATAAATTTTATCAATGATGGGTGAAGTAAACCACATCTTAATGGATGGGGTTCACTATTATGCATAAAATTACTGTCAATGATGGTAGGTGAAATGAGAGGACATATTTAGAGGTTTTAGATTGTCTCAGAATATCATCATAATACATATAGTTAAATTTCATGTAGTATTAATGTATTATACATTAACAATCGGTATCATAATCAACATTGGAATTAATCAGTTATATTAAAGAATGCGAAGTCGGATCCAAATTGGACCCGGGACCTATTGGAACACGGAATTCACATGTAAGCAAGTAGAAGAAACAATAGTATCTTTCCATGACAATGACATAGTGCCTCTTTTCACTTTTCTATATTTCAATTGGCAAGTTGAAAGTCATATTCAATCTCATATTAATACAGTGTCTTTAGGTTAGCACCTAGAGCCGTAGCCCCTAGACCCTAGTGACGACTTCCTTACAATTTTCTTTACTTTGTTTATACTGTGTATGTTTCTTAAAAAACAGTTTAAAACTATAATGAGAATGACGCGCATTCCTACCATAATACCATTTTACTTGGATTTTATTGGTCAAGGTTGGTTCATCTTCTCTTGCCTACCTTCTGTATTATTGCCTAGCTAGAGAATGAGAGAAACATTCTGTCACCAGCCGATGATTATAATAACAATTTCAAAACTAATTTGATGAAATTTGAAATTCATAATATACATTTATATATTTTAAAAATATGCTATTTTTAAAAGCTTATGTATACATAGTAAATTTTAATTTTCTTTTATCAGTCAACAGTTTTATCCCACAGTCCATTTCGCTTGTAGACTCATGGCATATGTAAATTGGTTAGTAAATATAATTGATACTTGGGTTGATGAATTCTTGCAATTTCTACATTTATGTTAGTCTGTAAGAATTTGCAGAGAACCATGATATTTTAAAGATAGAGTAGTACAGTACTACTATATATATGATTCCTAAATATCTAGGGAAGCCTGATATTCTCTAGGATATATATCACATGATAATATCTAAAAAGTAGATCTGTATTTAGGCTAAGTAGATCTTAAACTTATCATAGTAAAACACCAATATAGTACAGGTGCCCTATTAACACTGTACACATAGCTAGGTCTCGGTGGACCAAAAATTTGTCCATTGAAAAATACACGTTAACACTGTACATCGATCTAGGTGGACCAAAAATTTGTCCATTGAAAAATACACGTGGCAGTATACTACTAGAGTACTAGTTGAATACCTGGCGATTTCCAACTGGAGATATATATATACTGACCAGAAGCTAGCCCTGCCTAATTTATTACTAGCGTCAGAGAAATTTAATTAATCAAGAAATTAATTAAACCGGTTGTGAATTGCTTAGTTTTTGCATGCCATAGCAATCCTTCCACTTTGCAAGCATTTTATTGGCAATTTTATGAAATTCCCTACAAGCCTATTATTAGTGCTTAGGATCTAGTGATGCAGTATTGCAGTGTGAGAAATTCAGCTTCCTATATATAATTATTTTAGTATATTTTTTTCCCATACACTACTCTAGTGTACAACAATCGGATATAACAGCACACGTGGCATATTATATCCCTTCCACTTTACTGTTATTCCATTAGTCATGATTAAGGTATATCTACCTTTAACCTGTAAATTAGTGCCTAATGTCAATCAATTGATAAGAGAGAGAGAGAGACCATATTTTCAATTTTGTTCAGTTGGGTAATAAGCATTGTATGGTGCCTTTTCCCACGTCATAACGTGTTGATTTGCCAAATAATTATGTGATTTTATGGTCCCTTTTCCCACGTTATGTAATTATGATTTGCTAATTGATTGTGTATCTTCAATTAACCTCTCATATTAGGGCCTAAGGTCTAGGCGATAGCCAGTATCACTTATTTATAATGATCTCTCAAAACAATATGATAAAAATATACTAAAATAATATAGACTGTATAGTTCATTTCTTATTTATTTTTGGTCCCCACGTAGTAGAGTGTCAGAACACCTCCCACTTAAAATGAAGCTAATTGGCCAGATTATTTTGTAATCACCTATTAAACTTTTAAATTAATGCCTAGGGTCTAGGTGACAGCATGGACTTCTTTTTCGTACAAAATAATATCCTTTATTTTCTTTTTTCATGCAGCGTGACTTCCATTGGGCAATTCATTATTTACATGTCTATTGAAGTATCCCTAACTTGTGCTTAGGATCTCTATGACAGCATGACCATTCCATTAGTTAATTAATATATTATTTTATCCCTTCTAGAATACTAAAGGATGAAATTTGCGGAAATTATTTTAATTTTTCTAATGACTTCTGAAATTTTATTTTCAATAGGGAGCTAAGCTTGACCAGGAATCCTAACCCAAAGATCATAGCGAAATGCTAATTAAACAACTGTCGACTATTTGAATGGTTTCTTTCTCTACACAAAAAAATAATAAAAAAATAAAAGGAAAAAGAAAATCATATGAGCTCTGTAGTTTTTATGATAGCATATAGATAATTGGTACTTAATAAATGGTAAGATTAATTAAACTTTGATTATTGTTGCTAAAGCCTTGTTTATAATGTAGTGACTCAAACATGTTGAGTCGCATGCATCTCAAGCTCTGATGATTGTCAGTTAATTTGATTAATAAGTACCACAAAGCTAGGGGATAGCAATTGACTATTAAGTAGTTGTGTTTGAGTTGCGATAATATATATTATCTTGATAAAATTCAGAAATTATAGCTTGAAACTCATTGTTGAAACACTATTAAGTAGTTGCGATAATAGGATCTTCACTTTTGAGCTGTTATGCACCTATTATGTTCATAGAATTTGTACAGTTAATTTTTTCATATGAATATATTTCTTTAACAAGTTCCAAAAATACTTTCATTAATTAGTTGCTTTTGTTCTATGTTCAATCATATCAAGAATTTACGTGGTAATTAAACGTACAATATAATAATTAATTGATAATTTAATTGTTTAACATTGACTGACTTCTACAGTATAAAAACAATTTAAAGTACATATACATTAACCTTGACTATCTCAAATATAACTAAGAGAATAACATTATAACGGAAAAAAAAAAACCACTATTGACAGCCGGCTTAAATAAAAGAAATAAAGGAAAGAAAAAAGAAGAGAAAAAAAAAAAGGGGTCGGTTGGGTCCGTTGGGATGTGTTTTTCTCAAGCTAAATTTTGTGTAGCTTATCGGAAGGTATGGTCAAAACCTGACTTAATTACCCCCAAAGCTTATATATATTTGACAAAGGTGCAATCAAACAGAAAGTTTGGAGACTTCAGGTGTTATTCAAGTGAAAAGATAGATAGTTAAAAGTTTTAACAATGTTAGTTACATGGATAACTACATGCATTCATGTATGAATATTAGGGAACTGAAAACAAACAAGTGCAGAGTGCCAAGTGGTGGTAGAATATTAAACAGGATATTCCTCCAATCCTTACACTCAAATTAAATTATAATAATTCCCAGGATTCTTTCAAATGAGGTCAAACTAAAAAAGCACATGTAAGGCGTTTTATTGGTCCAATTGTTGGAGCCTAATTTGTGATCCATTAATTTTGACTTTTGTGCTTCTTATTTCAGAATTAAGTATTTGAGTTCCCATTACTGTGCTCTAATCCTGATTAGTTTAACTGGATAAGAATTATTATTGTTTATTCTTTCCTCCCTCTTTGTTAATTTGGAGAAAGTGGCATCCAAGAAGTGATTTTGCTAAATTTACTCTGCACTTTTTAGTGTCTTAAATTTCATGATATGAGATCACACAAGCATCGCCATTTAATTTTATTAATTTTGTAGATAATACTTGAAACCATGAGATAAATTTTTTTTAACTTGACGATATTGATATTATGTATAAATTAAGGTTAAATATATAAAGAAAATAATAGTACCTTTATAGATGTGTCATCGAATAATTATTAATTTATTATACTTCATATAATTTGACGATTGTAAATTTAGAATTACATGATGAATTGATGACTGATAAAAATATAAATTACATATTATATTTGTGCAAAATAAACATGTTATGCGTATCACATTCTATAAGGTGGGATAACAAAATTTAATATTTTTATTTTTAGTATTGTTAAATAATTGAGTCAAAATAATATTTAAGAATCATGTTACTAATTATAAGAAACAAGTTTCCTCTGTCAAAGCTGAAGGTTGCTTTTTCAGGTTTGATAACCATCCCCATCATCTTTTGGAAAGTACAAGTTTTCTCTTTTTATTTTTGAAAGTTTAATCGCTAACTATAAGTCTATAACTTTCTATTTTTGTTGCTCATTTCATCGTTCCCTAGATTTACCATCCAAAGTGTACTTCCCTCCCCTCCTAGAATTTATATTTCCCTCCTTCCCCCATCTCATGTTGACCTCGCACCCCAACCTCCCCCTTATTATTTTCTAGTATTATTTTCCTAATTGTCATAATTATGAATACCAATTGTTCTGGTTTTGTATATTAATTGTCCGGATAAAATTTAATTGTCCTAGTTCCCAAGACAATTAGTGTTATTGTTCGGATACATTTTAATTGTCCTAATTTTGTATACTAATTGTCCGGATAAAATTTTATTATCTTAGCTTTGAAAACAGTTAGTATTATTGTTCATGTAAATTTTGATTGTCCTAGTTTTATATACTAATTGTCCTGGTTTTTATGCTGATTGTCTGGATAAAATTTAATTGTTATAGATTTTTATGCTAATATATGACAATTAATATCATAATATATAGGACAATTAGTATTATTTTATAGGACAACATGAGGTATGGGAGATGGAGGCAAGGAAGTGTAAGCGTCAGAGGAAAGGTGGTGGGCACACACTTGATGGCAGAGGATGTGGATCAGAGATGGGAAGGATGAGTAATGTCAGGAGGGGAGGGGTGGGTAAACGCTGAATGTGAGGTAGGGTGGGTAACGTGAATAGGTGCTGGACGGAGATAATGGAGCTGATAGGAGAGAGATGATGGCAGTAAGCAATTTTGTTGCTCTTTAAAGTATATAATAAACAAGAAAAATTATGCCATGCATGGACCTGTTTTTTCAATCCAAGTTTGAGCACCAATCAATCACAGCCGTTCACATCTGCTAACATAGCAGCAATCTGTGATCAGCTAGAATAATTATTGTCAAATGAGGCTATATTTTTATTAATATGAAAAATAATTACAAATGAGCATAAATTGAGTTAAAACTTAAAAGTTCTATCTGATCACACAAAAAAGGAAACGAGTAAAATTTATTAAGAATCCTATCCTACTACTTATAAAAATACAAATTCAAAGGTCTATCCAATTTTAAGTCCAAAAATATATCTAAATCTTGGCAATATGGTTTTATTGATCATTATAATCTAATATGATCAAGGATGTAGATTTGATCTCGGAATGAAAAGGTTAAGCTCTTCGCTTAGAATGAAAAAAGTGCTGGATTTTAGAATGGAAAGAATAATTATATAAAAAATAGCCGTTTTTAAAAATTCGAAAAAAATACTTAAAAAATTTTGAAAAAATATAAAATTTAGTCGGCAAGGAGATTTCAATAGGGAGATCATATTAGACGTTTGGATCGGTCATTTTGAAGCAGGTCGAAGAGTTCAGATCAGTATGCATCGAAGCTCCGATACATTAGTATGCACCATATGTTCTCTCTCTCTCTCTCTATATATATATAATAAGACAATTTGCTTTGCCAAATAGATGTTTTGCAAAATCTTTTTGTGAAATTATTGCTATAAATTTTATTTTGACAATCCTTTAGCTTATTAAAATTTTGCCCACACATTAGACGGACGAGTTTGTTAGTATCTATTAAAAAACACTAACACACTACATCAGATTTCATTCGAATTAAAATTTGTTTTCCATCATCGAAAGAGGTCATTATTTTAAGTCCTTTAACCATGTCTAAACCATAAAATTTGCAAGAACAGTACACCAAACCAAATAGGTATTATTATACCAAAAACGTTTATCAATTCTTAATTAGATGGACGGTAGTTGATGATGATACGCATGTACGTATTTTAATTGCAAAAAATACTCTAATATATAGCGCACTTGTTAGGACCTAAGCAGAGATAGAAGGATCCTTGGGAATCATGAGTTACGATTTACGAATTTGTTTAATTATTAATGACATGTTTACAAGTTGTTGCTTATTATTTGCTGTAGTATTATAGTCTAGTTTTTCTATCTATTTATTCCAATTTTTATTTGAATATCAACGAGAGAATCATTGAGGTCTCATTGTTGATGATTTTATTTCTGTCTAATTTGATCATCCAATAAGGTACAGTCGTACAGATCAGCAGCTGCCTACATTTCTATTGTGCTGACAAATGATTTACCAGCTGGTTCGTTAGCACTTTGCTTATGTAAAAAAGTAATATATATAAATATAATCCCTAGTTTGGATCATGTCAGACGAACTTGATTAACTAATTAATCTCGCCATTCGTGATTCATGGTGGTGTTGGTGATGATTAAATTACAGAAATGCTGATCAACAATTAATGATAATGGTTAAAAATGCATTTAATTTTGGATGCATTTTACAATTTCGAAAGTTTTTTCAATGTTAGTAACTTTTGCAAGAGCTCATAAAACAACATTTTATTTCAATTTGATTTACATTTCTGTATAATTGGAACCCTCTGTTCATTTTATATTATACAAGAACATATTCGGTGTCTATTAATATAACTAATCAAAGTATCAAACTGCATTGTTAAATTGAAATAGAGGATACTAATGACTTAGCGTTTTCCTCTTTTTTTTTTTTTTTTTTAAAAAAAAAGCATCTTATAACTCATCAAAAAAAGGGTTTTCTCATAAGCGAACTAATAACATTTTTATCATTAATAAAGAAAATATAAAGTCATCAAAAAGGGTTTTCTCAAAAGTAAACTAATAATAATTTTGATCTTTATTAAAAATATGAGATTAGGTAATTTCATACTCCACGTCATCCTCGTCATAAATTCATCTTACTGTGAACTAGAACATAACAAGACTGTACCCTTTTGTCTTCTTTTTTAATAAAAAATAAAAATTAAAAAGTAGATGCATACGGCAAAAGGCATTTGACTTCTGACCGAAGCTTCACTCGGACCGTGGTTTTGGAGACTGCTGCTCCAGGTGCAAGCAAACTTTCTTCCTCTCCAGTACGCCGAATATTTATAGGACCAGCTAGACACGGTCTTCTGAACCCGAAGTCATACACCAAGTGCACGCAGACCACACCGAGGCAGGCGATAAACACGTGACACGTGGCACGCGGTATCGCTCCAGTGCCGTCTGAGCTAAGCTAGAGCCTAAAGAGACGACCGCCGCAGCCTCTCCTCCGTTGTCATCTCTTGACTTGATGCTCAAGAAATTTCTCTTCTCTAGTGGAAGTTACTGAAATGCCCTCAGACCTTCTCTAATATGCCTTGGAACCTTCTCTTGCTTGACCTCAACTCCATCATTGGCTCGTCAATTGGTCACCCCTGAGGTTACTTTAGGTTCCTTTTTCATGTCAACACCCTTTGGAAATTATTATTTTTGGTTTTGGGATTATAGTCCCTGTAACTTACACACGACTTATACTGGTTTAACAAGGAATGATATTGCTTTAAAAAAAAAAAGGAATGTGCAATTAAGTCAGGCACTGTTGCAGTGGGGCCAGAAAATCTTTTGATATAAATTCTTAAAATATAATAAGATTTTTGTTATTATTATAATAATTACAGAAAATTTATTTTCAATTAATAATATCAACAATGAAACAACGATCAAATAATTCTAAGGAGTTCCATGTAATATTTTTTTTTAAAAAATTCTAAGGTACAATAAGAATATATTTAAATTGAAAAAAAATTGAGAGAAAATGTCTCCTTTTTTCATATAATTATGCTTATGACTGTATTTTGTTTCAGTTCGTTTTCTTATTGATTTTTTTTTTTAACAACTATCATTTTATCAGAAAATGTATTCAGAAAGGGAAAAACACTTTAAATTGTGTAAATATGCTGCTGGGTTTTACTGCGACAGAAATATATGTGAGGATCAAACAGTTATATATATAATAGAGGGTTTACTTGGTTAATTTTGCATTAGCATGTTTGCTTGCTTTAATTTGGCTTCTTTATATTAAAGATAGCAGTTGTCAGGCTGTCATCTAGTGAAATTGACATGTGGTCAATTTGCCGACGTTAAGTTTATTTAGTATTTTTCTAGAGATAATTTTGCTTTCGAGAAATTGAATTGCAAATAGACTTCGTCAAACTAATTCTGCATTATTATTATTTTTTTTATTTCTTTTTTGTCCAATTGAATCGCCAATACCCTTGTCAATCTTCAACTTTCAACATCAACTAGTTGCGATGCATGCTTCACGAGATCAGTTCCTTATCCTTAATTTGAATGGTTCCTTATATTCAATTAGCAAATTGATAAAATTTATTAAACATATATTAAATATAAATTTGATCGATATTATGCATTTTGAATGCTCACAAAAAGTGGCAAGTGTTGATCATTTGCTTTTAACAAAGGAAGGTAAAAAAAGGAAAAAAAAAAAGAAAAAAGAAAAAGTAGGTCGGCTTGCGTCATTGCAACATTTTTTTTTTCCTTCAGCCTTACTCGTAAAGGAAAAAAAAAAGAAACAATGGATAAAAATAATAATAATCTAGATGAGAAAACAAAACATAGATAGCGAAAAAATAACGGATTTGGACCGTGTTATGTTCTTTTAGGTTATTTTATTTTTTGGGTGTTCTTCGGATAAGCAACTAACACCTACCTATCAGTAATCAGTTAACTGAAACTTAAAAAAGAGGACCAGATCTAACACCACCAGCTAGTTAACTTTTCATTTAGTTTTTTTAAGGAATTTTTTTCTTTATGTTATTTAATATTTTTTTTTAGTTAGAAGGATCTTAATAATTTCTCTAAGTTTTTAAGGCTATAATTGTGTCGACATGTAATGTATTTTTTTAAACTATGGTACTGTATTTAATCACGCCAAATCTACTCTTTTTTTTTGTTCTTTTTCTTTTGGTGGATATTTCGGTCATGTTTTCTCTCTTTGAAATGATCATACCGACAAATTGAGCTATTACTATTATTATAATATTAATACGTGAATTTGTTAGACATGTCCATTGTTGTTGTTAAAGAAAATTTAAAATGTTAAATAAATTTTGTACACAATATTTTTCTTTTTGGTGGATGGCTGAGGTATTACGAAGCGGTCAATCATTATACGGACAATTATACGAACAATTATTCAAATTTTTTTTTAAATATTTAGAGTTTATCTAAGTTTTATACATAGAAATATACTAGGATATTTTGCGAAGTGATCAGATACATATATCAATATTCAAATAAAAAAATTTACCTACTAAAAAGTAAAATATTTCAGTTTCTGAGCAAGGACAATATGAAAACTATATATTTGAAATTTTGAATTAACGATTTTTTAATATCATGAAAAAATAAATCGCATATTTATTATTTCTGGTTCTTTCGAAGCAGACAAATTTGTTTGTGAAAATCATTATCCGATTAGATAGAACAAAAGCTAATAAAAGAGACCATTCTTCAGTCTCCACAATATATATACTTTTTTTTTTTTTGTGTGTAAACAACTAAACATTCACAAATGTAGAATGCAGCAATTCAAAAACTCGAACAACGAATTTTAACAAATATATTTGTATGTAAAAAGTTCGTTAAGTCAATACATTTGAAAAAAATATAATAAGAGTCATTAAACTGTTAGGCCGCAAAAATAGTTGGATTTCATGGCTTATTAAGTAGTTTGCATAATAATACCCGGCCAATTCATTAGTTTTAAACTATGTCACATGGATATACCTGTATTATTAATCGCATCCACGAGTCGATTTTTTTTTAAAAAAATACAACTCGATTCGAATCTTATGAAATGCCGTGATAACATAGAATTTAGAAATGAAGGTTCATAAATAAAGTAAATTAAAATGCGCGATTGTACTGAGGTGCTATGCAATGGACGGACCAATGGTTAGGTGATTGATGAACTCATTAAAAGATACACAAAGTGATCCGCAATCAATCCAGAAAAACTTGACAAAAAGCTTGGAACAAAATTGGATTGCTACTGTCAAAAGCAAATTAATAATCTGACGGCTGAGATCTCATCAGAGCATTAAATCCCGATCGTCGTAATCACGTCAATTCGAAAGTTTAACCGCTTCCCTGCGAAAGAAAAGGTGAGGCCGGGCCCTTACGAAGATTCTAGAAATTCTGTTTCTAACCATTATACATACTTCTTCTAGCGGGTCACACTGCCTGAAATGTAACCCGCTTTACATACAGTTGAACGCACGGACGGACGAGAGATTCTGATTCGCAACTACTCAACGTCTCCGGGACCACCTAAGCTTTATTTGAGAAATTAGGTAAGATATTCGGGGGCAAAATCGTCATTTCATATTCGCTTAAGTGGATGCTATATATGGCCACCGCCTTTCTTCGCTGTTTCTGTCTCATTTCTCTCTTTCCCTCTCGCTTCCTCTTATCGGTTCATCCCTTCCAATTTCCCAAATTAAGCCCGAATTTGGGCTCGATTTGGGATTTCAATTTCACAAATTGGGGGTCAGCTGATAAGTTTGCGATTTTCTTTTCTTTTTCCTTTTTTCGAGGCATTGCAATAGAACTTAACAACAGAGGTTCTGAAATTTTTGGGAATTTTTGGCTAAATTCGTTCTATTTCTTGATTCTTTCATTTTTTTGAAAGCTAAATTGGCTTCGAGTTTTGAAATTTGGGAATATTCCAATCCAATTCGTCCCTAATTCCAGCTTTAGATAGCAAATTGAAACAACAAAGCGTCGCATTTCGACACCGAGGTTCTATTTTTGAATTTGAAATGCTATTGGCGAAGGAATTCGGTGTGCCAATTCGTGAGATGTCTCTACCGAGGCAGCGGATGGTGAAGCAAGGTGTTTTCGGGTTGGATTCACGCGGACCTGGAGCAGGATCCGGATCCGAAAGGAACCGCCATATCTATTTTGCATCTGGAGCGGATTTTTGGGCGAGGCTTAACGGGTCTGAAGAAATGGGCCCGTTTAGCCATGAGAGCGAGCATGACCTAGCGCTAATGGTTAGCGATTTCTTGGAGAATGGAAGTAGCGGTACGGAATCGAGGTGCAGCAGTGATAGCGATAGCGGGTTATCGGATCTTGCACAACATGCGGATAAAATCTCGGTAAGAATTAACCATTCTTGTATATGTTTCTTCAAGTTTCTCTGTGAATTTTGATGGATTATTGGTAATGCACATATTGAAGTATTGTCTACTTTTTGTGAATTTACATTTGAGAAAGGACTTTTCAAGAAATTTCCAGCTGAAGAAGGCAAAAGATGTTTTAATTTTCTCCTTTGTTTTGCCTTTGGCTTTTTCGGAAGGCTTAAATTTTTCCGCTTATGTCCTCTTAAAGTTTGAATATTGGATTCTTGAGGTATAAGAAAGCTTAGGTTTTCTCAAGTGTTATAAAAGCATGCTAATTAAATAGTACGGATGTGTACTTGCCTTGCTGTCATGATAATTCTGGTTCTTATTTGTCAAGTCACTAAATTTGCATTGCAATTTTAAATTAACGAAAATTGGATAATTTTAGCTTATAGTATTAATTTAATTTAATTTAAACCAGTAAGGTTATTTACAAAGGTGGACCTAGTCTTTCTATCAAATGCATCATCACTTTGCAATTTTTTTTAAAAGAAGGTTTAACCAACAAATTTGCATCTCTAAATTTGCTTCCCTGATAGAGAAGATACACCTAGGAATGGAGAGATTTATGCATCTCTAAATTTGCTTCCCTGATAGAGAAGATTTAACCTTCCTAATCATAAACAACAAAAGCCTTTTCTAATACCAAATCCCATGGCCTTTGATATAAGCCTCCACAAGGCCACAATGACCTGTCCCATGAAATCTGAATTGGGATGAAAAAAAAAAAGTGGGCCCCACTTAGTCAAATAATTAAATAATAATGGTACCTTTAAAACACTCCAGGACATCCCTCTTTATTAGTCATACCCAATCCGTGTTGTTGTCCTAGAAGCACCTAGAAACAGGAAGAAAAAAAACACAAGCATAATGTAAACCACTAAAAGATCAATTAATGGTATGGGGGACCAAAGCGATGGAGTAACGCCCCAAATCATGCCACGCGTTGATATCTTTTTAGAGAGACGTGGTCACACTAGGGAATCAAAACAAACTATGATTGGAGAATGAGGAAAAGGAATTGTTCTTAAAACAAATAAAGCTTTAGTAATTTAAGAACGTGGAGAAATTGAAATTATTTTTTTATGATTTGGAAGGTGGAGCCTTTTATTTCTTTTTTTTTTGACAGCACCTTTTATTTCTTGCCAAGAATTGAAATAATATTTTTAACGTTGTATAAGTTTCTTAAAACTAACGATCTTAATTTACATTTTGTATTTGTACTAAGAGATTGCACTAACAATTCTCTGATGCAAATTAAAAACAAAACTTTTGTAGTGTCTGGTCATTCTTATTTATTTGAAGTTTTGAACTAAGAATTCTGTACTTGTGTCTTTTAGCACCCCTATATATACCTGCAGTAAGCCACCTGGTATGCACAGGCACAATACCAGTGCTGGACCTACAAAAATAAGGAGCTGCCTCTGAAATCATAATACCATGGGAGGTCTATTGAACTACCCAACCAACAAACTTCTGTTGGGTTTTTGAAGCATTAGAATAACTGGAAAAGCCTTTTGGACATTACAAATGTCTAACTCAACATAAACCATTGAGCTCTGATTTAAGCTTTGTCTGATTCTTCAATATTGCAGCTATACAAAAGGTCAATGGATCAACAAGAGAGCGACTTGTTATCAGTCGTGCACTCTCTTTTATTATCCATTGAAGAATGTGACCTTCACACTGTAAAAGAGGGATACTGCAATTTCAGCTGTGTGCGACATTCTTTGGTCAGGCTCCTAAAATCATCTGGCTATGATGCATCTGTGTGTGTTTCCAAATGGCAAACCCTTGACAAGGTTCCTGGAGGTACTATTACCATTTCACCCTGTTTTAGGTCCTTGATTTTCTCATATGACATACTAAAGTCTGGAAACTTCCATTTAATGTAGGACGTCCATAATTTAATTTATTATGCTGTCATCCAATATTTCTTGGTAGACTGTATAATGTTGTTTAGGAAGTTTCGGTTATCTTTAGCAAGGTTTGTAGAGTTTAAAAGTGTGTGATAGGGGCCTGGGTATACACGTTGTTACCAAAAAGTAATCTTTGGAATATATTTCTTACTTCTGGTCGCTATTCATTGCTCAAATGATGCCACTGAAACTTGGGAATATGTTTGTGCTATTTAAAGGGTAAAACTGTTGTTCTGCATGTTGAACCCTTAGTGGCATTCTACATCCTATGAGCATTCTAAAACTCTATTTTTATTTAGTGCCTTTACAGAACCAGTGCTAGTTTTCAACAACCATTATTTACTCTCTGATTGGTTTCTCATTCTCAGGTGATCATGAATACATTGATGTAATCTTCAGTGGCAATAATGACCGTTTTATCATTGACATTGACTTCAGAAGTCATTTTGAAATAGCAAGAGCAGTAGATTCATATGATGCCTTGTTAAATTCTTTACCAGTGGTTTATGTTGGCACCTTACCAAGGCTCAAACAATTTTTACAAGTAATGGTTGATGCAGCCAAGTACTCTCTAAAGTTGAACTCCATGCCATTGCCTCCTTGGAGATCATTAGCATATCTCCAGGCCAAATGGTATTCTAAGCATGTGAGGAAGGAGGCCAGGTATGAGCGAGAGGTTGTGGGGTCCGGTGAAAACCATGCACAGTGTGCTGGTCATCTTAGGAAATTGAAATTGTCTGTCCAGTCTGAAATTGAAAAGGAGAGGATGCTCAAGCCGCTTATGAATGATAAGAAATGGAGAGTTAAGTTTGAGAGGCGCCGCAGCTCAGTAATGGGGTACAAGTAGTAACGGTGTCGTGACTTTTGGTTAACTGGCGTGTTTTGGTTTTGGAATTTAAATTTTGAATAAGATGGAGTAGCCGCTTCCCGAAACTGGTGGGGCCAGAGTTAGTTCTATCACAAGCCATTTTTTGAGGCACTTTTTTTTTTTGTTTCTTTTTGCTTTATAGGATACCATTTTGTATTTCATACCAATTCTTTGTTTAATCGGGAATTTTTCCCTATTGTAGCTCATGAGAAATTTACACAAAAGAAAAAGGAAATTAAATTGTTATCACATATTGTAAGTATTGTCTTTTTTTTTCCTGTTCTAGAGAGAAAGGAGTGTACTATTAGATTATCACTCCGGACATATAGTGTGTTAATATATTATTTCTTTTCAAAAAAAATATTAAATTCAATTTTGAACATAATTCATATAGTAAATTTTGGTACTGACGATTTTTTGATGTTGTTTGTCGATTAGCCTCAAAAGATAGTACAAGAATATAATTTACAAATACTTATGCCTTAAGGTCTCTGAACACCCAAAAAATAAAAAAAAATGAATGAAAGATAGTTAGGTGAATAATATGAAGAAAGAACACCTAAGTTAATGTAAATAGTGACGCACTTAACATATAATTTGGTGAGAATTAGGAGATCTAGGTCTCTAATTTTTACAAGGCAAGAATCCAACGACTCAAAAAGGTTACATGGTGAAGACAATGCCAAACATCACTGTGCTTCAACCAGTCATTGACTTAAAAAATTGAATTGCTACATCTGAAAATAGAGGTAGGAGTTCATATTTTCTTTTTGTTATTCATTCCAGTTATGATACTGGTAAAATGGTTTTGTAAACTTTTTTCTTTTTTAATGGAAAATTGTCATTAAAAATATCGAGGTAACTTGTTCTATTAGTAGTTACAAAATATCGAGCCAACTCTCTCATTGGTACGGTCCTGATAGGCTCTCAGTGAAGCTTACTGTCATTATTTTAGTAGGTTATGGTTAGCTTTAATTTCACCTTGTTCCATCAGAGGCCTTCAAACATTCACTTCATACTTTAATAGTCTCAAATCAACATCTGTGGTGCCTTTCCTTTCCCGAAAACAACCCAATTCCCCACTCATCTAAAACACACCCAAAATAACCAGCTAAAGCCCAAGCACGCACTTCGACTATTTGAGGTAGAATTAGAAGATGCTCAATTTCAGTATTTTCGGCGAAATTTCCGTATATTTAAATTTGTTGGGTCTAATTATCAATGATCATGCGATATTCTATAGTATGTAATCTGATGTGATTTGTTGTCAACCAAATTATGTATTTATGTTTATCAATCAAAATCAGTGGCCTCCTTGATCAATAGTCAAACACCACAAAAAGCAATGAAGAGGATTGGTGAGCAGTGAGCACTATAAGAACTCTCAACCTTACTTTTGAAGAATATGAATTATTACAAACTCAATGCTATTCTGTATAAGAAGACCATTAACCAAATAAATGCTGTTGCTTAAAAAAAATAGATGATGATTATTTATATTTTGGAGAGAAAAATAAAAAACAATGAATTATATATCATCAATTTTAAGATTGTTATTGCATACCTGTGAAACGTCTACAATCTATCAACTTAATAACTCATTAAATGACACAACAAAATCAACTTAATAACTCATTAAATGACACAACAAAATTTCAACTATTGATAGGCAATTGTACAACTGGAAGATCAACTTAATACAGCTCATCTAAAAGGCATGAACTCCTCATCAATGACCTTATAATGTTTCTTAGCATCATATTGTTGAATTATGAGTGCTGATGCAGTGGTCGAAAAGTCAGATGAGGCTACAATGTCCCCAATAGGTCCAAGCTCGGGACATTCGGCCCATTCTTCTAGTCCATCTGTTAAAATTGACTTTCGATCTCGTCCTTTGCCCACCACAAACAACTCAAATTGAGATTCTAGTTCACGCAACTCCATTGCCAACTCTGCCCCGTTCATCACATGCTTCTCCACGTATCCCACCTCTCTGTTTGCAATATGCCTAATTTAAGCGAGAAGCAGGATTAATCCATATAATAACTATTCAATACTATATATGATGTAAACTAGCATACATTCTATTTTTACATTTGCCTGGTTTATTTTAGTATCCTAATAACAAGATTACTATTTATAATTTTGTGACTTGTGACTTACTGATTGTAGAAATCTGCAAAGAACTCATTGTCTAGTTGCATTTGCACATCATCCTTTGATATGAATGTCTGCGTAAGGTTACTAAACTTGCGTGATTGTTGGGTTTCCCTAACTTGCGCCTCAACATCCGCCAGGAAACGTACTACTGTGAGCTTGACGACAGGGTGCTGACACATCTGTGCAGCCAATGTGAGTGCTTCACGGTCGTCGCCTCCGCCAATGAACACGACCACAACATTCTTTCCAACCAATGATTGTGATCCTTGGTTTGTATGCCCGAGACCTCGGTCCACCATAATACCAACTGAACAAGGTGCATGTTGGAGAACCTGTATGCATAAGGAATGGAAAGATAGCTTGGATATAGTTTTTGTATCGGCATGCACAATATGGAATATAAAGTTACTGAACTCCAAAAGAAAAAATAAAAAAGTGAAGTTACCTTTTCATTGACCAGTTTGAAACCAGCATGACCAGTGTTCATGGACCCATCAATTCTCTGACTCTTGTGAAAGGGTAATATAATGAGTACCGCCTTAACATCCTCAGCACACATGCATATATCTTTATCCATGTCATCAAATGACGAGATGGCTAACAGACGTCGCACATTGATCTCATCATTGCTCCTTTGCTGAAACACATGTAGTGCGTCCCCAATATGATTTCTCATTTCCAATACCTCTTCGTCCATCACCTCTATCCCCTCCAGTCCATCTCCCTTTATCAGTGTCGCAGCTGCATGTTCAGTTAGCTCGATCATGTCAATTGTGTACAATGATAGTTTACCTGGCTCTTTGTTCCACAGCAAGGCTTCCACCATGGTCAGCATTATGGGCAGGTTTTGTGGACCATGCAGCCCCACCATAATTCGTAGCTCTGTTTCCGACGTGTGGAATTGTAAGCCCATTAGTCTAGACATTGCCTTACGCCTGGCCCACGCAGCTATTCCATATCCCACAAGAGGTGTGATTGCCAATGTAAGAAATATCATATATAGAAGGGCGGCAAATGTGCTATCATTGATCATCAAGTGATCCTGAAAGCAAATATGTGAAAAAAATTGCTTAAGAAATCTTAATTTGTTCACTCTTGATCATAATTTAGTGTACTGAAAACCGGAAAAGAATAAGATTTCTTTAAAAAATATTAATAAGCACCCATGCTTCATATGCACAAAATATGTGGAAGTAGCCTTTGGTGCTGAGAAGTTGACCCAAAGCAATGCCATCCAACCACTTCATGCCATAAAATCGTGCAGATACAACAGTCCCAAATATCTTTCCAATGGTGCCAATTGCAATTGAAATAAAAAGTTTAGGCCATGACAATGGCACGTTGATAAGAGTATCCACTTGTGTGCTCAGACGGAACTCGGTTTTCGTGTTACTGAGGCAAATATTTACAAGGTAGACAGGTAAGATGACAGAGTTGAGAAAGAAATTGATGTTGTTTATAAGAAGTCGTGAGACTCGGCCTTCACGAGGCAATGCCAATCCAATCATGAAACTGGCGAGGTTTATGTCCATGTGAAGCCATTTGTCAAGAATGCATATGGATAACACAGCTGTCATAAGACCTATCATGTATATGCCTTTCATCGGCTTTCCCTCGGGGTTGCAATCATTAATTTTTCTCAGTACCCATTTAGATGCAGTCATCAGAATAATGATCTCTACCACTATCAGAGCCACGTAAAATGGGTGGTACCTTGTAACACAAAACACAAAAATGTTAAATAAAACTAGTGCAGAAATTTGTAGACTCCAAATGTAGCGTAGATTTCCATTTTTTATTTTTGGGTGGTTGGAACTTGGAAGGAATACAAATAATCATGAAATGGAATGTTCACTTCCATTCCTAAAGAGCATAGTTTATGGATTAGGACTGTCATAGCAATAGACATTAGACAATAATGAGCCTTTTTATGAACGAGAATGAAATAACCTCTTATTGCAGCTAAAAACAAAATCAATCTGTAAATATGTAGGACTGTCATAACAATAGTCAATACTTACCTTTGCTCTGAATAAGTCAGCATGGAATCATTATGGAAAATTAAATTTCCCAGGCACATTAAGGATGTTGCAACCATGTCCGAGAATATCCCTGCTCGAATAGCCACTTGTCCCACTGCTGTCTTTGAAAGTTTCAACTCAGTGCTCAGACGAGTCAGCATTGGTGACCCAGTAGCAGCAAGTGCTATCCCCAATCCCAAATGTGCACGTGCTGAGTTCTCGGCTAGGAGGCCAACTTTACGGTTTACTAGGACCTTGTGACTAAATGCAGTGATAGCTAGAGTTGATAGCATGCCAGCATAGGCAATGTACCCATCATTTCCTGGTGTGTCAAAAACAGAGAAAGGGTCCATTTCTAAACCTAAGGCAAATAAGTAACTGCTGAATATGTAGGAGCCCACTCTGTCAAAAAACAGAAATCGGCGATCCACAAAGACAGATCTTATTTTCTCAACCCTCGCTAATAAAATGGCAACCTTCATTTATAAAATTAGAAAACAATTTCAGGAGTGTTTCGCTGAAAAATTATATTAAGATTTTTCTATTTGTAACTAGCTTTTTATTTTTTATACTTTTTATGTTTTTAATAAAATTGTTGGTTGGCTCTCGCCAACTAACCTTAAAAGGAAAATTATATTAATATTACTACATGGGTTGAGGGTCCTCCCAATTAAGAAACACTAACTTATTCTGTTTTAGTTTTTAAGTGAAATTTCAGTAATTACTTATGGAGCTCTTATTCTCCATCAGCTGGAATCAGTATTATTTTCTAAAAAAAAAAAGAAAACAAATTTTAATTTTTTTTTTCAGAAACTTACCAGACAAATTAAATTGACAACACAATTTCATTTCAAGATGAATATAATTTGTTTTAAACTAAGCATGATTCTTGTAAATCATTGAGGGGTGTTGTTCATTAGTTTAATATAATGAAAGGTTGGCATGTACTCACGAGCATGTCTGATAGGAGACGAGGCATGTAAAGCAGTCGCAGAATGGAGTAGAACAACTTTCCTAAAAAGATAACAAGAAGTATTTGGAGCACCATGGTTTCATACGAAGATGATATGTAAAGTCCTAAGATGCGGCACATTACATCCGTACTATCATCGCTTGGCGGCATTGCTTTTGAACAAAGGGTTAAAATCAATATTTCTACGTTTATTTCAAGATTTTTCAAGGAGACAATTAAGAAGTTTTGCTTTTGTGGGTTTTATCTCTCTCTCTCTTCTTTCTTCTTTATATTTTTCTTATGTTAATTCAATTCACCCCTTTTCTAAGTTTGGGGAGGAGAATAACCTACCTCACTATAAAATTATCTGCATTTGTGGTTGTTCAATTTGGACTACTAACAAATCATACATTTTACTGTTTTCAGTTCCTTATATTTCTACAAAAATGAAGGGATGGATAGAGTTTCTCAAAGGGAACCGTTCGATAGCAACAGGTCCTTGAAAAAATAGAAATGATCTTGTTTTTGCTTTTACCTCGTGGGTTGAAAGTATATAAGAACATCATGTGGTCAGGAAGCATTTTAATTAGCACATATATCCGTTACTTTGCCAAATTTAGCTACTCATGTTTAGAAGACTGAAAACGTAATAAGCTGTTTCGTTATTGCGTTTTGAGCAATTAAAATATAATGTACTTTCATTTTTGCTCTTTTCTCTTTTTGTCAGTAGTATTACAAAAAGAGAAGTCTGTATCTCGCAATATGTACTATGGTCTATGGACCCCATTGACTTGGAACATAAAATTTGTAACAATCAATTTCATTTCTAAGAATATTATATGCAAATGTAGTCCTTGGCATGAAACTAACAATATAAGATGAGATAATAGAGTAGCAGCAGCCATAGAGAAGCATTCTGCTAAATTGAA
This sequence comes from Rhynchospora tenuis, assembly GCA_027725995.1. Lineage (NCBI taxonomy): Eukaryota > Viridiplantae > Streptophyta > Magnoliopsida > Poales > Cyperaceae > Rhynchospora > Rhynchospora tenuis. The sequence goes on along the minus strand of CM050889.1, from coordinate 69,127,520 downwards.
TAGCTAATTGTATTCTAAAAAATAACAATACAAACTGATTCATAATAAAAACTAACAATACAAATTGAATAGCTAATTGGTAATAGAGTAGTAGCAGCCATAGAGAAGCATTCTGCTAAATTGAATAGCTAATTGTATTCTAAAAAATAACAATACAAACTGATTCATAATAAAGAACCGATTTGTCTAGAGGCATTCGCAATACAAACTTTTTCAATCAAACTATGGCCTTGATTGAAATCACATTTTTTTTTCTTTTAAACACGGGATTTCATTTCATTAGACATTTTTTTTTTTTATCAAAATCAAAGGTTTTGATGCCATTTTATAAGAACTTCAATATTATTGACCCAACGAAATTGTGAGAAATTAATTTTAATGAAATGAAATGAAATTTAGCATAAAAACCATTTTGATCATAGCCATAATTAAGAAAAAGAAGGTTAACCATAGTAGTAGAAGAACTAAAAAAGTACGGCCCATCTTATATAAAGGGCCTTTATTTAATTTACTTGATCTGTTGCACCAATTACATTTAAAGCTAATAAATGTTCTTTCTGAAATAAAAAATTATCATTAAATCAAATTTTTAATCAATTTTTGAGAACCAAGTGTAATTGGCCAATTAAAATGAATTGTATTGACTTTCAAACTCGGTTGATATATACATATATTAATATAATAGTATCATTATTCATTACATATAAATTATCAATATATCATTACATATAAATAATAAAAAATATAACTAAAAAAGATGAACATTTTGCAAGAAAAAAATTATTATGGAAATTAAATGAGTTATTGGGAATGATAAATAAAAAGGAATAAATTGAATGAGATACTGCTGGAATGGAATTAAAGGGAAAGCGTTTACAAATAAATTTCAAAAGGAAGCAATCGTGCTGCAATTGAAAGGACAGAATCTAAAGATCATTTTACAACGGATATGGATTAGATTTAGATTTTAGATAACCCCAATTTAACATTTCTGGAAAACAAAATCACATCACATCTAGAATTAATAAAAAAAAAAAAAAAAGCAGATCACATCCCCTTGTGTTGTCTTGTCTATTTTGAAACCAGAGTTGTCTTGCCTGGACAATCGGACAAATTCTTCAAACAAAAAAAAAGGGGGCCATTTTGGTAAACTTTTCTGAACCCCTACACCGCAAGTCAGAAGTCAGAACTAAGTAATCCTTAAAGGAGGTATGTGGTGGGTCCTACCGTCAGTGTATATGGCGCGCTTTAAAGTTGGGCTTCTCGTACGACTGGTCTACGCAATTCGGGGATACGGATCCTTCTTCACCAAGGTGACCGCACTGAAGGAATTAATTTACAGATTATTCCTCAAACATTCCATTTATTATGAAAATATATCGAGTTAGTGGATCAACTGCCTGCAAAATCAAATCTGCATTCTGCAATCCACAAGCGATAATTTCGGACCTAGAAATAATAATCTTTTTTTGGAGGATCATTCTTCATAGTTGTGGCTCGAGATCACTTTCCCTCTCAAAACAAAAGCCTCTCTCTCTCTCTCTGGTTTTCTAAAAACCTTCTCGCTCGATTCGATTCAATCTCGTCATTCGAAGATTAATCTTTGCGAAGTCGCATGGCGCACCAACTGACTTCGGGGGCAGTGTCAATGATATCAGAAGGAGGCGGCGATGGGATGCAACCGGTGCTTCAGATCAGCGATGTGAGGCAAGTGAGCACCGCGCAAAACACCACTGAGAGGTATCGGATGCTACTGTCCGATGGGACCCACACGCAGCAGGCTATGCTTGCCACGAAGTTGAACTCTCTTGTCAAGGAAGGGAATCTCCAAGCCGGGTCCATCGTGCAGTTGAACGAGTATACTTGTAATGAGATTCAAGGAAGGAGGTATTATATTTCCCAAATGGGGTCTAGTTTATTATTCCAAAAGATTGGTTCTCGTTCTTTTTTTTTTTTTTTTTTTTTTTGTAAAACATATAAATATTTAGACTTAGTTAGTTCTGTGTAAAATCCTGAGGCTTAAAGTGGTGATGTCATGGCTTATTTTCGTAGGATGAAATGATGGATATTACTGACTTGCTCTATTAACTTTTTTTTTTTTTTAGTTTTACATTATGACTTTTAAATATTGATCAAGTTGGTGATCTTACACGATTTTAATTTTTGTTCAATTATAACCCAGGATAATAATTGTGATCCAGTTACAAGTTCTACAAAGCAAACGTGAGATTATAGAAACACCTAGGATGTATGAGATTGGAACCAGTCCTTCCCTTGCTAACAATCCTAACACTAGCACCAGTGCGAAAACTGCCCAAACTCCCCAAACTGGACCCTTAATTAACCCGAGACAGCAGCCTCCTTCCAACAATCCCTCTTACAATGCAAACATAGGTGTCACAAACATGCTGAATCAACCCAATTTTCAAATACCAAAACCTCGTAGCCCGAACCTGAGTCCAAGTACACATTCTAACAATTCATTGTACAATGCAAGTATGGCTGTCCAAAACATGATGATCCAACCCAATTTTCAAAGCATGAATCTTGAAAGCTCGAACCTGAACCAAAATTTTCAATTTCGCCCTCCAGTGAGTACAATATCGAGCAGCAACACCTATTCCAGGCCTGCTCAACAGCCCCCATTCCAGCAATTACCACCACCTCCTTTGTATGTTAACGGGGGACCCATAGCAAAAAATGAAGCACAGGCAGTTATCTTCCCAATTTCAAGACTGAACCCGTTCCAAGGCCGCTGGACTATTAAAGCTAGGGTTAGTTTCAAAGGCGAGTTAAGGAGTTATAACAACACTAAAGGAGATGGGAAGGTCTTCTCTTTTGATTTGATAGATTCAGAAGGAGGCCAGATTCGTGTAACATGCTTCAACAATGTCGCTGAACATTTCTATCCCAAAATTGAGTTTGGCAAAGTGTACTTGATATCTAAAGGATCGATCAAGCAGGCTAACAAGAAGTTCAATCCACTAAATCGTGAGTATGAGATGAACTTAGAATCTGGGTCCATGGTTGAATTATGTGAAGATGACAGCACAATCCCTGGAGTTACTTTCTGTTTTTGTCAAATAAGTGACATTGAGTCATTGCCGAGTGATACGATTTTGGATGTGATTGGTGTGGTGACTTCCATCAGCACTGCAAGTACGGTGATGAAGAGAAATGGTTCAGAAACCATGAAGCGTATGCTACAGCTCAAGGATATGTCTGGTCGGAGCGTGGAGCTGACTCTGTGGGGTAATTTTGTGAGTTCTGAGGGACAGCAGCTACAGACCATGTGTGATTCTGGTCAATTTCCCATCCTGGCTGTTAAAGGGGCCAGGGTCTATGACTTCAATGGTAAATCTGTTAGCAGCATACCTGGTAGCCAGCTGTTTGTCGAACCTGATTGTGTGGAGACACGACGACTAAGAGACTGGTACAATGAGGAAGGGAAGAATGCCTCAGCTGTGTCCATTTCTTTTCAAACAGGTACGCAAGCTGGTCGGGCTGACAATAGAAAGACTTGTAGTCAGATCAAGGATGAGGGTTTGGGCCATGGAGAAAAGTCCGATTGGATAAGCATTAAAGGCATTACATTATTTAAGGTTCCTAGCTTTACGTATACTGCGTGTCCTCTGATGATCAATGATAGGCAGTGTAATAAGAAGGTGACTAATAATGGGGATGGTACTTGGAGATGCGACAGGTGTGATCAGAATTTCCCAGACTGTGACTACAGGTATATGCAGTCTGGTAGTTGCATAGCTTATAAAACCATAACAATGTTTTGATTAGGCACACATCAATGTGAGTGTTTCTATTTCATTACAGACTCCAGAATTTCTGGCTCAGGGTTATGCTCTAAATGCTTTAATATATATAGAAAAATATTGTATGTTATTTTATTGGTGGACACTTTGCTATATTAAACTTTTGACATCCACATGTAAAGAAAAGGGAATACTACCATGAAAATGTTTTGGTTTTACAAAATTTGATTCGCTGTGACTTTTTAATAATATAATGGTTTTCAAATAATCTGTGATGCAATTTTATTCCTGTACCATTTAGGAATTTATTGATGATGTCAGATCGGTGGCATGTTCATATGCATTTTGCCCTGGATAGGTGGCACAGTAGTCCATCGAGGTGGAACAGTAATGCAGCTAGAAACCAATACTCTGACTTAAATAGCCATTAAGAAAACTCTTACTTTACAGGTACCTGATTAACTTTGACATCCAGGACCACACTGGTGTGGTACGTGTGACTGCATTTCAAGAGGCTGGGGAACAAATAATGGGTATGCCGGCTAAAGATCTCCACCAAATAAAATATGAAGACAATGATGAGAAATTCTCAGAAATCATTCGAAGTGTGCTTTTCAAGAAATTTATCTTCAAATTGAGAGTGAAGGAAGAGAGTTATGGGCAGGTGCAACAGGTAAAGATTACTGTTGTTAGTGCTGAAAAGGTGGACCCATCCACAGAGAGCAAATATTTACTGGACCAGATTGATAAAATGCTGTTGGAAGATCAAAGACCTAATCAAAACCTGTACCCAAACACCGCACCAGGTAACGGGAATGATCGGCCAAATTTGTACATGGGGGCCAGGGATCAACAAATGCCACTTTGTACTGGTTGTGGGTCCAGTGGACACTATGTGTTAAATTGTCCTATGAGTATGAACAGACAAGTTGGGGGTGCTGGTGGAGGTTTTGCAAATAGGCCCCTCAATAATATGAGAGTCGGTGGTTTGGGTGGTACAGATACAGGTTCGGGTAATGATAGGAATGTGTGCTTCTAGTGTCAGCGGCCAGGTCACTGGGCAAGAGATTGCCCCAATGTTGCAGCTGGCTTTGGTGGTGGCGCAGCGTATGGTACTGGCAATGTACAAAGTAGGCACAATAATAACCAGTATGGTGATACCTACTGACTTGTGTATATTCTGTATTTGGTAAAAATCACCGCTTTGTCAATCTTTATTTGTGCTATTTTTGATGGCGGCAAACTATAGTTAAACTTGTGGCATTTTTGCAATACTGGTTGTGTGAGTGGGGGTGCAACTGAACTGGGATAAACGTGTTCTTTTGGTTATAAGATGTTTTTTTAGTTAATACTCTATTTTTTGTTGATAGTTTTATTTTGTACGGCGTTACTTTTGTTCCTGTTTTAAATGGTAGGCTTTTGACCTTATTCTTTCTATGTAACTTAGACATGTAAGGTTCTCAATTTTCATTGTTATTTAGACTTGGTTGTAAGATTTTTCAAGGAGACAATCAAGAAGTTTCTACTTTGTGGGTTTTATCTCTCTCTCTCTCTCTCTCTTTTCTTTCTTCAATTCGCCCCTTTTCTAAGTTTGGGGAGGAGAATAACCTACGTCATTATAGAATTATCTGCATTTGTGGTTGTTCAATTTGGCCTACTAACAAATCATACATATTACTGTTTTCAGTTCCTCATGTTTCTACAAATTGAAGGGATGGATAGAGTTTCTCAAAGGGAACCGTTCGATAGCAACAGGTCCTTGAAAAAATAGAAATGATATTGTTTTTGTTTTTACCTCGCGGGTTGAAAGTATAAGAACATCATGTGGTCAGGAAGCATTTTAATTAGAACATATATCCGTTACATCCTTTGCCAAATTTAGCTGCTAGTGTTAGTAGACTGAAAGTGTAATAAGCTGCTTCGTTATTCCGTTTTGGGCAATTAGAATAAAATGTACTTACATTTTTTGCTCTGCTCTTTTTGTCAGTAGTATTACAAAAAAAAGAAGTCTGTATCTTGCAATACGTACTATGGTCTATGGACCCAATTGACTTGGAACATAAATTTTGTAACAATGAATTTCACTTCTAAGAATATAATATGGAAATGTAGTCCTTGGCATGAAACTATATCGAAATTTTTAATAACGGAAAAAATGGAACAAGAATTTTAAATGTAGTAAAGGTGTTGTATTTTTTTCAGAATACGTAACGCTATTGTGCCGTTCTGAATGCCGCAATAGTGAAGGCCTTATTGCGCCCTTTAGAACTGCGCAATAGGAGAAAAATGACAAACTCTGGCGCGTGGTCATGATTCTTTATTTTTGTTTGATTTTTCGGTAGTCGAGGTAAGTGTTTAAGTGAGAGAGAGAGAGGAGAGTTGCTATTTGTTAGGCATATCGAAACAGTTTTAAATACAGAGGCGTTATAAGGCATTAAAGTCACCAACTATTGCCTTTGTGGGCCATATCGAAACAGTTTTAAATTATTAAAGTTCGTACATTCCAACTTTGCACACACTGGCTAAAGCTTGGTGTCGTCTTCTGGATTTGATCAGATTTGCTACGTCCTTCTAAAAGCAGGATATTTTTTTTTTTACTTAGCCATTGAACTTCTGGATTAGTACAATAAAAGTGATACAACGGTTAATTTGAACAGAAATTTTAAAATATGTACTAGTACTAAATACGATACTAACTAATTAGTACAATACAAGTGATATGTGTTTTGTAGTACAAATTTGATTTCAAAGCCCAAACATTTTAATTAAGATTGAAAAGTTAGGAAAAAAAAGTGCCTACGAGCCAACAAATAAAAAAAGTTGTAATTGAACATTTTTATTTTTAGTTTTTTCTCGGAAAAATAAATATTGAATGAGAAAAATTACATGGAATCTTTATTTTCCGAATTCATTCTGATGGCATTTTATAAAAGTAAGTATTCTATGAATTATTTAGCCCTTACCAACATTAATTATAACTTTACTTTTCTTTAACATTTTTAATTTTTGGAAATCAAAATAAAAATATTCATTTAAAACTCAAATTGGTTTCAGCTGAATCTTTTCAAAAAGAAAGTCGCGAGTTAAGGGAAGAGTTAAAATTAAAAAAAGTTGATTACGGAATTTAGAACCTGTGGGCTCTGGATGTCAAACAAAATTCATAATAAATAAAATACCTATTTATAACAAAGAAATTTAAGTTGATGTAAATGGAAATAAATATATTTATATATTTTAAACTATATTTAAAGATGAAAATAATTATAATTTTCAAATAAAAAGATTGAAATGATCTTTAACATTAGTCTTAAAATTATTGGTTAATATAGTTTTAAAATTATATTTATTATTGCTTAAAACTAAAAAAAAATATTTTGGCTGATTTCAAACTTAAATGATCATGATTTTGTAGATATGCAAGGTTAGAAATTTTTTTTACATATATATCAATTATAACCCGTTAAATATAAAATAACCAAATGGACAAATTAAAATAGACTTTACCCAAGTTATACTAAAACTTGCCACAGAGAATCAAATAGCTTGGTAAAAGGAAGCCTAGACTCCTAGGACATGTAGCTAACAACTATGTCCTTGGTTTTCACTCGGCCAAAAAACGAAAAGAAATGAGAAAATTAGAAACCAGACACAATACCGCTACCTGTCTGGCTACGTCTTTGTAATTTTTCTTATTGCGCCGTTCGAAATGGCGCAATAGGCCTTCACTATTGCGGCATCAAAATGGCACAATAACGTTGCGTGTTCTGAAAAAAATGCAACACCTTTCCTCCTATTAAAATTGTTGAGCCATTTTTTCTCTTATTAAAAATTTCGGGAAACTATAAGATGAGATAATTGGTAATAGTATTGTAGCAGCCATAGAGAAGAAGCATCTGCTAAATTATATTCTAACAATACAAGGCACTGATTCATAAAGAACCAATTTGTCTAGAGGCAGAGAATCAATAGCCAAGATGGATATTTCTTCATAATACATCCATATTGTTTTGTTTCTCAGTTTTGTGATATCTTTCTATTTTCATTTTCATCGTGCCTTCGTTTCTCTTTTGTGTTGCAAGCATAATAACCTATTTATAATGAACTATTATAATTTTGATATGTCAAATTTCGAGTGAGTTTCTGTTCGATCGATTAGCCCCTAGTATCAATAAAGTTAAGACCCCGATGGGCCACTAGAGAACAAAGAAGTTATCGATTATAGCAGAAGAACTTAGAAAGTACGGCCCATCTTAAATAAAAGGTCGTTATTTAAGTTACTTGATCTATTAAACAAATTACATATGAAACTAATAAATGTTTTTTCTGAAATAATCAAATAATTTTCTATCATTAAATCAAAATTTTAATCAATTTTTTATGAGAACCAAGTGTGATTGGCCAATTACAATGATTTGTATCAACATTCAAAATCGATTGAAATATATATATTTATATCATTGCATATAAATGATCAAGCTAGGATGGAACTCAAACAGCTGATCATTTTGCAAGAAAAAAAGATTTAATTATAGAAACAAAATGAGTTATTGTGAATGAAAAATAAAGGAATAAATTAAATGAGATACTGCACTGGAATGGAATTAAAGGGAAAGCGTTTACAAATAAATTTCAAAAGGAAGAAATCGTGCTGCAATTGAAAGGACGGAATCTAAAGATCATTTTGCAACGAATAGTTAAAAAATTGTGATTTAAATGAGATATATGCAATTACTACCGTTTCTGATCCTATTAGGCACCCAGATACGGATTAGATTTAGATTTAAATTTAACATTTCTGGAAAACAAAATCACATCACATCTACAATAAAACAAATAAAAAAAATCAAATCACATCCCCTCGTGTGGTCTCGTCTATTTTGAAACCAGAGTTGTCTTGCCTGGAGCCCTGGACAATCGGACAAATTCTTCTTCTTCAAAAAAAAAAAAGGGCCATTTTTGGTCAACTTTTCTGAACCCGATAGTCCATACACTGCAAGTGCAAGTCCCAACTAAGTAATCCTTGCAAGAGGTACGTGGTAGGGCCTACTGACTACTGTCAGTGTCTATCGCAAGTCAGCCTGCCGACGGTATGTCGTTTACCGTTTTTCGTGGACGTTCCGTCCAAACGGAACGGTAAATGGTATAAACTTTCATTTCGTTCCAGAAGAACGGTAAACGGAATAGGAGAGCATACCGTTGCCGAAACGGAACGGGTCATTTCGCTTCCGTTTTGACGTTTTATACAGTTATTAATGTAAAAACATGTTGTTCCGTTTTGTTCCGTCCAAATGGATCGAATAACGGAATGAAATGATATTTCGTTTTTCCAAACGGAACGAAAAACAGAATGGAATGGCCATACCATTTTCGGAACGAAATGGCCCATTCCGTTGCTGTTGTAAACGTTAAACAGCCCTAATCGCAAGCTTTAAAGTTGTGCTTCTAGTACCACAGGTCTACGCAATTCAAGTATCGGGATCCTTTCAGCAAGGTGGCCGCACCAATGAATTAATTTACAAATTATTCCCCAAACATTCCATTTACGATGAAAAGATATCAGTTAGTGGAATTAATTTACAAATTAATATTCCTCAAACATTCATCAGTTAGTGGAATTAATTTACAAATTAATATTCCTCAAACATTCCATTTACGATGAGAAGATATCAGTTTCCCTATGGGATTTAATCAAAAACAAAAAAAAGTTAGTGGATCAACGAGGACTCGCATCCTCAGCAGTCAAAAAAAGGACGGCTGGGAGCTGTCCTTCTCTTCTTTTTAATATTTAAAAATTTTAAAATTCAAAAGTCGAATACAAACCGTTGATCTTTTCTAATTTAACGGACGATGCGTTTTCATATAAGTTTTATAAAATTTGGAATTGATTTGATACTTGATTTAAGTGCTCAACAAATGAACGTATTAGAATTAATCAAACCAGTTTCGTTCATTTGTTGAGCACTTAATTAAGTATCAAATTAACTCTAAATTTTATAAAACTTATATGAAAATGCATCGCCCGTTAAATTCAATAAGATCAACGGTTTGGATTCAACATTTAAATTTTAAAATTTATAAATATTAAAAAAAAGGACTGCTTGCTTGGAGCAGTCCTTTTTATGACTGCTGAGGATGCCGTTCCTTGGATCAACTGCCTGCAAATCTGAAACACACTGACAAGGGAGATAATTTGGGGTTTTTTCTAGAAGGGCTTAAATTTCTTTCGAAATATCCAAAAGGACTCTGGACATTAAAATTATCCAAAAGGACTAACGGTCCACCGTGTCGCTATGCACCTATATCTTTTGTTTTTTCAAATTTAACGTCTCTGGGATTTGCGGAGACAAAATCAGTATAGGGCTCGTTTGGATGGCACCGGAATAGCTTAATCCTGAGAATAGCTTAATCCCGGACTAAAAATTTCATCCAAACGGAAGTGGACTAAGTTCGGAATAGCTAATTCCAAGAATAACACAATTTCCAACGACACTCTTCCCAACAACATTTTTCTCTCTACTTTTCACACTTCCCAACGCTATTCCTAAACTCACCATCCAAACAACATTCTTAGTTCCGGAATAGTACTCTTCCTACTAGTCCCGTGAATAGTATTTTTTCTCAAATTTAGTCCCAAATTAGCTATTCCCTATGTTGCACGGATTCGGGTTCGAGTACCGTACCCGGTACGATTCGGGTACGACGGTACGAAAATTTTCAAAAATCTCCGATACGGGTACGACGAATATATATTATATTTTTAAAATTATTTAAATTATATTATTATTGAAAATTTTTATGCCATTTAATTTTACATATTTTTGTGAGAATGTGTATAAAATTTGATGGCAAAATAAATTTTTAAAGGGCTTCAAATAATTTAGTAAGTCTGAAATGTACAGAAATGGACTTGTCCCTTGTGAGGAAATGGAGAGTACAAAGAGGAGAGGAGTGAATGTTGTCCGGTTTAGTGGAAAATTGGGAATTTTTTCTTAATAATCCTAAATTAAAATGGAAATCTCACTTCCGGCCTAACGCTACTAAATAATATCACAAGTGGCCTAAATCTGGCCGCCACTTCAGTTGGCGGCCTGGTTTGCCACCTGGACGCGCCACGCGGGACGCCACCTCAGCAAGGTCTGAAAATATGAATTTTTTTCTTCCTTGGCCGCCATTTGAGATGGCGGCCAGCATTTTCTGCGCACTGTTTCGTATTTTAAGTGTATCTTTCTCATACGATGTCCGATTTGGATGATTCGAATTGCGTTGGAAACTTAAAAAAGAGATCTATAACTTTTATGTTTTGAGTATCTTTCAATTTGAAATTTATAATAATCAAAACTTTAAGTAAACATGAGACGTACGTTCTCTCCAACACTTACAACCACTTTTCAATCATCATTCATTACGAATTGGAAGATTCTCAAAATATAAGAGTTGTAGACATTTTTATTAAGATTTTAACAAAATTTGAATCATATTAATCGAGTATAGTATGAGAAAAATACACTTAAAATAAGAATACAATACGTGATAGATTGAAAACAATGAATAATTCAATTGAAATACAATACATAATCTACAAATAGTCTTATTCCAATTTAGATAATTAGTATCTAAATAAAAAATATAATAATTTTTTATAATACATATATAATATTCATATATATCTGAGATCTGTGCCATAGACCAGACCAAAAGAATCCATTTTCTTGCACTTAACATTGGATATGTCGCACAGTTTTTCTCATGCTGAAAATGACTTTCTTGGTGTTTTTTTTACAACCTATTGTGTAAAACGGCTTATCCAAAAATTTTAAAAATTTAGGATATGAAAATAGATATGCCAATGTTCATTATGTAATTTTTTGAGATTTGTTTGACTTGTCCTTCTTGGTTTTCTAGTGCCAAACTTTTGCTACCTACTATAGTTTTTTCGTCTGAAAATGAACTATTTAGGTGTATTGTGCAATTTATTGTGATGCAACGATTTATTAAAAAAATTTCAAATTTTAGTATATGAAAATAGGTATACCAATGTGCATTACGTATGTTTTTTTAGATTGTTTCGAAATTTACTTCTCGGTTTTCTAGCGCCTTACTTTTGTTACCTAGCACTGTTTTTTCATTTGAAAATGAACTGTCTTGGTGTATTGTGTAATTTATTATGAAAAAATGGCTTGATAAAAAATTTCCGAATTTTAGTATATGAAAATATGTATGCCATGTACATTGTATAAGTTTTTGAGATTTTTTATAACCTTCCTTTTCGTTTATCTAGAGCCCAACATTTGGTACCCAACACAGTTTTTTTTTCGTTTGAAAATGAACTATCTTGGTGTATTGTGTAATTTATTGTGATAAAATGACTTGTTCAAAAAATTTCAAATTTTAGTATATAAAAATATGTATGTAAATGTGCATTGTATAAGTTTTTGAGATTTTTTAAAATCTTCCTTCTCGATTTTCTAGAGTCCAACATTTGATACCCAACATAGTTTTTCGTTTGAAAATGAACTATCTTAGCGTTTTCTGCAATTTATTTTGATAAAATGGCTTGTCCAAAATTTTTAAAATTTTAGTATATGAATTAAATTATGTCAATGTGCATTGTATAAATTATTTAGATTTATACAATGAACTACCATCCTTCTCGTTTTTCTAGAGCCCAACATTTACTCAACACAGTTTTTTCGTTTGAAAATGAACTATCTTGGTGTATTGTGTAATTTATTGTGATAAAATGGCTTGACCAAAAATTTTCAAATTTTAGTATATGAAATACGTATGCGAATGTGAATTGTATAAGTTTTTGAGATTTTTTTTAAATCTTCCTTCTTGGTTTTCTAGAGCCCAACATTCGGTAACCAACACAGTTTTTTCGTTTGAAAATGAACTATCCTGGTGTATTGTGCAATTTATTTTGACAAAATGGCTTGTCCAAAGTTTTTGAAATTTTAGGATATAAAAATATGTATGTCAATATGCATTGTATAAGTTCTTTAGATTTTTTTTTTTTAACTTTCCTTCTCGGTTTTCTAACGCCCAACATTCGGAATCCAGCATAGTTTTTGTATGAAAATAAATTATCTTAGTGTTTTGTAAAATTTATTTTGATAAAATGGCTTGTCCAAAAATTTTATGTACCTACTTATTGTTATTTGATGGTTGTTTATAGTTGAAATTTTTTTTATTGTCACATCCTGAGTCACTTTTGGGATATATTAAGAGTGTCACATGGTTGTTTGTTTCATTCTTTTTTTTATCAAATTATTTTCCAAGGATCATATTTTTTTTTATCTCTTCATTTTTCCTATTTGTCACCATATAGCATTTCCATTTGAAATTTTATTATAGCTACCATCCTAATGAAGTTGATTTCTGATGAACATGAAAATGACATAGTATTTGTGTCCGGTTAAGCCTAATTATTTCCCTAATTTGTGCCTTTTTCATGTTCATTTTTCTTAATTTTTCCCATTTCGCACGAAAGACAGAGATACTGTTGTTTTGCTGTTTTTGTTGCATTTCAGGTCAAAGAGTGCACCCGCATCTCAGGGCGCATCCTGGCACAGAGTTGGAAGCTATATTGTCTCAAGAATGCAGGTCAAAGAGTGCACCCGCATCTCAGGGTGTATCCTGGCGCAGATTTGGAAACAGATTCAGCTCTTCATGTCTCAAGCGACAGCTAGCTCTCCCTGATCCGATTTCTTTTATTGCAAGGCTGAAAATGAAAAAGGTTTGAAGTCCTCCAGGCTGAAGAAGAGAAATCCAAGGAGGAAATTAAGGAAAATTAAAGAAGGCTAGCAATAAAAGGAATTGAGGCTGCTGTCCAGAATATCTCTCTCCATTCCACATTTCAGATCCAACTTTCTTCCTCTCTCTCTGGTGGACGAATTTTGACCTAGGGCTTCGGCCCTGGTCTCTCTTGTGGCGGCGGCTACCTCTCTCTTGGTGACAGCAAGGAGGAAAAGGAGCTGCAACACTCAATCCTACAGATGAAAGCCAAGAAGATTGGTTGCATCTTTATCTTTTTATCTCTTGTGATGTTTATGTTCAAACTTGTTGTTTTGTTTTATTTCTGTTCCATGAGTAGCTAAGATAATTTAGGATTATGATGTAGCTCTTATTCTTGCTTAGATTAATGTAGTATTTACTTTAGTTATTATGGGATTTGTTGTGAATTCTTCCTATCCATAAAAATATTTTCATTACATGTGTTTTTAACAAATTCTCGCCCGCTTGAGATTTGTTTGTAGGAAGTTAATATGAGTAGCTAGACACAAGGGTGTAATTGATTCTCCTAATTTTCCAGCAATCCGCTTAAACTATTTATTTGTGGTTTGGGTAGCCAGATTCAAAGGGACTTTAGGATAGATTATTACCAAACGGTCCGCTTATATTAATGGAATACAAACTTAAATCAAGTAGCCAGGCACAAAAGGATTGCATAAAGTGCATGTGTTGAAAACCTATAATTCTAAGTAAATTGTTGCATTAACCTAAGTAGAGTATAGTAGTAAAATCATAATCCTAACAAAAAATATTATAGTTTCTGTTTTTCTGTTAAGAGTGCACTTGCATCGTAGGCTGCATCCCTGGTCGCACTCAGTCCAGTGCGACTGCATACCATACTGCATTAGCATTTGCATTATTTACTTTTTTTGTTTTATCCTTGTAGTTTAAACACCATTCCGTTTACTTGCCAGGTCTAGATTACCCAAAGTTGTTAGTCCGGTAATTTCAAATCACCTCCCTGTGAGATCGACCCCTAAGTACTACACGGTTGGATAGTGCGCTTGCATTTCGACCAACTAGGGTTAGGGTATTTTTATTAGTTTTGTGTTACCCTAAAAGCGACACACCAATTTCCAATCCTTGATTTTCCTTTTGAATACATATTTTGAACGTTTGCTCTATTACATAACTTGGTCAGGACTCATGTGAAACTTATATTATCCACATAATATAAGTTAATCATGTCATAATATATACATATTAATAAACTTACAGAGGGGCGCATGGCAAGGGATTAAAGTAAAAATTGGAAATAACACCAGTGACCGAGAGATGATTGGTTCCAACTCACACATAAATTAAATTAGCCAAATGAAAACAAAAAGTAAAAATGTCGATTGATGAAACAAATAGAAACAAATACCGAACCAAAATTTCCACGGTTGTTACACCAGGCCAAAGAACATTTAATTCAATATATTACAAATATTTTTGGTTGGAAAAGAAGCATGATTTATATCTAGACTATTACAGTAAGCCTGGTTTCAAACTAAATAAAATTGAATACAAAAAATGACTCACACACTCTTTATCACAGAAATAAATTAATTAAACCTATAAAAGCAACGAAATGTTATAAGTATGTACATCAAATTTTGGGACAAGCAATTTTATCAACACAAATTTCACAAAACATTAAGATAGTTCATTTTCATACAAAAACTATGATGGGTCCCGAATGTTGGGCATTAGAAAATCGAAAACGAAGGTTAAAAAAATCTAAATACTTTATACAATGCACATTGACATACTTTTTTTTAATATCCTAAAATTTCAAAAATTTTGAACAAGCCATTTTATCAAAATAAATTGCAGAAAATACTAAGATAGTTCATTTTCAAACGAAAAAACTGTGTTGGGTATCAAATGTTGGACTCTAGAAAACCGAGAAGGAAGATTTTAAAAAATCTCAAAAATATATACAATGCACATTTACATACATATTTTTATATACTAAAATTTAAAATTTTTTGGACAAGTTATTTTATCACAATAAATTACACAATACACCAAGATAGTTCATTTTCAAACGAAAAAAACTGTGTTGGGTACCAAATGTTGGGCTCTAGATAAACGAAAAGGAAGGTTCTAAAAAATCTCAAAAACTTATACAATGTACATTGGCATACATATTTTCATATACTAAAATTCGGAAATTTTTATCAAGCCATTTTTTCATAATAAATTACACAATACACCAAGACAGTTCATTTTCAAATGAAAAAACAGTGCTAGGTAACAAAAGTAAGGCGCTAGAAAACCGAGAAGTAAATTTCGAAACAATCTAAAAAAACATACGTAATGCACATTGGTATACCTATTTTCATATACTAAAATTTGAAATTTTTTTAATAAATCGTTGCATCACAATAAATTGCACAATACACCTAAATAGTTCATTTTCAGACGAAAAAACTATAGTAGGTAACAAAAGTTTGGCACTAGAAAACCAAGAAGGACAAGTCAAACAAATCTCAAAAAATTACATAATGAACATTGGCATATCTATTTTCATATCCTAAATTTTTAAAATTTTTGGATAAGCCGTTTTACACAATAAGTTGCAAAAAAACAACAAGAAAGTCATTTTCAGCATGAGAAAAACTGTGCGACATATCCAATGTTAAGTGCAAGAAAATGGATTCTTTTGGTTTGGTCTATGGCGCAGATCTCAGATATATATGAATATTATATATGTATTATAAAAAAATTATTATATTTTTTTATTTAGATACTAATTATCTAAATTGGAATAAGACTATTTGTAGATTATGTATTGTATTTCAATTGAATTATTCATTGTTTTCAATCTATCACGTATTGTATTCTTATTTTAAGTGTATTTTTCTCATACTATACTCCATTAATATGATTCAAATTTTGTTAAAATCTTAATAAAAATGTCTACAACTCTTATATTTTGAGAATCTTCCAATTCGTAATGAATGATGATTGAAAAGTGGTTGTAAGTATTGGAGAGAACGTACGTCTCATGTTTACTTAAAGTTTTGATTATTATAAATTTCAAATTGAAAGATACTCAAAACATAAAAGTTATAGATCTCATTTTTAAGTTTCCAACGCAATTTGAATCATCCAAATCGGACATCGTATGAGAAAGATACACTTAAAATACGAAACAGTGCGCAGAAAATGCTGGCCGCCATCTCAAATGGCGGCCAAGGAAGAAAAAAATCCATATTTTCAGACTTTGCTGAGGTGGCGTCCCGCGTGGCGCATCCAGGTGGCAAACCAGGCCGCCAACTGAAGTGGCGGCCAGATTTAGGCCACTTGTGATATTATTTAGTAGCGTTAGGCCGGACGTGAAATTTTGATTTTAATTTAGGATTATTAAGAAAAAATTCCTCCCACAATGAGGCCTCAACCAAAATTAGTAGAATATATTAGCTGGGAGAGAGAGAGGAGATAGGAAAGGTTCATTCACTCCCGACAGAGTCCATGTGAGGTATGGTAATGCGCGTGATGATTTTCTGTGGCCGAAGTAGTGTACAATTCGAACCAAACACGTGGAGCAAGTGGGACTAGTACGCGTACCAAAACGTACCGCTGACCGTACCGGTTGGTTTGACCTAATTAAAATATTCGGTACGCCACGTGGCGTACCCGGTACGTACCGGTGCCGTACCAGAGGCGAACCGGTACCCGGTACGTACGCGAACCGGCTGTAAATTGGACGTACCAGGGTAACATAGGCTATTCCTAGCCTAATCCCAACCCATCCAAACGAGTCCATACACTAATTAAAATTAAAATTGCGTGCACTAATTAAATTACCGATTACATTCTATAAAAAATTTTACCTAAATAATTTATTTCTTAACATATAGACATAAGTCATGTACCATAAAAACTCAAATGTTAAGTAAAACAAATAATTTTTTAATTAAATTTATTGACGAACACTTCTAACTAAAAACTTGTTATCACCAATTAAATTTAATTAAACTAAAATAATTTCTTACATATTTAACACGTTGTGTCATGTCGTGTTGTGTCATTTTGTGTGTCGTGTTAGTCAATTCCTTCTCTTGATAAGACATGGCACGTTCAAAATATTCACTCGTGTCAACACGAAACGAGTTCTAACACGCATGTATTTGACATACACGACACCGCACGTATTTGTGACTCATGCACGTTATAATTTTTAGTTGATACAAATGTCTATTTTATAAAATAGTTCCTATTTAGTTGCATAATTTATAAAAAGAAATAACTTCTATTTATAGTGTATACTGTATAGTGTAGACGGTACTCCAATTAGTGCATACTAATTTTTGTTTTCTTCAATTGCAGGGACATTTAATTTGGAAAGATATAAGATAGGTGTACAGCCACATGGTGAACAATTGGCCCTTTCAGAAAATTTCAAATGTTCGGAGCCCTTCTTTATATTTCAATAGAAATTTAGGCTCTTTTAGAAAAAATCCCGATAATTTTGGACGTACAAATAATAATATTTTATTGGAGGATCATTCTGCATGATGTGGCTCGAGTTCGAAAGACGGGAAACAAAATTAATTCCCCACGATTTCTTTCCCTCTCAAAAAAACCAAAACCCCTCTCTCTCTCTCTCTCTCTCTCTCTATAGAGTATTCTCAAAACCTTTTCTCCAAATTTCAATCTCAATCTAATCATTACGACATCGCATGGCGCACCAACTGACTTCGGGTGGCGGTGGCGGTGATATCGGAAGGAGGCGTCGACGGGATGAAATTGGTGCTCCAGATCAGCGATGTAAGGCAAGTGAGCACGGTGCAGAACACCACTGAGAGGTATCGCATGCTGCTGTCGGATGGGACCCACACGCAGCAGGCTATGCTTGCCACGAAATTGAACTCACTTGTCAAGGAAGGGAATCTCCAAGCCGGGTCGATAGTGCAGTTGAACGAGTATGTTTGTAATGAGATTCAAGGAAGGACTGAAGTAGGTATTATTTTGCCCAACTGGGGTCTAGTTTATTATTCCGAAAGATTAGTTCTAGTTTCTTTGTTTTTTTTTTTTTTAATATAAAGATTTAGACTTTGTTCGTTCTGTGTAATTAAAATCCTGAGGCTTAAAGTGGTGACTGGTGATGTCATCGTTTATTTTCCTAGAATGAAATGATGGATATTACTGACTTGCTCTTAACTTTGTTTTGTTTTTGTTTTTTTTTTTGTATTTTTACATTATGACTTTTGAATCATGACAGAGTTGGTGATCTTACACGATTTTAATTTTTTTCAATTATAACCCAGGATAATAATTGTGATCCAGTTACAACTTACAAGTTCTACAAAGCAAGCGTGAGATTATAGAAACACCTAGGATGTATGAGATTGGAACCAGTCCTTCCCTTGCTAACAATCCCAACACTAGCACCAGTGCGAAAACTGCCCAAACTCCCCAAACTGGACCCTTCATTTACCCGAGACAGCACCCTCCTTCCAACAATCCCTCTTACAATGCAAACATAGGTGTCACAAACATGATGAATCAACCCAATTTTCAAATACCAAAACCTCGTAGCCCGAACCTGAATCCAAGTACACATTCTAACAATTCATTGTACCATGCTAGCATGAATGTCAGAAACATGATGAACCAACCCACTCTTCAAAGTATGAAACCAGAAAATCCGAATCTGAACCAAAGTTTCCAGTTTCATCCTACAGCGAGTACAATCTCGAGCAGCAACACCCATTCTAGGCCTGTTCAACAGCCCTCATTCCAGCAACCACAACCTCCTTTGTATGATAACGGGGAACCCATAGCAAAGAATGAAGCACGAGCAGTAATCTTCCCTATTTCAAGGCGAGTTAAGGAATTATAACAACCCAAAAGGAGATGGGAAGGTTTTCTCTTTTGATTTGCTAGATTCAAAAGGAGGCCAGATTCGCGTAACATGCTTCAACAATGTCGCCGAACATTTCTATCCCAAAATTGAGTTTGGCAAAGTGTACTTCATATCTAAAGGATCGATCAAGCAGGCTAACAAGAAGTTCCATCCACTAAATCACGAGTATGAGATGGACCTAGAATCTGGGTCCATGGTGGAACCATGTGAAGATGACAACACTATCCCTGGAGTTACTTTCAGTTTTTGTCAAATAAGTGACATTGAATCATTGCCGAGTGATACGATTTTGGATGTGATTGGTGTGGTGACTTCGATCAGCCCTGCGAGTACGGTGAGGAAGAGAAATGGTTCAGAAACCATGAAGCGTACACTACAGCTCAAGGATATGTCTGGTCGGAGCGTGGAGCTGACTCTGTGGGGTAATTTTGTGAGTTCTGAGGGACAGCAGCTACAGTCCATCTGTGATTCTGGTCAATTTCCCATCCTGGCTGTTAATGGGGCCAGGGTCTACGACTTCAACGGTAAATCTGTTAGCAGCATACCTGGTAGCGAGCTGTTTGTCGAACCTGATTGTGCGGAAACACACGACTTAGAGACTGGTACAATGAGGAAGGGAAGAGTGCCTCATGTGTCCATTTCTTTTCAAACAGGTACGCAAACTGGTCGGGCTGACAATAGAAAGACTTGTAGTCAGATCAAGGATGAGGGTTTGGGCCATGAGAAAAGTCCGGTTGGATGAGCGTTAAAGGCATTACATTATTTACGGTTGATAGCTTTACGTATACTGCATGTCCTCTGATGATCAATGATAGACAATGTAATAAGAAGGTGACTAGTCATGGATATGAGATGGTACTTGGAGATGCGACAGGTGTGATCAGAATTTCCCAGACTGTGACTGCAGGTATGTTTAATTGCTATAATGTTCATATCAGTCTGGTAGTTGCATAGCTTATAAAACCATAAGAATGTTTTGATTAGACACACACATTTTCCGCAATACAGCCAATACTCTCTGCTTTAATCCAAGTATTTCTATTTCTTTACGGGCACCAAAATAGGTTCTTCCGTATTACCATTCACTAACTCAAAAAAAATTCGGTCGAATGTGTATCTAGAACTTGAAGCTTCCTTACTGATTGCTTCCAATGGCTCAAAAAAACAATAATAATCTGTGTGGTATTAATAAAAAAAAAGATTTCCTCATAAATTTTAATAAGAAAAACGGAATTATTTTTTTTTAATAAGAAAAAAGTCCTAACGCGGTCCAAAATCACGTAAATATCCCGGGTCCTAACGCGGTCAGCGAGCGCGTTAGGAAGCCCTAACGCGTTCAACGAGCGCGTTAGGAGGGCGTACTTTCGCTACTCTGCAAAAATCTAATTTTTGTTTGTAACTATAAAATAGCCCTTTATTTAACTTAAAAAAACATAAATTTATGAAGACAAAAAAAAGGAGAGGATTAAAAAAATACACCCGTGTTTTTTTCTGTTTCCTTGTCCTATTTTCATGATTTATAAATAATTATTTCTAATTGCTGTTCATTGTGTGCAAAAAGAAAAATGTTCATTTGATTACCTTTTTAATTGGTATTCTTTAAGTTCATACCTTCTTTTAATTAAATGTTATTGCTTATTAATGTCGTTCATACGTGAGATGTTATTGCTTATTTGTTCATATTTATTTTGTAATCCAAAACCACTTTCTACATTTTCCATCAAATCAAATATTTTCTACAAAATTCTATTGTCCAATATTCCATGCACAATATAATTTACCACATATAATACACAAATATATTTTTTTTCCTAATTTTTTTATCCAATCAAAATTTTTTCCATCAAACATTTTCTACATAAATATTTTCTACAAAATTCCTACACAATTTTTTCTACACATATATCACACACAAATTTATCACAAATACAATGATAACATCCATACTTTTTTGAGTTTTTTCATACCATTTCCATGCACAAATTATTTGTACAATATTCCATGCATAATTTTTTCATTCCATTTTCACACCAATTTCCATCCTACCATTTTCATATTAATTTTCAACTATATATTTTATACATAAATAATTTCAATCACAATATACCACAATTTCCTATTGTCCATTTTACCAAAAATAACTAAAATTCCAAATTAATACCAATCAATTACAATCAATTAAGAAATAACTAAAAATCTAATTACATAACTTCATAATTTTCATACATTTTTCAATCAAATCCAATATATCAAGAAATCTAATTAAAAAACTTACATTTCGCCGGAAATCGTCGGAAATCGCCGGAAATCGCCGGACTAGCCACTGCCTCGGCGGAAATCGCCTCCTCCTCACTGGAAATCGCCTCCCTCGCCTACGCGGCACCTTCTCCTCTTCTCCTTCTCTCTTAGCCTTTCTCTATTTCTCCTCTTCTCCTACTCTCTCAGCCTCTCTCTATTTCTCTCTCACGCTCCATATTTCTTTCTCTCTCTCTTTTCCTTCTCTGTTGGAGAGGACGAACAGCGCAGCGCAGAGAAAAGAAGGCCAAACGGTCCGAATTTGAAAAAAATTCTCCTCCTAACGCGGTTGTTGACCGCGTTAGGACCCGGGCAATTTACGTAATTTTAGACCGCGTTAGGACTTTTTCCATATTAAAAAAATAATAACGTTTTTCTTATTAAAATTTCCGAAGGAAATATATTTATTATTAAATATACCTGGGTATTAACGAACAGATATTAATTTTAGTTGTTACTCACAATATTTTCTTTGTTTTTCTCATAGTTTGTGATGCAATATCTCTTCAAGAAGTCTTGCATATAACCTGTTGTCATGCATGCAATTGAAATCTTATACCTACTCTTTCATAGAAATCACATTAAAATGCTGCTTAGGCGTTAGTTTGAAGTAGGTCTTGAATGAATCGAAGATAAACGTGTAACTCACATGTTGAAAGCATGGAACAATAATAATATTATAGAAATGGACTAGCCAAAACTATTAGAGTTATGTTCTAAAAGTCAATATTTCGATGACTTGATTTTAATTTATGTTATTGATGTTATATGATCATTTATTTCTTGAGTTTATTATTGACAGATCATTCTGGTTGAGGATCTGAATTGGATCTTTGTGTCTTATTTTGTTAAATGACAATAATAAACTTAAATCGTCCATAACCTTGATAATTAACAATGAACATTAATTATCATAAAAGATTAATGTGCAAGTTAAGTGATGATTAAATTTACAAATCATATGTAATGAGTTACCAACTTAATCACATATGTGTATGTAATTGGAACATAGCATATGACTTGACGTAATGATCAAATAAATATATGGATTGTGTTATGTGTCATTATTTATTTCATATGAGTTTGATATACTAGATGGTGATTCTTATTAATTCTATTGACAGGTAGACATAAAGCTAATGCATGAAGTAAGTCTCTATTTTCTAATGCTTAGTGTAGACTTATCCAAGGCACATTTGATTTGTGCTAATCCAAGTGCTAATTCTGCGTGCAATAATACATGTTCTTAAAATTTTGTTTTGCAATACATACGGATGATAGTATGATTATTAGAGCCGATGAAACGCGACTTTTTGGAAGGTTATCCAAGACTGTTGCTAACATGATGTTAATTAAAATGCAATGCAGATGGGAGAGGAGAGGTAAATAACCCAAAGGGATTACAGTACTACAACAATTTTAAGCCCCAAGTTTATGTATGCATTCAATTATCCGCAAAATCACAACTTAATATGGTCTTTGCATTGTTAAATTTCAATCTTTTTTGCTCTTTTGAAGCACCTAACAACGTATAAAAAGTGACAATTGTAAAAGAAAAAAGCCCCAAGAGCTTATATAGAAAATTTCAAACAAATTTTATCATCACTGTTATATTATATTGATGAGGCTATTTCTATAAGAGTTGACTCTTTAGTAATGATAGAACATGATGTTAACGAATATTGCTTTTATTTTTTTTTGCTTAACTCTCGAAGTTAGGTAAAACAGTAAATATGGGATGTTCTACTCATTTGAATTAATTTTCGAAACACGGAAACAGTCGTATTTCTATCTATAATGTCTGTTCACTTAGTTTTTTAGTGGAGCCGACTGCAGTGTGGGAATCAACAATGAGAAGTTTTTTGCTGATGAGCTCTGCAATTCTGCATCAAATAAAATTAATGATGTGAAACCTAAGATTAGCACGACGAGGTTGGATGGGCTTTGTAACTCTCCCTCTTGACTCTATATATTCAAGTGAATTTCTCTTCTCCGTTATTCAATTTAGGTTCACATCAGTACAATTTTGCATCAGTTTGAAGTGCAGTTCATACTTACCAGTAAGAGTTAATTTGGCCTAATTTTCTTATGAATGAATCACAGATAAAATTTCAAAGGGTGGTCAGTACCAGATCGATAATGGTTTGGATGGAACCCTATAGGTCACAATTATAACTGAAAGTGCATTTCATCTGCTTCCTTAATCAATAAAATGTTAGTTATTGATGAAATGTTAGTTAGCCTCACTAACATTTACTTAGCAAATTCTCTTTTGAAATGTTTGTTGGGACACAATTAACTTCTTTCATATATTATTTGTTAGGATAACCGTGTGAAATAGAAACAAGATGAGAAACGTGATGTGTTCAATGCATTTGGTTTGATTGCTCTTACAAAGGGACTTAATCTTCGAATCTGTTTGGCAAAGTGAAGGTATTAATAAAGATATCAAATTGTTGTTTTATTCTTATTATTCAATTTGAAATTTTTTTTATCTTAAAAAAAATGAATATTAAGATTGTAAAGGATGTTCATTATATGGTACGCCTTCATTCCTCAGGTTTGGTGTTCGTATCAATGAAATAAATCATTTTTACTTATATCTTTTGCATTTTTTCTTTTATCGTTTATGTTCATACTTCTTTTTTTAAGTTGTTTAAAGGCAGGATATGGTTGGGTTGTGCGCTATCATATTATGCTATTCATATCATGACGAAACCAAAAAAAAAAGGACCCTAACTGAACTAACTAAATTATGATATTTAACTACTCTTCTAACGTAATATCATTGTACCGTGCATTTTTTTTTATTTGCTGTTATTTTTTAGCATTGGAGGGTAAAACACAAACTTTTTTTTTTTTAAAAAAAAGGAAAAAGCATATAGCGGCGAAGAATGTTTAGCATTGCGTACTAAAGAGATGCATTAAAAAAAAAACAGATCTTTATTTATTTCAAACACCAAATAAAATCCAATAAACAAATTAAAAACATTTATTCAAATATAAATATCACATTTTTTTAACGAAAAACTCATTATAGAAATTGTCGTCAAAGATAAGAAAGGTATGTACTTAAATTTTCATATTATTTCAAGAATCAAAAATTGATTTTTAGCCATGAAATGGCGCCGAAGCCATTTGAAAATGAAAAAGCTGCGGATGAATAGCGTATCCTAACTATTTATGAAAAAGTTCTATCATGATTAAAAGCTACAACCGAATATTGCTATCATAATCCGAACTATTTACTACTATAAAAGCATTGGGAACACATGCCGTCGACACGCACTAAACACCAAAAAATCCAGTTCATTCTAAATCTCTCTTGTGTCCCAAAACAGTTTTAATGGAGAAAGGTGAAGTAACACACAACAGGAAAAAAGGCATGCGAACGGGTGTACGTCCGAATGTCCGATGAGGAGTTCGTTCTGATTCAACTAATGAAAACCTGAGCAACCAAAACCCAACCAACCTAAGCTCGAGCAACCCATCCATTGTTGAACAAACTGAGAGTGAAAAGAATACTGCACATTTCCTCTACCTTCTACTGGAAGAATTTGTCGTGCCATATCTTCCACGGGGAGACGAAGACAATGATTTCCGAAATGAATTAAGCCCACAGAAAATCCAGCCCGAACTTCTGTGGGCTTATATGAGAAAATGTTGGCTTATTGGATCGGGTTGGATCCGGTTGCTGGTGTCGGACCCGTTACGCACTGGCTCAGTCAACTGAGTCCAGTTGACTGGGTCGAGTCAGCTGGCGTGTTGGGTTTGTTGGTGGGCTGTGTTTCTGTTGGGCTCTGTTTGTTTCGCTGTGGGCTGAGGAAAAAAAAAAAGAGAAGAGTATTAATGGGGGAATGAAAATGAGATGTTATGTTATCGTCTAGTAATGGATAAATTGTAGTAGTGGTATGTTATCGTGTAGTAATGGAAAAGTTATTGTATAGATGTTATGTTATCGTGTAGTAATAATTCATAAATTGTAGTCCCTGATAAATTATATTAGTGCTATGTTATGAACCGTGCATTAAACATATTTTCCTAGACAACACAATAAATTATATTAGTGGTATGTTATGGAAAATTACAACCCAATAAATATTAAATCATCAAACATATATCAGTACAACAACAAAACAACAACTTAATTAACTTAATTAATAAAAGCTAGCTTGGAGGTGAAGGTGGGAATCGACGAGCCGCCGGATGGTTCTCGAAGATTAATCTAACTCATGTAAAAAAAGATGGTGATTGATTAGGACTTAAATCTGTAGTCTTAGCTCATGTAAAAAAAAAAATATATCCTAGACAAAATTACTCTATTAAAAAATTTATCACAAGGAGCTGGGATTTGGTTATTTCGTGTAAATTCAATGGATTGCGATGGTTCATAATATTTAATCTAATCTTACCAATTAAGTAATACTATTCTACATATATAGAGTGGTATTAACTTGGTCACTCTCGAAATTTTTATTTCTAAGCCCATCTGAAAATTGAGTGGTATTGACGTTGCATTTGCGTGTGTTGAATGATTGCCTTTATAAAATTACAAATCTTTCTATTTACCTATCGCGAAAGTACTGCATACAATTAATTTAGTAGATATGGCAGTCGAAATTTCGTTGCGTTATATAAAATATTAAAATTTATTGTAAAAATCTTGTCAAAATTTACATACAAAAAATTTATAAGTTCAAAATTAGTAATTTCTTTCATAGAAAGTCGTTATATAAACTTGACAAAAATTTTCTACCCAAAATCTTGCTAATATTAATAATTTGTATGACTATTTTTAATTCATTTAAAAAAATTATAAGAAAAAAATAAAAACCTATTTTTGACCGCTATCCATAGCTGCCACGGGCAGTGATTTAAATAGCGGTTCCATTTTGCCAAGATCTATGCTGCTACATGAAATATGTTTATTTAGCTAGCGTTTTTTTTTGCCGATGGAGGTTCAATAGCGCCATTTTAGCAGTTATTTAGCGTTGATTACCATTAATTAGCGGAACTTAAAAAATTCTTATGGGCCAGGCCCAATACTACATGCCTCCCTCAATAAAAATCCAGGGGTGATATACACCATCCGAGATTTTTCCATCGAGCGCCATCCAACAGGCCTGGACATGCTAAAATAGCCTTTTTTCCGCGTGCTGACGTCAGCAAAATTTTTTGACCAATTTCCAAAATTTTTTTGGTGCTGATGTCATCAAATATGCTGATTTAAGGGTTTAGTTAAATGTTTTAAGAGTTGAATTAAAGTGTATAATTGTTCAGTTAGATGCACCAATAAGTTGAAATTTTAGTGTTTTGTGTTTATGTAAATACCTTAAGGCATGAACTTAAAGTATCTATGTGTTCAGTTAGTTGCAGCAGAAATTTGATTTCGTAGTTTTTGTGTTCAATTAAACTAGTTAAATAAAAAAAACAAAATGAACAGATACAACAAACATAGCGAACATTTACAGTAACAATATGAATATTTACAACAATAAACTGAACATATATACAAATTGCATGAATAAGAAGTAAATGATCATATTCAACATATATATATACAAATTTTTGCATCTAACTGAACACTTACACACTTTAATTCAACCCTTAAAACATTTAATGGAACTCTTAAATCAGCATATTTGATGACGTCAGCACCAACAAATTTTCGAAAATTGGTCAAAAATTTTTTGCTGACGTCAGCACGCGAAAAATCTGAATTTGGATGACGCTAGATGAGAAAACCATGGATGGTCAATACCAATTCTGATAAAAATCGAAAACATTTCTCCTCTCGCCTCAACAAAATCTGAAACCGCCAATTTTCTTCTCTTTTGGCGCAACACAAGTCGCATGGCATAATAGAAGAAAAAATTAGATTTCTGAAACCGCAATTGCTCTACTTTTTCTAGTTCTAGGAAGCCTCCCCCTGTCCCTTATTTGTTAGATTTCTGAAATTTTCATTTCTAGGATTCTGTATTCCAAAGGAAATTAAGAATGTTAAAACTTCAATGAAAAAAAACCAGCCCATAGAAATACATTAGTAGTAATTTTTTTTCCTTGCTTGATTTGCTAGTTAACCGCCACACACAAAAAAAAAAAAAAAAAAAAGTCACAATGTTGAACTTCCTTTTTAAATGTCGTACTTGAATTTGTTGTTTGTGGGGTCCACAACACAGCCTTTCCTGTTCGTTTGTTTAGTGATTTGAAAACCATAAAACACAATACTTTTATTATATTTTTATAGTTAGTCTTTTTATCAGCCAATATTCATTTCATTTAATTATTTGGGTGTTGTAGGTGGTTTTAATGGCAACATGTCTAAATGAAAGAAAACGCCACCGGCTTGTGAATTTGGTATTCTTCCTGAACCAAATTACAAAACCAAAATTGGCTGCAAGTTTTGTCAAATTGTGAATAATAGTGTTATTAACAAAACCAGGTTTGGTTAGGCAACCTTATTTTGAGAAATTAAATTCGATCCCGATCGATCTTTCCCTATTAAAACATTAACCATGTTATTATATTCATGTTAAAATATAGTAATATGATTTTATTTGGATTAAAATATGTATATCACGTGCATATTTTTGATCTATATATATTTCCAGAACAAAGTATGTATATAACGTACAAAACCAGCATTGGTTAGGCAACCTTATTTTGAAAAATTAAATTCGATCCCAATCTTTCCCTATTAAAACATTAACTATGTTATATTCATGTTAAAATATAGTAATATGATTTTATTTGGATTAAAGTATGTATATAATTACGTGGATATTTTGGATCTATATTTCCAGAACGCTATGATCCGATAGCGGCCGCTAAATAACCGATATCCACTATCTACTATGACACGAACATATATTTGCGATGGAACCACTATCTGCTATGTAAACCATTGGCCACGACTTTTAATATATATCTTAGATTAAGTATTGACAATTAATTCACATAATCACATCAATTAAACATCCCTTAAACAAATTAATTGAAGACTTAGGCTTCGTCAAAGGGAAGTCTGAAGAGAATTCTATCGGAAATCTCGACCCATTTTCCTCCTCCCGTGTCTTTATTTATACTATCCTCCTACCCTTTTTTTCATACTCAAATTTGGCAGAGCCAACCACCTTTCTCTATCCTTCCTTCATTTAATTTTATCGAGAGAGCCATTGTCCACAAAACGGAATTGCCTGAAGACACAATCAAGGTGCTTAACTTTTTTTTTAATTGATTTTGAAATTTCAAGTGAACTCTATTGTCCAAAAAAAAAAAAAAAAATCTCAATGGGAAGGTTATTTTCCCATAATGCTGTATCGGTGGGTCTTTTCTTAATTTCATAATTTGTTTTACATTTTACTAAATTTTGAATTCTACTTACTATCCAACTGGTTACTGGCGTGCCCTTTTTAGATTTCCACGAAACAATGATTTTGAAAAAGTAAAAGCTCGTAGGCATAAACTACTGGTTCAGTTAAATTAACTATTTGTCTAGTTAGAATCTATTTATTTGTTCAATTAGATCTATTATTTGTCCAGTTAGATCAACTATTTATCTAGTTAGATAAGTTATTTGTCCAGTTAGATTGAATAATTTTTTCCATTTTAAATGAAAAACCAATATTGGAAATTTTTTATTCAAATGAAAAACCAATATTGAATAATTTTAAATGAAAAACCAATATTGAATAAATGAAAAATCCAAATTATATATCAAGAGGTTAATACATCCTTAATTAGATTGCACTTTTTATACGTACTAGCAAAAGATGTCCACATCTATGGACCAAATAAATAAACAAAAATAATGTTAGGCAATAAAGATGTGTTGCTCAATGTCTACCGAATACATATAGATATGTTGCTCAATTTATTTTTTTTTAGATGAAAAACCAAAATATATTATTGCTTTATTTAGAGATTGATATCCGACAAATATCAAATCGTTCAAACGTTACAAACAGATATTTACACGTTAGATCTAGTGTGTAACCACTTTTGGATCCGTGCTTAATTTTAAAAGAAGAAAGATAAAAATAATTGTAATATCCTCATGTAGTAATAAATTCTTGTTTATAGTCCATGTTTCCTTAAAATTCCTTGTGTCTTGTGTGTCTCCTTGATCTGCTTCCTCGCACGTAGTCTAACAAGTGATATTGGAGCATAAAGTTTTGTGCTTTGGTAACTAACACAATACCAGTCTACAAAATGAGAATGTTTTGGGATAGTCTTTTTCAGTATAATAAAAGACACGTACGGCAGAAAAATAGATCGTAGGTCTTACAAGAATTTTTGCGAAACTGTAATTTATATTAAGATAGTTTACGGTGAATCACGATGCATAGATACTTTGTACATCATGATCTTTTTTCGATAGTATTTTTTAAAAATGACAAATTTAATTTAACCAACCTAATCTAGCTATTTACTGAACTCTCATATATAGAAAATCAAATTTTATAATTTTTGAAACTTTTTATTAGAAAAATTTAGTGTTTTTAAAACAACCATTTTTGGAATGTTGTTTCTACATGTTGTACCCAAAAATAGCTGATTTAAAAAATTTAAAAATAGTAAAAAAAAAATTTAAAATTTAAAATGTTGGTTTGCTATAAGATTCTAATGTATAGATTAGATTGGTTAATATAGATATGTTGATTTAAGTGAAATCCGGCCAAAAAATCCATGATGCACGAAATGCTCTACCTACCTGAAATCTTTTCAACACACTATTAATCGATTTTCTTTTAACTCAGATTAAGAAGATGATTCAAACACAGTATAAATAAAAATTTATTCCAAAATTTGAACAACTTAGAAATAACTCTCAAGACTCCTACTAAAAACTTTATTGTTAATCGTTTAGGGATGATATTTTTCACTCTGAATATAATATTATTAATCTTATACGATTCAAACGCCCCTAAGATAGGTAATCTTATTTACTCGGATTTTAAATGCTTAATTTCTTCCTATTTGGCAACAATGACGCCAAAATTAAACTGACAAAAATATATTTAAAATCAAATTCTTTGTTTAATTAGGCCGTATGGGGGGCACAACAAGTATGCTTTATTCTGGAACCGTGGAAGCAGCAGCTGCAACGGCAGTAGGCATTGCTGTCTCCTCCATCACAAGCACAATTCAGATGCAGCAGAGCATTGATGTGACCCTGTATAGCATACAACAAGAGTTGATGAAATTCCAATGTGCGATCATTGAAGCAAGAGGGCGGCGAATCACCAACCAAATGTTGCTCAAATGGTGGGCGGAAATAATAGAAGAATCATACCGTGGGAACTACTATCATCGTACTTTCAAACACCACCATTCGCTTCCTTCCATGATAGAAAGTGAAAGCACGAATTCCCCCACCAATCGTGCTACCAAAAGGCGGCGTACCATTAGGACTTGGATTTTGGGTGATGAGGAGCTCCAGAATCTCCATAATGTACTGGAAAGGTTGAAAAACATTGATATACGTGCATTCTTAAAAATGGTGTATGCCCAACCTGAAAGACCTATGAAAACGTACTTGTACATGGACCAGTACTACAGATTATTAAATCTGGATAAAGAAAAACAGCAGGTCATGAATTTTTTGTTTGAACCCTGCAAGCCTGGTGAAAGCAATGTGGCCATTCTTCCAATAGTTGGTCCTGGAGCAGCAGGAAAGACCAGCCTTACCATTCACTGTTTTGAGGATACAAAGGTGAAAAATCATTTTTCTTTAAGAATTTACATTGGTGAAGCAAATATCAGTGATGCTAATAATGGTTTACCTATAATATACAAAAAAATACTAGAGCAGTGCAACGGTGCTTGCACAACTAATTACGATGATAATACACTGCTAGTAATGCTCAAGCAGTATATCAGCTCGGAGAGATATTTTCTTGTATTAGACCACGTTTGGAATGTGGATTATAAGGGTTGGAATGCCCTCTGGAATTGTCTGAGCTGTGGAAAACAAGGAAGCAAGGTTATTTGTATGATCCGTTCTACTTATTTTAATAAATATAAGGAGATTGTAAACCCTCGAGCAGTGAATCCACTCATAATTGATGGTTTTTCTGAGGATGAGTATATGTTGTTTTTCAATGAGCATGCTTTTGGTGGTGCTGACCCAGAGGACTATCCTGAGTTAGCAAAAATTGGAAAGGAGATTGGAAAGAAAATGAATGGATCAATCTGGGGGGCAATGATATTAGGCGAGCTTCTAAGAGATAATTTAAATGCTATATTCTGGTCCAATTTCTTGAAAGACGGCTTTCTAAGCCCTCTATCAAAATGTACGGATATTTTGGCGGTTGTAAAAACTATGACTCAGCTCTTACCTAAGGGTTTAGAGCTGACATTTGGACGGTGGGATTGTCCAGTAAAATACGAGTCAAAGGTCAAAACTTTTAGAGAACTAATGATTCTTGGCCCTAAAAAAGAGAAGAATCTTGGAGTACAATTTGAGTTTCTGGTGACTAAACATTTCATTCTTAATTGGTCTTCAAGTTTCATAGCAATATGCGGACCTTCAGGGGACAAGAGCAAGATATTCTATGAAGACTAAACCTGGAAGTGTAATAGAAGGATTGTTGAGTTCTCTACAAAAGTTTTAGTTGTTTTTAGTGACGAGTGAATATCAGGACATACTGAACTGTTTAGAATTTTGTTTTCAATGTTGTATAATTTATAATAAATTTTACGTAATGTTGAGGGATATAAAGTTCTATACTGGTTTTATATATGTATAAGAAAGAGTTTGAAGAAGTGAATATATTAGAAAGTTTGTTTGTCATCCTTCTCTTTCGTTATTCCGTTTTGAGGACTAAAATGTACTTCCATTTGTGGTGTTTTTCTTTTTTTTTTTTTTTTTTGTCAGATATAGAAAAATTAAGCCAGGCACACATATAATATAATTAAATTTAACATAAAAAATATATTTTATATTTTTTAAAAATTGAAAAATATAAAAAATTGAAAAATAATATTTTTCATCAAATTAAGAAAATTGGGAAATATTTTACTGTGATATGTATATATAATTATATATGAAATGAAATATATTGAAAATTTTTTCAATGGTAGTAAACATATTATACGGGTCTGTTGATGAATAGATCTTTCACGTACATATACAAATTCGGTAATTATTATTTTGCCCAAGCTGTGTTGGTTTAGTTGCCCAATTTTACTTTCGTGCCACTGGAAAGTGGAAACCTTATCTTCGTATATAAATATATAGGGGTTTAACACGTTGTAGAGCAGAGCTTTGAATTCGGTAGTGAGTATTGAGTTGTTCTGAGCCAACAATTTTTCGAATCCTCTACCCTCAAAAAAAAAACAATTTTTCGAATCCTCTCCCAAGTCTCAATTGGGTGCAGATTCAAAGGCAGT
The DNA here is from genome assembly GCA_027725995.1 of Rhynchospora tenuis. Taxonomy (NCBI): domain Eukaryota; kingdom Viridiplantae; phylum Streptophyta; class Magnoliopsida; order Poales; family Cyperaceae; genus Rhynchospora; species Rhynchospora tenuis. The sequence continues at coordinate 69,094,412 of CM050889.1, read as the reverse complement.
CAGAGCTCAGCGGACCCCGTTATCCTAAATTGAGGAGGGATTGAGAACCATGCACGAAACGAAGTAGATAATTGATTGAGAAAATTGGATAAGTACCACTTCGAAATTTTAAAATTAGAAAAATATTAGCCCAAACTATTTAATTAACTGTCACTCTGAGGATCTGCTCCAGAAACTAGATTCGAGAGAAGAGGAAGGAAAAGTCCAGATCGATAGGAGAGTAATGAAAAAAAAGAGAAAAAAAAAGTGAGAGATAGAGCGATTCGGAAAAAGTTTACTCTATATGTACACCCCGATTTGGAAGGTAATAAAAACCGAACAACCTTACTGTCTGTCCCTCGCCAATCGATTGAGGCCTTTTATGAAGAATGTGATATCTCAAGAACAAAATGTGTTTCTCAAAGGGAGGAACATCTCAGACAACATCATTCTGATAAAGGAAATTCTGCACTCCTTCTCTTAGATCGGTTTCAAGCAGAAGGCTTTTCTTCTTAATGCTGATATAACAAAAGCTTTTGATAAGCTCAATTGGTCATTCCTCAAAGAAGCCTTACTTTACATGAATATCCCTACCAAAATAACAAATGTGATCTTGTCTTCTTACAGTATAGCTAAAATCACTATTAAAATAAATGGTAGGGGAGATGGTTTCATCAAAACGACACAAGGTCTGAGACAATGATGCCCCATGTCCCCATACATATTTATCATGGGAGATACTGGTGAAACAGAAATTCAGGTCAGTATATTTTGAATATGTTTGCAATCAGTGGCGGACTCAAGAAGGGCAAGCTTGGGCAAGTGCCCAGGCTTGATTTTGAAAAATTAATGACCCGGTATATAGATAATACTACAGTGCCTAAGCTTAATAAATCAAGGTGCCTGGGCTTGGGTTGGATTTCTTTCTTTTTGCCTTTCTTCGTGCCTTGGCCCATCTGTGCATCCAATTAATAAAACACTCAGCGTCAAGCAAAACGGGTCCGCTATTTTATTGGATTTAAATCCACATCCAATTAGGACTTGAAGAGATTCTATTGGCTAAAATAATTACCGATTCAGCAATTTAGTTTTTTTTTTCTCCGTGCTCATTCGTAACCCTCTGATGCGCACCAGAAAATCGCCTGAATTCTTCTCCGCTTTAATTCTTCTTCGCCTCTGTTCATCTCCGGACTCCGTTGGTCGTTGTCAGCCTTCTCCAGAGGCCCTGTTGTTCTCATCGCTCAAGGTAACTTCCCTAATTCTAATTCACATCTAAATTTTCTTTTTTTTTAGTAATTTAAATTTATTCATAGAAATTACACCTTTTTATTGTATGGAGATTAATTTTATTTTATTTCAACTTGTCAGAGTAATTTATTCATAGAAATTACAAAGGTACCAGCGCTATATATAGTTGTACTGATAAGAGGTGCAGTAATAGACTATAATCTTTAATAATCACATGGCTAACTTATGTTAAACCAGAGCACTCACGTGCCTAAAATCAAGAACCCAACATATATTTATTAGTCATTTGTACAATTTGCAAATTGCAATATGTTTTGTCAATTTTGAAAGCAATAAACTAATGTAATTATGGTATTCGTGGATAAAGAATGCGTTCATTTCAATACAGAGCTTATAGACTTATAGTACTCGTGTATAAAAATATGTAGCATCTACAATTCTAAAGATATTTGTTTTAAATTTATTTGTTGTATGATGTGTGAGCTTATAATACCCAAAAGTAACCTAAAAACAACCGCAAGCGTACGGTAATTCGTTGGTACAGTCGGGGTCGTATCCACAGGGACGGTAAGAAGAGTACTAAACCTTACTTATTCACAAAATCTAGACGGTAAAAGGAAGGGTTTTGGACTTAATCAACAAGTAACAAAAACAATCCACCAAAGGTAAACAGAACAATAGCAAGTTTTGGTGTTTTTGGATGCAAAATATGGTATAAAAATGTCCTAGGGGTTCGGTTCCACCTTGGTTAGGCTTCGGGCTGTCAACGGGTGTTGCTCTCGCGCCGCACCGTCGACTCGTGCGTGCCTGGAGATCCTGTGCGACCGCACAAGGATCCCATGCGACCACACGGCCCTAGGTTAATGCTAAAATGACACGAAAACGTGGTTTTTGACTTGTGTGGGACAGATCTAGCCATACCTAATCTCCTGAACCTCAACTCTCGTAATTTTGGTCACAGAACCTGGTATGGAACCTAGTCTAGGGCCCCCATTAGGTTAATTAACCCTCAACTCTCGTAATGTTGGCTTAATCACCTAAGTCCACTTGTTGATTCTCTAAGGCATCCACTAGACTCTCGCCTAAGCAGAAATTTGTCCCTCTCGGGCTTAAATTGGTCACCTCTCGGCTCCTAACCTACCTTGAGTACTTATTTGGTTCAACTAAACAATCTACACCCTTTGCCTAGATTAGATGTGGCCATTCACCTAATAGGAGGTTCAATCAAGTAATCAAACACAAACAAGCATAGTCATATAGAAATCAAACAAGTAGTACACAATAAAAACTAAGTATCAAGTCAAATCAACAAACCTAACCTCAGTTTCAACTAGCCCTAGAACATAACTAATCTAACCTAACATGATGCAAGAATAAACAACTAAAATAAGTGAAGCAAATGATACAATCTCCATGGAAACCAAAATGGGAAGAGGAAGGCGAAAGCCCCTTCTCGAGCCTCTTCTGACTTCTGGATCTACAAGGAGGAAGCTTGGGTGGAAGGATGAGGTAAAGGAGGTTCAAAATGGGAGTTTCCAAGGCGGCAGGGGGTGGTGCGGTCGCACGGGACCCCTGTGTGGTCGCACAGGGGCCGCTGGAGGTGGATCGGGTTGGTTTCGAGGTGCGGCGCCGCTAAGGAAGAAGGTGGAATGAATGATGCCCTAATTTCGATGCTTTGGGCGCCTTATATAGGGGTCGGGGTAGGGTCTGGAGCTCCGTGCGGTCGCACAAAAGGCCCGTGCGGTCGCACCAAAGTCATCGGTCCAAACTTGAGTCATGTGCACACCTTCAAGGCCCAAAATAGGCCTGTGCGGTCGCATGGCATTCCTGTGCGGCCGCACAGGGTCATGTGAGGCCCGATTCGTGCGTTGGTTTGTGCCGAATGGTGTCGTTTTCGTTGCAAATTAGCTCCAAGTCCCTACAAATCAAAATAAAACCCAAGCAGTACCAGATTTCTACAAAGATAAACAGAAAACAAGTAAAACTAAATAAAATCAAGGGTTTTGAGTTAAAGTTTGGGTAAAAGTCCGGCCTAAAACCATATATAAATATGTGACATCAAATTCCCCCAAGCTTAAACCTTGCTTGTCCTCAAGCAATACTCTAAACCTAGAGGTTGGAGAATACCTAAATCTGAACTCAAACTCCTTGAAGGCCTACAAGTTGCAAGGTTGAATTAATCAATTTGGTTCAAGTTTCATACATGAGTTACAACGAAAGTGGTTGTGAAATTTAGCTCAAGAATTTATACTCGGAATTTTCTAACAATTGGTTTATGCCACACTTGGTCCTCAAAGGCCGAATTTTCAATCTCAATGACCCTAGCTCCTCTATGATAAACAACATGCAAGACCAAGGTTGTTTGCCCGTTCTTTTCCATACACTACACAAATTTGTAAGAAATATCTCTAGCGTGTCAAAGCGTGGGGAGTCTTTAAAAAAGAGAAAAAGAAGGGAAAGTAAAAGGATAAAAGAATACATTGCTGTGAGATTTTTTTGTTTTTGTTTTTTTTTTCTTTTTTGTTTTTGTTTTTGTTTTGGTTTTTCTTCTTTTTTTTTGTTTTTTTGTTTTTTTGTTTTTTATTTTTTTTTCATTTTACAAGATACAATTTGCCATTGTGGCAGCCAAGAATTTACATAAAAGAAAAAGAAGAAGATAGCAAGAAGACTCAAAATACACGCTAAAGATACCCTTTTGAACAAATCCATGTAGAGCACAAATCCGTTCACTCGGCAAAATGTTATGGTTTTGTCTAATAGTATTTACCACTGTGAAAGCAACCAATTTTCGGGTTTTATCCATTTGAATTCAAATCTCTTTTGGACCGTTTGTTTCAAAAACCAATTAGAAGAATACCTCAAGTTTAAATTCTTGCAATAAATCTCACAACCAAATTCAGTTTAATCATGTATCAAAACTCATACCAAATCAACAAATCACATTGCAACTTATTTACATGCAAATTATATGAAATTACATGCAACTAAAATGATGCAACCACGTGCCAGGAGGTCTGTGCGGTCGCACAGGAAGGCTGTGCGGTCGCACAGAGGTGTTTGGGTGCAATTCAAGTGGTAGTGGTGCTGTCAGAGGCGCTGTGCGACCGCACAGGGACTGGGTGCGACCGTACCGGCCCTCTGACAAGCGAAAATATGCTATGATGCAGTCCTAGATACAAGTTTCCAAGAAATTCCTTCAATTCCCCCCCCCCCCAAGCTGAGTTTTGCAGTGTCCCCAATGCAAACACACATCACAGAAAAGAAAAAGAGAAGGAATTTGGAAACAAACCGGAGCGGCCGGCAGCGAATAACTGCAACCGGCCATCTAGTGGCGACGACGGTGGGAAGGGCGAGGCAGCAACTCGTACACCACTTGCTCCACAATGTCAAAATGGTCTTCGTGACATGTTTCGTTGGAAAGCGGTATTGTGCGGCGCTGAGTCATTGCAGATTCGTTGCGGCGGCGGTGCGGGTGCGGTGCAGTGACGGTCGACAGAACTTGCGGTGGCCGTCGAAAGGGGCTACAGTTGTCCGATCGACTCCAAATTTGGACAGGAGATGCAGGGAGAGACAACAGACAAATGTGGCAGAGCAGTTTTGGTTTCGGCTGGCAAATTTTCGGACTTCGGCGGGACAGCAGCTGGTGGAGTGGTGCTGAAAACCATGGCCTGAAACTCTTGTGCGACCGCACAGGGTGGTGGTGCGACCGCACAGGGCTCAAATTCCTCAAGGGTGCTCTCGGGTTCATCAATTTTCATCCCCTGGGGTCCTGTGCGATCGCACAAGGATCTGGTGCGACCGCACAGTGCTCTGGGGCCCTAAAGCAGTGATTTTCGGCCATGATTTGCCCATCCCAAGGGTGCTTCAACAGTGATTTGGTTGGGTTTGTTGTGGCAGTGCAGCGTGCATTGTGCGGTGTGCGGTGTGCGGATTGGTTGGCTTGCATGAGGTCATGCCGAGTCAAGTGTCCCTTGTTCTTGACTCATGGTGCTCTTGCGCAAGTTGCCCGGGGGATATCCGTAACCACTAAAATCTGAAACTCCATAACAAACAACAACCAATAGGCATTAAATTTTCACCAATATTTTTTTGCATTTTCAATTTTTCAAAATTTTTTTGTGTTTTTCAATTTATAAAAACAGAAAATAAATCCTAATAATCCTAAATTACCCTACATATTTTTTTGTGTTTTTTTTTTCAAATTTTCCAAAAATAAGAAAATGAAAGGAGAAGGATAAGAAGTCCTTGGGTTGCCTCCCAAGAAGCGCTTGTTTAAGGTCCTTAGCTTGACCACCTTTCTTGTCATCTTATCTTGACTTTGCGCCCATGTAATGCATCGTAGTTCACCCAAAAATGGTTGAGCAAAACCCTTGAGACATGCTTGATGTGCTCTTTGTTGGATGTCCTCATGGTTGGTTCGATTGTGATGCAATACTTGATATGCGGTTTGCTGCCCTTCATTGCATCGGTACTCTCCAAGCATTCTTTAAGTTGAGGGCTCAAGTCGATTTTGGTGAACTTGTCATTCGTCGCATCGGATGCCTCGACCTTGAGAGTTGTACCACCACCTTCTTTCTTCTCGAATTCATCATTGATAGGATCTATCGGAGGATGCTTCAATTCCAACTCATTAGATTTGTCAATGGGAGTTAATCCAAGTGGAATGATAATTAGAAGGACATGGGGTGGAAAGCCTTGATCAGCCTTGTTTTTGGCTAGTCTCTGAGGAAACGGCAAAGGGGGCATGAACCTCGGATCGGGCTCCACCGGACCACGCTTTTTGGACTTTTTCTGCCCCTGTGCGGTCGCATGAGATCTGGTGCGGTCGCACAGAGGTACAGCTTCCTCTAGAACATGGCATGGAGTCGCATGGGGCCCAACTTGGGGGCCAATAGCCTTGGTGCGGTCGCACAGGGGGTCTGTGCGGTCGCACAGGGGCTGTGACTCAGCCGAATCGGCCGCCATTTGTAGTCTTTCATAGCTGGTTCCTCTCCTGAGTGCCATGGCCTTGATTTTTTCCCTAGAATTCACTTCTGGCTGACTGGGGAGTTACTCGGGTGCCCTTTGAATTGGCCCCGCTTGTTGGGCAATGTACGCCTCCATCATTTGCTCTAACCTTGTGATAGACCTCAACCTTTCATCAAGTTTATCCAATTTCTTGGCCACCGAATAATTCCACTTGCCTTGTTCATGCATGAAGTTCTCAACAACGGGGGCGACATAGGGCACAAATGGCTTTCTTTGCAAGTTTGGGCCCGAATTATTGTCAAATGTGGCATTGTGGATGGTTGTGGCATTGCTAGGCTGTCGGCCTTGAGCGGGTTGTGGGGGCCAAATCGGTGGCTGTGCGGTCTGACTTCTTGGCCGTGTAGTCGCATAGTGAGCTTGTGCAGGCCATGTTCGTTGCTGTTCGGGCCAAACAGGGGGTTGTCGGGGCCAAATTGGTGGCTTCATTGCATGAGTTTTTGCCTGTGCGGTCGCACAAGGATCCTGTGCGGTCACACAGGGTTGCACTGCATTGTCGGCGTGTTGCATGTGCCAGCCTGAGTGTTGCATGTTCCAGCCTGAGCGTTGATTGCACCAGCCAGCGGTTCGAGTGCCATCTCGCATAGCCCATGCGGTTGCTGCTTCATGCTCTCCCCATTCTTCTCCACATGTCGAATTGGATATCCCCATGTTGTATGGCGAATGGCTCGAGTAGTGTGCATGTGGATTTTCGTGTCGACTCCATCCTTCCTTGGATTCTTCCTTTCTCATGTTTCGCTTGCTCTTCAATTGATTCTCCAATCGACTCACTATTCTCTTCAAATCTTCAATTTGAGCTTGTCTCATCAAGCGGTCAACTCTCTTGTTGAGTTGGGCCAAAGAATCCTCTTCATCACTCCAATAATCCTCCGTTTCTTGCTCAAATTCCTGAAAAGAATGAAACATGGTGATATGAAGTATTTTTGTTCTTTTTTATTAAGAAAGAAAATAAGATAAATGAAACAATGTCTAGTCTCTTGCTACTAAAGTAAGTTCTAGTATCAACACCGTCCCCGGAAACGGCGCCAAAAAGCTTGATGTGTGAGCTTATAATACCCAAAAATAACCTAAAAACAACCGCAAGCGTACGGTAATTCGTTGGTACAGTCGGGGTCGTATCCACAGGGACGGTAAGAAGAGTACTAAACCTTACTTATTCACAAAATCTAGACGGTAAAAGGAACGGTTTTGGACTTAATCAACAAGTAACAAAAACAATCCACCAAAGGTAAATAGAACAGTATCAAGTTTTGGTGTTTTTGGATGCAAAATATGGTATAAAAATGTCCTAGGGGTTCGGTTCCACCTTGGTTAGGCTTCGGGCTGTCAACGGGTGTTGCTCTCGCACCGCACCGTCGACTCGTGCGTGCCTAGAGATCCTGTGCGACCGCACAAGGATCCCATGCGACCGCACGGCCCTAGGTTAATGCTAAAATGACACGAAAACGTGGTTTCTGACTTGTGTGGGACAGATCTAGCCATACCTAATCTCCTGAACCTCAACTCTCGTAATTTTGGTCACAGAACCTGGTATGGAACCTAGTCTAGGGCCCCCATTAGGTTAATTAACCCTCAACTCTCGTAATGTTGGCTTAATCACCTAAGTCCACTTGTTGATTCTCTAAGGCATCCACTAGACTCTCGCCTAAGCAGAAATTTGTCCTTCTCGGGCTTAAATTGGTCACCTTTCGGCTCCTAACCTACCTTGAGTACTTATTTGGTTCAACTAAACAATCTACACCCTTTGCCTAGATTAGATGTGGCCATTCACCTAATAGGAGGTTCAATCAAGTAATCAAACACAAACAAGCATAGTCATATAGAAATCAAACAAGTAGTACACAACAGAAACCAAGTATCAAGTCAAATCAACAAACCTAACCTCAGTTTCAACTAGCCGTAGAACATAACTAATCTAACCTAACATGATGCAAGAATAAACAACTAAAACAAGTGAAGCAAATGATACAATCTCCATGGAAACCAAAATGGGATGAGGAAGGCGAAAGCCCCTTCTCGAGCCTCTTCTGACTTCTGGATCTACAAGGAGGAAGCTTGGGTGGAAGGATGAGACAAAGGAGGTTCAAAATGGGAGTTTCCAAGGCGGCAGGGGGTGGTGCGGTCGCACGGGACCCCTGTGCGGTCGCACAGGGGCCGCTGGAGGTGGATCGGGTTGGTTTCGAGGTGCCCTAATTTCGATGCTTTGGGCGCCTTATATAGGGGTCGGGGTAGGGTCTGGAGCTCCGTGCGGTCGCACAAAAGGCCCGTGCGGTCGCACCAAAGTCATCGGCCCAAACTTGAGTCATGTGCACACCTTCAAGGCCCAAAATAGGCCTGTGCGGTCGCATGGCATTCCTGTGCGGCCGCACAGGGTCATCTGAGGTTCGATTTGTGCGTTGTTTTGTGCCGAATGGTGTCGTTTTCGTTGCGAATTAGCTCCAAGTCCCTACAAATCAAAATAAAACCCAAGCAGTACCAGATTTCTACAAAGATAAACAGAAAACAAGTAAAACAAAATAAAATCAAGGGTTTTGAGTTAAAGTTTGGGTAAAAGTCCGGCCTAAAACCATATATAAATATGTGACATCATTGTAGATATGGAGAGATTTTTCAAAAAACTAGTCTCACCATTAGTTGGAACTCAAGAGCCAGAATCAAGTCATAAGCGAAAACGTTTGGATTCTAATTCAAACTTTGAGGTCCTTCCTGATCCGGGGCTTCGACCACCAATTAGCAACTATGATCCAAATGATCATGACTTTGTAAGAAGACAATATCTACAAGTCGGTCCGAGACAACCCATGTTACAAGATTTTCCACAAACACTCTTCGGTGACAAACAAAGAAGATTCAACAAGGCATGGTATAGTCAATATCCATATTGGTTAGACTAGGTTACGTGGATACTCCTCAAATCCAACGTGTCCCGTGTCCGACGCGGATTCGCTTGCGATTCGTACGGGGTGCGCCACGTGGCGCGTCAGATTATTTTAATTAATTTGACTGACCGATTCGGTCAAGGACACGTACCGACGCGCGTATCTGGTCTTGTTCCACTGCCGTATAAGATCCAAAGGAGCCACATGTTCGGCGCACAAGGCTTGGCCTGACGCACGTGATGACTACCTTCCTTAACTCATGCAATATATACTCCTCTGAATAAGCTGCATATCCCATGGGGGACTAATCCCCAGTTCAAAACCGGACAAACTCATTGGGCCAGTGGGCCTTTAATAGGTTAATTGCGCATCAATAGTGGGCCTATATCATGTATATCATTTTTCTGAGATCCTCTGGATTATCTTAATCGCAAATATTTATTAGTGCTGTAGTTCAATCTATAAAAAAAAATCATGTACACCAAATTACAAATATATAAATCAATTTGTTTTTAAATTATATAATATATAAATATTTTTTATTATTTTAATTATTTTATATATACAGCCGTATCCGAGTTTTTTGAAAAATGCCGTATCCCCGCACCCGCAACGAATCCGACGCGACACCCGCACCCGCACCCAAGCAACCTAGTGGTTAGAGTATAGCATAGAAAAGGATGCCGCATATTGCTTGTGTTGTTATCTTTTCAAGCCATAAAATAGAGAGGGCGGTAGAGATGCTTTTACAAGCACTGGATTTAGAAATTGGAAGAATAAGAAAAGCCTTGACGAGCATGTCGGCGGATTGAATAATGCCCACAATCTTGCCATGAAAAAATGTCAAGACCTCATGAAGCAAAACCAAAATATCCAAATTGTTTTAGAAAGGCAAAGTAAGCGTTCTAAAAATGCATATCGATTAAGATTGACTGCTACAATTGATTGCATTAGGTGGCTCTTGAAGCAAGGTTTAGCTTTCCGTGGACATGATGAATCAAAGAAGTCATTAAACTGAGTCAATTTTTTGGAGTTACTTCAGTTCTTAGCCGACCATAATGCACAAATTGAAGGTGTTGTATTGGAAAATGCTCCTGGCAAGATGAAATTAGTGGCACCTCCAATCCAAAAGGATATCATTAAAGCAGCTGCAATTGAGACTACCAATAAAATAATGGAAGAACTTGGAGATGACTTATTCTCGTGATATTTCTTGCAAGGAGCAAATGGCTGTTCTCTTGAGATTTGTTAGCAAGCAAAGAAGTATTGTTGAGAGGTTCCTAGCTGTTGTGCACGCCACAGAGACAACATCAATTTCACTTAAGGCATCACTTGAGGAGCTCTTTTGTAGGCGCAAATTCTTGTAATACCTTTCCTCCTATTAAAATTGTTGAGCCATTTTTTTCTCTTATTAAAAATTTCGGGAAACTATAAGATGAGATAATTGGTAATAGTATTGTAGCAGCCATAGAGAAGAAGCATCTGCTAAATTATATTCTAACAATACAAGGCACTGATTCATAAAGAACCAATTTGTCTAGAGGCAGAGAATCAATAGCCAAGATGGATATTTCTTCAGAATACATCCATATTGTTTTGTTTCTCATTTTTGTGATATCTTTCTATTTTCATTTTCATCGTGCCTTCGTTTCTCTTTTGTGTTGCAAGCATAACAACCTATTTATAATCAACCATTATAATTTTGATATGTCAAATTTCGAGTGAGGTTCTGTTCGATCGATTAGCCCCTAGTATCAATAAACTTAAGACCCCGATGGGCCACTAGAGAACAAAGAAGTTATCGATTATAGCAGAAGAACTTAGAAAGTACGGCCCATCTTAAATAAAAGGTCGTTATTTAAGTTACTTGATCTATTAAACAAATTACATATGAAACTAATAAATGTTTTTTCTGAAATAATCAAATAATTTTCTATCATTAAATCAAAATTTTAATCAATTTTTTATGAGAACCAAGTGTGATTGGCCAATTACAATGATTTGTATCAACATTCAAAATCGATTGAAATATATATATTTATATCATTGCATATAAATGATCAAGCTAGGATGGAACTCAAACAGCTGCTGATCATTTTGCAAGAAAAAAAGATTTAATTATAGAAATAAAATGAGTTATTGTGAATGAAAAATAAAGGAATAAATTAAATGAGATACTGCGCTGGAATGGAATTAAAGGGAAAGCGTTTACAAATAAATTTCAAAAGGAAGAAATCGTGCTGCAATTGAAAGGACGGAATCTAAAGATCATTTTGCAACGAAATAGTTAAAAAATTGTGATTTAAATGAGATATATGCAATTACTACCGTTTCTGATCCTACTAGGCACCCAGATACGGATTAGATTTAGATTTAAATTTAACATTTCTGGAAAACAAAATCACATCACATCTACAATAAAACAAATAAAAAAATCAAATCACATCCCCTCGTTTGGTCTCGTCTATTTTGAAACCAGAGTTGTCTTGCCTGGAGCCCTGGACAATCGGACAAATTCTTCTTCTTCTTCTTCTTCAAAAAGAAGGGCCATTTTTGGTCAACTTTTCTGAACCCGATAGTCCATACACTGCAAGTGCAAGTCCCAACTAAGTAATCCTTGCAAGAGGTACGTGGTAGGGCCTACTGACTACTGTCAGTGTCTATCGCAAGTCAGCCTGCCGACGGTATGTCGTTTACCGTTTTTCGTGGACGTTCTGTCCAAACGGAACGGTAAACGGTATAAACTTTCATTTCGTTCCAGAAGAACGGTAAACGGAATAGGAGAGCATACCGTTGTCGAAACGGAACGGGTCATTTCGCTCCCGTTTCGACGTTTTATACAGTTATTAATGTAAAAACACGTTGTTCCGTTTTGTTCGGTCCAAATGGATCGAATAACGGAATGAAATGATATTTCGTTTTCTCAAACGGAACGAAAAACAGAATGGAATGGCCATACCATTTTCGGAACGAAATGGCCCATTCCGTTGCTGTTGTAAACGTTAAACAGCCCTAATCGCAAGCTTTAAAGTTGTGCTTCTAGTACCACAGGTCTACGCAATTCAAGTATCGGGATCCTTTCAGCAAGGTGGCCGCACCAATGAATTAATTTACAAATTATTCCCCAAACATTCCATTTACGATGAAAAGATATCAGTTAGTGGAATTAATTTACAAATTAATATTCCTCAAATATTCCATTTACGATGAGAAGATATCAGTTTCCCTATGGGATTTAATCAAAAACAAAAAAAGTTAGTGGATCAACGAGGACTCGCATCCTCAGCAGTAAAAAAAAGGACGGCTGGGAGCTGTCCTTCTCTTCTTTTTAATATTTAAAAATTTTAAAATTCAAAAGTCGAATACAAACCGTTGATCTTTTCTAATTTAACAGACGATGCGTTTTCATATAAGTTTTATAAAATTTGGAATTGATTTGATACTTGATTTAAGTGCTCAACAAATGAACGTATTAGAATTAATCAAACCAGTTTCGTTCATTTGTTGAGCACTTAATTAAGTATCAAATTAACTCCAAATTTCATAAAACTTATATGAAAATGCATCGCCCGTTAAATTCAATAAGATCAACGGTTTGGATTCGACATTTAAATTTTAAAATTTATAAATATTAAAAAAAAGGACTGCTTGCTTGGAGCAGTCCTTTTTATGACTGTTGAGGATGCCGTTCCGTGGATCAACTGCCTGCAAATCTGAAACACACTGACAAGGGAGATAATTTGGGGTTTTTTCTAGAAGGGCTTAAATTTCTTTCGAAATATCCAAAAGGACTCTGGACATTTAAAATTATCCAAAAGGGCTAACGGTCCACCGTGTCGCTATGCACCTATATCTTTTATTTTTTCAAATTAAACGTCTCTGGGATTTGCGGAGACAAAATCAGTATAGGGCTCGTTTGGATGGCACCGGAATAGCTTAATCCTGAGAATAGCTTAATCCCGGACTAAAAATTTCATCCAAACGGAAGTGGACTAAGATCGGAATAGCTAATCCCAAGAATAACACAATTTCCAACGACACTCTTCCCAACAACATTTTTCTCTCTACTTTTCACACTTCCCAACGCTATTCCTAAACTCACCATCCAAACAACATTCTTAGTCCCGGAATAGTACTCTTCCTACTAGTCCCGTGAATAGTATTTTTCCTCAAATTTAGTCCCAAATTAGCTATTCCTAGCCTAATCCCAACCCATCCAAACGAGCCCATACACTAATTAAAATTAAAATTGCGTGCACTAATTAAATTACTGATTACATTCTATAAAAAATTTTACCTAAATAATTTATTTCTTAACATATAGACATAAGTCATGTACCATACAAACTCAAATGTTAAGTAAAACAAATAATTTTTTAATTAAATTTATTGACGAACACTTCTAACTAAAAACTTGTTATCACCAATTAAATTTAATTAAACTAAAATAATTTCTTACATGTTTAACACGTTCTGTCATGTCGTGTTGTGTCATTTTGTGTGTCGTGTTAGTCAATTCCTTCTCTTGATAAGACATGGCACGTTCAAAATATTCACTCGTGTCAACACGAAACGAGTTCTAACACGCATGTATTTGACATGACACGACACCGCACGTATTTGTGACTCATGCACGTTATAATTTTTAGTTGATACAAATGTCTATTTTATAAAATAGTTCCTATTTAGTTGCATAATTTATAAAAAGAAATAACTTCTATTTATAGTGTATACTGTATAGTGTAGACGGTATTCCAATTAGTGCATACTAATTTTTGTTTTCTTCAATTGCAGGGACATTTAATTTGGAAAGATATAAGATAGGTGTACAGCCACATGGTGAACAATTGGCCCTTTCAGAAAATTTCAAATGTTCGGAGCCCTTCTTGATATTTCAATAGAAATTTAGGCCCTTTTAGAAAAAATCCCGATAATTTTGGACGTACAAATAATAATATTTTATTGGAGGATCATTCTGCATGATGTGGCTCGAGTTCGAAAGACGGGAAACAAAATTAATTCCATGGTTTAAAAACTCGGCCGAGTCCGAGTCAACTCGGCCGAGTCAGAACGGACTCGGCAGGTAACGAGTCGATTTTCCCCGAGTTAGAACGGATTAGCGAAACATACCTCAGAAATAGGCTGGAACGGCTGGAATCGACCGAGTTTTGAACTGAATCGGCCGAGTTGTGCACTGAATCGGCTGGAATCGGCCGAGTTCTGCTGATTTGTTACCGAAATTGGTCAGAATCGACTGAAATGGGATGGATCCCTAGAGTCACGAACCTCATGGTCTCACTCTCACTCAGGGGCGGAACTAAGGGGGGGCGAGCGTGTGCCAAACATACGCCAATTTAATAATTTCTTACTTGGAATCTTAATTGTGCCTACGGCAAAAATGAAAGTTCATGTTGCAGCCTGGCAGGTGTGGCAGGGAAAGAAAAATGGGAAATAGGAAAGGAAGAGATGAAACTGACAGGTGGAACCTCTATTAACTAGACACAAAACTGGGCTGAAATGGGCTTTTGTTATATGGATTTTATTCTTTTACTTCGTATTTCATTTTTTTATTTCATATTTTATCTTGAAATCCGACCAGGCATCATTGCACCATAAATTTTTAGGTAACTTATTATAAATAATAATTATTAGTTAATATGTACATAATTAATAACCATTGTGCTAAATGTAAGTCTGTAATTTATATAGATTAATACAATTAAAAATGATCAATGGTCCTACCCAAACACAACAAAATGATCAATGGTATTTCTATATAGACGAAGACAGCCAAACCACAGAACCAGCCCGTCATAATTTCTGGCAATAGATTTGTATGGACTATGGAGCATCAATTACTATATGTGTAATATTTATATTTTATTTATCTTTAATTAATGTGTAATTAGAATATACAATGAATTTCTTAACTTTCTGTGTCTTTATAAACTTATTATGTAATATTCTAGAATTGTATCGTTTTTATTTTTTAGTTAATTTGATGTTTTTTCAAACTTTGATGTTGTAACTTCCTTTTATAATTATTTTCTTATTTTTTTCTCAATTTTTTATGATTTTTAAAGGCATTATAAGTGGTTTTTTAAAAAATCCGAATTTTCCATCCGAGTCACCCGAGTTTTTCCGAGTCACCCGAGTTGACTCCTTTGGCCAACCGTCCGAGTCCGAATCCGAGTCCGAGTTTCAGAACCATGATTAATTCCCCACGATTTCTTTCCCTCTCAAAAAAACCAAAACCCCTCTCTCTCTCTCTCTCTCTCTCTCTCTCTAGAGTATTCTCACAACCTTTTCTCCAAATTTCAATCTCAATCTAATCATTACGACATCGCATGGCGCACCAACTGACTTCGGGTGGCGGTGGCGGTGATATCGGAAGGAGGCGTCGACGGGATGAAATTGGTGCTCCAGATCAGCGATGTAAGGCAAGTGAGCACGGTGCAGAACACCACTGAGAGGTATCGCATGCTGCTGTCGGATGGGACCCACACGCAGCAGGCTATGCTTGCCACGAAATTGAACTCACTTGTCAAGGAAGGGAATCTCCAAGCCGGGTCGATAGTGCAGTTGAACGAGTATGTTTGTAATGAGATTCAAGGAAGGACTGAAGTAGGTATTATTTTGCCCAACTGGGGTCTAGTTTATTATTCCGAAAGATTAGTTCTAGTTTCTTTGTTTTTTTTTTTAATATAAAGATTTAGACTTTGTTCGTTCTATGTAATTAAAATCCTGAGGCTTAAAGTGGTGACTGGTGATGTCATCGTTTATTTTCCTGGAATGAAATGATGGATATTACTGACTTGCTCTTAACTTTGTTTTGTTTTTGTTTTTTTTTTTGTATTTTTACATTATGACTTTTGAATCATGACAGAGTTGGTGATCTTACACGATTTTAATTTTTTTCAATTATAACCCAGGATAATAATTGTGATCCAGTTACAACTTACAAGTTCTACAAAGCAAGCGTGAGATTATAGAAACACCTAGGATGTATGAGATTGGAACCAGTACTTCCCTTGCTAACAATCCCAACACTAGCACCAGTGCAAAAACTGCCCAAACTCCCCAAACTGGACCCTTCATTAACCCGAGACAGCACCCTCCTTCCAACAATCCCTCTTACAATGCAAACATAGGTGTCACAAACATGATGAATCAACCCAATTTTCAAATACCAAAACCTCGTAGCCCGAACCTGAATCCAAGTACACATTCTAACAATTCATTGTACAATGCTAGCATGAATGTCAGAAACATGATGAACCAACCCACTCTTCAAAGTATGAAACCAGAAAATCCGAATCTGAACCAAAGTTTCCAGTTTCATCCTACAGCGAGTACAATCTCGTGCAGCAACACCCATTCCAGGCCTGCTCAACAGCCCTCATTCCAGCAACCACAACCTCCTTTGTATGATAACGGGGAACCCATAGCAAAGAATGAAGCACGAGCAGTAATCTTCCCTATTTCAAGGCGAGTTAAGGAATTATAACAACCCAAAAGGAGATGGGAAGGTTTTCTCTTTTGATTTGCTAGATTCAAAAGGAGGCCAGATTCGCGTAACATGCTTCAACAATGTCGCCGAACATTTCTATCCCAAAATTGAGTTTGGCAAAGTGTACTTCATATCTAAAGGATCGATCAAGCAGGCTAACAAGAAGTTCCATCCACTAAATCACGAGTATGAGATAGACCTAGAATCTGGGTCCATGGTGGAACCATGTGAAGATGACAACACTATCCCTGGAGTTACTTTCAGTTTTTGTCAAATAAGTGACATTGAATCATTGCCGAGTGATACGATTTTGGATGTGATTGGTGTGGTGACTTCGATCAGCCCTGCAAGTACGGTGAGGAAGAGAAATGGTTCAGAAACCATGAAGCGTACACTACAGCTCAAGGATATGTCTGGTCAGAGCGTGGAGCTGACTCTGTGGGGTAATTTTGTGAGTTCTGAGGGACAGCAGCTACAGTCCATCTGTGATTCTGTGATTCTGGTCAATTTCCCATCCTGGCTGTTAATGGGGCCAGGGTCTACGACTTCAACGGTAAATCTGTTAGCAGCATACCTGGTAGCGAGCTGTTTGTCGAACCTGATTGTGCGGAGACACACGACTTAGAGACTGGTACAATGAGGAAGGGAAGAGTGCCTCAGCTGTGTCCATTTCTTTTTAAACAGGTACGCAAACTGGTCGGGCTGACAATAGAAAGACTTGTAGTCAGATCAAGGATGAGGGTTTGGGCCATGAGAAAAGTCCGGTTGGATGAGCGTTAAAGGCATTACATTATTTACGGTTGATAGCTTTACGTATACTGCATGTCCTCTGATGATCAATGATAGACAGTGTAATAAGAAGGTGACTAGTCATGGATATGAGATGGTACTTGGAGATGCGACAGGTGTGATCAGAATTTCCCAGACTGTGACTGCAGGTATGTTTAATTGCTATAATGTTCATATCAGTCTGGTAGTTGCATAGCTTATAAAACCATAAGAATGTTTTGATTAGACACACGCATTTTCCGCAATACAGCCAATACTCTCTGCTTTAATCCAAGTATTTCTATTTCTTTACGGGCACCAGAATAGGTTCTTCCGTATTACCATTCACTAACTCAAAAAAAATTCGGTCGAATGTGTATCTAGAACTTTAAGCTTCCTTACTAATTGCTTCCAATGGCTCAAAAAAAAAAAATAATCTGTGTGGTATTAATAAAAAAAAAAGATTTCCTCAGAAATTTTAATAAGAAAAACAGAATTATTTTTTTTAATAAGAAAAAAGTCCGAACGCGGTCCAAAATCACGTAAATATCCCGGGTCCTAACGCGGTCAACGAGCGCGTTAGGAAGCCCTAACGCGTTCAACGAGCGCGTTAGGAGGGCGTACTTTCGCTACTCTGCAAAAATCTAATTTTTGTTTGTAACTATAAAATAGCCCTTTATTTAACTTAAAAAAACATAAATTTATGAAGACAAAAAAAAGGAGAGGATTAAAAAATACACCCGTGTTTTTTTCTATTTCCTTGTCCTATTTTCATGATTTATAAATAATTATTTCTAATTGCTATTCATTGTGTGCAAAAAGAAAAATGTTCATTTGATTACCTTTTTAATTGGTATTTTTTAAGTTCATACCTTCTTTTAATTAAATGTTATTGCTTATTAATGTCGTTCATACGTGAGATGTTATTGCTTATTTGTTCATATTTATTTTGTAATCCAAAACCACTTTCTACATTTTCCATCAAATCAAATATTTTCTACAAAATTCTATTGTCCAATATTCCATGCACAATATAATTTACCACATATAATACAAAAATATATTTTTTTCCTAATTTTTTCATCCAATCAAAATTTTTTCCATCAAACATTTTCTACATAAATATTTTGTACAAAATTCCTACACAATTTTTTCTACACATATATCACACACAAATTTATCACAAATACAATGATAACATCCATACTTTTTTGAGTTTTTTCATACCATTTCCATGCACAAATTATTTGTACAATATTCCATGCATAATTTTTTCATTCCATTTTCACACCAATTTCCATCCTACCATTTTCATACCAATTTTCAACCATATATTTTATACATAAATAATTTCAATCACAATATACCACAATTTCCTATTGTCCATTTTACCAAAAATAACTAAAATTCCAAATTAATCCCAATCAATTACAATCAATTAAGAAATAACTAAAACTCTAATTGCATAACTTCATAATTTTCATACATTTTTCAATCAAATCCAATATATCAAGAAATCTAATTAAAAAACTTACATTTCGCCGGAAATCGTCGGAAATCGCTTGAAATCGCAGAAAATCGCCGGACTAGCCACTGCCTCGGCGGAAATCGCCTCCTCCTCGCTGGAAATCGTCTCCTCTCGCCGAAAATCGCCTCCCTCACCTACGCGGCACCTTCTCCTCTTCTCCTTCTCTCTTAGCCTTTCTCTATTTCTCCTCTTCTCCTACTCTCTCAGCCTCTCTCTATTTCTCTCTCACGCTCTCTATTTCTTTCTCTCTCTCTTTTCCTTCTCTATTGGAGAGGACGAACAGCGCAGCGCAGAGAAAAGAAGGCCAAACGGTCCGAATTTGAAAAAATTCTTCTCCTAACGCGGTTGTTGACCGCGTTAGGACCCGGGCAATTTACGTAATTTTAGACCGCGTTAGGACTTTTTCCATATTAAAAAAATAATAACGTTTTTCTTATTAAAATTTCCGAAGGAAATATATTTATTATTAAATATACCTGGGTATTAACGAACAGATATTAATTTTAGTTGTTACTCACAATATTTTCTTTGTTTTTCTCATAGTTTGTGATGCAATATCTCTTCAAGAAGTCTTGCATATAACCTGTTGTCATGCATGCAATTGAAATCTTATACCTACTCTTTCATAGAAATCACACTAAAATGCTGCTTAGGCGTTAGTTTGAAGTAGGTCTTGAATGAATCGAAGATAATTAAACGTGTAACCACTACACCACATAACATTTTTAGAGGCGGTTTTTTAAGCATTTTTAGAGCCGGTTTTCCACCGTCACTAAAAATAGGCGGCGTTAAAAATGGCAAATGGCTAATAAACCGTCTCTAAAAATGGCGTGGCTAAAAATAAGCCAGATTTGAAAAAAAAATTCTATATCTTTAGAGGCGGTTTTTAATAAAAAACAGTCTCTAAAGATATATTTTTAGAGGCGGTTTTTTATTAAAAACCGCCTCTAAAAAGATATGAATTATTTTCAAAAATCTGTGTATCTTTAGAGGCGGTTTTTAATAAAAAACCGCCTCTAAAGATAGCAGATTCGAAAAAATAAAAAATAAAAATAAATTCCATGATCTTTAGAGGCGGTTTTTTGTTAAAAACCGCCTCTAAAGATATCCTGAATTAAATAATTAAAATAATTAAATGAATTTAATAATTTAAATGAATTAAATATTTAAAATAATTAAATAAATTAAATATTATTAAATGAATCTTTAGAGGCGGTTTTTAATAAAAAACCGCCTCTAAAATAGCAGATTCGAAAAAATAAAAAATAAAAATAAATTCCATGATCTTTAGAGGCGGTTTTTTGTTAAAAACCGCCTCTAAAGATAAATAATTAAAATAATTAAATGAATTTAATAATTTAAATGAATTAAATATATTAAATATTATTAAATGAATCTTTAGAGGCGGTTTTTAACAAAAAACCGCCTCTAATAATAGATCAGAATTAAAAAAAAATAAATTTAAATTTTGGGGTAAGCCCTATTTTTTGCTAGCCAGAAATAGTAGCATTTTGTACCAATTGGTACCAGCACAAACAATTCATAATTAACAATCACACAAACAAAAGTCATTGAAAGTAATACATGCATAAAAGTCGTTCAATTAATTTGCCTAAATCGATTTTGCCTGAACAGATCCAAAAGACACAATTAAACAAACAAAAAAAACATAAATCAAAAGGGAAAAAGGGAAAGCAGCGACTGTGCTCAATTTGCTTGTTCTTCTCTTCTCTTGTGCTATCTGATTTTCCCATACTTCAATCATGGACTTGGCACATCCGACTATTTTTCTCATCATCATCTGTTACATATATATTAAATGAATAATTAGTATCTTTTTTACAAATATGCCATTAATAATTTTGACAATCAAATCATGTCAGAGGTACAAACTTGGATAGTCGGCATATAAAAGGAATGCACTAAGAAGCTTGTATGTTGTAAATATCAACATAACAATTCAAATATCAATGCTAACCTCAAATTGTAGGTTATTTCTCATTGTACTCACACGCACAAAACCAAATTCAGCATATCTTGCCAAACTCCAGCTTTTACCTGATCACATATAATATTTAATAATTTATCAATTCATAGTTCTGTCATTTGCCCAAACAATAAAAGTAAAGTGACCAAAAGAAGAACAACACAGCATAGAAAAGTAAACAATAGAGAAGACTCACATTGGTTGGAAAATTATCCAAGGAAAATCCTGCCATTCCTACCAAATGCATACAAAATTTTATAATAACTGATTATTAATTATTTATGATGCTTTTATTACAAATAAATGAATATTCTAAGAAATTTGAAAAAAGAAAAAGAAAAAATGTAAGCAATCAAAGAGTACTAAAAAGAGTACTAAAAAGGAGTACTAAGGAGTACTAAAAAGAAGTACTTGACGGTCTTTGTTTCAAGCTTAGCCGAAACATATCATAACAATTCTCTATGGTAGGAGCACGCCAAGTATAACAATACAAATGAAAATGAAACGCAGTTTGATACTTATTTGTGAAAGGAAACAGAGGTCAGAGAGAAATGGAAGATATGTGTAGATAGATAGATGGGGCATCAGTAGAGAATGGAGCTCAAATAGGAAAGCATAGCTATTTATAGAGGCGGTTTTTAAGCTAACAACCGCCTCTAAAGATAACAATTGGTTTTTTTTTTGTTTGACCTTTAGAGGCGGTTTTTAAGTTAAAAACCGCCTCTAAAGATCAATTCCATTCCGATTTTTAATATACTTTTTATTTTCTATTTTTTAATTAGTTAAATATTATATTTTATATTTTAACTATTTTTAACTATTTTTTTATTTTCTGATTATTAGAGGCGGTTTTTAGTTAAAAACCGCCTCTAAAGATCATAATCCGATTTTTAATTTATTTTTTTTATTTTCTGTTTTTTTAATTACTTAAATAATTTATATTTGAACTATTTGTAACATCAAATATTTTTTAACATCAAATATTTTCACTATTTATAATAGTTAAATATTTTTAAACATTTTATATTATTACTATTTTACATAATTGAATATTTTTTATCATAAAATTTTTTTAAAATCGGATTATGATTATTAGAGGCTGTTTTTAGTTAAAAACCGCCTCTAAAGATCATAATCCGATTTTTTATTTATTTTTTTTATTTACTGTTTTTTTAATTACCTAAATAATTTATATTTGAACTATTTGTAACATCAAATATTTTCACTATTTATAATAGTTAAATATTTTTAAATATTTTATATTATTACTATTTTACATAATTGAATATTTTTTATCATAAAATTTTTTTTTTAAATCGGATTATGATTATTAGAGGCGGTTTTTAGTTAAAAACCGCCTCTAAAGATCATAATCCGATTTTTAATTTATTTCTTTTATTTTCTGTTTTTTTAATTACTTAAATAATTTATATTTGAACTATTTGTAACATCAAATATTTTTTAACATCAAATATTTTCACTATTTATAATAGTTAAATATTTTTAAACATTTTATATTATTACTTTTTTACATAATTGAATATTTTTTATCATAAAATTTTTTTTAAATCGGATTATGATTATTAGAGGCTGTTTTTAGTTAAAAACCGCCTCTAAAGATCATAATCCGATTTTTTATTTATTTTTTTTATTTACTGTTTTTTCAATTACCTAAATAATTTATATTTGAACTATTTGTAACATCAAATATTTTCACTATTTATAATAGTTAAATATTTTTAAATATTTTATATTATTACTATTTTACATAATTGAATATTTTTTATCATAAAATTTTTTTTTTAAATCGGATTATGATTATTAGAGGCGGTTTTTAGTTAAAAACCGCCTCTAAAGATCATAATCCGATTTTTAATTTATTTTTTTTATTTTCTGTTTTTTTAATTACTTAAATAATTTATATTTGAACTATTTTTAACATCAAATATTTTTTAACATGAAATATTTTCACTATTTATAATAGTTAAATATTTTTAAACATTTTATATTATTACTATTTTACATAATTGAATATTTTTTATCATAAAATTTTTTTTAAATCGGATTATGATTATTAGAGGCTGTTTTTAGTTAAAAACCGCCTCTAAAGATCATAATCCGATTTTTTATTTATTTTTTTTATTTACTGTTTTTTTAATTACCTAAATAATTTATATTTGAACTATTTGTAACATCAAATATTTTCACTATTTATAATAGTTAAATATTTTTAAATATTTTATATTATTACTAATTTACATAATTGAATATTTTTTATCATAAAATTTTTTTTTTAAATCGGATTATGATTATTAGAGGCGGTTTTTAGTTAAAAACCGCCTCTAAAGATCATAATCCGATTTTTTATTTATTTTTTTTATTTACTGTTTTTTTAATTACCTAAATAATTTATATTTGAACTATTTGTAACATCAAATATTTTCATTATTTATAATAGTTAAATATTTTTAAATATTTTATATTATTACTATTTTACATAATTGAATATTTTTTATCATAAAATTTTTTTTTTTAAATCGGATTATGATTATTAGAGGCGGTTTTTAGTTAAAAACCGCCTCTAAAGATCATAATCCGATTTTTAATTTATTTTTTTTATTTTCTGTTTTTTTAATTACTTAAATAATTTATATTTGAACTATTTTTAACATCAAATATTTTTTAACATCAAATATTTTCACTATTTATAATAGTTAAATATTTTTTAACATTTTATATTATTTCTATTTTACATAATTGAATATTTTTTATGATTCACGATGAGTAGCTCAACATATTATATATACATATAAGAGAGATGAAAGAAAACAAAACACTTTAAAAATCGATGTTTTGGAACACTATAACTTTAAGGAGGCTTAACTTTTGATAGGAACGTCCGTTTTGGGCATATGATGACTTTCCGGAAAGCTTGCGACGAGATCTACAAGGTTTACTGGGGTTTACCCCGTAACGACCATTTTCGGGGCCAAAAAACGCTGTCTGAACCTCCAAAATCTACTTTGAAACTTTTCAAACCTAAACATCACATAAAACTACTTAGAATTTTGGACCATGTATTTATAATGATTGGTTAATTATTTCTTTTTATATCTTTTATGGAAAATGATATATTGAGATTATCTTAAAAAGATTTATACAACATGTCAAGCAAAGTACAACACGTCGAGCAAAGTTCATATACATGATTATGTTTTCTTTGAGTTGTTCTCAAATTTTATACATGAATCCTACAAGTATATTGAGGGCCATGATTGTTTAACAATTTAGATTTTTATTACTTTTTTAAATCAAAATTAATTATTGCTAGCTTGCGTCATTATGCATGCATATATAGTAATTAATTTGACTAGCTAACCTTACATGTAGAACTAAAACCACAATAATTTTATAAATAAGAATACACTATTTATAATGTCATATGATGTTGTCTCATTTAGAAAGAGTTCTATTAACTATAATAATTTCAATTTTTTATTTAAAAATTTTTAAAATTCATTTCTTATCGATAAGTTCCTTTTCATTTTTGTAATGATTTGATCTAATGAGAGAAATTTAGACTTTTGAAAAAGAAAATAGAGTGCCATTTATCTAACTAGAGTGGCACATCTATAATTTTGAAAAATATTAATGACATAACACTACAGTTCTTTTATTTTCCACATAAGGACTTTTTAACTATTTTTAATGGTAAAAAATTATTAAACATCAAATATTTAAGTGTTTTTAATAGTTCAATATTTTTTAACATTGTATATTTTTAGTTAAAAAATTATTAAACATCAAAACAGCCTCTAAAAATCAATTTCTGATTTTTAATTTAATTACTGTTTTTTTAATTACTTAAAATAATTTATATTTGAACTATTTTTAATATCAAATATTTTTCAACATCAAATATTTTCACTATTTATAATAGTTAAATATTTTTTAATATTTTATATTATTACTATTTTACATAATTGAATATTTTTTATCATCAAACTTTTTTAAAAATTGGATTATGATTATTAGAGGCGGTTTTTAGTTAAAAACCGCCTCTAAAAATCAATTTCTGATTTTTAATTTAATTACTGTTTTTGTAATTACTTAAATAATTTATATTTGAACTATTTTTAACATCAAATATTTTCACTATTTATAATAGTTAAATATTTTTTAACATTTTATATTATTACTATTGTACATAATTGATTATTTTTTATCGTCAAAATTTTTCTTAAAATCGGATTATGATTATTAGAGGTGGTTTTTAACTAAAAACCGCCTCTAAAAATCAATTTCTGATTTTTAATTTAATTACTATTTTTGTAATTACTTAAATAATTTATATTTGAACTATTTTTAACATCAAATATTTTCACTATTTATAATAGTTAAATATTTTTTAACATTTTATATTATTACTATTGTACATAATTGATTATTTTTTATCATCAAAATTTTTCTTCAAATCGGATTATGATTATTAGAGGCGGTTTTTAACTAAAAACCGCCTCTAAAAATCAATTTCTGATTTTTAGTTTTTTTTTTAAAATCAAATTCAGCCTCTAAAAATATGTATTTTTAGAGGCTGTTTTTTGTTAAAAACCGCCTCTAAAAATACATATTTTTAGAGGCTGTTTTTGTCTCTAAAAATGGGAATTTTAATGCAAAAAATTCAGCATTTTTAGAGGCGGTTTTTTATAAAAAACAGCCTCTAAAAATACATATTTTTAGAGCTGTTTTTTTTAAATAACCGCCTCTAAAAATGCTCTTTTAAAGGCTGTTTTTTCTTAAAAACCGCCTCTAAAAATGGGATTTTTAGAGGCGGTTATTTATAAAAACCGCCTCTAAATATAAACAGCCTTTATTTTATTTTTTTAATTTTTGGAATAAAAAGTTTAGAAACGGTTTTTGTTAAAAACCGCCTCTAAAAATAATTGACAAAAATTTCTAAAATGCCACTGGTAATTTTTAGAGACGGGTTTATGGAAAACCGCCTTTAAAAATGGCGTCTCTAAAAATAATTTGTGTTGTAGTGAACTCACATGTTGAAAGCATGGAACAATAATAATATTATAGAAATGGACTAGCCAAAACTATTAGAGTTATGTTCTAAAAGTCAATATTTCGATGACTTGATTTTAAGTTATGTTATTGATGATATTTGATCATTTATTTCTTGAGTTTATTATTGACAGATCATTCTGGTTGAGGATCTGAATTGGATCTTTGTGTCTTATTTTGTTAAATGACAATAATAAACTTAAATCGTCCATAATCTTGATAATTAACAATGAACATTAATTATCATAAAAGATTAATGTGCAAGTTAAGTGATGATTAAATTTACAAATCATATGTAATGAGTTACCAACTTAATCACATATGTGTATGTAATTGGAACATAGCATATGACTTGACGTAATGATCAAATAAATATATGGATTGTGTTATGTGCAGTGATTTAAATAGCGGAAATTAGCGGCGCAATTGCGGCGCAATAGCGGTTTCCTTCGCCTGACGCTATGTTGCTAAATAAAATATTATATTTAGCGTTTCTGCCGATAGCGGTTCGTTAGCGTGGATTAGCGGTTATTTTGCGTTGAATATCGGTGTGTAGCGGGAGTTTAGCGGTGGACTGTTTTACGAGAAGTTGGAGATTAAATTAGATCTTTATAGGTCGGCCCAATAAAGATTGACACGCCTCCATTAACGAAAGTTGGAAACCAACTCTCTCTCCTCTCTGGTCTCATGTCCTAAACCACATCTGAAATCTTTATTTTTCTTTTCTCTTGACGAAACTATAAATCACACAAATTGAAGAATAAATTTAGTCCTTCAGCACTCGTGATTGCCAGGTAAGCTCCCTTTGTCCTTTTGTTAAGATTTTGGAAAATTTTCAATTCTAGGTTCCCTATTTCATAGAAAAGACTGGTAAAACTTAAAATGGGAAAAAAAAAACCAGCGCATAGAAATTCATGAGTAAAAATTAATTTGAATTATATTCAATCCTGCCGTACCTCTCTAATGATTTGTAATTTTTATACAAAATTGCATCACGTTGCTGCTATCTCAATATTTGTCACATCGGAGCTTCATTTTTTTTTAGGTTTCAGTGTAATGCGAGAAACAAAAGACAAATCAGTGCGCAAGACATTAAATAATTGTTTTATTTGATTATGTTAATGTTAAATGTTAGTCAGAGTATGCATTTTGTATTAAAATTATGAATTGCAAGGTTTTATATTTTGAATTTTAAGTATGCAATATGATATATATGATGTTTATTTGGATTAAAGTATGCGTATAATGTGCATATTTTGGATCAATATTTTCAATCCGCTATGATCCGATAGCGCCGCTAAATAACCGCTATCCGCTATCCGCTATCCGCTATGACATGAACATATCCGCAATGAAACCGCTATCCGCTATTTAAACCATTGGTTATGTGTCATTATTTATTTCATATGAGTTTGATATACTAGATGGTGATTCTTATTAATTCTATTGACAGGTAGACATAAAGCTAATGCATGAAGTAAGTCTCTATTTTCTAATGCTTAGTGTAGACTTATCCATGGCACATTAATTTGATTTGTGCTAATCCAAGTGCTAATTCTGCGTGCAATAATACATGTTCTTAAAATTTTGTTTTGCAATACATACGGATGATAGTATGATTATTAGAGCCGATGAAACGCGACTTTTTGGAAGGTTATCCAAGACTGTTGCTAACATGATGTTAATTAAAATGCAATGCAGATGGGAGAGGAGAGGTAAATAACCCAAAGGGATTACAGTACTACAACAAGTTTAAGCCCCAAGTTTATGTATGCATTCAATTATCCGCAAAATCACAACTTAATATGGTCTTTGCATTGTTAAATTTCAATTTTTTTTGCTCTTTTGAAGCACCTAACAACGTATAAAAAGTGACAATTGTAAAAGAAAAAAATCCCAAGAGGTTATATAGAAAATTTCAAACAAATTTTATCATCACTGTTATATTATATTGATGAGGCTATTTCTATAAGAGTTGACTCTTTAGTAATGATAGAACATGATGTTAACGAATATTGCTTTTATTTATTTTTGCTTAACTCTCGAAGTTAGGTAAAACAGTAAATATGGGATGTTCTACTCATTTGAATTAATTTTCGAAACACGGAAACAGTCATATTTCTATCTATAATGTCTGTTCACTTAGTTTTTTAGTGGAGCCGACTGCAGTGTGGGAATCAACAATGAGAAGTTTTTTGCTGATGAGCTCTGCATCAAATAAAATTAATGATGTGAAACCTAAGATTAGCACGACGAGGTTGGATGGGCTTTGTAACTCTCCCTCTTGACTCTATATATTCAAGTGAATTTCTCTTCTCAGTTATTCAATTTAGGTTCACATCAGTACAATTTTGCATCAGTTTGAAGTGCAGTTCATACTTACCAGTAAGAGTTAATTTGGCCTAATTTTCTTATGAATGAATCACAGATAAAATTTCAAAGGGTGGTCAGTACCAGATCGATAATGGTTTGGATGGAACCCTATAGGTCACAATTATAACTGAAAGTGCATTTCATCTGCTTCCTTAATCAATAAAATGTTAGTTATTGATGAAATGTTAGTTAGCCTCACTAACATTTACTTAGCAAATTCTCTTTTGAAATGTTTGTTGGGACACAATTAACTTCTTTCATATATTATTTGTTAGGATAACCGTGTGAAATAGAAACAAGATGAGAAACGTGATGTGTTCAATGCATTTGGTTTGATTGCTCTTACAAAGGGACTTAATCTTCGAATCTGTTTGGCAAAGTGAAGGTAATAATAAAGATATCAAATTGTTGTTTTATTCTTATTATTCAATTTGAAATTTTTTTTTTATCTTAAAAAAAATGAATATTAAGATTGTAAAGGATGTTCATTATATGGTACGCCTTCATTCCTCAGGTTTGGTGTTCGTATCAATGAAATAAATCATTTTTACTTATATCTTTTGCATTTTTTCTTTTATCGTTTATGTTCATACTTCTTTTTTTAAGTTGTTTAAAGGCAGGATATGGTTGGGTTGTGCGCTATCATATTATGCTATTCATATCATGACGAAACCAAAAAAAAAAAGGACCCTAACTGAACTAACTAAATTATGATATTTAACTACTCTTCTAACGTAATATCATTGTACCGTGCATTTTTTTTTATTTGCTGTTATTTTTTAGCATTGGAGGGTAAAACACAAAATTTTTTTTTTTAAAAAAAAAGGAAAAAGCATATAGCGGCGAAGAATGTTTAGCATTGCGTACTAAAGAGATGCATTAAAAAAAAAAACAGATCTTTATTTATTTCAAACACCAAATAAAATCCAATAAACAAATTAAAAACATTTATTCAAATATAAATATCACATTTTTTTAACGAAAAACTCATTATAGATGTAAAAACCCGAAAAATATAAATTACAAGTTAATTTGGCTAATAAAAACCTTCAAGCAAACAAATAAATTTAATTGATGAAAAACCAAAATCTAATCATAATTCCCAATTATTAAGCAATAAACGATTTTATTTCGAATCCGATATGATGTTAATTTCGGCCATTTATAAAATTTTCTAGAAATTGGTTGATTAAGCAATTATATCATGCTTTAAAGATTTCAAAAATCTATTTTATAAAATTATCATGAGTTAAGTTTGTGTCAAAACCTTAGTTTTACTGCTTGTACAAATTAATTTCGAAAATTCCTTTGATCTGGATCGTTAGATCAAGTTCTAAACCCTTCAATTTTTCTGAGCCGTTGGATCATCTCCATTTCTCTCTTTATTCTCCTCTCTTTCTCTCATTTTCGCCGAATGGGTCACCTCTCTACCCATTTCACTTTCTCCGCTTTCCTTCGCCAGCTCGACAACTCCGCTCGAACTCTCTCTCTCTCTTACTCGACAATGGCAGAGCTCTCGACCCCACCTCCCCCTGCCTCTCTCTTCCCAGACCCCTTGACTCTCTCCGGAGATTCCGCAACCCTGGTTCTTCCCCTTCGGTTTCCCCAAAGCCGTCCCCACTTCGAGTCAGAACCTCGACCCCGCCACCGCTCCTCAACCCACTCGCTTCCCGCCACCTCAGCAGTACGACCTCTCCTCCTCTCTATTTCCCCCTGCCTATTTAAGCCGTCCCTCTCTTCTCTCTTCTCATACCCGTTACAAAACCCGATAAGAACAGAAATAAAGAAAGGAAAAGAGAGAAAAATAAAAGAGAGGTGGAGGCGTAGGCATCGGAGTGGAGATGGTGGCGATCGACGAGGCTAGGTGGTGGTGGCGCTGACGGTGGGGCGAGGTGGTGCCTTGGCTGAGCTGACCCCTTTCCTTTTTCCCCTCTCTTCCTGCTTGCTTCTTCTTCTCTGTTGGTAATTTCTATTTCATTCTTTCCCTTTGATCTGTGTGCTTGATTGAGGCAAATTAATGCTTGATTTGGATATGTTGGTGGTCAATGCCTCAAAGTGAAATTAGGCCTATGAGCCCTGTTGATGAAGTTGTGTGTCTGGTTTCTTTGGGAAAAATCTGAGAATGAGTTGGTCAATTGATTTCTTGTTTATTGGTGAGGCTCATAGCTGGGTATTATGTGGTCTCTATGGTTACTTATTCTTTGAACTGGAAAATCTGATTTGTGCGTATATTTGATAGCTTGTTCCCTGTTGAGGCTTGTAATTAGTGTGTTGCTTGACTTGAATGCTTGCTGTTAACTTGAACTGGTCTGTTGATAATGTTGATGAGATATAGCACTTGATCTGTTAGATGTTATAAGTCTTAAATTGAACTCTTAATAGGTTAGTTATGCCGTTTATTAGTCATGTGGGCTTGTTTAGTATTTAGGTTAAAACCGTGCTTGAAATTTTGGTTCAAATAGGTAGTGAGTGTTGCACATGTGTTAGTTAAGCTAGCATTTCTCATCTGTTGATTCTTAGATGCTTCAATTAAAAGTTTCTGTGTGCTTTCAGGACTGATATCAGACTGGTTCAGGCCTGTTACCAGCTCGGTACCTCTCTGTACCATTTTTTGGTACGCTATATCAGCGTGGCAAACCTTTGTGTATATGGTTTCCGAAATCAGGGACCTGTATGTGAACTTTTCCAAGTTTTAGGACATTTTCGTAAATATTTTATAACTGTGTTAGGGCTGTTCCATAATAAATCCTATTTTTAAGGACCGTTAGGTAATAATTATGTAAATAAATTTGATTTAGGGTCTTTGGTGCAAATTGTCGGAGTTAGTGGATCGGGTTGTATTTTTCTGTTTGGATCCGCTTGGACCTTCTTCCGTGTGGGCTGCGTGATTTTCTCCTCTGGGCTTGTCCGACCTATTTTTATGTTTGGGCTTTGTCATTTGTTGTTCGTGGCCCATATCCTTTGTTGCTGGCTTGAGATTTTGTTTAAGTTGGATTTTGAAAAAAATATTAAAACTAGAACTATATGTTTAATTGTGCATGATTTTGACGGCATGAAATAAATAGATGGATATTGGTATTAAAAGCTTTTGGCCGAGATATAAATCGAGACGGATTCGAAAAATAAGATTGTTGGCTTTTAAAATGGGAAATGATTAGATTGTCCGTAAAATAATTTTCAAAACAGATACTATGATATAAACGGACACAGTATGATCCCAAAACAATTCAAATAAAATTATGTTTTCTTATGTTAGTTTGCATCTAAGTTTTTAATTAAAACAATACTCATTTTATATTGATTATTGGAAATATTTCATACTTGAGCAAAACACTATTAAAATTATAACTAAAACTTATCAAATGATTTTCTAAATCAAAACAAAATGTGACACGTCTCTAATCGTCATAGTTTGAACTTATAGGAATCGTCAAAAACGACTCTCTACACATTGATTTTATAAATAGAACTTAACAAAATATTTCTAAAAATATTTATACAACTTTTCTTCACAACTAGTTTCAAACGAAACTCCGCCAAATTATTTTCAGAAACTGATTGATTATAATAACATATTTTAATACTGAGTCCCCTTCCAAAATAAATTAGAAGCTAAGTTTAGAATAACAACAAATTGACCAGAACCTGAATCCAATTGAGGGATAATGGGCTTAATCGTTAGATTAGTTTTTAACGCGTAACTTCGCTCTTCAGGTAACCAGACTGACTACCAGGGGGACGACTACTACCCCGAGTACGAGGGTGGTGACGCAGAGCAGGACTTCACCGATCCTCCAGCTGAGTAGTCGCTTTCGATCCCTACTTTCCAGGTGTGGATGCCTTAGGTTTTGTTTAATCTTTAGAATAAGAATTAGATCATTAATTAAATGTGTGCATATCATGTCATTAACATTAAGTAAACAGTTTAGCACATGTCATTAGTTAAATCTTAGTTTTGCATGTGTAGGATATGCATCCATATTAATAGTGTGACCAATAAACTTAAAAGTGCCCTTAATCAATACTTGCATCTGGTATGGTACAGGATAGTGAGACCGAGTGAGATAAGAGCGTTTTGCTTGGGGTTTCCATTATCGGGAGATTGCACCCAAGCTGAATGCCGGTGGTCTCCTTATGATAGCGATCACGAGCAACGTGTTTCTGATGATCACTCAGCAGACCGACCGTTAGGCGGTACTGCGGTCACTTGGTAGTTTATTATTATTATTGTTAGGATGTTGTATATGTATTCTCGCTTGCTTCGACTGGACTCTACGGGGTTGTTTGCCATCATTAGACTTACCTCTCGATCTCCCACGTTCAGTTACCGGTACCGCGTCTACTGACCCACTCCTCGACGGGGGTGTGGGCTTGGAGCTGGCCTTCGGGGCTCAGGAAGTTCTAGGCAAGGTCCATGTCAT
The DNA here is from genome assembly GCA_027725995.1 of Rhynchospora tenuis. Taxonomy (NCBI): domain Eukaryota; kingdom Viridiplantae; phylum Streptophyta; class Magnoliopsida; order Poales; family Cyperaceae; genus Rhynchospora; species Rhynchospora tenuis. Next base: position 69,061,624 of record CM050889.1, on the reverse strand, counting down.
ATTGGGATATGTGAGGATTGACTCTGGATTATGATACGCTTATGATTGACTACTGAGTGTGGGTGCTTGACTCTCGTATAATTATAATATTATCTCGTATACTATTCCACAAAACCAGATCTTTTCTATTTTACTTGGGCATGTCATAATAAGTAGAAATACATCATTAAACCTTGCTATACACTTAGGAACTGCATTAAATTAGAGGACCTTAAAAGTGTTTAAGTATGGTTTAGTTCTGACTAGAAATTAACCAGGACCTAGTTGGCTCACTCTATCACCACACTGAGTATTAATGTACTCATCCCACAATACTTTGATTTGTGGAGACAGGTTCAGGTTTGGCTGACATAGCGGAGGAAGATTTAGCAGATGACCAAGCCGAGCTGGAGTAGTTATCTTATTATATGTTATTATTAGGATTTTGTTTGTCTTTGGCTGGAAGTTTTGATATGTAATTTTTTTTACTGGCCTTTCTTATGTACGAACAAACTAATCCTTTATTATGTAATAATTATTTGGGATGTTATCTGTGACACTGTTTTATAGCCTTACGTGTGCACTTCAATATGTGTACACGTGGCAGGGCTGTCCTCCCCAGATTACGGCTTGGTTTGGAGTGTGGCATCCTTCGGTGGTATCAGAGCGAAGGTTTAAAAATCACAAATACTCCAGCAGTATGAACCAAAGTGTTACACTTAGATAACCTGACCTTAAGTTTAAACTTCTTTAAGTTGTTTTCTAGCATGACGATTCTAACTTGCGGTCTTTTGTTTTGTAAGATTGCAATGGAACTGTCAAATCTTAGAGGCGGTCATGGTCGTGGAAGGCCCCGTATAAGAAACCAAGGAGAACGACCTCAGCCTCCACAAGGGCAACCCATTCCTCAAGCGGACCCTGCACCAGGACTAGATCCTGCTACTCTTGCTCAGCAATTCTGGACAAATGTGGCACAATATGCAGGACAAGGAGCCCCAAGAGCACAACCGGCCCAAGACCCATTTACCATTGCTTACCATGAGTTTCTCCATCATCCAGCTTAGAGATTTGACGGATGCAGTGGATTTGAGGCTGCCGAGGAGTGGCTAAACTCAGTGCGAAAGACTTTCTGCCTTGCTCGTACCCCACCTGAGCATTGGACGGAGATTGCAGCCACTTTGTTTGATAAGGAAGCACAACACTGGTGGACATCTCAGGAGCCGCAATACCAAGGTGATGGCCCTAATATTCCGTGGGATTGGTTTACTAATGTGTTCCGTGCTCGTTTTCTAGGAAGGGCGCAGAAAGCGGAATTGAGGCGCCAGTTTGAGACTCTGACTCAGGGAGACATGACAGCGCGCCAGTATGGCGAGACTTTCATCCGCCTATCCCGCTATGCCCCTGATCTCGTGGCCGACCCTGAGGCCAAGCGTGACAGATTTATTGATGGACTAGACCCGGCTTTGGGTAGCTTGATGGATATTTACACTGAGACCTCCATTGAGTACCTGATGGACCGAGCTGAGTTCCAGGAGAAGAAATTGATGTCACGAGTTAAGTCAAGATATGACAGGCAGAAAACCGACAGTGGTGTTGCCCGTAAACCCGCTTTTCAGAACCGCAGGCCGATGGCGCCCCAGAACAAACAGCAGGTTTACAATCCTAACCTCTATTTTTGCAGGCACTGCAACAGATCTTACCCTGGTCCATGTATTCGCCACAGTGGCAAGTGTCTCATTTGTCAATCTCCGAACCATTGGATGGCACAGTGCCCAAGAAATGTGAACCGAGCAACTGGTGGCTCTAGTTCTAATGGCCGTGGACAGACCGACGCTGGACGAGGCCGTGGTGGTTCCTTTGTCTCCCGTGGCGGTGGCCGCGGTGGTCCTCAGCGTGGCGGTCGATCTGGCAACGGTGGCTGAGGCGCCGCAAATACTGGTCAGTTCGGACGAGATTCTGCTCAAGTCCATGCGACTATTGGAGAGGACCTTCCTGAGACCGAGGCCGTACAACAGGAGGATGAGTTTTATGAGGATGAGCTTATTGCAGGTATGGTTTCCATCTCCGATTGCTTCGCTTACTCTTTGATCGACACAGGGGCTAGTCACTCATTTATATCTCAGAACTTTGTAAACTTAAATGGGTGGGAAACCGAGCCGAGAGACAGAGCTATGTTAGTGCAAACCCCGCTTGGTAAGACCGTTCTAGTCGATCAGATGTGTAGAAACCTTATAATACAAATTGCTGGCCGAAACTTAACCGCTGATTTGGTAGTACTTGATATGAGAGACTTTGATGTCCTACTTGGTCTTGATTGGCTAACTACCCATCATGCGGTGATTGATTGTAAGAACCATAGTGTCCGGTTTGGAAAAGAAGGAACCGCACCCTTTGTGTTCAAAGGTCGAAAACCAGGAACCAGGATCCCTATGATTTCAGCTTTGCAGGTGAAGCATCTGATGTCATCTGGATGTGAAGTGTTCCTAGCTTCTGTGGTGTCAACTGACTCGAAGACAACAGATCTTGATACTGTACCCGTGGTTCGGGAATACTCAGACGTGTTTCCAGAGGATTTACCTGGATTACCCCCGGATCGTGAGGTGGAGTTTTGTATCGAGTTACAACCAGGCACGACACCGATGGCAAAAGCTCCATACAGGATGGCCCCAGCAGAACTCAAGGAGCTTAAAACTCAATTAGAGGAACTTCTTGAAAAAGGATTCATCAGACCAAGTACTTCTCCGTGGGGAGCTCCCGTGCTCTTTGTGCGCAAGAAGGATGGAACTCTCCGTCTTTGCATTGATTACAGGGAGTTAAACAAGGTCACTGTACCCAACAGATACCCATTACCCAGAATTGATGATTTGTTTGATCAGCTTCAGGGTTCTCAAGTGTATTCTAAGATCGATCTCAGATCTAGGTACCATCAATTGCGGATTAGGCCAAGTGATGTCCCAAAGACGGCCTTTCGCACACGCTACGTGCATTATGAGTTTTTGGTCATGTCTTTTGGACTGACGAATGCCCCAGCATATTTCATGAACTTGATGAATCGTGTTTTTGAGGACTACTTGGATTCCTTTGTTGTGGTGTTCATAGATGATATTCTGATCTACTCTAAGAGTGCAAAAGAACATGAACATCATCTGAGGTTAGCTCTACAGCGACTTCGTGATCATCAGTTATATGCCAAGTTCTCAAAATGTGAGTTTTGGTTGGAACAGATCTCATTCCTTGGTCATGTCATCTCCAAAGATGGATTAGCAGTGGATCCTCAAAAGATAGTTGCAGTGACTGAATGGAAACCACCAACCACAGTGACTGAGGTCCGTAGTTTTCTGGGAATAGCCGGTTACTATAGAAGGTTTGTTGAAGGCTTCTCCCGGATTGCCCTTCCTATGACACAATTGTTACATAAGGGAGTTAAATTCGAATAGACTCCAGCAAGGCAAAAGAGTTTTGAAGAACTCAAAAGTCGACTTGTGACAGCGCCTGTTTTGGCAATGCCAGTACCTGGAGCTGGCTATGTGGTCAACACCGATGCTTCCCGTTATGGGCTAAGATGTGTATTGATGCAGGATGATCATGTTATTGCGTATGCATCCCGACAGTTGAGACCACACGAGAAGAATTACCCCACTCATGACCTAGAGTTGGCAGCCGTGATCTTTGCTTTGAAAATTTGGCGCCATTATCTCTATGGAGAAAAGTGCAAGATCTTCACTGACCACCAAAGCTTGAAATATGTGTTCACTCAGAAGGAATTAAACTTGAGACAACGCAGGTGGTTAGAGTTGATGAAAGACTATGACATGGAACTTGTGTATCATCCAGGAAAGTCAAATGTGGTAGCCGATGCCTTGAGCCGAAAGAGTTATGAAAATTTGGCTACTTTGATCACACAGCAACATGACATATTGGAAGATATGAGACGCTTGGAGTTGTGGGTTGCACCACATGAGGAAAATGACCAAGTGTCTGATATAGGTTTGATCTCGAGTTTGGTTGTGAAGCCGACTTTGTTGGACGAGATCAAGGAAGCCCAAAAGGAAGATGCTCATCTTGAAAAAGCACGAGCAGTAGTGGAATCTGGGTAAGAGACTCCTTTCCAAGTTGATGAAAACGGAGTTTTGAAATTCCGAAATCGGGTTTGTGTCCCAAATAATCAAGAGATCAAGAATAAGATCCTGTCAGAGGCACATGAGTCGGGTTATACAATTCATCCCGGCGAAACCAAGATGTATCGGGATTTGAAAGGCTACTTTTGGTGGCGAAACATGCGCCGTGAAGTTGCGCGATTTGTAGCCAAGTGCCTTGTATGCCAGAAAGTCAAGGCAGACCGAAAAAGACCTCCAGGGTTACTTCATCCATTACAGATATCCGAGAAGAAGTTTGACAGGATTACTATGGATTTTGTTACTGGTTTGCCAAGGACTAAGACTAAGAAGAATGCAATTTGGGTCATTGTGGATACTCTTACAAAGGTAGCTCACTTCATATCTTTTCGATACGGTCTCTCGGGTGAACAAATGGCATATTTATATATGCAGAATTTGCACAGGTTACATGGATCCCCAGTTGAGATCATATCAGATCGTGACCCTCGCTTTACTTCTCGTTTCTGGAAGCAGTTTCAGAATGCTCTAGGAATAACCGTGACCTTCAGTACTGCACATCACCCTCAGACAGATGGACAGTCCGAGCGTACCATTCAGACGCTAGAGGATATGTTGCGTTCTTGTGCGCTTACTATGAATGGAGATTGGTCAGATCACTTACATCTCGCCGAGTTCGCATATAATAACAGTTTTCACTCTAGCATTGGTATGGCACCTTTTGAGGCACTTTATGGTCAGCGGTGTAGGACTCCGGTATGTTAGGGACCTACAGGTACTTACCGACCTACTGGACCACAGATGGTAGAGGAAAGTGTTGAGACAATGAAGATAGTGCATGAGCGGTTGAAAGCTGCTCAAGACAGACAAAAGAAATACGCCGATCCAAAAAGGCGAGACTTGAAGTTTGAAAAGGGTGAGCAAGCTTTACTTCGAGTTTCACCCAGAAAAGGAGTTACTCGTTTTGGCGTAAAAGGAAAATTGGCACCCCGTTACATTGGACCTTTTGTGATCGAAGAGCGGGTCGGACCAGTTGCTTACAGACTCACTCTTCCATCTTCTTTAACGGGAGTACATAATGTTTTCCATGTCTCACAGCTTCGGCGGTATGTTCCAAGTGAATCTCATGTGTTAGATGTTGAGCCCTTGCATGTTGAGCGGGATTTGACATATAGAGAAAAACCGCTGAAGATCTTGGATGCGAAGGAGAGCAGACTTCGTCGACGCACTATCCGACATGTTCTGGTACAGTGGGAGCACCACACTCCTCGTGAAGCGACTTGGGAGCTTGAGAACGAAATGCTTGAGCAGTTTCCTGAGTTGTTTGACTCTACAGGTTAGCTTTTCTTTCTTTTTCTTTTTCGTTTCGAGGACGAAACGTCTTTTAAGGGGGGTAGGCTGTAAAAACTCGAAAAATATAAATTACAAGTTAATTTGGCTAATAAAAACCTTCAAGCAAACAAATAAATTTAATTGATGAAAAACCAAAATCTAATCATAATTCCCAATTATTAAGCAATAAACGATTTTATTTCGAATCTGATATGATGTTAATTTCGGCCATTTATAAAATTTTCTAGAAATTGGTTGATTAAGCAATTATATCATGCTTTAAAGATTTCAAAAATCTATTTTATAAAATTATCATGAGTTAAGTTTGTGTCAAAACCTTAATTTTACTGCTTGTACAAATTAATTTCGAAAATTCCTTTGATCTGGATCGTTAGATCAAGTTCTAAACCCTTCAATTTTTCTGAGCCGTTGGATCATCTCCATTTCTCTCTTTATTCTCCTCTCTTTCTCTCATTTTCGCCGAATGGGTCACCTCTCTACCCATTTCACTTTCTCCGCTTTCCTTCGCCAGCTCGACAACTCCGCTCGAACTCTCTCTCTCTTACTCGACAATGGCAGAGCTCTCGACCCCACCTCCCCCTGCCTCTCTCTTCCCAGACCCCTTGACTCTCTCCGGAGATTCCGCAACCCTGGTTCTTCCCCTTCGGTTTCCCCAAAGCCGTCCCCACTTCGAGTCAGAACCTCGACCCCGCCACCGCTCCTCAACCCACTCGCTTCTCGCCACCTCAGCAGTACGACCTCTCCTCCTCTCCATTTCCCCCTGCCTATTTAAGCCGTCCCTCTCCTCTCTCTTCTCATACCCGTTACAAAACCCGATAAGAACAGAAATAAAGAAAGGAAAAGAGAGAAAAAAAAAGAGAGGTGGAGGCGTAGGCATCGGAGTGGAGATGGTGGCGATCGACGAGGCTAGGTGGTGGTGGCGCTGACAGTGGGGCGAGGTGGTGCCTTGGCTGAGCTGACCCCTTTCCTTTTTCCCCTCTCTTCCTGCTTGCTTCTTCTTCTCTGTTGGTAATTTCTATTTCATTCTTTCCCTTTGATCTGTGTGCTTGATTGAGGCAAATTAATGCTTGATTTGGATATGTTGGTGGTCAATGCCTCAAAGTGAAATTATGCCTATGAGCCCTGTTGATAGAGTTGTGTGTCTGGTTTCTTTGGGAAAAATCTGAGAATGAGTTGGTCAATTGATTTCTTGTTTATTGGTGAGGCTCATAGCTGGGTATTATGTGGTCTCTATGGTTACTTATTCTTTGAACTGGAAAATCTGATTTGTGCGTATATTTGATAGCTTGTTCCCTGTTGAGGCTTGTAATTAGTGTGTTGCTTGACTTGAATGCTTGCTGTTAACTTGAACTGGTCTGTTGATAATGTTGATGAGATATAGCACTTGATCTGTTAGATGTTATAAGTCTTAAATTGAACTCTTAATAGGTTAGTTATGCTGTTTATTAGTCATGTGGGCTTGTTTAGTATTTAGGTTAAAACCGTGCTTGAAATTTTGGTTCAAATAGGTGGTGAGTGTTGCACATGTGTTAGTTAAGCTAGCTGATATCATTATTATTTGTAGGTATTTGGACCATACTTGGCACTCAAAAGATACTCAAACCATTAAAATGCTTGACAATTTATCATGTTTTTCCAGGATTTGGCTATGCCGTCGTGTCTTCTCCTATTTTGCAGGGTTTTAGGTGATATTCGAGGTTTTAGATGGATTCTCAGCACTTCAGCACGCTAGACGACTCATTCCTAGCATGGAGCATGACTAGACGACACATTCCTAGCGCATAGCACCACTGTCCAGCTTCCACTCGGACCGATCGACCCTACCATTCGACCCGAGTGAATCTCTGCTTGGACACAGCACAGTTCAGAGCCACAGCCGCCACTTTCTTCTGAGCGCTCGGTCCGAATGGACTCTTGCTCGACCCGAGTGCTCCACATGCTCGACCCAAACATTGCTTAAGTTGGCAAGTCTCTCCTGGTTAGTGCTCGGACCGAGTAAACCCTTCGCTCGGGTCGAGCAGTAAGCCGACTTAGCATGTTTTGGCAACTTTTCAAGAAAGGAATGGATCTTTTGGCAAGATCTGGCCGACCTAGTGCCCTAACTTGCTTCCCAAGTGCCTGAGACGAGGATATAAGGCAGCCTCTTCGACAGAAAGGGGGCTGGACCCTTGGAGACATTTTTCTCGCTTGATTTCACCACAAACCCTAGTTCTTACCCTTGTTTTTGGAGGCGACGGCAATAGCACGAGTTGAGACACGCACCATCATCTTCCATTGCTCATAAGATTGATTGTTAGAGTTTAGAAGGAGTATTTGTTTATTTCTTCTCTTACTTTTATGATTTCTCTTATGGCTTGTATCTTATTATTTCTGCACTTTACTATTGTTGTTTACGCTACTATGTTAGGCTAGATTTAATGCAGTCTTAGGAGTAGGAAAGTAACTTAAGTTTGGATGTTATGACTTGATATATTTTGTTATGATATGACTTGTTATTGATCTGTTTTGTATTATTGATTATTGCTTGATTGAATTGCTTGGCTTGATTTAATTATACTTCTAGATTCGGCCACATCTAGTTAAGTCTAAAGTTAAATAGGTTGAGTTAGTTTAATTGAGAACTTGGAGTAAATCTGTGATCCGAAAGGGGAGATTAGTTAGCATTAAAAGTGCAACGTTTAGATAGGTTCAAAAGATCATCTAAATATTCCTAAGAACACAAACAGATCAGTTAGGATAATTAATTTCTATACCAAAAGTTGTGAGTTAGTTAATCCTATTAGGGTGAGTTTAGATTGACCAGACCCTTGCCCAACAAGCGAAAGCTGAGGATTAGAAGTTTAGGATCAACAAACAAGCCCTAGATCGAGTTATAGAGTAACAAAGTAAACTTGTTTGAGCACCTGTGCCTACTGCTCGGACCGAGTAAGGTCTTTGCTCGGGTCGAGCAGGAAGTATTTGCTTGGTTTATTTGTTAAGTTATGAAAGTAACTTGATCGATAATCCCGAGTTCAAACTAAAGTGAAATCCGAGTCCTAAGACGCCCTTAATATTGTTAAAAACCCCAAAACCCTTACATTGTTTTCTAGATTATTTTAGATAATTAAAATACCCAAAAACATCTATTTTATTGCATCTTTAGATTTCTCTTAACCCAAAATCACTAAAAATCGCTCGTCTAGATTTTGAGAACGAATAAGTCTGGTATTCATAATCCGTCCCTTGGGTTCGAACCTAAAGCTTTACCGATAACGACTAGTGAGGTTAAGTCTTAGGTACAAATTTATTTGATATCTAGGCTATAAGCCTTCATCACTAGCATTTCTCATCTGTTGATGCTTAGATGCTTCAATTAAAAGTTTCTGTGTGCTTTCTGGACTGATATTACCCCGAGTACGAGGGTGGTGACGCAGAGCAGGACTTCACCGATCCTCCAGCTGAGTAGTCGCTTTCGATCCCTACTTTCCAAGTGTGGATGTCTTAGGTTTTGTTTAATCTTTAGAATAAGAATTAGAACATTAATTAAATGTGTGCATATCATATCATTAACATTAAGTAAACAGTTTAGCACATGTCATTAGTTAAATCTTAGTTTTGCATGTGTAGGATATGCATCCATATTAATAATGTGACCAATAAACTTAAAAGTGCCCTTAATCAATACTTGCATCTGGTATGGTACAGGATAGTGAGACCGAGTGAGATAAGAGCGTTTTGCTTGGGGTTTCCATTATCGGGAGATTGCACCCAAGCTGAATGCCGGTGGTCTCCTTATGATAGCGATCACGAGCAACGCGTTTCTGATGATCACTCAGCAGACCGACCGTTAGGCGGTACTGCGGTCACTTGGTAGTTTATTATTATTATTGTTAGGATGTTGTATATGTATTCTCGCTTGCTTCGACTGGAATCTACGGGGTTGTTTGCCATCATTAGACTTACCTCTCGATCTTCCACGTTCAGTTACCGGTACCGCGTCTACTGACCCACTCCTTGACGGGGGTGTGGGCTTGGAGCTGGCCTTCGGGGCTCAGGAAGTTCTAGGCAAGGTCCATGTCATATTGGGATATGTGAGGATTGACTCTGGATTATGATACGCTTATGATTGACTACTGAGTGTGGGTGCTTGACTCTCGTATAATTATAATATTATCTCGTATACTATTCCACAAAACCAGATCTTTTCTATTTTACTTGGGCATGTCATAATAAGTAGAAATGCATCATTAAACCTTGCTATACACTTAGGAACTGCATTAAATTAGAGGACCTTAAAAGTGTTTAAGTATGGTTTAGTTCTGACTAGAAATTAACCAGGACCTAGTTGGCTCACTCTATCACCACACTGAGTATTAATGTACTCATACCACAATACTTTGATTTGTGGAGACAGGTTCAGGTTTGGCTGACATAGCGGAGGAAGATTTAGCAGATGACCAAGCCGAGCTGGAGTAGTTATCTTATTATATGTTATTATTAGGATTTTGTTTGTCTTTGGCTGGAAGTTTTGATATGTAATTTTTTTTACTGGCCTTTCTTATGTACGAACAAACTAATCCTTTATTATGTAATAATTATTTGGGATGTTATCTGTGACACTGTTTTATAGCCTTACGTGTGCACTTCAATATGTGTACACGTGGCGGGGCTGTCCTCCCCAGATTACGGCTTGGTTTGGGGTGTGACAATAGAAATTGTCGTCAAAGATAAGAAAGGTATGTACTTAAATTTTCATATTATTTCAAGAATCAAAAATTGATTTTTAGCCATGAAATGGCGCCGAAGCCATTTGAAAATGAAAAAGCTGCGGATGAATAGCGTATATATCCTAACTATTTATGAAAAAGTTCTATCATGATTAAAAGCTACAACCGAATATTGCTATCATAATCCGAACTATTTACTACTATAAAAGCATTAGGAACACATGCCGTCGACACGCACTAAACACCAAAAAATCCAGTTCATTCTAAATCTCTCTTGTGTCCCAAAACAGTTTTAATGGAGAAAGGTGAAGTAACACACAACAGGAAAAAAGGCATGCGAACGGGTGTACGTCCGAATGTCCGTTGAGGAGTTCGTTCTGATTCAACTAATGAAAACCTGAGCAACCAAAACCCAACCAACCTAAGCTCGAGCAACCCATCCATTGTTGAACAAACTGAGAGTGAAAAGAATACTGCACATTTCCTCTACCTTCTACTGGAAGAATTTGTCGTGCCATATCTTCCACGGGAAGACGAAGACAATGATTTCCGAAATGAATTAAGCCCACAGAAAATCCAGTCCGAACTTCTGTGGGCTTATATGAGAAAATGTTGGCTTATTGGATCGGGTTGGATCCGGTTGCTGGTGTCGGACCCGTTACGCACTGGCTCAGTCAACTGAGTCCAGTTGACTGGGTCGAGTCGGCTGGCGTGTTGGGTTTGTTGGTGGGCTGTGTTTCTGTTGGGCTCTGTTTGTTTCGCTGTGGGCTGAGGAAAAAAAAACAGAGAAGAGTATTAATCGGGGAATGAAAATGAGATGTTATGTTATCGTCTAGTAATGGATAAATTGTAGTAGTGGTATGTTATCGTGTAGTAATGGAAAAGTTATTGTATAGATGTTATGTTATCGTGTAGTAATAATTCATAAATTGTAGTCCCTGATAAATTATATTAGTGCTATGTTATGAACCGTGCATTAAACATATTTTCCTAGACAACACAATAAATTATATTAGTGGTATGTTATGGAAAATTACAACCCAATAAATATTAAATCATCAAACATATATCAGTACAACAACAAAACAACAACTTAATTAACTTAATTAATAAAAGCTAGCTTGGAGGTGAAGGTGGGAATCGACGAGCCGCCGGATGGTTCTCGAAGATTAATCTAACTCATGTAAGAAAAGATGGTGATTGATTAGGACTTAAATCTGTAGTCTTAGCTCATGTAAAAAAAAAATATATCCTAGACAAAATTACTCTATTAAAAAATTTATCACAAGGAGCTGGGATTTGGTTATTTCGTGTAAATTCAATGGATTGCGATGGTTCATAATATTTAATCTAATCTTACCAATTAAGTAATACTATTCTACATATATAGAGTGGTATTAACTTGGTCACTCTCGAAATTTTTATTTCTAAGCCCATCTGAAAATTGAGTGGTATTGACGTTGCATTTGCGTGTGTTGAATGATTGCCTTTATAAAATTACAAATCTTTCTATTTACCTATCGCGAAAGTACTGCATACAATTAATTTAGTAGATATGGCAGTCGCAATTTCGTTGCGTTATATAAAATATTAAAAATTTATTGTAAAAAACTTGTCAAAATTTATATACAAAAAATTTATAAGTTCAAAATTAGTAATTTTTTTCATAGAAAGTCGTTATATAAACTTGACAAAAATTTTCTACCCAAAATCTTGCTAATATTAATAATTTGTATGAGAAAGAAATAAATAAAAATTTAAAAAATTTAAAAAATTTTTTTGACCGCTATCCATAGCTGCCACGGGCAGTGATTTAAATAGCGGTTCCATTTTGCCAAGATCTATGCTGCTACATGAAATATGTTTATTTAGCTAGCGTTTTTTTTTTGCCGATGGAGGTTCAATAGCGCCATTTTAGCGGTTATTTAGCGTTGATTAGCATTAATTAGCGGAACTTAAAAAATTCTTATGGGCCAGGCCCAATACTACATGCCTCCCTCAATAAAAATCCAGGGGTGATATACACCATCCGAGGTTTTTCCATCCAGCGCCATCCAACAGGCCTGGACATGCTAAAATAGCCTTTTTTCCGCGTGCTGACGTCAGCAAAATTTTTTGACCAATTTCCAAAAATTTTTTGGTGCTGATGTCATCAAATATGTTGATTTAAGGGTTTAGTTAAATGTTTTAAGGGTTGAATTAAAGTATATAATTGTTCAGTTAGATGCACCAATAAGTTGAAATTTTAGTGTTTTGTGTTTATGTAAATACCTTAAGGGATGAACTTAAAGTATCTATGTGTTCAGTTAGTTTCAGCAGAAATTTGATTTCGTAGTTTTTGTGTTCAATTAAATTAGTTAAATAAAAAAAAACAAAATGAACAGATACAACAAACATAGCGAACATTTACAGTAACAATATGAATATTTACAACAATAAACTGAACATATATACAAATTGCATGAATAAGAAGTAAATGATCATATTCAACATATATATATACAAATTTTTGCATCTAACTGAACACTTACACACTTTAATTCAACCCTTAAAATATTTAATGGAACTCTTAAATCAGCATATTTGATGACGTCAGCACCAACAAATTTTCGAAAATTGGTCAAAAATTTTTTGCTGACGTCAGCACGCGAAAAATCTGAATTTGGATGACGCTAGATGGGAAAACCATGGATGGTCAATACCAATTCTGATAAAAATCGAAAACATTTCTCCTCTCGCCTCAACAAAATCTGAAACCGCCAATTTTCTTCTCTTTTGGCGCAACACAAGTCGCATGGCATAATAGAAGAAAAAATTAGATTTCTGAAACCGCAATTGCTCTACTTTTTCTAGTTCTAGGAAGCCTCCCCCTGTCCCTTATTTGTTAGATTTCTGAAATTTTCATTTCTAGGATTCTGTATTCCAAAGGAAATTAAGAATGTTAAAACTTCAATGAAAAAAAACCAGCCCATAGAAATACATTAGTAGTAATTTTTTTTCCTTGCTTGATTTGCTAGTTAACCGCCACACACAAAAAAAAAAAAAAAAAAAAAAAAAAAGGTCACAAAGTTGAACTTCCTTTTTAAATGTCGTACTTGAATTTGTTGTTTGTGGGGTCCACAACACAGCCTTTCCTGTTCGTTTGTTTAGTGATTTGAAAACCATAAAAACACAATACTTTTATTATATTTTTATAGTTAGTCTTTTTATCAGCCAATATTCATTTCATTTAATTATTTGGGTGTTGTAGGTGGTTTTAATGGCAACATGTCTAAATGAAAGAAAACGCCACCGGCTTATGAATTTGGTATTCTTCCTGAACCAAATTACAAAACCAAAATTGGCTGCAAGTTTTGTCAAATTGTGAATAATAGTGTTATTAACAAAACCAGGTTTGGTTAGGCAACCTTATTTTGAGAAATTAAATTCGATCCCGATCGATCTTTCCCTATTAAAACATTAACCATGTTATTATATTCATGTTAAAATATAGTAATATGATTTTATTTGGATTAAAATATGTATATCACGTGCATATTTTTTATCTATATATATTTCCAGAACAAAGTATGTATATAACGTACAAAACCAGCTTTGGTTAGGCAACCTTATTTTGAAAAATTAAATTCGATCCCAATCTTTCCCTATTAAAACATTAACACTACAACAGATTTGATTATTAAAACCGGTTTTTAAAGATTATTAGAACCGGTTTTGCACCGGTTTTAAAAATACGTGGTTCTAAAGATATATAAAAAAACGGTTCTAAAAATGGCGGTGCTAAAAATAAGCTATTCTTGAAAACGAATTTCAGAACATTATTAGAACCGGTTTTTAGTAAAAATCCAGTTTTAATAAATCATTTTTAGAACCGGATTTTTATCAAAAATCCGGTTCTAAAAATAAACTTAATTTTATTATTTTTTAATTCATTTTTTTTCGAATTTTAAATTAAATGCAGATTTTAATTATATTTTTAGAACCGGACTTTTGATAAAAAACCGGTTCTAAAAATGAACTTAATTTTATTATTTTTTAATTCATTTTTTTCGAATTTTAAATTAAATGCAGATTTTAATTATATTTTTAGAACCGATTTTTAGTAAAAAACCGGTTCTAAAAATGAACTTAATTTTATTATTTTTTAATTCATTTTTTTATTCGAATTTTAAATTAAATGCAGATTTTAAATTGAAGGTATTGATCTTGCTTGTAGGATTTTAACCATCTTAGGCCACATATGACTAACTAAATTAATTTAAGTAATGATTAGCTTTTCAATAATCTAAGCAATCCCTCAAGTCTAACGGAAAAGCATTATCAACTCAAACAATTCAATCTCATAATCCAGTAAATAAACTATGAGAGATATAAAACAGAAATTAATCACTAAAGTAAATAAACGATTAAGCAAATACTAAACAAATAAGTTTAAGGCTAGCACTGTTTCACTACAATCAATTAAATATCCTCAATGATTCAAAACATTTAAAAATAAAAGTAAAGAGTACAACAGCTAAACACACGGCTTCTTGCTGTCTCGCAATATACTCTGTCAAACAGTTCATATGCTCACATATATGGCCTGTTTGAACTTCTTTACTTGATTTCTACAGACAAAAAAATTCTAAATTAAAATTCTGATTCAAAATGAGATGAAATAGCATGATTGAAATGAAAGGTGCTTGATAAAATTAATACCAATCTGCCGATGTCGGCTATTGTGGTTCTAGGCGTCAAGCCACCACTAGTCATGGCGGAGAGGAACGGAGGATGAATCGGTTAGGGTTTTAGGCACCGAGTTGTCGATTGAGACTTGAGAGGAGGAGCAGAGGAGCTCGGAACGGCGGAGAAGAGAAGATGAGCTTGTGGCGGCAGAGAGGAACGGAGGAGCAGATGGCTCAGTCGGAGGAGTAGAGAGGAAATTTTCGGACTTAGAAAATTTCGAGACAGTAGTGAAGGACAGAGGAGATCGAATGCCCTTTTATTTTCAAAAAAATTACGAAATCATTTTTAGAACTGGTTTTTAATTAAAAAACCGGTTCTAAAAATCATTCTGTATTTTTGTGGACATGATCTTTAGAACCGGTTTTTAAGTAAAAAACCGGCTCTAAAAATACTTCCATAATTTTTTTAAACTTTTAATACTGTTTTTAATTTTTTTATTTCTGTTTTTTTATTCAAATTTTTAAAAATTGTAAAATTCAGATTTTTTAAAATTATAACAAATATGTTTATTATTTTTTAAAAATATATTAGGGTTTTATAATATTGAAAAATATTTTATTCTGTTTTAAAAATATTTTTTAGATTTAAAAAAATCATTTTTATAATATTTTTTATTATTAAAAAACTCAAAAAAAATAGAAACAAAAAACAGAAAAGAAAAATCTGTGTGATTTTTAGAACCGGTTTTTAATAAAAAACCGTTTCTAAAAATCATGCAAATTTTTTTTTAAAAAAAGACTATCTTTAGAACCGGTTTTTAATTAAAAACCGGTTCTAAAAATCATGTATATTTTTTTTTGTTTATTTTTTCTTTTCTGTTTTTTATGTGTTTTCTAATAATAAACCGTGTTTTTTTTTATTTTGTTCAGAAATTTAGAACCGTGTTTTATACGAGATTTTCACATTTTGAGATTAATTTTTGTTCGTTCATATGTTTTTTCTCGATTTTTATGTCCGTCTAGCTTTAAGTTTATTAGTAATTACGAAAAATAATATCTTTTTGTATATCAAATTATAGTCTATGGAAATAAATATATCTCAAAGAATAATTATTGATCTAGTGTTAATATATTTTATGAGAAATCCATATACTTTGTTGGTGGTAATTTTGTACAGAAAACAACAACGTGTGCATTCAGAAATGAGAAAGAATCATTTAGATGAAGATAGATGAATTAAGGACCTAAATCTGTGCATCAAATAAAATTTTAAAAAAATGTTTTGTCAGTAACAAATTATTTTGTGTGATCGACTCGTCTTCCTTGAATCAGATTGTGTAAGTATGGATGAATTAATTATTTCTGCTTCTGCAAGATCAACAAAAAATGATTGTGTACATCATTTTTGTTTTGTCCAATCTTAAATCAAGTTTGTTTAAAGCAACGTCTTTAATTTTTTTTTTTTTAAAACATTGCTCTCCATATACGAACGATATTGTAAAGCACGGTGGGCTAATATGTTTCAGTTTCACGATTAGTGACTCTGATCACCTTTGTGTAAAACAAAAGAGAAAAAAGCACTTGGAACTAAATTGAACGGTGATATGTTATGATTTTAACGTCAAATTCCTACTACTTATAAATTAAAGCACAAATTCAAGGATGTAAACAAATAGGCGAGGGTGTAAACAATTTCAGACCAAGATAAATATGAACTATTGATTCCAAAAATTTAATTTGATTGGTGGTGTGATGGTAGTCTAAGGTGAAAATTTTGACATTTTATTTTAAATGAAAAATAAAATTATTGATTTTACAATATCTTTATTGTCTAATTGATATGTATAATTTTATAGAAAACAAACATAATATTAATTATTTTATTTTTTTATCCACATATTGGCATCTTTTAATTGCTAGTTATTATAAAGTTCAATAGATGACCGGCAATCAAATGTGATAGCAGTCATTTCTGATTCATGTTTCTTTCTAACACTCGCCAATAATTATAACATTTAGTGACAATCTATATATTTACGAGGAAGCCATTGCCCTCACAATTATTTCTTCTGTAGTGACCACTTATCTTGGTTGTCACTACTATTTTAATGCATAATAGATCAGGCAAGTTGTTTTGTTATATGAAAAATAATATGTACTGACAATATGTTGCGAGGATAAAAAAAATTTGTAACAAGTAATTTTTTTGTTACGAATTTGTTTCATATATATATACTACGAAATTATTTTATTCTCATTACATTTCATGCATGAATTTGAGTCAAATTTCATGAAATTTTTTAGATTAATTAGCACTACTATATTATATTCTTTTTTGCTACCATATTCCAAAAAATTTCGATTGAACCGCATTTATGGAGTAAAATTTTGTTGTACATATTGGTTCAACAATCTATAACATAAATATGCATAAATTAAGGGAACTATATACACCTAGGTAAATATATATAATATGTTCTGTCATATTACTTCAAATAATTCAAGCTAAGTCTAACTTAATGCGAGCCAAGTACAAAGATAGCAGCCTTAACCCATATGCATTTAATATCTAATAATTTCATATGTACTGTTATTAATTATTCCGTATTTTTTGGACATGATCTTTAGAACCGGTTTTTAAGTAAAAAACCGGTTCTAAAAATACTTCCATAATTTTTTTAAACTTTTAATACTGTTTTTAATTTTTTTATTTCTGTTTTTTTTATTCAAATTTTTAAAAATTGTAAAATTCAGATTTTTTAAAATTATAACAAATATGTTTATTATTTTTTTAAAAATATATTAGGGTTTTATAATATTGAAAAATATTTTATTCTGTTTTAAAAATATTTTTTTGATTTAAAAAAATCATTTTTAAATATAATATTTTTTATTATTAAAAAACGCAGAAAAAACAGAAACGAAAAACAGAAAAGAAAAATCTGTGTGATTTTTAGTATTAAAAACCGGTTCTAAAAATCATGCAGATTTTTTTTTAAAAAAAAGACTATCTTTAGAACCGGTTTTTAATTAAAAACTGGTTCTAAAAATCATGTAGATTTTTTTTTTTTGTTTATTTTTTCTTTTCTGTCTTTTATGTGTCTTTTAATAATTCTATTTTTAGAACCGGTTTTTTATTAAACCGGTTCTAATAATAAATCGTGTTTTTTTTTATTTTGTTCAGAAATTTAGAACCGGTTTTTATAAAAGCCCGGTTCTAAAAATAAACACTAAAATTTCGAAAATGCCACTGGCTATTTTTAGAAACGGATTGTTAGAAAACCGGTTCTAATGTGGCGTTTCCAAAAATCATATCTGTTGTAGTGTAACTATGTTATATTCATGTTAAAATATAGTAATATGATTTTATTTGGATTAAAGTATGTATATAATTACGTGGATATTTTGGATCTATATTTCCAGAATGCTATGATCCGATAGCGGCCGCTAAATAACCGATATCCACTATCTACTATGACACGAACATATATTTGCAATGGAACCACTATCTGCTATGTAAACCATTGGCCACGACTTTTAATATATATCTTAGATTAAGTATTGACAATTAATTCACATAATCACATCAATTAAACATCCCTTAAACAAATTAATTGAAGACTTAGGCTTCGTCGAAGTCTGAAGAGAATTCTATCGGAAATCTCGACCCATTTTCCTCCTCCCGTGTCTTTATTTATACTATCCTCCTACCCTTTTTTTCATACTCAAACTTGGCAGAGCCAACCACTTTTCTCTATCCTTCCTTCATTTAATTTTATCAAGAGAGCCATTGTCCACAAAACGGAATTGCCTGAAGACACAATCAAGAAGGTGCTTAACTTTTTTTTTAATTGATTTTGAAATTTCAAGTGAACTCTATTGTCCAAAAAAAAAAAAAAAAAATCTCAATGGGAAGGTTATTTTCCCATAATGCTGTATCGGTGGGTCTTTTCTTAATTTCATAATTTGTTTTACATTTTACTAAATTTTGAATTCTACTTACTATCCAACTGGTTACTGGCGTGCCCTTTTTAGATTTCCACGAAACAATGATTTTGAAAAAGTAAAAGCTCGTAGGCATAAACTACTGGTTCAGTTAAATTAACTATTTGTCTAGTTAGAATCTATTTATTTGTTCAATTAGATCTATTATTTGTCCAGTTAGATCAACTATTTATCTAGTTAGATAAGTTATTTGTCCAGTTAGATTGAATAATTTTTTCCATTTTAAATGAAAAACCAATATTGAAAATTTTTTATTCAAATGAAAAACCAATATTGAATAAATGAAAAATCCAAATTATATATCAAGAGGTTAATACATCCTTAATTAGATTGCACTTTTTATACGTACTAGCAAAAGATGTCCACATCTATGGACCAAATAAATAAACAAAAATAATGTTAGGCAATAAAGATGTGTTGCTCAATGTCTACCGAATACATATAGATATGTTGCTCAATTTATTTTTTTTTAGATGAAAAACCAAAATATATTATTGCTTTATTTAGAGATTGATATCCGACAAATATCAAATCGTTCAAACGTTACAAACAGATATTTACACGTTAGATCTAGTGTGTAACCACTTTTGGATCCGTGCTTAATTTTAAAAGAAGAAAGATAAAAATAATTGTAATATCCTCATGTAGTAATAAATTCTTGTTTATAGTCCATGTTTCCTTAAAATTCCTTGTGTCTTGTGTGTCTCCTTGATCTGCTTCCTCGCACGTAGTCTAACAAGTGATATTGGAGCATAAAGTTTTGTGCTTTGGTACCTAACACAATACCAGTCTACAAAATGAGAATGTTTTGGGATAGTCTTTTTCAGTATAATAAAAGACACGTACGGCAGAAAAATAGATCGTAGGTCTTACAAGAATTTTTGCGAAACTGTAATTTATATTAAGATAGTTTACTGTGAATCACGATGCATAGATACTTTGTACATCATGATCTTTTTTCGATAGTATTTTTTAAAAATGACAAATTTAATTTAACCAACCTAATCAAGCTATTTACTGAACTCTCATATATAGAAAATCAAATTTTATAATTTTTGAAACTTTTTATTAGAAAAATTTAGTGTTTTTAAAACAACCATTTTTGGAATGTTGTTTCTACATGTTGTACCCAAAAATAGCTGATTTAAACAATTTAAAAATAGTAAAAAAAAAATTTAAAATTTAAAATGTTGGTTTGCTATAAGATTCTAATGTATAGATTAGATTGGTTAATATAGATATGTTGATTTAAGTGAAATCCGGCCAAAAAATCCATGATGCACGAAATGCTCTACCTACCTGAAATCTTTTCAACACACTATTAATCGATTTTCTTTTAACTCAGATTAAGAAGATGATTCAAACACAGTATAAATAAAAATTTATTCCAAAATTTGAACAACTTAGAAATAACTCTCAAGACTCCTACTAAAAACTTTATTGTTAATCGTTTAGGGATGATATTTTTCACTCTGAATATAATATTATTAATCTTATACGATTCAAACGCCCCTAAGATAGGTAATCTTATTTACTCGGATTTTAAATGCTTAATTTCTTCCTATTTGGCAACAATGACGCCAAAATTAAACTGACAAAAATATATTTAAAATCAAATTCTTTGTTTAATTAGGCCGTATGGGGGGCACAACAAGTATGCTTTATTCTGGAACCGTGGAAGCAGCAGCTGCAACGGCAGTAGGCATTGCTGTCTCCTCCATCACAAGCACAATTCAGATGCAGCAGAGCATTGATGTGACCCTGTATAGCATACAACCAGAGTTGATGAAATTCCAATGTGCGATCATTGAAGCAAGAGGGCGGCGAATCACCAACCAAATGTTG
Source organism: Rhynchospora tenuis (assembly GCA_027725995.1). Classification (NCBI taxonomy): domain Eukaryota; kingdom Viridiplantae; phylum Streptophyta; class Magnoliopsida; order Poales; family Cyperaceae; genus Rhynchospora; species Rhynchospora tenuis. Next base: position 69,040,954 of record CM050889.1, on the reverse strand, counting down.
CTCAAATGGTGGGCGGAAATAATAGAAGAATCATACCGTGGGAACTACTATCATCGTACTTTCAAACACCACCATTCGCTTCCTTCCATGATAGAAAGTGAAAGCACGAATTCCCCCACCAATCGTGCTACCAAAAGGCGGCGTACCATTAGGACTTGGATTTTGGGTGATGAGGAGCTCCAGAATCTCCATAATGTACTGGAAAGGTTGAAAAACATTGATATACGTGCATTCTTAAAAATGGTGTATGCCCAACCTGAAAGACCTATGAAAACGTACTTGTACATGGACCAGTACTACAGATTATTAAATCTGGATAAAGAAAAACAGCAGGTCATGAATTTTTTGTTTGAACCCTGCAAGCCTGGTGAAAGCAATGTGGCCATTCTTCCAATAGTTGGTCCTGGAGCAGCAGGAAAGACCAGCCTTACCATTCACTGTTTTGAGGATACAAAGGTGAAAAATCATTTTTCTTTAAGAATTTACATTGGTGAAGCAAATATCAGTGATGCTAATAATGGTTTACCTATAATATACAAAAAAATACTAGAGCAGTGCAACGGTGCTTGCACAACTAATTACGATGATAATACACTGCTAGTAATGCTCAAGCAGTATATCAGCTCGGAGAGATATTTTCTTGTATTAGACCACGTTTGGAATGTGGATTATAAGGGTTGGAATGCCCTCTGGAATTGTCTGAGCTGTGGAAAACAAGGAAGCAAGGTTATTTGTATGATCCGTTCTACTTATTTTAATAAATATAAGGAGATTGTAAACCCTCGAGCAGTGAATCCACTCATAATTGATGGTTTTTCTGAGGATGAGTATATGTTGTTTTTCAATGAGCATGCTTTTGGTGGTGCTGACCCAGAGGACTATCCTGAGTTAGCAAAAATTGGAAAGGAGATTGGAAAGAAAATGAATGGATCAATCTGGGGGGCAATGATATTAGGCGAGCTTCTAAGAGATAATTTAAATGCTATATTCTGGTCCAATTTCTTGAAAGACGGCTTTCTAAGCCCTCTATCAAAATGTACGGATATTTTGGCGGTTGTAAAAACTATGACTCAGCTCTTACCTAAGGGTTTAGAGCTGACATTTGGACGGTGGGATTGTCCAGTAAAATACGAGTCAAAGGTCAAAACTTTTAGAGAACTAATGATTCTTGGCCCTAAAAAAGAGAAGAATCTTGGAGTACAATTTGAGTTTCTGGTGACTAAACATTTCATTCTTAATTGGTCTTCAAGTTTCATAGCAATATGCGGACCATCAGGGGACAAGAGCAAGATATTCTATGAAGACTAAACCTGGAAGTGTAATAGAAGGATTGTTGAGTTCTCTACAAAAGTTTTAGTTGTTTTTAGTGACGAGTGAATATCAGGACATACTGAACTGTTTAGAATTTTGTTTTCAATGTTGTATAATTTATAATAAATTTTACGTAATGTTGAGGGATATAAAGTTCTATACTGGTTTTATATATGTATAAGAAAGAGTTTGAAGAAGGGAATATATTAGAAAGTTTGTTTGTCATCCTTCTCTTTCGTTATTCCGTTTTGAGGACTAAAATGTACTTCCATTTTGTGGTGTTTTTCTTTTTTTTTTTGTCAGATATAGAAAAATTAAGCCAGGCACACATATAATATAATTAAATTTAACATAAAAAATATATTTTATATTTTTTAAAAATTGAAAAATATAAAAAATTGAAAAATAATATTTTTCATTAAATTAAGAAAATTGGGAAATATTTTACTGTGATATGTATATATAATTATATAGGAAAAATATTTGAAATATATTGAAAATTTTTTCAATGGTAGTAAACATATTATACGGGTCTGTTGATGAATAGATCTTTCACGTACATATACAAATTCGGTAATTATTATTTTGCCCAAGCTGTGTTGGTTTAGTTGCCCAATTTTACTTTCGTGCCACTGGAAAGTGGAAACCTTATCTTCGTATATAAATATATAGGGGTTTAACACGTTGTAGAGCAGAGCTTTGAATTCGGTAGTGAGTATTGAGTTGTTCTGAGCCAACAATTTTTCGAATCCTCTACCCTCAAAAAAAAAACAATTTTTCGAATCCTCTCCCAAGTCTCAATTGGGTGCAGATTCAAAGGCAGTCAGAGCTCAGCGGACCCCGTTATCCTAAATTGAGGAGGGATTGAGAACCATGCACGAAACGAAGTAGATAATTGATTGAGAAAATTGGATGAGTACCACTTCGAAACTTTAAAATTAGAAAAATATTAGCCCAAACTATTTAATTAACTGTCACTCTGAGGATCTGCTCCAGAAACTAGATTCGAGAGAAGAGGAAGGAAAAGTCCAGATCGATAGGAGAGTAATGAAAAAAAAAAGAGAAAAAAAAAGTGAGAGATAGAGCGATTCGGAAAAAGTTTACTCTATATGTACATCCCGATTTGGAAGGTAATAAAAACCGAACAACCTTACTGTCTGTCCCTTGCCAATCGATTGAGGCCTGTTATGAAGAATGTGATATCTCAAGAACAAAATGTGTTTCTCAAAGGGAGGAACATCTCAGACAACATCATTCTGATAAAGGAAATTCTGCACTCCTCTCAGATCGGTTTCAAGCAGAAGGCTTTTCTTCTTAATGCTGATATAACAAAAGCTTTTGATAAGCTCAATTGGTCATTCCTCAAAGAAGCCTTACTTTACATGAATATCCCTACCAAAATAACAAATGTGATCTTGTCTTCTTACAGTATAGCTAAAATCACTATTAAAATAAATGGTAGGGGAGATGGTTTCATCAAAACGACACAAGGTCTGAGACAATGATGCCCCATGTCCCCATACATATTTATCATGGGAGATACTGGTGAAACAGAAATTCAGGTCTTACAATATATTTTGAATATGTTTGCAATCAGTGGCGGACTCAAGAAGGGCAAGCCTGGGCAAGTGCCCAGGCTTGATTTTGAAAAATTAATGACCCGGTATATAGATAACACTACAGTGCCTGAGCTTAATAAATCAAGGTGCCTGGGCTTGGGCTGGATTTCTTTCTTTTTGCCTTTCTTCGTGCCTTGGCCCATCTGTGCATCCAATTAATAAAACACTCAGCGTCAAGCAAAACGGGTCCGCTATTTTATTGGATTTAAATCCACATCCAATTAGGACTTGAAGAGATTCTATTGGCTAAAATAATTACCGATTCAGCAATTTAGGTTTTTTTTTTCTCCGTGCTCATTCGTAACCCTCTGATGCGCACCAGAAAATCGCCTGAATTCTTCTCCGCCTTAATTCTTCTTCGCCTCTGTTCATCTCCGGACTCCGTTGGTCGTTGTCAGCCTTCTCCAGAGGCCCTGTTGTTCTCATCGCTCAAGGTAACTTCCCTAATTCTAATTCACATCTAAATTTTCTTTTTTTTTTAGTAATTTAAATTTATTCATAGAAATTACACCTTTTTATTGTATGGAGATTAATTTTATTTTATTTCAACTTGTCAAGAGTAATTTATTCATAGAAATTACAAAGGTACCAGCGCTATATATAGTTGTACTGATAAGAGGTGTCACACCCCGAACCAAGCCGAAATTCGAGATGGACAACCCCGCCACGTGTACACACTCTACTGTGCACACGTAAGGCTATAAAACAGTGTCACAGCAATAATATCACAAATAAATATCACATAAGAAGGTAGTGTCGATCATACATCAAAAAGGGATGGAAAATAATATATACATATCAAAATCTCCATCCAAAATGACAAACAAAACCATAATGTAATAAGCAACAGAAGGTGACTATTCCAGCTCGGCTTGGTCTTCTAGTACATCTTCCTCCGCTACGTCAGCCAAACCTGAACCTGTCTCCACAATCAAAGTATGTGGGCTAAGTACGCGAATACTCAGTGCGGTAAAATTATCCAGTCTTTTTGGGATTAAGTTATTCAAAAGATTAGAACAAAAATTAAATAAAGCCATATTACTAAAAGCCATTCAGTTTAAGAGAATATTTAGCAATGTAACATGTTTTCGAAAAGAGTTCATAAAGCAAGTGATGTTTAAATTAAGCAAGTAATGATCACATTCGGGTTCCGTTGAGAATGATTCCCGGACCACAAAGGTCTTCCGAAATAAATCGGGTTCCGTTGGGAACCACCTCGGACCTATAAGGTCTTCCGATATGCAATCTCCAAGTAAAATCATATCTCACTAAATATGTGCCTAAGATATCTACCCGCGAGTATAACTCGCCCTAAATGCTCCGGGCCTCAACCATGATCAGTGGCAGAGGTCTGTATCGCACGGTACCGGGATATTACCATTGGAGGGCCGTTGGGTAGTACCTTTATTGACACGCCTGGAAAAAGGTACTAGCCATTCTAATAAAATACTAAATACTAACTTGCTGCTAAATCTTATTTTGAAAACAAGTTTGCATCATGAAAACATTTATCAATTCCAAAAGGGCTCATTTTAAAGAAATCCATTAGAAATTCAAAGTTCCTTTCTATAGAATAACAAAGTCTCAAAAGACATCCACACCTGAAAAGTCGAGTCTAGAAGTAGCTACTTTGCTGGAGGGTCGTTAGTGTCCTGACCTGCAACACCGGCTTCACAATCCGGATAGTACTCGGCTGCTATTCCAGAGAAGTCATGCGGAGCACCTGCCGAACGAAACTCATACGTTAAAATCTACTCTAACGATCTATCCTGTTCTGGTTACTGTTTTCTTACACTAGACTTAACTCCTAATTAAACTCAAAGGGATTCGGTATTAAAATATATTAATAACTTTAATTAGTTCTTAAAAATAATTTGACGGAGTTCCGTTTGAAACTAGTTGAGAAGGAAAGTTAAGTTGCCACTTTTAGAAAATATTTTGCTAAGTTCCAACTATAAAATTAATGTGTAGAAAGACGTTTTTGACGATTCCTATAAGTCCAACTACGACGTTTGGAGACGTGGCACACTTAGTTTAAATTTAGAGAAAAACGTTTGAAAAGTTTAATTAAAACTAATTAGTGTTTTGCTCAAGTATGAAACGCTTTTGATAAAACAACTAAAATAAGATAAATTTCGTTTCAAAAGATTAACGAACAAAACTAAGTTTGTTTGAAAATATTTTGGGATCATACTGTGTCCGTTTATAACATAGTATCTGTATTGAAAATAATTTACGGACAATCTAATCATTTCCCATTTTAAAAGCCAACAATTTTAATCTCGAATCCGTCTCGTTTAATTTCTCGGCCAAAAAGCTTTTTCTCAAAATTCCATCTATTTATCGCATGCCAACAAATCATACATCAAAAGCCTTAAAGTTCTAGTTTTATTTATCAAAATCCACTTATCACTATCGGTTTCAAAGTCCAGCCAACAAGCAAAATTAGAATGGGCCACTCCAAAAATAAATACCAAAGCCCACAAGCAAACTCACGGATCCAAACAGAAAAAAAAAAAAAAGGAAAAAGGGCCGAAAGGGCCAGAGAGGAATTAACGCAGCCCAGAACAAAAACAGGGGCCCAGGCGGGTTTAGAACACAACGGGTTTCGGGGATCAAATCCGAAACCCAAGCAGACAACTCAATCCGACCCACTAACTCAGGAATTTTACTCTAAGAACCCTGAATTAATTTTATTTACATAAATATTTACCTAACGGTCCTTAATAACAGAATTTAATACAAACAAGTCCTAGGACAGTTCAGAAACATTTACACAGAAGCCCCTACTGCAAGATTTAATCTACAAAACAGCCCTAAAAACTCAGAAAACATTACAAACAGGTCCCTAGACAGAAGGAAACGTGCACCATACTGGTACAAGGCCTGAACCAGCCCTGTACCGTGTACCAGAGGCACCAAACATCAAAGCTCAAGCCTCAAAAAGCCTCACAACAAAAGAAACCAGCTTAAATCAACACACTAAACGTCTAACTAAAGCACAACACCAAGAATCCACATAGAAAATCGATTATTGATATTAAACTAACCTAACAGAGACATAAGCCAACAACAACAACATGCGAAAATCCGATTTTTAAGCAATTAACACTCAACAGATTAGAGACAAGCACATAATCAACTTAGTATGTCTAGTAACCAGCAACTAACCCACACTTTCAGTAGATTCATGACAAGCATAATCAAGACATCCAAGACCTCAAGCAGCTAACAGATCAGGAATTAGCCTTAAAATCGAGCTCAACAGATTGTCTAAACCAAACAGCAAATAATCGACATTCTCAACAGATCAGATATCAAGCAAATAAACATCACAGTACACATTATCGATTTGAGGCAACAACCAACACAGATCAATTCTCAAGCATCTGATTTACATTAATCTCAGATTTTTCAATCATCACAGATTAAGAGAAAAGGGGCTAGGGTTTCGAATTTCATACCAACAGAGAAAAGGGCAAAAAGGGAAAGAGGGGCAACGGCCAGCCACCAGCTCTCCACCTCGTCGTCACCGCCACCACCTCGTCAGCGACCACCACCGTCTCCACTCCAGTCGCCTAGGCTCCACCTCTCTTTCTCACTCTTTTTCCTTTCTTTGTTCTGTTCTTATCGGGTTTTGTTAACGGGTTTGAGCAGAGAGGTGAGAGAGAGAGAGGGGCGACTCAAATAGGCACGGGAAGGGGAGAGAGTAGGGTCGACTGCTGAGGTGGCAAGAGGCGATTGGATCGAGGGGTCGACGGCAGAGTCAAGGTGAAGCACGAGGGGGAGGTGAGGGAAAAAGGGATGGTGGGGTCTCGCGAGTGATGGAAGTCAGGGGAGGGGTGGGACGGGTAGGTGGCGGAAGTCGCGAAAGTCGCGATTCTCCTGCCACTGCCAGGGGAGAGAGAGAGAAGGGTATCCGAGAGAGAAAAGGGGACGGGTCAACAAAGACCCATCTTCGGCGGAGAAAAGAAAGAGGGAGAGAGAGAGAAAGAAATAAGGAGAGAAAATGATAGAGATCGGACGGCTGAGAAAAATTCAGAATTTTAAGACTTGATCAAACGGCTCAGATCAAAGGAATTTTAGAAAATTGATTTAGACAGCAATCAAACTAGGATTTTGACACAATTTTCAAACTAAGGAAAATTTATAAAATAGATATTTGAAATTATCAAAGCATAAAATATTTAATTAGGCAAATAATTTTTATTGAAATTTTTTTTTTTTTTCAGATGGCCGGAATTAATTGTCGTATCAGATTCAAAAATAAATTGTTTCTAGCTTTCAAATGGGAATTACGATTAGAACTTAGTGTTAAGTAAAATAAATCTAATTGTTTAATTGAAAATTAGTAATTTGCTAAATTAACTTATTATTAAAATTTTGGGTTTTTACAAGAGGTGCAGTAATAGACTATAATCTTTAATAATCACATGGCTAACTTATGTTAAACTAGAGCACTCACGTGCCTAAAATCAAGAACCCAACATATATTTATTAGTCATTTGTACAATTTGCAAATTGCAATATGTTTTGTCAATTTTGAAAGCAATAAACTAATGTAATTATGGTACTCATGGATAAAGAATGCGTTCATTTCAATACAGAGCTTATAGACTTATAGTACTCGTGTATAAAAATATGTAGCATCTACAATTCTAAAGATATTTGTTTTAAATTTATTTGTTGTATATATGGAGAGATTTTTCAAAAAACTAGTCTCACCATTAGTTGGAACTCAAGAGCCAGAATCAAGTCATAAGCGAAAACGTTTGGATTCTAATTCAAACTTTGAGGTCCCTCCTGATCCGGGGCTTCGACCACCAATTAGCAACTATGATCCAAATGATCATGACTTTGTAAGAAGACAATATCTACAAGCCGGTCCGAGACAACCCATGTTACAAGATTTTCCACAAACACTCTTCGGTGACAAACAAAGAAGATTCAACAAGGCATGGTATAGTCAATATCCATACTGGTTAGACTAGGTTACGTGGATACTCCTCAAATCCAACGTGTCCCGTGTCCGACGCGGATTCGCTTGCGATTCGCATGGGGTGCACCACGTGGCGCGTCAGATTATTTTAATTAATTTGACTGACCGATTCGGTCAAGAACACGCAGCGACGCGCGTATCTGGTCTTGTTCCACTGCCGTATAAGATCCAAAGGAGCCACATGTTCGGCGCACAAGGCTTGGCCTGACGCACGTGATGACTACCTTCCTTAACTCATGCAATATATACTCCTCTGAATAAGCTGCATATCCCATGGGGGACTAATCCCCAGTTCAAAACCGGACAAACTCATTGGGCCAGTGGGCCTTTAATGGGTTAATTGCGCATCAATAGTGGGCCTATATCATGTATATCATTTTTCTGAGATCCTCTGGATTATATTAATCGCAAATATTTATTAGTGCTATAGTTCAATCTATAAAAAAAATCATGTACACCAAATTACAAATATATAAATCAATTTGTTTTTAAATTATATAATATATAAATATTTTTTATTATTTTAATTATTTTATATATACAGCCGTATCAGAGTTTTTTGAAAAATACCGTATCCCCGCACCCGCAACGAATCCGACGCGACACCCGCACCCGCACCCAAGCAACCTAGTGGTTAGAGTATAGCATAGAAAAGGATGCCGCATATTGCTTGTGTTGTTATCTTTTCAAGCCATAAAATAGAGAGGGCGGTAGAGATGCTTTTACAAGCACTGGATTTAGAAATTGGAAGAATAAGAAAAGCCTTGACGAGCATGTCGGCAGATTGAATAGTGCCTACAATCTTGCCATGAAAAAATGTCAAGACCTCATGAAGCAAAACCAAAATATCCAAATTGTTTTAGAAAGGCAAAGTAAGCGTTCTAAAAATGCATACCGATTAAGATTGACTGCTACAGTTGATTGCATTATGTGGCTCTTGAAGCAAGGTTTAGCTTTCCGTGGACATGATGAATCAAAGAAGTCATTAAACCGAGTCAATTTTTTGGAGTTACTTCAGTTCTTAGCCGACCATAATGCACAAATTGAAGGTGTTGTATTGGAAAATGCTCCTGGCAAGATGAAATTAGTGGCACCTCCAATCCAAAAGGATATCATTAAAGCAGCTGCAATTGAGACTACCAATAAAATAATGGAAGAACTTGGAGATGACTTATTCTCGGTGTTGGTCGACGAGTCTCGTGATATTTCTTGCAAGGAGCAAATGGTTGTTCTCTTGAGATTTGTTAGCAAGCAAAGAAGTATTGTTGAGAGGTTCCTAGCTGTTGTGCACGTCACAGAGACAACATCAATTTCACTTAAGGCATCACTTGAGGAGCTCTTTTGTAGGCAAGTTGAGTTTTTCTCGTCTTCGTGGGCAAGGTTATGATGGGGCTAGTAATATGCGAGGCGAGTTTAATGGATTAAAGGCTTTGATTTTGAATGAGAATAACTCGGCATATTATGTTCATTGCTTTGCACATCAACTTCAGTTAGTTCTAGTGGCGGTTGCAGAAAAGCATAAGCGCATTGCTACTCTTTTCGAAGACCTTTCAACTGCTCAAAATATTGTTGGGGTTTCATGTAAAAGGCGTGACAAGTTACGTGAGGAACGTGCTGCTGAGGTACAAGAGGCTCTTGGAAATGAGGAACTTTGAACTGGGACGGGTTTGAATCAAGAGATTGGTCTTGCACGACCGACTGACACAAGGTGGAGTTCACATTACAAGTCCCTAACCAACTTAACTATCCTCTTTGGATCTGTTATGGTTGTACTTGATGATATCATGGAGAATGCGGAAGACTCGCGGCAAGGGGCTAAAGCTTCGAGGTTGTTAGATTCTCTTACCACTTTTGAATTTGCTTTTAGTTGTATCTTCATGAAGAATGTGTTGGGCATAACTCATGAACTATCACAAGCATTGCAAAAAAAAGAGCAAGTGATTATAAATGCCGTTCAATTGGTTGGAGTAACTAAAAGGCGTTTGCAAAACATGCGAGATAATGGTTGGGACTCATTATTAGATGAAGTTCACTCATTTTGTTTAAAACACAAAATTGAGATGTTGAATATGGCGGACCAAAAGGTTGCTAAACGGTCAGAACGTGCAACTCTTGGAATGACAAATCAACATTACTATCGCATTGAGTTATTTTATTCTGTGATTGATTGGTTACTTCGAGAGCTTAATGATAGGTTCACAGAAGCAAGCACCGAGCTACTTCGGTGTATGTCATGTCTACATCCTCGTAGCAATTTCTGTGCATTTGATAAGGTAAAGTTGATTCAGTTGGCTCATTTTTATCCAACTGACTTCTCAAACAGTGAGCTCTCTGTTTTGGAGACCCAACTTGATTGTTACATACAAGATTTGCGTACCGATCAAGACTTCTGTCAATTGAATGGGATGAGTGATCTTTCTCAAAAGTTGGTTGCAAAAAGAAAAGATATTATCTATTCTTTGGTGTATAAATTAATCAAGTTGGCTTTAATTTTGCCGGTTGCAACGGCGAGTGTTGAAAGGGCCTTTTCCGCTATGAAAATTATTAAGACTCGTTTGAGAAATAAAATGGGAGATGAATTTTTGAATGATAATTTAGTTACCTACATAGAAAAGGAAGTATTCCGACAAGTTTCTAATGAAGTAATTATGCAACGATTCCAAACTATGAAGACACGCAAAGGAGTGTTAATCGCATTATAAAATTAGAGTTAGATTTTAATTTTTGTGCTTTTTTGTGGTAGATAGAGAGGTAAAGAGGAAAAAAAGGACTAGAATTATGGAAAAAGTTGATGTATTTTGTAACAGTACAATTTATATGTAAGATTACTGTTTTAAATTTTTGTTTGCTTTAATTTTTTTATTATTAAATTTAATTGTATTATACGTGTGCCCGGGCTTAATTTTGCTCTATATCCGCCACTGTTTGCAATGGCATCAGGTTTGCACATAAACCCTCATAAGTCCAGGCTTTGGTTTTCAAGAAGATGTCATGACGAGGCTATAAGCCGAGTGCAAGAAAAATTGGGAGCAGGAAGAGTTCAAGAAGAAGAGAGATATTTGGGAATTGTGCTCGATGAGAAAGGTGACCCTAGAAGGACTGGTAAAATGCTACTTGAAAAATCAAAAACCAAGCTATCAGGATGGAAATCTCGTATGCTCTCTCATGTCAGGCGGTTAGTTCTAATCAAATCTGTCTTGATGTCCATGCCAGTGTATGCAATGTCAATTCAAATGTTGCCAAAAGGGATTATAAAGGAAATAAATAGCTTAATGGCAAAATTTTTGTGGGGAAAAATAGGTCAAGATAGATACTTGTCTTTTATAGGCTGAAAAAAGGTGTGCAAACCGGTACAGTGGGGGGTTTGGGGGTGCAGGATCTCTATAGTATTGGCAAAGCATTATTTTTAGAGGTAGTTTGGTCACTAATGGCTGATGATGAGAAGTTATGGGTACAGTGTGCAAATCAAAATATTGTCCAACAGTAGGTTTTTGGAGAGCTAGGAGAAACCGGGGGTGTAGTCAGATATGGGTCAAGTGTTAAATACCAGGCATTTGTTCAGAGAGCAGGTGCTCTGGCGGGTGAGCAATGGAAAAACCATAACAGCACTTTCTCAACCTTGTTTTCAAAGTTGGACAATACAAGAGACTGCCAATCCAACTGACAGGAAACTCAAAGTGTGTTCTCTGGTGGAGGCTGAAACGAGTCAGTGAAAAATGCATGAATTACAACGGCTATTCCAACCAAACCAAGTTCAGCAAATATTATTGGAGGCAAGCAAACCAGACCCACGAGTGGGGGATAAAGATCGTTTAATTGGAGGTTAGCAAAAAATGAGAAATATTCAGTGAAAGAAGGCTACAAAATGATTATTGGAGGGGATGATGGAAGAATTGATGCAAACAATTTTGATTGGAACATAATATGGAAATGGAAAAAGCTTGAAACCAAAAGTGAAAATATTTTTATGGAGATTGGTGCATAAAGGATTGCCTATGGCTGCAAATTTGCATTATAGAATAAACAATTTTGACCCGATTTGTCAGAGGTGTAATCAGGAAAACGAGCACGAAATGCACTGCCTATTTTTTTGTAATACTTCAAGACAAGTTTGGTTTGGTGGACAGTTGGGAATAAGAGTGCATGAGCTACCATTGGAGATTGCACAAACAGTGACACAGGTACTCAATTGTCTAGATGAAGAAGGGGTTATGGTCTTTGCAAACACAATGTGGGAGATTTGGAAGGAGCGCAACAAAGTTGTTTTTGAGCACGAGGTGTTTCAATTGTGCAAGGTGTTGCAAGTAATTAATCCGGGTCATAGACCTGAATTGCTAGCACTTAATGTAGCATTGAGAGAAACGCAGTCAACAAGTACTGGTAAATATGAATTTTTGGCGCAAGGCTGGCAGGTGCTGGTAGATGCATCATGGCAGGTGGGAGGGAGAGCAGGGGGACATATGTGGTGTAAATACACCGGTACAGTTCTTCTCTGATTGTTCCAACTTAGTACTGGCAGTCAATCATGCAGACACAACTGACCTGCCATCCTGGAGAGCAGAGCAAATGATTAACTTTTTAATTAGAAAGGCACATGTGGAAAATGGGAGAATGGTGATAGAGCATGTCAAGAGGGAGGCTGTTTCTCCAGCACATCACCTGGCAAATTTGGCAAGAAGAAATGCAGTACAATACAAAGGGCAGCCTTATATGGCACTGCAGCAGCAAGAAAGAATCTAAAGGAAGATAGATGAGAAGTTTTTTTAGTAGAGGATGCACCCCCTAAAGGTCTTACGGAAGATGTTTTTACCTGGTGCTGTGGGTTTTATTTTAGTTTTTGTTTTTGTTTTACTGCATCGAACTATTTTAGTTTTATTTTCTTCTTTTATCAGCTTTTTCTTTCTGTTTAGTAGTAGGTAGATTTAGAAGGTTGGGTAGAGCACCAGGTGGTTTTCTTTTCTCATGCGGATGTATTTTGCAGTTTTAACACAGCCTTCTGTTTAATAAAGTTTCGGCCTATTGGCAATTATAAAAAAAAAATACAATTCTTAGACTCATTTAAATTTTAATATAAAAATAATATGAATGTTGCATATCTAAAAAAAATAATATGAATGTACTGTATCTTTTTTTTTTTTTTTTGAAATCAGTAAGCCTACAAGGCTTACCACTTTTCATTACGAAAAGTAAAAAAATTATCAACAGCTATCAACGATTGGTCTTCAAACCTTATTCGAAAAAAAAACCCCCTCTAAAAAAAACCGAAAACTCTCCCTAAGTGCCAAACAACATCTTGAAAAAAAAACTCCTATGTACAGACCCATAACCAATCAGACCCACCTCAACTTCCTACAAAGAAACTCAAGGATTTTAAATTCTACTGAATCTAAACTCACTATAAACCTTTTTTCATATTCCCAATACTTAAACCTAAAAGACTCACCAAAACCATTGACATCTTAGCAAACAGACAATTCAATCAAACAACTAAAATATTAACATCGAATACAAAAAGCATTTCTGTCCCTCAACACTCCAGAACCAGACTTATAGCAGAAAACATCATTGAACGCATCATCCAATCCTTTCAAGCGATCAGAGGCACCTCAGGAGCTTCATTGATGCTCCCATCCTCCACCATCTGGATAGCGAGCACGTCATCTATGGGGCATAGGCTCCGCACCTCCTTTTTGAGAGTCTCCTTCCATCCCCCAGACCAGTACTTAATCAAACATTTCACATCTGCAATCAGTTTATGAATAGATTGAGGTCTAGTATTATTAAAAATGACATCATTTCGAGACTTCCATATTATCCAAAGAATTGCAGAGCACCAGTACATATATGCATTTTTCTTTTCCAACTGATTAACATGAAACATCAAATCCTCAAGTTTTTCTGGGATAAAATCTATGTCTAACCTATTATACAACCAAAACCAAATTTGTATATTATTCTGACATCTAAACATCAAATGGTCTATAGTTTTTAAATGTGAACAGTAACAACATGTGGGATTTCCTTCCCAACCCCTAATTACTAAATTATCTCTAGTTAATATTCTCCTTTTACTGAGGAGCCAAAGAAACATCTGTATTTTCAAAGGTATTTTCATTGTTCATATAAATGGTGTGCAATTCTTCATCCCTCTAAATTCTACCAAGTCATACAAATTTTTGGTAGAAAAAATCCCATCTCTATTAAGTGTCCAAATCATTTTATCTATATCTTCTGAGAAAAGCAAATATTTATCTAAGACCCTTCTTAGAGAATCTAATGCCAATCTCTGGACTCCATTAAGTTGTCTTTTGAATCTAATAGTATTCAAATTAGATTGCAAAGCCCTATTCACTGTAATATCTTGATCTATACAAATCTGATATAAAGAAGGAAAAGCAATTTTCAAGGCCACATTTTCATGCCAAATATCATGCCAGAAATACACATTGCAACCATTCTTAATCTCATAAGCACTATTTATATCTATAATTTGTTTTGTATCCATGATCTTAGTCCAGAAATGAGATTTGACACCATTAACCCCGAAAAAACCATATTTTTGTTGTATCATTTGTTTCCACCATCCTGAACTTTTATGATCTCTTAATTTCCAGTACCACTTTGCGAGTAACACCATATTCATTATTTGTAAATTCCTAAATCCTAGTCCACCATTTTCATGAGTTCTGCAAACCTCATCCCAATTAACTAAGTGATACCTCCTTTTGCCACAACTATCCCACAAAAACTGAGACCTAATTTTATCTATTTTTTTCCGAACTCCAACTGGCATGTTATACATAGACATCATATATATTGCTAAAGAAGAAAGTACACTTTTTATCAAAGTAATCTTACCACCATACGATAAAAAATTTCCCTGCCAACAAGAAAGTTTCTGTTGGAATTTATCTATAACTATTTGCCAATCTTTATTGCAAAGCTTTTTCCAATGAATTGGAATGCCCAAATATAAAATAGGGAAAGTTGCGAGCTGACATCCAAAAATATATGCTAATCTACACGCTTTATCTTCATCTATATTCAGAGTATAAAGATCACTTTTATGAAAATTGATTCTCATACCTGATATAGCCTCAAAACCTATGAAAATCCATTTTATCACTTGCATCATCTTCTCATCTGCTTGACAAAAAATGATTGTATCATCAGCGTAGTGCAGATTGATTATAGAATGACCATTATCGATAGGTAAACCTAACCCTTTAATATATTGTCGATCTCTGGCTTTTTGAATCATATTATTTAAACAATCTGCCACCAAATTGAACAACAAAGGTGAAAGGGGATCTCCTTGTTTGAGTCTCCTTTTTACTTCAAAGTATCTACTAAGCTTGCCATTTAAATTGATGCAAACAAAGCCCCCTACTAAAAGTCTTTTTATCCAGTCAACCCATCTATCATTGAAACCTCTATTTTTTAATAATTCAAACAGAAATTGCCAATTTACCCTATCGTACGCTTTTTCTAAATCAATTTTTAAAATCACTTCTTCTTTTTTTGATCTTTTGACTGAGTGCAAAATCTCATTAGCACAAACAACATTGTCTAATATAAATCTATCTTGAATAAATGCTGCTTGAGAAGGACCTATTAATCTGTCAATGACACTTGCCAACCTAGCTGTTAAAACTTTGGTTATCCATTTATATATACAGTTGATCAAACTAATCGGTCTATAATGTTTGATTTCCATAGCATCTTTTTTTTTTTGGAATAAGACTAATTATTGCCCTATTTAACTTGGCAACATCTAACCTATTATCATAAAAAGCCTCAAAAAGATGTATCACATCAGATTTAATAATCTCCCAATTTTTTTGATAAAAATAAAAGCTCATACCATCTGGTCCAGGACTTTTATCAGCTGCTGAATCAAAAAGAGCTTTCTTAATCTCTTCAAAGGAGAAAGGCTTGGTCAGAACATCATTTTCCATCTCTGTAACCTTCTGTTCAGCAGACCAAAACCCCTCTTGAAGAGCAGCAATCTTATCTCCAGCTACTCCAAACAATTCTATATAAAAAGTAACAATATGAGTTTCAATCTCTTCTAAAGAATTAGTGTAACTATCATCTCTTCTGATATTAGCTATTTTATGGAAGTACTTGGTATTATTATCTCCTTCTAATAACCATTTGATTTTACTTCTTTGATGCCAATATTTTTGTTCTGTATCATATATCTCGCCCAGATCATTTAAATGATCATTTGAAAGTAAGAAATTCATCCTCAGTCCAATCTCTATTCTCTTGGACTTTATTCAACTCATCTATGATCTGTAAATGATAATTTTTTTATCTTTTAATATCTCCATAAAAATTTTTTACCCATCCTTTAATCTTTTTCCTAAGTTGTTTACTATTTTGTTTCCACTGACTAGCTATTTCCAAATCACTATTAATCTTACCCCACCATCTTGGAAGTAATTGTTTGAAATCATCATTATCACACCAAGTTTTATCTATCCTGAAAATTTGATTATCCTCATGCATCCCCCAGTACTATCTAGAATAAGCGGGGAATGATTAGATTTAAATCTAGGTAATGCTTTCACTAAAGCCTTATTATAATGACCGTCCCAATCATGAGAACAAAAGAATCTATCAAGAAGTGCTAAACAAGGTTTTTCTCTCATACTAGACCAAGTGTATTTTTGACCTACCAAAGGAAACTCGATTAAATCTAATTCATCTATGAGGTTATTAAAGGAATCAGCTCCTGAAATATGAAAGTAAGAGCCATTTTTTTCAAATCTGAATCTAATAGAATTAAAATCTCCAAAAACTATCCATGGTCCCTCCCAAAGAGATCTAAGATATGTCAGTTCCTGATAGAATAATTTTTTATATTTATATTTGGTGGGACCATAAACCACTGTCAATCCAAATCTAAAGTTATCTCTTCTATCTTCAAGAATCACAGAAACACTATAATCCGCCTTCCAATTACCTATCAGAATATATTTTTCAGAGTTAATTGCTACTAAAATTCCTCCAGCTGATCCTTTAGCTGGTAGAAACACTCTATCATATTTATCCTCTAAGAAAGACCTCAAAAACCTCCTTGAAAAAATATGTTTTTTAGTTTCCTGAATCTCTAAAATATCACAATTATTTTCTTTCATAATCTCAGCCAAATATTTCCTCTTAGTGGCCTTTCTCAAACCCCTAATATTCCAAGACATCATTTTCATCATTTTAAAACTGATTTAACCCCAGCTATTATCTTATCAACCCTTTCTTTTTTATCTTTTTCTTTTCTCAAAAATCTAGGTCCATGCTGTAATTTGAACTCAATTTCATAAATAGTAGAAAGAAATTGTTGCTTAGACAAAGTTCTAAGAAATTGAACAATATCAAGACTATCTACCACATTGTCAGCCAAAACAATACCACAACAATCAAATAAATCCAACACTTCTATATCCTCTAATTCAGGAAAGGGAAATTTATCAAGAGAATTATTTTTACCTTTAGGAACTATCTGCAAGTTTCTTTCCTTCATCCTCTGAGTGGCCTTCTCTTGTACTGGCTTTTTAGGATTGAGCAATTTTTGTCTCAAACTCTGCCTTGTACCTCCTGGCACCAGCTTATTCTGTTGTGGTACCTCACTCTCTTGATACACCACCATCTGCCTATCTTGTGCCAGCTCTGTCTCTCCTCCTTCCCCAGAATGAACTTCCTGACTCAATTGTTGTCTAGGTGTAGCAGATAGCTGCTTTTGACCTATCTCAGGCATCGAAGCAAGCACTATCTGTTTGGGGGTAACAAGCGTTGCTCCCTCAGTAGTAGACATGTCAACTGACACCTCATTCTCAACATTCTCTATACCTTCCTCCTCTTCCTCAGCAGTTTCTCTATCCTCTTTAATCTCATGGTTTCTCACATTTCTTCTATCTTCCTCTTGAAGAAGATCTTCATCTTCATTATTCTCATCATTACCTCCTTCCTCCATATTACCATTGCCATTATCTCCATTTGCATCATTTCCCCCAATCTGATTAGATCCAGATGGATAGATCTACGAGTCCACACTCTTCTCCTCTTACTGCCACCGAACTTACCACCTCCAGGTGTTTCAAGGACAAATTGAACTGGTTTCCAGCACCAATCGCCTTTATCGTTTCTGAATATAGCCTTGCCAGTAGGAGATATGTCACCATAGTCAGGAACACCTATTCCTATTTTCGCCTCAATAAATGAGGTCTTTTCTTCTGTTGCTCGATCTATCTCAAATAGTACTCCAAAATCGTCAACCAACCTCTCAAACTCAGATCGGTGCCACAATTTGAGAGGTAATCCCAGTACTTTAATCCAAGTACTTTTCAACCGATAACCATTTTCTAACTCCTGATCCCAGGGTTCTGCTAGTAATTCTTTATCTTCAACTAGCGCCATGCCAGCATTGAGCACTTGCTGGCGCCACCATCCAGGACCTTCGACAAGCATGTACCCTCCAGGATAGGTCGACACCTTCCATGGGAATGGTGCAATTTGTCGCAATGCTTCAAGAAAACGCTCACGACCCCATCCTTCAGTATGGGCCAGAAACAAACTGCGTTTGAAAGCAGCTTCAAGCTCGAGAGATGCAGGAGATGAGTTGAAGCGCTTGATAAACGCCATGGAAGTGTCAGAAGGGAGATCTGGATTTGAAGGAGCAGTATCTGGTTTGGGAGAGACGAGATCTGGTTTTTGAAAAGAGAAATTGGAATGAGAGTTAAGGTTACTGGACCCTCTTTTATAGGCTGAGATTGGAATGTCGGAGGCGGTTTTGGAATGGTTTTGGTTGTTTCAATCTGTCCCTTCTGTTGTCCCAAATCAGCTCGACATTGCCAAGCACGGTGGTTTACTTTCCCACAGCGAAAGCACACCACCGGATCACGACACGTGGCGGCCAAGTGTCCCAGGAGGCCACATCTGTAGCATGTAGGCTGTTAGGTGGAACGGAGGGGAAGATTGGTTTTCTTGATTTCTTTCTGCTCACCATTCCTGTGCTGAGAACCCTTATTCGTTTCCCTGGTTAAAACTGATTTAAAATTCTGTTTTGTCGACACCGCCGACGCCACTGGTCGCTGGGACCCCCCAGAACCCGACGAAGGGGCCCCCTGATTTTTCCCATTAGTTTCCTGTACCCTGCCATGAACCGTCTAGGTGGACCCACCTTGCAATGCTCTTTGGATCACCTGTGCTGAGTCCAGTAATGATTCGATCGCCTTATTCAGAATCTCTAACGTGGCTTGATCGCCGCCAGACACTCGATCTCCACCCCTAAGTCGATCCTCGCCACGTACGCTCTCGCTTTCTTTATTTTCTTGCATCCCTCTTTTTTTTTCCGCACCGTTTTGATTGGTTATTGTCCTAGTTAATAAAGGGTACAATTAGCAGCTACAGCCCGAATGTACTGTATCTCAAAATATATTTTGGTATTTCCTAAAATACCGTTTGTCCCTTTTTTTTCTATTTTTCTTTTCCTTTCTCTGTTGCGACAAGAATACCTCTTTGAAGAAGGGACGAATCAGAAAAAAAAAAAAAAAAAAAGACCAGAAAGACGCATAAATCAACAATTCAAATTGCCAAATCAGATTGAAAAATTAAAATCTCGCCCAAATGAAACTTTTGAAGTCGTAACAAGTGAAGCAGAGGGCACTGACGATGCGGCCCCGCAGAGAAGCGAGCGCTACCTAGTCGCAGGGTCGCAATCCCTCCTTGTTGACCAGGCCAGTGAGGCGAGAGATGGTGGAGCTGTCGATCAGAGGTTGAACGACGCAGAATGTTAAAGAGGTGTCAGATTGAAGCTTTACTGGAGTGGCGATTGGAGTAGAAGGGTCTATGGTGGAGACAAAGGAATTAGGAATAACTGGTTGGACTTGTGTCGCAAGTCACAACTATATTTTATTCGAATTTTTCTGAGTTATATATTATTTTTAACGAATTTTTGAAATTAGGCTGACTGGGCGCTGACTGGACCTCCGCATGGGCGTTGACTGGCCTGCTGACGTTGACTCTATTTTGGGATTTCGTGTAGCGAGTGAATACGACTGCCACACTATTTTCGCCACAGAGGATCCGAAAAATCGCGAGTTTAAACCATCTTCTTCTGCGACGATCGTGGTAATTTTGCAGAAAGACCCCTGCAACTTCTCCAGCTAAATTGCGGCGCCTCAGGCCACCGTTTCCATCGATACTGGTCGCGTTGGAATCGTGGGAGTGAGAGGAAGAGATTGCTATGGTCTATTTATCTGGCAAAGGCTTGCATCGTCACATAGAACCTGAGAATGCTCGAGCTACCATTAATGGCGCTTGGAGCTTTATGTCCACCTTTCTCTACCAGTCTGAGGTTTATTAGACTCATAAACGAATATGGAAAACAAAGAAAAGTTCAATTAATCTTGAAAAAGCTTGAAATAACATGATCCTGACTGAGGCATATCAGCCCAATTTTGGTCTGATCTGAACTCTCGCTGTGGGGCCCACAGGAAGCATCTACGATGCCAGAAATGATTTTTATGGCTTCAGGGATCCAAATTCAGTTGATATATGCCTTCATTTTAATTTGAGACACCACAATTTAGTGGGAGAACCATAGGGGCAGAAAATGCAAACTTTAGCATTTTTGTTTCAAATTTCAGTTTGCATACAAGTCGACTTACAGCAATATAGTTTGGTTTAATGGGCAAATTAGGTCAAACTAAGTTTGTTTTAGGCACTCAAATCATCACAGAGAATGGAAGCAAGTTCTTTCACACCTTTCCCAATTTTTATTTTTCAATTTTATGGTATTTGTCCACTGTTTTTGGTAATTTTCATTATTATTTGTTTAATTTGCAGTAAAACCACCTGCAATGAGTCCATTGAAGTCAAGTACCTGCTGTTCAAACATAGTACCACTTTTATGCAAATAAAACCTCATTTTTATTCACTTCCCTTCTGTCCAGATGCATGTTTTATGTATTTTTGGTTATAATAATGTAATGGTAGTCTAAAAACTATTAAATTCATACTGCCTTATTCATTTAAACATTAAATTTTAGGCAATTTCACAAGAAGAGGGGCTGGTTTGATTTTGACATGACTTCTTTATATTTTTATCATTGTTTTTGAATTTCTTTCACTCATTGAACATGGATGGACCAAAGCTAGGCTAAGGACCCATGCCAAGTCAATTTAAAGCCTTCCATGAGAGAGTTGAGCTAGGCTCCAAACTCTCCAATGGAGACCAGGGACTGACCTTACCTTTAACACGAGAATACCACATGAAACAAGGAGCTAGGCTCCAAACTTTCATGTGGCACCTCTACTGATAGCATCCAATGGCCATGGCTGATGCTAGGCTTCAGACCATGGCTCAAAGGAGCTGCATTATATGAACTCGAGCCCACCATTGTTTGGTGGCCGAGATAAAGGAAGAGAAAGAAGGAAGACACCAATTAACACTTCAATTTTATTTATTTCATCTCCACACAGAATATTACATGGCCAATTTGCTTAATTTCGCACCTCTCCTCACCCTTTCACACTGTTTGATCAAATGCCTCACCTTTTTCTTTACTGCCTACACCTAATCGAGCTAATTAAATTTGTCTAAACCTAATACCAGATCGCGGCTGCCTTTTTTTTTCTGCTCCAATTTGGGGGTTTAAATAGGTTATGATTTAGGGTTTCACTCCTTGGCCGAAATCCATCTCCATCGTCTAATTCCCATCAAAGGTCGAGGATTGACTATCCCAGGGGTATGGTTTCGCAAAACCATGGGCGAAAGAGAGCGGTTTTGCTGCTTGTGGATCCGGAGGTGGCCACGTCGCCGAATTCACTGTTTTTACCCGGCGTCGCGCGGTAAGACTGTGATTTTCTTTTTACCAGGGAGGGAGAAGGTTCTGACGACACGGGCCTCACTTGTCACGTTTAGTGAGAGAGAGAGAGAGATGAGTGAACTCGTTTCTCCGTGAGCCAATGGAGAGATATATCAGTTGGTTCATGAGCCGAGTGCAGGCAAAATTGAGGCGGGAGATGGGATTTTCAAACAAGCGACGTCGCACATCCCCTGGGATCCGCTCCAACGGGTTGTACGCGCCAGGGTCTTTTGATTTCTCTGAGATTTTTCAGTATTTCATTTAATTTTCATATATATTTTTACTACCAAATGAAAATAAATAATTTGAGGGCCTTCCCAAGGGTATTTTCAAATGAAATTTTATGGGTAGAATAGAAAAATATGAGGAATTTAATGGTTCAAATAGTTTTATAAAATTCCTCATGGATTAATTTTGGTAATTTTATGGATTTTGTGGGTTTCTTTATAAAATGGAGGATTTTTGTTGATATTTTTGGCATTTTGAAACTATGATAATTCATCATAATTCCTAGGGGATTTTTGGGTAATTTTTGAGAATTTTTGGAGTTTGTTTGGTATTTTTCGTGGATTTTTTTATTTCTTGCATTTATTTGTTATAAAAATGGGTTATTATTTCATGCATTTTAGCATAATATTTTTGGGTCAAACATTTTGTAATTGCTCAACAAATTTGGGGACGCTCTGGTCTGAACAAATTTTGGGATTTTTCGATCTATTAGATGGGAAAATCTTCCATAACTATCGGTATAAAATTTCCAAAATATGTCATTGACCTAAGTTTTATCCAGAGATCAGATTGGGGAGCAGGTAAAGGGTTCTTTGAGTGAATTTGGAGGGCTACTGGTAGCACTTCCTCACAATAATCATCTTACCTTATGGCTTATGCCTATCAAATGGTCAATAATGTCCCTCAAGCACTTCCTCCCAATAATCCTCTTCCTGTTAAACAATTTTTAGACAAAAGGTCAATTATGTCCAAGCTTTTCTTGATAACCTGAGATAAATGATTCTAGGAAATTGTTTGTCTTTTTAGAAAAGTAGAAGTAGATGATAGGTGGTCTTTACAATTAATATATGTCTTTCTTTTAGAGGGAAAAACCTTTATTGACTAAGTAGGTAGGACATCTTCAGCGTCATAAAGGTTCTTAAAGGCTAATCACGAGAGAAGTTCCATGGGTTGAGTACGGCATCGATTTGAATTACCAGTAGCTGTGCAGCTAGGGCTTACGGGGTCAAAGGAAACCAACTTCTTTCTGCCTCATTCTCCTAGCAAGCTCTGTACAGATAAGTAGGCATCAACAAAACAAATGTCAAAAGAGTGAACAAATTCACCAATCACGGTCATTTATATATATTGCTCAATAATAATCAAATTAAGAAATCAATAAAAGGAACAAAAGATAATTTGTAGCAAATCAGAATTATAAGGGCATAAGATAATAACAGACCTGAATGTGTGACGTACATCATAGCAGTTCGTCCCTCTTACACATTGAAATTTGCTGGAACTAAAAAAAAAATAGAAACAAATTAAATTGAAATGCCAATATAATCAAATGGTTTGTGCCATAAAGAAATGTGAATGATAATTCATCATCAGTATGAAAAAAGATGGAGAAATGGTTGCATTCCAGGAATTATACATTAATTTACCCGACTTACATATGTGGGTATAGACATGATCCCAAATGACCCAAACTGATCGGTAATATGTTTTATCTCCAAGATTATGTTCAAATGGGGAGATGGTTGCTTCAGGACAAAAATATTATTTTCAAAAGACTTTTGATATATGATATCAAGTGGTAAAGCAGTGATTAATTAAGATAAATGTAAGAGCAAATAATAAAATAAACAAAGAATTATTTTCCATCTAGCATACAATTCTACCAAACAAGTGCAGAAACCTTGCTAATTGGAGACTGCAACAAAGTGTCTACTACTATCCAATTCACTGAAAATGTAATATGTCTCGAAATAGCTTAAATTCAACGACAATCTTAGCATAGAGAAAGATAATACCTTGTAAAAGGATGAGACACCCTCATTATCATTAGCAAGCATACTCTTGGTGACAAGATCCCTGACCTAATTGGATCCTCACCTACCAAACCAAACCAAAATCAAAACGAATTCAATCAAATGTAATCACGATCTGAACAGATCCGATCGATCTAACAAACAAAAGAGAAACAAATCTTCGATCAAAGAGAAAATCAACAGCTACCTTGATCATATCGATGGGTTGAACGACCCAAGTGGCGAGCATACCAGAGGCGCCGCCATTGACAAAGGATTTGACAGTGGACCACACGCCGAGGACTAAGAGAGAAGAGGATTTTCTTGGCGAGGAGAAAACCTAGAATCACCTCTTACCTTTTTATAGCTTTGTCTAGGAGGAGAGGCGCAACCTAGGAGAAGAAACCCTAGAGAGAAGAAGGGAGCAGCGCCTGTTGGAATAACGAAGCGAAAGAGGAAATATATCCAATTTTTTTGCGCTGCGTCCAACTTGGAAGGATATCGGCAGCGATTGCCTAGGAAAGAGATTTTCCCGAGACTATTTGAGAAGTGAGAACCAGCGGGGAGGGGGACGCGATACCAAAAGAAATCGCAGAGGAAAAAATAATGCGCAGGACAAAAGAAATTTGGGTTGTTTCGGAGAATCGAACTCTTCCGTGCCGTGCAATTACCAAACATATATAGAGCTTAAAGCGTAACCATCCAGCGCCTTGACCCTTTTCTGTCCAAGAGTCCGACTCTTTGCTAGAAGTACACATCTGAAACGTACATCATATCAAATTGCACAGATCAATGGTTTATAATTGATGTTAACAATTGTTTGAACCTCCTTTGGTGATTTTTGTTATGACCTTTCTCTAGGTGTATTTATAAGTAGTAGAGATTCCCCAAACATTCCATTTACGATGAAAAGATATCAGTTAATGGATTAATTTACAAATTAATATTCCTCAAACATTCCATTTACGATGAGAAGATATCAGTGCGTTTCGCTACGGGCTTCAATTAAAAACAAAAAAAAGTTAGTGGATCGACTGCCTGCAAATCTGAAACACACTGACACAGCCACACAGGGGATAATTTTGGACGTACAAATAATAATATTTTATTGGAGGATCATTCCGCATGATGTGGATCGAGTTCGAAAGACGGGAAACAAAATTAATTTCCCACGATTTCTTTCCCTCTCAAAAAAACCAAAACCCCTCTCTCTCTCTCTCTCTCTCGAGTTCTCTAAAAACCTTCTCACCAAATTTCAATCTCAATCTAATCATTACGACATCGCATGGCGCACCAACTGACTTGGGGAGCGGTGGCGGTGATATCGGAAGGAGGCGGCGACAGGATGAAACCGGTGCTTCAGATCAGCGATGTAAGGCAAGTGAGCACGGTGCAGAACACCACTGAGAGGTATCGCATGCTGCTGTCGGATGGGACCCACACGCAGCAGGCTATGCTTGCCACGAAATTGAACTCACTTGTCAAGGAAGGGAATCTCCAAGCCGGGTCGATAGTGCAGTTGAACGAGTATGTTTGTAATGAGATTCAAGGAAGGACTGAAGGAGGTATTATTTTGCCCAACTGGGGTCTAGTTTATTATTCCGAAAGATTAGTTCTAGTTTCTTTGTTTTTTTTTTAATATAAAGATTTAAACTTGGTTCGTTCTGTGTAAAATCCTGAGGCTTAAAGTGGTGACTGGTGATGTCATCGTTTATTTTCCTAGAATGAAATGATGGATATTACTGACTTGCTCTAGTAACTTTGTTTTGTTTTTGTTTTTTTTTTTGTATTTTTACATTATGACTTTTGAATCTTGACATAGTTGGTGATCTTACACGATTTTAATTTTTTTCAATTATAACCCAGGATAATAATTGTGATCCAGTTACAAGTTCTACAAAGCAAGCGTGAGATTACAGAAACACCTAGGATGTATGAGATTGGAACCAGTCCTTCCCTTGCTAACAATCCTAACACTAGCACCAGTGCGAAAACTGCCCAAACTCCCCAAACTGGACCCTTCATTAACCAACCCACTATTCAAAGTATGAAACTAGAAAACCCGAATCTGAACCAAAGTTTCCAGTTTCGCCCTCCAGCGAGTACAATCTCGACCAGCAACACCTATTCCAGTCCTGCTCAACAGCCCCCATTCCAGCAATTACCACCACCTCCTTTGTATGTTAACGGGGGACCCATCGCAAAAAATGAAGCACCGGCAGTTATCTTCCCAATTTCAAGACTGAACCCGTTCCAAGGCCGCTGGACTATTAAAGCTAGGGTTAGTTTGAAAGGCGAGTTAAGGAGTTATAACAACACTAAAGGAGATGGGAAGGTCTTCTCTTTTGATTTGATAGATTCAGAAGGAGGCCAGATTCGTGTGACATGCTTCAACAACATCGCTGAACATTTCTATCCCAAAATTGAGTTTGGCAAAGTGTACTTGATATCTAAAGGATTGATCAAGCAGGCTAACAAGAAGTTCAATCCACTAAATCATGAGTATGAGATGAACCTAGAATCTGGGTCCATGGTGGAATTATGTGAAGATGACAGCACAATTCCTGGAGTTACTTTCTGTTTTTGTCAAATAAGTGACATTGAGTCATTGCCGAGTGATACGATTTTGGATGTGATTGGTGTGGTGACTTCCATCAGCCTTGCAAGTACGATGATGAAGAGAAATGGTTCAGAAACCATGAAGCGTACGCTACAGCTCAAGGATATGTCAGGTCCGAGCGTGGAGCTGACTCTGTGGGGTAATTTTGTGAGTTCTGAGGGACAGCAGCTACAATCCATGTGTGATTCTGGTCAACTTCCCATCCTGGCTGTTAAAGGGGCCAGGGTCTATGACTTCAATGGTAAATCTGTTAGCAGCATACCTGGTAGCCAGCTGTTTGTCGAACCTGATTGTATGGAGACACGACAACTAAGAGACTGGTACAATGAGGAAGGGAAGAGTGCCTCAGCTGTGTCCATTTCTTTTCAAACAGGTACGCAAGCTGGTCGGGCTGACAATAGAAAGACTTGTAGTCAGATCAAGGATGAGGGTTTGGGCCATGGAGAAAAGTCCGATTGGATAAGCGTTAAAGGCATTCCATTATTTAAGGTTCCTAGCTTTACGTATACTGCGTGTCCTCTGATGATCAATGATAGGCAGTGTAATAAGAAGGTGACTAATAATGGGGATGGTACTTGGAGATGCGATAGGTGTGATCAGAATTTCCCAGACTGTGACTACAGGTATATTTGCTATAATGTTCATAGCAGTCTGGTAGTTGCATAGCTTATAAAACCATAACAATGTTTTGATTAAGCACACACCAATGTGAGTGTTTCTATTTCATTACAGACACCAGAATTTCTGGCTCAGGGTTATGCGGTAAATGCTTTAATATATATAGAATAATCTTGTATGTTATTTTAATGGTGGACACTTTGCTATATTAAATTTTTGACAGCCGCATGTAAAGAAAAGGGAATACTACCATGAAAATGTTTTGGTTTTACAAAATTTGATGCGCTGTAACTTCTTAATAATATAATGGTTTTCAAATAATCTGTGATGCAATTTTATTCCTGTACCATTTAGGAATTTATTGATGATGTCAGATCGGTGGCATGTTGATATGCATTTTGCCCTAGATAGGTGGCACAGTAGTCCATCGAGGTGGAACAGTAATGCAGCTAGAAACCAATACCTTGACTTATAGCCATTAAGAAAACTCTTACTTTACAGGTACCTGATTAAGTTTGACATCCAGGACCACACTGGTGTGGTACGTGTGACTGCATTTCAATTTTCAAGAGGCTGGGGAACAAATAATGGGTATGCCAGCTAAAGATCTCCACCAAATAAAATATGAAGACAATGATGAGAAATTCTCAGAAATCATTCGAAGTGTGCTTTTCAGGAAATTTATCTTCAAATTGAGAGTGAAGGAAGAGAGTTACGGCGAGGTACAACGGGTAAAGATTACTGTTGTTAGTGCTGAAAAGGTGGACCCATCCACAGAGAGCAAATATTTACTGGACCAGATTGATAAAATGCTGTTGGAAGATCAAAGACCAAGTCAGAACCTGTACCCAAATACTGTACCGGGTAATGTGAATGATCGGCCGAATTTGTATATGGGGCAAGGGATCAACAAATGCCACTTTGTACTGGTTGTGGGTCTATTGGACACTATGTGTTAAATTGTCCTATGAGTATGAACAGACAAGTTGGGGGTGCTGGTGGAGGTTTTGCAACTAGGCCCCTCAATAATATGGGAACTGGTGGTTTGGGTGGTGCAGATGCTGGTTCGGGTAATGATAGGAATGTGTACTTCAAGCGTCAGCGGCCAGGTTACTAGGCAAGAGATTGCCCCAATGTTGCATCTGGCACTGGTGGTGCCGCAGCATATGGTGCTGGCAATGTATAAAGTAGGCGCAATAATAACCAGTATGGTGATACCTACTGAGTTGTGTATATTTTGAGTTTGTTAAAAATCAATGCTCATCTTTCTTGTCAATCTTTATTTGTGCTCTTTTTGACGGTGGCAAACTGTAGTTAAGCTTGTGGCAGTTTTGCAAAAGTGATTGTGTAAGTCGGGGTGCAACTGAACTGGGATAAACGTGTTCTTTCGGTTATAAGATGTTTATTTAGTTGAATGCTCTGTTTTTAGTTGATAGTTTTATTTTGTACGGCGTTATTTTTTTTATCTTGTTTTAAATTGTTGGTTTTTGACCTTATTCTTTCTATGTAACAAAGATATGTAAAGTTCTCAATTTTCATTGTTATTTGATTTGGTACCGGTGCAGTCCAGTAGGTATTTTGGTTTGTGAAAAACTTTGCTTCTTATTAATGGAAGGGGTGGGGCTCTTAAAGCGTATGTTGTCATATTCGGAATATTAATGTTGGTGTCGTTTGGGATGGGTAGGAATAGGGTAGGAATAGCATAAATTTAGGAAAAAACACTATTCACGGGAATTAGAGGAATTGGCTATTTCGGGAATTAGAAATGTTGTTTGGATGGTGAGTTTAGGAATAGCGTTGGGAAGTGTGAAAAAGTAGATAGAAAAGTGTTGTTGGGGAGAGTGTTATTGAAAATTGTGTTAGGAATGGAATTGGCTATTCCAAAATCGTTTGGATGAAAAATTCAGGAATTGGCTATTCATGAATTGACTATTCAGGAATTGACTATTCATGTTACGATTTACGACTAATAAATATATGAGCTCTTGGGCCTATGATACTCTAGACGGAGACTATCGAAGGTTCACAATATTATAGCAAAAGAACTTTTGTAAGTACGGCCCATTTTTCATAAAGGCCTTAATTTTGCGACTTGATATGGTTTTGAAGATAATATGGGTCTTGTGACTTGATACAGTCCTGATTTGCGGCATCCCACATATTTGCCATCCCTGACATCCCGCAGATCCACGGATAAAAATGGACTGGCCCAAAAGCGATGTGCGCTGTGATTTGGGATGCCTGGCGCTACAGTGACGTCACACAGACGCTGGCATCACTGTACCATTAGACGCTAACGTCAACTAGACACTGGGAGTATTTAAGTTGATGCAAGAAAGTATATAAAATATTTATAATAAAATAAACACATTTAATAATATTTATAATAAATAAAATTCCATCATTTGGAGCAATCAGTTAAAAATATAAGGGAGTACATATTTATACACAAGGAATTTAATTATACATAATAATGTAGTATTTATTTTTTTAACATTTATTTTTCAAAAAGTGCTTAAACGTTTATTAGGTGACAAATATATTAATCAAGGGAGTATATAATTCTTCATAAGGGACTATGTATTTCATCCAACATTGTTCAAATAAACATTAAAAATACTAAGGAAGTATATACTTATTTCTTAGGGAGTATATACTTCTTTATAAGGGGTTCAAATATTCAAGATACAAATTTCAGCCAAGATTCCTCAAAAAAATATTCAAGATGCTACGTAATTATATACTTCTTCATAAGGGAGTAAATATTTTTCATAAGTGGTTCAAATAAGCATTCAATATACAAATTTCACCAAGCTTAACTATATGTCAATCATAACAGTAAAATCAAGTTCAAATTACTATTCATTAAAACCAGACATAACATCATTACAATCAAGTTCAAACATGCTAACATACTTAATAGACATTGCAACAACAAGCTTCAATCATCTCAGTCGAAGTCAAGGAGAACACATTCGCTCACATTCTGGAATTTAGGATTCACTTGATTTATAGGATCTAATAACAAACAGTAAACAAGCACGCAATTATCATCACCTACATCAATTTGCAAAAGAAAACATATAAAATTTTAGAATATATACTTCCTTAATCAATATATTTAACCCCCAGCATTGAGAAAAATACTCCCTAATTAAATTAGCTGACACGTGTTCCTTATTCAGCATACTTAGATATATTCTCCCTTAATCAATATATTTAATCCGTAATATTGATGAATATACTCCCTTAATAACATTAGCTGATACATGTTCAAATACGCATTGAAGATACTAAAGGAGTATATATTTCTCCGTAAGGGAGTATATACTTCTTCATAAGGGGTTCAAATATTCAAGTTAAAAATTTCTGCCAAAATTCCTCAAATAAGCATTCAAGATACTAAAAAACTATATACTTCTTCATAAGGGAGTATATACTTCTTCATAAGGAATTCAAAAAAGCATTCAAGAAATAGCCAGATTCTTCAAATAAGCATTCAATATACTAAGGGAGTATATACTTTTTAGTAAGGGAGCATAAACTTTTTCATAAGGAGTTCAAATAAGCATTTAAAAAACAAATTTCACCAAGCTTATTCAAATAATTGATTTCAAGCGAAATGTAAAAATCTAAATCTGATTCTGAACAATTGATTTTTAGAGAATTTGAAAGACTATAATGGATATGAATCAATTTCCAACTTCAAACCACAAATCAAACAACATAATTGAAAATTGTCAAAGTGATGAAGAATTTCTAATCTGATCTAATCAAGATAGAGATAGACTGACCTGATTAAATTCATGTCACATGCGCCTCTTAAATGTCAAAACGAACTTCAAATCTAATTTGATTGAGAATTAAACACACAAAAAGCACAAATCAAACAGTAGGAATGAAAGTTGCGATCGCGATTAAAATTTTTTGATCTGATCTGATCGAAATAGGGATACACTCACCTGAAAGAAAGAGAGAAGAAGACAACGCACGAGCTCTGGTAGAGAGAGAAACAACGCATGAGCTCTGGTAGAGAGAGAAACAACGCATTGGCTCCATAGAGAGAGATCCGATCAAAGCGAGAGAGAGCTGATCACAAAATATTTGAGAGAGAGATCTGATCGGAGCTAGAGAGAGAAGGGTTTCCGAAAATATTTGAAGAGGCGATTTCAAAAATCGAAAATAATTTGTCTCACGTGCATCTCATGTGATCTGGAGAAGTAAATGGGCCTTCCAGCGTGAGTCCGTGAGGATGTCAGGGATGGCAGAATGTTAAGATGGTATATAGGATATTTGGACTTGATATGTTAAACTTAAACAAACGACATAATAAGATTATAATTTTATAAATATATAAATAGGCCTGAGAACGGAGCGAAATGATCCAAAACTACCTATTTGCGTTAATTGTTTCATTTACGGCATGAGACAAAATCTATTTGCTTTAACTATTTAAAGTGAAAAATTTTCATGGCTCGTTTCGTTTCAAAAAAATGATCAAAACGATCGAAACGATCATTTTTTTCCCGTAACTTAGTAATATACAAATGGAGTATCACATTAATACCATTAATAATTCACAAAATAACTTTTATAAAAATGCATCATTAATATTATCAAATTCTCACAAAAATACATCTAAATATCACATTAAATATTTTTATCAAAATTTGTACATAAATACTTAAAAAGGTAAATGTTGAGATTTTGAATACAAACATTTCTAATGCCTACTCCTTAAAAACATTTGCTTTTTTCTTAAAAAAAAGTAAATGTTGTAAAATAGAATGCAAGAAATAAACAAAGAATAATATATAAAAATAAAAGGAGACAAATATTCTTTCTTCTATTTCAGATTTTGAATTTTTTAATACAACATACAAATTTACGATGTTTCTATTTATAAACAAGAGAGAAAATCGAACATGAAGTCTAGCACATATGCAATTTTTTCGTTGTTATCTTAGAGATAATAGATTTAGGTGTCGTTTGGGATGGTTAGGAATAGAGTAGGAATAGCATAAATTTAGAAAAAAATACTATTCACATGAATTGTGGAAATTGGCTATTCCGGAAATTGGAAATGTTGTTTGGATGGTGAGTTTAGAAATAGCGTTGGGAAGTGTGAAAAGTAGAGAGAAAAGTGTTATTGGGAAGAGTGTTATTGAAAATTGTGTTAGGAAAGGAATTGGTTATTCCAAAACCGTTTGGATGAAAAATTTAGGAATGAAATTGCCAATTCCGGCTATTCCTAGGCAATCCAAACGAGCCCTTAATTCCATGGGCTGAAAAGAGGAATAATGAGCTATACCTCTTTAAATTAATGGCTTATGACAATATATGTAACTTCAATAATTAAAAAATGAAAATAATTGAGATAAACAGAGATCCATGAGAGAGAAAATTTGGAAACCAGAGTTGTCTTGTCTGGACAGTCAGACATAACGTTCCATCTTTGGTAAATATTTCTACAAAATAATTTTAAAAAAAAAAATCTACAGACCTTCATTGGGAACGTTATACACCGCGATTAAGTTATGTCGCGGGTCCTACAGTCAGTGTATATTGCATGCTTTAAAGTGTTGTTTATAGTACGACGGGTCTACGCAATTCAGGGATCGGGATCCTTCTTCGGCAAGGTGGCTCCACCGATGGATTACTTTTACAAATTATTCCTCGAACATTCCATTATTATGAAACCAATGCAGTTGGGGCATCGACTTCGACTGCATTATATCATACTAATAAATAAATACTGGCGAACGGTGATATAATATTTCGGATGTAAAAATAATAATCCTTTTTAGCAGGATCATTCTGCATAGATGTGGCTCGAATTTCGAAAGACGGGAACAAAATTAATTTCCCCCCATTTTAATTCCGACGATCACTATTTCCCTCTCACAATCAAAACCTCTCTCTCTCTTTCATTTCTTTCCTTTCTCTTTCTCTCTCTAGGGTTTTCTAAAAACCTTCTCTCCAAATTTCAATCTCACTCCAAACTCCATCGATTCGATTCAATCCATCTTTCGAAGGTTAATCTTTGCGAAGTTGCATGGCGCACCAACTGACTTCGGGAGCGGTGGCGGTGATATCGGAAGGAGGCGGCGACGGGATGCAACCGGTGCTCCAGATCAGCGATGTGAGGCAAGTGAGCACGCCGCAAAACACCACTGAGAGGTATCGCATGTTACTGTCCGATGGGGCCCACACGCAGCAGGCTATGCTTGCCACGCAGTTGAACTCGCTTGTCAAGGAAGGGAATCTCCAAGCCGGGTCGATCGTCCAGTTGCACGAGTATATTTGTAATCAGATTCAAGGGAGGAGGTATGATTTTGCCCAACTGGGGTTTAGTTAGGGTTTCTGTTTATTTTGGCCTTTCTGGTTCTTATAATTGTTTTAGGTTCTTGGGATGGTGTGTAGTTGATTGGAATTTGTTATTTGGTTTATTGGTTGCTTTAATCCAGATTGAGTGGATTATGTTGGGTATTTACTGGTAAAACTTATAAAAAGATTTCTTAGTGCTTGATTTTGCACTGCTATTTAGGTAGTAATTAATTTTATTATTCACTAGTATGGCATGTGTTTTATACCAAACAATTGGTTCTAGTTATTCTGTTTACTGTTGCAAATCCTTGACTTGGGTTAGTTCTGTAGAAGAACATGTTGGTTTAATTGGTTTCGGCATTGTTCATGTTCCAAGATGAAATGGATAATTACTGGATTGCTTTTTGTATTTTTTATGTTATGATTTTTTAATAGACTTACTGTCTTTGAATATTCTAATATGTTTCTATTATAAACCAGGATAATAATCGTAATCCAGGTAGAAATTCTACAAAGCAAGTGTGAGATTATAGGAACACCTAGGATGTATGAGATTGGGACCAGTCCTTCCCTTGCTAATAATCCTAACACTGGTAACAGTGCTAAAACCCACAGTACTGGCCAAACTCCCCAAACTGGACCCTCCATTAACCCGAGACAGCAGCCTCCTTCCAACAATCCCTCTTACAATGCAAACACAGGTGTCAGAAACATGTTGAATCAACCCAATTTTCAAATGCCAAAACCTAGTAGCCCAAACCTGAATGCAAGTACTCATTCTAACAATTCATTATACAATGCTAGCATGAATGTCAGAAACATGATGAACCAACCCACTCTTCAAACTATGAAACCAGAAAATCCGAACCTGAACCAAAGTTTCCAGTTTCGCCCTCCAGCGAGTACAATCTCGAGCAGCAACACCTATTCCAGGCCTGCTCAACAGCCCCCATTCCAGCAACCACCACCTCCGTTGTATGTTAATCGGGGACCTATAGCAAAGAATGAAGCACCAGCAGTTATCTTTCCTATTTCAAGGCTGAACCCGTTCCAGGGCCGTTGGACTATTAAAGCTAGGGTTAGTTTGAAAGGCGAGTTAAGGAGTTATAACAACACTAAAGGAGATGGGAAGGTATTCTCTTTTGATTTGATAGATTCAGAAGGAGGTCAGATTCGCGTGACATGCTTCAATAATGTCGCTGAACATTTCTATCCCAAAATTGAGTTTGGCAAAGTGTACTTGATATCTAAAGGATCGATCAAGCAGGCTAACAAGAGGTTCAATCCACTAAATCACGAGTATGAGATGAACCTAGAATCTGGGTCCATGGTGGAACCATGTGAAGATGACAACACAATTCCTGGAGTTACTTTTTGTTTTCGCCAAATAAGCGACATTGAGTCATTGCCAAGTGATACGATTTTGGATGTGATTGGTGTAGTAACTTCTATCAGTCCTGCAAGTATAGTGATGAAGAAAAATGGTTCGGAAACCTCAAAGCGTACGCTACAGCTCAAGGACATGTCTGGTCGGAGCGTGGAGCTGTCTCTGTGGGGTAATTTTGTGAGTTCTGAGGGAAAAGAGCTCCAGTCCATGTGCGATTCTGGTCAATTTCCCATCCTTGCTATTAAAGGGGGCAGGGTCAATGACTTCAATGGTAAATCTGTTAGCAGCATACCTGGTAGCCAGCTGTTTGTGGAACCTGATTGTGTGGAGGCACAACAACTAAGAGACTGGTACAACAGGGAAGGGAAGAGTGCCTCAGCTGTGTCCATTTCTTTTCAAACAGGCATGCAAGCTGGTCGGGCTGACAATAGAAAGACCTGCAGTCAGATTAAGGAAGAGGGTTTGGGCCATGAAGAAAAGCCTGATTGGATAAGCATTAAAGGCACAATTACATTTTTTGTACTCACTAATGGCTTTTCGTATACTGCATGTCCTTTGATGATCAATGATAGGCACTGTAATAAGAAGGTGACTAATAATGGGGATGGTACATGGAGATGTGACAGGTGTGATCAGAATTTCCCAGACTGTGACTACAGGTAGGTTTCTATAATGTTCATAACAGTCTTGTAGGTGCATAGCTTATAAAACCATAACAGTGTTTTGGTTAGGCACACAAATGTTATGCAGTACTCTCTGCATTAATTTAAATGTTTATATTTCTATACAGACACCGCAATTTCCGGTTTAGGGATGTGCAGTGAATGTTCTATAATATATAGAAATAGAAAAAACTTGATGTTTTTTTATTGCTGGAAGATTTGCTATATAAAATTTTTGACGTTTGCATGTAAAGTAAAGGGAAAACTATCACTAAAATGTTTTGGTATTTCATAAAATTGATGTTCTGTAACATCTTAATCATATCATGGTTTTCAAATAATCTGTTATGCAATTTTTGCCCTTGTACAATTAGGAATTTATTCATGACGTCAGGTCTGTGGATTGTTAATAAGCCTTTTGTCCTGCATGGGTGGCGCAGTAGTTAATTGAGGTCGAACAGTCATGCAGCTAGAAGTCGATGCTTAACTTAAATAGCCATTAAGAAAACACCTCTTACTTTACAGGTATCTGCTTACCTTTGACATCCAGGACCACACTGGTGTGGCACGTGTAACTGCATTTCAAGAGGCCGGGGAACAAATAATGGGTAGACCAGCAAAAGATCTCCACCGAATAAAATATGAAGAAGATGATGATGAGAAATTCTCAGAAATCATTCGGAGTGTGCTTTTCAAGCAATTTATCTTCAAATTGAAAGTGAAGGAAGAGAGTTACGGCGAGGTGCAACAGGTAAAGGTTACTGTTGTTAGTGCTGAAAAGGTGGACCCATCCACAGAGAGCAAATATTTACTGGGACAGATTGATAAAATGCTGTTGGAAGATCAAAGACCTAATCAAAACCTGTACCCAAACACCGCACCAGGTAACGGGAATGATCGGCCGAATTTGTACGTGGGGGCAAGGGATCAACAAATGCCACTTTGTAGTGGTTGTGGGTCTAGTGGACACAATGTGTTAAATTGTCCTACAAGTATGAACAGACAAGTTGGGGGTGCTGGTGGAGGTTTTGCAAATAGTTCCCTCAATTATATGGGAGCTGGTGGTTTGGGTGGTGCAGATTCAGGTTTGGGCAATGATAGGAATGTGTGCTTCAAGTGTCAGCAGCCAGGTCACTGGGCAAGAGATTGCCCCAATGTGGCACCAGGCAGTGGTGGTGGTGCAGGGTATGGTGCTGGTAATTTACAAAATAGGTACAATAATAACCAGTATGGTGGTAACTACTGATAGTGTATATTCTGGGTTTGGTAAAATCATTTTTTTTTCCTTTTCTTGTCAATTTTTCTTTGTGTTTTTTTTTTTTTGGTTATGGTAGCTCACTGTAGTTAAGCTTGTGGCATTTTGGGCAAAACTGGTTATGTAAGGGGGGTCGCAACTGAATTGGGATACGTGTTCTTTTGGCTATAAGATGTTTTTTCTAGTTAAATGCTTTATTTAGTTGATGATAGATTTATTTTTGTGTGCTGTTGGCTATTGTTCTTTTTTTATTCTAAATTATTGGTTTTTGACCTAATTTTTCGTTTATAACGTAGACATGTAAAGTTGTGAATTTTCCTTGCTATTTGATTCGGTACCGGTGCAATTCTTTAGGTATTTTGGTTCTAGTTTCGTGTGAACTTTGCTTCCGTTTAATGGAAGGCGTGGGGCTCTTAAAGCGTATGTTGTCAAATTTCGGAATATTCCGTAATTATTACGACAAACAAATGTATGAGCTCTGTGGTAGTAACGCTTGCAATCTTTATAATTTCTTTACAGCGCGGAGCAGCTATGAATCGTAGATTATTTAATCAATGGTTCGGATCTTTTCCAATCGCAATGCTAAGTTGCAGAGGATCCTCGCCATATCAGCTTATAAGATTTAATATAGAAATAATAAAGTTTTTTAGCAGTATTTTATTGTACTCAAAAGAAGCCGCCAACCACGAGTTTCACGTCCAGCTTTCTCTTACAAAATTCTTCTTGAACTTGGCTCATACACCGCAATAACAGACTGATCCTATGTGGGACCAACTAGTCAGTTTCAATCATAAACCTAGTACTCTTCTCTATCAGCTGCCTCAGAGAAAAGAGCGAGAAAAAAGATGGGAGCGAGACAGGCAAAGCACTAACTCTAAATCTATGTGTGTCTGTCCGTACCATCTCTAATTCGATCCCATTTTTCATAATCGAATCTCTCATTTCACCAATTACTCTTCAGTTCTTTCCTAAATCCAACAAAAATTATCCCTCCTTCGTCAAATTCGATACCTTTTCCCTTGCACAACCAGATGCTCGTCAAGTGTTCGACGAATTGACTAAATCAAGCTACAGCTGAAGTACTAGGGAGATGCTTACGAACTCACTCATCCATTCCTCTTCTTCAAAACCTTTACTAATCTCTCGACCTTATGTCTCAACAAAACCCTATACAAACAAGCGTTTCCTGGTTCGTGCCAGCTCTTCAGATCCAGGTCCGAACCCATCTCTGAAAAACCTACTAACTGTAGCATTAGAGGTGCCCAAAACCTTACTGAAGCAAACCCTACAGCCGCTGAGCGATTTTGGGTTCGGCAAAAGGAGCATATGGGAAGGTGGAGTTGGGCTTTTCATGGTTTCTGGTGCGGCACTTCTTGCGCTGACACTCGCATGGCTTCGAGGGTTTCAGATGAGGTCGAGGTTTAGGAAGTATCAGGCTGTCTTTGAATTCAGTCAGGCTTGTGGAATCTGTGTTGGTACACCGGTACGGATTCGTGGGGTTTCTGTGGGGAATGTGGTACGGGTTGATTCTTCACTCAAGAGCATTGATGCTACTGTGGAGGTTTGCTTCCTGCTATTTCTCTGAATTGTTGATGCAAAGTTCTTTTGGAATGTTTTCCATTATTACTGTTGATGCAAAATAGAGCAATTTTGGAATGTAGTCCATCATCACTGTTCTAACCATCTATATGATTGGTTTCATGCATATGTGCAAATGGGAGTGTTCATTTAGGCAATTTTTCACATTTGGTCACTTGCAATCTTGAATTTTCTATTTTACTGTATGAAAGTGGTGTTATTCTTTACTGCTTTCAACCATAAGTAAAGAAACTTGTTTAGTCCTAATTTGAATCCTTGATAACAGATGATATTCTGCAATCTTATAGTTAGGAATTTTTTGCATTTTACTATTATTACTTTTTTTTTTCACTCAGTATGCATTACTATAAGCTGATAAACCAAATTAAGGCTTTCGTCCTTGAAGTTTTTAATGAAGAAATGAGTATCTGATCTTTTGGTGCTCCAAAATAGTACCTGGACTTCCCTAAAAAGCCACTGTCCTCGGAATTCCGTTTGTGCCAAATCGGTTCTTTTACTTTCAGAAAAGAAGAACTAAGTATGTGAAATTCCATCAATACTTCAATAGTACTAACTTGGTTCTTTTGAGATATGTTTAAGGACCATCTTGGACTTATATTACAATTCCTAATAAGGACACTGTTATGTGATTTTTTATCATAGTATTAGTTCCATCAGTTTTTTGCCTGCTATAAGGACACTGTTATGTAAATTATTCTGTTTTTATTGTCTCATATTTATTTGGACAAAGATGCAATTTTGACCAATGTAGTAACCAATAATTATTCTGTGCAGGTTGATGATGACAAAATTATTGTACCACGAAATTCACTAGTTGAGGTGAACCAGTCAGGCCTGCTTATGGAGACCATTATTGACATAACCCCACGGGATCCACTTCCCACCCCATCAGTGGGCCCACTTGACGCTGATTGTGCCAAGGAGGGTCTTATTTTATGTGACAGAGACAGAATTAAGGGGCAAACAGGAGTTAGTTTGGATGCTTTGGTAGGCATCTTTACTCGGCTAGGCCGAGAAATGGAAGAAATTGGTGTTAGTAAGAGCTACAAGTTGGCCGAGAAGGTTGCTTCTATAATGCAAGATGCGCAACCCCTTCTTGATAAGGTAATTATTTTTCTTTTAGACAAAAAGGATTACATTGTTCGCTACCAACACATAAGATATAATTTAGTATCTCTACAAATATATTCTATAATTGTTCCCTCCCTCCATTTTCTGTTTCTTTGGAAATCACATAAAATATCATGATAGAAATAAATGCTGATTAAGGAAGGTTAACTTGAGTAGCTGTTGTAGAAATGGTAAACGATTATTGTATTTTCTGTTTTTACATGTTATTTGTAATTTTTTCTGGCTTTATCATGCAAGAAATTTCCAAATTTAAATATGAATCTGTCAACTGCAATTTGCATGTTTTATTGCTTTATTGTTGTTAAACCTTTTTTTTTCATTGGAAAATGCAGAACTCTTGTTGCTGAAAATGTGGATTTTTTTTGTTTCCCTATGAATCCAACTGGGATTCCTGCCAATACCAGGACATGGTCACTGTGCCACCATTTACCAGAGTTGAATTAATAGAAAATTTCTTCAGTTATCCTCATTTTCTCAAATAAGCTAATGGTCGCATCATTTAATGCTCTGTTGTTCGATTGACCCTGATTATCTGTCCTTTTTTCTTTCGTTTTCTTATATGTAATGTTATGGCATTAAAGCTTGAAGCCCTAGCTGAAGATGTAAAACCTTTGTTGAGTGAGGTGCGAGATAGTGCATTGATTAAAGATGTGGAGACTATAACAAAAAGTCTAGCCGAAGCAACTAAAGATTTCAGGTTCATATTTTTCTGCTTAGTCTAGCTCATCTATAATTTTTGTTCAGTGTGGCACCTTTTCAGAAGAAAAAATGGCTACAAATAACTATGGTTTCTACTCTCTAGCAATGAAATTCTAGACATAAGTTTTGCAATAGAAGCTGTAGGTTAAGTAAAGGTGCCAAAGGTATGTTTTACACTTGAATTATTTTCAGTGAATCCCTTGACTTAGGGATAATTTTTTTTTTTTTTAAAAAAAAATGAGCCCTGCTATTATTTTACTTCTAATACTTCTAATTCATTGTCTAAAAGATTAAAGAGCCTTGAAATGATAAATGTAGCTACTAAATTACAATTTTATGCCTAAATAATAAAAAGTTATGAGTTTTGTCATTTTGTGCCATATTGATGAAGTACAACAACAATAAAGCCTTTAGTCAGAAACAAGTTGGGGTATGCTAGAATTGAAACCCAACAAGATCAAAGTCAGTTCCTTTGTACTGCAAACAATACAAAGCCGTATTGATGAAGTATTTGAATACAATAAAATTGATGATTCATCAGATACATTATCCATGAATGATACTTACAGTGTTAACACCCAAGTTTTTTTTTCTGTTCTATTGTTTTACAAATACTTGAACTCTTGAGTTTCTTGGGATATCATTATATTTTAGGGGCTTTATACAAATTTATGAACCTTGAAGACTGTTAAATTGTTGATTCTTTTTTTTTAAATAGCAGAAGGTTGCAATCTTCGGTTCTTATTCCAGAGAACTCTGACCTCGTTCGGCAGTCTGTATATTCCCTCATCTTCACTCTCAAGAATATCGAGGTCATTCTCCTGTTATTAACCCATTTTATAAGCATCTTATACTCGAGTTTCATCTATGGACCACTAATATAAAACCAAAAGTAATGAACTGAAAACAGTGACTTAAAATAGTTCTTGTATGTAGCACTACATACCAGTAACATTCCTCACTGGTACAATACCAAATAAGGAGTATATTATTCTTTTTTTTTTAAAAAAAATGAATTTCTTTTTTATTTGTTTTTTTTCAGAGTATCAGCTCAGACATATCAGGGTTTACAGGAGATGAGGCCACTAGGAAGAACATAAAGTTGCTTATCAAATCCCTTAGTAGGCTTTTGTAACTAGGGCTCCTAATCATAGTCAATTTTTGTTTGATTTTAATTGTTATTATCATTTTTCTGGAATTTCCATATCTTCGCATAGTGTTTTCTGAAATGCATAAGGTGCCGTTTTGCGCCCTTCTGTTTCTATATACACTCTTTATAAATTTTGTTTAGCGACTCACATTCTAATTTTCAGCGTTTTTGGAAATTGAGCTGCTGAGTTCTTTTCCCTTGAAAATAGTATCTTCTCAATTTGTTGGAGAAATTCACATTGCATTTATCAGTTCGGGTGCGTACTACACACCAATTTAAAATGTCTTTAGTCCATCAACTTTAATGTACATTTATCATAACCAAAGCTCTGTTAAGAATTCTATAGAGATGAAATCCTGAACTACATGTGTCAAGCTAGAATGATTGTGAAACTTGGCAACTAATCCAGCACTGGAGTAGCCCTTTATGTAAAGATGTAGTGTAATTGATTACAATATTGGTCCACAAATTTAGAGTTCACAATTTCCTCCACATCTGAATAGACAATTCGATAATTCTAAAATTAAGTTTTCATATTTTAACTAAAATGTGTTCTCTCTGCATATGTTCCTATATGCTGAGAGAGGGGGAGAGCAAATCAGGCGTCACCGCGTCAGCACTCAACTGTGTCTCAGTTTCGCGGTTACAGCAGATAAATATATGGAACACTGTATCAATAAATCAGCTCTATTTAGGTTCACTATAAATGATTAACAAATTATTACACCAGGTAAAAGATATGATTTAAACATAAATATGATTTCCGTCATGAAGAAAGGATGGACCTTTATACACAACACAATACAAAATAGCACGCATGAAAGGAAAATGATCCAAATAAATAAAAAAAATATAAGTGAAAAATCAACAAACCCTAAATTGAATTATCATTCTATCTACTTAAAAAATAAGCCAATCCTCAAAGAATATAATCAACTCTCTTTATTTTTTTTTGTCATGCGGTGTTTAACCAAATAACAACTGTAGTAATATGTAGTCACATTCGCTAAGTCTAAAACTTCGGAGAATTGTACCTGGCCTCATTGATTTCTTCCAATGGCTGAAAAAAAAAAATGTCTAAAATTTAAAGTAATATGTGCACTATTAGAAATGGACTTGCCAAGACAAGTAGGAGCCCTGCTCAGCTGCTCTCCATTCTTTAAAACAGAAGAAATTAAAAGTGCTGTGTGAACTTTGAAACTTAAAAAAATATTATTCGGTTGAGTATTGATGTCATATAATCCTTTTTTTTTCAAATTTTTTTTTTCCCTTGAAATATAGCTCGATATTAGGGAGCGCAGATCATTCCTCTGCAGCTTAAATTGTTGACAAACGAAACTATATCAAACACTAACTTTATTACTACTCATACAAAACTATTACATACAATTAGACTAACACTCATACACTAGCCTATTTTTTATTTGGTGCGCACAACCTCAATGCATATGCACACCTCCTATTTATACTAGCCTATGTCGGTTACAATGAATCATCTAGAAAACTCATCTAATTCTACATCAAATCTAGTAAATTCGGTAATAAAAAATAATCTCCATATTTCTAGAGTCATCTCAACATATCGATGAAGATCTTGAAGTTACTTCCGATAGTGGGCTGGGCTAACTAATAAAGTGGGCCTCTATTTCGGTGTTGACTTCAACACTCCCCCTCAACACCGACTTTTGATTAATGTATCCTTCGGTACTCCTTGTCCATCGGGATCATCATGCTTCTTGTGATCTCTATAATATTTTCTAGCATGGCATCGCATTTCAGTCGTCGACCTATCTTTAATTTGCTTCACAAATTTCGACTTGGCATGTGGTACCTTCAATTGTCGTCGTTGAGTTCTTTCGTCATCTACTTGACCAATTGCACAACTATTCAGTTCTCGTCGCGGTATCACTTGTACTTTAGCAGCCTTTTCCATGACTACGACATCATCACTCTCCTCAGTGATGGCTTCGATCGTTGCGCCTTCTAGTGGCTTCTCCTCAACCGCCACTGCGCAACTTTCCAATGCAGTCTCCTCCACGACTGCCTCTTCAAAGAACCATGGCTCGAAGTCTATCTCCTCTTCGGACTCCGAACCCGTCTTATCAGCTATCGCAACGGTCGCCAAAACGTCCCACTCTTCTTCACTCTTCACGTCGACTGGTGCCTTCTCCTTCATGGCCACCACGACGTTTCCTTCTTCATTCTTCAACTGGCACTCTCTCGCATAGTGCCCTTGTCGTCCGCAGTTGTAGCACACCACGCTTCTCCTGCGGGATTCACGATCGGCTCCAT
The DNA here is from genome assembly GCA_027725995.1 of Rhynchospora tenuis. NCBI lineage: Eukaryota > Viridiplantae > Streptophyta > Magnoliopsida > Poales > Cyperaceae > Rhynchospora > Rhynchospora tenuis. The sequence continues at coordinate 68,997,393 of CM050889.1, read as the reverse complement.
TGCCCTCCCGGCCTCTTGGAGCTCCCCCTGAACACATGCACCTACAACACTCGTGCATAGTCTTCTCAGACTTCTCGGTCACCGGCTGCTGTCTGTGTTGGCTCCTGTTCGACACTCTCTGTCGACCACTGTACAGGGCCGTCTCGTCTTCCTCTTTCTTCATCGTCAACCCGGCAAACTGCTTGACAAGTACCTCTTGACTTGCCAATAGACTCTTTAGATCCAACAAGGATGGTTGCGTCTGCCACCCTTGGATTACCGTCACGAATGCGCCAAACTCCGGTCGCATCCCATTTATGATTATCCGCCGCATTCTATCTTCGCCAATTTTCGCATTGGCATCTAGCTGTTCAATCTCCCTACATAAATTCTTAACTTTCAGAAAATACTCACTTACAGTCATATTGCCTTGGGAGATGTTCATCAGCTCTCTCTCAAGTAGTTGCAACCGACTCGTGTTCTTCTTCGAAAACAGTGCGGCGAATGTATCCCATGCTTCCTTCGGGCTCTCGACGTCTTCGATATGCGATAATAAACTCTTATCAACAGTCGTCTTTAACACGAACAAGGCTCTACCAGCCTTCACCTTCCACTTCTTGTACGCTCGGATCGAGTTCGGTGGCGGCTCCGTCTCATCACCACCGACAACGTCCCACAAGTCTTGTCCCTGCAGATAAGACTTGATACAAGTACGCCAATCCCTATAATTATAGTTGTTTAACTTCTCTATCAATCCACTCATTCCACTTAAATCTGACATATCGACTCGACTAACCTAACTCAAAACATACGACTACTCAAATTACGACTCGACAAACCCGACTTAACCCAACGAATCCTAACCGGCTCTGATACCAATTGTTGACAAACGAAACTATATCAAACACTAACTTTATTACTACTCAAACAAAACTATTACATACAATTAGACTAACACTCATACACTAGCCTATTTTTTATTTGGTGCGCACAACCTCAATGCATATGCACACCTCCTATTTATACTAGCCTATGTCGGTTACAATGAATCATCTTGAAAACTCATCTAATTCTACATCAAATCTAGTAAATTCGGTAATAAAAAATAATCTCCATATTTCTAGAGTCATCTCAACATATCGATGAAGATCTTGAAGTTACTTCCGATAGTGGGCTGGGCTAACTAATAAAGTGGGCCTCTATTTCGGTGTTGACTTCAACATAAATGACACACCCACGTTAATTGTTACACAAATATCGTTCACAGAATATCAATGACAACAGGACTAGCACAGTCGTTCACGTCAGCCATAGATTTTAAACTTTTTTTTTAAAAAAAAAAGAAATCTCCCGTAGGAGGAAACCATAGATATTGACGTAAGCAAAATTATTTGAGGCAGGGCATGGTCTTTCTTCCCAAACATTTGGTTTTATTTGATAAAAACAATACTGTATATTTTTACTTCACACCGTTAAATTTGACAAGGAAATTAATTATGAACAATTACTTGACACCGCAGTAAATTTTTAAATAAATTAGCTTTCAACAATACTAGATGATATAGGTTTTTGGAAAATTCAAATCCTGATAATTCAAAAGTTTCCTGCAATATTTCCTTCATGTTGGTACCTAGAACTAGAATTGTAAAAATGTAATAACATATTAAGCAATCATTCGATTTTCATGGTCTATAACTTTAATAGCGATTATTCGACTATGATGTGCATATTAAGCAAAAGGATTTTAATATCATAATAACTTTCATAAGTCGAATCATTTTTTTAATTGCACATCATTAATGAAACCTACTCTCGCTTAAGCAAAAGGATGTGCAATTATTCGACATGATTCATTAATTCGGCATCGCACGTGCTAGAAAAATGTGTATGAAGATAAAACAGTGATATTGAAGATGAGATTGCAATAGTAATGGCGGTGAGTAGGTTTCAAAGGCTGTCAACCGATGCTTGAATCAAAATGGTTTAGATTGCTGTGAATGGCTTTTTGTTGTTGCTTTAGACGGACGTGGCGGAGCCACATGTAACTAGGAGGTCAATTAGGGGTGTAACTAGAATTTCATGTCAGCAGGTTAGTAAATTTTTTTTACTGAAAACATATGTATTGTATAACATCTAATATAAAAATACTATATGAGAATGGCTAGATTGCCATCGATGGCACGTGTCATCCATTTTCTATCGATTTATTTTTCAAGATCCAAAATTTAAACAGCCGATTCAAAACATTCAAGTTGTTCATCATATTGAAATACCCTTTGAGATCAAATCTTACATTTTTTAAAACTTTTTTTGCTATTTATTATGATATTTTTCAAATTGGAAGGCCTGAATATATCGTTGTTCTGAAAATATCATAATAAATAACAAAAAAAAATCAAGAAAATGTAAAATTTTATCTCAAAGGATATTTCAATATGATGAACAACTTGAACGGTTTAGATCTCAAAAAATAAGTCGATAGAAAATGGATGGCACGTGCCATAGATGACACTCTAGCCATTCACAATACTATAATAATAATAATTTTTAAATAAACAATTCTAAAATAATATTACATAAAAAAATTCATGAGAAATCAAATATATATTATAATAACAATACAAAATTTAAAATAATATATTTAATATACAACAATTTTCATTATAACAATAAAAAAAAAGTACAACAATTTTCTATGAATTTTAAATTTTCTCAAAATTTTGCATAATTGGTTCATTATAAATCTCATTGAACACTTATTTTTCTATATTATAGATATATAAAGATGGGAGGCACACGAACAAGGGATTAGCTAGAAATTCATGTTAGCAGGGTCCATAAATTTTTTTTTTTTGAAAACATATGTATAACATAACGTCTAATATATAAAACAAACAATTCTAAAATAATATAACTTGAAAAAATTCATGAGAAATCAAATATATCTATTACAATAACACAAGATCTAAAATAATATACATCTAATGTCCAAAATAATAATTCAAAACAATCAATAAAGTAAAAATTACAATAATTCCCTACGAGTTTTCATTTTTTGATAATTTTAGCATAATAGTTTTCATTTTATCAAATTAAAAGGGTCAAAGGTTTCTTACTAAAAATATAATTTTAGTTATTTCGATTTAAAAAAAAAATCAAAGCAGGAGATACAATTCAATTTCTATGTTTTTAAGATGGGTTCTTGTAATTTTTTTTTTTTTACATATAGGTACTTCAAGTAAAAAATAAAATTTTAAGGTGGGTCCTTGGACCCACCAATCAAAGTGTAGCTTCGCCCCTACATACGAAGAAGTTCGGCCACTATCCAAACAACAATATTTTTGATATTTTGTGGCGCTCGAAATTGTTTTGACCTGAACATTATTTAAGATTTTTAGTGGAAGTATTTATATAATATCCGAATTGTATTTTTGATCTTATGTGGTAGATTTTATTTATAATGTCCTAAAGTTCACAAAACATTATATAGACGAATCATCCAATGCGCGAGATTCACGCTAGTATATATATGGTAGAAATAATTTTTTATCCAAATAATCCATTCTATTCTAATTTTTTCTTAATAAGATTTATTATGAGGAAGGAAGAAGACGATTAGGTAGGAACAAATGCTACCTCAGTCCTTATAAGATTTTTTAAACATAGTTATGCAATTCAAATCAAACATAACATATCTAGCTGGGTTCTTCAAATTTTTAAGATGAGTTCCTAACTTCCTGTGATTTTCTTTAAAATTACAAACAAGTGAAATATTAAATAATTTTTCTTTTTCAGTTGGGTCCATGGACCCACCAAATCCTACATATATAGCTTCGCCCTTGGGGTCAATTGACCCCAAATTTTTTAAAAAAAAAAATATAACACTTTGGATATAAAGTATATTTACCACATGATTTTATTTTTTGTGTAAATACACTAATATGAGCCCCATAATAATAATATGATATTTTATTTTTGAAGCCCATTGTTTATTTCTAAACTTTTGCATCGTTATTATCATAAATGTAAATTTATATATAAATAGATGTATGTATTTATTTTTAATTTTTTATGATAAAATTAATATTAGGACTTTATTGAATCCTATTAAAAAATTTTCAGACTCCGTCATTGTAGACAGACACTATCTCGTACATTTAATTTTGCTATATTATTGATTTTGTAGTGCCATCCATGAATTTTGTATAATTGAGGCAGTACCATTTTTAATGAGGAACCAACAGCTACGTACTTTTATTTTATTCTTGGGTGATTTAGATATATGCTACCGTAAAAATTTGAAATTAGAGAAATGTCATAATTAAACAACAAATTATATTTGTGCCACTATAAAATAATAAAAATTAGTTTTATGCTATCGAATAATTGGTATGACCGTTTAATCCTTTTAAATATGTTGTAAAATTAAATAAATTTAGATATGGAATGAAATAACGAGTTTATACTTGGCTCAGTATATATACTTCGTTACTGTAAAATTATTCTAAAGATAAAACAAGTTAATGATGTCATTTTTAGAATTTATTATGTTATTAGAAAAAAATAGTGGAATAAAACTAATTTTAATAATTCTATAGTGTCATTAATATAATTAACCAATTTAAGGGTGGTATTTTTTAAATTGACAAAATTTATAGTGACATGAAACTAATTTTTCTCTATTCTTTGTTTGAACTTTCGCACATTGACATTAAAATTCGTTTTCTAGATATTAGCATAATATGTCCTTATACATGGGCAAATACGAAAATAAAATAAAATTAGACATTAAATCTTTCAGTGATAAAAATAGATGTGTTAATTCAATTTATTTTTTTATTAGACGGAAGAACAAAATATATTGTTACTTTGTTTAGCTATTGATATCCAACCACAGATCAAATCGATCAAACGATAGAAATACCTGTTTACTATATAGACCTAGCATGTAACATTTCTTGAGATGCCTGCATTTATAAGTAATAAAGATATAAAGATAAACATATTTGTAGTTCCATACCTGGATTTAACATGGAATTCGACTATCCGATATTTATGTACAACTGTACAAGTGAATCTGTGTACGCAACGTATTAAAATAACGACGGTTGTCGATACGAAACGTCGCAATTTGGATGAGTAATAAAATAATATTTTTTTCGTAATCTAAAGTAACAACGGTTATCAATAGGAAACCATCGGTATGATTTTTCAAAAAAAAAAAAAAAAAAAAAAAAAAACAAGAAAAGAAACCATCGGTATTTATATTAATTTTTTTTGTTTGTATTGTTTTCTGTGGCTAGCCATGTTGCTAACCGTACCGATTGGTCTATCATACTAATTAACAGTCACACACATATGTATCATAAACAATTCATCATATATTCACACACATATATTTCTTCCAAAATCACACATATAAGACATGCAAATGACAAAATTAAAATTCAAGAGTAATCAAATATTTAAAATTACTAAATGTCAAATTAAATAGAGCGGTCAAGTGATTGATACAAGCTTAACTCAGAATATCCGTGCTTTCATGAAGTCCATCAGCTCCTTCACAATTTCTGCAATCTCTGCATTAGAACTTCTAATCCTCTGCATTTAATTAACCAAACAAAAAAAGTAATATTAGTTATATTGATTTAACAAAATAAAAATTGATAATACATGCAATGTTTGAATTAAAAGTTCATTTTCATTCCTTGGGCATTTTTCTGTCTTCCATCATAGAGATCATTATGCTTCTCATACCCCTCATTGCGAAATAGCCACACTCAGTTTCGCCTTCTTGTTTTGAACTCTAAAATCCAAATTAAAAAAAAAATCAAACATTTCGATAATTTCACAAACTCTAAGCCATAATCCCTAAGTTGCGTACCGGGATTTCGATCAACTGGAAATTGTGATGTGAATTTATCTTCTTTTCATTCCGATAATGTCTTAATGCGCTGCAATCATATTAAATGAAATGCAATGTAATATTATTTAAAGTTCAAAATTATTAGAATAGATTTGTTAATTTAGAAATAGAAACTTACGTATTTATCAACGGTTCAATTAAAAAATTAGGATGAGGCGGGTCGCGTTTCACAGAATCCACGTAGTGAATAGTGAGATTCTCAAGATTAATAACAAGAATTGTCCAATGATACCTATAATACAGATTAATTAGTCATGTGATGAATAAAGAAAATTAACAAGTACACTAATTAATTAGTAATTAGACTTTATTAGTTTAATCGTTCTTACTCCTGGTTATACGGAAAAAGAATGTAAGTCGATGGATGGACACTTAGAAACGACTTCTTTAAGTAATATACCGTTGCACATTCTTCATGTTTGAGAGTTCCATGACTCACCATATCCGGATCCAGAATGATAATGCTTGATAACCCCCATTCGTTCCTAAGTTTCTCCATCCAATACCTACATTAATGGATATCATATTTTAATATATGTTCAAATTGAATAGAATACATATAAAGAATCAGTAAGTTTAAAAATTCATACCAACAATAAAGCTTGAGAATCGATATGTTTAGACATTGTCTTTTTAAACATTCGAGAATGTCTTCCACGTTTACTTGGAACTTAACCTCACCACTATGCGTACCCCAAGGATCGCAGTCATCGAGTATAAATATCTTGGTATCTACCGGTTGGAGCATCAACATTTTGTACACAGAGAGTTCGGATGCGTCAAGTTTATCTAGGTACTCCGTTTCGAGAAGCGGTTCGCGACCAATATCTGGTGCCTCTCTTGCCATGTTTGCATTATTCTTCACGGCACGTGGTTTTGGTTGTTTGGTACTCTGCATTTAAGTTCATTAATTAGTTAGGAGCAAAACTAGAGATATGAAATAAACTTAATTGGTAAATCAATGGATACCTATCCCATCGCTCCGCTGCACATCAATTTTCGGCCAATGGAGTAAATTAAGTCTCTATATTTTCACCTAATTGTCCATCTATTCGTTGAATTACCTTAGCTTAAACCTCTTTCTACTAAATAGCTTTCCGAATTTTTAAATAGTTTTTATTTTTGGAATATTTTTACTATTAATTTGTATCAAAAATGACAAGCCTAAAATTTGTCAATTTGCGAAACTACGACCAAAATATCATATGCACAGAATGCTTTATGCATTGTGATGCATAATAGATTAACTATATTATATTACCTGCTCTCTATCAAGAATCCAGTCCTTTGAGCATATCACAGATTCCAAAAGGCGGGGGTCCACTCCTTCAAGAGCTCCAAGATCGGACCTGATAGCATATTTTACACTATAGACACAAGCAGGTACTGCAAGTATGTCACGTGCCATCCTAGATAGAACTGGGAAACGTGATTGATTTTGTTTCCACCAACCCAACAAATCAAAATCTGCATCTTCTGGAACAATAATTACCTTTTCCCCCAAGTACTCATCTAATTCTGAGAATTCTCTTATATACTGAGAAAATCTGCTACTAACTGTCGAGGGGCTGAGGCATGTAGTACCTTCATCTTGCGTGTTTACAGTTCCAACCAGTGAAGATGAAACGAGGTTAGTTTCAGTCTTTCTATATTCACTGAAGAACCTATTAAGGGTTTCTCGATAATCACTGATTATTTCTACTGTTATTTCGGGGTCGTCATGATATACTGTCTCATTCCAATATTGAAAGAAATATAATTTGTACCGCGGATCCAATACACCTGCTATGATAAAAGCCTTCTGCTTTTCGCAAGCTTCCTGAAGGCATGAATAAGAATCATACAAGGGCCATATATCATAGCAATCAATTGGTTGGGTGTCGATCATATCACGAATTTTCAAAATATTTCTTGAATATAAATGTGATGTTGGATGTTGAAAACTATACAATCCATTTACAATACAATTAACTAGTCCAGAAAAATTTAATACCTTTTCCAGTATCTGCCAATGTAATGGTTGACCATTTTCAGTAAGTGCATAGTACTGACCAAATAGATCTTTATAGCTAAACATTTTTCTCAAGATTCTTGCAACAGAACTTGAATCCAAATTTACCCAATGATTCCGTTCTGCATAATATTGGAACCAGCCTTCATTTATGGGCGACAGCCCCCTCTCAATAGCAATTTGATTGAACGTATCAATTCTGCTGGAAATTGCTGCAAAAGCATCAAAAAACTCGCTAGTATACTCACCTTTCACATCACAATGATTTTCCAAGATCTCATAACTGAATTTCTCGAGTTTTTCTTTGCAACAGGGAACACTGATGTCACGGTCACCTAAAACCATTTTAGGGGAGAACTTTTCTTCCAACCTTTTTATTACATCCAAATAGATAGCCTTCCCTGTGAACGTGAAAATTTTTTCCTCAAGTTTCCACTCAGATAGGTAACTTTCTAACATATTTATTATAGTCGTGTGAGAGGGATTCGGTAATTTCTTAAAACCAATTAATTTTTTCACCAAATCAAAATCAGCATTGATAAAATGTGCAGTTAGTGATAGAAAGCCCTCAAAGATGTCAATCGTAAAACAAACTCTTGAAGTTATATTGTTCAATTCAACGGCCAAATTTTCCTTTTCATTCTCGTAGTAAGCACAAATTTCTTTTTCAATGTCTATTGGCTCAATCAAACTGTACCAGCATTTTTTACAGTCTGAAGACGCACATGGAATCTCAGCCAGAATAGCTTTCTTCACCTCATCTTCCCATGTTTCTTTCTGGATCAATCCAATATTTCTAACTTCGTCCATAAAATCTAATGTTAGCTGTTGTTTTAAGCCCCCACTGTGACGTTTTTTGCAATATTTAATGTGACGATTAAGATGAGATGTTCCTTTTGAACTATCTGCACATAGATTTGCGTGACAGTGCTTACATTTAGCTATCTGACCATCAGGTGTCTCATCAAAATGCTCCCACACTTCTGCCCTCCTCTTTAGTCTCTTCTTTGATCTGCTTCCCTCAGCCTGACATTCCCTACTTGGATGAGGATTAGACATAGCCACAGCAATCTACACAGGGAAAATAATTGAACATTAAAAGCCCTTTTTAGTTCGTTGTTCGTCAAATGCACAATAATTTTGTTACAAAAGTATTGTGAAAAATTTCATAATTAGGTTTTGAACTAATTGAGTAATTGCACTTGTGGATTAAAGGACTCTGTATAGAAGTCAAGTCATGTCGGCGTGGTAATTGCCTCAGCTAGAATTGTAATGGTCCAAGCCATTTCTAATGACACCACATGAGACACTTTTGTAATTGTAAGAGATACTTCCAGACCTCTGTATAGAAATCTATGCAAAATTTCATTATGGTCTAATTTTTTATATATACATCTGATGCACAGGTCGCATCTTCTCCTCCAATAGTACTGAGACTCCTAGAGCCTGAGCTATTTGCAAAATGGTGAAAAGTTGGGAGAAAGATGGCTTAATTTTGCTTTTGTTATATTTATTTTACTTTTCTAAGTTAGACTCTGTATAGTTTGTAGGTTTCAAATTTTACTCTTTCTGTTTGGCATTTGACGGGTTGTAAATATCTTTTCGTATTAATGAAATATTGTAAGCGCACTCGGCCATAAAAAAAAAAAAATGTTAGCGTGTCGTAAATAATTTTATTTTTTAGAAAAGTCTGGAGAAGGCCACACATAAAATTCAATTAAGCGGGGATGGAACAGAACAGACAGCTAGACCCATTTTTTTTTTCATTATTTGCTTGGAATCCCTTTTGCAAAGATAGCTAAAATTAATTATCAAGTATTAATTAAAAAGATAAGGGCTTGACCCTTATTTTTATTCAAAAAAAATTATCAAGTATTAAGAGTACTTAGGAACGCTAAATGAAAGAGCACATATATACCAAGATAGTTTTGACGAAGCGAGATGAAAAAGCAAGTCCTCACGATAGATTTGAGCCGTCGTGCAGGAAGAGATTTGAGTTCAACACTTGAAAAAAGAGAGAGTGCCTTGAAGTTGAAAAAAGACTTTTCAAATTCTGAAACAGATTACGTCTTTGTGTTTTGAAGAGTGAAATGCCCATATAGGCCTTTAAACAAGCTTATTTGCAGCTTCCCAGGGAATGAACAGCTAACTTATATAGGCAGTTTTAATTATTAATTAAGATAGGGGCTTGACCGAAATGAAATCAGGTGTGGCGCGCTCTTGATCAGAACCGTCCGATCTATGATGGGTGTCCCGTAAATTATACCATGATTGATAGGTCCGGAAAAAATTAACAGTCGAGATCAAATCGAACAGCTCGGATCAACAGTTGTGCGCTGTCGCACGACAGCAGATTAGGGTCCGGGTTTGACCCTATTTTTCTTCAAAAAAAAAAAAAATCTTATATTTGCAATTCGCATATATAATTATACTTACTAGGGGTGCATTGGGATCGTTCAAGAAAAACATTGAGATTAGTTATTTGGACAAATTTTTTATTTGTTATGATTAAGAATAGGTTCGTTCGAATCAAAAGTATTATTTGTTAGTAATTTTAAATTCGAAATAATTAATCGAAATTTATTTTAAACTAACAAAAATAATTTAATTAAAATATTATTCCGAATTATTTATTAGAAATAAGACTATTGATCGGAACAAACTCAAGAAAATTCTAAACTAAAAAAAATTTTATATACAATTTAATTCGAATTTTATTGTAACTAGTACTAATCTCGCGCATTGCGCGATTCATTCCTATACGAATATCTTATTAAATGGTTGCGTGATTTATTTTACGCTATATAAAAAAATGCCATAAAAAATTGAGGATACTATTCAAATATTATATGAAAATTGTCACAAAATATCCTAAATACAATTTTTTTTCACAAAAAAACACACGCCGCAGAAAATCCAAAGCACTGTACTTACCACAGTGCTCCACGTGCGTTGCACAATGCCGCAGATTTATCATATAGTACTTCAGCATGATGTCATCTTTTTTTAGGGACTTTGGCAATTCAATTCTCGTATATTTTTCATTTCACACCATCATGACCATAATTACTTTTTTTCATTGATAACTTAGACTTCAAATACAAACAAGAAAATGTGAACAAATAATAATTTATTGCCAAAAATTATAAATTAAATTAATTTGATAAAAGTTGTATAAACACCCATGACACCATCAACTAGAAACTTTTTTTTTTAGAAAAAAACAAGATTTGAGAATATTTTAAGAAATGTATTTCATTTCTTTAATTTAAGAAATTTATTAATTTTAAGATGTTTGATGGCTTTCTGATTTTTTTTTTTTTTTTTTGCATGAGTCGGCAAATTTTTTTTTCTTTTTTTGCTGTTCTGTATCAACTAAGTTTCATAATGGAATGGTAACTTCTAACTTTAGCCTACTCTTTTTTTTAAAAAAAAAATTAGCACTATAATAAATCATCTTAAATATGTGAGAATTAAAAAAAAATCGTGCGAAGCACGATACATCAGCTAGTATATGTATAATGTAACCAAACGAAACCTAAGATACTAGTTCAACACGCAATTCAAAAATGTCAAACTATGGGATCTACTTAGATAAAACCGGGAGCACAAGAGGCTTCTTTTCTTTATTGACAATAACCGTAGCATTTTTTTCACCTTAAGATTGTGCTTTAACGCTCTAAAGAAAGAGTGACTTGAAGTTAAAAAACGACTATGAAATTTGAAACAGATTACTACTTTTTTAAGAGTGAAAATAGGAAATGCCCGAAGGCCTTGAAACAGCTTGCTTCCAGCCAAATCGTAGGATGCTTTAATCACTCAAGAAAAAAATTAGAATTAGAAAATAATTTTTTTTTTTTAAATTGCTAAGAAAAAACTTGTCGGAATCAAAACATAATTTCTTAGTGATCAATGTTAAATCCAAAATTTTTATTATCTTTTATTCCAAATTAATTATTTTTAACTCTGGATAAAAAATTATCCAAACAAACTCAAAAGGAAATTAATTTCGAAACCAGTAATGAAATAATAATCAATACTCTTAATTGTATTAAACTTATTCTTAACATTTAAAAATAAAATTTTAAATGGAATAACTAATTTTAGTTTTATTCTCAAGGGATCCAAATAGAACCTTAAAGTCTAATACAACAAGCAATCCAAATTCCAAAGTCAAACTATGCGATCAACTTGGATAAAACGGGGAACAAACCACTCAAGTGATCCAAATGCATGCAATCTAAAAGACTAATTTTACAAGCAATCTTAAAAAAAAAAAAGAAGTCAAACTATGTGATCTACTTGTATCAATCGGAGAGCCCAGTTTTCTTTGTTGAGTGTTGACTATAAACCGCAACATTTTTTTTCCCTTAAAACCGCACCACTTGCTGAATTGAGGACGTTTTTATAATGGCTGACATAATGATACCAACAGTTATCATTATTAGTAGGGAAAATTAAGAGAAAATTTGTTTTATGCCACAGTCACATTAGTTAATTTCTAATATGTCATTCTTAGATGACTAATTGAATATATGCCATCATAAAATTATTAAAATTAGTTTTATGCCACTTTTCTTTCTATATTAAGTAAAATTCTATATTTGCTATTTCAAAATTTGTCAATAAATTTCAAAATTCCCAAACTACCTTTGATTATTAAATGATAAATATTTTCAGCATAACAGCATAATGGACGTTTAATCTAACTGAAAGACCAGATTCACTTTGGTCTTGCACCATTTTGAAACTTTATAACAGTGACAATGCCGAGCTACTTTAGGATAATTACTTTATTTTCTCTTCCTTCAAGGATATTATGCGCCTCTTTATTGATTTTAAGCCTTTTTTGTGTACAGGAATGCTGCAACAATTTTTTTGCGAATATGTTATACAAGAAGACCAGACACTCAGGGGTTACAGACTAACAGGTAACAGTGGGTACCCAAAGCCTTATTTGGAAATTCAAAGCACCAGAAAAGGTACGTTTTTTTTTTTTTTTTGGTTGTTGATCAATGATAGATTATTGACAAAAAATAATCTGGCAAGTAATGATATTGTTGAAGATACGTTTTTTTTTTTGGGTATTGATATTGTTGAAGAATATTGACCAGAAAATTAAGTTGCATTTCTTTTTTTGGGTTGCCCAGCGCACCAGGGGTGTTTTTTTTTTTTTTTTTTTTTTTTGAAACACTAGATAGGGGCTATCTAGGAAGTACAGAGAAAAAAAAAAAAAAACTGAACAAACTTTTTGCACCAGGGGTGTGTTAATTACGTGTTCTAGTAATGATATAGTTGAAGATACAAACCATCTGTTTGCAACCTGCTCAGTTGCAAAAAGAATTTGGTTGGCAGCCTCTCTGCATTTTAATTTGCCCCCTGTATTGTTGCGCACCAGGGGTCTGCATTTTATTTCCATTTGCGCCAGATTCGTGCCAACCACGGTAAAATTCCTGATGTAGCCACCACTTTTCTTTCGCTAGAACAAAATTAAGTCTAAAATTAGTTTATTTTTTCAGGGTTCTTATCTAATATTTGATTTTGTAGAAGGTCAATTTTGTAAGCTCTTGATCTCATGTTGGACTTGTCAGTTAGGTATTTGATCTAATATTTGATTTTATTTTTTAGAACAGTTAGGTGGCAGCCGCGAAACGCAATCTAATATTTTTCTAGAACAGCATGCAAAAATGATTTTTTATTTTGTTTGTTTAAATTGTGAACAGTGAAGAAGAAATGAAACTAATAAAAACTACAAATCAACAAATAATACAGAAGGCTAAAAGAATGTCAAGTTTGTGCGTGCCTGTACATAATATGTTTGTGTGTGTTCTGCAAAATTCATTAGTTTCAAATGGAGTACATAATTCTTTACTTGTAGTCTAAAGATATTTCTTGAATTAATTATGCCGACAAGATGTTTTGATCGAAATATTTTTATATACTTTATGATTGTGTTTGACCCTAAATTATTGTGCTTGGAGGAATAAAGATAATAGCAAGAAAGCTCAAAAATCCACAAAAAAATACCAAACCAACTCCAAAAATTCTCAAAAAATACCCAAAAATCCCTTTTCAATTATGATGAATTATCATGATTTCAAAATGCCTAAAATATCAACAGAAACCCTCCATTTTGCAAAGAAACCCCCAAAATCTATAAAATCATCAAAGTAAATCCATGAGGAATTTCACGAAACCCTTTGAACCATTAAATTCCTTATATTTTTCTAAGTCTACCCACAAAATTTCATCCAAAAATACCCTTGGGAAGGCCTTCAAATCATTTATTTTCATTTGGCAGCAATTAATTGATAAAAATATAAATGGAAAATCAAAGAAATCCCAGAAAAATCCAGAAATGTGGCGCGTCCAACCCATTGCAGCGGATCCGGGAGGTCAAGGGAATGTCGCTGCCAATTTAAATTCCCTCTCCCGCCTGGAAGTTTGGATGCACCCGTCGCATGGACCGAAAGACGCTGAAGTCTGTGAAACGTCGCTGGCTCACAGCAGACCAAGCTCACTCAACATCCCCTCTCTCATTAAACCTTACAAGTGGGGCCTGAGTTGTCAGACCCTTCTTCAACCCTGGTAAAAAACGAACTTCGCGATTTCTTACCGCCAGAAGCCGGGTAAAAGAGGTGAAAATTGCGCATTCCGTCGACGTGGCCTTCTCCAGCTCCACAAATGCCAAAACCACGATGCCCAGCCCCTGGTTTTGCAATACCAAAACCCTAGAGCAGCTGGATCTCAGTCGTTGATGGAGATTGAACAGTGGAGATGAGCTCTCGGCTAAGGAGTAAAACCTTAAGACATAGCCTATATAAACCTCAAGTGAAGCCATCAGAGAAAGGGGGGAGAAGAGCCGAAAAGTTAGGATAGCTTTTAAAATTCTGTAATTGAGTTTAGATAGCTTAATTAGGGTAAAGTTGTGAAGGGCATTCCATCGAGCAATTTAGAAAAGAGAGAAAGAGGTAAGATTAAGCGCTGTATTCTTGTAAACATGAAATTTAGAGTGAAATGAAGACGTTTAAATGGTTAATTTGATGTTTTGGTAGCTGGATTCTTCTTTCTCTCTCTCTCCCTTTCCTCCACAATTTTCTTCTAAAAGTTCACCTGGCTACAAGCTTTGCCTGAGGTTTTGCTCAGGTCTAGCTCCTTTTTGCCTCGATTGGGGATTCCTCAATCCTGGCCTTTTTACCTCGGATGGAGTATCTTCATTCCCGGGTAGCATCTCCCTCTCATGGCTTCAGCCATGAATAGGAGACCTCATCAAGCAAAGGAAGAGGGGGAGATGCTGCCCAATTTTTGTCAAAATATTGGCTTAAATGTTTAGTATGTTATTTCAACAGAAAATGCATTAATAAAAAATGTCTAGCTCTGTCCAGTAAAGAAAAATAAAAAATGTAGGGTTCT
This sequence comes from Rhynchospora tenuis, assembly GCA_027725995.1. Classification (NCBI taxonomy): domain Eukaryota; kingdom Viridiplantae; phylum Streptophyta; class Magnoliopsida; order Poales; family Cyperaceae; genus Rhynchospora; species Rhynchospora tenuis. The sequence goes on along the minus strand of CM050889.1, from coordinate 68,982,064 downwards.
ATTTGCATAAAAATAAAAAAAAGTCTTTGGACAGCAGGAAACTTGATTTTTCATTTTTGGGCATTTTATTTGATTTTATATGAATTAATGAAGGCTGCAGGGGTATTTTCTAAATAAATATGTTATTTTACAAAATCTTGAACCCTACTACAATTTTGCTTACATAGAGAAATTATAACTGTCCTTATGGATGTTTCTGCAAATCCTCATGATTTTAGAATTAGTATAGAATAGTTTTCTCACTATTTGTTTATTTAGGCAGAAAATCACATAAATATTCACATATTTCACATTACTCTCTACTGGTTGAAGCACATTGTTCCTTCTTGTACATAGCAACTTCTGTAAGTGATTTTCCATGCGTTTAAGCAACTCAAAAGATGAATCATCAAAAACAGCAAAATAATCGCATAGAAGTAAAAAGTAAAAAAAATTGAATAAAGTGCAATCAAGTTCGTTCTTACTTTCTGTAGTGGTTTGTGCATCTAAAACACATCTAAATTGACTTAAATTAATCATCAAATCAAACTCAGTTATAGATTATTGACTTACATGCAACTCAAAATTAAATAAAGGTATGAAAATATATCCCTTTCTGCCATGTGCTTCATCCGTCAAATCACAATACTCAAAATTAAATTAAAGGCATAGAATTCATATAATCGATCCCCTGAAGCTTCTCAAACGATGGCTGGCATCAAAGAGACCTCCTATGGGCCCACAGCAGCAACTCAGATCAGCCCCAAATCGAATTCAATTTGCCTCAGTCCCATACACCTATCTCCATACTCTTCCAGGCGAAATTGACCTCACCATAGTCTTCAGTATTCTGTGAGTAGTGCAACAAACCCGACTCTGGCAAGAAAGGTGGCTCATAAAGCTCCACCCGCCATTAATGGAGGCCGAAGCTTCCTCAGCTTCCATACGGCGATACAAGCCTCCTCAGAGAAAACGAAGCCCATAAATCTCTCCTTCTATCTCTCACGATTCTTCTGAACCCAACCTCGACTGAAGTGACGGTCTGAAGCGCCGCAATTTGGCCGGAGGAGAAGCGAGGGCTTTTCCGCAAAATGTCCATCGTCGACGGAGGGAGAAGCGTTTAAACGCGACTCTTTGCGGATCTTCTGTGGTTACTTTCGTGTGGCAGGTTACGCTACTCATTACATAAAGTCCAGAACAGAGTCAGCCCAGTCAACGCCTACGTGGACCAATCAGAAAATTCTAAATCACTAAAAACTTCGAAAATTCATTAAAAATAGTAGGCTACTCAGAAAAATTCAAATAAAATATCCATAAAATCCTAAAAATCTGTAGAATCTAGATTCACTGATATTTTAATATAAAATTATACCAATATATGCCCCTTTTATATTTTCAAAGTATTTTCTAATAAAAATGAGTTTTATAAATGATTAAAACTTTAAAAATTCACTAAAAAAATAGTAAGAATCTTAGAAAAATCTAAATAAACTATCCAAAAATTTCTAAAAATCTAAATAAACCAGATCCAATACCATTTTCATATGACATTTTGTTTAAATAAATAGTTTCTTATTTTTGAAGTATTTCTATTATAAAAATCCAATTTTATTAACTCTAGAAAATAGTAAAATATCTTAATAAAATTTCAAAACAAATTTTAGGATAATTTCATAATTAAAATTAGTTTTTACCAATTATTCCAAATCTCAAATAAAAAAAAATCAATGAAAACTAAAATTAAAAATATATTGAAATCTAACTAAAGTTCAAAAATATAATTAAAAATAAACAATCAAATCCAAATCAAAGTTCAAAGAAAAAGAAATTAAATTTCAAGTTTCAAGAATTTCTCCAAAAGACATAAAAATGATATCCTAAACTTTAAATATTAAATCTTTGAAACAAATAAATAAAAATAAAAATAAAATAATAATCAAATCTAAAAATCAAGATAAATCTAAGTTGAACTTAAATCCAAATTAAATTCATTAAATTAAAAATCCAAAACTAAATAGTAATAAATAAAATAAAATAAAATAATAATAAAAATTTAAAAATCAAAATAATCCCAAATAAATCAATATAAATTAAATTAAAATCCAAATCCCCTTAATAAAAAAATATATAATATTTCAAATAAATTATTTTAGCTTTAGATATCCTTAAATGCTTCAAATAAATAGTTTTGGATTTCGATATACTTAACTTTTCTCAATTGTGTCCCGTCCATCAAGTCTGGTACACCAATTGAGTCTAGTCTAAGCCAAAAAGAGACAAGTCACTAACATCCTCAATTGTGCCCCGTCAAGTTAGGCCTGGTGCCGTCAATTGAGTCCAGTTGAAGTCCAAAATAAATAAATTGCTTGTTAAATACCAAAAATCATTTGAAAGACGACATTTCTAGCCTATTACATTTGGTTCCTTGAATCCCTTAATCAGAGGTTCTCGTGGGAAACCACGGGGTAATTAACAATAGGGGCTTGCGCTTATTGGAAAGAAATGATCCACAAATTAATAAACCCTCATGAGAATGGATTCTAGTCGATATTCTCTGGTCGTTAAGAGGCATCAGTACTTGAATTCAAGCTCGTGAGGGGTGAATCTAAGACTTATTCTCGTTCTTGAGGAAACCCAATCGTTCTTCGAGAAATGACGAAAAAGTCACCACAGATTGCTCATGCATATTTAAGTTAAGGCTGTTAACTCTTATATCATATAGATTTTTTTTTTTTGAATATTTATATAATTTGTTTTAGTCTGAAGATAAAATGCTGAAACCAAAGGATCATCTAGCCTAAGCTATGCAAACCGCTGCACCCAAAGGAAAAGGCACCAGAAAAACTCATCGAATAACTTAGGTTTTGATGTTTAACGTGATGTCATTCATATCCTTCTCTTCTTACATATAGAATAATGTGGCGTCGGGGTATCAAAAGCTCTGATAGCTCTTACCTAATTGGTTGTACTGGCAAATTCGAGGTCAAATGCCACCAACAAATTTGTTTTCATATTTTTGTTTGCTTTTATTGAAATTTATTATAAAGTTCAGACACTTGTAGAGTTTGATCAGCTAAATGAAATGGGAAAAATAGTTTTACTATAGTCAACTTCGCAAATTATTTTATTTTTGAAATTATGTTGCAATATTCTTGAGATTAGAAAATTCGGAGTCGGGACAAACTTAAAAAATAAAATGCTGCACCCTTTTTCAGGTTGATTTTTGATAGAAATCTTAAAAATTTGACAATAATTGATCATGTTTAGGTTGGCACTAGGAAATTGGATATGTTGAATTGATGGAACCATCAAATTAAGTGACATGATTTATGGGTGTTTCCGTGAAATTTAGTGTGCTGTTTAGAAATTATATATGAGGTCAGATTTTGTATCATTTTTTTTATAAGATTTCTACAAAAATGTTGCGTTATTAGTTCTGCAAACTTATCAATATGTTAGGTGTTTGCCAGCCTTTTAGTTGGTGTGGAAGTTTAGCCTGTGCTAATGCATTAGAGAGGTTGTTCATGTATTCTCTTGATGAGATTCCTCAGAGGTTGTGTACTTGTGTTTATTAATTGTTTGATCTTTTAAATCTATTTGATTAGGTGCGTGATTGAAACAATAGTGACAAATCTGATGGATTTGTGTTGTTTCATAATAGCGATTGTTCGATGCAGGTTGTTGCTTTTGATTCGGCAGTGATTTTTTTTTTTTCCTTTTCATAGTTTTGCAAATTTCAGATCATTATAACAACAGTATAGTTTCACCTTTTCACCTTTATCATCTTATTGCATCATTTTTTCAGCTGAGTTACTGGAGTACCATCTCTTACAAAAACGGCAGTAAATCCCAACAAAAAATTTCAGAGCATATGATATGTATAGAAGATCCATCACTTTTCAGGCTATAGATGGCGTTCAAGTGAAAATAGGATTAGGCAATTCTATCATTAATGATACTTTTGCGTCTATAAGATATTCAAATGAATTTGAGATAACTAGAAATTATAATTATATTATCATGGTACTGTAGATCAATAAGTATGAATTGCATTAATTGTAACATTTTTGTTGCTTTTTCATTCATCTGTTGATCGATAGTTGTAAACTATAGTGTCTGATTTTTAAGGGCATTTGTTACTTCAATGAGTGATGGAAATCTGAACCGAAAAAGTGAATTATCAAACAAATAAATGATTAAAAGATCAGCTTAAGACGCCCATTATTGCGCTTCGCGCAAAATCATGGCTATGTAGATATATATTAATTCACAAATAATCGTCGACATTTTATTAAAAAATAATGAATCGCGCAATGCGCGAGATTTGCACTAATTTATATAAAATAAGAGTTGGCAATACTGCTCTCTTAAACGCCGGCTGTATTTTTATACAAAATACATGTTTTACTAAAAATAAAATTAGTGCAAGAAAACCAGCTTTTGGTCTAGTAAATAATGCATCTTGAGTGAAATGTCACATGTTCGACACCCGGCTAGAAGTCTTTTATATACATTTAATTTAAAATAAGTTGGGAGGCTTGAATGCAATTTATCTTAAGAAAAAATTTATAATAACATATATTATGAAATAAATTCATGTTAATATGTATAAATTTTAGAGTCTTCTTTTAAAAAAATTTTAATATCAAACTTATTCTATACCCGAATCGATTTTATTTCATATAATTTAATTACTATATATGTTCGATAGGGCAGTTTCCTATTAATAATGTGATAATTTCTATTTATCAAATTAAAGTCCTGATATTTATATTCTGTTTTTTTTTAATGTGAAATTATCGCAAGTCCCGTGCAGTAATAACAAAAAAAATCATGATTACACTATTATTAGTATTGGCAGAACGAAAAATGAGAAATTTTTTTCTTGAGCGCATTCATTTTTTCCCTCTAGCCCCGTCATGTGATTTAGATTAGGGTTTATTTTCAAGAAAACAATTTGGTCATTAATAAAAATAATGACAAGTTAATGATGACATTTTTAAAATTTATTATGTTTTTAGAAAACATAGTACTGACATAAAACTAATTTTAATAATTCCATAGTGGCATAAATATAATTAGAAAATTAGAAGTGACATTTTTTCAAATTGACAAATTTGTATGATATAAAACTATTTTTTTTTTTTATTCTTTGTTCGAACTTTCGCAAGTTGACATTCGAAAATTCGTTTTCTGGATAAAACATGTCATGGAATGCGACATCCGATATTGATGTATATTTTTTAAGGAAAATGCGACTGTCTGATTAGTAATTCATTTAATTAATTTAAGATCCATCCGCAAAATCTGCCATGCTCAAATCGCAAGTTCCCTCCTACGAAGGTACAAAAATATTCTCTTCTCAAGGTATGAAGACGAAATGCATACCATCACAACACGAGTTAAATCACAAATGCATACCATCGACCAACTTCAAATTACATAACACATCCTTTCATAAGAGAGAATTAATGAAAGCACACTTCAAACACCAAAGACATAAATTAAATAATCAATCTACTTGAACTTTTTCCCTTAATTAATAAAAATTATACCCTAAAAAATTATTAAAAAAATATCAGCATTTTTCTAGCCCTTAAAAAAAAAAATTAATCAAGCCTAATCTTCTAAGAAGATAATCTCAACGCCTTTTATCTCCTGCTCGATATGCTCCACTAAATTCTCCAGATTTGGGCAATGCTTGATGAAGGCAGACCATGTATCCAAACTGCATCCAGAACCGAACCAATGTAGAGACAAGAACTTCAGGCTGTGAAACTGAAATGTTGGGCACTTCTGCATTTCACCTTTCAACATTTCCTATGAAGATGCGGAAGGTAATTATATTGTTACAATAATTAATAAACCAAAATACTAAGCTTCAACATGAAAAACAGAAGAAAAGACAACCATATATGCATCTTTCCCGCAGATTAATAGCCTAATTAGGTCTTCAACATTTTACAAAAGCAAATAATTTAAAGATCTTTGGTATGTCATGCAGCATTAAATTTGCAATATATATAGGTTCAACAGTTGAATGGGACATAACATATGCAGCTATATATATAAATAAATCACATATCCAAAAATTTACAAATTGAGATATGATGCACCTCGCAGCATAAACTTGATATGTCAAGGCTCTTGACACCAGAGAGGCTCCTAAAAAGATGACAATTGTACTCCCTAAAAGAATTTGATGAGTTGATGAACAATGTTGCCTGAGTAACCTTTGGCATATCTTTTAAAATAATCCTACTATCCATATGACATTTCAAAACTAGAATTTGAACACTGGGAGCTGAAATGGAAATGTTTCCATTGGAATTTGTACCTAGCCTCATTGATTTCTTCCAATGGCTCGATAAAATATCTAGAAGTTAAAGTAATCTTCGCACTATTAATTAACAAACATATCTTAATTTCAAATGTCATTAACAAGCACACATAAAATCTCTTCCGGAAGTCTTGTATATAACCTGCGGTCATGCATACAATTGAAGTCTTAAACCTACTCGGTCATAAAAAAAAAAAATCACACTAAATAGTTGTTAGGCGTTAGTTATAAAGTGGATCTTGAATGAATCGAAGTTAAACATCACATAATGAAAGCATGAAATAATAATAGTACTAGTGGCGGCATCGCGCGTTGCGCGACCTATTTTTCCTACATATAACTATCTCCAAACTTTGTGACATAAATGTGTCTGAAGAAAAGGAATAAGATGAACAAAAAATAAAAGAAATATTGTTCTGCAAGAGAATTGAAATCTGGTGCCGTGCGGCACGATGCCGCTCATCAATTCCAACCGTCCGATGGATGATGGGTGCCTCGTGAATTATACCAGATTGTCAAGCCCGAAAAAAGTGAACCGTCGAGATCAAATCGAACGGCTTGGATTGAAGATAATCAAATATCACACTCAAGTGACATCTAGTCTAGAATGAAAGGAAAAAAAAACAGTAGTGGTACCGAATACAGATCTGCATACCAAATATCCAGTAATAAGATCCTCTTTGTATGTCTTCTAAATTCTGACTTTTATCAGGTAGTGTGCATAACATCTGGTAGTTTACCAACCAACAATACGAAATTTCTAAACTCTGCTATAATATCATAATTTAGGACATGAGATTTTCCAAATGCATAAACGGATCAAAATCTTAAACAGACAATAATTTTTAACAGTTCCAGTATAGGAAACCAAATGAAGAAACTAACAACCAATCGATTAGAACTGAGATTAAACTACAATAAACCACATGCCATGGATGTAATTACCAGAACACAAATTTGCAACATAATTTTGAATTCCTTCATAATCATAAAGAAAAAAGTGAAGTTATGTAATGGAGCAACTAACAACCAATCAGTGCCAACATGGCAAGGAACCACATGAAAATCTGGTAAAAAAAAATGCATTATTCCTAATCATTATTAGCGACATAAATTTATTTAAATGTATTTTTCAATGAAACAGCTAAAGCACGTGGCAAGTTTTTTTATAAAACAAAAATCATGGATGAGTTGATTAAACTATAGTCATCTTGAATCCCATATGCTGTCAATGATCAAATTTAGAGTAAGGACAAAAAAAAATACTTAATTGATAAACTATAACTTAATTATCCATGCCGAATATCCTTACTATAAGGTATAGTGAACTTACTTTACGAAATAGAATAATATTATTAACTGACTAATAGCTAAAAGCAGCAGTATATTAAGCATTGCATATTTATTGAATAAAATGCAAATAGCTTATAAATAATATGGTACAACTACCATTGCTAAGAGACAAAGAGGAACGCACTGTACTGGTATCAACTCAAATAGGAGAATGAATTCAAAAGATGGCAAGATCCATCTCAAAAAAAAATATATATATATTTTGCACTAATTAAAAAAACGAAGGAAAATTACTAAGAATTTTTGCATCATTTCAATCGGGAAATAAAACACAATCTCCTTTTGCTTGAAGGAACACTCCTAATTTTCCTGCTGTTTTCTTTTTTCCTCCCTCCTGATTAAGGAGAGCAAGATTGAAATGCATACCTTTTTCTAAAATAACAATACACTTTAAAAGGTAGCAGACATGAGGAAATAAGAACAAAGAAGCTACCCGCCATGTCTTATTTACCTCGAAGTCCTGGAATCACAAACCAATCTTCTACTTATAAACAGGAAGTGACCTCAAAGTAGTGCCTTGATTCACCAGTTTTGTTGCCTTTGCCAAATGTCTCCCTCTCTCTCCATTTCCATGCTGTCTGAGAAGCTTGTTGGTGCCCTCCTTGCTGGAACTATCAACAGATCGGTTCCTTGAAGAGATAGGGAAAAGAATGAAGCAAAACGATAACAAATGGATCTCAACTGTCTTTTGCCAAGATAATCCGGTCAACGGTCTAAATACAGTTTGGGTAAAAGTTATGACTTAAGAACATAAGAATCACCAAATAGTGAACTCAACTTGACTAAATTCAGTTTTCCTTTCTACCTTTATTTGGCGCCAACCTCAGGAAAAACGTAATATAAATCTCTCTATTAAGTCATAACCTTAAAAAACAAATTTATAAGCATAAAAATGAAAATTCATAGGAAATGTACTTTCCGGAGCACCAATGAGAAATCCACAACCTTTCAAGCACCAATTGCATACGGCAATACCTGAATGTTAGTGTGGAAAAAAAATACTCACCAAGATAAAACCCAACAGAAGAAAACAAAGGAACAACATGAAACCACAACAACAGCGGTGAGTCGATGACAGTAATTTCTGAGATCCGGTGGAGCAATCAGAGGACAATTGTAGGATCATACATGCACCAAAGATGGAAAAAAGTTAGAATATATTAATACTCTTTCTTGTACACAATCGTACATACAAAGAAATAGAAAATAGGATCATACATCACCGACATTTCTAGATCCCTTAATAAATCAGGAAACACTATCAGAAATTAAACGTGTGAGCATCTTCTTACCAATTTACCTATTTTAAAGAAATAGAAAATATCAAACCTTAAGGGAATTTTTAGATTTCTTCTATGCAAGGCAACTTTCTTTTTTTTTTTTTTTCCATCGGCCTTCTGTCATCTGCAGCAATTGCCATGGCATCCCACCACAAAAGAAAATAAATAAATAGAAATAGAACTTAACTAAGAAACAAAACTAAAAATGAACAAAGTAAGGAATTTGAGACAAAAATAAGGTAGAATAAACATGACCTTGTATTGGTTGACCTCATGCCTCCCGTTCATCAACTGCTATATGTTGCGAGTTGACAACAATCTCCAAAACTTTATCTAGAGGACCTGCATGGGAAAAATAATCCGATCAGCCTAAGAGGCTATGACTAAATTGGAATTCCAAACAGTAAATAAAGACAGAAGAAAGAAAAATCGTGAAGAAATTTTAGAGAAATTAATAACAACAAAGGAACTTTCTTAACCTACGCAAATGAAAGAAAAGAAAAGACAGAAAAGGCACATACATACAACAAAGCAAGAGAGAAACGGAGAGAATAAAACCCCAAAATTATAAAGCACTCACCAATACAGTGAAATAGGATAGGAGCATGTGTGTCGTTCAATCACAAATACAGTGAAATATGATAGCAGCACTCGAAAGAAAAAAGATCCGTAAACCACAACTGGCCACCCGCAATGGACCAGAAGAAAATGAGAGGGAAAGGTGCACAGACCAGGATCAACCACCGTAATCTTTCCGTACAGAGGCCACATGGGCATTGACTGGAGACCATGCCTCGGATAGGAAGCGAGGAAAGTGGGAGGAGGAATACCAGAGCATGACTCGATGGAATGGATGTTAATCGGATATGCGCTGAAAAGATCAGGAGGATCAGGAAGAACCAATCGAAGGAGAGACCAAACCAAGAGCATATCCGCTCCGTAGCCAGGTCAAGACCGGAAGCACTTGACCCACCCTATTGTAGCCACTCGATCTCACCAAACGCAAAACGGAGGGCCAGGATCGAATTATTGTCGGGAGAACTGTAACTCCACAGTTGCCAAAGGGGAAGTCAACCTGCGCGGCTTAATATATTACTAGTGGGTTCTCGCGGGTTGCGCGATTTAATTTTTTTTATTAAGTTATTAGCATATTGAAGTGGCGGGATATTTGTTATGTTCATAATAATTATGGTGAGAATTAGGTTAAAAAAATAGTGGGAATTCGCACATTGTGTGAACTATCTTTCTTTCTTATTTTATTTATTTAATTATTTTTTTTTCTAAGAGCTTATGATGTTTCATCAGTGAAACAAAGAGCAGTACAAATTAAGAAAACTTAATATACGCAGTCCAAATTAGAACTAACACAATGGCAAGATATCCACCCCAATCCAAACAAACATATCAAAGTCTACTTTATGTTTTCAAAAATCAAAATCCTATGCTGAGAACTTGTACCAGCTATCAACACCTTTTTTTTTTTTTTTTCTTTCAAATTTTCACTAAATTTCCTAAAGTTTCTCAAAATTAAACATGAAGATAATTTTTTTTAACTAAAATCATACATATATTAGATTGACATACAGATCGTAATCAGGCCAGATAGGTTGAACTATTTGCATGTGTTTCTTCTTCATTTATCTGTCTGTCCTCTACCTAGTATACATTATGTCTTGTGTGCATCGCAACCTTTTGAATTCATCACTGCTTATCTGGATCACAGAGAGGTTTCATTAATTTATTTATAATTAACCAAAACTTCGTGCAAATTCAGAATTAAAAATAAATAATGAAGTTCTAAATCAAGGTCGCAAGTTTTGCCAATGGTTTGCACCATCTGTTCTGATTGTTCTAGTTGTTGTAAAATTAGCCAATAAAATTACAGCTGCCTAATACTTTTTAAAGAGATCGAATCACCAAAATGATAAATAAATAAATAAAAGCAAACTTTTGTAGTCCTATTGTGGCACTTATACAGACAGACTCCATGATATGCTTAATTAAAGTCAACCCAAAAAAACTTTCACCAAAGAAAAGACAATACTATATACCAAATTGCTACCTCTGATTCTCGCTTGAACTATTCTCTCGATCTAGACATGGTATTTATTGGATCAATTACTATCAATGTGATGCACATCGATTTGCAGATTAAAATTTGATTACCTCAAAATTTTTTTACCAATTTTATTGTACTCCAATTTGTACATTGTAATAAAGAGCGTGGAAAGCGAATAAATATACAGATTGAATACCCTTGATAGAATTCTTAGAGACCAGTATCATGACCGTCTTAACCTTTTCTAGAAAGCTGAATTGATGCAGGCAAAAAATGTACTTGAGATCATGACAGAAATAATATTTATATTTTAGAAACTGCAAATCTTTTTCTGCAGAGTAATTTGTAAAAGACGAACTTATTTATATACCTGTTGTATGTTGATGCTGCTCAGAACTTCAAAAAAGAAAAAAAAATGAAAGTCCCCGTATGTCTTATTTGTGATAAATCTCCAATACCTGAAATGGAAAGAAAGAATACATAAAAAAACCGATAAAGCTTTCGAGAAAAGGCTAAGTTGGTCATGATACTGGTCTTTAAGAATTGTCCATTTTTACTTTTTATTTTTCTTATCATGTCTTTTGGTTGATGATAAATCGTCACAATCAAACATCTGAATAAACTAATGCAGTAACTCCGTTTATGATAAATAGAAATTATTAAAGACCCAAAGCATTAAACAAATAAACTAATGCAGCAAGTCACATTCTATAATTGCTTTAGGTCTTTAATGATTTCTATTTCTAGTAAATAAAAATTCAAATAACACAGCAAGTCCCTTATGATTTATTTTTTTTTCTTTTTTATTGTTTATTTCTGCAGGTTTATCTTGATCATACACAACAATAATAGCACAATTAATTGCACCAATATCCAAAAGAAAAGCACAAACTAATTCTGTAAATATATAATAAAATATGTAAAAATTTGGTTTTAAGGTTTTCTTTGACTGAACCAACAATCGATCTGATATCGAAAATTTGTGGCAGAACCAAATGAAATGAGAGAAACAAAAATACACAAAACTGAACTCAAACCTTATCATTAGTAGCTCTGTACCTATCCATTCCAAGATGAGTATAGCAATCCAAACCTGTAAAACCTCACACTATCATTTCATGCACATGACAAAACACTCAGAATGTACCTGAAGCAAAGTTTGTATATTGTAATCTAATATTATCTGCAGGTGTGGATATAATAAATAGAAAAGATTAAATGCCCAAAGGAATTGTGAAATTATTCACATTGGTCTTATAATTTTTTTAGCTATACACTTTAGTTCCAGAAATGCTCTTGTAGAATGTGAGAAAAAACTTGAATAGACAAAAAAAAAAAAAAAAAAAAAACTTTGCTGCTTAATGATACCCATTAACAGATTGGCTGCATAGTGTCAATTTGGCATAAAAGAAAAAAAAAAAATTAAGTTGGCAAACAAAATATGAATTGCTACATTTTTTATTTTTTCATTTTATGGTATATTTTTTGTACATAATTTATTTTCAGCTCAGGCTTATTCAATAAACTTAGAAGTCAATTTTAAAACTTTCTTCTCGCTTTCTTCAATTGATCATTGTACATAATTTATTTATTTTTAAATATACCATATATTGATGTTAATCAAGCATAAGACCTTTGAAACAGTAATCAACCATAAGAACTTTGAAAGAATAGGCAAAAGCAAATTCAGTCATACCAGCAACACTGTCAAATGATTTGAGCAGTCAGAGATGATGCGATCAAACCTCAAAATATAATGTTGTTCGTCGAATGATTTCCCGTGACCCTCATAATCTTGTCCATAAACTGAATAGCTAGTCTGTACCTGTTAAATAGCTATATTTAGTATTGAGGATTTCTTGAAGCGTATGTAGAGAATAAAAAATTTAAAATACACATTAAGATGCTATATAGAAAGATTTACCTTATCTTGCATTCTGCACCTCCTTTATAGCAACCTTTCTCGACTGAAACTGCTATACATGGCACAATATGCATTGTCTGAAGTTGTGTTGAAAGATCCAAAACAGAAACGCACACACAAAAGCACATACCATTGGGTCATCAGTCCTTTCTCCTGAGATGAAAATCAAAACGAAACAATGATTTCTTTCAAACCTACAAATATTGACTAATTAAATAACAAAGAAGAAGAATGGAATTTACATCGCTTCTCAATTTTCAAGTCGATTGAACTGACTTATTAATCTACAAATTTTGATTAATTAAAGCTACAAATACTGACTTATTAATTGTTGATTGAACTTCCTGCAAATAACTACGTAGAACAAAAATCCTCAATTTCAAGTTGCAACCACTTGGTATAAAAATATTGACAGAGCTAATTTTCTATCTTACTAAAAATAAGTAATCTAAATAGTCACCCAAGTAAAATTTTTTTGATATTTCAAGAAAAGCACTGTTATTTCAGAAGAAAAAAAATACAAAACTAATTACCTCAATAAATAGAGGATCAAGTAATGTGACAATGGAGGTAGCCGGCAGTGAAGGTCTTTTGGTGGCACCACTTGAATGACTGGGACCTCCTCTTTGCCTTGTTTCTACAATCGGACTTGTCAACAACATGGTTCCTGGTGAGTCACTGCTCGAGAGAGGGGAACAGAAAGTAAAGACAGAGAACAGCACAGACCGAAGCAAGAATATGAGTTTCTGATAACAACTCATCAACAAAAGAAGAAAATAATCACAGAGTTAGAAGAGAAAATTACATAAATCAAGGTGTGAAGAAGAAATTGTGGTTTTTGCGTTAAAAAAAAAATCTAAAAGGGAGGAAATCACTTACTGGATAAGGAACGCAAAAATTAGTCGCTTGTGAGAGGTTTATTGGCGGAGAGAGAGAGTAACGGAAAGAGGAACTGGAGAGGCGAGAGGCCAAGAGCAGGAGCTGGCCCCCAAAAATTTCTGTACACAGACCACATGGAGAGCACGTCGCGAGAAGAAAAGACAGAAATTGCAAAGCAAAAAGTGAATGGAATGTCAATTCGAAGGAAGGATCCAGAGAGAAGCAATCAGATGGACCAAATGGGAACAAATCAATCAGACGGCGAGGATGGAACGAAGCATAATGGATGGTGCGGATCAAAACACTGTCGGGAGAACTGTGGATCACCAGGAACCAGGAGGCGCGCAGTCATCTGTGGATTAATGTATTGTCTTCTGAAATGAAATGATTATATATAGAAATGGACGAGCCAAGACAACGAGCTCTCCGCTCCATTCTTTAAATCAGAAGAAATTAAAAGTGTTGTGTGAATTTTGAAACTTTATTAAGTTTTCGGTTGAGTATTAATGTCATGTAATCCTTTTTTTCATTTTTTTTTTTTTAAATATAGATCGATATCAGGGAGCGCAGATCATTCCTTTGAACTCTGAAGCTTAAATGATACACCCACACCTTAATTGTTGCACAAATATCGTTCACATAATACCAAGGACAACGGGACTAGCACAGTCGTACACGTCAGCCATAGGATTTTTTTTTTTTTTTTTTTTTTTTTTTTTTTTTTTTTTTTTTAAAGAAATCTCCCGTAAGAGGAAACCATAGATATTGACATAAGCAAAATTATTTGAGGGCATGGTATTTCTTCCCAAACATTTGGTTTTATTTGATAAAACAATACTGTATATTTTTACTTCACACCGTTAAATTTGATGTAGAATTTCTTGACTCCGCAGTAAATTTTTAAATAAATTAACTATCAATAATACTAGATGATATAGGTTTTTGGACAATTCAAATCCTGATAATTCAAAAGTTTCTTGCAATTATTTCCTTCATGTTGGTACCTAGAATTGTAAAAATGTAATGACATATTAAGCAATTATTCGACTATGATGGCATATTAAGCAAAAGGATGTGCAATTATTTGACTTTGATGGACTAGTTTTTTTATTGGGAAACAATCCTCTCGGCATCACACGTGCTAGAAAAAATGTGTATGAAGATAAAATAGTGATATTGAAGATGAGACAACAATTTGCAATACTAATTAATGGCGATGAGTAGGTTTCAAAGGCTGTCAACTGATGCTTGAGTTAATATGGTTTAGATTACTGTCAATGCCTTTTTGTTGTTGCTTTAGACGGACACTATCTCGTACAGTTAATTTTGCCATATTATTGATTGATTTTGTAGTGCCATCCATGAATTTCATATGATTGAGGTGGTAGCACTTTAATGAGGAACAAACAGCTACATTTATTTTATTCTTTGTTCGAACTTTCGCTAGTTGACTCCCTAGGTAGCTACTACCTAGTCTTTCTAAAAAAAACTTTCGCTAGTTGACATTCGAAAATTCGTTTTCTAGATAAAACATGTTTGTAGTCCCATATTCCCTGCATTTAGCATGGAATGCGACTATATATCCGATATTTATGTATATATTTTGAAGGAAATTGGACTATCTGATTAGTAATTCATTTAATGAATTTAAGATCCAATCCACAAAATTTGCCATGCTCAAATCGCAAGTTCCCTCCTACGAAGGTACAAAAATATTCTCTTCAGGTATGAAGACGAAATGCATACCATCACAACACGAGTTAAATCACAAAAGTATACATCGACCAACTTCAAATTACATCCTTTGATAAGAGAGAATAAATGAAAGCACGCTTCAAACAACAAAGACATAAATGTCGCAACACGAGTTAAATCACAAAAGTATACATCAATCTACTTCATCCTTTTCCCTTAATTAATAAAAATTATACCCTAAAAAATTACTAAAAAATTATCAACATTTTTCTAGCCCTTAAAAAAAATTAATCAAGCCTAATCTTCTAAGAAGATAATCTCAACGCCTTTTATCTCCTGCTCGATATGCTTCACTAAATGTTGCACACTGTAAGATAAGTGACGGCAAACTATCCCCACTGTCTTGAGGCCTTTGCAAGGAAACCTTTCGATCTGCTCCAAATGTTGATGCTCATGGGAACGTCTATGCTCTTCATCCACCTTTGGAATAGTAAACTAGTTTATTAGAGAGTTCATTAAAATTAGTTTATATAGTAAAAGTACCCAACTAGAACAGAACCACCATCAATTATTGTATATGCAAAACGAAGTACCTTGCAGTCGCATGGTCCCTCAAGTGGTACTAAATAAAGCTCCTCCAAATTAGGGCAATGCTTGATGAAGGAAGACCATGTATCAAAACCGCAGAAAGTACAAAACTCATGTAGAAACAAGAACTTCAGACTGTGAAATACTGGGCATTTCTGCATTTCTTCTTGCAGCATTTCCTATAAAGGATGCAAAGGATAATTAAGTTGTGACAATCAACCAGAATACTTCTGTCAATATGCAGACATACTTTATATATTTGATATTCAAAAGTTATGAAGTTAACTATAAAGCACCTTTGAACAAAAACTTGATATGTCAAGGCTATTGATGCCATTGAGGCGGCTAAGAAGATGACAATTGTACTCCTCCCTTCTGACAAATGAGTGGACTGTTATTATTGCCTGAGTTAACATTGGCATGTCCTTTAAAATAATCCTACTATCCATCTCACCATTGAAAACCAGATTTTCAACACAGGGAGCAGAAATGGAAAGAGTTTCATCGGAAGTACGTGGATAATGAATTTGCAACCGCTTCACACTGTGGCATGAAAATTTAGGCATGTTTAGAGCACAATACTCCATGCTCAAATCCTTGAGGATGGGGCATCTGGAGAGAAATTCATCAAAATTATCAACGTAAAAGTTGATACGATTCAAATTCAGGTCTGTCAGTCTCGGGAGATACACTGCACTGGATTTGAACTTCAATAAATCCCAGCCCCTCATCTTCAATTTCAAATTTTCCAGTGTTTTGCATGTGAACAAGCAGTCAGGAATATGAAGGGAACAACATCCTGAAAAAGAAAGCTCAAGAATTTTAGGATTGTGCTCCACTGCATAAGTGACCCACTTAGTAGCTGCAGAATAAACTGGGTCCAAGTTATCATAAATATGCATCTCATGGCACAAAATGCGAAAGATGTGAGTGTCTGTGTCCCCATCCCTTTTGTGCAAAAAATTGCCTACAAAGTCTGCGAATTTCTCAAGATCACCATTCCAGTCACGACTGTCAAAGCAAAGAGATGGGACGATAGTCCAGAGGTTACGCCATCTCTTAGAAAGTAGGCATGTTCGTACAACCTCCTTCACTGGCAGAAGGGATAATATGCTAACAATTAATTCATCCGGCAAACTGCTTAGCCTGTCAGAGGTCTCTGTTTCAATCTTTTTCATGCGAGAAACAGTTTCCATTTTATACTGTTATGAGTAGTTTTCCCTTAAGTAATTTTTGAAGTAATCACTGCAAAAAAGATGGTATGTCAATATTTTTTGTTACAAAACCATAGTAATTGCAATTTCAGGGAGCAAATATGGTATGGTTTACTATCTGGAAAAGGGTAATTTGGTCATGCATAATACTGGTAAGAGGAATGTTCTGGAGAACAGATCCAGAATCAAACCTACTCAGGTGCCAGTTTTCGTTACTCTAGGAAAAAAATATATAAATATCTTCATTTTGGTGGATGAAGCCATTTGAGATGACAAAATTACTTGAAAACAGAATGGTAATTGGTGATGCTAAAACAATTAACGACAAGTACCACCTCGCATGCTCATTTTCCTTTGGAGAATGCTAAAAGTACCACCTCGCATGCTCATTTTCCTTTGGAGAATGCTACAAAATAAAATAGCAACTATGGACACTCTGAGGCTAAGGGGCTGGCATCTACCGAGCATCTGCCATCTCTGTAGAAATGGTGAAGACTCAGTGCAGCACCTATTCAATGAATGAGCCTTCTCCTCATGCGCAAAGCAAGAGTTGTTTTTGCGGCTATGCCCTGACAGCTTGCACCTCCTTCCCCTCCAAATCCAACTTCTGATGCAAGATCACCATCACACAACTTCAAAAAAAGCTAAGGAACTTCTGGCAACCCTAAGCTTTATACTTTGGCGGGAGAGATGCGCGCGAATCTTCAACGGAAAATCAACTGAGACACAATACTTGGTGAACCAGACAATTCTCGAATGGAGTAGCCTCAATACTGATGCACTAACTCCTCTCTGACAAAGCTCTTGGCCACTTCTCTCTCTTTTCTACTTTGCAAATTAGTGCTTTTTTGCTTTTTCCTACATTCTACTTTTCTACTTTAATACCTCTTTGTTGTAATTCGTACTTTTAGCCACTGGCTAATCTGTAATTATTTATTTTATTTTATTTTATCAATAGAAAAGATAAGGGCTTGACCCTTATTTTTATGTCAAAAAAAAAAATTAACGACAAGTACCAGAGAACCAAAGATTAGGGATAATTGCATAAGCAATCTTGCCTAAGAATAAAATAAGTAAAATAAGTAACCATACACCCTAATTGCCCCTACAACTAGGGTAAATGAAGAGGAAGATGATGTGGCAACTTCAGTTCAGCTTCATGGGGTTATTTGTATTCTGTAACATTATTGTTTTTCAGGGGTTATGTTGAATAATGTGCAACTATGTCTTTTGCTGTCTTGATGACAGGTTTAACTGATTTGAATTGTTTGTTAATACTTATATATAAAGTTGCTTATTGCTATAATGCATGTGAGATGAGTTGGGGGAACTGGTACCACAAACGTATGGTACCAGTGCCGGCACTAGGAGAGAACAGCGTTTGTTGCATTTTAAGCATTTTTATTGAAAACTGGATATCTAAGGGTGTATGGTTACTTTTTTTTTTTTTATTGGTAGTGGTGGTAAAAGGCCCAAAAAGTTGCAAATTTTGACAGCAAATAGGTTGGATACAAGAGAAAATTAAGAAAATATATCGAGGAGAGAGATATACGATCTCAGCGAGACGCGGTCGGTGAAAGTTAGAGCGCCGCTGAGACAGGGAAAGGGGCTTGAACCGGAGATGAATAGAGAAATATTAATCGATCTCTCTATTTCTATTTCAATCACAAAGTGGCCTCGTATATGCTTCTGTTATTTTCTGGACGAATTTAGGGAATAGCAGTTTAGATTGATAATTTACTTTTAATATGGTAGTTTTCAATTTAAACTGCTTAGGTTATTTAGATATTTAAGATTTAGTAACAAACTGACCTTGTTGCAAGCGAGCTGGTCTTGGTTTTGTGATCTCGGGCCTGGATAAACATACTGCAACATTAATTTTAGGCCTAGTAGAGAAGTTCGTAAAAAATGCATACGGGCATTGGTGGCAGAAAATGGAAGTTAGTAAAATTTATAGCTATAATTGCAGAATGGATTTTATTTATTTTATTTTCTCGCTAATTTTACAAAGAGGATCTATTAATGTACGCTGTACATGGTGCAATGTCGTAATACCAAATAACATTGTTGCAAAGTTTTTGTATTTTTTTTTTATCTAAAGTTAATCAGAAATCTAATGTGTGAAGTGTTGAGCACTTCATTTTTGTACCTTTATATACAAGTCCTAATTCAGGCCATTGCTGTATAGGGTTAATTTTTATAAGTTACTCAATAAAGTAAATGGCTGATAGAGTTGAAGAGGTATATTGCTCGACTTCTCAGCAAAAAGCTGAACTGACAAACCAATTTCAGAAATAATAATCAACAGAATAAGACCAAAACAAAATTTTGATAATTTTCCAAACTGCAGAAATCATTACATAAACAGCCATGTTAAATAATTCTTCTAACCAACTCTTCAAATCTAATCCAATTTCTGGGTGCTAATTAATATCAGAAAACTTGTCACCAGTTATAGTAGAAAACTTCAAAAATTTGTCGACACAATTACACACACACCTCCTCCTGCTTGCCTAATGTTTTGCGCCAGAAGGTGTTCTCACAATATGAGAAGCACCTCTGTACCAATGAATTGCGACACCTCAAACTGCGTCGGAAAAATGGGGAAAAAAGTTTGCTCCAATCGAAATTTGAAAATATCGTGTGTTTACTATCTTCAGAAAACAAATCAAATCATGTAATTTTGTATTCAGATGTTGCCAAGTACGGAACTTGCATTGGCACTGTAATAGCACAAAATTCATGCTGTAAATTTCTAAATTTCCTAATTGGCCTGCATTGGGTGCAAATCTGCTTCTGAGGAAGACAAACTGTATTTGGTGCAAAATTTCAAATTACAATTCCAAAAGATACAATCTCTGACTTGGGCATTCCAAGGTCATTCCCTACTGATATCGCTAGGCGACCATACTGTATTGTTATTATCAGGAATCAGATTGAATCGTTCAATACATACATAAACTGGTATGGCATGATCGGCATTTCAATCATGACGCATTAACTTGAGGGCTTTTTATTACTCATGCTTGCTCAATTACCTGTATTGGTCCATTACTGAATGTACCTTATTGAGGAAATATCCATCTAAAATAAAGCTATTAATTCCCTATCCGTACTATTTGTAGATCCCTGATTTCCAAATTAACTTTCAATTAAACCAAATGATATATTCTATGTTGGTTGTGTTTTAGACTTTTAGCTGGTTTAGCAGTACTGGGTCAACCAACCCCACTCGTTACCTGACCAACACTGCTAACCACTCTCAACACCATAAATACAACCAGGATGAGACTTCACACACATGCCTCACTGTATCTCACCCATTGACTTGTCACAACTCACTATGATCGCACATTCGCACTGCACCACAATAGTTGGCCGCACCACAACCATACATGCATGCCACAATACACATGTCGATCACAACACAATTATGGTCACACCTTTTTTTTTGTGACTTGTTTCCTTTTCTAAAATAAGAAAATTGGTGGGTTGAAAGCCACAAATTAAAAAAAATGGTCACATCACACCGCACCACGGTCTCACCCCATGGCAGCATGCACCACTACCACACCAAACCTGTAGACCGCACCACAATCCCAATCACACTACTCTCGCTGACCGCAGTACCGACCGTATTGCACAACAGGCACACTACTCTCGCTGGCCACAGTGGAAATGGCAACAATGAAAAGAATACTCTATCCTATTCCTATTCCATTTCAATATGTCGGAAATGAATCATTGGAACCTATTAATTTTTTTTTGAAACACAAAATGTTCTTGAGAGTTTGATAAAACTTTCTGGAATTTTAGTTGTTTTTTTTAAAAAAAATAGAATTTTTCAATAGGCCCCTTAAATATTCTGATTCCATAAAACATTTGTCTTTCGAAATTAGGTTCTTACAAACACGAGAGGACGAAGATGAGCCTTGCGATATTAACATATTCTTTTTTTTTAAAAAAAACGATGAGACCTTAATTGTCCTTCCCACTTGCTACATAGCTTCTAGTTTTTAGCGCAGTTAATGCAATTTTCATTAAAGCAATTTGAAATCTTATTCAAGAAATTGCTTTAATAAAATTTCAACCGAAGTTGCCTCTCTGCAGTCCAACGACATACAATCTGCTATTCTCGTAAGATTTGGATGACTTATTATTTTGTCCGCTGAATGAAATTAATTTCAAAATTATGATACATTAAAATTTCATTTTTTTTTTTTTTATGTTACTGCTGTTCAATGAATTTAGATCAATTAGATATGCCCATGAAATGATAGGAAACAAACATGGATTTAATTGCCAACAGGACTGACATGTTACATCACAACATATTATTTAATATCACACCAGAAAGGAAAAGGCAGCAATTAAACGAAAAATATATATTAAATCAATAATTAAATAAAATTAAATAGCCATGCTTCTCCAAAGTAGAACTCGATGCACGAAAAGGGTAATCTCAACTCCCTGTATTTCCTTCGTCCCTGTGCTCGATACATTCTTCCAGATGACACACGCTAAAAAGATAATTGACAATAATTTAGTCCCACAATCTCTTGAGGCAATTTGCAAAGAAACCCTTCATATGCTCCAAATTGTGATGCCTTTTTTACTCGCATAAGCACTTCAGCGACCTTTGGAATAGAACATTAATTAGATTATTAGAGTTTATAAAGTTTAGTGTAGTAATAGTAACTAGAATAGAACCACCTGTGGTTATCGTAGCAAATGGAAATTCTTGACATGATTTCTCTAATGGCGTTAAAGAATGCTTCTCCAGATTAGGGCAATGCTTGATGAAGGCAGACCATATATCCAAACTGCATCGAAGACCGAGGCAATGTAGAGACAAGAACTTCAGGCTGTGAAACTGAAGCGTTGGGCATTTCTGCATTTCTCCTTTCAACATTTCCTATGGAAGATGCAAAAGGAAATTATATTGTTACAATAATGAAATACTGAACTCTATGCAAATGGCACAGAATAGGATAGCAACGATTGATAACCTCAAAAAGAGAGGCTGGCAACTAGCAAACTGATGCATTTTGTGCCAACAGAAAGAAGAGACAGTTGTGCACATTTTTAATGAATGCCCTTCCGTTTTACAATCTCTGCAAAAGGCGACAATGCACTCTACTACCTTCTCATCTTTATCCTTTTCCATAAATGTCGATTTTCTTCTTGAAAGCAGCCAATCGGAACCACATAGAGAAATCATGGCAATTTTATGCTTCATTCTTTGGAGAGAAAGGTGCTCCAGAATTTTTAGAGGAACTAAGCAACCCATTAGCTTACTGGTAGAACAGGTGTTCCATGAATGACATGCATTACAGTCTCAGCACAGACTCTGAAGTCATCAAACAACCCAATTCTTAATTAGCTTCTTGGATGTTTATGCACCGTCAATTCTTCTATCATTTTTTTCTTCTGTTTCATTTTAGTTTAGATTTTTTTTTTCTTTTTTCGTATTTCTTCTGATGTATTAGCTACTGGCTAACTATTTAATTATTTTTAATAGAAAGATGAGGGGGCGTGACCCTTGTTTTCATTCAAAAAAAAAAAAAAAATACTTAACTTCAACATGAAAAACAGAAGAAAAGACAACCATGCCTTTCCTGCAAATTAATTAGGTCTTCAACATTCTACAAAAGCAAATGATTTGAGGATCATTTGGTATGTCATGCATCATTAAATTTGCAATATAGGTTCAATGGCACATAACATATGCAGCTATATATAAATAAATCACATATCCAAAAGTTTACAAATTGAGATATGATGTACCTCCGGGCATAAACTTGATATGTCAAGGCTCTTGACACCAGAGAGGCTCCCAAAAAGATGACAATTGTACTCCCCTTGAGATTTTGGTAAGTCGATGTACAGTGTTGCCTGAGTAACCGTTGGCATATCTTTTAAAATAATTCTACTATCCATGTGACATTTCAAAACTAGAATTTGAACACAGGGAGCTGAAATGGAAATGGTTCCATTGGAAGTGTATGGACCAACAATTTGCAGCCGCTGCACACTGTGACACGAAAATTCGGACATGTTTAAAGCACAATTCTCCATGCTCAAATCTTGAAGGTTGGGGCACCCCAAGAGAACCTTCTCCAAATTATCATCGCAAAAGATGATTTGATCCAAGTACAGGTTTCTCAGTCTGGGTAGATGGATTGCGCAGGGTTTGAGCTTCCTAAAATTAAATTTCTTCAGTTCCAACTTCAAGGATTCAAGTGTTTTACATGTGAACAAGCAGTCAGGAAAATGAAGAGTACAAATTCCACAGAAAGATAGCTCGAGAATTTTAATATTGTGCTTCACTGCGTAAGTGATCCACTTACTAGCTTCAGAATAAACTTGGTCAAAACTATTACCAGTATGCATGATCCCTAGGCACATAATGCGAAAGGTGCCGGTTTCCGTGGCCCCATCTCTTTTGAGTAAAAATTTTCCAACAAAATCAGTGAATTTCTCACAATTACCATCCCAATTACAGATGTCAACGCAAAGAGATGTGACGATAGCCCAGAGCTTACACCATCTCTTTGAGAGTATGCACGTTTGTACAACTTCCTTTGCTGGCAGATGGGATAATATACTAGCAATTAAATCATCTGACAAACTGCTTAGCCTGTCAGTATTCTCATTTTCCATCCTTTTCATGTGAGAAGCAATTTCAGTGATAGGGTTGGACGGTTGGTATATAAAAAGAACAGAAGACCCTAAAGTTGCTAATTCAATTGTAAATAAGGTTCATATATAATAGAAATTAAAAAGGTCGATCTGGTGCGGAAGAGAGAAGATAATCAATCTCTCTATTTATTAATTTATTTTCGGCAAATGGTTGTCTCTATTTATAACAAATAAGAAAACCAAACGATCCTATCTAAAAAAAAAAAAAAAAAAAGATAACCAAACGACCTTGCTAGATTTATTCTTATTATACTTGACCAATATTATTCTGCCATTCACACCCACGCTGCCTCATCTTCTGTCATCAGTATAAGTTAGAAATTTCTCTTAATTGGAGTAATTGTCATTTGAAAAAAGATTTAGTGGTTGTAATTATAGAAATTAGCAAATCATACCTAGTTGAACATTAATTTAGTAAACTATTTTTGTCAAATTTCCATTTTTACACACAAGATTGCTAATTAAAGTAACAGTATAAATTTAATATAAGAAACTTTTACTACCTGTACAAAGTAATTGTATAATTATTTTCGTCATAGAAATAGGATGTTTTGAATTAAATTGGAACTGTTTGGTAGGATTTAGGCGTTGTTTCAATAAATTTATGTTTTGATTTTGTTTATTGAGATTAAATTTATGCTTAGATTTTTGTTACTATGTCAATGCCTTAATTAAATTAATTTAGACTAGTCATGTGCCCGTGCATCGCTACGGGTTATATATATTTTAATTTTAAAATACAAAAAAATAATAAAAATGACTTTATTATATGGCTCAAATATTATCCAACGGAATGCGAGCACTGTTCGTATTCTCAATTATACTGAATTTGATTTAGTTACATTAATATAATTGCATAGAGTTATTCCATTTTATATAGAAATTTAACGGTTAAATAGTATTTTATCGGAGTTAGGCCCTGATCATAATCCTCTGTTTTAATGTAGGATTTCAGTTCATTTCATTTCATTGAAAAATTCTTGATCACAATGAGCGAATTTGGTGTCATTTGATTGGAATTCGTATGTAATTAGGTCTAATGAAATCCTATGAAATCTTACGAAATCAATTCAAATGAAATGAAATCCCGAATAAAAATCATTGTGATAAGGCCTTATTGTTTACAATTGTTGCAAAGTTATTTCCATTTGCGCCCCCCCCCCCCCCCCCCCCCACCCAACATACACAAAAAAAAAGTCCAAAATGAAAAAAGCTCAGTTATACCGCCTCTATCTCTCTCAAATCAGAAATTCCTAAAGCAAAACCTCCCTCCGCTCTGCGTATTTCACCTCTGCCTCATGCCTCCACGGCCTTCTCCGTTATTACACTCCATACCTTTTTTCGAAGGCGGTTGGGGAACTGCCAACACCAAATGAATTAATTAAAAGAAAAAGTTAACAGTTAACAACATTACAAAAGTTTAACTCTCTCAAATCTATTACACTCCATACCTTGTCTTGAAATTCTGGCTCCGCCCCTGTTAGCGAGATGGGGATCAATGAAAGTTAAAAGCACTGATGAGAGAGAGAAGCTTGAGCTGAAGAGAAAGAGAGAGAAATAATTGATTTCTCTATTTCAAATTCAATCAGAAAGTGGCCTGCCGAGAAAAATAATTGTGATTTTATAGCAAGGAGCAGCTAAGCTACTGATTTTGGTTTTGATCAATAGCATTGCAACTGTCACTTCTATTTTAGGTTCTATAAATTTAAATTTGAGAAAAAAAACCGACCTTTTTGAGACAACCAGCTGGGCCTGGATGAATAATATTGAACATAATTTAGGCCTACTAGAAAATTTAGTAATAAATGCATACGGGCATCTGTGAGTCTGTGACTGCGACCGCAAAAAAAAAAAAAAAAAAAAAAAAAAAAAAAAAAAAATGTTGGTCAAATTTAAAGCCTAATTGTAGAACGGATTTTATTTGTTTTATTTTTCGTTAATTTTACAACGATAATCTATTAGTAACTTCGTTGCAACGTTTAACTAGAGAAGAATGTTGCATATTTGCAGTTTATACACCAAATAATTTCGTTGCAATTTTATATTTTTCAATCTAATTAATCGGAATTTTATTCGAGCTTCTCTTATTGTGTGAAATGCTGGGGATTTCATTTTTACATTATGTTAAGTTTTAATTCACGCCATAGCTGTATAGGGTTGATTTTGTATGATTTACTCCATAAATTAGTAAATGGCTTATGGAATTGACTTCTCCAAATAATTTCTATTACAAATTGGGCCTACATTTGGTGGAACGCTGCTTTTTGATTGAGAAAAAGAAATAAACTGAATTTGATTCAAAACTTCAAATTACTAAAAGATACAATCCCTGACTTAGCATTCCACGATCATTCCCACTGACATTCCTAGGTGACAATACTACATGTATCGTCGGTATCAGATTGAATCACTCAATATCTACACAAATCGGTACGGCATTGTAACCATGATCTATTAACTTGGGGTTTTTTGATTAGTCTTGCTTTCTCAATTGCCTGTATTGTGCGTATTTGAATATATCTTTCTTTCTCGTTAGAGACACTCGGTAGTTGCTGCCAAGTATATGAATATATCTTATTGAGCAAATGTTCCTCTAGATATGGCTATTAATTCCTTACCCTTACTATTTATTACCCCTGATTGCCAAATTAACTTCCAGAAATCCCCCAAATGATACCAATTGTTCTAAATTCGGAGCTAATCAATTTACTCAGATTAAATTACAAAGATCGTCTCTTTTTTTTTAAAAAAAAAATACATATATATTACAAACAATCGTCACACACCCGCGGGGGGTGGGGGGAGTTCGTATTGTGGGTCTGGACCTGCTGGATAATGGCAGAGTATCTCAGATTTGTGGCCTGGTCCGCCTGGGTGCGTTTAAACGATAGGAAATTAGGAACCAAATATGTTATTAAATTAGGTCAACTAGATATGCCCCTGATATGATAGGAATCAAACATGAATTTAATTGCCCAACATGTTAATTAATATCACACCAGAAAGGAAAAGGCAGTAATTTTAAATAAAAAAAAAAAGGTTAAATCAATAATTAAATAAATTAAATAGCCATGCTACTCCAAATTAGACTGGATTTTGAAGAGGATAATCTCAACTCCCTATTCCATTGTCCTGTGCTCGATACGTTCTTCCAGATGACGACCACTAAAAGAATATTGACAATAAATTTAGTCCACCATCTTGAGGCAATTTGCAAGGAAACCCTTCAATCTGCTCCAAATTGTGATGCCTTTTTACTTGCTAGCTTAAGCACTTCATTGACCTTTAGAATAGCAAATTAGTTTATTAAAGAGTTTATAAAGTTTAGTGTAGTTAGTAGTAACAGTACCCAAGTAGAATAGAACCACCTTTGATTATCGTACCAGCAAAATGAAGTACTTGACATGGTTTCTCAAATGGCGCTAAAGAATGTTGCTCCAAATTAGGGCAATGCTTGATGAAGGAAGATTATGTATCCAAACTGCATCTAGAACCGATCCAATTATGTAGAGACAAGAACTTCAGGCTGTGAAACTGAAATGTTGGGCATTTCTGCATTTCTTCTCCTTTCAACATTTCCTATGGAAGATGCGAAAGGTAATTAAATTGTTACAATAATCAACCGAAATACTAAAGTTCAACAGGAAAGCAAGAAGAAAAGACAATGCGCATGCATCTTTCCTGCAAATTAGGCCTTCAACATTTTGCAAAATCAAATGATGAAAAGCATTTTTGATATGTCATGCGCCATTAAATTTGCAATATAGATTCAACAGTTCAATGGGACATAACATATGCAGCTGTATATGAATAAATCTCATATACAAAAGGTTACAAATTGAGATATGATGTACCTCCCAGCATAAACTTGATATGTCAAGGTTCTTGACACCAGAGAGGCTCCTAAAAAGATGACAATTGTACTGCTCTTCAACAAATGATGAGTAAATGTACAATGTTGCCTGAGTAACCATTGGCATGTCTTTTAAAATAATCTTACTATCCATATGACATTTCAAAACTAGAACTTGAACACAGGGAGAAGAAATGGAAATGGATTTAGCAAAAGTGTATGGACCAACAATTCGCAGCCGCTGCACACTGTGACATGAAAATTCAGACATATTTAAAATACATTTCTCCATGGTCAAATCCTGGAGGTTGGGGCATCCCATGAGAACTTTCTCCAAATTATCATTGCAGAAGTTCATTTGATCCAAGTACAGGTTTCTCAGTTTGGGTAGATGGACTGCACTGGATTTGAGCTTCACAAAATTCCAGTTATTCCGCTGCAACTTCAAGGTTTCAAGTGTTTCACATGCCAACAAGCAGACAGGAAAACAACGAGTACAATATCCGCAGAAACGTAGTTCGAGAGCTTTAACATTGTGCTTCACTGCGTAAGTGATCCACTTATTAGTTTCAGGATAAACTGGGTCAAAACTTTCACAACTATGCATGATCCCTTGGCCCAAAATGCCAAATTTTTGAGTGTCTGTGGCCCCATCCCTTTTGAGCAAAAATTTTCCAACGAAATCATTGATTTTCTCACAATCGCCATCCAAATTACAGATGTCAAAGCAAAGAGATGGGACGATAGCCCAGAGGTTACGCCATCTCTTCGAGAGTATCAACGTTTGTGCAACCTCCTTTGCTGGCAGATGGGATAATATACTCACAATCAAATCATCAGACAAACTGCTAATCCTGTCAGGATTCTCATTTTCCATCCTTTCCATGTGAGAAGCAATTTCAGTGATAGGGTTGGTATATAAGAAGAACAGAATACTCAAAATTTGCTAATTCAATCTTAAATAGGGTTTATATATATAATAGAAATTAAGAAGCTCGATCTGGAGCGGAAGAGAGAAGATGATCAATCTCTCTATTTATTAATTTATTTTTAGTAAAATGACTGTCTCTATTTATAACAAATTCAAAACTAAACGGCCTTGCTAAATTATTTCTTATTTTTCAATTATACTTGATCAAAATTTGTTCTGCAATTTAACACTCATGCTGCCTCCTGTCATCAGCATAAATTAGATAACTTACCCATAATTGGAGTAATTGTCATTTCAAAAAAGATTTTGAGGTTGTAATTATAGAAATTGGCAAATTATACATACTTGAGCATTAGTTTAGTAAATTTTTTTTTTTGTCAAATTGCCATTTTTACATACAAGATTACAAATTATAGTAATAGTACAAATTTAAGATGGGAAATTCTTCCTGACTGTAAAAAAATAGTAGTACAATTATTTCCATCATCATAGAAATAGGATGTTTTCAATTAAATTGGAACTGTTTTGTACGATTTAGTCATTGTTTCGATGAAAATTTATGTTTTCCTTTTCTTAATTGAGATTAAATTTATACTTAGAATTATATATATTTTAAAAATATAAAATAATAAAAATTGACTGTATTATATGCTATGCGGGTCACATATTATCCAACAGTATGCGAGTATATACCGTTCATATTCTCAGTTATACTTGTTTAAAATTATGCATGGTTAAATAATTGTTCGGAGTTTTTTTCCATTTTAGATAGGAAGTCAATGGTTAAATAAAATCTTATTGGAGCTATCATTTACACTAATAAGCTCGATCTGGATACACTCTTAATTAGGAGTTGGATACTCCCTTGAGTAGTTTTCTTTTTATAAGGGGTAGAGATTAATTTATGTTTTCACTTATTGGATTTTTATACAATTAATAAGTAATCTGTAAATGCCGCCCAAATTTTCATTCTGTTTCAATAATTTGAAATTTTTGTGATTTAGGCCTACTGAATAAATATTAATTTTCGGCCAACTAGAAATATTACTAAAATTTAAGGCAGAAGTTCCTTATTTATATTATTTTGTCAGTAACATGACAACGAGAGTCCGTCGATATATGCTCTACATGAAACAGCGTTCGAACTAAAGGTATTGACTTGTTGCAATGTATGCAGTTTATACAAATAACTTCGTTCCAAAATTTCGTATTTTTAAATCTAAAATTAATCGAATATTTATTTTTAGCTTTTCTTGTTTTGTGAAGTGTCGGGCATTTTATGTTTAACGTCATAGTGGAGCGCTAATTCACGTCATTTTTATATGTAGTTAAGCTTACTCAATAGTTAAATGATGGAGCCGCGGATGTAAAGTTCCTTTTTTTTTTTTTTTTTGAGGGTCAGCAATTGCTGATGTAGAGTTGAAATGTTTATCTGGAATAAAACAAAATACTGAACAAAACAATAGGAATCAATCATGGATTTAATCGCCAACATCGAGTAACAGAACTTTCATGGACAACATGTTATTCAATATCAAACCAGTAAGGAAAAGGCAGCAATTAAACAAAAAATAAAGGTTAAATCAATATTTAATTAAATTAAATAACCATTCTACTCCAATTTAAGCTGGATGGTTGAAAAATGAAAAGGATAATCTAAACTACCTTTATTTCCTTTGTCCTCTGCTCGATGTGTTCTTCCAGATGACGCATGCTAAAAGATAATTGACAATAAATTAAGTACCACCGTCTTGAGGCAATGCAAAGGAAATCCTCTTCAAATCTGCTCCAAATTGTGATGCCTTTTTAATCGCTTAAGCACTTCAGCGACCTTTGGAATAGAAAATTAATGTATTAAAGAGTTTGCAAAGTTTAGTGTAGTAATAGTACCCAACTAGAATAGAACCACCTTTAATTATCGTAGCTAATGGAAATTCTTCACATGGTTTCTCCAATGGCGCTGAAGAATGCTTCTCCAGATTAGGGCAATGCTCGATGAAGGAAGACCATGTATCCAAACTGCATCGGTAACTGAGCCAATGAAGACACAAGAACTTCAGGCTTTGAAACTGAAATGTTGGGAAATGTTGGGCATTTCTGCATTTCTGCTTTCAACATTTCCTACGGAAGATGCAAAATGAAATTATACTAGTGGTGCCGTCGCGCGTTGCGCGACCTAATTTTCATTTTTTTTTTTGTTCAAGTTCAGTGATAGCGAATAATTTGATCAGAAGAAAGAACAACACAAATAAGATGAATTTAAGGAAAAAAAAAATGGCAATGAAGAATGAACAACCTAAGAGAAAATGGGAAGTTAAGAAATAACTGATAATTGAATCCAATACTGGCTACACAAAAATAGCAAACTGATGAACCTAAAAGCTTAAATAGAAACGAAGAGCTAAGAGAAAGGAAGACAATAAAGATCAAATGCACCATAAAAGCAACCTGAAGAACCTGGAACAATCAAATGAAATGAAAGCATGCAGGTGAAAGAAAAAAAAAAAAAACAAAAAAGAAACAGTGAAAGGAGTAAATAGAGGACATAATTAGCGCATTGACAACAAAAAAGACAGGGACAAAAGAGTCATTACTGAGATAGCAATGTCCATCACCAAAATCAGGTACATCAACGTCTCATTTCTTTTGTTAACATTTGTAGGCAAAACAAAATGCAATCTTCCTGACAAATTAAAATTATGAAGGGAAAAATTATATTTTTTGCTAATTCTCTAACAAAATGCAATGTATGTTGAAGAACACGAATCCATCAATTTTTTTTTAGAGATTTATGGCAAAAGAAAAATGCATACTTTGGAGCATGATCAGCTAGATTAATGTCTTATTTATTTATTTTTTCTTTGAGAGCACCTCCCCACACCAACTTTATTGCTAACTAGCATAAGATGCCCTCATATGTGGGCAAATAAAAAAACAAAATAATGTTAGACAATAAAAATATGTTTCTTAATTTACCATCGATACAAATTGATATGTTATTCAATTGTTTCTATATTAGATGGAAAACCAATCAAATCCAAAGAAATTTTTTTCCTTCTGTGCAGCAATTCAAAACCGAGATAATTCTTTCCTTGTGTGCACATAGAGATGTGTTGAGACAGATCTAACCATACATTTACAGATCAACAGTATAAAAATTGTTAACAAAAATTGTTGTGACCTTTCTCTAGGTGCATTTATAAGTAGTAGAGATTAGCAAAGATGCTAGGACCTAACCCGAACAAAATGCTCAAGCTGATCAGAGACAGAAAGCAACAAAGAGGAAACACACCAACGAAGGAAGCCGAACAGACTGCAGCAGAAAAGAGAAAGAGAAGCATGTAAATAAGGAGGAAAAACGGTGAAAACAACAAACAAACTCGACCACCAGTTGATTGATTACTAAAAAGGCACCGGGTCAGAGCTACTGAGCATTAAACTGGTATAAAGGAAAATTGATAATTACGTATCTGCTGCAAACCTCATTTACTAAAACCAACACACATAAGTTAATTTTCAGGTTTTTTGTAAGAATGTTCATGCTGAAAACCAATAGCATCGTTCATTTAAGTAAGTGTATCCTTATTTGAGGTTACAACAAAAATCAGATCCCAAAAACAACGCACTTAATTGCCTTAAATTTCATAAAGTACCTTGACAATGATCACTTAGGCTCAAAATTTGTGAGCTTCTCAAAGGCTTGCGTTGCTGGTTCTTTTTATTGATTCCAAGGAACCTGTATTAGCTTGTACATCGAAACCGAAAACAATGCAACGTCAAAATCCATTAATTAGCTAAAAAAAAAAAGTTACAAACAAAAAAACATTGAGAGACCAAGCTGCACAAAAGAAAAAAAACCATGACTAATTGAAGTTTGAACCATACTTTGAGACCAAGCTGCACAAAAGAAAAAAAACCATGACTAATTGAAGTTTGATCTTATGGTTCAAACTTAGTGGGTCTCGATTATTTTCTTTTTAAGATTTGCACCAAAAGCAAAACAAAACTTTTGAAAGTGATATGATTTTAGTTGGCTAATGATATGATTTTAGGGGTACATTTAAGTTGAAAAGCAAAATAGATCCATTGTTCTAAGGAAATCATACATTTTGTTGCGAGTGTAATCTTACAAAATTAGTTGTATGCATAGGAAAGTAATGATGTTTTAACAGAGAATATTTAATAAAATTAGTTTTTGGCATCATTAGCCTAGAATATTTAATAATTTGGAAGGAAAAATATAATTAGAGGGCAATATTTTTTAACAGAGAAAGCTAACAATAATCTTCTATGACCCCAATATATCCTTAAATCACTCACGTCTATACATTCAGCCTCTTACTATTTATGATCTGGTGTTTGATATCAAATGAATGTTGTCTGGTATAAAATGACCTTTTTAAGTTAAGAAAAAGTTGAACTCCAAACCACACAAAATCATTCAATGGCATTTTTCCACAAAAAATCGCTTTGAAAATCATATCTAAAAATAAAAAAAACTGTGAACCATCAATCTGTAAACTACCTGTTGATCTGTGTTTAGATCCATACTTTACCCACAGATATAGCCTTCTAGGATCGCCTCAGCTAACACTGAAATAAACCACAGAAAAAAAATCAGATTAAAAAGAAGAAATCAAATACAAAGGCGGCAAAAATCGTACGCTACGTAGTGCATATGTAAATGTTCCCGTGGTAGAGAAGCAGTAGCAAGAGGACCACAACAATTCCTCAGCTCCCTCGAATAAACCTGTAAACCACAATAAAAAAACTGATCAGAAAAAAAAAATCGAAGCTAAATTGAAAGATACAACAAAGGGGAAAAGGTAAAAAAAGAGAAGGAAAGAGAAAGGAATAATTTCGACTGATTGAAGAGAATGATAAAAGGAAAGGAGATAAAAACCTCAAAAAGCGATGACCAATCAGACCGATGGAACTGCAGAGAGGGAGATCGGCAGCACCAAGACCATGGGAACCGAAGAAGAGATGCGATGGTAACAAAGCAGCGGCTCAGAAAAACAGGCGTGCGCAACATTAGAGAAGGAAACAATCGATACACCGCGCGAAAACACCGAAGTGGGACTGAGAAGAGAACAGAGTAAGCGGCGCACAGACGAAGAGCATATGATGGAATAGGCTCCGTACGGGAGCACATGGGCAAGGGAATGGCGAGGGCATCTGCTCGGTCTGTAGAGGACATTTGTGAGAGAGGAGAGAGAGCGGTGAGCAGTTCGGAACTATCCAGAACAAATATATCCAACGGAGGAGAAGAGCTGTATCGGAGGGCTAAGATACGCAGATGGATATTGAACGACCAGGATTGAAACACTGTCTGAACAACTGTGGAGTTACAGTTGTTTCGGATCCGGATCTAATTGCGCGCGTTAATATATTAAATGATTGTTACAATAATAGACCAAAATACTTAACTTCAACATGAAAAACAGAAGAAAAGACAACCATGCATCTTTCCTCCAAACTAATTAGATCTTCAACATTTTACAAAAGCAAATGGTTTTTTGATCTTTTGTTATGTCATGCACCATTAAATTTGCAATATAGGTTCAACAGTTCAATGTGGCATAACATATGAAGCTATATATAAATAAATCTCATATCCAAAAGTTTACAAATTGAGATATGATGCACCTCCCAGCAAACACTTGATATGTCAAGGCTCTTGACACCGGAGAGGCTCCTGAAAAGATGACAATTGTACTCCTGATCTATAAAAAATGATGACAAGATGTACAATGTTGCCTGCATAACCTTTGGCATGTCTTTTAAAATAATCCTATTATCCTGGTGACATTTCAAAACTAGAATTTGAACACAGGGAGCATAAATGGAAGTGGTTTCATTGGAAGTGTATGGATCAACAATTCGCAGCCGCTGAACACTGTGACACGAAAATTCAGACATGTTTAAAGCACAATTCTCCATGCTCAAATCCTGAAGGTTGGGGCATCCCAAGATAACCTTCTCCAAATTACCATCGCAAAAGTTGATTTGGTCCAAGTTCAGGTTTCTCAGTCTGGGTAGATGGATTGTGCTGGGTATTAGCTCCATAAAATTCCAGTTATTCTGCTCCAACTTCAAGGCTTCAAGTGTTTTACATGTGAACAAGCAGTCAGGAATATCAAGAGTCCAATATCCACAGAAAGATAGCTCGAGAATTTTAACATTGTGCTTCACTGCGTAAGTGATCCACTTAATAGCTTCAGAATAAACTGCGTCAAAACTACTATCACAAATATGCATAATCCCCTGACACAAAATGCGAAAGATGTGAGTGTCTGTGCAGGCCCCATCCCTTTTGAGCAAATATTTTCCAACAAAATCATTGAATTTCGCACAATCACCATCCCAAATACGAATGTCAAAGCAAAGAGATGGGACGATAGCCCAGAGGTGACGCCATCTCTTTGAGAGTATGCACGTTTGTACAACCTCCTCTGCTGGCAGATGGGATAATATATTAACAATCAAATCATCCGACAAACTGCTTAGCCTGTCAGGATTCTCATTTTCCTTCGTTTCCATTCGAGGAACAATTTCTTCTTTTTTGAAGCAATTTCAGCGACAGGGTTTGGTATATAAGAAGAGCAGAAGACCAAAATTTGCTAATTCAATCTTAAATAGGGTTTATATATAATAGAAATTGAGAAGCTCGGTCTGGTACGGAAGAGAGAAGATAATCAATCCCTCTATTTACTAATTTATTTTGGCAAATGGCTGTCTGATCTATTTATTACAAATTCAAAACCAAACGACCTTGCAAAATTAGTTCTTTTTCAATTATACTTGACCAAAATTTTTTGAGCCATTTAACACCCATGCTGTCCCATGTCATCAGCATAAATTATAAACCTTACCTATAATTGGAGTAATTGTCATTTCAAAAAAGATTTGGTGGTTGTAATTATAGAAATTAGAAAATTATACATATTTGAACGTTAGTTTAGTAAATTATTTTTGTCAAATTTCATTTTTACATGTAAGATTACAAATTATAGTAACAGTACGAAATTAAATGGGAAATTCTTCCTAACTGTACAAAGTAATTGTACATTGTACAATTAATTCCATCATAGTCTCACAGAGATAGGAAGTTTTCAATTAAATTGGAATTGTTTGGTACAATTTAGGCATTGTTTCAGTAAATTAATGTTTCCCTTTTCTTAATTGAGATTAGATTTATGCTTACAATTATATATATATTTTTAAACATAAAATAATAAAAATTGATTGTATGATATGCTATGCGGATCACATATTATCCAACAAAATGCGAGTTCTTTTTTTTTTCTGAAAGAAAAAGCCCGTAGGCAACAGAATGCGAGTTACAATTAATAAGTAATCTGTAAATGCCGCCCAAATTTTCTTTTTATTTCAATATTTTGAAATTTTGGTGATTTAGGCCTACTAAAAATTGGCAGAATTTCCTTATTTATATTATTTTGTCAGTAACATGACAACGAGAATCTGTCGATATATGTTCTACATGAAACAACGTTCGAACTATAGAGGTCAATACTTGTTGCAAGGTATATATGCAGCTTGTACAAATAATACTTCGTTACAATGTTTTGTAATTCCCAATCTAAAATTAATCGGAAATCTACTTTAGCATCTCTTGTTGTGTGAAGTTGGGCACGTTATATTGGAGTCCTAATTAACGTCATTTTTATATGGGTTTAATTATAAAAAAAATAAAGTTAATGGCTTATAAGAGTTGAAGATTTAAAATGATGTATATATCTCGAACTAAGCAAAATACTGAAGAAAATAACCAACTGCCGAAATAATAATCAATTGATTAAGATCCAAACAAAATTTTAATACTTTGCAAAATTGAGAAAATTTATTACACTCACTGACTCACAGGCACGTAAAATAATTCTTGTAATGAACTCTAGAAATCTAATCCAGGACATTAATTAAAATCAGAAAACTTGTCACCAGTTATAGTAGAAAACTTCAAAAATTTGTCGACACAATTACGCACACACTCTTCCTCCTGCTTGCCTAAAGTTTTGCGCCAGAAGCTGTTAACACAATCTGAGAAGCACCTCTGTACCAGTGCGTTGTAACATCTCAAACTGCATTGGTTTGAAAGGGAAATAACGAAGCATTTTAGTCTCATCTCAGTTTATAAAACGAGTTAAATGAAGGTACTATACTATGAATTTACTATCTTCACAAAAGAATTGCCAAGGAAGTATGGATCTTGCATCAGTACGTCAGTAAACAATTCTCACTATAAATTTTTTTTTTTTAATTTCCAAATTGGCCTACATTTGGTGCAAAGCTTCAATTATAAATCCAAAAAGACATCATCCCTGACTTGACATTCCCCAATGATATAGTTTTGTCAGTATCAGGTTGAATCAGTCAATTTCTACACAGACCAGTACAGCATATCAATTATTATCTATTAATTTGGGATCTTTTTGAGTACCCATGCTTGCTTAATTCCCTGTACTGAGGAAATACCCATATAAATATGGCCATTAATTCCCTATCCTGACCCATTTGTAGACCCCAAATTCCCAAATTAACTTTTATTATCCCCAAATGATACTAATTGTTCTAAATTGAGAGCTAATCAAAATTTACTCATGTTAAGTTTACAAACAAACAACCAAGCCCTCTTTCACACACACACACACGCACGAGAGAGAGAGAGAGAGAGAGAGAGAGAGAGAGGGAATACGAACGCGTCACGGGTCTGAAGCTGGTCGATAATGGCGGACATGCGAGGTCGATCCTCCTCTGGTAGCGATTCCAAGAGATCCGTGTGTCTCCAATCCATCTCTTTCTTTCTTTCTTTCAATTTCACCACTTGGTTCTATTCGAGAAGAGAGAACTAGAGAAGGGTTTTGGTTGGGTTTTAGACACCTTTTTTTTTTTTTTTTACTTTTTTAAACTTTAGCTGGTTCAGCCTCTCTTTTGTTTCGTTCCCCACATTTTGGCTTGTGGAGGAAGTCAATTGTGCACCGAGATGTGTTGCACATACTCGGATGCATAATTATCTGCCACAGGAAGCTTGTATGATCTCGATTGGCTTTCCTTCTCAGGAGATCTCTTCAGTCCAAGTCCCGGTCCATGAGATCCAATTATCCAAACCATTTTACACTCCAACTCTCGGTCCATTCGGCAGAATACCAATTCACATCCTGTGTTTTGTTACTATTTTGATTTGTCCGATGCGATAGAATGAATATTCCTAGATCTAACCTTATTGTGAAATTGATTTGTTTTGTTGTGGTGCTTCTGTGTGCATTTTAAAATTTTTGTATTTGTGATCTTTTCATGAAAATACTTTATTGAAGTTTTGATGAAATATAAAATTTGACTGATGAGAGTTTTTATGCTATCTCACAAAATTATAAACACATGATATCATCCTCAAATAACCAAAATCTATGAAATCCGTCAAAAAAAATTTTTGTGGAGTTTATAATTTTGTGAGACATCATATGAATCTCATTAAAAAATTTAATTTCTTATTTCATTGAACTTCAACAAGTAATTTTAATAAAAATGCTACAAATCCACAAATATTACCATCAAGGATATTCTCAAAATAAGTTAAATACCATGCAATATTATTGGCGTCCTAACCATATTTATAGACATGTACAAATTTAACAAAATACGCTCCCAAACTTGTGCTGCAGTGCATGTTCAAAATGCTACAAACCCAAAGCAGGACATAATATAACGAAGTGATAAAAACCCGAAGCATTTTGCACCATATTTATAATGTCAACAGGGCAACTGAGGGTGGCTTCGTTAACCGAAACCCAAAGCATTTTGCACCATATTTATAATGTCAACAGGGCAACTGAGGGCGGCTTCGTTAACTGAAACCCAAAGCATTTTGCACCATATTTATAATGTCAACAGGACAAGTGAGGGTGGCATTGTTTACTAGTGCCTGCTATCCCATTCTCATTGACTCCCATTGTTGTGCCCATGCCACTTCCAGTGGCGTCGTCATACCCGTGCGATTACCATTAATTGTTGCAGTCAGAGCCCGTACAGGATATATGAATCCTTACATATTTTTTTCTGAAATTTTGGAAGTCAAAGATTTTGTATTAAAATTTCAATTCTGCTTATTTTGATTAAAAGAAATCATGGCATTTTCTACCGGAGCCCAAGTATTCATTTTTCTCGCTGTTGAAAGTTATTTTCTGTTCCGTGTAACTAATAACTGAGACGTGAATATTGCTTGAACAAGTTAGTAAATTATTGTTGTTCCTGCATAATTTCGGTCTACTGTAGTTCCGTTTACCAACTCAAATACATAACTTTGATCGAATTTGTACCTGGAATTTGAAGCTTCCACGTTGGTTTCTTCCAATGGCTCAAAATATGTATAAAATTTAAAGAAATATGGCCACTATTAACTAACATGTCTTAAATCTTAAATTTCACTGAAAACACACATACACACATATTGTAGGTGTTTTGTTTTAATTATAGTTTGTGATGCAAAGATGAACATCCCTTTCAAAACTTTGTATATAACATGTATCGTGACATGCTTTTCAAGTTTTAAACCTACTATTTCATACAAAATATATTTTATCTATCTTCTTGTTATTTAGGTATTAATTTACAGCGGATTTTGGATGAATGACAGCGAAGATAATTAACAAAAAATAACCGACATGTTGAAAGCATGAAACAATAAAGATGCTGACATTGGCTAACTATTGATGTCATATTTTTGCTTTGTTTCTATTTTTTTTTTTTTTGAAAAAAAAAAGAATAAAGAAATCGCTTGGAATCAGGGAAGCGCAGAGCATTCTTTCTTTTGTGGCGAGTTTTTCTTTATTGTGAAACTGAGTTTGTCTTTCTTTTTTTCTTTCTTTATTTTTTATATTTATTTTATTTAATTCTTATTATTATTATTATTATTATTTGAGATTTGGTCAGTAGGCTGAAATTGAGTTTTTCCATTGTGGCGCTTTTTTGTGCATGACTGCACGTGGCAAATTGTAAGCGATTATCAATTATGAAAAAAAAAAAATTCGGTTATCACTTATGAAAAACAAAAAAAAAACTTTTTTTTTGTGGAGAAGTTTTTCATATCATATTTACCGCTGTAATCAAATTCATATTTCACACATGTATTCTAAATTTTCAAATAGTTTATATATATTTTTAATTTCCCTATTATATATATATTTTTTTTTGAACTCAATCTCTGGTTAGTTATCATTCCTGTGAGAATAAAACGGAGCCGATAAAAACCATGGACCTCTCAAAAATCAAATGATCAATGTTGTTTACTTGTTTACTATAATCATGATCTTTGTTTATTTGTGAAGACTAAAACATAAAATCCAGTTGGAAGATCAAGTTGTGAGTTATTGAGACGTTTTCAAAAGGTTTGAGTTCAAATTCTGGTGATAAGAATAAGAATGCTAATAATAATGTTGAATAATATAAAAATGAAAAAATTAATAGACAAAAAGATGCACCTTTTCAATGCATGAGGAGGGTGATCGGACCTCATCCTTGTGGCCTGCAGTGTGCAGGTTGTTTGCATTGCCAATCAAATTTCTCATCTCAAGTTCTCAACAGTTGTCCAATAAATAAGTCGGAGGCAATTAATTTATTGAAATGATAAGTGACATCATTAAAAAAACCATCCCTGCCATCGTTACTTTCTGTTATAAATGTTCAGTTTAATAATCAAATGTTTTCAGTTTAATAATTAAAAGTGTTCAGTTAAATACGCCATCGCGCGCCAGTCGTGTCAGCCTTGGAGAGAGGCGCGCCAGGGTAGAGTTGGAAAAAATTTAATTTGAACCGGATCGGTTCATGACCCCTTCTAATTTTTTCATGTGGTTTTTTTCCGGTTCGTGACTCCTTCGCTTGACATTGCATCTATTAAGAAAACTGACAGTAATACTTAATAAACTGAACATTTATATGTAAAATCTGAACATTTGTACCTGCGAAACTAAACATTTGTTCTTATTAAACTAAACATTTACTAAACTAAACATTCTAAACTGAAAATTAATACTTCCTAAACAGAATAGTTATAATTAATAAACTGAACATTTTTATTTATTAAACTGAACACTTGTTCTTATCTACCTAAATATTTATACTTAATAAAATAAATATTTTTGCTTATAACATTTATATTTTTTTATTACAACTAACTGAACATTTATACTTAAATAACAGAGCATTTGTACTTGTTAAACTGAACATCTAGATATACGAAATTAGTGCCCTGAGTGTGAGGGACCATCGCTGAGTAGCGCTGAACAAAGACGCGATGGTCGGCGATGGCAAATGAGACGATGGCATTAATCAATTTCCATTAATTTAGACGTAAATAAATCTATATTGAGATGGAAACTTTTGTTAATTTTGGTGTAATTTCTGTTGTAATTTATGAATAAGAGGAAGAGATAATTGATAAAAACAACATAAACTTTCATTTCATTCACTGCATTTACGGACAACTGATTTTTTTTTTTTTTTTTTTTTGATACACTAGATACCAACTATCTAAAAAACAAACAATTAATTTGTCTAGCATCCTCGCGCAACTCTAGTTCTCCTTGGATTTTCCTCTCGGGTCCCACTACGGAGATATATATGAGCAATAGTTAGAGATTGTGCAGCTAATTACCAACTATCATTAAGTGTTTTATCTCTATATTAGAACTTTAGTGAATATTCAAAACTTAATGTCTTTATTAATGTAACCTTGCTTTTATAGTTTTATTCATAATAGAATGTTAGGCTCTTATCTTCTATTTCAAGCACAATTGGTAAGAAAAAATAATTTAACAATACATTAAGCCTAATGATGCAAATTTTTTCTTATTTTCCACAGAAGCCATGAATTATTTTTTCCCCCCTTCAAATCTATTTTCTGTTCCGTGAAACCAAGCACTTGAGATGTAAATATTACTGAAACAAATAAGTAATAGATTATTGATGTTCCCGCATAATTTTGCTCTACTGTAGTTCCGTCTACTGATTTCGGTTTAATTTAAACTAGAATGTGAAGCTTCCTTATTGATTTCTTCCAATGGCTCAAAATATGTATAAAAATTTAAAGAAATATGTCCACTATTAACTTAACATATATATCTTAATCTTAAATTTCACTCAAAAACACACATGCGCGCATATTGTAGGTGTTTTGTTTTAATTAATTATAGTCTGTGATGCAAAGATGAACATCCCTTCCAAAACTCTTGTATATAACATATATCGTGACATGTATTTCAAGTTTTAAACCTACTATTTCATACAAAACATACTTTATCTATCTTCTTGCTGTTTAGGCGATAATTTACAGTGGATTTTGGATGAATGACATGGAAGATAATTAAGAAAAGTTAATCGACATGTTGAAAGCATGAAGCAATAAAGATTACTGACATTGGCTAACTATTGATGTCATATTTTTGCTTTGTTTCTATTTCTTTCTTTTTTTTAAAAAAAAATATATATAAGATATCACTTGGAATCAGGGAAGCGCAGAGCATTCTTCTGCAGCTTAAATGACACACCACGTTAATTGTTGCACATATATTACTCACAGAAAATCAAGGACAATGGAACTATCACAGTCGCTCACGTAAGCAGATTGCGGATCGCGTGATCTTTCCTGGCGGTGAGCAAAAAACTCGCAACTCGTGAGCTAACTCGAACTCGACTCACAGAAACTCAATTGTAACTCGAGCTAAAAAAACTCTAGTTGGTAAAACTCGAGCTAAACTAACTCGATTGGTTAATGAGTCGAGTTTGAGTTAAGGTCAGCTCAGCTCGCAGCTCGTGAGCCAACTCGTGACACAATAAATTTATATTTGAAATATGTATTATGAATATAATTTGTGAGTACTGAAAATTTATAAATTAGTAATAAGAATTTTCTTCTTATATATTTTTATTTTAACTAAAATGATACATGATAGATTGAGTTTCAAGACATATTTTGTTTCAAATCAATAGAAAGAATATAAAAGACAACAATTTCATTGTTTACGATATTGTATATGTCAAAAAAAAATTAATACTAGAATAACATATGAATTAAATAAATAAAAATTTGAAGGATATATGTTTATTTCAAGTTAGCTTATGAGCCCACGAGTTGGCTCGAGTTGGGACGAACTGAGTTTGAGCCAGCTTAAAAAGCTCGAAAGTATTTCCAACTCAGCTCAACTCAACTCGAGTTACCGTCTAGCTGAGTTTGAGTTGTCCCTAACTCGCTCAAACTCAGCTCATATACAACCCTAATCTTTCCCTCCGTTTTTTTCTTGCATGCTCCCGGTTCACCATAAAAAGCCCCTTTTTTTTAAAAAAAATGAAAAGCCCGTTGATATTAGACTTCTGTAAAGTTTGTCTACATTTACTCGGTCAACACATTGCATAAGCAAATTATTTGAGGGCATGGTATTTCTGACCAAATATTTCGGTTACAGGAAGTTTATACTTCATCTATTACCATGAGATGAACCTTCTTACGCTGGATTGGTTTTATTTGATTACAACACAATATAGTTTTACTTCACACCGTTATAAATTTAAAAATGAAATTAATTATCAACAATTTTTGATACCGTTGTAAAATTAAAAAGAAAATAATCATCAATAATATACTAAAGGATATTGGTTTTAGAACAATTGAATTCTTGATAATCCAAAAAGGTACTCATAAGTTTACTTTTGATGCTAGAGGCAAATAGATCGTTTATAAGGTGAATATAAATAAAATAACTAGGTATCCAATGCATGTTTAACTGGAAGGTTCTTGGTCGACCCAACCCAATATCTACTATATAGAAGGTTTTTTTGCCTTTTATAGCGAATTTTTCTGTACATTTTTGTTTTGTATTATCCGATACCTATGAAAATTTGTATTAAATCCGTTGATATATTCATAACTTG
This sequence comes from Rhynchospora tenuis, assembly GCA_027725995.1. Classification (NCBI taxonomy): domain Eukaryota; kingdom Viridiplantae; phylum Streptophyta; class Magnoliopsida; order Poales; family Cyperaceae; genus Rhynchospora; species Rhynchospora tenuis. Next base: position 68,938,324 of record CM050889.1, on the reverse strand, counting down.
ACGTCATAATTAAATTAATCTCTTTAGAACTAAAATGTTTAGATTTATACGAAGAAATAATTTTGCCTTTTCTTTTCCAAAAATCTAATTTATTTTTATTAATATTTATAACAAAATTCCTCAAAACATGACAGTAAACAATTCACAATATATATATTTACCACTGATCAAATTCATTCTTGAATTGTTTATTATTGATATGACTAAATATATTTTTATTTTGACTCAATCCATCGTAATTATTCAGCCCTGTTTAGCAAAACCGAGTTTAGAAAATCATTGAACCTCTCAACGTAACCAATGTTGTTTACTTTACCATCTTCTTGTTGCAAAAATTTATTTACTTCGAGACTAAATCATAGAATGTAATTGGAAGATCAAGTTATGAGTAATTGGGATTTTTTTATAAGAAAAAAAACGTTCAAATTCTTATAATAATAATATGATAAAAAAAATTTGTGAAATCTTATTCATCAATGGAACTACAAAAACGTGATGCAAAAGCTTACTTGTTGTATTTATAAAAAGGTAATTCTGTCTTGGATAGAAACTTTTAAACTAAGTTTAAATCATAATCATTCATCTCTGTTCAAAATTTTAAAAAGTGTCTGAATTTAAGCCGTTATAAAATCTATGTCCACAGTATAATTTGCCTTTATAAAGATTACAAATTTTGCGAATAAATATTACTGTCTTTTTTGAAGTTTTTTGTTTCTTTTTCTTTTGTTTTGGAATCACAGCTTATGATTAGCTGTATTTTGCATAGTATTGACCTCTGGAACAGACCGTTCCAAAGTTAGAACGGACAGCCTGAAAGGGGACGTAATAACCTAGAACGGACAGTTCCAGTAAGTTATCTAAAGTCCATAACGGACCTTGCCAGAGATGGAACAGACTGTTCTACTTTTGACAAATTGAAGAAATCGTTCGAAACTAGAAACCCCTAATTTTATTGAATTGGTTATTTCCCATGTTTTTAATTCAGGAAATTGTTTAATTTAGGATTTCTGAACTGCTATTTATTCCTTTCTTTTAGATTTAATAATTGTTGCCCTAAAATATTTTATTAAACCTTAGGATTTAATTTAAATTGATTTACACAACTTAGAAATTGAATATTCCGTCTCCGAGGATCGACCCTAGGCTTACTCAACGATAAATCGTGCGCTTGCGATTAATATTGGGTAGGATTTAGGTAAAAATTAGTATAAGCAAGAACTCATCAAGCTTTTTGCAATCTCTTTATTTTGAGACTAAAATCAGCTACGACTGACGGATTGACCCATAAGCTACGATCATATCTCAATTTTCGAAGTTTAAAGGCCGATCCGAACCGTTCAATGTGTTCTCCATATTGAAATCTCATAAGAAGCCAAATTTTATATTTTTTTGAATTTTTTAACTATTTTTGAGAATTTTAAAAATTGTTGTTTTTGAAGGGTCTAGAATTGTTTAGATTAAGAATTTTGTAAAATACCAAAAAAATATTAAAATTAAAAAATGTAAAATTTGGTCTCCAATGAGATTTTAATACAGAGAATATATTGAACGGTTTGGATCAGCCGTTAGAACTTCGAAAATTGAGATATGATCGTAGCTGACGGGTCTATTCGTCAGTTGTAGCTGATTTTAATCTATCTCATTTATTTTTCCTTAATTGTTTTTTTAAACAAAATTATGGCTTGAAATCAGGAAGCATACAACATCCCTCCAAATTCTAATTCGGGTGTAGCGCTACACTCTTGAACAGTCGAACCAAAATGACTCACCAGTGACCACGTTCTGCCTCTCGAACAGTCGAACCTAAATGACTCACACCACGTTAAATTTTTGCACAAAAATAGGCCACAATAAATCAAGGACGAGGACTAGCACACACGTCAGCAGATTACGATTGCGTGATCTTCCCTCTGTTCTTTCTTGCATGCTCCCGTTTCATCATAACTAAACCCGTAGACATTATTTATACCTCCATATTATACATGGTGCAACATAAAGTATTACGGTATCTAATGCATGTTTAATTGTTTATAATTCATCAAATCTATTTGAATTTTAAACGACTGATCCAAAATGACCGATCCGAAATATTTTTATTATTTTTTATTTAACTAAAATTATTTAGTATTTATTCTGTTTATTTTATTGTAAAGTTATATGTTTCTACCGTGTTGGGACTCGCAGGTGTTTTTTTTTTTTTTTTTTTTTTTTCGTTTGGGCATGTGTATATACCACGCATATACAAGTCATACTTATAACAGTGGTCCCGAATTTTTGATGGGGTACGAGCCAGGTGGCGTTCGCTCCTTGTGCCGTTTCTAATAATAGTCTTCTTCCGTCTAGCAAATCTCTATTAAGCATTCAATTTTTGACCCGCTATAAAAATGAGTACATGGTACAATGAACAGTAAATCTACATTCTCCAGTCTCTTACGTCACAAATCAACTCTACAAATATAGTTCACTCCAGTCTATCGGCTTTCTCAAATCCTTGTTTTCTCATTTCATCTCCAAAATCTCGGATCTATCGCTCAAGTTTCTTTCTCTACAACTACAAAAACGATGCCTCGGAGCGGGTTTTCTGCTGCAATCTCTTCTCCAAGGGTTGATTTCGCGATCGACATGGGCAATCCCTTTCTCAACCACACCGTCGATGGATTTCTCAAAATCGGCGCGGTATTCGAATTCTCTTTCTTTAATATTTGCGTGATTTTAGATCTTTTAGGATAGTTAAAGTGTGAAATGGTGATCTTATTGGAGAAGTTCGATCTGTTCAGGTTGGCGCATGCAAAGTGCTAGCCGAGGAGACCTTTGATTGTCTCAAGAAAGGTATCTTTTGCGATGAAATTATTGATTTTTTTTTAATCAACATTTCGTTGTTATACAGTGTGGCATTTGTGTGTTTGAATCCTAAATCTTTTAGTTTGAACAATTACTGTGAGGTACTAGGATGATTAAATCTATGCATCCTGAAGTGAGAATAGAAAAGGGAGATTCCCTCTCATTTCTGTTTGGCAGTTCAAATTGTGTCCAGTATTTCTGTATTGCAAATTGGATTTTGTAACCTGATCCTATCATTATCCACATTATCTGGAATATCCCCAAAAATTAAGGTTTCCTTGCAATTATAATAAAATGTAGGTGTGAGATTTGAAAACAGTCTCTACCTCGAAATAATTATGTCTAATTGAAACATGAATGTCTTGTTGAAATATTCTTGAATCAATCGATTTTGTAATTTTGATTATACATTTGAACTCCAGAGATCAGAAAAAATAATATATGTCCAGGTTATTAGCTTAAACAATCTGGCCTGGTCTGCATTTAGACTCTTAATCAAGTGACCAGAAAGAAAATAAATATAATTGGTGTGCCGAATTATTTTTGTTTTGTTAAATTACTCTTTCTTCTCTCAAATTAGGTATAATTTTTTCTTTTGTTTTCTAACAGGGAGCATTTCAAAGGGCAAAGCTGAGCATGCTGTGAGGATTTATGACTTAATTTGTTCTCTTTACCTTCAATATTATCCTTTTAAAATCTATAGAACATCAAATGGATATTGAGGAAGTATCATGTTGTATTAATATATCTCATGCTGATTATGTACAATTTTACACTGTGGTTTATCTTTTCAGTTGAAGAAAATGCTGAAGGAAGGTGCATACTGGGGTAAGTTAGACTCCTTTGAAATATAATTCTAAGTAAATGATTTAAATAATAAAATACCTTCAAATATCTGACCTATTGTTGAAAAAATGAAGGTACTGTTGCTGGAGTATATGTTGGGACTGAATATGGAATGGAGAGGATCCGTGGCCGCCGTGATTGGGTAACTAAAATAAAGATGTTTTTCCTTTTTGCATAATTAATCTAGCAATACTCCGGAGTTCAATGAGTATTCAACGTTTCTCACATTTACAACAACACTTGATACTTATTGTTGTTTCAAAATTACTACAAATTGTCGGTACAGTGGTCTGAATGGAGAAAAACCTCTTGCATAAAGATGAAACAACAAAAATTGCTTGGCTTGATTTTTAGTCAGTATGGCCTTTGGAAAATGGCAATAGTATGTCTTTGAGGGACAATGTTGTCAATAATTTATTATTCCTTTGTAAAAGAACCTGGATTTCAGTTGTAATCTACATAGGCCCAAAACTACATTGGGCTATAGTTGTATATATGAGCCCAAACTGATATTGTTCTAAAATATTTGTAAATAAGTTTTTATTTGCAAATGAGCATCTATCAACCTACATTTCTTGCAAATTTTTACGACAAAGTTGACAGCATGCTTTCCTTTTTACTGTGTATTAAACAGAAAAATGCAATGCTAGGGGGTGCATTGACTGGGGCGCTGGTGTCAGCAGTGAGCAACCACAGCCATGGCAAAGACAGGATTGTCAAAGATGCAATTACTGGTGCTGCTGTAGCCACAGCTGCTGAGTTCATCAACTACCTTACTTTTGTTTAATGATATGTTGGCCTTTGTTAGAATGTAACTAAATAAAACAACCTCTGTTTGGTTCAGTTAGAATGATGCTGTTGGTTCTCTAGTTTTTGAATAAGGAGCAATTTAGAAACCTGTAACTGGGTCCACAAAAGCTTACCTATATCTCTAAGTTTTCAGTTACTTCACTTCTGTGCTTGGCTGTTTGCACTTTTGTGTTTGAATTGAGGTAATATAGGCAACAGAGCTGAGAGGCTGATTCATGTGGCAGGGTGCCAATTTAGTCCTGTACCAGTTAGGTATAACTTCGGTATGAACCAGGCAGTGCAAAATCCTAGTAGGCTCCAAAACTCTCTTTCTTTTATCATAGAAGGAATCATTATTGGTTTATCCATAGCACTGTTATCATCTAATCCCATGAAAGAATGGATGGAATTCTTTTACTCTTTGCATCTCCCATAGTGACATTTTCAACCGTTCTTTGTATCAAGCTTTAATTCATGGTTGTCCCAATTGTATCTACTTGTCTATTATTCAGCTTCTTAATCTCACTTATTTGTTTCTTTAGTTGTTCCTGAAATGATTGCGGCAGCAATTAGTGGGGGTAAGAATTAGGTTGTCTACTAAATTTTATTCTTTTTCTGGAGCAGAAAATAATGTTGTCAAAACAGCAAAGTTAAATAAGTATAATCATACTAAGTTCAAGCATTGACCTTGATGAAAATTCTGCCCTTTTTTTGTTTATTTGATGAGCTTCTATGGAAAAGCCCTTTGCGTGGACCTTTGAAACATTTAATTTTCAAAACCATGACCATATTGTTAGAAACAATGTTGTATTCTAAATCTAATATTATACTTATTCTGATTTCATATAAACACAACTTATCCTGTATTATAGATTAATAAATGAAAGGAGCATTGCTTATCAGAGCTTAATTTAAAGAATACGAGCTTATTGAAGGAGGGTGTTCTTAAATGATAAATTAATTGTTCAGTTCAACTAATGCTGATTACCTGCAACAAATCTTAAATGCAAATAAATAGGCATCTCTGATCTGAGCAGATAAAATCATCTGTGGTTTATCCTAATATACCCTTATTAAAAAAATAATAATAAGGTCACATCATCTTTAATTCAAGGTATCTGTGCTCACACATTGAGAGGTCCAAATTAACATCTTTAATAAATTCTTTTCACTTTCTTTTCCTATAAATTGCAAGACCCTCAAAGCTGCCACTTCAAGCCAGCAGTCAAGAGCTCAAACAAAATCTCTTAACAAGTTTTACAAATCCTTATTCCAGTAAAATATAACATGTCTTGCTGCGGTGGTAAGTGCACTTGCTGCACCTCGGGTTGCAGCTGTGGCAATGGTTGCGGCGGGTAACGAAATCCCTGTTCTTCTTCTACTTCTCCTTTAAAATCTTTTAATTTGATTTCATGTCTCAAAAGCTATCTTGTTAGTCTATTGACCAGTCAATTATGGATTAATTAAGGCACTACCAAGTCTTTCTTAAAAAAAAAACAATGGATTAAATTTTTCACTTTGTCTCAAAAGCTAGCTTGTTATTCTACTAACAAGTCAATTATAAATAAAATATTTAATTACTTCTCTCATTTAACAAGTCAACCATGTTGGTCATTTAACTTTGTGTCATTAATGAATTTCTCCTCTCATTAACAATTTATTATTAAAAATTGCAGTTGCAACGCCTACTCAAGTGTTGAGGGGGCAGCCACATCCCAGACCATGATCTACACTACTGCTCCTCTCAAGGGGTCCGCAGTTATTCATCCTTTTATTATAGTTTTATCTGCATTTCAAATCTTGAAAAAGATTTCATGTTTATATTTATTTTATTTTATTATTTTTTTGACTTGACAATTTCTTTTTTGAAGGTTGGTTGGCCACTGCAGACCAACAAATTTAATTGAATAAAAATATAGAGTATTTTGCTATTGTTTGACTTGACGGTTTCATCAATTATCATTTTAAATAGTTTTTTCCACCATTTATTTTTTAGGCAATTTGAGGGATTCGAGATGGCAACTACGTCGGAATGCGGAGCTCCCGGCTGCAAGTGCGGATCCGGTTGCAGCTGCACCTCGTGTGGCTGCAACTAAACACAGCTGAATTATTGGAAGAGAGATTAAGCTAGTAGTATGTCTTAGCAGTTGTATCACTCTCTTCATGGGTCATCTTGGGAGAATATGAAATACAGTGTACTAAATAAGAGGAGAATGAAATGAATCCAGCATTAACTATTTTATTTGATATTCTCCTTAGCCTGCATTTATGCATTTAGTACAATTATAGCCTACTTATTGTACAATTTGTACCTCTCTCTTTCGCTCTCTCTAAAACACCCACACAAGCTCACAACTCACCTAGATGCAGATCATCTGACAAAAAAGGGAAAAAAAACACTCAATGCAGAATAATAATCACATATATACTGTAATAAAAAAGAAAAAGAGGCAACTTGTGAACAAATCTTCTTAATTATGCTTGACATGGCAATTAAATAATTTTAAATTTCTTAGTGAATACATATGTGTAGAATTTTTCTTTTCTATTTTGAACAAAATTATACTCAGTCCAAAGAGACGTTTGAGGAAATGTCCCTTTATCAGATCCGGGCAGAATTACAGAGAAAAATCCAAGATCCAAATTCACCCATCCCCAATCCGACCCGATAACATGTGCCAAATACCAGTATTGGCAGTATTGACAAATTCAACACTCTACCTCCATCCATCCTTCCTCTTCCCTATCCAAACACCAGTGCAACTGAGTTCAAAAAATACCAACGCCGCTAATGGCCATAACGGCCTTAACGGCGAGCGCTGCTCTCCGTTACGACGACCCGAAGCCGACTCGCATCTCCACCAAACGTCCCAAAACTCCTTCCAAGCTCTTCCAACAGGTGTCCCATCTTTGCACCCAGAACCGCCTCTCTGACGCCATCCGCCTCACCGTTACCTCTCCTAACCCCGACGTAGATTCCATTAGTGTAATTATCCAATCATGTGGCGCGAATCTTGACGTAGAAACGGGTAAAGAGATTCATAAATTCATCTCCTCTGATCAAAAGCTGTCGACCCATGTGGTGCTCACGACCCGCCTCATGACTATGTACGCCATGTGTGGTTCCATTTCGGAATCGAGGTTGGTTTTCGATTCCTTGGATGAAAGAAATCTCTTTCAGTGGAACGCTATGATTAGTTCGTACACACGAAATGGTTGCTTTTTTGAAGCGATACAGGTTTTTCTGAATCTGTTGTCTGAGACTGATTTGAGACCTGATGATTTTACATTTCCGTGCGTGATCAAATCGTGTAGCGCGATTTTGGATTTGAATTTTGGAGAACAAGTGCATGCGATGGGGTTGAAGCTTGGTTTGGGTTCAAGTGACACCTTTGTTTGCAATGCTTTGATGTATATGTATGGGAAGTGTGGGTTGGTTGGTAGTGCCTTGAAGGTGTTTGACAGAATACCTCAGAGAAATCTTGTTTCATGGAACACCATGCTAGGGGTATTCTCTGAGAATGAATATTCTGACAGAGTGATAGATTTATTTGTAGAATTGCTAAAAATTGGGTGCAAACAAGATACTAGACCAGATGAGGCAACATTTGTGACAGTGCTGCCAGTCTGCTCAGCTGAAAAATGGATTGAATTAGGTGAATCAATTCATGGATTAGCTATTAAGCTAAGTTTGGATTCTCAGGTAAGAGTAAATAATGCACTAATTGATATGTATTCGAAGTGCGGCTTACTATTAGAAGCTGAGCACCTCTTTTTCTCCAGAGTTAATTTTGACCAAAGTCTTGTGACTTGGAATGCGATGATTGGTGGATATGCAAGGAATGGTAATATTTCTAGCTCTTTTGAGCTCCTGCGTTCATTAAACTCGACAAAGAACCTAGCGGCCAATGAAATCACAATTTTAAATATTCTACCGGCTTGCATGGGTCCTCCCCAGTTGTGTAAGCTAAAAGAAATGCACTGTTTTTTGATCAGAAATGAGTTGCAAGATACCCATGAACTACTAATTAATGGCTTAGTTGCCGCTTATGCAAAATGTGGATCCCTTGAGTATGCAATTAAGGTTTTTGATAGCACCCATATTCAGACTGTTAATTTATGGAATGCTCTGATAGGGGGCTATGCACAAAATGGTGATCCGGAAAATGCAGTGCGATTTTTCTTTGATATGCGAGCTAATGGGTTTCAGCCTGATTCATACACTATTGGTAGTCTATTACTAGCTTGCACTCACTTGAAGAATCTTTGTTATAGTAAGTCGCTCCATGGATTTGTTATAAGAAATGGGTTAGAGAGAGATACTTATATTACAATTTCACTCCTGTCTGCTTATGTACAATGTGGCATGGTATCAACAGCTAGGGTTTTATTTGATTCAATGAATGAAAGAGATATGATATCATGGAATGCCATGCTTGCTGGTTATGCACAAAATGGATTACCAATTCATGCGTTAGATCTATTTAGAAAAATGCAAATGTATATTGGTACTAAACCATCTACAGTGGCAACTGTAAGTGCATTGATGGCTTGTACTGATTTAACCATACCACGATTAGGTAGAGAATTGCATGGCTTTGCATTGAAATTTGGATATACTGAAGATGCATTCATTGGTAGCTCAATTATAGATATGTATGCGAAATGTGGTTTGGTGGAAGAATCTAGAACCTTCTTTGATAGAATAAAGCACAAAGACTTGGTTCATTGGACTGTGATGCTAACTGGTTATGGGGTAAATGGGTTTGGGAAGGAAGCACTTGAATTGTACATAGAGCTGCAAACAGAAGGGCTTAAGCCTGATGAATACACTTATATCGGTTTATTAATGGCATGCAGCCATTCTGGTATGGTACAAGAGGGTTTGAATTACTTTGAAGAGATGAAAAATGTTCGGCTGGAACCGAAATTGGAACACTATGCATGTGTAGTTGACATGCTTGGTCGTGCTGGGCTATTGACCGATGCTGCTAAGCTGCTCGAGGAAATGCCTGTAAGACCTGATGGAAAAATTTTGAGTTCCTTACTCTGCGCATGTAGGATTCATGGAGATTTAAACCTGGGGCAGAAAGTACTAGAGAAGCTTTTAGAACTGGAACCAGATAAATCAGAGCATTATGTATTAGCTTCCAACCTGTATGCAAGTTTTGGTATTTGGGATGAGGTTAGAAAACTTAGGGATAAAATTAAGGAAGCAGGTTTGTATAAAGACCCAGGATGTAGTTGGATTGAAGTAGGTGGCAAGGTTTATTCATTTTTAGCAGGAGACAATGATGAGGTTATTCCTGAAATGGATAAAATAAAAGAAGTTTGGCTCTGTTTAGAAGAGAGAATCTGTGAAATTGGGTATATCCCAGATACAAGTGTTGTGTTGCATGAGATTAATGAGGAAGAGAAATTGGAAAAGTTGAGGGGGCACAGTGAGAAACTGGCCATTTCTTACGGATTGTTGAGTAGTAATGGAATAGTGAAAAAATTAAGGGTTTATAAGAATATTAGGATGTGCAAGGATTGTCATAATGCAATTAAGTATGTGACTAAGGTTCTGCAGAAGGCGATTGTGGTCAGAGATAACAAAAGATTTCATCACTTCAAAGATGGTTCATGTTCATGTGGGGATTATTGGTGATTTTAGTAGTGGTTTTTCTGGGGTCTGTATTGCAAATCTGTGGTGATTGGTCGAAGCAGTTTACCTGCTGCGAATTAAATTTGAGGTACATATGTGTAAATAACAACTACAAGGAATATTTAATACAATAGCGAAATTAACTACACAAGCAATGCGGAATTGCTTTCCATCATCCGGAAGGATTCCATCATCCGAATCATCCTCTCTCATCTCCTCAATTAACGCGTGAATAACTGTCACGCGTTAATGAGCGCATCCCCTCTTTTCTTTTCTGTTCACAGAGCCTACGTTCTTCACCCCCTTTTTCATTTTCTGTTTTCCTCCATCTCTTTGTTCCCTTCCTCTCTCCATCCATCCCTCTGTCCCCTCCTTCTTACCCAGCAGCTAACTGTTGAAGATGAAACTATTATCGTTAAAGTTACTAAGCTAACTATTGAAGTTAAAACTATTACCTTTCAAGTTAATAGCCTAACTGTTGAAGTTGAAACTATTACTCTTGAATTTAATAAGCTAACTATTGAAGTTACTGAGCTAACTGTTGAAGTTGAAACTATTACCTTTGAAGTTAATAGGCTAACTATTGAAGTTACTAAACTAACTGTTGAAGTTGAAACTATTACACTTGAAGTTTACTAGACTAACTGTTGAAGTTACTAGACTAACTATTGAAATTACTAAACTAACTATTGAAGTTACTAGACTAACTATTGAAATTACTAGACTAACTATTGAAAATACTAAACTAACTATTGAAGTTACTAGGCTAACTGTTGAAGTTACTAGACTAACTATTGAAATTACTAGACTAACTATTGAAAATACTAAACTAACTATTGAAGTTAATAGGCTAACTGTTGAAGTTTAACTATTACCCTTGAAGTTACTAAGCTAATTATTGAAATTACTAAGCTAACTGTTGATCTTCAACTTCAATAGTTTAGTATCTTCAACAAAAATAGTTTTAGATTCAATAGCTAGAGGATGACGCTGAGCAGAATAGAAAGGGCGCGAGTAAATAGGGAAAGCGCGAAGAAGAGAGGAAAGCGCGGACCAGAATGGAAAGGGCGCTAGGAATCTCCACGCGTTTTTCTGTTATTAATGAGCGGATGATGGGGATGATGGATCTAGCGGATGATCCTTATCAGGCCCGCAAGCAATGATGTCGTTGTGTGACAAAAGTTACTCCGATTAAGAAAATGAGAGAAGAAAACTATCGTTTTCCTTGTGAAAAAAATGTTAAATGGCTAATATTGCATAAGCAATGAGTCATAGCTGAATCAAACAAATTGATTCATGCGCACATGATTCGGCGGCGGTTTGTCCGCTCAGGTGACCGAAGGTCACGTGAGAATTAGTCAAAGGCTTGTTAATTAATTGTGAGGTTAGTTTATCATGGCTAAGCACTACATCCAACTTGTGAGTAATTTTCAACCATCTAGTTTGTGTACCAGCTTGTACATATTTATTATTTCTGAATAGATATCTCGTGCATAATTTAGTATGACAACAATTAATATAAGTAAAATTTAGTAGAATTTTCAAATAAGGACTGATTTTTTGTGATTTATTGCAACACTATTGCTGATAGCAAATTATGTGGTGGATGGTATTTTCAAACTCGCTCCGTGAGAATCAAGGAATGATGCTAGAATTATTCTACCTAAATTTTGAAATGGTAAATTAAAATGATGCTATCGAAATCGAAGTTGAATAATACTGCTTTTGTATTGTCTAAGACTAATATTGTTTAATAGAATTATTAATTGAAAGATTGATTATATTGTGTGGACAGGTATCACTATATTGTGTAAGAATTTTCTTTTGTACAATAAATCAAAAACACGGATTAATTATAAAGAACTACATAATAAGCGAAGCAAGATCGACCAAAATAAAATTATTATCATTTGAATTATTTCCATATAGATTTTTTTTCCTGTATGTCAAGTTGAGACTCCTTGTTTTTTTTTTCTACATGAATATTATACCTCTAATCTATATTACTATATACGAAAGAGTTTGATATATTCATACATAGAAATAGTTTTCGCTTAATCTTGCTAGCCTTACTTATAGCTATGATAATTTATTCATACTTAAACAAAATATAGCATATATTTATCATTTAAATTATTTGTCTACAGATTTTTTCTGTATGTCAACTTGAGATCCCCCCCCCCCCCCCACCCCAATTGTACGTGAATATTATCTCTCTAATTTATTTTACATATTCTCTTTGTTTTACGTAATAATCAAGAAATTTTTTTATTTATTCTAAACAAGAACATGCATATAGGTGAATTATATATATAAATTCTCCTCATAAATAATTATGTAAAATTCAAAATATTTAATAAAATATATAATATAGTACTAATTTTAAAAGGTTGATATTTTAATCCTTTTTAGCAAAATGATACTGTTTAAACGTCATTCAGTATATCTTCTAGCATGAGGATAAGACGTGTGGTAGTTAATTCAACGACCCTCATGCTTTAAAATGCTTCAAGTGTGACTTAAACTGACAATTTGAGTAAAATTGTTTCCATTTCTATATTTAATAAATTCTTAAGTATAGCAATTAGCAAGCCCAGTCATCATGTTTTGTACTGTTTTCCATGCTACAATGATATGATAACTGATATTCTACTAAAATCGTCATGCAAGAACTATTGCACGAGATACTACTAATACAAGGTAGCAGTCTAGAATTGGTAGCGTTGCACCTTGGAAAAGCATCAAAGAAACTTCCGAACAAATTGCTCAAGCTGTCAAGCAAACAAAATGTAATCAACTTTCAACTAACATTAAAAAACTTGAAAAATGGAATATTAATCTGCCCATTAAAAGTCAAACATTAAAAAATTATATGAACTATATGCCTAGTAGCTTCTCCACGTAAAGCCTCTAGAGATTGAATTTTAAAAGCTGGGCCATTTGTGTTTGTCAACTCCTACATAACTAAATAAACTAACCTTCTCTCACCCCCAATTCAAATCTTCTTTTTTCCGAAGTCAACTTCCCCTTTCTTCCTCCCATCTTCTCCTCTTAAGTCTCCAAAATTTCATATCAAACCCTATCTTAATTTCTTTCTCCAAAATGGGTAACACCGTGGTGAAGCTCACACCATGCTTGGCCGGGCACGATGCCGACGACAATGCACCACAGTCGATGACCCTTAGCCAGATGCCTACCATATCTGGAATCCCTGATTCTTTTGATCAAGAGGGAATCGCCCAAACAATTAGCTTCAAACGAGATGACTCTGACGACCCCAACTCCGTGCCTTTCCAAACCATCCATTGTGTTTCCCTCGGTGCGAACCAAATTGCGCCTTCATCCATCATGAATGACTATTCCTTTTCCTCTTCATCTTCCTTTGATAGATCGAGTTCCTTCTCTTCGTTTGCCCTTCACCCCTCCTCGTCCTCGTTTTCCTCTTCTGATCCTTCATACTCTGGCATTCTTGTCAGGAGCGACTCAACGACGATCCTTCGAGAGATGCAGGCAGCAAGGGATCGGCGAATCCAGGAAAAGTTGGAGAACCCTACACTTGGGCATCGATTAATAAATTCCATAACATCACGTTTTAAAAAGTACACTGGGGGATTGGTGTGTGGCTCTCATACCGGCACAGTTCATCAAGGGACTTCTGATGAAGGGAAGAGCGATCCAGGTGCTGTGCACTGGGCACAGGGTAGGGCAGGTGAGGATCGGGTTAAAATGGTGTACTCGGAGGAACACCAATTGCTTTTTGTTGGGATATATGATGGGTTTAATGGCCCCGATGCACCCGATTTCCTATTGGCAAATTTATACGAAGCTATCTTGCTTGAGATTGAAGGCATACAATGGGAAAAACAAGACCACCAACAGGTAATATTAATTACTTGAAGTATTAATCATTTCCGCGTATTTACCAATCCTAAATTTAGAAAAATAGTATCTGATTACATGTTAGGTTCCTAAAAAACAAGCTTTATAAATCTTGTACACATTCCACCACAAGTAAATGTTCATTGTAATATATGATCAGAGATGCTAATTCTACCATCTTGACTAAATTATTGTTATCTTAATGGTGCGCCCTGTTAAGACTTAAGACTCCCAATATGAGAGCAATTAGGACTTGGGATAATCATACATGATTATCACATTACTAATTAGGAAATGGACCAATTTATTTAGTATTGATGCTTTTGCCAAAAATTAGATCTCCGTCGCTAATCAACCTCCAATATTCTCCTTTTCAAAATAACCGTTCTCAATATACGCAGGTACTAGCAGCAATGTCACGTGCATTGAGACAAGCAGACGAGGAGTACCTCAGCATGGCCGCTGAAAACCCAGAACTGGCGATGATAGGGTCATGTGTGCTTGTGATGCTCATGAAGGGGGAGGATTTGTACTTGATGAATGTTGGGGACAGTCGTGCAGTGTTGGCACAGAAGGCCGAGCCAGACCTCTCAGGTGTGCTAGGGAAAGCTGACGAGGACCTCGAACGATTCAAGGTTGAGATGATGCGCCAGCTCGAGGCCTATGAGAGGGACAAATTGTCAGGTTTGGTTGCTGTACAGCTGACCATGGATCACAGCACTGCTGTCTATCAGGTTATAACCAAATTCTTTAATTAATTAGGGGTGCATTAAACTTTTCGCATTTCTTTTATTTTGCTTGAAGCCTTGAATTGCAGCATCTTAAAACGCATATATGTATAGTTTTAATATATATGCAATTGTATTTTCTCTGGTGGTGGATAACATATCATGTTATTAACAATCATGCATCTACATGTACAGTAGTCTTCATTACATCTTAAGATTGTAACATGACATGTTACTATGAGCTACTTTTAATATAGAAATATCCAGAAGATAAAAAGCATCTTCTTTGGTCTATCAAGACAAAGCATTTATTGTTTTATCATCATCATCTAATCAATAGTTATTAGGAACTCACGAGTCATAAAACATTTAAAACTTCATATATATGTCCATCACAAGCATCCTATAGTAAACTAATAAACCATTAGCTTCAATGAGCCACTGACAATCGGCTACAATTTGACCACCATAATCCATGAAAAGGAGATTGTATATATTATTATATCTACATTGATCCATATGGACCACTGACCACAACACAATATAGATGTGTAGTCCAGAAAATAGGTGATGACATGTACTGAGTAATTATCCTAGGACCTGCGTTGCTTTATATATGTGGTCGCCCTTGTTGTATAAGAACTTAATTTTTGTATTGAATTTTAATATGTGTTAATTTGATTTATAATGGATTATAAAACAGGAAGTCAGAAGGATTAGAAGTGAGCATCTTGATGATCCATGTCCGGTTACAAGGGGTCGAGTTAAGGGCACTCTAAAGGTCACGCGAGCTTTTGGTGCTGGTTTTCTAAAACAGGTATTTACTTACAAGCTTCCTATTTGTATGTTAGTTAACTTTCATGATTTTATTGACTTATCAAATTTGGTATTCAGACAAAAATAACCTTGTTTAAGAATATGAATTTCTTGACACTTCGCATGGCTATATATTACCAAATTATAGTTCTCACTTGTAGCAACAAATTTACTAATTATCAATCGGTTACTCTAACCGACACTATATATAGTAGTACATTAATAAACCTATATATATGCTTGTATGAAATCAAAATTTCTTATCTTTCCAAACTTACTAACGTTTTCAATGTTATGAAAGTATGTTAAATGCTACACAATAGAGTACTAATTGAAATATCTTATCTTGCAGCCGAAATGGAACAAGCTACTTCTCGAAGCTTACAAGGTAGATTACATCGGGAACTCACCATACATAAACTGCAACCCGTACTTGCGACACCATAAACTGGGCCCCAGGGACAGGTTTCTCATACTATCCTCTGACGGCCTGTATGATCACTTCAAAAATGATGAGGTGGTTGCTCAGGTTGAGATGTTCACCTCCATGCATCCCGAGGCAGATCCTGCTCATCACCTCGCTGAGCTGATCCTTCGAAGAGCTGCGACAAAAGCAAGTATGTATACAATAAACTAGTGAGATATTCTTGTACTAACAAGATGTTATAGCTAGCATGGCCATCAGGACCAATCTGACTACACAATACCGTTTTATCTTTTTTTCTTAATTTTTTGTCTTTTCAGCATGAAATTATACAATTGCTCTAAGCTAATCCTTTTTTTTTTGTACTCTTTTCTTGGTAGTTATATGTAGTGATTATCAACTCTCTTTTTTTAATACAAAGAAATGACTAAATTCTGTTTTTTTATTGATTTTCAGAAAAGGATGTAAATGATTTAATTGGGCTACCGCAAGGTGAGAGGAGGAAATACCATGATGATGTTTCTATTGTAATAATATCTTTGGATGGAAAGATTTGGAAATCTTCTCCGTGTTTAGACGAGATCAACAACCAGGAAGCACTCCTCAACTGTTGATGTTGAGAGATTCACTAATAAGATTATCATACTAAGAGTACAGATTACATATATACAACATCATAGATTAATTAGTTTATATACATAGTTCATAGGTGCAGTTATTTCATGCATCTTTTCATTTTGATTAGGATGAGGTTTGGGTAATGGTTTGAGGGTTTGATGCATGGTTTCTTTTTCTTTTTCGTTTTTTTTTATTGATATTTTTGTCTTGTTTTTTTTTTTTTTATCTGGGTTGTTTTTGTATAGTTATATGTATAGGACGGTACAAACTCTTTGTAAAATATAGAGCCTTTATACTTTTTTTGGGTAATTTTGTTAAGTTATATGTAAGTACGTGTATATATAATTTTCATGTTTTAAAAAGAAAGATAGTCTAATCTTTTGCAAACTAATGAATTGACATTTTTAGCACACGCTTCGATACACATCTGTTATATCAGATAATAAACCAAGATTTCACGCATGTACTGATGTACCATATTTTACTCTTTGAATGAAATTTCAATAATTTAATAAAACAAAAGTATGATAATTTTTTCCCAAATAGGTAAGAACTAACAGGATCAAATCTAAACTTAGTTGTGATTATTCAACTGATGACATATGAGTAGGACCAAGGACAATTTAAAACGAAATCACAAGCTAATTATAAAGTTTTACAACAAAATTATATATTTTATAACATTTCAATTTATATAAAATACAATTATCTCCATAATTGTCCTCTAGAGAATATTCCATTTCATTTAAGAAACTGATGCTTAGAATCTTAGTCTCTCTGACCCGCTTCACGGAACACTCCACTCAAAACGAAACAAAGAACCGTTTCCTCTTTGAAAAAAAGTCTACTGTCAATTTTGTCTTGTAAGGTAGACCAGGAGTTGCAACAGAAGCCAGATATCAGATATCACCACCAGAATACCAAATCAAACTAAGAAATGGCAGCGGCGCACCATAATCTCTTCCACTTGTGGAGGCGGCGCGGCGGATCCACCACCACCTCCGCCATAGTAGGTCTCGTATTCCTCGTCTCCTCCGCCGTGGTGTTACTTACACTCACCTCTCGGTCGCCGGAACCCGCACTTAGTAGCACGGATCCTGTCCTAGTGGATCTGACCCTTGTGCACAATGCAAAGGAGAAAGGAGCTTGTAAGATGTATAATTTATTATAATTTTTTTTGAATTGATGTGAAGTGTGTAGTTGGGATTGGTCAATGCCATTATTGTTGCTGTTGTGAGTTTAGGTATGACTGTAAATTACGAAATGGCGTGTTCTTTATTTTTGTAATTTAGTGTTCTATAATGGAATTGTATGTCAATCCATATAAAGGGAATGACTTTGGTATTTATTAGAGATTTGGTATCAATTAGATACCACATTTTTGGAATGTATCAAATGTTCGTGCTCATTAAACCTTGATAGCAATGCAAAATTAAGGAGCCAGCAAGGATACACTTTATTTAGTGTGTTTCCTTTGAAGGCAGTGTTTCATTTAGAGCTATGTGGTTCTGTATATAAACCTCTTTTACCAACATAGAAATCTAAGCAGTACAAATCTTCGAATGTTCTTTTTTTTTTCTCTCAGTGTTTATATTAAAGAACAAAATTCATCAATTATTGATATGATAAATTGGGTTTATCAATGTTGGAATCTATAAATTTTGCTGATATTTGTTGGCAGATTTGTCATAACCAATTCTTTAAATTAAGCTACTTGTGTTAGTCTCTTATGTTAACTTGTGCAGGTGCATTTTCATTATAAAGTTTGCATTTGGATGCTTATTTGTTTATGTACTACTTGGTAGTGTGCTTGGATGGGACTCTACCTGGTTATCACTTTCTGAAGGGATTTGGTTCTGGCGCTGATAGCTGGCTAATTCACCTAGAGGTACTCTAAATTGGCCTATTTCATATGCTGGTAAATAACCTGTTACTCATACTAGTAAAACAATCTAACCGCTGTTGGAAGATGTCTCCCAAACTTCATAATTCTACCCAAAGGAAATGGTTATGGTTAATTCTGATCCTCTTTGGGATTTAATCATTTGGTCCTAAAGCTATTAATTCAAGCAATCATCCTTGAACCAAGGTGTGAAATGATTCTCTTGTAAGTATTGTTTTAATATTGTTGGCTTGGCACTATTGAATGTTATTAATTAATTACCTATTCTAGGGTGAGCCATGTGTAAATAAGTGATACCATTCATTAATGACATTGCTCAATTTCTGCCTTATCCAAAAGTGAATATACCCATGGATGTATGTTTGGAAGGGACATCACGAACAAGGAACTAGGATTAATTTCCAGTTCTTGTTCCTTGTTCTTAGTTCTCCGATTTTGGAGAACTGGGAACTAGCTCAGTTCTTGTTCTTGTTCCTTGTTTGGGGAGTTCCAATTCCTTGTTCGTGGCCCAGTACCCAGTTCTCCCAAACATATCCTAAAAGTTAGCTCTATTAAAGTTAATTCTGGGAAAGGAGCTGAACCTGTTATTGGACTAATGTCCGCATCATATGCTCTACTACTAAACCTACTATGCTATTTATCTGGTCTATGGTGCAACCTAGAACAATTTTAATACATTCTGTTACATGGAGGCACTATTTTGCAAAATGATTGATTTGGACATCTAGCAGTCTGTAGAATAGTTCTAGGACCTAAAATTGATCCATATTGATAGTTTGGTGGTCAAATTTTCTCGTGTGTAGTTAATAGAGAAATAATGGACTCATGGTTATGGTATGGGCAAGAAAATATCCAAGGTAGGGCCTTCTTTTTTAATTCATCTTTCTATTTCTTGTGGGTTGAAAGCTGTAGGGAGGAGGGTGGTGCAGTAATTTGGAATCATGTGGTGCACGCAAGCACACAGAGTTGGGTTCATCAAACCATATGGAGAAGCAAGTTCAGTTTATCGGCATCTTAAGCAATCTTCCTTCCCAAAATCCTGGTATTAGTTTATTATTGTTCAAAATATGTTAAATCCCATAAACCTAAGAAACAAATTCAATGGAATTAAGACCTTTGCCTATTGAGGTCCTGGGGAAGAAACCTGGCTGGGAGATCCTTGTGGGTATTTGAAGTAGGGTGTGACCCCTCATTTTTGTCTCAAAGAAAGACATCTGCCTTTCTGTATTGCAGATTTTTACAACTGGAACAAAGTCAAAGTAAGATATTGTGACGGAGCCTCATTTTCTGGAGATGTGGAGACTACCGAACAGGTATCTATTTTTTTTAATCCATTATCATGCATTGAAGTTGGAATAGGATGTGGAGATGCTATATCCAGAGCTGCACCCTATTTAATCCCAAATTCCCAACCAAACCATACCAATAAAAAATGGGGGGTATATGATTCATAATCATTGCTAAAAAAACTTGTTAGTCGCTGCCACCTGCCAGCCACAATTGATAGATTATAATTTTGTTTGTTTTGTGTGGTACATGATGACAACACTTTTTGCTGAATTGTCATTAAGTTTCAACTTATATATATATATATATATATATATATATATGAGAAAGCTTTCAATCAAAGCGCTTTGACCGGAGTCCCGGTTAAATCCCGTCAGTTCTCAATTTTGAAAGTTTAAATGACCGATCCAAACCGCTCAATATGATCTCTATATTGAAATCTCCATGCACACCAAATTTTACATTTTTTTGAAATTTTTAACTATTTTTTTCGGATTTTAGAAAATTGTTAATCTAATTTGTTCTGAACCCTTCAAAAACTGCAGTTTTTAAAAATCCGAAAAAAATACTTAAAAATTTCAAAAATGTAAAATTTGGTGTGCATGGAGATTTTAATATGGAGATCATATTGAGCGGTTTGGATCGGTCATTTGAACTTTCAAAATTGAAAACTGACGGGGTTTAACCAGGATTCCGGTCAAAGCGCTTGTATTGAATCCTTTCTCTCTCTCTATATATATATATAATATATATAGCTGTTGATCTTGTTCTATGTAAAATCCGAAAAAAATACTTAAAAATTTCAAAAATGTAAAATTTGGTGTGCATGGAGATTTCAATATGGAGATCATATTGAGCGGTTTGGATCGGTCATTTGAACTTTCAAAATTGAAAACTGACGGGGTTTAACCGGGATTCCGGTCAAAGCGCTTGTATTGAATCCTTTCTCTCTCTCTATATATATATATATAATATATATAGCTGTTGATCTTGTTCTATGTTAGAGGAACATTAGTTCATTGAAACTTGTAAATTTGCAGCTTCTTTGGTCAAGAGGTGAAAAAAATTCAATCCGCAGAATTAATTGTAACCAGCCATCGAGATCTTGAACTACTAAGAGAGCCTTAAATTTTACAAATTTTTATGCTAATGCAATGCTCATGATGTATAACATGATCAACTATATGCTTTTGTAATTTCTAATTCTAAAAATTTAAATATTAATGCAACAAGTAATGTTGTCATGATGGGTCACCAAAAAAGTTTTAATGGATTTCTAGTTTGCGTTACCTGAAGTCCCTGTATAACATCTCTCATTCCCAAAGTTGCAAAAGCAATTTATTAGATGGCATGCTTATCAGATGAAAGGAACACTCAATTTTGAGAGGCCTGACTATATATTATACCAAGCATATTATATGGATATTGGTAACGTGACCCATCCTTACCACAAGTAATTCTGTGGCAAGTCACGAAGTAGTCATTTGTTTTAAAATTTATTGTTGCAGAAAGGGTCTACATTTTACTTCAGAGGCCAGCGTATTTGGGAGGCAATTATGGATGACCTTATGGTCAAGGGGCTCGCTAGTGCTAAAAGGGTATTTTCCTCTTAACAGTTTTGTTATTTTTATGATTATACCTCCATGTAAAAATGGATGTGCGTGAATAATTTTATTATATTTTAGGCACTTCTTACAGGATGTTCTGCTGGAGGACTAGCCACCTACATACATTGTGATGATTTCAAAGCATTTGTCCCAAAGGCAGACACTGTAAAGTGCATGGCTGATGGTGGCTTTTTCCTTGACATGTACGTTTCACTTAACCCAAAAAAGCGTAACATTCTTGGTCGGGTACCTTTTTTTTATTTGTGTGTATTTGGTTTATCATATTTTATTTACTTTATGAAGGCCATATCTTATCGTAATTCATGACAGTGCAGCAAGCTTTTGGTTAATTTTCTTTTTTATTTCAATAAACTCAGTAAAGATGTCTCTGGGAGAAAGTCAATGCATGATTTCTACAGTGATGTTGTCCAACTTCAGGTGTGTGCTTATTGAACCTGTTTTCCTTCTTTTGTCTTTATAAACCTTTTTATGTTCACCATTGATCATTACTGTTGATAGAGATTTAAATCATCATTTGTTTTGTCTATAGTTGTTAGTCTTGCGTGTTTGTTTTTTCTTTACTTCAATTTTTTAATTACACAATTCATGTCAGGATGTAGGAAAAAGATTCCCAGATTGCATTTCCAAAATGGATGCCACAAAGGTTTGTTATTTCCAAATTCTTTCTTTTTATGTTTTTATTATTTTTCTGAAAACCAAGAGTGGGGAAACCAACTAGTTATATTGAAACAAAAAGGTATTTGGTACCAAATGAATCTCCAAGTTCTTTATTCTACTTGTCACCTTTTTTCCCAGTCAGTGCCTTTGTTGAGTAGTTATGTGATTATCTATTGCTATATTATTGTGCTGTGTTATTTTTCCTTGTATAGTGTTTCTTTGCTGAAGAAATTATAAAGAAGATTAGAACCCCTCTCTTCATTCTCAATCCAGCCTATGATGCTTGGCAGGTCTAATTTTACTCCTTTTTTTGTATCTCCCTCCAATAACTAATGTTTACTGCCTATCCAAAATTCAAGTAGGTAAGTCAAATAATTTGTTTATTTTCAGGTACAAC
The DNA here is from genome assembly GCA_027725995.1 of Rhynchospora tenuis. Lineage (NCBI taxonomy): Eukaryota > Viridiplantae > Streptophyta > Magnoliopsida > Poales > Cyperaceae > Rhynchospora > Rhynchospora tenuis. The sequence continues at coordinate 68,915,864 of CM050889.1, read as the reverse complement.
ATGTGGTCACTCCAGATGTTTCTGACCCTTCACTCTCCTGGAAAAGCTGCAGACTAGACATAAAAAAATGTGATTCTAACCAAATAGGAGTTCTTCAAGGTGCTAACAATCCGTATCTTATTTATTACTTTTTTAAAGTTCGATGAAATTTTGTGCTAAAGGGCAAATACTACTACAGGAATGAGAGCAGCACTGCTTGACGGCATCAGGGGTGTTACAAAGAAAAAGGATTGGGGCTTTTTTGTTAATTCCTGTTTCATACATTGTCAATCTTTGAAGGACTACTTGTGGCACTCTCCTGACTCTCCACGAATCAATAATAAGGTAAATTTTAGAATTAACAAATAGAAGCATACAAGATAGAAAATGAAGTCCAATATACATCTACTGCCCAAAAAAAAAAAAAAAAAAAAAAAAAAAAAAAAAAAAAAGGAAAGCCAACACCTAACAACCTTTATATCTAAAATGTAATCACTTTGTGCCTTACTGTGAATTTAAACTGTGTGTATCGGCGTTGGGTTCGATTAGGTCGGTTGTCAGACTGGATCCTACAGTTTGGACAGTCAGATTGAGCTCAGTATATTTTAACTGCTCTCAGGCTGGGTCAAGCTGATGACTACTTTACTTTTAGGGTGATGCTGTACTGCCTTAAAAATACTTTCCATGGTCCATATTGATTTCATTGAATTTTTTTTGTTATAATTAGAATGTTTATGGTTGGGGCACTAAAGTCATTTAAATTTTCTGAATCTATGGAGAGAATATGAACTCGTCCAGCAGACCCCATATGTTTATACAATTATCACAATCCAATCTATTGGTAACAAATAATATACAATTGTTTCATCTTGTCCTTGGTTAATCGAACAACTGAAATCTATTCCAATTTTTTTTTTTTTACTAATAGATGGTGTACTTGAGCAAAATTCTTACTCTTCTTACTAAGAAAATTTCTACACTAAACTCGAGTAGACCCGACTGATAGAACAATAAAGAATTAGGATATTCTGATTTTTGTCATATTTATTATTTACACTATTATTTGCTTATTTATTTTGTGCAGACGATAGCAGAGGCAGTGGGAGATTGGTACTTCGAAAGGAGTGAAGTGAAGGAAATAGACAGCCAATACCCCTCCAACCCATCATGTTACAACATGGTTTTTAACAAGCCTTACAAGCATAATTGAACCACCTGTTCTCTTTTTTTTTTTTCCCCTTTCCTCTATGACATTACATTGTTGACTTGAGTTGATGCAATTTATCAGCAGCTCTGCACAGTCTTGTACATGTCTTTTTGAACCGACTGTAATTATAAGTACTTCAATTTCAAGTCTCGAAAACACTGTAGAATAAGCTGAAATCGCAACGGTTGTACTACTGTTTTCTGTGAGATGGATTAAATCTAAGCCCTTCGCCTCCACTGAGAATTCTCCTCTCCTTTTGCTTCTGCTTTTCTGCGTGAATCCCTTAGTATCTTCCGTGCTGTTCTTCTCTGCCACACAAATTATCGCTTTCGATCTATTTTGTAGCAAGCGCACCAGGGAACGATACACCAGATTCTTCGTATAAGATGGGAACATATTGAAGCAGGAAGCACGTGCTGAGTTCCATTCATCTGGAATGGACTTGGATCACATGAACGAAAAAAGATCAGGAGGACAAAGGTATACGGTCTACATGCTCCAAGTTCACCTAATAAATTATTTGAGAGGATCTTCTAGCTTCTTCTCCCAACTGGTTCCCAAGAATCCCAACGCCGTGCTTTGCTTTACTCCTCTACCAAGCGCTCAAGTGGAGCGGCAAGGCCTGTGCTTTGGTTCTTTTAGCGATCTCCATAGTATGGTCTCCCTGCTCTTCGAAGCTCGGAGCTGTAAGGTATTAACACTTCGATTCCCCTTCTGGTTCGATGATCTGCTCCAATTTGATCTGGTGTGTTCTTCTTCTCCTTTTTTTCCCATAATGTCATCTCCGCTCGATGAAAATGTTTAATGATGTTTGCACTGTGATCTTTACTAGGCTCAGCGATTTCTTGATTTTACCAGCTAGATTTCAGGTCATTTATTTTTCCTTTTTTTCCATTTAGAATCTGAATATTAAGGCAAGTCTTTTAAAATTGAACCATTCTTTTGATATAATTCTTTGTTGACCTACAACACCACAAGGTTTATCTTACAGATTTTCATGATGCTTCCAACATTAAATATTTTTCTTTATGTTAAAACATTTCGATGTACGTTAAATTGTATTTTTTTTTTCTCTTGATGCAGGATGTGAGCAACATTCTTCAAATTCATGAGTATAAAAAATGTTTGAGCACAGTTTGTACAGGTTTAGGTTTGTATAGCCTAAGCACAGGTTTGTACTCTTTCAGTTCTTCAAATTCTTCAAATTCTTCCAATATACTCTCAGCACAGATTTGCTTTCTATTTTTTTTACAGGTCATTCTCTCTTTGCTGCCCTCTCTGTTCTTCTTTAGGTTTGTATATGTCTCTTTTGGTTAATTGGTTTTTGTTCAGTTCATAAATTGCCTTTGTTCAGTAATTTGTTCTGTCAATTCATGAGCACGACAGCAAGGGTTCAATTCATATTTCTCTCTGTACTTTGGAGGAACTGATGCAGTAATTTTTCTATTTTAAAACGTTTAGTGACAGGTTGACAACAAGGGTTCAAGCTCTACTAAACAATTAGTCAGGAAATAAGGGCTCTTTGGCTAATGGGAACCCAACTGCCGCTGTGTGTTCTATTGTGTTTTGTGTTATTGTATTTCACTGTAGTCCTTTTTTTTCATTGTACTTAGACCCTACAATCTTCTTTAATGATGTTGATCTTTTACAACTTTTTTCTTTTTTGTGCTTAATTTAGCAGAACAAAGTTGCCTTCTCTTTGCACCTTGATCAATTAGTTGTCCCATTGATGCCTTGGCGAGATTCTTCATGTTTGATTTGTTACTTTTGTTTTCAGCGTTTAGCTAGAAGATGCTATGTTGCTTTCATGGATTGTATTATTTCTGCTCATGAATTCTTTCTTGGTTTGCCTTTCAGGTGCTTGGCGATTGTTGCTGGTGAGTTTCTGTTCTTCCACGAGGTATTCCTTCCTTTTTTCTGTGCTTTTTCTTGCCTCTTTCATGCGCAGTATGTTCGTTTTTTATCAAATCCATTTCAGTGTTGATGGTGCTCTGTGATTCTCAACGGATGACACAAAAAATCACAATAAATCCATTTTTTGTTGTTGGGCGTTTTTTTTATTGTTTGGCCATTTTTTTTCTATCAGTGTGCATAAATGTCTAACTGTGTTCTCTCTCTTTTCTGTTCTTTTCAGGTCCTGTTGTTTCCGCTGTTGTTGTTCTTTTCTTTGTTGTTTCCAGGTTTGTGTACTTCTATTTCTTTGTACCTTTGTTGTTCTATGTATCAATTGTTGTTGCTATGGTCTAATTTAATGTGATTTTTCAATTCGTTACTTTTAGTTGTCATCATCTAATAAAATGTAACCTAATTAGGCCATTTCCAATTCCATACCAGTATCCATTTAGGTGGTTTGCATCATAGTTACTTTTAAGACAATTGATAAAAAATACATGTGGTTTCGGATGCATTAAAGACCAGTGGACCACACATATAATAGTTGCGAATGAGTGAGATTGAATCTACCATTCTTTATCACAAATTATTGTTCGCTATTTATTTTATTCTGTTCGGGTAAACACTTTCTGTTGTAGGTCAGCTTCTAATTCTATCGATTATCTATTTTTTGAATTATTTACTTTTTGGCAGAATATGCATGTGTATTTTCTTATCATGTTGTTAGGTTTTGCCATGTACACTTTGGTAGTTCCTTGCTTGGCTGCATTCTTCGTTGTCTCTACACACCTTGAATTAGTTTGTCCGATAAATGAATCGTCTCCTGACATGTAGAATATCACAATTTTGACCTTTGGCATTTTGTTTTCTTTTCTCATAGGCCTACAAGTGCAACTACATATGAGGGTCAAGATTATCTATGGAAGTAGCAGCCCTGTGAGAGTACATTGAGCTAAATTTATTAAAAATTCAATGGAATTCATGGACAAAGCTCCAAGGTATGAAAAGATCCAGTTTGTTAGGAAATATTATTAATTTTTTTTAATAAGCAGGTTTTCATCGTATATAAGTATTAAGAACTTTGACTAATGTGAGATGATAAACTTAAATGCATAAAACAAACAAGTCTCAATTGTACAAGCTAATAAGAGAATTTTAACCAGTTAAACATGTGCTATAAGTATAACAAATGGCTGCTTCAAGGATTCCAATTGACCAGCTATTGACTGTTACCTTATAGTGATGACTGATGAATATCATTTGGTCTATCACCTAAAGGGACTGAAAGAGAGAGAGGGGGATGGAGCGATTGTCGCTGATTTCCATATGAGTTTGCTCCTTCTCCACAGTGAGTTTTGGCTGGACAGCGATGAACGATGCTCTTTTCCTTCTTCTATTGTGCAAGTGATTTCCTCTCCTAATTTCCTTCTTTCAGCGTGCCATCTCCATTTGGGTTAGTTTATAAACTATATATTACGGTTAGTTGCCTATGAAGAATTTGTAGAATTTTTTTATATATTATGGTTAGTTGCCTATGAAGAATTTATAGAATTTTCTTACTTGATAGTTCTGACACCATTAATTGTACTGATGGCAATTGGAATAATTCTATATTGTCTTATACTTACAGAAATATGACATTAATTAGTGGTCAAAATGTTACTATAATTCGATCAGTTGATAGCATGTTTGAGATGAGTGAGTCTATTCTTGACAAACTTTCTTGGGAGATTAATGTTAAGGCTGCAATGAACAATACATCTCCTTCAGATATCAACCATTAATGCTATTTCAGTATTTCTTCACCTTTTTACGATATGATGGTGATTGTTTTTAACTGGAATAGTGCACTGATTGAGTAATTTGGTGGGATGTTTGTCCTGACTTTTCAGACCAACATGGTAGGATAATTTTGTTTACTAAACTGATATCCTATTGTATTGTAGCTTCTTCTTTGTTTTCCTCTGTCATATTGTATTATCTTTTTACTGTTTTCCTTGAATTTTAGGCCTTGGCTACGGAAATGGCACCAAACAATTGTGTAGATTCCATAAAAACCTGGATTTATACGCATTTGACTAATTTTCTCACAACTAATGTGGCAATTATAGGTATTTCTTTTCCTAATCTGGTATATACTGCAAAAGTTTTTTTTTCAGGTATATATAATGGAGCAGAATAAAAGCAAAACTAAACTCAATTGTTATTAGCTAAATTATAGAACATGAAACATAAATAAATATTATTGTTCAAGGATATATCTGAGAAACAAATGTTAGTTATCTTTTTCTGACTTCTCAGTATTTTCTTCTTTATTTCTTTTGATTAATATAAAACCTTCTTTTTATGGTCATTTTCTTAGATTGTTATTAAACATTGTCTTTAGTTTATAAATTTATTACTTAAAAATAATTTATTCCTTTGCAGCCATTGGAGTTTCAGTTGTTGTTTGGAAAAAAGGTACCAATAGGAGTTTCAGTTGGTAGACATCTTCTATTGGAGGGTAGAGGCAGAGGCATATGTAACCTCAAAAGAGAATATTGATGATCTCTCAGTCACATTCTGAGTTATTCATGTATGTACACAAGACCACATTGTAGCAGTCCAATTTTTTATGGCAACGTGTTTTCTGACTGCTTATTCGACGGTACTCAACATTCTTTGTGTATATTAGATATCCAGCATATGCTGGTAAGCACAAAAAAAAAAGGCTAAATTTATAATCATGTTATAAAAATTTGGATAATCCGAACTTACTAAAATAAAAAGAAAGAATTGTGAGGCCAATTTTGTCTGGGTATGAACCAGTGCCTATCTATAGCGATTCTCATGCGCCACCTATTTCCCTGCACTCAATGCATAACAATTAGATAAACAATTTCCCACACACAATGACAGTTGCCGCCAAAACAACAATTTTTCTGTTCTGCTATATACACCAATTTATTAAAAAATATATATATTCGCTCGCCAACAAGCATGACAATTAGATAAACAATCAATGTACCGAAATAAATAGGATAAAAGTCTTGGGTTAACCTTGCATCGAGCGAAGCGTATATTTAATGTATTGTAGAATTCTCCTTTCATTTTTCTTTCTAAATACTAAGCGCATATTTAATGGGAAAAAATATGTGACTTTTGGAAGATTTGGTTGTTGTAGATTAGATATAATCAATTAGGTTCAGTTTATCTGATGTGTTACTTTCTAAATAAAACTGCTTTATGCATTGTTTAATGCATGTTTTTTTTTTATTTGTGCAATAAAGAAAAGAGAAAAACCGCAGGGTTGCTTGCTGGTATGGGCTTCGCTGTAGTTGCTATCGGTGAGGGATTGTACCACTGATGAGGATCCTGTTCCAGTCGGCTGTGTTTGTGGGATCACGCTGACATGGTTCAAAAAAAAAAATCAGTGAGAGCTTTTCTACACTGTTTATTTGATAATATTTTTATTGCGGGGATTTTGGCTTATCAGTTAGGTTGTTATTGAGGTTGGCTAATTCATGGCCGGACTAACGAGTCACAATTTGGGAACATAATTCATCGAAATCCAGACTAACAAGTCATAATATACAGTGTTCTGCTCCTCTCATGTTTCTTCAATCAAACATCAAATAGTACAGATGCAATTTTCCTTTCTATTTCACATTGCTTTTTTGGAACTATGAAAAAAAAAATGATTTCATAGTGATTCATTAAAAGAATTTAATATACTGTGTTTAGACTGCAGAATCTTAGATATTATCATATTAATAGTTTTACATAGAGGAGAAATCAGAATGTGTGATAGAGGCTATTAGAACTTTTGATAAAAGAATAAAGAAAAAAAATGGTTACTACTGACTGAAATATATCAAACTATTTTGTATTGGTTATGAAACTAAACTTATTCAGTAATGGTATGGGGTGTCAGAGTTATCTGCCTTTAAAAGGAAAAGAATTCAACCATGACAATAATTTGAAATATTTTGTGTATAGTTTATTTATCTGGTTTTAGAAATTGTTTTAATAACCTCTGTATATTCCAGTACCTATGTTACCTTTTTAATTTTTTTTTATACTGATGTGCTACTGCAGTCAATAAGGACGTCGACATTCAAGCCAAAAGTTAGAGAGGGCTTCTTGGTGGCAATTCAAACAACTCAGTGAACATATTTAGGTAGTCGTGAGTGTTTGATCTCCTTTCTTAGTTGACTCAGCATTTGATCTCCTTTCTTAATTGACTGCTTCAACATTTATTACAGCTTGAAATATTTATGTATTGTACTTTTGAATAATTTTTTTTATTCTGTTTTACCATTGATTATTCAGGACAATGTACCTTATGTAGCCAAAGTTGATAAACAGAAGGGGTACAACAAAGAAATGGACACATATAACAACAAGGTAATATTTTGTGGCTCTCCTTTCTTTCCATCAAAAAGTAATTTAATATATAGTATATGACTCTCAACTCTTAAGGGCTATTGTCATATTTGGTATTGAAAAAAGGAATGTAATCTCGCATCTCTCTATTCATATACCCCATATTAGTTTTACTTGAATTTGATGCAAAATTAACATTGCAAATTATAGGTTATGAAAAAATTGCAGTTCTGTCCAAGTAATGGTAGCCTCACAGTTCACCTGTACGGCGTTAGTTGTGGGGATTATACTATGTATGTATTGAGTGGATCAAGGTCAACATGCATTGCTTTGGCTTTTGCTCTGATTCAACTCATATGCACTTCAAGGTTACAATTCATTGTTGTCTATAATGTCTACAATTGACCTTGAGTGGATCAAGGTAACATGTATGGCGTTATGACTTTTGCTCTGATTCAACTTTTCGGCTTTTTCTGACGTTGTTTGTTGTCTATAATGTCTGCAGGTGTTGTTGTCTGCGTTGTTCCGGCTTCTTCTCCTTGCTCCTGTTATTTGACAAGGTATGTGTGTTCTTTCTCCCTCTTTTCCTCATAGTACTGCTAAGTGATTAATGGCTTTTGTTTTATTTAAAATGTGAAACAGATCAAGATGGTGCATTTGGCATCAACAGTAGAACTGCCTGTGTAGGCGCATTATGGCATTATGATAACTCCAGATCAATAGAAATACAAGGTTTCATTTTTTTTTCGTAGTTACTTGAAGTACTTATTTTTCTGTGAATAATGCATACTCTCTAAATTGACAGAGATAAATAGTTGTTTGCGAGAAATATAAGGTTACATTTTTTCTTTGAATAGTTACTGAAGTGCTTATTTCTTATATTCTTTGTAGTTGCGTGCTTGGTCTACTTGAGGTCCTGTGATTGTTCTTCCTCAATTTGTGTTTTTTGCTCAGATAAAGAAAACGATTACACGAGCTTAATAGAACGATGATGTATCTGGTATGGAAATTTATATAGTATATGTTTTGAGATGGTTAACGAGGAGCCCATAATCATTTGTCAACTGTTTTTTCTTTTAAATTATTTCATAGGCTTTTATGCATACTTTCGGATGAGGCTCATAGCATCAGAGCTGTGGGACATAATGGCCATGATACTATACTGGTATTTTGTATTCTCCAAGGCAAAAGATTTGAAGTAAAAGATATGTGTTTCATTACATATTCATTCTCACTTTGAACTATTGCTCTAATGATCTGATTATTCTATCTTAAATTTGAATTTTAGGTGTTTGATGGGCAAGTTGGGGTTATTTTCTACCAAAGTCACACTGTAAATTTCAGGTTTGTTCAAAACATTAAGTCAGAGACATTTTTTGGAAATTATACTTTATTTCTTTTGATCTTCTCAAGGAAAGAACTTGAATTGTTATCTGCCTAATCCTTCGTGTAGTCTACATATACTAACAGTGAAGATATAAAAGGAAGGCTAGAGAAATGCTAAAATATTGAGGCACTCTTAAATTTTGTACAGCAAAAAAAAGTACCATCAGAAAATTCATTTCTATTTCCATGATGTTAGGAACAGAAAACTTTGTAATCGCTTTGTTCAGCTTGGTTGTTGTCTGTCACTTTTATTGCTCCTCAAGAAATGGTTTTTGATACCATCTCTTGATCCTTTTTAATCTTTATATCTCATGTAGAACAAATAGAAAATGATGGTATACTTACTGGAATGGATCTTAATTGATAGTGCCATGAAGGAACTGACGCAAGGGGCATTATTGATGACTAAAAAAATAAATAAATGTAATTACACTGTAGCTTTGTCAATAATTTGACAATCTAACAATTGTAATTACACAGTAGTGTTGTCAAAAGATTATTATTTCAACTTTGAAGTGTTATCAAAATCCCCGATGTTTTATTATCCAGTCAGAAAACCCTGCTAAATAAATTATTTAGTATTTTTTTTAGATATATTGATTTTGATTATACTGTTAATTGGTTACCTATTGCTTGGTTTACAGAAATTAGCTTCGCGACTTTATTTTTGAACCCTTCATTCTGTAGCCCTTTAGAACTAAGATTTTGCCCTTCTTGCATTGAGCAAAGTGAAAGAACAAGGTAACAGAGAAATGAAAGTGCAACCCTTATATATGATTGTGAGTTTCAATGATTTATTGTTACAGTCGGTTATTTTAGCACTACATACAAAATCATACTGTGGCATGAAGTATTTATATCTGAGGGAAGTAGTAATTTTTTTCATGTATTCTATGTCAGATGAAATGGGAACATCATATATACAGCCCTAGAATGCCATGGTAGCTCTAATATCCACTGTGACGAGACTATTTATCCAACTCCGTTTTATGTGTGATCTTAATTTATTCAGCTGACCAACAGAAATGATAGGGTATTCATATGGAACTATCTTATTTTTCAATGTTGGTTGTTTGGTATGATATTTTTTTGGGTATAATATTATGTGTACAATCAAATAGTTGCAAGGTTAACTCATTTAATTAAAGAGTTTTTAGTATTGAATGAGGTTGTGTTGTAACTTTGGTTCCCAATTTATGTTTAATTATAACATGTCAACAACATAGCAAGGCGAAATCAGTCAAATTTAGCAATAAATTGACAATTTGAGAGGTAGTGCTGAATCTTTTGATGTTTGTTCTTTTATCTATATATGCAATCTCTATTGTCAGAAGTGAATACGTTTGTGTTTGTATTATATAAATCTATTTATTATTTTATCTATAGGAGAATTTAGTTTGCCCTTGGTGGTTTTTGTCAACGATCTCTTCCCTCTTCGCTTTTGGTTAGTGCCTTCTTTCTTTCTGTGAGATATTTCTCTTGGTTTATTTAATAGAGTTGCCTTTTCGCTTGCAAACTTACAAATTGGACATGATCCTGTGGGATTAGATGCTATTGGTTTCGTCAAGGATTTTTCTTTAATTTTAATTAATTGCTATAAGCCAAATTATTTATCCTCGTGAGTTCTGAGTTGTATTGATCAGGAAGAAAAAATGTGATATGATGCCTTTATTGTACCAGTATTGAAGGTCAATTTCGTACCACACTGGTACCAGTCACTTTTTACACCATAGTTTGAATTAGATTTGTTCTTCTTTTATTCTTTTCAATATATGGTGGCAAATGAATTAATTACAAGTTAAAACACAAATGTTGTTATGGCAGCACTCAATAGTGATCCCAGCACTCAATTTCTGTGCTACTAATATTACTTCAAAACTTAAATCTATACCTAACTAATTACATTATGATGGCAGCGCTCAATAATATCTCATCTTGATTCCTTCTTATTATTGATAACTTCAAAGGTGCTCATTTAGCTGAAGTTTAGCATCTATAAATTTCCTGTTCACCTTCCTTTTTTCCATCTGTTACAAAATAAAAAATCTTCTCTTATAAACTATATTCATCTAAATGTTAAAAATTAGAACTTCATCGCGCGAAGCGCGATGTGTTAACTAGTTTTATTTCATATCTGTTTACACATTTTAGGTGTTAAGACTCGGGATTAGAAACACAGAATATCATCGAGTTCGTGGGTAATTTGTTGAAGGGTAAAGCAAATAGATTGTATCAATTTTTATGTACATGATATGTGTGTGTGTGTATAATATGAATCCAGTACTAATATTAAATTTTAAATTTATATACTGTTTTTTCGTCATATGATCCATCTAATCTGCTATGAAAACACACTTGTGCCGAAATAAAACATGAGCTTAACCGCGGTCTCAGAGATAAGCAGAGCATTTTTATTTTTTTTATTTTGCATTTTTTTAAATAATATTAATATAATCATAATTTCAAAGTTTTATAACTTGTATTAAACAAAATCTTAATTATGAAGTAAGTGAATTTAAACACATCTTAAATTGCATGATGCTCTGTAAATGATTTATCACATCTAAAGTATTAATTAAATCCCATGCCACAATCCTTGCGGAAATCTGAGCCGTCCATTTATTTAGATTTGGGATCGATCTGATCCGTTAACCAAATTTTCAGCGATTCGCTCCTTGGCGTCTCAATTCCTCTCTTCTTTCGATTCGCTCCTTCACGTCACAGAGCCTTCTCCGACACACCGTCGCCGTCTCCCCAGCTCCCCTCCACCCCATCCTTTCCTCTGTGCATCTCCATCTCCTCCTCCGCAAACTCCCCGCCTCACCCCAGCCCCACCTCCGTCAACCCCTCCTACCTTCTCCGTCGACTTCCGCCCACCCCAACAAATAACCACCACCCCAGCCCCTCCGCTGCCAATCCCTCTTACCTCCTTCTCCTTCGACTTCCCTCCACCTCAATATAAGATTCCCGAGCGGCAATTGAGGAGGTATTAACCCAAAGCAGCTATTTTTTTTTTTTTTTTTGCTTTTAGGCTGTTAATTTGTTAAATCTCAAAAACTGATACATAGGGTACAATATTATTAGCAATTAAACATTGTTATGGCATAATTGCTCCTCCTCAAAAAGCTAATTGATTTGTTCATTGATTATAGAACTCGGCCCTCTATTTTTCGACCATAGTGTAGCTAAATTAGAAATTAATTAGATTTGGAATGGAGAAAATTGGATATCTTTGACCTTATATTAAATAAATTTGTATATGTATGCTTGACATTGCTCAGTGTATCTGTAGTAGGATGTACGAATTATGAAAGACTAATGAAGATTTTTGTCTTAGTACAAGCCCATAAGCACAGAGAAAGAAGTATACAAATTTGCATCAAAGAAGTGTACAAATTTGTCTAACTCTGTGGCTGCTATTAATATGTTGTGTCTAGCAGTCTAGGCATACAGTTTTGACCAGATATGGAATTTGCTATTTGCATTTCATTTAAACCTCGGTCTTGGGAGGTAAACACAGGGGCTTATCTAAAAGCTCTATGCTCAACCATGACTGTGCAGTATGAGCTCATTTATTTGAGAGCTCTGCTTTTGGTAATCTGAAGATAATCTAATTGTACATATCTTAAATTGTCGTGGTGTCTATAGGAGATCAGAGCTCTGCTTTTGGTAATCTGAAGATAATCTAATTGTACATATCTTAAATTGTCATGGTGTCTATAGGAGATCAAATGAGAAATATGAGGTTGGTTATAACTCATGTTATCTGAGCAGTAATTGGGTTCTTCATTGGCATTTCTCTTCCTTCAGTTAGTATCACAAAGGTATACTTTAATATTTATTTCTTACTGATAATGTTCTTGGTCTTAGCCTTACCTGTCTATTGAAACAAAGATTGGCAACCCAGTCTGAGTATCAACCCCTTAATGGACTTGATCCGACAACACATGCTGAGGTGAAAAAATTTACATTCTTCATCATCATAGATGCTCTTTTACAAGAAAAACACTAATTGAAGAGGATGGATACCAGACAGTTCCTTACAAGTTGTGGTATTATAAAGAATGGATGCAAAGTTCTTGATATCGCAAGATTTGACTGTGCTTTAGTAGCCCTTTCCCTTATTCCCTTTAGATGTATCGTGATTGTTTAAATACTACATGACTACATCAGTATTGGTTATTTTATTTAATGGCGCAACATCATGATGCTGTCTCAGGAACTGCAGGGCAATACACCCTGATGATTATGGCAAAACGCCTTTCCATTGGTGCATATTTGGTATTATTTTCTTTTCTTTTTTAATTTTCAGTTGCATGTTTTAAGAGTTATAGAAGTTGCAACATACTTTTGCTTATTTTAAATTTTTTTCACGGTGGTAAAGGTATTGATGTTGCTCTCACTTGCCTGACAAACGGATACAAGACCTGTTCATCCTCAGATTCAACACTGGGCCAGGTAACTGTATTCTATATTATATTCAAAGTTTATTATTTGTTAGTCATTGTTCTATAAGTATTTTCTTTTATTATGAATATTGAGAACAACTATAGAAAAAAAGTCTGATTAGAAAAAGGTATAAAAAAGCAACAATGTAAAAAAATATAGATATTCCAGTCATCCGTCAGCTTTGGTAAGCACTTATAAGCTGTTATTATTCACAAATATATACTTAATTTTGCCAACAAACTCTCTCTGCAATAATTGCAGTGCAATTTGCTTACAATAAGCTACTACCCTGTTATAGAGCAAAAGATCTCATCTAAGAAAAGCTTGGTATATATGGTTCCCTTTGAATTGAGATTTATGTCTACGAAACTAACAATAACTGAATACCCTTATACATGTCTGGATATTTTTTACGTAGGTGGTGGTGACATACAACCCTCTTGGATGGCACCGTATTGATTTCATAAGAATACCATTTAGTAACACAATAATATGATCATGTTTTTTGCAGTATTGAGATAACTATGTACTATTTTTCATTTAGATCAAGAAATTAATTTGACAAAATAGTTTGAATTGTTCTCAATCTAAAAAACATAGTGCAACGGAAAAAAAAATTTTGGTTTAGACAGTACCGCAAATTTTTTTTTATTTATGGTGGTTGTCGTTAGTGTGGTGTAAAATGATGTTTCTTATTATAATTTAGATATATTTGGATTTGAGACGTGATGAATGGAAGATATGCTCGGATAATTTTACTGTGACTAAAATTTACAATTTGTTTAAAAAAAATCATTACAATTTGTCAATAAAAAAATCATAGCGCAGCTGCGACTACCATAAGGTCCATAACTAGTAGAAATTAAAACAAAATAAATTCACTCAAACATTTCTAATTCATGTTGCCCTCATGTCGAACACGGTTTTTTTTTTTTTTTTTACTCCGAATAAATTCATTTGCCTTCATTTCGAAGCTCAAATACGTAATTTTTTTCTACTCCCGAGTTGTTGAAAATAGTCAAATAGGCAATATTGTCTAATTTCTAAAATCAGGATATTTGTATTATAATTTTTGCCACGTAAATAATTCCTCTGGGTGGGCTTTTATGCCACGTGGCAACGACGCTTGTCCTTCCCGCCATCTTATTCCCGCCAAATTACCACCATTCTCTTATCGCTGCCTCCTTTCTTTATTTAATAACCGAACCAAAACCCCGTCCCAATTCCAATCAACACTAATTTCTCTATCCGTACGCGCCATGGATCCGATCAAAGCTTCTTCTCCTCTCCCAAGCGCCACTCCAACCAAGAAAACCCTAGCCTCCTCTACCACTCCGATCAAAAGGAAGAGTCCAGTAGTCTCTGACAACCCCTTTTGGACGCCAACGCCAGAGAAACCAGCGCAGCTCTCAAGGCGGAGGTGTGGCAAAAACATTGCCTTCTCTGTCAACGAGGTTAGGCAAGCTGCTCTTGGGCTTCGCAAGAAAGATCAAGGCATTCATGAGAGGTTAGATCGTGATCTTGTCTTGGTTGAGAAGCAGCTGCGCTCAGATAAAGGTGTCAAATTAGGTCCATCGAAATTAAAGGACGAAATTGAACTTCCCCACAAGTAAACTTCCTTTCTTTACTTTAATTATTAGTTTTGAAGATAAAAGGTTCCTTCAAGCAACTCTCTTGTATGAACAATGCTTTAATCTTCCCAAATTCAGCCAACTGGTGATTGTAGATTGTATCCTACCAACGCATGAATTCCAAAATCTGATAAATAGAATGTAAAAGATAGAATCTTTACTTGAAAAGAACAAGAAAAAAAGAATATTCATCTTCTGGGATTTCAATTCAATGGAACTCTAGGGTTGTTCCAAATGCTTAATCTGAACTCTACAACTATACAATTTTAAGCAATTATTGCGATTATTCCAGAAATGCCATTCTTGTATGTAAGAAGTAGCATGCCTTGGGTATTACTGTGTTTCTTCTTATCAGGAGTCTAATTAAGTCTATACTGATTCTATATGCAGACATCAGATACTGTGTGAAATATTCAATAGCATGGAGTGCTCGGTTCGGCTTCTTCGACTAAAAGGATCAATGCCAACATTTTCAAGTCTCTATGCTAGGATTCAAGTCTTAAATAACCAGTACTGATGCATAAATTGTGCAAAATTCTTGATCATTTCTGATTCAACCTGGAGATTGTATTTACAACTGGGTGTGTTCTATTTTGCAGGAATTTGACTTACAAACAATTAGCACAGATGAAGCATATCTTACCCGAGGCCATAATAATCAAGAAGGTGCTTCTAAGGGATGAGAGGACCTGCTGTATGGAGCCAGAACTTCAAATCAATATAAATGTAGAGAGCATTGGAATTAACATGAAAGAGGAGGGTCAAAATGCATATTTACACCTGAGAAGAATTTTCAAAGAAAGGCTTGTAGATTTTGTCAGAAATCATCCAGAGGTACTAATCCAAGTCTTCATCTCAATTCATTGTTAAATTGATTAGGTCTGAACTCCCAGCTCAAAATGGCTTTTAACATTTTCTTTGTATCAAAAAGTTACTCTACATTTGTGGATAATATAATGGATTTTCCTGCAAACCTAGGGCCACTGTGAACAGTCCTTTTAACTTGAGAACAATTTTTCCTCTCTCTACCATCCATGAACGCTTACTGCATACATACCCAGATCATACTCTCTTCTTTTTGTCTGTCTATTTATCCCAAAACATGCAAAATGACAAAGATCAGGTTTTGTATCTTTGAAAATTAGACAATCAGGGCATACTTATATGTAACTAGCTTGAGAGGGGCATTTTTTATTTTGAAATTCTATTGGGTCATGCTTAATTTTCATCACATAATGACGTGAAATAAATTTTGGCAGGAAGATGAGATACCTGTAGAAGATTTACCTCATCCTTTTAGTAATTCAGATAAACTGTTATCCACGCCGAAAATCATCAAAGAAAACACTTCTGTTGATGAACCACAATCTGTCGTGTTCTCTCACATGTCAGCATCATTTCAGAGGCGGTTTTCCCAAAAGGCAGCACTATCCACACAAAGGAATCCTTTGCTTAGCCCTTCTTCAACAAACTCACCAAATAAATTCATGAATACTTCAGAGGCTTCTCCTGTCAAAAATTCCATTAGTGCTTTCGAGGCTAGTCCAGCAAAGCTTGCTTCCACTCCGACACTGATGACATCAACACCAGCAAGCAAGACACCTAAGAGGTGCTTGTCAGAGAGCAGGCTTGATTCAACCCAAGTGAAGAGATCAGAGACTAAAAGGCTGGCTCGATCTCTTTTATTTTCAAGTCCAAATAAGAGTATCAAGAGAAAAGAAGAGCAAGGAGAGAGAGAGTTGGCTGAAACAAGCGAGGAAGATGGCGTACTTGATTTCCTACCCAAGTCCCTCTTGCAATCTGTAAGGCTCCTTTTTTTTTTCTTTCTATTTACCAGTATACTGTCTTTTTCCATTAAGCATCATTTTGTTCTTTGATTTATACTACAGTCAATAGACTTGCCTGTTTAATGTTTGGATTAATCAGATCATAGATGACTTCTTGAAAAATGTTTATCCGCAATTGTGGTAAAATTTGGATGAGAATTTACAGATGCTTGCAGTTTGTTTTGTTATAATATAGTACACAAAGGTTTCAGTTTGTTAATTAAGAAGGTTTGGTGGCAATTTTTTAACCTACAGGTGAAGGAGACAGAAAGAAAAGTTTTGCTCGATAAGGAAATGAGAGTTGATGATGCAATTAGACGGCAAAGGACGTTACGCTGCTTGCCTAGTACATTTAATACGATTTTACTCACATACCGATCAATAAATAGGTCTGTCATGACCAAGCAAGAGCTCATTCACAAGATAATTGCTAACAACTCAAGATTTGTTGACAGAGGTACTTGAGAGTGCTTCAATGATCTTCTTTTTGCTCCTTTCTAGAAAAATTGTTGAAAAATATCAGTATAAAACATTAATGTAATTACACTTCAGTTTAAGGTCCAACATGGAAACATACACCCCCAATTTAGCATAGGTAGGAAACTTTTTTTAAGTTAGCCTAGTTCATCAGCAATTGTAGAAGTAGACAAATGAGCCCAAAATGAACTGTTACTGCAAGTAATTGGATGGTACAGCAAGCTGGTACTATAACCTGGTTGTACTGCATCAGGTTCGTTGTTAAAATTACTTAAATTATTTAAATACTTGTAAAAACTGTTGCCCTTTCAACTCTCTCACACAAAAATGGAAAAGGCAAAATCTGATTACGAGAGTGATTTTGAAATGCAGAGGAAGTTGAAGAACAGTTGAGGCTGTTAAAAGATATCATTCCAGATTGGATATCTGAGAAGACCGCACTTGGTGGAGATGTTCTATTTCGGTGAGCATACAAACTAGCTTCTACTCCATTCTTCCGTATTTAAACTGGCTTAAATTAAAAATCTTTGTACTTATTTGGATTTAGGGTCAACATGTTGTGCTGTCCAGAAGAAATGAGGGAAAGGCTGATCAAAGCTGAGTGAGATGTGAAATTTTAACGGAGTTCTGACAAAAATGACATCTGTTGTAATTAATTTTTAAGTGGCATATGTGAGTGCATTTCTTATAATCGGTTTGTGCTTTTATAATGAAATTGGGGTTGGCCGCCCAATTTGTATTTCTAAGTTGTAATTATAGTTAGGCTTTGATCCCTTACTAATGGATCGAATTTAGTATGTCTGTTGTTGGCATGTTGCTAATTATAGGTTAGTCATTGGCCATGATATGTTGTACATAACAAATGCTCATAAAATAAATTCTTTACTTTTTGAGTTTTGCTGAAATAGTTATGCTTTGTTTTATTTAAGAATATGTGAAGTTTGGTTGCTTCGGCTGACCATACAATGACTAATAGACATAAGTTGAAGTTTATGCAACATATGAGAAGTCTAGTTGACAGATTGTCATTGGTTTTCATTGTATGGTCAGGCGAAGCTACAGTCATGAGAAGTCTAGTTGACCATTAGGCCTGGAAAACGTGCCAAACGCACACGATATTATCCCATTCCGTTTTCGTTCCGTTTTAGAAAACGAAAGGAAATAACTGTTTCGTTTCCGTTCCGTTTTTGAAACGGTAAGAAAAATTGGTGCCACATTCCGTTTCGTTTCTGTTTTCCATTATAATTCCTCATTTCGGTAAAACGATATAATTATCCGTTTCGTTTTCGTTTTTTTTTTTTGAAATGGCATGGTAAATTGATGCCACATTTCGTTTCGTTTCTGAAAACAGAACGGCATCATTTTTTTGGGCCGTTTTGCCAAGCCTATTGACCATACAATTAGTCTTAAAATCTTCTGTTTCGACTTATCAAACAAATTCGGATGCTAAAGGAACGTCCAGGAAGCCGCTGTTCTCCTATCAATTTTGGGCTCTTATTAGGCCCGAGTCGATTCTGCTGAAAAACCGAAAAAATTATAACTAACCTTAATTAATTAAGAATTTTAAAATAATTTGTTTTTAATCAAAAATTTAAAAATGACTTCGCAGTTTCAGAATCTAATTCTGCTTAGTTTCGGAATCTCAAATTCCGAAACTAGCTAGTTTCGGAATTTGAAATTCCGATACTAGAATTTAGGCTAGTATCGGATTCTGGATTTCCGAAACTAAGCAATCAAAGTTTTAATTGGCAAAACTTTTTCGTCTTTATTCCAAAAGCCAAACCGTTTGCATTAAATAAGCTAATTTATTTATTTAACAAGTGGTCAGCCTTTTGACACGAGGAGATAAATACAAATTGTATTGGATTCTGCAAAAGGTGTGAAGGCAAATAGAATAGAATTAAATTGGCATTCGAACCCATATCAAATTGTGTCTTGAGAGTAGTTGAACTTGGTGTATATATTGGTGTATATGAGTACTCTAATACACCCATTCAAAACTCATTTAATGTCTTCAAAGTTTTGTAATAAAAAAACAATACGTATTTTTTTTTTAACCGTACAAACAAATTTCTATATAGTTTGTACTTTTACAAATTATAGAACATAAAAAAACAAATTTGAAACCGTTAACTAAAAAGATTTTATTTTTATTTTTCAGTATCATGTGATTTTTCACTCATTTGATCATAGTTTTAATTTTTAATTTTAACCAAAATGCTTGATATTTATTAAGACTTGTTTTAAAAAAATAAAATCAATGCTTTTAATTATGTTTTAGTGAAATTTGTATTTTGAAATATTCAAGTGTTTATTCCAAAAAGTGTACAAAATGATGGTGAAAGATATTCCAATTTTATGAATTTTTTCAGGAATCAGATATAGTACGGACAATGATAATAATAATTCCACGATGGAATTAATTTGGTACCATACACCTAATTATAATATTACTATTTTTCACAGGTATTGATGGAACACCGTTACCAGTTGAAGAGTTAGAATCTAATTTGCGTTGCGATCGCCAAGAAGCAGGCACGTGGGTGGACCGACCAAAATCATCACAAAAGAAAAGAAATTAAGTTAACATAATTTATTTTAGTATTTTTAAGACTTTTTTCTTTTTTTTGTTAGAACTTCGAAAATACTAGTTAGATATTGAACTATTTGAGAGTAGTTAAAGTTCGTATTATTTTTATCTAAAAATATACAAACGCGGGCCCAATCATAAAACCTGTTAGAACTCATCGCGAGCTTTCCATATTATGGTCATACGCCCTAAACGGACATTTTTGTTAAATGTTTGACCAATTTTAAGTTTTATTGTACAATGTTGCAGTAGTGCAGTATATTCTTTTGCAAAACAGCCTCTAAAGCTTAATTCCGATTTCAACTTCTTTTTTTTATTAAACATCAAATAGTTCTTTTAAAAAAAAGAAAAAAATCTTAAAGATACTAAAATAAATTATGTTCAATATTTAACTATTTGATGTTAAAATAAATTATGCTTAATTAATAGTTGTACATTTTTTTAATAGAACAATTTGATGTTTAATAGAATATTAAAGAAACTAAAAAACACTTAAAACTGTGTCAAACAATTTGATGCACCAATTTTTTTAGAGACGGTTTATTAGTATTTTTAACACCACCTATTTTTACTAACTGTGTCAAACCGTCTCTAAAAACACTTAAAAAACAGCCTCTAAAGATGTTATGTGGTGTAGTGTTACTAGAAAGAAATAAATGAACAATTTGAATTCGACATTTTAATTATATATTTTTAAATATAATTCAACGAAAAGTTATGATATATCGTTAACTAAAAGTGTAATATTAGAACTCTTTAAAAATTTGAAACTTGTCTATTATCTGAAAAAATAAAAATAAAATCTTTTTAGTTAACAGTTTCAAATTTGTTTTTTTATGTTCCATAATTTGTAAAAGTACAAACTATATAGAAATTTGTTTGTACGGTTAAAAAAAAATACGTATTGTTTTTTTATTACAAAACTTTGAAGACATTAAATGAGTTTTGAATGGGTGTATGAGAGTACTCATATACACCAAGTTCAACTACTCTCAAGACACAATAAAAGACGGACTCTCAAAAGAATTTAATTGCCAATTAAAACTTTGATTGCTTAGTTTCGGAAATCCAGAATCCGATACTAGCCTGAATTCTAGTATCGGAATCTCAAATTCCGAAACTAGCTAAGCAGAATTAGTTTCGGAATCTGAGATTCCAAAACTGCGAAGTCATTTTTAAATTTTTGATTAAAAACAGATTATTTTAAAATTTCTTAATTAATTAAGGTTAGTTATAATTTTTTCGGGCTGAAAAACCCAAGCCTACATGTCCTTACAAACCCAAACGGCCGAACTTGGACATGGGACATAGTTTAACAATGAAAAATCGCTCAAGGGCTTTATCAAAAAAATAAAAAAAAATGAAAAATTAGAAATGATAACTGCCATCTGCAATTTTGCTATCGCTTGAACAAAGTGAATACATAAAATAGACAAAGTGAACTTATACATAATCAAATTGAACACATACAAACAAATAAGTTTTGTCATCCTTTATTTAGATTTTTTATGCATATTTAACTTATTTTAATTAAACTTATTTGCTTGTATGTGTTCACTTTAATCATTTATATATTGGGGAATTCTGCCGTGCGGTCTGAATCGGGCCCATCTCACCCTCTAATTAGACCCGCATAATTAATAAAAAGGCAATTTTGACCGCATGGCAGAATTTGCCTTATATATTTTTCTTATCTATTTTATGTGTTCATTTTATTCAAGCGATAGCAAAACTACATAAGATAGTAATCAATTTCCATGAAGAATTATGAATAAATGAATGGAACCCTCACCAAAATATTATTTCGTATTAAAATTGTCAATTTGAATTTTATTTTTTAAAAGAAACAACGAATTATTGAATAGTTCTAGTCCGTAAATCTTATTCAAATAAACACCATGAACTTCGAGATATAAACGGGGCTGAAATTGAAATCCCCTCTAATACATGATGAACTGAGAAATAAATAGAAAAAAATCATTGCTTCAAGGATTGGAATTTGAATATATGTCCCCGCATATTTGAGAAAATTGAGTCGTGAAAGCAAGTGTCCCTTAACTTAGGACAAGTAAAGTTTCAATCCCTTATTCGTGGGATGTAAATTAAAAGTTTCTCCCAGTTTTTTTTTTTTTCTTTTCTTTTCTTTTCTTTTATTTGATTTTTTTATAGAAAAGCTTGGTAGGAGCTATCAATACGAAATTCCTTAGTAGTTATTACATGAACTAAACGTGAAACTGAGCATTCAATTCCGTCTTGTCATATTCAAAATTCCTCTATTGATTCTTTACAAATTTAAATTCTGATAATTGTCGTCACAGAGAAAACCATAAGCACATTCCTATTTCATGCAATATATTTTTCTCAAAACTCTTTACCTCCAAAACTATGGATACAATTGCGCAGCGATGGAACAAAAAAAATTAGGATCAGCAAGAAACTCGTGGTTCGTGACTTGACTTTTATTCGAAATTGACTCGTTTCGTTTTAGGCTCGTAATTGATTTGGTTCACTACAATTAACTCAAAATTGTCTCACTATGTAATTTTACCACCTACTTTTTAAAATGAATACTTAATTATATATACTAGAGGGATACATCGAGCTTCGCTCGATTTTGAAATTCTTACGGACATTTAATTATCAAAAAAATATATAGCTGAAAAAATATATAGCTGCCACTGTTTTTAATGTATAATATACTATAGATGCACTTATATAATAATGTTTATTTTCTTGACATATTAATTGTCAAACATTATACATGTGAAAGGTGTCACAAAAAAGAGATTGAGACATATTAAAAACAAAAATATGAAGGGGTCACAAAAATCAGAAATAAACAATGTGTTGTCAATTTATTTTATGTTGGTGAAGCGAGTCAATTTTATGAGCAATAATACCCGCGACACAAATAATTATAGAGTATCATGTTACAGAAATAGGGCAAAATGCTATTTCACAATGTTTGAAGTGTCGGACTACATTTAACCAAATGATACCGACACCCACACATCTTTATTTATAATCAAATCAAATTACCTTCAATAACTAAACTATATTTCTAAAGATAAATATATCATAACCATATATCAAAAATGAACACAATTAAACTATAGAAATATAATAAAAATATTTTTATTATAGATATCTACATTCGCTCGATATGCCCCTCAATTATACAATTATAATAAAAATAGAGTGGATCATCGAGCTTCGCTCGATACATGAATTTTTATTGTATTAATATTATAAATGATAGAAAAATACTAATGAAGTAATAAACTTTAATTTAAGCCGAAAGGAAAAATGAGATTGCACATAAACTAAAATTTTAACTGAGATATTACCAAGGAACAATGAGATGGCACACCATTATAATCATTGATCAGCAACAAAATATATAATATAGAGAGAGAAGGCATGGAAAAAAAATATTATCCTAAAAAAATCATGTATGTTTCAAAAGAAAAATATAATATTTTCTAAATATACTATGTTTTAAAAGAAAATATTTGCAGTTTATATACGAGGAAAAAAGCTAACCCAATTATAAATTATAAATATCAATCGATCAACATCAGCATATCAACATAAAAAAATAAAAGAGAAAAATATGATTGCAACATGGTATCTTTTAAGAAATGATATTTGGTGACAAAACAAAGCACCATATATATATATGTACTCTTACTCCAAAATTTATGTTGGACATATTATTTTGAATAAATATCACAATCATATCAATAAGATATGAATATATTAAAATAATATGTCCAACAATATTATCTCATAGAATGAATTTTGAGTTTTCCAAATATATGTCCAACATAATTTACAATATTTTGAGCTTAACTATTACAAATTGACAATGAATATGAAAATAGGAAGGGGTCAAAAAAATCAGAAACAAAATAATGTACTGCCATATTATTGGCTGCCGGTGAAGCGGGTCAATTTTATGAGGAATAATACCCAGTACACAAATAGTTATAGATTATCATGTTACAGAAATAGGAAAAATGCTCTTTCACAATACTTGGAGTGTCGGACTACATTTAACAAAACGATCCCGACACCCACACATCTTTATTTATAATATTGATTATTGATTATTGATTATTGATATATATATTTATTAGATATAAAAACTAATTAAATTATTATTATTATTCAAGGTTTTAAAATGTGAATTTTGCAGTATAACAGTACATAGTTGATTTTAGTGATTCGTTGTTATATCGGTGATATAACAGAGAAAAGACGGTGTGTATAAAAAATAATTTTACTATTGAATGACCCATCCGTTTTTATGTCGCCAAATGCAAAAATTTTAAGTTACATCGACGATTTTTCGGAAATATAACATTACCGTTATGTCGTACTTGGTTGTTGTAATGTTGATGTGTTTTGCTCCAAAAACCCGTTATTTAAGTCATAATGGTGTTATTTCGGTGAAATTTAAAAGCTTGTTATTATTAAATCTAAACAATATTAGTCTATAAATAATAATTAATCTGTACTTTACTTAAAACCTATAAAATATATATGAAAAAATAATAATAATGAACCTCGTGCAGGGTTCAATTGTGGTTTCGCATTCAATTAAGTTCGATTCAAAAAACTTAATTAAATTTCAAAACAAGCTTGCGTCAGGTCAGCTCGCTCTTACAGTGAAATTGACACAGTTACCCGCTACACGAAACACTTCGAATAAAACGCATCAAGAATCCTCTATTGTTTGAAAATAAAGTTTCCTTTCGTTCTCCTTGAATTGAAAATGA
Source organism: Rhynchospora tenuis (assembly GCA_027725995.1). Classification (NCBI taxonomy): domain Eukaryota; kingdom Viridiplantae; phylum Streptophyta; class Magnoliopsida; order Poales; family Cyperaceae; genus Rhynchospora; species Rhynchospora tenuis. Next base: position 68,891,280 of record CM050889.1, on the reverse strand, counting down.
TGGTAGTAGGTGAAATCGCACTGGACAAACCCCACTGTATAAACCAACGCAGTCACATATCATTCCACCAGCAAACAAAAAAAAAAATGGCTAACAAGCAAATCTCATCACTTCAAATAAACACCATGAAAGAAGAAGAAGAAATGCTGTTGAAGGTGGCGGAGGCGGAGGCGGAGCACCACCAGCGCGGCGGAAGCGCCACCACCTCCGCCTTGTTGGGTCTCGTACTCCTCGTTATCTCTGGTGCGATGGTGCTCAAGTCCATCTCCTGGTCACGTGATGGCGCTGTTAACAGCTCCGATCCTGTTTTAGTTGATCTTACGCTCGTGACGAATGCAACGGAGAAAGGAGCAGGTAGGAGATTTATTTCTGTAATTAAATAGTTATTTACTTGATTTTATTTTAATTTCCTTTTGTGGAAGTATTCAATTCGGTTTTGACTTTATGTATTAGCGTAACAAGCTCAGTTTTAATGTACATTATCAAAAGTCCTAATCTTTGTTTCTCTATCTGTAAAGAAATTATGTGGACGTAAAGTCTCATTTTTAAGGATAAATTTAGACTTAATAATTGTTGTTTGTGTTAAGATGATGGTACTTATATAAATTTCTTGTAATAATCTGTCATAATTATTATATTGTTATAATTATTTATTTTACTCTTTGGTAGTTTGCTTGGATGGAAGCCCCCCAGCTTATCATTTTCTGAAGGGATTTGATTCTGGCTCTGATAACTGGCTAGTTTACTTGGAGGTACTCTCAATTAATGTTGCATGAGAAAGTTCAAATCTACAGAAAAAGAACCAAAATGTGGCACCAATACTGCAATTAATAGTTGGTCCCTCAACTATTAAATATTAATTGACTTTTGAGCTACTTGACCCTGAATTATTTAGGGCTGTGCAATGTGGTCCTCAGTAAAAGTTCATCATTTGTGTGCTCCTGTATTACTCATTTGGCTTGGCACTGTTGAATGTTGAATTTCACAGGGTTGTTTTGAGGAAGGGGTCAGGAACAATATAATAATATAGATTATTTTGGATAATATTTTAGAACATTTTGGTGGTGGAGATGGCAACATTAAGACCCAACTTCCCATTTCTAAACCAACATCAACCTTGCCATATGACTTTGCAAAATTAAATTTACTAAAAATAGGGTAGTCACCATCATGTTACAATTAATAGATGAGGGACTATAATTATCCAATTTATAGTGTAATAACCGAATTGATTTTTTCTGACTCTGATTTTATGGATCAAAAGGTGGACTTTAAAGTGTTATGAGTCTTAGAACTGTTGAGTACCAACCATATGGTCTCTAACAACCCCAACCCCCCACCCAGCAAAACAAACAAAAAAGAAGAAAAAAATTGAAAGGAAGGAAAAAGTTGCAAATGCTATGTTCCTTTTGTTGATAATTGTTTTAGTTTATATTTGTGTTCTATTTTTTTGTGGGGAAAGCTATAGGGGGGAGGTTGGTGTCGTGATGTGGCATCATGCAATTCTCGTAAATACACTAGTCTAGGTTCATCAAACCGGATGGAGCGCCAGGTTCCCTTTACAGGCATCTTAAGCAATCTGCCCTCTATTAACCCTGGTAATAAATCTTTTTTCTTCATCAGTAGATCTCAAAGTGCATTCAACTAAACAAAAAAAGTATAAGAAAATCAAGAGTTCTAAATGTATGTTGAGGTTTGGTTTTCTGTTGCAGATTTCTTCAACTGGAACAAAGTGGCGATTAGGTATTGTGATGGTGCCTCTTTTTCTGGAGATGTAGAGGAGACAAATCAGGTATCCAAGTGTATGAATACATACGACACCTAAAGAGGCCATATTTTAACTAGACTACTAGAGTAAATTACACACCTGGTCCTTGTATAATCACCATCCTTGGTATTCCAGATTTCATGCTTTAGTCCAGTTTAAAAATTGTAGCACATCAGTCCTTCATATACTTTGTTAAGAAAATGCTGACTGAAATTTGCGTCATAAGCTGTCAGCATACTGATATCATGATTTGGATGATAAAAAGAGTTCATGGAGAATTATGTTAACATTGTCGTGATCAATATAGATTTTGTTATCATATCCACATCAACAATTTAGAGTACATGGTGATTTTGTATCGCTCATTATGGTAATTATGTTACCAATTATGTAACTTCGACAAAAAAATATAGAGACAAATATGGAACTTCACAACTTCATGGAAAGCTGGATTTGAACCTACTAATTATTGGTAGGCACGTGTTTCAAAGCTATCAGATTTTACCTTTCAAATAGAGTTTCAATATATCACCTTCCAGTCAAGTGTCTTAAACCTTTAAACCCAGGTCATATCATATCTTCCTACAATAGCAAAAGCATTTGTAGTGCTGTTAGTGTATTAAAAAAAAAAAATTCTTAAAGGAGGATCTAAATGAATTCAGGACATGGTCTTACCCCATCCCTGGTCATGTCAATTATCAGGGAGTGGGTATTTAAGTAGAAGACCAAGAAAATTTATCTAATATCTGCCTTTACCCATTGTAGACAGATATAGAAATGGATCATATATGGGACATATGAAACCTGAGTTTAGATAAAGTATGAATCATGGCATAGCAATATTCAATCTGAGTTGAGCTGATAGCAACTATAGTTAGACTTAATAAGGGTATCAGTTATTTGGTATGGAAATTACAAATTGGTACTCTGTGAATTTTTATTTCTTAGAATGGGACTACTTTGTATTTTAGAGGCGAGCGCATATGGAAAGCTGTTATGGAAGAGCTGTTCCTGAAGGGTCTCGCTACTGCTAAGATGGTTTGTTCTGTTACCAATGTCATGAAGTCATGTTGTAGTGCTATGAAAAATTGAAGTGTTTTAATAAATAATATTGTTATATTTTAGGCACTTCTGACAGGATGCTCTGCTGGAGGGTTGGCGGCCTACATACATTGTGATGATTTCAAAGCACTTCTTCCAAATACAGAGACTGTAAAATGCATGGCTGATGGTGGTTTTTTCCTTGATGTGTATGTTCTAATTTAACAATTAATGGCCAATTTTGGTCAAGTCCAGTAATTTGTCTCCTTTTTGTTCCTTCTATGTAGGTTTTGTTTCTCTTCTTAGATTATTGTGTGAACCATATTTACATTACTTTGTACCTAATGCAATAACATGTTCGGTATGTATCAATATTTTATATACTTTTTTTTTCCCAATAATTGCAGGAAAGACATCTCTGGTAAAAGTTACATGCATGACTTCTATAGTGATGTCATCCACCTTCAGGTGCCAGTTTAATCATTACTTCTTTCATTTTATTTATTCCTTTCTTTAGTTTGATATATTCGATAATTGCTCCAGTTGTATTATCAGGGTTTCAGATTATACTAAGTCATCTACTTTTTTTTACTGTTATGGATTGATCAGTAACATAGCCTTTTGATCTTTTCCTTTTCCTTCTCTTTTACATTTGTTTTTTGTTTCTTTACTTTAGTTTTGGTTAATCAAATCAAATAATTTCAGGATGTAGGAAAAAAATTCCCAAATTGCATCTCCCAGATGGATGCAACAAAGGTTGGTGGTTCCTCTTAATTATTACATCATTTTATATCATATGATAAGATGGGCATTAGAAGCAAATAGTTCCTCAATTGACCTTAGTCAGGCTGGAGTGAATTTGCATTTGGTTACGTCAACTAATTGCTCTCCTGTCATTCTATCCTTGTCTGAAATAAATGGAAAAGTAGATCATGCAACCGGTCATGTATATTGGCTGGGATTAATCATAATTTTCTGACATGTCTCGTTTAAATAGACTTTAGCCTATGCAACTTAATTATCTGCAGCCAGATGCATAATTGAATAAATAGGGATGACCGCACGGACAATATCTTATTAGAGTATAGTTCATATTTTAAAGAATCCTGGCACAAACAATCAAATGCCAGCACAAATTTCACGTGTCTACTTGCAAGTGAACTCTAATTTAAGTCAGCTACCCTTAAATGACTTTAATACCACTGTAGAGGCTTACTCCTAATTCTGTGGATTTTACTACATTGTCTTTCTTATGACTAGGTTTAAATATAAAGAGACAGACCAAATATCATAGTATCTCTCTTTATCTTTGTGCAATCAAAAGTCATGTTAAGTTCTTGTTTCCTTTATTCAGTGCTTCTTTCCTGAAGAAATTATAAAGAGCATTAGTACCCCTGTCTTTATTCTCAACTCAGCTTATGATTCATGGCAGGTCTGGTTTTATTTATTTATTTATTTTCATATTCTAAATCCTTTATTCACTTCTATTATATCTAAAGTTTTTGTTTTTGTAATTTTTCAGGTACAAAATGTGCTGGCTCCGAGTTCTTGTGACCCTTCTAATTCTTGGGCCAGTTGCAAATTGGACATCAAAAAGTGTAATTCTAACCAAATGAAAGTTCTCGAAGGTGCTTATTTGAATATCCTTTATTTGTTTCCTGTTTAATAGATGTTGGCAAATTCTATTTGTGATCTTAAATTGAAGAACAATTGCAGGATTTAGAGCAGCACTCCTTGACAACATAATTGACGTTAAGCAGAAAAAGGACTGGGGCATTTTCATAGATTCATGTTTTGTGCATTGTCAATCTCTGGGGAACATTTTATGGCATTGGCCCAACTATCAACGAATCAATAACAAGGTGAATCTCACAATTCTTGAAATGAAGTAAAACATAATTACCTAGGGTATTTAAATACTTAGGCTCATCTAGTGCGTATCCACTACTGTCTCATGTAACATCTGACACTAATCGAGCTGACCTGGTTAAGAGTCCTGATGAGTTCATCTGCGGGTTTGCTGTTGGTAAGGTTTTACATGGGTTAGGTAGGACTAATGAATCCAACCATGTCATTTGAGCAAAGATTTTACTATTACAAACAACAGTTGTCAATTCCATCATGAATTGTTCAATCCAAACCAACTAGCGCTGATAAAACCAAAATCAATAAAGAGGCAAAGTTTCATGAGCAAGCCATTTAACAGTACATGTTTTTACTTGGATACAGCAATATCAGACATCAATAATGTTATCTGGTTTTTTTTTTTTAAAAAACAAAAGATAGGGCTTCTAGAGTAAAAATTTAGAGAAAACTGGGTACAATTCCTCTGCTATGCTTCAATTTTAAGCTACAAATTTGCTGTCGCAGTAGAGAACAGACTTTTTGTGTTGAGTTGATTAGTTATAAATTTAGGATTAGTCATATTTGATCTTGTCAAGATAAATAATCTAGAAATGTTAAATTAATGATGAAAACAATCTTTATCCAAAATTTCTAATTGAATTGCTGGTAAAACCAAACCAATGTAAGAGGTCACAGGATCAAGCTGATTTGATTTGATTTGATTTGATTGATAAAAATTATTAATCACGACATGGCACAAATCTAAGCTATTGGCTTCTCTTTCACCAATAGAAATAGGTAACTAGTGCTAACATTTAAATTGTGTTGTATTTATTTCTTTGTGTACTTTTGAACAGACTATTGCGGAGTCAGTTGGAGATTGGTACTTTGACAGGAGAGAGGTGAAGGAAATAGACTGTTCATACCCCTGCAACCCGACTTGTGTGAATGACGGCTCTTAGCCAGCCTGATGTTGCATGTAAAAAAATAAATTAACTAAATACTTGTTTCGAACGACCTTACAATGAATATATAAAATAAAAAAAAAATGATTATTTTGTGTAAGCAGAATAGCGGACTGTTGAGTCAAGAAACTGATTATTTGCCTAAACTGTGGGCTACAGTCAAACCCAGCTATGACGCTAACGAACATTGCCACACCAACCACCATTCTTTTCATTTCTGTTTCGTTCCCATAAATAATTACTATTCTCTCAAGTCTCGAGCAAGAACTTTTAGAGGAAAAAATATAAAAAAAGAAGTTCCCATTGTACGTATCTCAAACCATTTCGGGTGGCAGGATATTAAATAATAAAATGAATTCTGACACGATTAATTTTAGCTAACCTAACCTACAGTGTCAATATTGAGTTTCAATTCAAAATGGCCCTGCTGGAACATCCTCGTCTTCTGTTCCCATTGCAACTGGCATTATTGTGGTTTAACTTAAGGAATCGTTATCACATCGAACCCAGTCAAGCAGCTGCACTCACCAGCACACTGCAATCAAATGGACAACTTACTGTTCAAAAAAATAAAAAAATTGACAACTTTATAGTGCGGGTCCCATATGTCATATTCATGACATTGCGTGTTCAAATTTGGGTCATGTACGGGGCGGAGCCTGATTAGAGTAGAGGAAAGACCGACTGGAAGTAAAAAATTTAAAATTTAACTATAAAAATGATACGATAAACTAACTATCATACTTGTTAATAATAAACGTATTACTTATTCCAAAATTACAATTAATAGTTCAACTAAAGAATCTCACGTCTATTAGACTTGCATATTTCGTAAAATATTCTAAATATTCATCATGTATAAAATAAAACCCAACTCTAATTATTTGAGAAAAATAATTCATAGCATGAAGGATTGTTAAATTCACACAATTGAAAGTTCAAACCGTTTGTTAAAGTAAAATGCATGCCAATTTTATTTATTTATTATTATTTTTACTGATATGTCTATTTATAATACTAAATTTCTTATTCTAATTTTATCTTGGATGACTTCCAAAATTAATAAAATAAAATATTATAACAAAGTGAGATCTTTTGTTACTATTTGCTTTGGCATATACATAGATATCGTACAAAATACTAAAATCAAACATTAATTAGAATAAAGATCCTAAAGATTTTTAAGCAATTAAGTATACCTTCTTTTCTTTTAATTTTTCATACTTGATAGTTGTATATATAATTTCAAATTTAGTGGGATCTGGTTGCATTGACTTGGTATATATTGAGACAAAGGCGCTTAAAATACAAATATACTGTATGCATAGAGCAATAATTGATCTATTGCACCCTACGGGGTGTTTGAAATTTTAAAAAAAAATTGATCTATTGCGTTTAAGTAGGGGGCCAAGATACCTCTCTATACTAAAATTAATCAAATTTTCTAACATAATTTAATAAAACCTCAAATCTGAGGCGAGGCCAGGCCTTCTAGGCCCCCCTGCCTGTACGCTTGGATGTGAGAGAACTTGGGCAGAAACAACGAGGCAATAACACACTCTTCACGACAATGTTGGTCTATTTCCCGTGGAACCAGAAGGATTAAAATGCTAGTTTTTGAGTCAATAATCTAATTTAAGAGCTTCACAATCTGACATACCAATCAACATATACCATGGTCGTTATCTTATTATGATGATGATTATTATAGTTATTATTATTATTTTATTTTATTTTATTTCATTTTATTTTTTGAAGAAGCGTCGAAGCTACCAAGGAATCTGTTATTATCCACTTGCGAAGAGCATCGCCGTCTCCACTTGTGCTTTCATTTTTAACAATAAATCAACTTGCTTTTCGGATTTAATTCAAAATTGAAAGTACCGCGTATACGGCATATCTACAGATAGGCGAAGTCTGATATAAAGACTTGACCATGAATCAATAATACAAATTCATCTCTCTCACACTTGCTATATATATATCTCTCTGATTACACAAACCAGCATATCTCTCCACTTCGCAGGGGCAGAGATGGAGCACCAGCAGCTCCACCAATTATGGACACAACGCAGGGGACGTGCCACCACCTCCACCTTGCTAGGTCTCGTTCTACTCTTTTCCTCTGCCATGATAGTCCTCGTCTCCTCCCAGACACAGGATGGCACGCTTAACAGCTCTGATCCTATTTTAGTCAATCTAACTCTTGTGAAGAATGCAAAGGAGACAGGAGCATGTAAGAGAAGTTATTCAGCTTATTAGCTAGTTAATTAGTCATTTACTTAGTTTTGTCTTTCCTTTACTTTTTGGAAGTGCTTAATTAGCTAGTTTGAATTCTGAAAATTAAAATCGGACCGGGCTTACACAATTGGTTCATGATATAGCATCAGACGAATCCAGAACAATAAACAGAATGAATCTAGGGCCGTCAATGGTTACGGTATGGTATGGTAGAAGATATTTTCATATCCACATCCGTTAAAATTTTTTTTACTCATATCTGATCTATACTTGTTAACGATAAGGATAAGATAACAATACATAATGGATAATAATAATATTATTATTAATTTAATAAAAATATATAATGTGCTAAATAAATAATATCAAATAAATATACAGATAAATTACAACATTTAGATAATACTTCAAATATAAAAAAAAAAATCATCAAATTTATTCTCATATCATTTGAATTCAAAAAAAACTATATAACTAATTATAAATTAAGTTATATAAATTATAACATAATAGATGTTAAATTAGTTTTTTCATCAACATAAATAAATTCGGATGAATATCGAAAATAATAACATATCTTATAAAATATGCAAATAACATAATTATATATACATATATGTTTGTAAAATTTTATCGGTAAAATATTGGGTATGAAATAGCCCCTAACTGTACCCGTACCCGATAAATTTACAAAATTTTTTTAATCCGTACTCATACTCATTATTCCAACGGAAATAAAACCTTACCCGTACTCATATCCGTTGGAACGTTATTCCAACGGAAATAAAATCTTATCCGTACTCATACTCGTTATTCCAACCGAAATAAAACCTTATCCGTAATCATACTCGTTATTCCAACCGAAATAAAACCTTATCCATGCCTTATCAAACACGGCATGAATCATATCAAAAGATGATTTTTCAAGATATATATATTTCATACCTTAAAAAATACTAGTAATTGCGTCATCCAATGTGTTGACAAATTTTTTTATTTTAAAACTTATTGTTATTATTTTTCTCAACCGACGACCTAGAAGGAATGATAACAGTGTTACGAATAATTTGAAATTATAAATGATATACTTCATCAGCCAAAAAATTATTAAACAAAATATATCTTTGGTCTCAAATAAGAAAAGTATATTGCTTAGCACATTAATAAATATTTTTAGTGACTAGACTTATCTTTTATCTCCCTATAATATTGCATCACCTGCTTTCTATTTTTAATTATTTATTATGAAAAATATACTTACAGTCCAACGATAATTTTGTTTTCATTTAAAATGAGAGTCAGTAAACAGTAAACATATACCGGTGATTCAAATCTAGTCATTAATAAAATTAAATTTAAACAATCAATGTTCCAAGAAAAATGATTACACTCTTGGTTTAATTATTTTCACCCTTGAATTGGTGCTTCTACATCTAGGAGAGATGTAAAAGAAAAATAGGAAAAAAAATATTATTGAGATAGGCTGCGGTACCTTACAAATATCCGTCTGTTTTACTTCAGCCTTATTTCTCGAATTAGGAGTTTTTCACCATCAAATCAGAAAATCGTTAAATTTCTTTTTCATATTAAATCTCACTATAAAAATATATTTTTATATTTTTTATACATTATAATATTTTTTAAAATTGAAAGATCTAGTATTCATTAACCATAGTTTTTTTTAAATATCATTTTTAACGATAAACAAATTTTAAAATATATATATATAAAAAAAAATTTGTTTCTCAAAATATTTCGATAGGGGAAGTGATTTGATAGTTTGAATCAGTCATTTGATGTTGAGATTCCAAGCAACAAAGTCGAATTAAAATGAACATATTACTATACAAAGTATCATAGTTTATCTCAATATTGTTTTTTCAGAAATAAATTTTAAAAAATAAAAGACTAAAAGTGAAAAACCAACTAAAATATAAAAATAATACAACTATGGTGTTGACATTTCAAAATTTTCAGAAAATAAAATTTTAAAAATAATTAAATTGAAATTTCATGATTAATAAAAACATGTATAAATAAATTTTTAGTATATATATATATATATATATAGAGAGAGAGAGAGAGAGAGAGAGTTCAGCTACGGTGAGTCGCGACTTACGGACCCTCCAGTGAGTCGCGATCAAAACTTCTAGATCTAGTTCAAAATGACCGATCCAAACCGTCAAATATGATCTCCCAATTGAAATCTCCATGCAGACCAAAATTTTCATTTTTTCAAAATTTTTAAGTATTTTTTTCGAATTTTTAAAAACTGTTGTTTTTGAATGGTTCACAACTGATTAGATTAACGATTTTCTAAAATTTCAAACAAATACTTAAAAATTTCGAAAAAATGAAAAATTTGGTCTGCATGGAGATTTCAATAGGGATATCATATTGGACGGTTTGGATCCGTCATATTGAACTAGATCTAGGAGTTTTGATCGCGACTCACGGGAGGGTCCGTGAGTCGCGACTCACCGTAGCTAAACTCTATATATATATATATATACGTTCATTAAAACACTAATAACGAACACCTTCATATCATTTAGATGTAAGGATTGTAGAGCATGAATATCCTTAGATCATTTTTCGACCGTGCATCGCTTTATTTTCAAATTAAATTCATGGATGGAAAAACCCATACCTTTCGATCAAATTTAAATTAATGAAAAGGAATAATGACCGTCTGTCTCAATAATCTCCGTTTAACACCCTTGACCTTCTGTCCTTCTTGACGGTTCCCAGTCTCCACCAACCCTCCCTTGTCTTGACTCTTGAGGCCGAACCACCCAACGAGCGGGGTCACCCGCCTCCTGACCCGTCCTACCTGCCTCCCTCGCGACCTTTTTTCTCTTTTCACTATAAGCATAATTAGTTCAGTCATGATGTACATATTATCAAGGGTCCTGATCTTTATTTCTATGTTTGTTATTATGCCAGTGTATAGAAATAATGTGGACTTATAGTCGTTCTTTGTGCTATGGTGCTATGATAATGGTAATTATATAAAATTCCTTGTAATAATCTTATGCTTTTTGTCTTACTCTTACTTAACTAATCGCACATTGTTTAATATTTATTTTATGTATACATTACAGTATATGTATATCTAATCTTTGGCAGTGTGCTTGGATGGAACCCCCCCGGGTTATCATTTTCTGAAGGGATTTGATTCTGGCACTGATAACTGGTTGATTCACATAGAGGTACACACTGTCTGCCCTTATGACACCAATAACTAGTTTAATACCAGTGCCAGTAAGACAAAATTGACTTTTTCATTGGTCTTCTCATTATTAAATGTTGCATGATAAATCACAGAGATGCAGAAAACAACCTAAAGGCCGTAGCCATAATGCACTTTTGGTACCTCAACTATTTAATTAGGCTTTTGAGCTAATTGGTCCCTGAATTATCTAATGGCATGTTTGGTAGACCATGTTACACTTGAGAGCTGAGGGACTTAATTCCTCGAATTGATAGCGTAAGGGCCAAATTGATCTTTGCTATTATGCTTTATGGTTCAAACAGTAGATTTCAATTTGTTATGGGATTTAAAACTATTGAATACCAACCATGTTGTAAGAAAATAGAAAATGCTATGATCCTTTTCTTGATCTTTGTTTTGTTTGTATTCTTATTCTTATTTTTTTTTTTTTTTGTGAAAGCTATAGGGGGGTGCTTGGTGCAGCGATGTACAATCGTGCAATGAGCGTAAAGACACTGCCCTAGGTTCGTCGAAGTTGATGGAGCACCAAGTTCCCTTTACAGGCATTTTAAGCAATCTGCCCTCTGATAACCCTGGTACTTGATATTTTTTGCTGCAGTAGATCTCTATTGCATCCAACAAAATAATAAAGTATAATCAATCTACAGCTCCAAGTGTTTATTGAGCTATTTTCTTTTTTGTTGCAGATTTCTTTAACTGGAACAAAGTCAAGGTTAGGTATTGTGATGGTGCCTCATTTTCTGGAGATGTAAAGGGTGCAAAAAAGGTATTTCATTTTGTATACATAACACCTAAAGATGCTGTAGTTAACTGTAGTATACATGCCTGGTCCTTGCATGATAACGATCCCTGATGTATCAGAATTCATACTTTGGTCCCTGAAGTGTAATATATGTACCAGAAGTTAGTCCCTTAAAACACTTCGTTAAAAAGTCTGACTGAAATTTGCATCATATGCTGTCAGCATACTGACTTGATGATTTGGATCATGAAAATATTTCATGGAGAATTATGGTGACTTTGTCATCATCTAATGCAGATTTTCCTAACACCTCCATATCAACAATTTAGACTTTAGAGTATTTCGTTGTTTATGTCATCATCCATTATGCACAAGCAAGGATTTATAGTTGCTGCTTTTTAACATATTTTAGCTGATTTTATCTGGAGAACTACTATGTACAAATTAACTTAAAGAGGCTAATATGGAACTCCCAAAATTTTATGGATCGCCAGCTTAATTTTCTCATTATAAGTAATAATCTGTATTCAAAACATGTTTCAAAAGTTATCAGTTTTAGCTTTCAGAATAGAGTTTCAAATATCATAGCCCAGTCAAGTGTCTATGTTTTATCATTTATTCCCCAAATAAAAAAAAAGTATATGTAGCATTGTTAGTGTATCAGTACAATGTAAAGGGTAATCCAAATGAATTTAGGACCTGGTCTTATGCCAGGCCGGGTCATTTAAATTATCAGGGTGTCGATACATAGGTAGAAAGAACTGACAAAATTGACCAAGATATACTTTACCCATTTTTAGAAGAGGCAAATTGTAGCATATGTGGGATATATAAAACTTAAAATTAGATGAGCTGAGTATCATAGTGGAGCAGTGTTCAACTTGAGTTGGGCTTGATAGTATCTTTACTGAAAAAGGGGTATCAGTCAGTTTGGTATCTAACTTACTAATTGGTTATATATATGTAAAGTTTTATTTCTGCGGTCTTTTGTAGAATGGGACTACTTTGTATTATAGAGGTGAGCGCATATGGAAAGCTGTTATGGAAGAGCTACTCCACAAGGGTCTTGCTACTGCTAAGAAGGTTGGGTTATGTTAAATATGTCATGAAGTCATGTTGTATTACTATGAAATGTTCAAGTGCTTCAATAATATTGTTATATTGTTATATTGTTATATTTAGGCACTTCTGACAGGATGCTCCGCTGGAGGGTTGGCCACCTACATACATTGTGATGATTTCAAAGCACTTCTTCCAAATGTAGAGACCGTAAAATGCATGGCTGATGGTGGTTTTTTCCTTGATGTGTATGTTCTAATTTAAAAATTAATGGTCAATTTTGGTCAAAACTAGTTCTTCTTTTGTTCTTTCTATGTAGATGATCTAATGCAACAACATGAAATTTTTCTCTAGCAAGTTTTGATATTTTCAAATTTTTATTTACTTCCCAACAATTGCAGGAAGGACATCTCGGGTAAAAGGTACATACATGACTTCTTTAGTGATGTCGTGCACCTTCAGGTGCCAATCATTGCTCTTTTTTTTTTAAGTCCATTTCTTTTAGCTTAATACTCGATAACTACTCCAGCTGTATTGTCGAGATTTTAGCTTGTTTTAAATCATCGAACTTTTTTTTTACTGTTTGGCTTTTTTCAGTTAACAGAGCCTTTCCTTTTCTTTTCTGTTATATTGTTTCTTTACTTAACTCTAAACTCTAATTTTTGTTAATCAAATCATTCAGGATGTAGGAAAAAGATTCCCAAATTGCATCTCCAAGATGGACGCCACAAAGGTTTGTTGGCCCTCTATTTCTTTTCATAATATTACTTTATTTAATATCATATGTAACATGGTAACGAGATGGATATTACACGTGAATAGTTCCTCAAATTGACCGTACTTAGGCTGAAGTGAATTTGTATTTGGATATATGAAAATCCATTTTATTCTATCCTTGCCGGAAATTAATGGGTGATGTAAACAACCACGTCACTATAGCATGCACCCACTTACATATATTGGTGGGGGCCAACCATAAATTGGCTAAAGTTTTGTGACACTGAATACAGAATTTAGCCTAGACAACTTAATGATCTGCAGTTATATGCATAGCTGTATAAATTAGGACAAATGCAGTAACAATTCCTAACTAGAGTATAGTTCCATAATATAAGATCCAGAAACGATGCAATCAAATGCCAGAATTAATTACATGTGTTTGTCTACTTGCAACTGCAAAAATTAAGTCAACTACCAGAAATGGATGATTGTACTATTGATTGCAGCCTACTTCCAACTCCATATAATTTACTGCCGTTCTGATAACTAGGTTATACCGCCTACCAAACATCATATTCTCTACTTTTTTTTTACTATCCCAAGTCAAAACTCAAGTTTAATAACTATAAAGATGTCTAATATGGAGTATCTTTATTCAGTGCTTCTTTCCTGAAGAAATTATAAAGAGCATTAATACCCCTGTCTTCATTCTCAACTCAGCTTATGATTCTTGGCAGGTCCGTTTTTCTTTTCATACCCTGATTCTTATATGCACCGTCATTCTATTTAATGTTCTGATATACAACTTAAAATGTTGTTAAAATTCCAGATTCGAAATGTGTTGGCTCCGCCTTCTTCTGACCCTTCTAATTTGTGGACCAATTGCACATCAAACATCAACAAGTGCAATTCTAACCAAATGAAAGTTCTTGAAGGTGCTTATTTGAATATCCCTTTTGTTTCCTCTTTGATAGATGTTAGCGAATTCTATATGCGATGTTAAGAACTAAAAGATTTGCAGGATTTAGAGCAACGCTTCTTGACAACATAAGTGATGTTAAGCAGAAAAAGGATTGGGGCATGTTCATAGCTTCATGTTTTGTGCACTGTCAATCTATATACCAGATTACATGGCATACACCCTACTATCAACGTATTAATAACAAGGTGAATTACAAAAATCTTGAATTAAGTATGACATGGATGCCGGAGGGTATAGGAATATTTAGTCTCATCTAACACACCAGTAGGTTGTACAGTCTCAATATCCAAGTTCAATTCCACCTTAAGCAAACAAGTAGCAGCTTATTTTGTACCTAGCATTGGTAATTGTTTAATTGAACTGACCTTAATTAAGGGCCCAATGAGTAATATGTGGGTTTTGGTCAAGCTTTTGATTTTTTTTACAAGTTGGCATGGTTGGGTTGGAGAGATGGTGACTAAATTATTGAACCCAAATCATGTCTGCCAGGAAGAGATCTTGCTGTGACAAACTACTATTGTTGATCTTTGAATTGTTGAATCAAAAACAATTATCATTGATAAAACCAAAATTAGACTCAAGATCGAAAGTTTCATGAGAAAACAAAGCAGTAGATGCTCTAGTTTGATACAGTAATAGTAATTATCAGTAAGTTATATATCAGAGACCGAGAATATTAGCTGGTATAAAAATAATAGGGAGTCTAAAGAGGAAATTTAGGGAAACTGGGTACAGTTTCTCTGCAATGTTTCAGTTTTTGTAGTATACATTAGCTGATAGCAATAGACAACAGACTTTTTGGGTTGAGTTAATGAGTTTTAAATTCAGGATTTGTCTTGTCTGATCTGGGTGTTAACCACTTAATTTATTTCTTGGTCACAATAAACGTCTAAATAATAAAAAAAAATCAAATTAATGATGAAAACAACCTTTATTCAAAAGTTCTAATTGATTTGCTGTTAAACCAAACCAATCTGAGAGGTCACAGGATCAAGCTGATTTGATTTGATTGATAAGTTATTAATCATGACATGGCGGAAATCTAAGCTATTGGCTTCACTTTCACCAACAGAGATATAGGCACCAAGTGCTAAGATTTAAATTATATTGTATTTATTTCTTTGTCTATTTTTGAACAGACTATTGCGGAGTCAGTTGGAGATTGGTACTTTGATAGGAGAGAGGTGAAGGTAGTAGACTGTTCATACCCCTGCAACCCGACTTGTGTGAGTGACGGATCTTAGCCGGCTTTATTTTGCGTGTAAACAAATAAATTGACTAAATAATGGGTTTCCCACGAGTTTACAATGGAGATAAAAAATAAAGAATGAATTTTGTCAAATTGTCAAATTTTGTTCAACTCGGCTTCTTTTACTCACATCATTGTGTGTGTAGTTTTTCATTTATAAGGTAAACTAGAGAAAATGACATAGCATATATGGATTTTGTCATTGTAAATTATTGAAAGTTATCCTTTGTTTTTCTTTTCAACTTAGTCGCTTTTAGCCCTATATATCTATGAGCAATGCTAAAGTAAAATACGTTTGACGTCAAATACAATTCTAGTCTCAACTATTAAAATTTCAAATGATTGATTCGAACCGTTCAATATAATATTATAATTATCTTGAAGACCAAATTTTACAATTTTTCAAAAACTTTAACAAATTTTTTTTTGGAATTTTTAAAATTGAAGGGTCTAAAATTAATTAGATTTAAAATTTTCCTAAAATTCAAAATAAATAGCAAAAAAATATAAAATTTAATCTCTAATGAAATTTTATTATGGAAAATAAATTGAGCTATTCGGATTTACCATTGAAATGTTGAAATTGAAATTCGATCATATATTTGATGGGCTCAATTGTCGAACTCGTTTTACACTAGCACATATGACATAGAGAATACGCATGACTATAAAGAAGAGAATATTCATATAATTTCCAGTTGGCTGAAGCCGACCAAAGCTTACTTTTTTGGGACCAAGTTCCCATACTTATTTCAACAAATTCCCTATTTTTATGCATGACTCTAGGTTTTAATTATTATTCCATCTGAACTGTCCTTCAAAATTTTGAAGGATGAGCACCGACAACTTAAATTATTAATGATGCTTCTATTTTTTTTTATTTATAAAATTTTCGGTGTGGTGATTGTCACCGACCCTCAAGAAATATTAATGATGGATTTGCAAAAATAAATAAAAACATAAATTACAATCGAACTGTTCAATTAAAATCATACGGTTTTATTATCAGTTATTATCACGAGTAATATCAGCAAATATAAAGTTCATTTTCAACATAACGCTATATCCATCATGATTTGTATTTTGCCTTAATTGTTATTATTACAAGTGGTCTGTATTAATCAATTTCCAGGACGTGATATAATTGAGCCACTCTTTTTTCTTTTTTTCTTTTTTTGTGGGGGGGGGGGGGGGGGGGGGGGGGGGGGTTGAAATTAAAAACATGATCTCACATGTTCGTTTATGATCGGACGATGTCTACGGCGTGTTATTATATTGTGTCAACATGGGACCCCATCCATCGTCATGGCCTTATCAGCACCACACAACTGCCAGAAAAAGCACAGTAAGCATTGCACGTGTCGCGGTCACACGTATAAATAACAAAAGCAGGGTGAAAAAAGAAAAAATAATGTCCGGGTTATTTTATTTTTATTTATTTATTATTATTATTATTATTATTTAGGAATTGTCCTTCTCTTATTTCTCTGACGGGACACAGGATGTGTCCGATGGATCTTGATCAACTTTCTCCAGTCTCCAGTTCTTAAAAGGAAATATTTTGTACTTGCAGTAATTTCGGTGAGATGATTTCATACTTGTATAGATTACAATCATAAATACTCTATTCTGTATAAATTGCTATACTTGCAGTAATTTCGGTGAGATGATTTCATACTTGTATAGATTACAATCATAAATACTATTTCTTTAACCAACTAGAATTCATTTGATAGGCATGGTCTACCAAAAAAAAAAGGAGCTGAACAAAAAGAATATATGTTAGGTTATTAGTTCATATGAAGTTCTTTTAACGTGCTCAATTCTTGATCTCATCTAATAAATTTCTCTTGCAATTTATTTAGTTTAGATAGGACCAAGTAATAAATTGAATATTTTTCAACCTTCAAATAATCTCCAGAGTTTGAAGCTTTAAAAATTCGCACGTTTAATTAAATCGAAGGATAATTCCAAGGATTCTATTTTAAAAAATTCATATATATACCTCATCCCCATCATCTGTTTAAAACAACTTTCTCCTCCAGTTTGGAGAAACTGGAGATGGTTTGGACCAAAGAGGATGCATCATGCATGGCAGCTTTCCCTGCAGCCAACAGGTCCCACTTACTGATCAAATGGCAAGTGCTAAGGCACTTTTCCCATTCCTATGAAATGGAACCACACACCGAATTCAAATCCTGTGTTGCGCTACACACGGTGTAGCGCACACACGGGCCGTCCGATTTTGATCTGATGGATAAGGGAGTCCCGTGAAAGTAATCAGATTCCTAGATCCGAAAAAAATGAACCGTCCGATCAAAATCGAACAGCTCGTGGGTGCGCTACACGGCGTGTAGCGCAACACCAGATTAGGGTCCACCACACACCCACCACATCAAATTCCAATTCATGATGGCCCCACTGGAACAAAATAATAGAGGACTCAGATAGATCCTTGTCTTCTATTCCCATTACAATTGGCACTATTCTATTTTTGGGCGAATGCTAATTCGCTATCAAATCGAATTCACAGTCAAGCAGCCTCACTCACCCGGATCCTGATCCTGTGTCGCGCGGCACCTGCGCTACACGCACCCTGAGCCGTTCGATTTTGATAAGGCGGTTCATTTTTTTCGGACCTATTAAATTCACGGGACTCTCTTATTCATCAAATTCAGATCAGACGACCCACAGCCTGCGCTACACACTGTGCCGCGCAGCAGCAGATCTGAATTTCACTCACCCACACACCCACTTGTAGGAACCAATGAAAGACACATCGCACTATTCTCGAGACCAAGACAAAAATAAATAAGTGAAATTTGGGAAAAGTTCATTGGTTCTATGGTCAAAGTTCACATGATTTTCCTTATCGGCGATCTAAAAGTCGCATCATTTTAGTTTACCATTTCTTTTGGGTCGTTAAAAATCTGGCACCTGAAAGGATGCACCGTCAACTTGTTCCATTGTATAACCAAATGTCGAACAGAAGAGTTCCCTTTTATCAACCTCCAAAGTCCAAAATAGATCTTTCGAAGATATTAAGTTGTGAACCTTTTTTATATAGAGAAAGCAACTTTTAATTAGAAGATTATTTTTTTTATGACTCAAAATTGCCAGTAACTTCGGGTTTTAACGGTAAAAAAAAAAAAAAATCACATTTTTAATTCATTTTTGAATTTTTTTTAAACTATGTAATTTTTTTGGTTACATTGAATATTTTGTTTATGAATTAACAGTGGAGGGTCAAGCTGTTCCGAAAATTTAGATTTCAGTATTAAAATATAATATTCAATGTTAATATTATCTCTCAGTAATTATAGTACTATGGCATATATGCTAATATTTTGGGTGCGAAAAAGGTACTCGAAAAGTTGATGGTTAGAAAAATCAGTCAATGCAGAAAAGAAATGGAAATACATAGAAAAATTGCTCAATGGGTTGTTTTTATTCAAATATTTTCCAAACTTGAATTGACTAAAGAATTATATAACAAACAATGCCCATGACTAATTATGTAGGTGGTATCAATAACCATGTGATGACAATCAATACCCAAATTTTCCCTTGAATGAGTTTGTTCATTCACACCTTCCATGCCTTAGAAATCAAAAGCCGCTACTATCATCGCTTCTTGTCTTGGACCTAGACTATGGACCAGTACACAATGAGAAAAGGAACTGTTACAAGTTGCAAACATGCCATCCATACCAATACCATACCTACACGAAATTGCACTTTGCCACCTCAACTTCTAACTTTTAAAAAGTGCCCTTTGAGTGCCCTCATATGGAAGAACCCAAAGGAGGACTTTTGGAATTTGGAGGTCATGAATTCACAACCAAAAACAAATCAAAAGAATTTTTACAACAATATGAACTCTCTGGCAGCAATCAAAGCTGAATCCTCAGGTACCAAAGTGCAATCTCAGGAAATAACCTATATAACTAAACCGCCTTTTTCCTATCCAGTGACCAATTTTTAACAGCATGAGTAAAAAGAACCAAAAATTATAATTTATATGACAGAACCAGCTCATGACAACTCAAGTGCATAACATGTGATCCAACTTATCTGCCATGTCAGCACTATCAGCAATCCGGCCGGACCCACGGCCCATCTTACTTAAGGACCCCACTGCGCTGGAAATTCCTTTGAAACTACTACTTCCGCCACCTTCGCTTAAATTCCGAGACCGGCTTTTCAACCTCCTCACACTAGGTCTCGGAGAAATGATTTTCTCTGATTCATCAGTTATAATGTCAGATGTTGATTTTTGTTTAGCTACAACTAATTTTGAAATAGTGCTCCGACAGAAAGGGCAAGTAGGGGATGTGAGACAAAGGGTAGATGGATTGGGTTTGCTATGGCAACAGAGGGAAAGTGTGCATGGTGCACACATTTGGTGTGCACAATTGTGAACCTCTATCGTGCACGCCCGCTCAAAGCATATACTACAGAGCTCTCCTTCGCTTCCCTGTACAAAATTAATAAGAATTTAGGTCTTTTATGATACAAGAATTACAAATTGAAAAATTAAGCATATGTATTTGGAATACACACCAAGGATGGTTAAATGTTGAAAGTGGTTTGATTCTTTTTTTGGCAATAAAGCCGGTAGGCAAAAGTGGTTTGATTGATTATCAGTAGTTTTTATCTTTAGGGGCTTCTGTGAGCTTTATAATTTCTCGCGTTTAATCCCAAAGGTTTTCTTATAAATAAAACCAAAACATAACAAGAAATAAGGACAAAAGACAAAAATAAACCTCAGAAATATTATCATCAGATCCATCCTCTGACAGTGAAGGAGAAGGACATGAAAACTTGGCCCCTCTTAAAATTTTCTTCTCTCTCTCCAAATTTGCCTCCATTAGTGCCGCCTCTAGAAGCTCCTTTGCATCGGCGTTTAATTCACTTATGAATTTCAATGGAGAAGGCCAAACCAGCGGTTCGGCTGAAGAAGGGTTTAATAGAGCTGCACATGCACCATGGTTCCTTTTCAAGGCAATAGCATATGGTATCCTCCTGTAGAAATTTTAAGAAAAATGAAAAGACTTCAGTAACTGGACAAATAGTTCGAGGAAGTTCATTAACAAAATCTCCATTAATATATTATTTTCTTATGTTCAAGGGTTTTAGCACCGAAAACTGATACCTTACCAAACATGATGGCATGACATTGGTATGTTCCTTCTATTGTCAGCATAAAATTAATCCTTTTAAAAGAGTATCTGATACCAAAATTAGTGTTCCAACTAGCAGGTACCATCCAATTGACAGCCACTGTCAATTCTTCTAAAAAAAAACTAGCAGGTACCAGAATCAATTTACTTTGGCATAACATACCAAAAGTGTCATTTAAGAAATGATGAATCCAACAGTAAAACGCAAAAAGGTAGAAAAATGGGGAATAAATAACTACTAATGTACAAGAAGAATAAAGGAAGGATACCCTGCCGAGTCTCGATGCAACCTATCAGCACCCCAGGCTAACAACTCACGCACGCAATCAACCCAACCTCCCCTGGCTGCTAGATGTAATGGAGTGCTCCCAGGAAACCTACAATTACAGACAAAATTTTAAAATTGAAAATTCAAATTAAATCAGAAATTAAAGAAAACCAGGAATTGGGCCATACCCATATGACCCGGTTGGAGACGAGACGATGGCACCATTATCCAATAAGATGTGAACTGAGACTGCACGACCTTGCCGGGAAGCTAAATGCAATGGTGTTGCGCCGTTGTCGTCTTTTAAATTGACATATCTAGCAAATCCCCTATTGTATTACCAAAAAAGGATCAGAAAATCTTTATAAAGTAAACCCATACAAACCTAGATGTGAAGGTCAGAATATAGCTGGACTATATTACTTTAATTAGTATTTTAAAATCCCCCTCCAATTGACAGTCTTTAAAATAAAATGGAACACTAAACAAGAAATAAATTATCGAATGAATGAATTTCAACTAGAAGTACCATGAATGGGCAACTGGACTAGATTGAGCTGCTGATAAAATGGCTTTTAAGCAATCGGTATGGCCATAGTATGCTGCGTGATGTAAACATGTTCTTCCATTCAAAGAATCAAACATTAAGATCTGTAATGAGAAACTAAATCAGCAAAAACAATTGAAAAACCATCTTTACAAAATTAAAAGGAAGAATAGTAAAAAGAATAAATTAATGCTCACATTTGCGCCTGCTTCAAGTAGCTTGTTCACACATTCTATCTTCCCATTCATGGCCGCAAGCATCAATGGAGTCTTTATAAGAAAAAGAAATTCAACTTAAAAATCAGAAAAAAGGATAGATATATGATTTCAAAACAGATTCGAATTCTTTACGATCTTTCATTACCTGTTTATGCCGATTCAACAAATCCGGATTAACTGATTGATCTAACAACATCGAGAGCAACTGCAATCAACACCAAAAAAAACCAACAAAAACAACAAAAATGAGATAAAAAAAATTCAAACACAAACCATCACAAAAGCAACTCAAATACTTCAAACCCAAAACAAAAAATCCCCACACACACCTCGAGGTGCCCATTGGCGGAAACAATGTGAAGAGGAGAGACGCGTCCGTACGGCGTGCACCTGTGTACAAGGTCTCTGTTCACAGAGAGCGCCGCCTGGACAGCGTCCAGGTCGCCGGACTGAAGAGCTCGGAAGAACTCAAGTTCGTCGCTGGACCTGGCGCAACTGATACCGTGGCCCATGATTTGGAAGGAGGGAGTGTGGCCGTAAAGTTCACGGCGCAGGATAAGGTGTCAGTGAGAGATAAAGGAAGGGACTGGCGCTAAAGTGCGCCGCCCGGATGGTGAGCGGGAGGTGGGAAGCGTGTTTGAGAAAAAGTGGAAGTGTTTCTTCGGACAAGGTGGGAAGTAGAAGTAGAAATACAAAGTGGAAGGTTGGTGTTATTATATTTTTACTTGTCTCTGCATTTTAAACGATTTTTTATTTTTTATTAAGTGTGAGTTCGTTTGCTTTTTCACTCTTCTTTTCATAATATTTAGGGAATTTTTGCTTATGAACCCTTGGAAGTTTTCTTTATTGACGAGTTCGTTTGCACGTTTGACGATGCATAGTTAGCTGTATGTGCTAATTTACATTGCATATAGCATAGAAGAAAAGGTTGACAAATTTTGTAATTAATATAATTTTGAAAATATTGTCAAGTTGAGCTTAAGTTAATGAAATGAGAATATGAAATTCAAACAATAAACAATAATTTGAGACATTGAAATGCAAACAATAACAAATAATCTAAACCGCTCAACATATATGATCTGCATATTGAAATTTTTTTAAAGCCAAATTAATTTTTTATATTTTTTAATTTATAGAAAAATCGTTTTTATTGGAAAATCTATAAAATTGAGTGGTACTGATCAGTGATCAGTCGTTTGAAGCATAAAATTCAGAATTTGCAATCCTTGATAAATTGCACAATATCTGAAATAATTCAACAATTGGTCGAAATTTAGATCATTTTTTATGAACGTTAAAACTGCCATATAAATATGTTCGTAATTGCACAATATCTGAAATAATTCAACAATTGGTCGAAATTTAAATCATTTTTTACGAATGTTAAAACTGTCGTATAAATATGTTGGTAATTGCACTTGAAAAATCTGGATCGTACGAACTAATTACCAAACTCAACTCTTGATCTTATGCTCGCCAAAATACTAGTCAATTCAGACCATGTTGGTATATAATTTTTTATTTCTTTTATTTTTTTTTCCGGTTTCAAAGTAAATGCTCAATATATATTAATAGAATTTAGAAAGTCTTCATAAAATTTGGCTTTATTGTGATGGAATCAACATGCTTTTATGAATAAGAAATCTAATGCTTATTTTACATTGGCAATATTTTATTCCCACACTTGTGGCTTTTATTCTAGTAGCATCAATTTATCCTAGTTTATTATATTTCGCATGGATAGTTGCCGACGAGTTGCCTTTTTTTTAATTGTTTTTCTTTATTCCATTAAATGAAATTAGGACGTTCAACCCACCTAAAGTTGGTAAGATTAGATTGCCCCTCAAACAATAGTTAAAGTAGTTAGCATAACTTCTTCATGAGTACTAATGAGAAGGAGAACAATTAAAAGGCAACTATGGTTTTGATTGGCATGATGAATCTAAGTATGGATGGACCATTACGCAAGAGACAAATGCTGGTTCCTTATGTGGGGTCCTAAAGGGAATTTGTGCACTAAGCTTAATCTTTTTCATTTTTAATTACATTACTCTCTTTTGTGATTAAAAGCTAGATCAATATACCCCTTCACGCACCACTACTGCTCAAGGAAAGGAACTAACGATATTAGTGATTTGATAAAATAAAATAAAATAATTTACTTGTTACATCTACTGCACTGTGCTAGCATTAGCGGAGAGCATAGTCAACCAAAATATTAAAAAATAAATACATAATTCCGACGCAATGGCAACTATTGATTATTCTATACACGAAAGAAATAATACGTACGTTGGTCGTCTACGATGGAAAGATTTTTAATAACACCAAGGGCTGTCTTTAAAGCATGCAAAAATTATTAAAAAAATTATTGGAAAAATGATGGCTTAAGAAAGAGCAATATTAATTCATTAAAATAATAAAACTTTAAGTTATGGTGCTATGTACAAGAAGTCAAGAACAATCAACCATTGCTTCGGCTCAAAATTCTAGTTTTCACCAACTGGTCAACCGTAATTAACTTCTTAACTTTTTGTTACAATTTTTAAATATAAGAATAATTTTAATTTAAAACTACTGGGTTGGTCAATAGCACCACTATCCCCAAATCAAATAATTATTCAAAAAAAATTAATAACTATATAATTTGATTTACAATGAGATCTCAATATGTAACTCAATGGTAATTAAGTTAAGACCTGATTTAGTGATGCATGATCAGTGTCTTGAACACTGTATTCTCTTTATGCGTTATACGGGACTCCAATTGATTCTAATCTATAAAAAATAGCATAATCATTAATCATATTCACGTGCAACATATTATGCAAGTTGCAAAATTCTAACGTTAGATCTATAATTATACACCAGCAATTGATGTTGTACCAAAAATAATTTTCTAAACCAAAATGAACTTATTGAATAACAACGATATTTGAACAACAAAAATTATTGATATACTACTAATTTTAAAATGTTTTATTTTTCTTAGGACAAAACTACTTCTCGACTAAATGACAACAACGATATTTTAACTACCATGTACGATCTCTTGAAATCTTCGTATTATTATACGAATAAATAACCTCGTTTGTGCCCTTTGTATACTTCCTAGATGGCGATGTTAACCCTACAAAAAGGGCTGCTGCTTTCAAAGACTAACCACACGGCAGCAGCAGCTGGATATTTTCATGTAACCAATAGGAATGAAGCATTAGGTGCGTTGATATTGGAAGTAATTTTCTTGGTCCAAGTTTGAAGTTTCCTTTCATTGTTTAGGTATTTTAGGTCCATGTTGGTTTATTTAATTAAGTATTTGTTTGATGGTACTATCTCTCACGCTACTCGGATCTCATGCCTTGAGCACTCTGAGACTCTGACCCATCATGTTCTTGGCCTTGCTAACACTCTAACAGAAAAAGAAATTTAAAATTTGAAAATGATATTTTGGCACCACATCTGAGCAACTGGTACCATCTCCGAACACCGAACATATTAGGGACATAATGGGGTTTTCTTTTCTTTTTATTTATTTATTTATTTTTTTGAGTAAGGCTCTCGTCGAAAACGAATTGTTGTAAAAATTTTGAAATGATTTCCATTTAAAAAAATATTGAATTATTTGTGATTGGATTGAATTGTATGAGAAAAATTCATTCAAATTTCAAAAAATATATTGAAATGTAACATTTCTAATTTTATTCTTCATTTTTACATTAAGCCTTGGAAATATAAAGTGTCGTTTGAATTTATTGAAATGTAACGTTTCCAATTTTATTCTTCTTTTTAGAATAAGCCTTGGAAATATAAAGTGTCATTTGAATTGGAGAATATGATTGGATTTGAATGGGCAAATTGGTATGGCAGCCATCTTTTATAGCAACAAAAATTATTACAAAATTACAACCTTGAATAATTATAAATGTTTCCATCATTCGTACAACTGTGATAGATGACGAAGTGAAAAAAGATGAGAGGATAAAGTCAAACTTTCACCTATGTGAAATTGTTTCTAGTCAAATATTTATCCTTCGGATGGGGTTTTATTGTACAATTTCAACTCATGTCAAAATCGCCATGATTTTCTCTTTTTGCCCTTCATTACCTTATTTTGGTCAGGACGCGGCCAAATTTCATTTTATTTTCTTGTTGGTACTTTTTGAAGTTTCCAATCAGAATTTAAAATTATATTTCTGGTTTCCAAGGCCAAATGCAAAGTTTGATAATTAAAATAAAAGATTTTCCTAACGAAGCAAATCAAGATGCTCTGTACTATGCTACGTACCTTCATTTTCAGATCTTTGTATTCTTCGCTAATATAAATAGATACAGTTTCAATATATATATATACGTTACTCGATATTTATTTATTTATTGCTCCCATTCACATGTACATAGATTTGGTAAAAAATATTATTCAAATAATCGAACATTACAAATAATAATGGTAATGAATTATAAAACCAAACCATAACGGCAGGACAATCATATTGTAAAATTGAATATCATTCAAGAAATGACGGAGTCAAAATTATGAAATCAGCATGCAAAATGTGATAAAGATATTGAATTAAATTATTGTAAACAATTAGTTAGTGCTATATCTCTAAAAAAATATAAGATTCAACGTAATTTTAATATGGAAAGGCTTTTAATACGACATTTTCTTTTGCATTATAAGTTGATGCAACTTCTCTTTCAATTTTCAAAATCCAAAACCAAAATCATGGACTTTTTTTTTATCGAAAAGCTTGACAGCGGTTTTCAAGAAAATGAACTCAAAATTTTTATGTGACCTTTGCTTTGTCTTGACAGCCACTGTCAAGCTTGTCTAAAAATGAAATTTTTATGTGACATTTTTGCTTACGAATGATCAGGATGTAGAAGTCTAATTTATACAATCATAAATTGAGTGGTACGGATTGAATTAGACATGTATTTTCTACTGTAATTTATACAATCTTTAAATTTCGAATAATCTGAAATTGCACGAGACATATATATCCTACTGTGAAAATAGTTGATTAATTTTTACAATCTTAACCTAGTTAATTATCTTTCTGTTTGTACAACCTTTTTTTTTTTTTTTCTGCCATGGACAGATGGACTTTCTATATTTTTCAATCTCTTTTCCTTAATATTCTTAAAACGTGATAAAAGTGAAATATTATAAAAAAAAGTAGATAAATTGTCAAATATAGGGATGGTAAAAACAAGTCACAGCTCGTAATTCGTCCATTCTACAAATGTTCATAATTAGTTCGTTTGAATCAATTTCAAACATTAATAAATCGAATTATTGAGATTGAAAACTCACAAAGAAAAAAACCCCTTAAACTAAATCCTGCTCGTAAGAAAACTACTTTGTAAGTCGATGGACTTTTATGCTGGTTTCTTTTATCTAATATAATATAAGGGTATAGGTTTATTTTTTTATTTTATTTTTATTATTTTTCTTGCTTTGATCTAAATCGTTGAAAAACTCAAATATTCAAGCTAGCTCAAAACTATGTCTGATCTAGGTGTTGAATGTTTTTTTTTTTTTTTTTTTTTACCAAAATGATCAAGCTACCTTAAATTGTTAACAAATCTAATGAAATAGTCATATAAATTCAAAATTATAGTTTGATGCCAGCTAGTTCGATTCAATAATATTCCAGATAGGTTATTTGTGTTGTTGGACTCGTTAACTTGATTGAAAGTTTGTGGATCAAAATTATTAGGTGGAGGGGGCAAGTTTATTTTACTTTAAAATTCTAATGTGTAATGCTAGAATCAAACGTGTTTGACGCCAAACACAATCTAAGATTTGACTACTGAAATTTCAAAAAACTGATCAGAAACTACTAAATACGATCTCAATGATAAAATTATCTTGAAGACCAAATTTTTTATTTTTGTTCCAATTTATTTAACTATTTTTTCTGATTTTTTTATAATTGGATATTCCGAAAATATTTAGATTGAAGATTTTATAAAATAAAAAAATTTGAAAAAATATAAAATTTAATCTCCAAAGGGATTTCATCACGAAGGACAAATTGAGCAATTCATATTGACAGTTGTAATTTTAAAAATTGAAATTTTATCATATTTGACGGACTCAAGTGTCAAAAGTTTTTCACTGTAGCATTACTCAAATTCCAAAAACTTTATGTGAATACATGTATTCGTTGGAAAAGCGCCCGCAACTAACCTAATATTATCCAAAAAAAAAAAAAAAAAAGAAACGCGCACATACACAAAAAGACCACTAAAACAAAAGATATATAAACTTTTCCTAACGAGTGGCAAATAATACCAAAAAGTGAAACCTTTGAAAAAAACATATTGAAAAGTGAAAACATTTAATGTCCAAAAGGAATTAAACTTCCCTCCTGTCTATAGCTGAATACCGAGCACGTGTTGACCACTGTGCTAAATTCTTTTATTTGGGTGGTTAGCCCGTAGGCAACAATTATAAAAATTTATATTAAACACATAAATGATCTTAATGGAGCGTTCATGCATTGATCACTGGATCCCTTTTCCTCTTTGAATATTCTTAATGGAGCGTTCATGCCTTGATTACTGGAGTCGCCTTTATGCAATTGCAAGATCTTTTGATTCTTTTCCTTTTTATATGTGCTCGGAGACATAAAGTACTATATTAAATAGAAAAAGATAATGGGCTTAAATGGGCCAAGTTAAAAGGCCCATGGACCTTCTAAAGTGGAACTGGAATGAAGAAAGAGAAGCAGCGCCGAGTTTGAGAAGAGAGAGAGAGAGGAAAGAAGCAATATAAACATGAGCGGAGTCGCTAAAAAATTCGGCGGCGGGAAACCGGCGGTGGGCACACCGTCTCTCGCCTGGTCTTCCGTCGTGGTTGTTGCCTCTCTCCTCGCCGGAGCTTCCATTGTGCATAACATCTACAAACCTGACCTGGTTAGTGCGCAATACATCAACCTCGTGGTTTCTGTTTGATGCACATAACCTGTTCGACGAAACGCCCCAGTGAACTTATCTGTCTTATTTTACCCTACTACTAGAATTTGATAAAATCATGAAAACATCTACTGGACTGATCTCAGCAGCGTTTGTTATTGTTAATTTCCCAGGACCTGGTTTAAAGCTCATAAAATGTTCGATAAATGCCTACTGATTATGCTGGTTAATTTTTGTGATTTCATTTCACACAGACTTTGCCACCCATGGAGAGTGAAGGGAAGGACAGTGAGACCAAGCAAGATACAGAAAGAACTAGTGGCAGTTAGTTGTACCAGCTTAATCTAAATAAAATTATATTTTTTTTATATTGTCTGTGAATTATTTTCTGAGATTGATCAATTGGTGAATGCCCGTCTTTGGTGGAATAACTGCTGGGTTTGCTTTTGGTTTCTTAATTTTCTTATATGATGGTTATGAGGCCTTGTTTTCTTATTCTTGTATGTTATCCTCTTTTAGTATAGTATTCATTATCATGAAATAACGTAGACAATGGTGACACCTTTTTCCTATATTTACATTAGCAATTCAACTTTCAACTTTCTCCTCTCTTACACGTTAGAACTGAGACGTACCAAATTCAGGTGCCATTTTTTTTTTCCCTAACGATTGGGATTTCTTGTGTGTGATTTTGACAACCTGACAATGGTTTTTCAAAAGAGGTCAAAATATTCTTTTAAGGCTAAAAAAATATTATAGACATATTATCGATCTTATAAAATTACTTGTATATCAATTTTCACATAATTTAAGTTTATGTGAAATTTTATTAAATATCGTAAAATATAGATGTTTGCAATTTTCAATTTAGTTTGATAAAACGTAAAACTTATATTGAAATTAATTATATTTTGTACTGCGCAATTGAGTATATAGTATAAAAAAGGCATATTTTAAGTGTCAAATTTCTAAATTTTTATGATATGAAAATAATTCGTTTGTCACAGAAGAACACATTCTACATGAGTAACTTTTGATATAGGATATGAATATATGCTACGTATATTACCTTTGTTTGGTGGATTGATGGATGGCGTTGTTTTACGAGAAGCGACTATCGAGCAGGATAGTTGGCGTTGTTGCTCTTAACTAGATTATATTGCATCTATGTCTGCCTGTCAGCATGTCCGTCTGAACTCTTTAAATTGTTCTGAACTTTCAACTTGGTCTTTTTTATTTATTTATTTTCATTTATTTTTTTACATCTCTTAAATTGTTCCTATTAGTAATTTGTAATGTCTCATATTTAAAATATCCTAGAAGGCTAGAACTCTCTAGCCATCATGACATTGTATAACGTCAAGATTTTTGAAATTGAAACCCCTTATAAACTATTAATCAGATATGAATGGTGAACTAGGTCATAAACAGGTAATGCATTGGCTGGCTAATCTTATATTAGATGGAGATTGAAACATGAAAAACAATACAAATTCAACTATAACAACTAAAATAAAAAAAAATTCCACGACCTATTCAAGGTTTCCACGAACAAAAAGTGTTTGAACA
The DNA here is from genome assembly GCA_027725995.1 of Rhynchospora tenuis. Lineage (NCBI taxonomy): Eukaryota > Viridiplantae > Streptophyta > Magnoliopsida > Poales > Cyperaceae > Rhynchospora > Rhynchospora tenuis. Next base: position 68,860,721 of record CM050889.1, on the reverse strand, counting down.
TAGCGCCCTTTTCTTTCTTTATTAATCAGTAGAGTTGATATTATAAGTAATTTAACATTGAAACAAGCCAAAGCGTCAATTAAAAGATGACAAAACCAGCCAACAAATTAGTTTCTCGTAGCAGCATCAAAGCTACTCTTTAAATTTATATTATAATCTCCATGCCAAACTGTCTGTTCTACATATTTTAGACTGATCTGCTTCTCCCAGTCACCAACAGCAGATCCAGAAATCCAAACTAAATACAAAATTAATAGGAAACAACAACATACAACATTTCGTAGCCAACATAGCATCTGCAAAACACCACTATTAGTAAGTAGGATAATATCCTCCTGCTGGATTGTACCCCATGGGCATTCCATAAGGCATTGCTGGGTTTGGGACATATCCGTACCCATTACTCAATTTGTTCAAGCTAACCTGTCCTTGCATACCACCCTGCTGGTACTGCTGCCACATCATCTGTTCTTGAACCAGCAACTGCTGCTTCTTCTCTACCTCTGCCATCTGCACATATGCTGGTGGCGGGACACTCAATGAGGCAGCAAATGGGTCACCTCCAACTGTCTGCATTGAACCGTCAGGTGCCGGGAGAGCCAGCATTTGTGTTTTTGCATGTGCAGGACCAGGCAAGGCAACACTACTTGCGCTGCCGACTGACCCAGCCTGGCCACTGACATGCTGGCGTACAATTCCTTGGTCATACATACCATTAAGCAATAATGGGTCCATCCCTCCACCCATAGAGGCCTTCTGCTTAGAGAGGTTGCTTGCTGTCTCAACAAGAGCCAGTTCCCAATCGGCCTTGCCAGGCTCAGCAGCTGGTGTCTGCCATGCTGAAGTAACTTCGTCTTTATCTGATGGAAAGGCCTCCCATTCACCTTTTGCAGATGCAGGTGGGCCTGAGAAAAGAGCCAGAGCAAGTTTGTTTCCTTGTTCATCAGCAGTAGTATTCTCTTCTCTAAGATCAACTAAATCCGGTTGTTTCACTGGTGCTGGTTGAGGAGCTGGAGTTGGATCTTTTACCTCAGGCTCAGCCTTGACGGGTTCTGGTTCAGGTTCAGGTTTGGGTTCTGGTGCAGGAAGCGCTTTGATGCTGTTCATATCTGGTTCTTGCGGCTCCTCAATCTTCAAAGGCTCAGGTTTTGATTCTATTTGTGGGCTCTTGGCTTGCTTGGCCCGGTCGCGAACAAACTCCTCCAAAGATTCTAATAATTTCTCAGTGATACGTTGTACCTCAGGGTATTCTGACGAGCGGGCCACTCCCACATCCTTGCACCATGCATATAAGGCAATCAGCTCATCAATCTGTTTGGCTGCACTGACATGTGCCTCAAAAGCCTTAACACAATCCTGATACTCCATTTCAAAAAATCTATCCAGAAGCACTGCTAAGACTTCACAAATATCAGCATAAATTTGGAAGCTGTCCTTCACTATAAGATAAAGAGAGATCAGAATCAATCGGTTGTGCTTGGCAGCACCAGTGGGGCGGCATGCAAGAAAGCGATCGAGAAGTTGCTGAAGCTGATGCATGCGACCGATGAGTCTCTCAGGCTTCAAATCTCGTACAGGGGTCAGTGGGCGTGCACCATTACTGGTACTACCATTACGTCTTTCATCAATAGGGGAACGATAGTATGGATCTGTGGTGTTGGGGTCTGAATAGTTGTCATCCCAGCGGTCCCTAGGGGATTGTTGATTGGACCTGCTATTGGAACGAGCAGAGGTCTTGGCATCATACTGGAGGAACTCGAGCCGCTGGTCAAGGAATAGGGAATAGGTACGTACGAATGTTGAGTGATCCCATGAAGCTGAGTGGGCCTCATCACGGAAGTCTGACAGATTCAGAAGGCGGGTCCCACGCCGAGTTGCATACAAAATTTCCTAGTGATGTTAAATGGAGTGGTGAGAATAGTCAGAGATTAATGCCATCCATGATTTCAGTATATCCTCGTAAGGATGTATGATTTGTCTCTGTACATTAAGGACATAAATATTGCAGCATGCAATGAGAATAGTTAAAACTTAAAAGGACTTTCATAATTCCCATTTCATTTTTTTTCATCTTGTACTCCATTGCAAAAGTTGCCATTCTCATTCTAAAGTTAGGAACACAAAGGTACAATAATGGTTATTAATAGAAACCTTGATTGATTGTACAAAAGAAATGTTCACGGCTTTATCGCTATTTTGTAGCAAAATCTGAAAAAGAGGGAAACTATGCAGTATTTACTTAAATACATCTCTTAACTAATTTAAAGTACAAAAACAAAAATCTGAAAAATCCTATTTATATCCAAAAAGGACAGCAGTTCAAGAAGTGTCATTTCCAAATTTAACCCGAGACATAAAGTAGGAAAATAAAATGCACGACTCTACCTGGCGAAAAGTAGGACTGCCGTCTGTAATAAGTCGGTGAACAAGTGAAATTGACTTCAAGGCCACAACCCAGTCACGGGTGCGGGAAATACGGCGAGAGATGGCAGCCACACAACTAGCAGTATGCACGGGGGATCCCGAGGTGAGGGAAAGGATTTCTCTAATGTGGCGATCCTCTGCTGGCTCGGCATCATGGCTGGTGGCCTTCACAACAAGAACATCAATCTCAGGTGCCGAACTATTAGAGGACACTTTCGCAATGCTTATGCTTGTCTGGTCCTTTATAGCCCCTAGAGCACTCCTTATTCCCGACATTATTAACCAGATGTGCTCCTTTCTACTTGATTCAATTCACTAAATAACAAATAATAAGTTAGACTAGATTTTTGAAATGCTAATTTTAGGGCAAGTATATATCATTTTAAACATTTCGTTCCTAACAATAGGTTCTGTCAGAAATTCATGTATATGCAACTACAAGAGAGGAATAAATTGACAAGCTCATCCGTTTTCTATTCTCTTTTCTAGTGGGTGGTTGTACCAGAAACTCCAAATAACAATCCGCTACATCATAAGCACCAGATTAGAACGTACCAGAAAAACCAGACCACTACTCTCCTTTCTTTCTTAGCTCTTGGTAGCTTGTAGATCTAATCGTAACAAACCCACAAAATGAACAACGAAACATCGCAAATAGCACATCGCTAGCAATTCCAAAAATAGATCTGACGAGAATTCGAAACAAAAAAATAGACAATAATCCTTACCGATCAAATCAAGAGATAGAATCCTTCACACGGCGCCGCCTCGTCGGATCAAAGCTGGAGTCTTTTGTTGACTCTATTGACTTCAGCTTCCTGGTTCTTCAGATACAAAAAACAAAAGAAAAAGAACAAATTCGATTTGGTCGGAGCTAGATCGGACAGGTGTGGAGTTGTAAGAGACACAAATCAAATCTAGGAGATAACGAGAAGAGACAGACAGAGAGCGAGAAACTGTCGCAGAGAGAGAGAGAGAGAGAGAGAGGAGAGAGTAAAGACAAAAGGGGAGAACTGGAGGAGGAAACGCTTTTGGCGCCGTTCAAGACGCGGTCGTATAGTAGATCTAACGGTGGAGAATGGTGGTTATATCTGCCACTGGCGTTCCCAGTGGGACAACACGGGGATAGTGCACTGGTGTTTATTAAACTGTTTATTTATGTATTTATTTATTGGTGTTCTATTTCTGCGGTGTGGGCCCACGCGGCTAGGCTAGGCTAGGCGAGGGATATACTCCTCAAATTTATTTATTTCCGTTTCAAATTTCAGTAGATATGGTCAACCGAGATCTCCGATTTCATTTTGTTGGTGCTGATAGGAACCGGTATTCAATTTATTTTTCCTAATCATGTGAATCAGCCATATGTTTTTATTTGTTTAATATCAGCCATATATAAATATAAAGAGAAATTATGAAAGATTACACAAAATGTAGCACAGTAACTAGAAATATATAAGAATATATATAAGATAGATGAAGCGCTAAAGTGATTACCCCATCCTGTTAAATGTCAAAAATAAAATCTTATTATGATCTATAAAATTGAAATAAAGAGCTAGCAAAATTTATTTATCTATTAGCAGCTTAGCACGTTAATGGTATTATGCATAGTATAACTAGTGGGTGTTCTGTTTCAAAATCTCAATATTCGTGATTTTTGTGACCGACTAAGTTGCTTAATTTGATATACATAGCGAAATAAATTTTACATTTTGAAGAATTAATTACTTTTTAATTAGATAGAAGAAAACTATACGTTTGAGAAATTGTAGACCACCATACTAGAATGATTTTTTCATATTAAAAAAAATCAAAAGAATCATTAAAATATAATTTTGTGTATCTAAAAAATTTCTTTGTATAGATCGAATTAATTGGTTCAGATTGACCATTTAAAACTTATAAAAATTGGGTTTTGAATCCATCAACCTACTGATGCTATGCATAGCACCGCGATTAACTCTTAATCTATTCTCAAATTTGAAAGATTCCATGGCTCTAAACCACATGTACCGCTTAGTGAAAAAATAAGAAATAGCCAACCAAAAATACGGATAATGTAATATTTTCGACGATTAAAATTTTTTTTTGAATTCTTGACATTTATCTTAATCAATTAAAAGAAATAAAGAATAGTTGAGAATTAAAATATATTAGCGTTAATCTCGCGCGTTGCGCGATTCATTCCTATACGAATATGTTATTAAATGGTTGCTCGATTTATTTTACGCTATATAAAAATATACCATAAAAAATTAAGAATACTATTAAAATATTATATGAAAACAGCCACATAAAATCCTAAATACTATTTTTGCCACAAAAGATCACGCGCCACAAAAAATCCAGAACACTGTGCTTACTACAGTGTCTCCACGCCGAACTCACGCGGGCCAAGTTTAATATAGTTATAATTGATGCGTTGTTGGATTATATATAATAGTCTATTTATTTATCTGTACTACTTATAAATGCACGCGTGCGAACATGTGTTACACGCTAGGTGTAGCGCGTAAACAGGTGTTTTTACCGTTCGATCGGTTTGATCTGTGGTTGGATGTAAGAGACGAAGCAATACTATTATTTGATTTTTCATCTAATATAGAAACGAATGGAATAACACATCTATTTGTATCACTAGTAAATTAAGCAAAATATTTTTATTGTCTAACATTATTTTGTTTTTTTATTTGCCCACATATGAGGGCATCTTATGCCAGTAAAAAAAAAAAAATTGACAATGTACTAGTTGTTTTGCCTCATGTACTTGGTAGCTGCTATCAAGTTTATTCAAAAAATATAAAAACACAATGGATAATGTACTAGTTATTTGATTTAGACGAGCCAAAAAACTTCCAAGTCGTTCAATTAATTAAAATCTACATTCAGTATAATCATTTTTATGAGTATGATGTATACCATATTTCTAATTTAAAGAGCTAAATTCCTTTGTTTGAATTTTGCTTTTAATGATTGTCGATTTGTGGAGTAAATATATTGTCAAGAGATTCCAGCAAAAAATAATCTAAGAATGTATGTGAGTACTAATCCCCAACAAGCTAAATTATGTATGGCTTTTGGTACATATATCTCTAAAATAGAAATAATAATTAAGCCAATTAGATCAAATTATTAAAGTATATCTCTAAGATCGAAATTTTTTTCCATGATTCATGAATCACTTTTTGCAGTAAATAAACAAAAGAAACAATGGTTTAATTTTGAACAAAATTAAAGTTGGATTCACTAAATTATCGTATTGATTTTCAATGTGATTCTATTAAATGAATAAATAAATAAATACATTACCCAATTCGCAGTTGGACCTACATGCATGTTTATTGTAGAATTTGTAATTTTTTTTATGGATTGATCATACAAGAATCTTTTTTTTTTTTTTTAGAGAAGGCAATCATACAAGAATCTTTAGCTCTATAGTTCCTCATAATTGAGTTTCAGTTTCTAACTCGTTAAATGCTTGAATGTTTGTTTTAGTTATTCTAATGCCAAAGTTCAAATCTTGTCTAGAAAGAGAAAACTATAGGCAGATAAATGTTTGAATCTGAACAGTTCACTACGATATTATAGAAGATATGAACCCAATAAAAATGTAATGAAATCAGACCATTTCAAACTAGATAATACCGTGCCGCCTTCATGGACCGGTTTCTGGCCTAGCTTCTAGTAAAGGTTTAGTGGGACCCAATGGACATCTATTATTTCTTAAATAAATTAATTAATAGAAAATGAGCCACCGACGAATGACGCTTGACGCTTGACGCATGGTTTCTTTTTTCCAATCGGCTGCTGTAGTTGTTAGGAGTTGCGTCAAATGACTGGTCAGAATTGAACTTTCTGGTGCAATAAGTAGTATATTAGTAAATGTTATGACGCAAATTGTTTTGATTTGAGTGAGTCTGCATCTCAAAATTATTTAGTTTCAAGAGCATTATTTATATAACCCTTTACAAGGAATGCGTCGTCAGGATAATTAAGTAGTATATTACTAAATTATCTATATTTTATTTTTAAAAATTTTATAATTCTTTTTGTACTTTATCATGAAACTAGCATAAGATGCCCTCATATGTGGGCAAATAAAAAAACAAAATAATGTTAGACAATAAAAATATGTTTCTTAATTTACCATCGATACAAATTGATATGTTATTCAATTGTTTCTATATTAGATGGAAAACCAATCAAATCCAAAGAAAATTTTTTCTTTCTGTGCAGCAATTCAAAACCGAGATAATTCTTTCCTTGTGTGCGCATAGAAATGTGTTGAGACAGATCTAACCATACATTTACAGATCAACGGTATAAAAATTGTTAACAAAAATTGTTGTGACCTTTCTCTAGGTGCATTTATAAGTAGTAGAGATTAAGATGCAATGCAGTTTTGAGGTGATTAAGCTGGTTTTAGTGATCTTATAGAAAGAATTCAATTTATATAATCGAAAGGTCAGGCAAACCTGGCCCAAGCCTAACAAATACAAGAGTAATATTGGGCCGAAATGGCCTTGTCTTGGGCAGTAATTGCAAATTGGACATTTGATTTAAAAAGAGACTTCCGGAAACAACTAGAAGGAAAGTAAAAAAACTCCACAAAGTTTGAAATCACATAATTAGTTTGTCTTGATGAAAATACTGCACTATTACTATGAAAATCTTAACGTCTAGCTAGGTCAGCGGTAAGGCACTTAAATTTTATGTTAACTAGTGCTAATTTCGAGCGTTGCGCGATTCATTCCTATACGAATATGTTATTAAATGATTTTTTAATGAAACGAGCAACCGTGTGGTCAAGATCGATAACTATAGAGCGAACGTTGTGCATATAATTTTTTTTACGAAATTCAAAACACTGTATAAAAAATGTCATAAAAATTGAGAATACTATTGAAATATTATACGGAAGCTGCCACAAAAAATCCAGACAAAAAATCATGCACCAAAAAATCCAGCCGAGTGGTCATAGAAGATCGCGCGAGTTACTATGCTAACCAGTAACCCACGCCTGCGGCACACCTCCGCAAATTTATATAGTTATTATAATGTTGTTGTGATCCAAATTATCTGACCAAAAATTGAGCGATTCACATGACACTTGTATCTGACCAAAAATTGAACGATTTAATGACTTTGAAGGTTAGCATGTGATAATTAAAACTTTTATATCTAATGGGTAATTACTTTCATTACTTTCGTAATTTATTAGATTTTAATTTAGAGTTAATATCAAAATAATATCATCGCATAAGATTTAGTGATTACTTTATGAGCTAGATTTATTCACTAAACATAAATAAGACTGTAACCTATATAAAAAGAAACTGGCTCTATTGTAAGATCCAAGAAATGTGAATTTAATCAAGTTGTTGTCACTTCGTAATTCATTTTATTTCCTATTTATTTTCCAACCAATATAAAATATTTAAAATGCCTTTTAGTCCAGCGACCAAAACACCCCTCTAACTTCCTAAAAATTCACTGACAATATATCCTTCATGTTCCTGTCAATTTCATCCGAAAAGATTCATAAAAAAAATCACTGATGCATCATGATGTGTTTGGCAAAATAATGAACTAGGAACAAGAACTAGAATAAGCTTTGTTCTAGTTCTTGTTTCTAGTTCCATGAATTTGTTGGAACTAGAAACAAGGACTTGTTTCTTGTTCTTCTCTTATTTGGATTTGTGGGAACTAGAAATAAGGGCTTTGCTCCTTGTTCTTAAGCATGCCAAACACATAAAACTCTTAGAAGTCTGTCCATAAGAAATCACTATAATTTGCCAATTTCATCAGCTAATTCACCGGCCATGTCATCATTAAATTGTGAAATTTTAGCCATCATGTTTATCTCTGCGTCTCCGCATTTTGAAATCATGTTACCTTTAACTCTGCATAAAAACAAAGTCAAACACCTCAAAGACCGTAGATAGTTTCTAACTTTTTATTGAACCAGATTTCACTTGCTTGTCCATCAGTTCATGTGTAGTATGAGTACGACTATATGGAGCATACATCCATTTTAATTCATTATTTTAGATCAGACACTGATTGTACAATCATTGCAAAATATCTGAAATTCTAAATTCTGATTTGAGGGTGTTATGCTTTACCGTTCTTTAATGGGACAATTTGGTTTATGCCCCACAAAAATTCTAAAATTCGAGATATGTCATTACAAAACAACTAATTAGTTTTATGCCATTATAAAACAATAATTTTTTTTGCCACTAAATCATTAAAATGACTATATTGCCCTTTTAAATATGCCATTATAAAACATTAAAAATTTGATATATGCCATTGTAAATTACTAATTAGTTTTATACCATTATAAAACATTAAAATATGTTTTTATACCACCGGTTAATGGGCAAAAATAAAAGTCTCCCTCAAGATAATATTTTTTGAGATTAACGGTAAAAGATACTAACGGATTGATCCATCAACATATATTGAATTAGTTGTTTTATGATGACATATTTAAAATTAGAGTGTTTTAAAATGGCATAAATCAAAATTTCCTTCTTTAATCAAAAGTGGAATATCGCACGTTTCTTTTTCTGGTGTAAGCTCCTTTGCTCCAACCAAAAATAACTGTAAAGATACACTAGTCATGATATGATTGAAGACTTTCTGTTGATTCTGCCTAATTGCTCTTCTTTCCAAATTAAATAAACTAGCAAAAGATGCCCGCAAAAGATGCCCTCAAGATGTGGGCAAATAAGAAAATAAAATATTGATATTATTTTTGTTTCATATAGAACTTTACATGTTATAGACAATAAAAATATTGTTAAATCAATAATTTATTAGTCATTCCTTTTAAATAAATAGCTAATTTGGTAGTAACTTAATCTTTTCTAATAAAAAATCTTGACCTTTTAATTTAAAATTAAGATCTAGACCACTGATCAAATCAAATTACACAAATCAATGGTCTATAATTGATATAAGAATTGTTTACACCCTTTTATATGACATGTTTACTCCTTTTATATGAAATGTTTACTCTTTTTGTTAGGTGCATTTATAAGTAGTAGAGATAAAGAGTGAATGATATTTAATTATTAATTACTTGGCAAAACCATACGTAGTCCATACAGTTAAATGTGGATTGGGATGAATAATCATCTCTCTTTATCATTGTGGATGTAGTATCAGTGTATGACTAGGCCCAACTAGCATTAAATGTATCCGTCCCAAGCCGCATTAAATGCGTCCGGTCATGTTTCACTATTGCACCCTTGCATGTTCTCCTATCTTTTTCTAAGATCTGTTCTTCCTTCATTTGGTATCATGTAAATTGTAAATTTTAAGAAAAATTAAAGTTCAGAATTTCTTTGACGTACATTGAATGCCGCTTTATGTGACAAACCACTGAAGGTAGCTAAAAAATATGAGAGGAGCAGAAACTTTGTAATTAACTCATGATGACGTGTCAACTACACATGCCACACAGCCAACATTGTTGTTGTCTCATAAAATTAGATTTGGTTATGGTTAAGGTTGGTACAGCTATCTGGCGGTTTAATTAGGCGCATTTCTTCTGTCAGAAATTCAACATGACATGTGATATGAATTAGTCTATCATGCATCTTTTCCCTTTTACAGTAGGATCTATTAATTGCGCACTCATGCATGGATGAACCTCAGAATCCTTCAGTATAGGGATCTATTAATTAAGAAGGAAACATGCATGAAGCATGTCAGTAGATTTTGCATATCATGCAAGTACACACTCTATTAGATGAATCTATTATATAACCAATAACTGGAAAACACCTGTATATATATGTACGATAAAATATTTTTTTTTGTTTATTTATTGGAAAACTAGAGATCGTAGGCAATTTACATTAATAAAAAAAGAGAGATTACATTAGAACACATAACTTCCAGAACAATAACCCACCACGATGTCCAGGTATATATATATTCCTTGAATTAACCAACCTACAAGTGTATTGAACAATTAATGAAACAATTGTAAATTACATATAATCGAAATTTGTTGCCAAATTAATTGGAAAAATAACAAATAAGAAATGTTCTTAATGTTTCGACGGAAAAAATAAGCAGCTCTTGAAGTTTCCATATAAATTTTTTTAGAAATTGATAGATATGTGGACAATTATATATTCTTTATTTGGGAGGTCACACAAAATAGTTAAGCATAAGGAAAATCACGTATATGAAAATCTATGTTATTTGTATTCTATTAAGACCCATTTTTTCTTGTGCTTTTCTTGTTTTGTTCTTTTTGGGGTTTTTTGCTTTTGTGGGGAAGACTTGGACAATTGTAGGTTAGTACGTGAAAAGGACTGTGTTCGCTTTCTGTCTAACTTTTTCTTTCACTCTGTCTCGGTACACCCTCATCCTTTTTCTCGCTCTATCTCTATGGTCGGTTAATCAACGATTGCCTCACAATTCTAAGAGCGAAACCATGAGCGTGTATGGTTAAAACACACACACACACACACACACAAAAGAATAAATAATTGAGGTATAGTCTTGCCTTTGTTTGGTCATACATGCATGTATATATTCTTATCCTAGTACAAACCGTTCTTATTATTCTGTTCGAATATATATTATATATACCTGCCTGAGCTATTCACCAACCATCATTGACAGTATATATACAAATATACTGACAGTATATATTATATATACTAAAAAAAATCATTGAAATAATTATAAAATTATCTTCTTATATACATCGTTTGCCAAATTTAATACAAATTGGAAGTTGTTTCATGATCACATGATTTATGAGTTCTGACAAAAGGGAAGACACTTTATGGATTAGTAATATTATAACTTCAAATTACATCAAATTTGAAATAAAACTTATCTAAATTCTAAAAATATATTTATAATTTAATTTTATAATGCTAATAAAAATATGATCAATTAATTGTACACGATTTGGCAACTTTGTTTTTGTCAATACAACCAAAATATAGCCTTAGTTAATTAATTTGTTGTGATGGAGTTAAAAGGAATCAAACAATATTAGAAGATATGGGTAGCTAACTTTGAACCGAAAACGTCATCGATGGCAAGGAGTGTCCCATGCCATCGAGTCGTTTTTTGAGATCCAAAATTCAAACGCTCAATCCGAACCGTTCAAATTGATCACCATATTGAAATACCCTTGGAGACCAAATTTTACATTTTTTCAAAGTTTTTTGCTATTTATTATGATATTTTCAAAAACATTATAATTGGAGTATTTTAGACCCGCCAATTTAAAAATATCATAATAATTAGCAAAATAATTTGAAAAAATAATCTAAAATTTGGTCTCCAAGAATATTTCAAAATGGTGATCAATTTGAACGGTTCAGATTCACAGTTTGAATTTTGGATCTTGAAAAACGACTCAATGAAAAATCAATGGCACATGCCATCGATGGCCTCAATATATCGCGATGCACCATATTTTAATCCAATATAAAATTTTGTTTTCTATTAGGTTTCAATATGTAGATTGGATTTGTTTAATTAGATTTGTCAAATTTGTAAAACTACGACATATATGATCGCGATGTACAAAGGTCTCAATACATCGCGATGCACCATAGCATTTATCTCTCTCTCTCTCTCTCTCTCTCTATATATATATATATATATATATATATAGAGAGAGAGAGAGAGAGTTTTGGTATGGTGAGCCGCGACTCACAGAGCCTTCCGCAAGTCGCGATCAAAACTTCTAGGTCTGAATCAAAATGACCGATCCAAACCATCCAATATGATCTTCATATTGAAATCTCCATGTAGACCAAATTTTATAGTTTTTCGAAATTTTTAACTATTTTTTTGAAATTTTAGAAAATCGCTAATCTAATTAAGTATGCACCATTCAAAAACAGCAGTTTTTTTTTTAAAAAAAAATTCTTAAAAATTTCAAAAAAATATAAAATTTGGTCTGCAAAGAGATTTAAATATGGAGATCATATTAAATGGTTTGGATCGGCCATTTTGATTTAGATCTAGGAGTTTTGATCGCGACTCATGGAAGACTCTGTGAGTCGCGACTCACCACAGCAAAACTCTCTCTCTCTCTCTATATATATTTCAAAATTTCTTATCGGTACATTTTTTCCTTTCTATATTTATCTAGAAAATCAATAAATGTTTTCTAATTAAGGATATATAGTTGGGTTCAAAGGTTTAAATAACATATAACAGACTCAAGCGGACATATATCATAACGGATAGCGGGTACATAGCGGCCACTATCGGACCATAACAGATTTGCACACACAAGTGTATTTTGAAGGTCTTATTTAGTCTAAAATAAAAATTAAAATATTTTCATACAATTAATTAATACTAACTAAAATTATATTATTTTTTTATGCATATTTCTCCATTAAATTTTAAGAATTTGAAAATGTTCAAAACATAAAAATTGTGGCTTATTTTTGTAAACTTTCCATAGAACTTTGAATCACGTCAATCGGAGTTCGTATGTGAAAGATATGTCCAAAATACTACTTTTATATCAGTAAATTATAAATTGCACCACTATTTCTGTTATTATACCGCTATATCGCCACTATTTTCCGCTATTTTAACACTATTTCCCACTATTTTTCGCTATAAGTCGCGCTATCGGACATACCGCTAAATTTGTAGCGTTGTAACGGTGTACCAAATAGCACCGCTATTGCGGCCGCTATTGCCGCTATTTGAACCTTGGTTGGGTTCAACTAATCAACAATTTCATTATTCAAACAATAATTGAAAGGATGATGATTACATCGATGATCTCAATAAATGTAAGATAAATCAAAGCTGAAACCGAGAACAAGTGGCAAAGAGAGTAACGCACCTTCATTGGAGGTTGCGGATTCGGAACCCGGTAAGAAGTTGTTTGTGTCATTTAATTTCAAAAAAATTGTAAGACTGGACCCTCATCTTATCTTAAAAAAGAAAAAAAAATCAAAGCTGAAACACAAACAAAATCAAGAAAAGAAAACTTCGTCTCAAACTTCATTCTAATTCAGCGTCTCATCATATATATATGCTTACGAGAACCGCAACGCAAAGTACATATACTGTTGGCTGTTCCATTTGTTGGGTGCATATATCCCTGTCTTTAGAATTAAAATTCTAAACTTAATTTTTGGTGAATTTAATTTTTAATACATTAGGATATAGAACGCATGTCAGCGTCATCAGTTTCTTACAAAATTAGCATTTTTACACATAGTTTTTGCTCTCTTTAATAATGTCCATCACTATAATAGTGGCTTTAGAATTTTATGAATCACATATTAACTTCATTTGTACAACTGGTGCTTGTAAATAAACGGATATGTTTCCATCAGCAACTAAATTAAATTTGTTCGCCAAATTAATTAAGTATCATAGCCCTCTAATTAACTATGATAAATAATTTTGTAGGTTCAAAACACTTGGTAATGGAAATAGTTCAGAGTGATTGGAGGACTAAATCTAATACAAGTTAGTCAAAATTTGTCATATCAGTGATATAGATTCTAAATCTTTTCAATGAGACTTATTAATTAGTAGTTCAATGATGTGTGTTAAGAATGGAATTGGCTATTCCAAAATCGTTTGGATAAAAAATTTAGGAATGGAATTGGCTATTCCTAAGAATTAGCCTATTCCACTCATCCCAAAGGAGCCCTACTAGTTCAATGACGTACATCAGTGAACACAAAACTGGTTCGGCAGCTATTGACTCCTCAGCTTTACATGTGAATTTGTGCGACTATAGATTGACAGTTGATGAAAGTGAAATAAGAACCACAATATATATAGAGAGAGAGATGGAACCATGATTTCTAGCTTTTCTTGATTTTAGAAAAAGAAAGAACCCATCCAGATTCTCTCACATGTCCACATGTACATGCAGTGAGGCACTTAAAATTTTTACTTTTATAAGTGAACACTATGTATAATTTATGTTATTTTAACTTTAAACACAGCTTTATCTTTTATATGGGTTCTACCTTGGCTCGTTTTGTTCTTTCTTTTTGTTCAAATTGCAGCTTTGTTTAGTGTCACTCTGTTACAAACAAAGCACAATTGTATATATTGGAGTACACGGTACAAAACATGATTGCATGTCATACAATTACCATCTCTCATGCATGCTCTGAAAATAAAACGTAGTCTCGATGATTTTGCAGTCAGTTTAAAGAAACACGAAAGAGAGTTGATAAAAACCGTCGCACAACAAAAGGAACTCTCAATATTTTTTACTTGCAAACTTTATTGGTAACGCCCATCGTGAAAGTAGTTGTTTCAAGTTACCAAGTCCAAATATTTTGCATCTAAAAAATTTTGCATCTAAAAAGGTCTAACTAGTGTTTTACAAGTAATAAATTAATCAGTAATGTTCAAAAAAAGATACCAGACGGTATATATATATATATATATATATATATATATATATATATATATATATCTGAATTAGGTTTTAACAAGGTATAAATAATCTATATCTATATGTATATCTAACCTATAAGAATAATTTACAAAATTAAATATATCGCAGAGGAAGTTGATTGAACACCTAGATTTTTTTTTTGGAGTTTGTTTCTACAGCACCTTGTCTTCCTCTATATGCAACCACTCTACTCGTGCGTGTGCAACCTGATTGCTCCAAGTTAGGGTTTGACGTCACCTTTTACGATTCCAAGTGTCTATCTATTCGTGCGTGTGCAACCCGATTGCTCCACTCGGTTGACTTCCTCCTCACAAACCTAAACCCCTCTCTCTCTAGATCTAGACACGAAGGGTCTCCAATAGAGAGGGCAGTTATGATAGAGGAGTATATATAAGAGTCGATTTGAAAAGACAAGATCGGTTCAAATTCGATACCAAGCGGCCCGCTCAATCTAGTGAGTGACCCGCTAGAACGGCTCCGCACACTTTTTCTAGCAGTATCGGGCACCAAATAATTGACAACCATATTGTCAAATTGATGCAATCAATTATATATCAAAATAATATTTAGACATTTTAAATATGTTTTATATGATTTATACTTAGAACCATGCATCAATTTGATTAATCTTGAATACCTAGCTAGTTGATCCTCCACTGTACCTATGGTCAATGATTGGGAAATTAGAAAATTAAACAAATTAGCAGTCATCAAATGCTTTCAAGAATATACTATTGAAGTTAATGTCTATCGGAATGACAAAAATATTTCCGTAACAATATTTTTATTGATAACAATTGAGTTTGGTTTTTTAGTTTCTCAGAGATTTAGAATTCTAATACCAAGTATAATCATTACCTTTATCAGGGTCCAATCATGGAAATTGCATAGTTGAAGGAAGTTCTTGATGGTCCTCTTTGTTTAACAACATATCTTATGATGCGAATAATGAGCTAGATAGTTAATTAAGAAAATAATTAATTCCATATAGTTCAATGAAATAAGTTTCTTAATGCAGCAAAAATAACTCATGCTATACGAACAATGTACCATACAATCTTTTTACAGATTTATTATTTTGGTTCCTATAATATAAGATGCTATAGCTATACAGTCATATATGGCGTCTATCTGTCATCCTGAAATGCTATATATAGTAACCACGCACCACGACTGCTAGCTACTTAACTTTTTGCATACAAGGCACTTGTATAAACAAGGCCATCTCATGCGTTGCACACAAATACGTGCCTACACCAGATGCATAGCTAATAAAAATAGAAATAATAGAGAGATGACAATTAGAGATGCAAGCTTCAAATATTTGTAATTAGCTTGACATGTGCATAGAATGAATATTGTTCGGAACTGATATAAACTAATTATTTTTCATTCTAAAACTCAGAAACCATATATTAAGGCAGAATATACCGTCAGAATTTGCGATTCAAAGACATTTATCATATTATATAGAGATATTAAGTAGGTAGTTCTGCGTAATCGACTTGGTCTTTTCCAGACAGTTTGACTTGCAGGTCATGCATGCATGGCAGATTGTATAATGTAGCTGTTTTATTGCGTCTGAGAATAGAGAACCAGATTCTCTAAAAAGATTGAAATTGAAAGATCTACGTTTAAGCTATATCTAATGTTTATAGTTGATCAGCTCAATATATTAAATTCAGTATTTGGTAAATGGAAATCCAAACTGGCTAAGAGCAGGGAGCTGAGAACTATTTTAATCTTAAGCGTTATTCAGGGGATTCGGTTAATTAAATGAATTCCAGCACATTAATTAATCCCAATTAATAGAAGAACATAGGCAGCATTTAGCAACCCAAGCCTCAAAATAAAGAAGATCGTATCTTATTTAAACATGAAAAATATCAAGAAATTATGATCTATTTCGGGATACTTAATTAGCTTGTAACTATAAATAAGTTTGCTGTTTTGAGCTAAAAATTTCTCTATTTCAAATTTAGCTTCAGTTCAAGCCTAGCCTGTATGCTTTGGGATATTAATACTTAAACTAATTATCTTTGATATATAATATATACTCGATACATATATTCACATGATGGTCGGCTATATATATAACAATAAATTTTCTATATAATTCTTTGGTTGATCAGCAGATAAAATGATAATGCCAAAATCTCAGTAATAAGATGTCTTTCTGCAGCATCGTATGTCTACTCAATATAGACAAAGATAATTAAGAAACCTCATTACGCACATATAAATGTTTATGACTGGGTATGTAAGGCAATCAACAGTAATCAATATCTAAATCCAATTGAAGTAAAAAAATAAAGTATAAACTATTTATAATAATACCTATATATACTCATCTTCTGTTCATATTTTTGTAATCTTTTTTCCTGTCTCTTTTAAAGACAATTCAAAACTATACAAACCTTCATACTGCTGATACCACATTACCACCCATGCATATGAACTCAAACCAAAGCTATGTTCAGAAGCCTATAACTATGCATGCATAAAGTAACTAAGAATAATAATATATCACAAGGTAGCATATCATATCCTTCGCAAAAACTCTCTTAAAAATCCTTCTAAAACAAAAATATTGCCACACTGATTTTAATATAGAACTGAAAATAATATAAAGGACTTCACATTTCACAAAATGCATACAATTTTATAAATACATACATACTTCTATGTAATTGGCTATCATGTGTGACTTCTTCTTCATGGAACTCTTGAAATAGAATCAACACAACTATGGAAATAGATTTCCTGGAGAAGAATAGTTAACACTGGGAAGACCTGCAGCTGGTTGCAACCCATTGTTATTGTTGCTTCCAGTGCCGGCATTAACACCACTTGTGTTATTACTGCCACATAGAAGCTCGTCATATCTTGAATTAAGACCCAAGTGATTACTTACACCCATTTGAGTTGGAAGTGCAGTTTCCAATGCCCCAAAAAAAGGAAACTGAGGCAGCTTCAACTGTATAGGCATTTCGCCAGCTACCAAACTTACAGTTGTTGCTCCAAGGTCTGGGCCCAAAGATGATGTGCTGACCTGACGTATACTAGGAAGAGCCTTGCTGTTTGGACGAGTCGATTTGGCATTTGACGAGCTCACTTTACTGCGTTTGCAGTTGCGGCGTGAACCACCACCTACTGGTACATTCCTTAGTGTGCCACCACGAGTCCAGTATCTGCGACAGGTGCGACAAAAGTGGCGTGGCTGGGAGAGAGAGTAGTTGTTGAAGTAGCAGAATTTGGTGTTAGTTGAATCGCACCTTGGGCACTTGAGACCAGGTTCAGGGTATGGAGACTTATTTAGACGTATCGGGTTGGCAGTTAGAGAAGTTGGATCAGCGGCAATTGGGTTTGCTCCTGTGCTGGATGCAAGTACAAAGTCAGGTGAGGGTTGAATTGCATAATTTTCTGACGCACTTGCACCACTGAAATTGCTGCCAGCTTGATCTTGAACATGGGGTGGATGCTGATGAAGTAGATTAGAAATTTAGAATAACATATAGAAAATATGTAATATAACTAATGTATATGTAGATTTATCAGATTAAGAGGCAATTCTCTCTATGATCATGTTTCATCAGAAGGGGAGGAGAGAGCGAGGGAGAAGAGAGACATCTAGTTATTGTTGTGGCAACATGCTCAAAATTCAGAGAGAGATCCTTTTATCTTAATAAATGAATAAAGTTGGACATGTTTGAAATTCTTACTTGGATGGCTTGACAAACAAAGGGAAAAGTTCTAAAATTCTGTCAAGAATTTTTTTAGGCATATAAATCTCAATCTTTTCATAAAGATGGCATGTGATATAAAGAAATAAAGGGGAAAAAGATTGCGCAAAAAGAAAAGAAAGGGGGAAAATTGATATATTCTCCTGATAAATGTCTACCTGGTTCCAATTGGAAGGATCTGAATATAGGGGAGCTGAGGTGAAAACCATGGAGCCTTCCTTGCTTTGTTTTCTTTTCCCTTTTCTTTTTTGTTTGTTTCGTTTCTTTTGGGAAAGGTTGATTGCTGCTTAGAGAGATGGTGGAGAATCATATCTCTAGTGAGAACAAATGAGGGTCTTCTTCTTTTTTAGCCACCTTTATATGCATTATTCTATCTCCATTGGGTTCAGAGAGAGACTTCAAATGGAAGAATCAAATAGGATTTAGCTTTGGGGAAAAAAAAAATAGTATAAAGGAACAGTGGAAAGTGAAAAGCAGCTCTCTGTGTCTCTGTTGGCATGCATGAACAGAAAATTTTGTCATGTACATGTTATGAATGACGAGAAAAAATTAATTACCACAATTAACTTCGACCTTTTTTGTTACTTTTACGGTAGGAGTGTTATTCTATACTGTAACTAAGGCAGGCTTAATTCTGTTGTGTCCTGTTTTGTACCTTTTCTTTTTTTTAAAAAATTTATTGACTTATTTTTTTTATTTATGCTGATCATATACGATCTTCAAGGTTATGATGACAAGATCACTAGCTAGCATAGTATATTTACAGGAACTTGTATAAATGAAATTTGTGTATCAGCTTTCTTCTTTCATTCTTGCTATCATATATGCTCATTTGCAGTAATATTTTGCACTTTAATCAACCAATGTTTGTTATATGCGTCAAATCAAATCAACCAACTTGTTTATTATCATTTGAGAACTAATTTTAATATGGTTACAAAATATAACAATTTTTTAGTGGAATTATATTTGAGGAAAAATCCGATCGGAGGATTTCTAAATTAATATTTAAAGTTGAAAAACTTAACCCCCTTCTTTGTCTAAAGTAAACTTGCATGGTGACCATTATTCGGCTATGAACATGCTAAGTACTCAACTAATTCTCAATTTGAACCTCTCTCTCTCATTACCCTTCTCAATATTGAATTTTTTAATTTCTAAATGACGACTAAGTTTCATTTATTCATTACCATGAACTGGCCAGTGACTGGCGTCTGGCGTTTGGGATTTAATATACGTCACATTATATATATTTAATTTTCGGATTCTATGTATTTCTATAGGAAACTCTTACTTTCAATTGCAATTGTTGCAAGAACTCTAAAGCTCCGCTAGAAAAAAAAATATAAATATAACTTTCTTTTAGGCGGTTTCATCCAATGCCTTTTTTTGTGCACAGATAGAAGATCTATATACAGTTTTTTTTAAACATAATTTATTCTTTCTCGTAGATAAAATATTGTTTGGATGAAATTTGTATAAATTTGGCTGAAGGAAAAAAGTATTCCACTTTATATTAATTACCATCTGAATTTAAGAATTTTATATACCAGATATAGTTTATTTAAGGCTAGGTGGCGAGAATATACCAGAATACTGATTTTATCAGTATTTCACTGTTTAGCTGAGAAATCTTTCTTTTGTGCTGTCGCTTTCGTAGTATGGTACCGTTTATTCTCTCCCTTCAGTCTTCAGATAACCACTTTAAAGCTGCTTTACTTGGGGAACGGATCCCCTGCAATTTCACCGACAGTAGGAACTTGTACAGCTTATTTGCTCTATATAATAGTTCAGCGTACGTACGTGCAATTCAGCTAATCTGACTTTCAGTAGCATATATAGATTTTAACATGGATTATTATGAAATTCAGAGAGTATTTTATGTATGTAATACAAAACAAAAAAAATATTAAAGTCACTATTGGCATTCCAAATGAATCTTAGTTTTATTATTTCAAAATAATAATAATTTTACCTCATAATTCTTCTAAATATTTCAGTGATCATATTGAATCATTTAATTAAGATCAATCGAGATTCAAGATCGACAAGCATGTGGAGAATTAAAGTTCAAATATTACGAAATTTTATATAAAAAATCAATTCATTCTTCTTAATATTTTAACCACTTTTTGGAAAATAAGTTATATAACCTTGATTTACGGTCAAGATACTTCCTAAAGACTTTTGTAATATCATAAAGAAAAAAAAAACAGCATCATTACTTTGGTACGTCGACAATAACGATGATAACAAAAAATTATGAAATAAGGCAATACTAAAAAGCTAGTTTTGATTTGAGTAGTGTCATAAGAGAGAATAGGTTATTAGATCAATTGGTACCAAATACTTTGCTTGTATTCATGATGTAATCAATTATGTGGAGTTACACATAAAATTGTGAAAAAAAAATGCGATTCCAAACAAAACTTTTACTAGGGTATTAAACGTATTTTATATTTATTTCTTTTCTTATACTATTTTTTATTTTAAATCTTAGTGATTGTGTATTTGTGTTGATGGTTGGAAGACTGGATTCTATGAACTCTTAATATCTTTTCGCATTTGGTGAACAAAAAGTAGAATTAGCAAGGATGTGCATGCATTTTAAAGAAGGTATACATGTTTGAAATATCTAACAGCCGTAGGTTGGTGGCAATCTGGTCCCTTAGCAAGTGCTTGCGAGGGGGTCTGTAAGAAAGCGACTTGCAAACTTGATAGGAACAGAAGGGATCCTGTACATGCGTCGCGTGCCTATGCATTAGTGTTTTATTAATCTTTCGGTCTAACGAGAAAATACGTTTCTTTAAAACAATTTTATGTTGACATGTAGTTTTCAGGTTGTCTTTCAGCAAGAATTCCAGTATATAATCGGTTGGTAGGTTGTGGGAGAATTAATAAATGAACAGCCGCGCGCGGGTTCAATTTTCCCACAAGTCACAACCGTCATATGCAAAGGAATAACTAGCTAGTAGAGTGATCTGTTCACTTTTATCTACACAAAAAAAAATGGAAAGAAAAGGGATACTATCATTACATCATGATTGTCGCCCTATATCTAATTATACCTCGTCCAAAACACAACTACAACACTTAATTCAGGGGCATATAATCATACTATACTGCAATGCACCTATGTTTAGTATTCTCAAAAAAGAATGGTGTGCCCGAACATGGCATGCTACGACACGCAGGGAGGCGCGCGGTACAACACGACAAGGCACAGACACAAAAATAATACAAAAGCTTAGACGTGTTGTGTCCGATTTTAAAAAAATAGACATGACATGACATGACACATAAATTTTCTAGACACCGCATGACACGCCACGAAATACGACATGAGACGTCATGAGACAGAAAATGATACTACATGAAGACACACCAAATATTAAAAAGAGGCATGTGTTTGGCTCTATGTAAATATAGGAATATGTTGTACTTTTTTTTTCTTTTAGGATGGAATGTATCTTTTTAAAATTCTAGTCCAAAATACCTTTAAGCAGAGTTCCATCAGTTCTGGCATGAATATTCGCTACTTGTGGGATCTGGATCCTTGATATGATCGTAGGTCTTATGATCCATTGTCTTTCTCTGAGTTCCTCAGTTGTTCTCGGTGTGCCAGGGATAGCACGAACTCCTCTGCTAGCTAAATGATCAGCCACATTCTGAATATTGTATCGGAAATTTGTGTGACTGGTATTAGATAGCCTCCCTATCAGAGATCTAGAGAGCAATAAATTACTCTCTCCGCCTTGCCATCCTTCGTATCCATGAGTTTGGATGACTAGTTGAATATGATCCCTGAAATCACGAATAGAAAGAGTTATATCCGGAGCAGTATATGCTAATTGAGTTCCGGATGATAAATCCATCTCCATAGAGCTAATGACAGCTCTACTAAATTAACATTTCAAATGAAGCACTCTTTTAGCAAATATACTATTTTCACATCAAAATAAAAATAAAAATTCAACTTTAATTTAATTCAATTATAAGCATGTTTATTTCCTTAATTTTTTACATATTTTATCAAACATGATTTTGAATTTCATGAATAAATTTATTTATATTAAGAAGTTAAATGTATCTGAACACGTCGCTGCATGACACGTTTAAAGAAGACATGAGACGTGGCGTGTTCTTAGACGTGTTGTGTCCATCTCTTAAAATTTAGACATGGCACAATACAACATGCGAAATATTTAGATACGACATTACACGACATGACACAAGATCGGGACACGATGCATTTGACATATGACATGACACGTCACAAGTCACAATACATTCTATGTTAATGTGAAATTTAAGCTTGAAACGATCTAATTGAGTTAACTAATTTGATCATGCATGTATCAAAACAAACTTGTATATTCTTAAGACGTTTTACTATTTTGTTAGATTTTTTGAAAGCTGATATCTTTTTATGCAAAATAAAGTTAAAATATTTAAACATATATATTTCAAAAGCAAAAAATAATATTAAAATCATAAAATTAATAGAAATTTTATTTCTTATGTAGATTGAATTACTTAAATTATAAATCAAATCAAAATAAGAGTTCAAAACAACTTTTTCTTTCTTTGCAAAACATCCTGGCCTATCTCATATTAGCTGAGGCATTGTATACATGAGTAAATTTTTTTTTATCATCATAAAAAATAGAAAGTTGAATTGGTGTGGACTTTGGAAGAAAGACACATTTAGTGCATAGAATCAGAATTCCAATTTTTCCACCCTGATCGATTCTGTTTCAAAGTCGGTGACAAGCTGGCGTGAACTGGAAATTCCGGGGCCGTGAACCTTCATGTCAGTGCCTCTTGAACTCGAGCGAAAATCCTAATTAGTAGAAATAATTGATAAGATCACCAATTTACCATGATATTATTTTGAACCTGCTAATTCATCTTTTTGGGCCGAATATATATTTAAGCAATCAAGCCCATGCATAGTACTGTCTACTGGGCTAGCTCCATGCCTCCAACAGAACACCCCCCCCCCCCCCCCCCCCCCAAATATATATATATATATATATATATATATATATATAAACAAAAGAAAAAAGAAAAAGGGAAAAAAAGAATCATAATTTGTAAGGGATAAAAGAAAGAGCAATGCTAGAGTCAAACGCGATGGGATCTCAATTTTCACGGTAACAATGGTCAATCTGAACCTCGATTAATATGTTCTTCATAATGAAATCTCCATTGAAACAAAATTCCATATTTTTTAAAAATTTCTTACTATTTATTTTGAATCTTAGAAAATCCTCGATCCAATTAGTTTTTGACCATCCAATTTTAAAAAACTGAAAAAAATTAGTTAAAAAATCTAAAAAAATATAAAATTTGTCCGCAAAAATATTTTAATGTGAAGATCATTTGAGCAATTTGGATCGGTCATTTAAATTTTCAATAATTGAGTTTAGCATTGCGTTTGATTCTAGCATTACTCATAAAGGCTCCCGGATCTTTAGTTGTCCTATCGCACTCCCACAAAGTATGATTTCTTATTCTCTATCTAGCTGAATTAAAGTTCAATAATCTAACATAAACACGACTTAATTATTTTCAAGGAGGATTCCGGTGCCACAATTTTAGAGTGTCACCAAATGCCAAAATATTAAATTTTATCAATATTTTTTAATTTTAAAATTTAAAAGTCTAATCAAACCATTGCTCTTTGATCCATTCAACGAGTGATGTGTTTTCATATAATAAGTTTTATAAAATTTTAAGTTGCTTTGATACTTGATCAAGAGATCAAAAAAATGAACGAATATGGTTAACTATATATGACAGATTAATTATAACATGTTCATGATTTGACCTTTGGATTAAGTATCAAATCAACTCAAAATTATATAAAACTTATATAAAAATGTATTGCTCGTTAAAACAAAAAAGATCATCGGTTTAGATTCGACATTTAAATTTAATATTTTAAAATATTAATGAAAAAATAAAATTATGACATTTGGCGTCACCGGAACATTACTCTTTTTCTGAAAGTGAATCCGGTATGCAACATGAATATGACCGTAATTAATTATTAAAGCCTCTTATATTTACTTCTTTTGAAAATTTTAAATACACACAGAACTGCAGGTTTTGATTTAAAAAAAAATGATAACGGAATGAACCTTTCCCTTATAACCCAGAATATACTTGAAAATACATTGCATGACTATATATAAGGTATTGCCAACAATGTAGCCATCTCAGGGCATAAGCAGGTTTCATCATTCATGTACATCATAATTAATAGGAAAAAAGACACTGAAATTCCATCAATAAATGCGGCTGCGACAAAGCTTTAGCATATATGGCACAAATTAATGGGCCCCTAGCTTGTTTGGCATTAGTCATTGTGCACGCTACCTCTCTACTATTTTGACATTATATATATGGTCCTGTATTTGCTCACTATTTTATTGATTCAACCGAGTATGCACATCAGGTTCAGATAAATTAGGTTGAGGATAGATGACAGAAGTTTATGCCAAGGTGAGTACAGATGCAGAAGGTGGGAAGAAAAAGGTTACCCTAATTTAATCTTCTTGCAACTTGCATTATTTTATATGGATATTCCAAGTAAAAAATAAAGATAGACATTCTCCTTGATCATAAAAAAGCAAGTGAACTAAAAAGCACCTTCAAGATTCCTCACACATGCATTTGTGCTTTATGTATTTTCCATCAGTGGGGCTTTCTAAAGCTTTTCTAAAAAAAATAAAATAAAATAAAAACATATGCATCATCAATTACAAATAAATAAGATGTACCATATATATTTAAAAAGTTATTTGATGATGGTTATTTCCTTTAACTTCATAAATTAATCATGTAAAATGATCGAAACAGCCATAAGATATACTCAGAAGTTAACACACACACACACATATATACACACACACTGACTTCCCAACATAAAGTTTGGGATAAGCATACGACATAACATAGGATTAATTCATCTCGAGTCTGTTATATATATTAGTAAAGATGTCCTCAATATGTAGACAAATAAAAAAATAAAATAATCTTAGATAATAAAAATATCTGGTTGAATCTTATAGCAATACATGTGGTTATCTTTCTAAAAAATAAATTGTTTAAACACCACCTGTCAAAGAGTCTAATCTTTTATCTTAAATCAATGTCTAGACCACATATCAGATCATATCGCACAAAGAAATAATCTATATATAATTTATGTGACAAATGTTTGAACCCTCTAGTGAATAATATTGTTATAATTTTTTTTGTGCTTTTATAAGTAACAATATTGGTGTTTAAAGTGAACTTAATTATCTCAAATTATCAAATAATTAAAAGAAAAGAATTCTAATTACATTCATGTATGTATATCACTTGCTAGCTTTAATGGCTAGACATTCCTCTGACAAGTTTGGCATGCCATTCATGGTCAACTGGTATACCTATATTTGTACAAATTGTTTGATATTGTAATGACTGTTTGTTTTTGGTCTCAAATAAAGCAGACATAAGCTCAGCGCTAAAAATGTCTTTATATTAAGCTAAAATCACCATATTTCAATTACGTACAGCCATGCAAAATTTTATCTAAGTAAAACCTTATTCGAGGAATGTTTCGAGCATTTCAAGCCCAGAGGTTAGATTTCAGGAGCATTAATAATGCCATTTTTTTAAATCTTCACGAAAAGAAATTTCATTTATTGAGCTTTTTTCGAATTAGAATAATCCTAGCAAAAATGAAAATGACAGTATATATTTTACCAATCTTTCTGTCCAACATATATATGTTAATTTTGAAATATCCATGCATGTTTTAAAGCTATCATCAAAGATAAGAAACTACATTAATTCAAACTTCAAATTATATAACATATCTTGATTCAAGCGCACGCTCTCTCTCTCTCTTATTGGCTAATCGATTGAGCTTCGCTCCACATTTGAAAAATTAATTTAAATTTAAAATGTTATCATTTAATAATGGTTGATTATGAATAGGTTGTTATATTTGCAACACAAAAGAGAAGGAGGCATGATAAAAATGAAAATAGAAATTAATGAGTCACAAAGATGAGAAACAAAACAATGCGATGCCAAATTATTGAATGTCGGTGAAGTGAATCAGTTTTATGAGCAATAATACTCGACACATAAATAGTTATAGAGTATAACGCTACAGAAATTAGCAAAAATACTATTTTACAATCTTGGAATATCGAACTACATTTAACTAAACGATCCCGACACCCACACATCTTTATTTATATTTTTTATTTTTTATTTGATTTTTGATAACACATCTTAATTACTTTACAAAAGAAACCATAGCTCTCTTAGTTAAACAATTGTTGTATTAATTGATGGTACATATATAAGTGTTTGAGATATTCATGTGTGATATGCTATCGAATTCGAGATAACTAGGAACAGAATTATGATTTTCTATCATAACTTTGGCTGTATTTTTTTTTTATCATAGACATTCTAACTTGAGGTTCTCCTTTGAGAAAGGTCTAGATCTCCAAATACTCCATCGAGACACAAAATGTTAAGAGATGTAAAATGATGATCAAAATGCAATTCACTCCATGATTTACACCTCATCAACAGAAAGGACAAAATACAAATTTAGAACTGATGAAGATCACTACTTTGGAGAGGATGTTTATATTGAAGCTATAGCTAAAAACTATGCAACAATATCACACGCTAATATTTCATATCCTTCTAAAAGAGATTACCATGCACACTCCTGAATAATGTACTACTCAATGCAAACAATCAAATGAAATGCATATTTAGTTGTTGTACACAACACTAGTAAAAATATTAAAGAAGTTCGTGATACATACTAGTTGTATCATGTACGTGCATGCATGCCGCTAGCTCCAGCATTAATTCCTCCTCTCATGAAGTACTCATTTTAGAATTAATTGAATAAAGAATGCTGTTGGAACACATTTACACATGATAAGGAGACAACACTTGGAAGAGATCCTTGCGACCCGCCTCTGTTACTTCCCATGCTGGTTCCACTGGCATTGATACAAACACCTGGAAGCTCTTCCTTTTTTGAACTAAGATGCAGATGGCTACTTACACCCAACTGACTAGGAAGTACATGTGTAGTGTCAAATGCTCCAGTGAACGGAAACTGCCTGAACGGCAACTGCTTTCCTGGAAGTCGAAACCCATTTCCGGATGACATGCCGATATGATGGGCATTAGTATTAATACATAGATGCTTGCCTGTATGTGCTGGTGTAGTTATGGATGTGACCTGTCTAGGCCATTTTTTGGTACGGCGTGACCCACCACCTACTGGTACATTGCGTAAGGTGCCACCTCGTGTCCAGTAACGGCGGCAGGTGCGACAGAAATGCCGTGGCTGGGAAAGAGAATAGTTGTTGAAGTAACAAAATTTGGTGTTTGTTGAGTCACAACGAGGGCACTTCAGACCAGATTCTGGGTGCAGAACCTGAGTTAGACGAACCTGCTCAGAGGTAAGAGAAGTTGGAACTGGTGAAAACAGGTTGGGAACAGGTTCGGGTGCTAGTACAATTGGTGAAATCTGAATTGGATCGTTATCTGATCTGGTTAAGTTGCTGGTGTTCGTGCCCAGTTCATGAGGTTGTTGCTGCTATTTATAAGAAGTGTTAGGTAAAAAAATTAATTGTACATGATGAAAAGATTTCTCTTCATGTAAATCTAAGAGGCTAAAACAAGAATTAAAATAATATATATGTAGCTACGTTTCATCAAGAAAAAAGAGATGCAATGATCCATTCTAGTGTTTTAAGATGTATCAAAGATACTAAGACTTTCTGATTTCTTTCCTGAGAAAAAAAAAAAAAGTTAAATGATGATCAGCATCCTTTGACCATGTTATAAGCTTCACGGACTAAATATAGCCATGGAAAAGAGCAGATAATATCTCTTTTGAGAATTTCTCTTTAGGTTTGTAACATCCTTTAGCTTTTGCAAATTAAAGATGACAGGAAAGAAAGAAACAAAGTAAGCAAAAGGTGATTCAAAAAGTTAAAATAGGATAGGAGGACAATTATAGTTTCCTACCATATGTATACCTGGTTCCAATTTGAAGGATCTTCATAGATAGGAATTAAGGGGAAAACCATTGAGCCTTTCTTTCTTTTGTTTTCTTCCATTTCTTTTTCTTCTTTTGAGAAAGGTTGATTGCTGCTTAGATATGTTGGAGAATCATAAATAAAGAGAGAAGAAAAAATGAAATCAGGATCTTGCTCCTTTATTGCTTTTATGACAAATATTCTATGTCCACAGGGCTGTGTGTGTTTGTGTAGAGAGAGAGAGAGAGAGAGAGAGAGAGAGAGAGAGAGAGAGAGAGAGAGAAGAGATTAGGACTTCTTTTTTTTTTGGTTGATGGAGACTTAGAATTGAAGAATTTTGTGAAAAATAGTGGAAGCAGGACGGTCCAAAGAAAAAGATGAAAGAAAGAAAACGATGTTTGGAGCACACTGACATTACAATAGATTAAAAAAAATTTCAAAATGAAGATCAAAGGTGGAGGTCCTTATTTTAGGGGTTCAATTATATTTCATTTGTACTTGGACATGACTTTTGTTAATGTTTATAGTATATTACTTTCATGCTTTTGCCATGATTTGCGATATCCTATTTTTCATCAAATTTATCATTATTGATATGATTTCGATGAAAATAATTGATGGAAGATTACTTGCTTTAATAATTGGTTCTGAGCGAAAGTATCGGCAAGAATAAGAGAAATATTTAATGTTTCAGAATTGTAATCTGCTACATAGTAATTTTCCTCAAAGTAGTTACAATTTTATATGCAATCATCGTTGTGATGTAATTTTATAGTCTTGAATGTTGGCTTTGAGATCCATATACGCCTTCTAGAGAATGATTAATGATGCGGAAAATAAGCCTCATAAACCATTAGCAATATGTCTTTAGAATTAGAATTATTACATATACACTATATATGTGTGTGTATTTAATTATGTTCATCTGTAATGGACTAATGGCAAACTGCAAACATGCATATATATGGTGTTGGTTTCATTTTTATGCATAACTTCTATTTGAAGAAGCAATTAAATATACATATATTTTAGCTGAGAAAAATTGTATTCCCAAGAGCTCAAGAGCCCAAGACTATAACGTAGTACATTGTCTGTCAATCTCGATACCCTGTTTTGTATAAAATGTGCTGTCTTCTCTTTTTTAGAAAAATAAAAAGGAAAACACAAAAGCAAAAAGCATCCAGCAGGACAACAAACTCTGAGGAATCATTAACTGCGTTCCAATACACAAAATGGACCATTAATAATGTTCGGAAAATTTTATATGAGGCAAATTAATTCTATATAGTGTCCGACCAAAGTACGGAGCTAGTCTGGGATCCTTAAATTTTTAAAAGAATCAAGCTCTTTATATATTTCTTAGCGAGTGAAATAAGCTTTTCTTTTTAATGAAAGTTAAGATTGCAGTTTCTTTGTTTGTTTGTATTTTTTTTTCCAACTTGTGCGCTCCTAAATACTGAATCATAACAGTAAACTTAACTCCTCAAAGGTCTCAAAATATAGAATAAATCTTAATAAAATAAATGAGGCATGTTATTTGATTGAAACAATTCAAAGACATTAGAAAATGGTCAAAAGGTAACCGTAGGGGAAAAAAAAAACCATTCTTTCTTGACTAACAGTCAAAGTCCAAGATCTTATGAATTCTTTAAAAGTTGATATAGCATATCTTGTGTTCTCAAAATCTCGTTGGTTGTTCTAGTTTTGTGGTTCTTACCTAACCTATTTTGCTATTTATTGTCACACACTCACACTAATGCAAAGATTTTTTTAGTTGCACATGAACTTCATTCTCTGTGAAAAACCACTGAGTTTATTTTGATATGTATGTGAAAAACAGTAAGTAAGTGTTTGCCATGCCCGTCATTCTCTGTGGAAACCAGAGTTTTGTAACGAATAGTTACCTTTCCCTTTTGGTTTCAGCATATATATATCCTTCAATCAAACCAGGATTAATCCTTTTCGACATGTGTATATAACTATATATACTATTCTAACAATTGTAGTACTATTTTTATGTTAATACTATTACATCGTTATTACTCTTTGTTTTTGTGCTCACTTTTAAGGGTGACAAATGGAGGCAGAATTAGCTGGAGTCAGTTGCTTTAACTAGCTTACAACAGTTTCTTTTGTGTCATATTCTGTTGATATTCACCACGTTTCACAAAACACGCACAGGCACACAAACAGAACCAATTATGCAATCTACTGCTACCTGTACAAGTGCAATACCTCATTAATGTTAGAGCAGTAATTGGAAGGACCTTATATATAAGATCCAACAATTAATCCATTAATACCTCGTATATTAACCCAAATGTAGATGTTGACATATAATAAATGTTATCGAATGGAGGAAACCATAGAACTTGACAACTAAAATGAAAAAGGGCCTCCACCCCTGGTCCCTGTATGTGGCCAGTATACCGGTGCAGTCAACACAGTTTTACAGATTATTTGTTTAATTTTTATATTTAGTTCTGTGTGGATTTTGTAGCTTCCATTTTCCACAGGATTGGATAAACTGTATTGTCTTTTTTTTTAAAAAAAAAAATAAACAATGTACCATTGTACATTTTCTTTCAAGTAAATTGAAATCAAGCTTTCCTCTCTTGCCAATTCTTATGCATAGCTTGCCTAGACCGTTCTCTGTCTAGTTTTGTTCCTTGTATCACTTTATTGACGTACAATCTGTATTTCATTTCTTTTTTGTTTTTTTTTTTGTATTTATCTTGAAAATAGTTTCAACCAATCAAAAAGAAAGTTTGTTGGGAGAAAGAAAGTTACAGCCATCTCTAATTTTCCTCGTTTTTCATGAAGAAAATTTGGGTTCTTGAATTCTGACAAGGCATTTAACGATCATTGACTCTGTTTCAGAAAGGCACATCTGAGAAAGCGGTACGAAAGCATAAACAGGCTTAAGACTGTTAACTTTTATGCTTACTGCAGACCTGTGTACTGTTGTACCATTGCTTAGCAATGTAACAAGCCAACAAACATCAGAAACAATATGCGTAAAATAGTTTTCCTTCCCTTCCTGGCTATCCACTCCAATATATTCACAGCTACCTAACGAACTGCGCTGCATATTTGTTCCTGTTTACTTGCTAATTTACGTTTGCTTCACAATCTTTTATGACAGCAGCAGAGGTCACAACAACAAATTTTATCATAATATAAGTAAATGTAATATATCGAATCAATAAATAAGCAGGGAAAAAGCAAAAAATTGCAACATCAGGCCAGACACGCCATTTAGCAAGACTGTCTAAAGCAATTAAAAAGTACATACTGTAAAATCTTTTGTAAGGAGATTTCAAAATTTAGTTAACAAAACAAGAAAAGCACAGTTAACTCACTTCTGTAAAACCAGTTTAAAATGAACTGCTAACTTATTTTCCAAATTACTGTCCTTGACTAATGACTACATAATACATGGTCATCATCCAAATCATAGACTTCCAACAAGCCAAATTTGATGCATGGAGGTAACTAGAAGAACTTACTGTTTCGGCCAAGGCGTTGCAAATGGTAATTAATTGTTCTTGCAGGATTTCTTGGCTTTCCCCTCTGCAAAACCAAAAACGAAAGACTTTTAAGAGCGTTCACAATTTTAACCTAACATTTTATTCTCACAAATTTCCTAGGAAATACTATTCTTATGCGCAGAAAAAAATACCACAATTTCAGTCTTTTCTTTGAATGCAGATGTGTTGTCTTGACAAAAGATGCAGAGATCTTTAACCAGTGCAAATGTGGGGGACCAGGACCCATATTTATAGATTGACAGTTCCAAATGCATAAATATTGAAAGGAATTGGGGTGTGTTTGTGTGTGTGTATGAGAGAGAGAGAGGGAGAGTACAGCTTCTTACAGATGGTTAAGGACAATTCCAAAGGCATATAGATCTGTATTCCAAACTTTCTTAAAAGGTAACTTTGTGAGTTTCGGCTTAGGAAAGGTATAGATGAAATTGTCTGTTACGAGCTTTGGTTATATTATTTCCTTAAAGGACCGGTAACATTGCCTAAGCCAAATTTTTATACAGCAGGTCACAACTATTTGAACTATCAGGTACAACAGGCCAGTACTATTATACTAGGTACAGGAGGAAAAAACAAGGAACAGAATAATAAATGTTTGAAATTGTTTATTTAGTTGCAACAAAGGGAGAAAACAACCTGAGCCTCCGCACAAGCAACAAGAAGATCCTTGTATTTCATGCATTTCTCATCTTTGTTGTTGTTTAAAGAGAGACAGCCAAGAAATTGCGCCATTTCCTTCATGCATGGCCTCGCAGCATTCCCAAATTTTTTAGGGTTTATGTACAAACCACCTGCCTTACGACCCATTCTGCATCAACAACCAAAAAAAGTAAACATTTATTTAGTATCAGTCGAACAGGCTGTCACAAACATTCAAATATCAGTTAAAGAGTTCTCTTAAATGCCAAAACATTTTAAAGTGATTGACAACAGTATTGCATTAGTCTGAATTCAGTCTCCAAAATACATGGGCTTCTCTCATAGTTTCAAAAATATACTCTCATATTCATCTAAAAATTATCCCCAAAGCCCCCACTCTAAGAAATACAATAATCAGAAACAAAAAAATAGATAAAATCAAGCACACAGTAAGAATGAGGTAAAAGAGTCTTGTTTCTTATACAGTACATGGTCATTATTTCTCTAAATTTTCTCATTTTCAAATTGTGACTATTTTTAAAGTTAAAAGAGACAAGATAGAAAAGGACACTGTAACAGCCTAGGTGATCAATACTGCACCATTGTATGCATGATTGAGTAGATTGGCATACAGTAATACACACATCATCATAACATAAAAAGGTTGAAAATTCACATTAACGCAACTAAATTAGAAATAGAACTCTGGGATTTAGTAATTACATTAATAATGGAACCAGTAGCTCATCAAAAAATACTGCTTTCGGGGGGGGGGGGGGGGGGGGGGGGGGGTGGACAACTAGAAATGAGAAAAGAGGAAACTATAAGAAATTGAAAACTTGTGCTTCCAACAACATAATCAATATAACAATTTTGCATTTTGTCAAATGCCACCAAACAATTAATAAGAAATAGCAACATAGGCTGTGCTCCAGTGGCTAAACTTGAAAGGTAGAGGGGAAAGGGAAGGCGAAGATTACACCTTTCCTTGCTCCAGAAAGAGTGTTAAAGGCAGCGAAGGTGAGGATTTCACCTCCAATAAATGAAATTATGCGCCCCATCCCCCCAAAAAAAAAAAAATAATAAAATAATAAATAAAATAATAATAATAATAAATAAAAAAATCAGGGTGTGCAACTAAAGTTACTGGAGCACATATCAGTATATCACAATCCAGACTCATTCATACTTGCAAAAGAATGTACTATTCCAGCCATACCCTATCCTTAAGATGCTCAAACCCAACCGGTTCAAACTGTGCCAGATAATAACTGTTTGGTTTTTAGCCGAAGTGATGCTAGAGGATTGGTTGTTGATTATCATACTTTGACAACACTCAGCCCTACCCTGTTTGGCTTGCGCTTATAAGTCTCAACCAGCCCTAAGCCTTATTCACTCTGAATTATTCTTTTTCCTTTAAAACTTCTTAAATGCAGGTAAATCTAATAGTTGACAAGTTCGAGACCTTTTACAATAACCACCTCAAAATTACATAGTTCAATACAAGATAATTTAACGGCAAGGGAATTCAATATTTTTAATCTTGTAGTGGCATCTAATTAGAACACAAAACCCAGTATAGCCAAGGGCCTTATTCGAAACATGACAATTATAATTACAAAATACACAACAGAACTGACTGGATAAACAAACACGAAAATACAAGACTATTAAGAAATTAAAATATATAGTTAGTAAAAATAGAGGGAAGAAATAAAAGCATTTCCGAATGACAAATACAGAAACACCAAAAGTTCCTGGTGGGTACTTCAGATGATAATGTACACGGCTTCAACTGAAATTCCAGACGAGAATTCTTTTATGTAGCATTATTTAACAACAATAGTTAATAAAAAAGAAAACACATCATTACTGAAAGTATCCATATCGAATTATTGAGGAAATACCCAAAATTAGCAGAAAGATGGAGAAAATGTATTCATCGAATAGCAATACTAAAAGCAACGCACTTTATAATCAACATAGAGCAGCTAAGGTACGACCCGATCCACTGATATGCAATATCAGATCAATTTACTAAAACACGAAACTACACTGACTAAATTTAATTCATCGAAAACATTTGCATATAACTAATCTAAATCTTTTAATTGCGTTACCTTTAAGGAGCGAACTCGACAGGCGCAGAAAGGAGAGCGACAATGGCGCACTGGTGGTGGCGCTCAGGTCGGAGAGATGAAGAGAGCCTGAGTCGATAGATTTCGAGAAAGTACGAGAGCTAGACGATCTAGACAAAGCAGGCTTTATGGGTTAATTTATTTGGGCCGAAAAGAGCTGTTATCGGCTGCAAGGCCCAGCTACTGTAAACTTTTTTGGGCCGGATTGTACACTGAATTTGGATAATGAAGAATGGAATTATTTCCGAATTTCCATATTCCCCGAACTGATGTACCGCATTAGGTTTATTACTTGGAAATTTTTAGGTTCTCAGAATTGTATATTTTTATATTCAATACAATTGCTTTCTAGTATACTTTATAACGAAAGAATTAAGGAAAGATATTATTTTCAATGCATTTCTTAATCAAACAAGACTTGCTATTAGAAAATAGCTTCTCCATTTTGATTAAAAGTTTCAGAAAAAAGACTCAACTAATTATTCTCGATTGTGATCAAATTCAGAATGTTAATTTTTATGAACTTGTTTCTTAATTTTTGAACAGGTCGCCCGTACGCTATTTAAAACAAAAATTTCATATTAAAGAAGTAGAACGAGTCAATGAAGCACAAATATGTTCACAAATGATTATGAAATGGACTAATTCAGCTGAGTGAATTACTTTGATCATATCATTATATATCGTAGACCAAAGACGAAATAAGAAAATTAACACACAATGGGGCATGCACAATCATCTGAAAAATCACCAACCAAAATTGAATGAAGAAAAATTTTGTAATTTACAATCAACTCATTTACATTGCTTTGTTCTAAAATTTTCAGGCTCAAGCAGCCTCAATAACAATCTCTCCATCTTTCTAGACCTTGATGTGGGTCTAATCAAACCCGGTAACCCAAATCCTAAATTAGACTGCCTGTCAAGCTCGGACACACCCAACAGCTCGTTATCTATCCTATCCAACTCTGGATCTTCTTTGTTGAAACCATGTGCAAATGGTGCCCCGTTTTCAACCATTGCATTAAAAAGCTGATGTTGTGGTTTTATCCCCAACATGAACCGTAAGTCGTGGTTTATAGTAGTGTTTTGGAAATGGTTAGAATTACAAATTAAAGTGTGAAAATAGCTCTCCTTGGAATGAATAAAGTTAGAATAGTACAGGAGAAGGGTTCGAGGGAGATTATCCCAACCTCTTATGCAAAATTCCAGAAATGTTCGGCTCAATACCATTCTTGGGGAACCTACAAATAAATATGAAAAGCAATTATGCTGGATCTTAGTCCATGGAAATCAATGCAGATGTACCAGACATCAGTCTGAATGGTACCGGTTGAGTAAAGCCTCATGATGTTTGATCTTTATGTTTTGGTCTAATAGAAGTTGACACTAATACAGGTATGGGCCTGTTCTTTTCCATACATTATACAATATACTTGAAACTGAATCAGGAGAAAGTAGAAATATAAACCCCAAATGACAGTACCTACAAAAATTTTGAAAGCCGAAGGCAAACTTCTTTTCTCTGTTACTCGAAAAACACCAGATTTATTTGAAATATACAATGCAGGGTCCACAATAATGGGCTTGACTCTTTCATGTCTACAATAAATAAAAAGGAAGCAATGAATGTACCTTTAAAAGTTGACATCAGAAAGTACAGACAGAATCATCCCAAACCATAAAGCTCATAACTTTTTCTTTAAATTGAAGACAAAATAATTGCAAGCATGAAGTTCTCCCTTTTGTTTCCCCTTTTTCTGTATACCAAATAAATGCATAAAGAAATATATTAAAAGGAAAAAGGAGCATACTCTTTCGAACCAATGTTGCTAGTGTGATCAATGAAGTTTAACTCCCGAGGCAAGTAAGAAAATATGTGAAGAATATCTGCCAAAAAGGATCAGAATCAATATTAACAAATTAATATAACCAAGTAAAGCAAAATTCCATTCTAATACAAATTTATTTAAAAATTGTACTTTATCTGTTTATGAATCAATTTGGCATACTGATTTCAAAACTATGTCAGTTAAGTTCCCAAGATTATTCATTTTATGGTATAAGGCTTATTAGATTTCTAATTTCCCATTAATTGGGTCAATATATTCCTCCTTTTTTTTAAAAAAAAAAAAAGTTAAAACTTTTAACAGGAAAAAAAATACAAAACAGAAGAGTACAAATAAGGAAATTTACCATCTTTGGGCATAAGTAGGGTTCTCCAATCGTGCGTGTCGTGTCGTGTCGTGTCAAACACGATCGTGTTAGAGTCTCGTGTCGTGTCGTGTTGACACGAACTACTTTTTTAATCGTGTCGTGTCGTGTCGTGTTAAATGATGAGGATAGCCAACACGACACGCATTCTGACACGACACGACCAACACGATCGTGTCGTGTCGTGTTGACACGTCGTGTTAGTCGTGTCAAATCGTGTCAGATTATTTATTATTTTTAAAATTAAAAAAATGTTAAAAAATTGAAGTTAAGAAAAAAAATTACTAAATAATAATTAAATTAGAAAAATATGAGTCAAAGGATGGTAAATAATATGATATAGTATTATAAATTGAATTTAAAGTATTAATTTTATTTAATTAATTAACATTAATAATTAAATTTGTATTAATGTGTCAGTGTTAATTCGTGTTCGTGTCGTGTTCGTG
Source organism: Rhynchospora tenuis (assembly GCA_027725995.1). Classification (NCBI taxonomy): domain Eukaryota; kingdom Viridiplantae; phylum Streptophyta; class Magnoliopsida; order Poales; family Cyperaceae; genus Rhynchospora; species Rhynchospora tenuis. The sequence goes on along the minus strand of CM050889.1, from coordinate 68,823,039 downwards.
TCGTGTTGCGTGTCAAATCGTGTCGTGTTGGATCGTGTTAAACTTTCTAATATCCCAACACGACACGATTATGACACGACACGATAACACGATCGTGTCGTGTTAATTTTGTATTCGTGTCGTGTCGTGTCGTGTCAACACGCATACTGTGTCGTGCCAACACGATCGTGTCGTGTCATTTTGGAGAACCCTAGGCATAAGTGGGTATCCAAAATATCCAAATAAAACAAAATTGGGTTCTAATGCAAATTTATTTACATTGTATTATATTATGCTGTGAATCAATTTGGTATATTAACTTAGGAACTATGCTATTTAGCTTCTTAGAATTGTCATTTCTATGTTTTAAGGCTCATAACATTTCTAATTTCCCACAAATTGGGTCAATGTCTTCATGCTTTTGTTTAACAAATAAAGGCTATCATTAGTACAACAAAACAGAATAGAAGTACGAGTAAAGAAAATTACCATCTTGAGGCATCAGAGGGTAATCCGAAACATCCAAATTAATAAACCAACTCCAACCCTGAAACTTTCGCAACAAAATCGCAACAGCATGGAGCAAGCAAGCGACCTCAGTGGCCCCACTTTCTGACGCGCGGCATTCTCGCTCAACCACTCTCACATTCCTATACTTTCTCACCAACTTGTCGGTACGAAGAAATCCCTCGAGATCCACTCGCTCGTTTTCCGACGTGTCAGCGCCGAATTGGATGAGGTAGAAGTTCAACGGATGGTAGAGCGCACGTAGAAGTCGCCGAAGCCGCCTAGCGTCACCACCAGAGATAAGATACGCCAGTCGAGGAGGTCGAGGATTAGGATCAGGTTTTGGGTTTGAGTTCTGCGCGGGATTAATGGCGAAAGGCAAGAGGAAGAGAGTGAGGAGAGGGAAGGTGAAGAGGAAGAAGAAGGCGAAGCGTTTGTGGGTTGAGCGAGAATGGCGCGCGAGCATGGTTTTTTGCATAGGGTTTCGAAGTTGGGTTATGAATCCGACATGGCTGGTCGGAGAAGAAGACACTGTTGTACGGCCATCTCTTTGGTTTGTTTATTTTATTGATTTTTTATTTTGGTGGTGTTTGAATGGAGGAAGAGAGAGGCGTACGGATGTAGAGAAAGAGAAACAGAGAGTGGTGGGACTGGTGAGTGTAAAAGCTTTATTTTGAAGTTTTCAATGCTTGCGCTCGGCGCTCTTGTTCCAATCCAAGATCTCGCAAGTGGGTGCGGATTAGTTTGTTTATTTGGGACAAAAGTGATCGTTCGATGTTTGATCTAACGGATATTGATTGGTAGTGGAGGCTATAATTTATGATTTGAATATATGATCTTGTTGGAGAACAGCCGATGTCCAGTCAGCACTCCACAGTGGTCCCCAAAATTTGGAAGATTGTTTATTAATTGTTTACGGAGATTTTTGCAGTTACCGTGATAAAACAGTGGAGTAAAATTGTAACAACAGTAAAAATTAATTAATCGCGGAAAGCACGGTCTTGTAATAAATGGACCAGCATCCTCGGCGAACTTTTGAGGTCGGTAGAAGACTAGGAATCCGATTCTGGTGCTGCGCGGCATCCTTGCCGCGCACCATCCGAGCCGTTCGATTTGATCCGAGCGGTTCATTTTTTTTCGGGCCTATTAGATTTACGGGGCTCCCATATCCATCAGATTCCGATCAAACGGCCCACAGAGGTGCGCGGCACATGTGCCGCACGGCACAGGATTTGAGTTCGAAGACTAGAAGGCAGATCTTCATCCTCATTCCTCAACCGTCTGATTTAATCTCGACAGACAGATTTTCAACTACCGCACGAATCTCGATAGCTCTTATATTAATCACGAGACAGTTCAGATCAAAATTCTGCTCTCGACAAACCTTTAAGATATGTTTGGAAGCTGCTAAACTAGAAACTGGACTCCCACGAACTAGGAATTGAAATATCAAACAAAGAACAAGAACTAGGAACTGAATTGTTCCTGGTTCTCCCAAATTGGAGAACTACGAACAAGGGACATGAATTGGGCTTAATACCCAGTTCCTTGTTCACTGGGTTATTTCTAAACATACCCAAAAAGTCTTAGTCTGCAATGGATATGAATTCCTAATAAAGGACTTAATATTCACAGGCACTATCGCTCTCACCCTCACCTTCACCCTCACCCTAGCGCGATTTTAAATCCTTTCCCTCTGATCCAGTCTCCCTCACGCGCCTTCCCTCACGCGCCTCCCTTCACGCCTCCCTCTGCTCCGCCTCTACTCTTCTCACCCTCTACGGCCCCACCTCCTCCGCGCACCTCCTCTCTACTCTCCCTCGCACGCCGCCTCTCTACTCACAGAGTTGGAGAAGCGAAGGAGAGATCATCTCAACAACCTCTCCGTCCGCCGCATCGTCGCTCTTCGCTTCGGCTAGAGAGGAAGAATGAAGATCATCAGATCTCCGTCACCCATGAGATTTCTCTCTATCTTCCCATCTCTTCTATCTTCCTTTTCATCTCCCTATTTCCACCTCCTTTCTCTATGGTGAGAAGAGAAAAGACATTCAGATCTGATTCTCCTACTACAAGAGAGTAAAATAATAAGTACAAGGGAGTAAATAAAATATTATGAGGAAGTAAGTAATAACTATTTGTGTAACTTTATTAGGAGTAATTAAAAACTACGAATGGAGTAAATAACTAGTACTAAGGAGTAACTAAAATAATACAAGGGAGTAAGTAATAACTCTTTATGTAACTTTATTAGGGAGTAATTAAACATTACGAATGAAGTAAATAACAACTATTTGTGTAACTTTATTAGAGAATAATTAAACACTATAAGGGGAGTAAATAAGGTGTACAAGGGAGTAACTAAAATAGTACGAGGGAGTAAGTAATAATTATTTGTGTAACTTTATTAGGGAGTAATTAAACACTACGAAGAGAGTAAATAACTTGTACAGGGGAGTAGCTAAAATAGTACTAGGGAGTAAGTAATAACTCTGTGTATGCTCCCTAATAAACACTACGAGGGGAGTAAATAACAAGTATAGGAGAGTAAGTAAAATAGTACAAGAGAGTAAATAATAACTCTGTATATGTCTTTTATTAGTGAGTAATTAAACACTATGAGGGGAGTAAATAACGAGTACATCAGAGTAACTAAAATATTAAGAAGTTGTATTTATCAAGAAGAAAGGTAGGATGGGAGAGAGGCATGATGGGAAGGGTGCGCGACGGGAGAGAGGCGCGAAGGGAGGTGTGCGCTACGAGAGAGAGATGCGAAGGGAGGGGTGCATGACAGGAGAGAGGAATGAGAGGGGGTGACACGGGGTGAGAGTGACGCGAGGTGAAGGTGCGCGGATAGATGAGCGAACACGTGAGAGGGTTTTGACGCGTTTTCCATTTTCGGAAAGTAGAGATTAGCAAAATTTGTCAAAAATAGATCTGATTGCTTGATTGCCTTAGAGTTTGATTGCACTTATCGGCACTGCCTAATAAAGGTGCAGAGGGAACTGATGGAGATAACATATAGTGGGTTGCATCAAGTGGTGTGGGCTGGATCAAATTGGGTTGTGAGTTGTTTATATTTTGGGGCTAATTTAAGACGTTTTAACGATTGTATTTTTTTGTCAAAATTTTTAATAAAAACAATAAAATATTAAAAAAATTTAATATGAACTAAGATTTTTTTTTTAAATAAGAACCAAGCAATAACGCGATTTATAACCCAGCTAATCCCTATCACCTAATAACCCCATCATAAAATGAGTTAAAGGAAATAACCTCATTATAAAATGCGTTTTATAATGCCTTATTGGGCTAATAACGCATTTTATAATGGCCTTATTTCCTTTAACACATTTTATGATGAGGTTATTAGGTGAGAAAAATTAACTGGGTTATAAAATATGTTATTGCTTGGTTCTTATTAAAGAAAAAATAAATTTTGGTTCATATTTAATTGTTTTTATTAAAAATTTCAGTATGTTTTGGGTTTTTCAAGGTTTAGAAAGATTTTGGATTGCAACTAGTTCATATAACTTATTGAAAAGATACAATAATATTTTAGAGCAATTCATGTTACATGCCTATTATCTAATTGTTGTTATTTGCTTGTTACCATGTCATCCATTATTTATGCCGCCTAACAATTCAAATTACATTGTGCTCATAATTTTATTTTCCACCCAGGTCATCATATAGAGAATTGCATTTTTTGTGTGTTTGGGCTCATGCACATGGTATGAGTTTAATATTATGCTATGTGAGATTAAATAACATGTTGGAAGATGATGAGGACGATATTTATATTTCAAATTTTTGGAAGAGTTAGAAAATACAATAAAACCACGAGACATTTACTAACACGACTTTAATAAATTGGGATATTGAAGTATAATCAAAATAATGGTATTCAAATGTTTTTTTTTCAAACTTTTGAGTTTTAAATCATTAAATAATACAAAATATAAATAAGAACATACATGTAAGTTCTTGTCTAACACTAAACATATATATGTATTACTAAACATAACATTACTATTTTATATATGTAGTAAAAGCAACCAACTTATGAAATTGTAATATATTCGCTTTGCCATGATCCTCATAATTGTTTGGTTAGTATGAATACGTGAGTCATCTGAATGTCGGGTGACACTTACAATAAGCAAGCCAAAGTTGTTTAAGCAATGATGAAATAATATACATGTAAAATTGAGTTAAATAACTAAAATGTGCTATCTAAATTAACTGAATTTCTAAATTATGATACTAACTTTCTTGTGCGCAATTTGGTTTCCTGGTGTGCTAAGAAACAGCCAATTGTGTCTAGATGCAGTACTGAGGCTGAATACAGATGTCTGGCATTAACTTGCACAGAGATATGCTCCAAGAATTACAAATCTCGGTGTCTCAGCCTCCAGTTCTCTGGTGTGATAATATAGGAGCCACTTTTCTTGTTTATAATCCTATGTTTCATGCCAGAACCAAACACATTGAGATAGACTATCATTTTGTCAGAGAAAGAGTTGTAGCTCAGTAGCTGGTATTGAAATTTCTTTGTTCAGAAGATCAATTAGCTGATATCATGACCAAACCATTAAGTGAACCTCTGTTTAATTTCTTGAAGAACAAACTCAATGTAATTGACACAACATTGATTTGTGGGGGGTGTGATAAGCATTACAGTCAGAAGAATATTTCTGCCCAAGTCAACAGTTAGTCAAACCTGACACAATTGGTTACTGGAATCATGCCACTCTTGCCACAGAAGATCAGACAATTAGGAACGGCTGTATTGTAACAAACTCTCGTAACTAACTGAGAGAACTGTCAATAGGATAGAGAAATTGAGCTTATATGAACACTCTTTTGTAATTGTAAACATTAGACAATAAAATTAATGCAATTGTTTCAATCTCTCTTCTTCTCAATTTCATCTTTATAATTCTGTATCGCTTTAATTAGATCGAGCTCTAAAGAAAATAGCTCAACAGTTATTTGCAAGCGTTAAGACAAATAAATCAAAGTAAAAGTACAGGTTTGTTTAATCTTTAATGTTCGATTTGCAACGAGGAAGGCTCTCACCTCAGTTCATATATACGGTCACAAATTACTCAAGAAGACAAATTCCAAACACTAATGACTGCGCTCAGTTAGCATCGATGGACTTGTCGAGCAACTTAGAAGAACGATAGTTTTCTGTTTATGGGTAATTTGATTCACTATGAAGGAAGAAAAGGTGCGAGGTATTGAAGAAGAAGAAAAGCGAAAAAGTATGCTGATTTGTTTTTGGAATCAATTAGATTTGCTCCATGGGGATTAGAGTTAAAATTTCGGCATTTGCTTGTTGAGTGTGTGAGTATGTCTGAGTGGCCAACGGATCAATTGTCAAAAAAAAAAAAAAAAGTTCTCGGAGTTAAAATTTTTATTTTGTTTCATTGTTTCTTTGTGTTTCCTAGTTTGTTTGTGACGGGCCAGTCTTTAGGCCCCGACTTTATTTAGTTTTAATTTAAGTCTTACCAACGAGCCGTTCTTTCAAAAAAAAAAAAAAAAATATCACGAATGGTGCACTTACTCTTAAGTTGCATTATGAAATCTGGCGGTCCAGATTACATCCAGCTTAATTTGAATTGTTCCAATACATGACATCCGATTCTAATTAATCTGAGGTTAAGACGAGTTGTCTTCAATAATTACGAAACAGTCGACCCCCAAACAAATTAAGACAGACAGGGTTTCTTCCATTGTTTTAATTTCCGCTTTTCTCCCTCTCTCCGTGACAATATAGTACCTAGTTAGTGAGTAGCGACTAGCGACTAGTGTCAGTCAAAGTGATTGGGGACAGAGATTGAAGCGATGCTACTCGAAGCACTTGTCATAGCTGGCGCCATGGGGTTTGTGGCAGGAGTTGGTAAGGTCCTGGGGAAGCTATCGGCAGAGGGGCTAGTCAAGTGGGTCCAGCTTAAGCTGCTCAACAGCAAGACAAAGAAGAATAAGAAGCAGCTCAGATGTTTACCAGGCTTCCTCAGGCGACTCTGTCCCTGCACGAAGAAGAATAAGACGCAGCTCAGAGGTTTACCAGGCTTCCTCGGGCGACTCTGTCGCTGCACGAAGAAGAATAAGACGCAGCTCAGAGGTTTACCAGGCTTCCTCAGGCGATTCTGTTTCTGCACAGCATAATTTAATTGTAAACCACCACCACATCATATCTTTGTATATGTACCACTTCTGCAGTTCTGCTCATCTGCTGAAATCCATCAGCTGAAGAGAAGAGCCAATATTAGTTGCACTTCATACTGGTTGTGTTTTTTTTACTCTCTTTGTTTGCAATTGTTACAATTCTGTCACAACATTTTGGTAATTCCTTGTCTCGTATGCTTAATTACATCTGTTATTGTTTGCAGCGGTATCAAAAACTAGAGTTATGCTTCGCTCCGGGAAAAAAAATTCTTAAAAAATATACTTTAATTATAAAATGAGATTATTTCTATAAAAAAATGTTTTCAACAAATTTTTTATTAATTTAATTAGACGTTGCACATAATTTTTTTTATGTCATGTTAGACATTTCCTAGTTTGTCTTTTGTACGTATTTATTTCTTACAAAATCTTACCAAATATTTGGTTGTTCTAGAAGTTATCTTTTACTTAATTAACGAGTCATACTCATAATATTTTCAATTTTAATGATCCATAATTTATTTTAATTGAAATTGGTGCATAAATTTAATCTACAACTATTCGAACATGCATCCCTATAAAAATTTGTTTGGTGTGCATCATATTAGTTTAGTCGCACCCATAGCATTCTTTTCTTTTATATTTTCGAACAAGTCACTCTTCGTTAGTTTTTGCTTTAGAGGGATCCTGCTGTTTTCCATTTATCCTTAAGAGGGATCAAGCTGTTTTCCATTTATCCGTTGAGTCTCTAACAATTTTTAGTCAAAATGATATGGATAACTATAGAAACGCTAATACATGGAAGTTTTTTCATATAAAAATGATAGGGAAATGTGATTATTGTATGCAAAGTTGACTTGATCATTTATCATTATATTTAAGATGTTCATGTTGCTTGATTATTTCAGCAAGACTGCTACAATTCACGAAAGTAGGAATTTTGTTTGGTGATGATAGATAGCAGTTCAGAATTTGAATTTCAAAAGTTAATTTTAGACAAATCACAAAAGCAGAATGTGATCTATGAAGTAGATTTTGCTCGAAATCAATTTTGAGATTCTAAATGAAGTCAATCCAAGATGACTTCATTAGAGAGATTACCTCATTTGTTGATCGTCTATAAGATTTTTAAGGATTCCCATTTGATAGATTTTTTTTAGATTTGGGTGAGATAACAGCAGAGTTTAAAGAGAGTTTGTCAGTGATTTGCCTTCGCCGGAAAAATTCTCATCAAAACTTTATATTTCTCTCTTCTTATTTTTTTTTTTTTTTTGAAACAAGTGAGCTTATAAGCTCACCACTCTTTTCATTAAAACGAAAAAAGCAGTTTAGTACAACTCTTCCTTAATCCTCACCCCTAAAAGCTGACGCACTGGCACCAAGATCGTGAGGCACCAGTGCTACAGCGCTATCTCGCTTTATTCTTTGCAATAATAAACTTATTCATAAAATTATTCATCAAACAAACAAACATCATAAATAAATATTAAAAAACTCCCTTCCACAACCCAAGAGATAACAAGCATAGCCTCTCGAGTTGCCCATCTTTTTGTCGCATGGCGATCAAACAATTTCATTAATCCATGCCTCCTCCTCGACTCCGCTACTCGTAAGCTCGCCTCCAGCAATCTGCAATGGCATTTTCTCTAGTGAAGGTAACCACTCTGCCACTTGGGTCTTCATCTCCTCGGACCATAGTCCTGACCAATAGTTTAGCGAAGCCAATATCTGTGAGGCTAGATATCTAAACGACTGAAAAGTTTTATTTTGAAAACATCTTTCGTTTCTATCTTTCCAAACACACCACATTCTCTCTTCTTATCTTTCAACGTGGTTTTTTTTTTTTCGACCGAAAGAAAAACTATTCCGTTCAGAAACAATTTTGCATAGGAAAAATAAAAATTTGGACATAACTAAAGGAATTCGGTGTGTTGATTTTTCACATCATAAATTATTTTTTTAATAAAAATCAACTTCGCATTCATAAATTTTCTACACACTATTTAAAAAAAATTATTACCAACACGATACGGATGTAAATTATAATAAAACACTTTAAATCTTTGAGTACCATATTTCTAACGGTTAGCATTTATTAATTTTTTTTTCTCCGAGGAGAACCGTAGGCTAATTATTAGCATTTAAACGAAAGTAGTCGGAAGCAGAAAACAGTTGTAGATCGGATCACCTAATGAATCAACTCACTTATTAAACACAGATCACAGAACCTCCATTTCAAACAATTTGCAATCCCTCCATTTCACTGCAACGACTAAGATCCATCGAAGATAAGCACATTACGCAATCAAAACCGTTCAAACATTACGTTCTTCTCCAGTACAGATTTTCTATTCCGAATCCGAGAATCAGTCAGTTATGGTGCGGACCAACCTCAACCCACCCGCCTTGTCCTCTCCGCTGAAACACTAAAACCGCACGATTCATTTATACAATATATATACTAAAGTACGAGGTGGCATGTTATGATTGGTCGGTTCTAAAAACTCCCATTTGACAGTTGAATAGTCAGAATATCACTATATTTTGTAAGATTGCGTAAACTATGTAGTTGGTCAATAAATGCTACTTGTTTATATAATCCTCTCCATCTCCCTCTCCCTCTCTCGCTATTTTTAAACCCTAGACTGGTCTCAGCTAAGGAGAGCAAGCTCTGATTCGGATCTGAAGCAACACCAATGGCGAGCTTTTTCTCCACTGTCAAGCGGATCTACCTCGCCATTTACAATTGGGCAGTCTTCACAGGATGGTATACTCTCTCTCTCTCTATCTCAATTTTGCTATCTCACCCTTCTTAATTTCTGCAATTCCATTGCATCTCGATCTAATTTTCTGTTTGATTTGATTGATCAGGATTCAGGTTTTGATTTTTGCTATAAAGGCTCTGAACGAATCGGGACCAGCAGCGGTTTATGATGCTGTGGAGAAGCCTTTGCAACTTGCACAAACAGCAGCTATCCTGGAGGTAACAACTGTTGGAAGAGTTTTATACAACATTGCTTTTTTAATTATTTGTGAAATTAGGGTGAATTTGATGATAACCTTCAAAAGTTGATAATTATGTTTATACCCTTGATACCAGTGTTCTGGTTCGCATGACTGTAGAAATCTTAGAGCATCATCCTGTTGTTTTAAGTTGATATCTCTCTTATTTTTATTTTTCTTTTTCATTGGAATGTAATGGAATCCTTCATGGGCAGATTATCCATGGGCTTATTGGTAAGTAATTTATTTTCATCTATTATTTTTCCTTTTTGTTATTTCAGTATTTATAAAATTTTATTATGATTATTGCTAATGTTACTGAGTTGATTAATGTAGGATTGGTTAGATCACCTGTGTCAGCTACTCTGCCACAAATTGGGTCTAGATTGTTTGTGACTTGGGGCATTTTGCACAGCTTCCCTGAGGTATGATTTCTTATAAACAGTGAAGATAAGAAAATTAAAATACATGCCTCTTCTTTGAATTTAACCAAAAAAAAAAAAAAAATTTAATATCTATGTAATTTCCCTTTTCTGACTGGCTTCTGTAACTTTGGTTGTCTAGACAAGGACTCACATACTGGTTAGCTCTCTGGTCATCAGCTGGTCTCTTACTGAGGTACCCTAGAAATTCATACATTTTGTAAAGTTGTCATATGTAAAGCAAGGTCTTTCTCGCATAAAAGATGAAAAAAGAAAAACAATGAATGGGTAAATGCAGTGTTATGTTAATTGTTAACAACGTTGTGTGCAGATAATTAGATACTCATTTTTTGGTATGAAAGAGGCTCTTGGCTTTACCCCGTCATGGCTCTTATGGCTCAGGTTTTTACCATACTATTGTGTCCTTACTCAAATTCTCTGCCTGAAAAGGAGTAATCTAACATCCGATTTTCAATATTTTCACACAGATATAGCACATTCTTGCTTCTTTACCCAACTGGTATCACAAGTGAGGTTGGCCTAATTTACATTGCTTTGCCATTTATCAAGGTAACTGACAATCCCATCATAAAGGGTTTTGTTTTCTAACTGTTATAGCTGATTTGCATTTCTCTGTTTAAGGCATAGTACGGTTTGTAAAGGCCCATACCTAAATTTGCTGAGTATTAACAAAAGGTGAAGATGACCATTTTATCCTTGTTTCAACACTCGCTAAAGTATCTTTTACCCATTGTCAGTTAAATAGAAATAATTTATCCCATAATCATCTTCTTCTCCTAGTTTTTTAGCTATTTAGATGCATAATTTTGCCTTGTTAATTTAAAATCCCAACCCTGAGAACTTATTCAGTCCATAAAGGCGATGGGGTTTGCAAATGGTATAGAGGGAAAACATTTGTCAAATAATACTACCAGTACCAAAAAGAACATTTTTATGGTCAACTCCTATCTATCTACATTTTAAAGAGCTTGTCTATTTTGCATATAGGAAGATCATTCGTGCTTTCAGCACAATTATGATAAACTCTGTGGTCATGTTAGAAAAAAAAAAAAAAAAAAAAAAAAAAGAAGAAGAAGCACAAGTCATTAACTTTTTCTTATATCATCATTCCTAATTTCACTGCAGGCATCAGATAATTTCTGCTTCAGGATGCCAAATAAGTGGAACTTCTCCTTCGATTATTACTTTGCATCACTTGCCGTACTTGGAATCTATGTCCCAGGTCTGTATTCCTTGTATTTGTTTCAGATATAGTTTCCAGGTTTTTCTTGTTCTAGTTCGCATTGTGATTGTTGCATTCTGTTTGTTTCTATAGGTAGCCCACACATGTACACCTATATGCTCGGGCAAAGGAAGAAGGCTCTCTCCAAGTTAAAGGCTGCATAAACATGGTTTTATATAGTCTGAGTTTGTTTGTACTTGATGTTATTCAGCTTGAAAGTCGTATGTGTTCAGCCTTAGTGGGAAGAAAAATTTATACTTGTAGATTTAAAATTTTCAATTGTATTTTCTTGGCATCTGATTTGTTTATTTGCTAATTTATTAAGTAAACTCTAGCTCCAATGGTTGCTGTATTTGAAGATAAGTTAATGTCATTACAAATTTCTACATGCTGTTAAGATAAAATTAAAAGATTTTAACAAAACCTAAGCTAGAACTAACATCTTACTTCATAATTTGAAACTTTAATGACATCATAAGACATATTAGCAACTCTCGACATTTCAACAACTATGGTTAAGATATTATTTATTTATCAGGCAAACATTTCAGCACTTTAGCAACAAACTAAAGCCATATTCATTGGGCCAGAATATAAGCCCACCGGGATGCCCAAAAATTAAGCGTATACAGATAGATAAATCAAAGCACATGATATTTAAACCTTACAAATGACAAAATCTTGTGCATTAACTTCATATTTTTCAAGACAAAAAAGTTATGATGCTACTTTTGGTCATTTTGATCCTCATTATTCTAACACTAGCCCTCCTTTATACTTTCCGCATTCATCACCAAACTGTGGATTTGACCAAAAAATAATAAATAAATAAACAAAAAAAGGAGAACAAAATTAGACTGACTTATTGCTCTTATCATCTTGATTCTCATCTTTCTCACTCTTCTCTTTCTCTTCCATCACCTGCTTGATCCCCTCTTGATACCCCTCAATAAAAGCCCGTAGTGCATCTCTGTATGCTGAAGCTCGCATCATGTACACTCTCTGCAATGCAGGCCTCAGTGTCTCCATTCCTCCCCTTGCTGCTACTGCCAACTCTTCCACAATGGACATCTCCGTTTCCTGCTTTGAACCATCCTTTTTTTCTGCAGTCTCTGTTTTGTGCTCTTCTGGCCTGAGGTCAGGACCAATGTCTCTCACCCAGCTTGCTGCATATAGTCTAGAAGATTCTTTAAGGACATGCCATTTTTGTTTTATTGTGAGTTTTGGCTCTGGCTTGTAGCCTGGCGGATCAGGGAGGGAGGAAGGGAAGGCAATTTCTTTCAGGTCATATCTTATGTAGTTACATAATTTTCGACATACTACCCTCAGCTTCATGTTGATTGCTTACTTCAATTAAAGTTCTATCCTGTCGTGGAAAGTATAAAGTCAACATTATTAAATCTTTGAGTACTGAAGTATGACATACTTTCATCGCACAATTTGCCACTTGTGAACTGTGATAGAAGGTTTGCAGAAACAAATGGTGATGCTGGTATGAAAGTAAAAAATTTTGACTTCTGTTCTGTTAAATATGTTTCAGTTGAAACTCTTATCTCAAAGGGTCAATTAAACCCACATTTTATTCATAAAGTTACTAACAGTCTAAGTTTTTGAACAGAACAAGAAACATAACCCAAAATATACATCCAGCATCCCAGCCATTAATCCCCAAATATTGATTTCCCACAGATTTCCTAATAAGTGAGCATTGCTATGATTGTAAATTTCCATTTAACCCAGTCCATAAAATATATTCTGTTTTAGCCCTCATACTAAAATAAAATTAAAATAACTTTCATCTATGATAAAAATAACTTGATCAAACAACATTGCCAAAGTAAGATAAATGATATGCTAACCTTTCATGATCAATTTAGCAAAAGGAACTACAGTAACTGGCTTGTACTCCAGCCGTTGAGCTGCTATGGTTTTTCCTGTCCTCGCACTATCACAACCAACCTAGAAATAAAATCACAAATATCGATCAGTTTGGGTACACAGCAATATAGAAAGTCTTGATATGCTTCTGTATGACTTTGTAATACTTTCCTTTATTCTAGAAACAATTTCATTCATTAGAGAAAAGAAGGACAATCTTTATTTACTTTGTTTATCATAACAACAATGGCATTACAATTTTGAATCTCAGTTCTATATTATATGGAATAAATATGAATGCACCAACTAATCTCAGTTCTAATAAATTTTATTGTAATTTGAACTATTTGGCTGCAATTAGCACTAAGGATTATAAATTGAAATAACACTAAAATTTCACCCAGGTTCTCTTTCCAGCTCACATGTCTGATGATTTGAAATGTTATTATAGATGTAGATATGCAAAAAATATAAAAATAAAATTTTGGTGCAGCATTCAATTAATGTGTGCACATGCAAGAAATAATTAGCTTTCCACTTTTATCAATGAGAATTGCCAAACTTTCCTTTGAACAAGGGTTTTGCAAATTTTTGGATTAATTACAAACAGAGACCTGGCCAAACTGCAGGCTTCATTTCTCACTTATTTTAGAACACTTGTCATCTAAATCAAAAGGTTTCAGACAGAAACTTCTTTTCAATTGACATCGTTAAAGTTTAAACTTGGGATGCAGGTAGGCAGATGATGGTTTTTTTGGCCCACAACAAGAAATGATTTAAAAATCGCCTTTTAAAGAGATCGAGTCAAAGATAAACCTTCACCTTGAAAAGGAGCGGAGAATGCGACAGGCGTCGGGCGGGCGGTTCTGCTACGAGGCAGTGGTCGGCGGGTGGAGCGGCCGGGAGCTGGAGGGTTGAGGTGTCAGGGGACTGGGGACTGGGGAGAAAGGCTTGGTGTCGGGGGAGAGAGAGAGAGGAGAGAAATCGGAAGAGGTTGGGCGAACTGGCGAAGTGAATAAAATTGAATGGAGCGAGGCGGAAGAGAGAGAGAGAAAAGGTAGATGGAGAATAGTTGCCACTCGGCTGACAGTGGGTCTTACCTGTCAGTGCCAATATTGGATTGCTTGTGGTTTTCTGCGTACAATATTCCGTGTACAGTGGGAGCGTGCTTTCAGGAGAAATAGCCGCCTGAGAAAGGTTTTTCTAGTTACAGCGGAGGCTAATTGCCAAACGCAAAGAGGGCTTGAATCAAATTTGTTTTTCTTCTTCTTTAGGTAGCGTTTGGTTGAGGAATAGGCAGAGGAATAAATTATGTAGCATAAATTTTTATGTCAAGTTATGTAGTTAGTGTTTGGTTGTGAAATAAGTAGAGTGATGATATAAATCATTATTTTATTAGTAATTATAATATTATTTTTCATTACAATTTGAAAAAAATATTATTTTATTTCTTATTCCACTTGTGGGGTCACTTACTTAACTTATACCACCTCTTTTGATGGTTTAGATTCTTCCACCTTATTCCATGTTATGCAAAGGGTGTTTGACAATATGGGTGTGTTTGGCACTGCGCCGAATAAGCTATTCGCCCGAATAGCTAATTCGGTCAACACCCAAACGCGGAACAAGCTATTCGAACAAAAAATGAATAGCTAATTCAGCCCTTATTCCAATTTCTTCTATCTGGGCGAATAAGAAAATGAATTAGAGGAAGAGAGAGAAAACCCATGTGCGCTGTTCGAACAGCTTATTCCACGCACATGGGGTCGCTACCAAACATACCCTATAAATTGAGGAATAGAGGAGTTATTCCTCTTTATGTGAAAGATGATTTTGCAAGGAAAGAGGAGAATGGTGTTTAAAAATAAATGGGGCCGTTAGGGAATCATCAATAATTCGATATTAAATGTGTCGGCCTATTGAGCCTCAAAATATATGTATGTATGTATGTATGTATGTATGTATGTATGTATGTATGTAATGTATGGGTGCAAATATAATGCAGTTTCAACCGTTGATCGTTTCATTTCGTCTCTTTGAAACGGTTAACAAAATTATTATTATTTCTTTTGGTTTCGTTTGTTAAACTAAACTAGCGTCTTTTATTTCGTTTAACCGGTTATATCATTTTTTTATGTTTTTTTTTATGTATTTTTTTAAAGTTTTTATGACAAATTTTGATGAACCGGAAATATTGCATTATTGAACCAACCGATTATGCATGAAAAATAGAAAAACATGTATAAAAATTTATTGTCAAACCAGCAAATCAAACATAGTTACATACATAATAGGAAAACATACTATACTGAGGTGCAGAAGTGAAATGTGATCTAGCAACTACCAAATATAATTCAAGTTCCAACTTCTATCCAAATCCATTGATTATTAAAAACGAATTGATAAAGTGGATACTCCTTCGAATTACCTCAAATCACTGTGGGAACGCGCAAAGAAGAAGTGGCTGATTGACAACTGCAAGGGCTCGAATCAAACCTCGTCTTTCTTCTTCTGTCGCTGAAGAAAAAGAATGAAAGATGGATTTGTAAAGAAAGAGCAGAATGGGGTTTAAGAGAGAAATTGGGCCGTAAGGAGTTCATCCATTAATTGCGCATTAAATGTGTCGGCTTGTTGGCCTGAAAATGTATGTATGTCATATATGGATCTGATCCTGTTTTCAAGTAATTAAAATTTTAGTTTTTCCAGCAATTCATTAGAAATGGGAATTGCTTTCCATCATCCCTATCATCCCTGAAATCCTCATTAATTATCCAGCGTCCACATTAATAGAAGGCCAGGGAATGATAAGGATGATAGAATTCAGGTGATGAAAACCAACATAATTAACTCGTTTTCTATTTTTGTCTATCATCCCACATTCTCTGCATACGTTGTTCCATTTTCTAACTATTCTAGTTAATATTTATAAATGTTGAAGTTAATATATATAATTGTTATAGTTCTATATATTAAATGCTCTAGCTAATATATATAAATGTTGAAGTTAATCTCGTAATTGTTCTAGTTATATACATTAAATGTTATAGTTAATATACATAACTGTTGACGTTAATATATATAAATATTGAAGTTAATATATAACTGTTGAAATTAATTTATAACCGTTGAAGTTAGTATGTAAATGTTGAAGTTAATATATAACTGTTGAAATTAATATGTAACTGTTGATGTTAATATCGTAACTGTTGAAGTTAATATCATAACTGTTGAAGAGAGCGAAACAGAAGGACGAGAAATGAGAGCGTTGGATTTCCAAAAACGGAAACAGATGGACAGAGTGAGTAAATAGCGCTGGGATGATGAGATTCATGCTTTTTTCTGTCATTAATGACTGTTATTCTCAGGGGATGATGGAGATGATAAATATTGGGAATGATCCTTATCAATCCTGATTAGAAATAGAAGAACCAAACAAATTTTTTTTTTTTTTTTTTTTGGAATCTGACTAGTTCCCTGCGATTCTGCCGGTCGGTTTTTTTTTTTTGGAATTATTGCAAATAGAATGACCAAACAGACAGAAATTATTTTTTTTTTAATACTTATAACACTAGAATCTTCTCTCTTTTTATTTTATAATTTATGTGATAACTGAAAACAATGCAATATCCAACAAGAACGCAGATGTTTCGTATATGATTTACATTTCAAACGAGTAGTGTACCGTTTGAGGAATATGCAACTCGCATCTATATATGAAATTACTAATGGATAATGGATGCATGGTCAAAGATTTCTCATCTCCCATGGAGAGGTTTCTTAGAAGAAAAATAAAACATAATAAAAAAATTAATAAAATTTCTCAGTCACCCAAATTACTTTCTTTTTTGAAAATGGGGGTTTGCACGTGGTATGGTGTGGTGTCTTCTCTGGATAGGTTTGACGAAACAATTGTCCCACACGAAAACAACAAGATATGTATTTGAAGAAATTCTGGCCTCTTATCGTGGCTAATTAATAAGTAGTGGAGCACTTCCATGATTTTATACACTTTGACCATCGTTTTTCCTCCAGGTTGGCGAAGACAATTCATGTCATTCGTTAATGTCTATCTTGTGAGCATAAAATTTATAGTTTAATTATCTTATATTTTGTTTTATAATTGGTATGATTTGTTTATTAATTTTTTTTTTTAAAGAAACAGAGAGTAAGTAGTAAATTAACTCTCGTCTTTTTCTTTCTTCATATCTCATACCCAAATTTTTATTTCAAGAAATAAAAAAAAAAATTGCTGAAAAAACTTAACATAACATCTCATTGAACTACTATCACATAATAACATCGATCTTTGCTTTAATTCAATTTAAAACTAAGATTTAATTTTTTATTTTATCCCTGCTACTTATGCCACAAATGTTGACTTCAAATGAAGGTCCAAAATTTCGATTAAAAAAAATTAAATGCGCACCCTTTTTTTTTCAAAATAAAGAAAGAAGTTATGATTGTAATGTAGCTCGTTTAAAATCAACGAAATAATCGACAATCATTAAGGGATAGATTAATTCGCACCACACTTGAGAGAAAATAATCTATTTTTGTTAATTCCATTAGACATTCGACATTAGGCAGGAAAATGATCACTAAATTAAGTCAAAATGTGTCTATCTTGATGTCACATATTGGATGGACGTGTTTTCGAGTCTATTTTAAATAAAATAAGAGCGCACTCTCGAAACTAGGATTCTATTTTTTTGCTGTTATATTTTACTATTATTTCTTTTTTCTGCACTTAAAATATTGTAATTAATTTTTTTTCTGTTTGGTTTGGTGAACATTGACTAGAAAGCTTTTGCCCACTTCCAATTACGGATATTAGTCCCTTAATTAAAATTCAATTGAAATTAATTAGATTGTTTGTTTTCGTAGAAATCATGAACAAGATATATACGTTGTATACTGTATGTGAAGGTGGATTATATATTAAAATTCCAAGCAGAATGCAAACATTGGTCTTTTATTTATAAATAGTAGCCTTTATTCCAACTATACAAGTATGTTCCTCCAATGAGTAGTGGAGATGTATTATGTATCACCACCAGTACTATTTATTTCTACAAGCACACAATAAAAGCACTACTGTAGTACTGTGGAAGTGATCTATAGCTAAACATTACATGAAGAACAATTAAAGCAGTAATTAATGAGGATGCAAGATTTTCGTAATGTAGTCCTTAGCCGGATTGCCAGTTTGACCATCAAGAGGGAAGTAAAACGGGTAGATCTCATATCGCACGTTACAGCTGCTATACAAAACCTGACATCCTTGCCTATGTGAGCAGTAAATTGGGAACCATTGCAGAGTCGTCGACAGGCATTGTGCGCACTGCAATGGCTGGAGATCCCTGGTGCACTGTGCCAAAGCGTAGAGGGTTACGTACTGTGTGAATTTCGTCTTTTCACGACCCAGACTGTTGCTGCCGGGCGACACAGCTTCTGCATTTACTTTGGTCATTATCTTGCTGACTGCCTTATCGAATGCATCAGGATCTGTAGCATTGTTAACGTTGTAAAGGATTGTGACGAAGCCAGTATCAGACTGCCCGATGAAGTTGTCAGTGTCATATCGCATGAAACAGTAGTCGTACCATAGTCTAGCATCGGCTTGCTTCGGGCAGGTCTGTGTATTTCATGTTTTAGTTAGTCATGACTTGAATAAACACGAATAATAAAGATTAAATTCAAAATATTAACATAGCCAAAATTTTAATAGAAGGTCATACCACAGGGAACTGCTTTGCGGCACTAGCAAGACAAGCCGAGCAGTCATCAGCACTGACATCACCTCTGCATTGTGCGAGACCGTAAATTGTGTTGTTTCCTTTGCCAGAGGAAGTGGTTGCAAAGCCGCCAACAGAGGCCTTAGTTGTCAGGTCGGATATGACTTGGTTTATGTTGGCTTGAATTTGGCTACTAGTAAAGCTCTGCGCACAGTAGTGTGCTATAGGATCTGCAGAATAGCACAAGGGTAGCAAAAGAGAGAAAAGAAAGAGCTTTAGTGCAATTGCCATTGTTTTTGGTGTGCTTGCTATAACTTTGTTTTTCCAAATATATAATGTGTTCAAGTGGACTAAGTTGTGGGGTGGCCGGTATGGCCGTATGGATAATTGCAGTCTTCCTTGACCACATAATTTGGTTGAGAAAAGTATCACATGAGGGTGGAGAAAAATCAGGGGTTGACATTTTACGTGATCAAGTCATTGTTCTAGATTATTGAATTATCGATTGTTTGAACGTTAGTTGGCAAGGTCAATGCTCTAGAATTTTTCTTTCCATAGCGTAATTTCATTACTTGTATTGAGTGTGCAGTCGGCACCCTACATGGAAATTAATGTGCCCCGCCAATTTCTGTACTAAATTTTATTAGAATCTTATATTATTTTTATAGAAACTATATATTTTACATAAAGTAAAATTGTTCTTAATTTCTGTCATACTACATATTTAAAAGAAGCAAATTCCTAATTGTTTTCTTAATGTTAAGATAGAGATTAAAATCATCAAAATGGTTTGCACACACATTATGAATCCGTATATTTTAAGGCCAATTTATTATTTTTATAATTAGATCATTTACTTTTTAAATAAAATTAGATTAATTAGACAAATTTACCAGAAAAATCATCACTATTTTTCCCCTGTTGTAGATAAATTGCAATTGAAGCCTCCCATTTATTTTATTTATTTATTTATTTTGAAAAAAATGTGTCTCCAGAAGAGACATCCCAGATTTAAGCCAAAAAAAAAAAAACAAATTACAATAACCAATTTAAAAGATGCCACCAAATTAAAATATCAACAAACTATATACTAATTGTGCCCAGAAGATAACAACTCATTTTACTCCCCACATAGTAGGTCTACCCGTCTACCACCATTCGTTAACCCAAATTAATTCACACAAAATGACAAAAATTAAAGCTATTAAACGGCCTAATTTTAAAACTGGGAACAGTTACTTTAGTTTAAAGAATCTTCCTCTGAAGCATCAGGTATTGCCCCATCAACTTGAGATCCTGATCCCGCATTTCCTCCATCACGCTCCTGCCTAACATTATGGGTATTTGAAATTAATGTTAAACTGATTCATATTGATAAAATATATTTCCTTCAACCTTCTCCTCATCTCATTAGATAACCCTGTCAAATAAAATGATAACGTAACTAACTTATAATAAATTATATAAGCACTATTGTAAAACTGATGAAATTAAATTAAGCTCTTTTATTTCGTTCACCGAGCCCACACACACAATTTCCTATAAACACAATCTAATTCATTAATACAATTCCAAAGTGTATCTAAATTTGAAAAATCTACACAAATATTTCTATCATTGAACATATATATTGAAAAATCTCTTAAAACCTATAAAAATGATAAGTAAAAGATAATTGCATACATTACTAGCACATTCAGCAATATTATATATTACAAAATACATTTTTTTGGACAATTAATTCAACCCTTTTTACATAAATTATAACGTGTTTAAATTTTATTGTGCAAAACCAACCAAAGAAATAACTTAATTATCATAAGAAGTTTTAAATAGCAAACACCATGATTCTGATCCCCTTCTGTCATTTAGAATATAATACAAAGTACTTTATTAGTTAATACATCTCATTCCCTTCCCATAACCACACAACATAATCAGAATAATCATTTAAATAAAAACTTGAAAGCATATTACACTACGCCAAATTTTGGTTTCTGTAACGTTCAAAAATGAGGAACTGTAACGTTCATGGACACGTTACTATAGGTCCCGTTGTAAATTTATAGAACGTTACAGATCCTAAAAAAATGAGTTACAGAATACCACATCTGTAACGCTCATTATCAAAGAAGCGTTACAGATGCCCACAATCTGTAACGCTCATTATGAAAGAAGCGTTACAAATTGGCCATATCTGTAACGCTTCTTTGATAATGAGCGTTACAGATTGTGGGAATCTATAACGCTTATTATGAAAAGAGCGTTACAGATTTAATCTAAAATTTTTTTTTATATAGCTGGTATCCTGTGGCTAGTCCATGTTGCTAGCCGTTCCAACTTGTATATTGATTTTCAATGTACCAAAACATATTATACATACCAATTAAATACATGCACCACATACATATATAGACATACATCACATACATATATACACATCAAAATAACAAACAAGTCTTGCAAATGAGAAAAACAAATCAAGTTCAATAAATATCAATTTATTTACAAGAGTAGATACATTTCAAATTGATTAATTATTCAAACCCATTTCATATCTAATTTTGCATCTCAATCATAACATATATACCCAATTCCAAAACAGCCCTAATTTCAATCTTAATTACCGGCTGTCGAGGTGGCTGTCGTTGTCGAGTTGAGAGAGACAGCCGTTGTCGAGATGTCGAGGTGGCTGTCGAGGTTGAGTTGAGAGAGGCAGCAGCTGTCGAGAGGAATGTCGAGGTGGCTGTCGAGTCGAGAGAGCTTGTCGGCAAGAGTGGCAGAGAGAGGTGGAGAGGTTGAGAATGGCGGTGAAGCGTGCAGAGATCGAGAGAGATGAGAGGTTTGAGAGGGTTTGAGAGTGGAGCTCAAGAGAGAAGAGATGGCTGTCGGACTTAAACCAATTTTCGAACGAGGGAATGAGTGGCAGATATAGGCTATAACATCTTTCCGCCAAAAAAAAAATTCAACATCTGTAACGCTTATTAGGAAATAAGCGTTACAGATTAATGCAATCTGTAACGCTTATTTCATAATAAGCGTTACAGAACAATCTATAACGCTTATTTCATAATAAGGGTACAGAACAATCTGTAACGCTTATTATGAAATAAGTGTTACAGAACAATCTGTAACGCTTATTATGAAATAAGCGTTACAGATTTGTAACGCTTATTACAAAATAAGCGTTACAGATTTGTAATGCTTATTACAAAATTCGCTTATTATGAAATAAGTGTTACAGAACAATCTGTAACGCTTATTATGAAATAAGCGTTACAGATTTGTAACGCTTATTACAAAATAAGCGTTACAGATTTGTAATGCTTATTACAAAATAAGCGTTACAGATTTGTAACGCTTATTACAAAATAAGCGTTACAGATTCGTCGACAGAATTTTTTTTATTTTTTTGAACGGAAAATTGTAACGCTTGATTTATAATAAGCGTTACAGATTAGTCCCGCTTTTTTTCAGCGCCCTTTTTCGATATATCTGTAACGGGTTTCAATTTAAGCGTTACAGATGACCCGTTACAAAAGTCTATTTTTGTGGTAGTGTTAAATAGCCTAACCTTTATTTCCCTAACAATTAATATTAGTCATACCCCTATTAAGAAAAAGAGATGAGCTACTACGTACTGTTCCAACACTGAGCTAAAGAAACATCAACTTTCTAATTAACCTTAGCAAAAAAGAGTTGGAAATTGTTTACATAACCCTTCTTTATTATTCCAATTTTCAAAACCAAAAAGTAATATATATTTCCGGTTACACACCACTCTACTAGCTCCAAATATTAAAAAAAAAATTAGAAGTCCTCTAAACACCATTCCAGGAAATAGAAATTTGAGAGTTAATTTTGAGCCTATATATCATTCAAGCCTCCCAATTTTAATTATCAATACTAATTTATTGCTTGAATTTGACTTAAAAGGCTATGTGGTTACCCACGTAGATATAATTACAGTATTAATTTGACGCCGTCTGAAAAGTTAGGCCAGAATGCATATCAGGACTTGCGGCTCATTATTATAACCAATTTAAAAACTGCAAGCGTTGGACAAATTTTTGAACTTATTCTACACCAACTGGTTAAGATTGGTAGTCGATCTGCCAAATCAGAGCCAGCAATTAGTTAGTAATGGGACTTTGAATAAACAAAAAATTAAAGATAATAATGGGACTTTGCATTTCCCAATTAGTTAATAATCACAAGAGGAGATTATATCAAAAGGCTCGAAGTTGGGAATTTTGTTCAGTTAATTTCTATGCTGTTACCTCTACATATGACCAATATGTAAAATTCCAACATACGTACATTTTTCTTTTATAGCAAAATGCCTTTTTAACATTTATCAAACAGTTTAAATTTTCAACAATTATAAATAACATTTTTCTTTACGATTGATCCCAAATAAAAGTTGGAACTGAAATAGTTATTTCAATAACAAATTTTTATTTTAGATCATTTTAGTGATATATAATAATATAAAGCATCAACTAAAAAAAAAAATATCATTTTAGTCATTAAAGTTTTCAACCGAATGATAACGATTGATGTTTCATATTTAAATTTTTTTCCACTTGATATTTTTTTGAAAAAAAAGTGACCAAAATGGTTATAATGAAACAAACAGTTTGAATACAAGAAATAGTGTAAATTAGAAAAATCTCAACTGATTCCCTGATACATGCAGCTTGCCTGCCTTATAGTTGCCTAATTGCCAACAAAATCTCATCCCTTTAGTTCACCATATATCCGCCATTTTTTCCCACTTGATGACATGGTATTCGGACTATTAGATATAAATGGGACACTTATTGGTGGTGTTTGGTAAGGGAAGAACTTAAGAGGAAGAACTTAGGAGGAAAAATTTATACCAAATTATGTCATGTTAAAGAGTTCTTGTTTGGTTATACATATTGAGGAATAAAAATAGATGCTGGAAATATATTTAGAACTAAAATATGAAAAGACCATACTATCCTTTTAGCCATGTTAGTTAATTTTGTGCACGAGCTGAGTTGCAGAGGCAACGTCAGTTGTTTGGTCTTTGTCCAAATTCTATTTACAATTTCAAGTTCTCTTTGTCTTAGGGATTCATGCTTAATTTGGTGAAAATGCAATCTGACATGTTCAAAGTACAATGCTAGCTTGAGAAATTTTAATTCAAATTTGTTAATTTAAGGCATTTGCATTTTTGTTTCTTCAATTTTACGATTCATGTTCATAAAAAAAAAGTCTATTCAATGAAAAAAAATAACACGCCCATTTAATACTTTCACAAATGAATATGATAGATGAAAATGATTATTTAGTATATGAAAATGAAAACGTAAAAAAAAATGTTGTGATTATGACCAAAAACTTGAAATTAATGGAATTAATACGAGCATACTGGTGGTAAAAATGGCTCTGAAAAAATAAATGAAATGATGGTAGCAAAGGACTTTAAGGTCAATATAGTCAAAAAAAAAAAATTTCTTAGTGCTATTCCTCATGTGGGTCCCACGGATTAACAGTGGGATTGAAGGCAGTGCCTGATTAACAAATCATGGATTTCCCATATTGGAAATGGTCCCATGCCATAATTCTGGAAAAATGAAGATAATCATTCATACTTGATAACTACAGAAATTTATATTTAATTGAGCAAAGGTTATATCTAAATTAAACTAAATTATCTCCATCATAATTTGCATCATAATTATATTCAAGATTCGATTATAGCACCGATTTTTGGATCATTTACTAATACAATTAAAATTAGTTATTCAGAGTAAAAACTATTAATCCTAAACGATCAAGAATAAGTTTTTTATTAGGAAACTCGCAACAGCCCCTTGAAAGGCACAATGTTAATTTGTTTTTAAATTGTCAACTCGAGAGACGATAAGCTTGGATGGATTTATTAGGAAATAAATTAGATTTTATGACATCACATCGAATTTATAATATGAAGTTACGAACAATAAACAAATAAATATTTTGCAAAAAATATGAAAGGAATATATATCTTTGAAAATTCCGATTCGAAGTTGCAATATTGCTTAGAATATTGACGGGTGGGGAATGGGAAGTGACTTGCGCGGAAGGTTGACCACTAACAGTCTGTTTGGATTGAGGGTAACGGAAGGAAAATAACAAAGGAGAAGGAAAATAGCTAATTTACCTTGTTTGGGTAGCTATTTTTCGGAAGGAAAATTTTTAACCGACGGAAACTATTTTCCTTCGCGATTTTCCTTCCTATACAAAAAAATTACACCCCGAATCGGGATGTAGCGCACGGAAAGAAAATTACGATTCTTTCATTGAACAACGATGCCCTCAGTATTGTGGCGTGAGTTCCTCTTTTTTAGCACAATTTACCTCAGCGCCAAATTCTCTCATCGATTTCGTTCTAATTTTTGGGCGTGATTTCTCTTGGGCCAAAATCTTTCAGCAATTTCATCATATTTAATGAGCCGCACCTCTTCTCTAGCTCTGCGCTTCAAAGAGTATTCTTTGTTTTATTAGGTTTTCCTTCGTTAGTTTCTATTTCGTTTTTTTGTTTGCCCATTTTTCACTTAAAAGTTTTGTCCTGACTTAATTACTTTCATCTACCAGTATTCTATTCTTTCATTTTTTTTTTTCTCACTTATTACTTCTTCTTTAATAACAAAAACCACAAAATTTTTATTTGGGTAATAGCGCTCTATAGATGTTTGAATTTTTTTTGTATACCCACGTTCCTCTATTTGAAAAATATTAATTTGAATTATTCGAAAAAGGATTAATTTGAATTAGTCATTTGTGCATCCAATTTTTAATCTCTTTTATTTTATAAACTTATATGCGAAGCACTAGAAACAGGTGAAGTTCGAGCATCATTGAAGCAAGAGAAGTTTCATAATAACAAAAACCTGCATCATTGTCCCTACTCCCGTACCAGCAACTTAGAGCCTATTACATATATACATATATACATAAAGCTTTTACTATGAAGGAAATATATACATAAAGCACCAATTGTTAAGAAATTGAAGAAAATAGAACATCTACAGATTGGGTATTGGCTACTCTGTACCACTGGTGCACTGGTACATAGTAGATTGTGGCTTGACAGTAGCAGGTTATAAGAAGCAGTGGTTGAGATACAAAGAAGTTTTAAGGTCATAATGGTCATTTGTTATAAATATAAGACATATTTTACTTCCTTTTGATTTCATCACACAAACAGAAAAAAGAAAGGACGGAAAAAAATTTTCTTTCCTTTCATTAATAATCCGAACAGACTGATGTAAATATTTTTCCATTCCATCATTCTCAATTCCCTTCCCTTTTATATTTTTCCTTCTTTCCATCATTTTTCCAAAAACCAAACAGACGGTAAAGAAATCAACTGCATGGGCCAGAGGACGTGGAGATAGCGAAACGCCACATAATTGTTCTGGCTGAGGTGTTTGTACTTTGTAGTCTAGCTAGCTGGATTTCATTTGCAAAACTTCGAGTGGGCTTGCCACTTGCAGCTGGCAAGCTGCAAGTGAGCAAGTTACATCGACTACAGTTTCATCCAACTCAAAGTGGGTGTAAACATCACCCGCCACATTATGTATGTTCTCATGCTTCTACTATATATGCTAGATAGCTAGCTTGATGTACCAATTTTGTCATATGTAATATTAATATAAAATATTTATTGATATATTGCATGAAACATTGTGTTAATTACATGCAATACATACAGCACTCTAAATTACATTTTGTATGAGCAGAACCATCTTATTTCGTAGCTTGTTGCTTCAATAGCAACCTTTTATTATAATTAGCAAACGAAGTTAAAATTAATCAGGAGGGCTAATTAGCACTAATGAGGATGTACTCTAGCTGTAGCGTATTTGGCAGTCCCAGGATTTTTAGCCTTTCTATCAAGAGGAAAGTAGAATGGGTATATTTCATACCGCACCATGCAACTAGTATACAGCACCCGGCATCCTTGCCTATGCAAGCAATAAATTGGGAAGTATTGGAGGGTTGAAGATAGACATTGAGCACACTGCAACGGTTGGAGATCCCTTGTGCATTGTGCTAGAGCATAGATCGTGATGTATTGGGTGAATTTGGTCTTTTCACGGCCCAAGAAGCCATTGCCAGCTGAAACAGCTTCTGAGTTTACTTTGTTCATTAGCTTGCTGACAGCCTTGTCGAATGCGTCTGGATCTGTTACATTATTGACATTGTAGAGGATGACGGCAGAGCTGGAATCAGCCTGTCCGATAAAGTTGTCTGTGTCATACCGCATGAAGCAGTAGTCGTACCACACCCTTGCGTCAGTTTGCTTTGGGCATACCTGATTTATATACAGAGAAGTCACCATGCGTTTGTTGACAATATTTACACAGGTTTAGAAATATTGAGAATCATGAACAAATAGAATATAAAGTGAAATAAATGTTAATGTTAATACATTGGCCCGCATGTTTTAATTAAGAATCAACAAGAAAAGCGAAAAGCGTACCGTAGGGAGTGCCTTCGCAGCATCTGCAAGACATGAGGAGCAATCATCTGAACTGACATCCCCTCTGCATTGTGCAAGACCATAAATTGTGCTGTTTCCTTTGCCATAGGAACTGACAGCAAAGCCCCCAACCGACGCCTTGGTTACTAGGTCAGATAGGACATGGTTTATGTTGGTTTCAATGCTGCTACCAGTGTAGCTCTGGCTACAGGATTTTGTTATAGGATCTGCACAATAGCTCAAGGAGACTAAAAGAGATAATATTAAGATGTGCAGTAGCGGTGCCATTCTGTGGTGTATCTAGGATTGGGTTTGATTGGATGGGTTTACTGTTTTTGGCTTGTTTATATAGAGAAAGGTTCAGTGGTGGGGCATGGTCAAACTAGTTATGCATGATTTTCTTGACCTAAGATGTAGAAGTTTTCAAGAAGAACAAATCTGAGTTGACAATTTAAAATTGAGTATTGTATTAGCTATCTATAAGCATTACTTGTTGTGGGAACAATTCAATATGCATTGCTACAGAAATTAATGTTCCTGCTATGTGGGTCATAGTATAATATAATAATGTAATCAGTTAACTATATCATTAATTAGCTTCGTATATTTGTTGAAATTTACCTAATTAATGCTGATGTGGATTTCTTATTTTGTTAATTTCTTCTGCTATTGACAGGTACGAATACGCCAGTATAGTTAGGCTCAAACCCATTAAGAATAATATATATGTATTAATTAACCAGTTCAAGCCAGCTTCAATACCCAATGCAGATAAACTTAATTGACTAGAATTGTATAAAAATATATAAAAGCCTAATTAAAAATGAATCTGACCACAATACGGCCCAAAAATTGCCTGAGACTAGCTAGTATAATTCAACACAATGGTTATATATTTCCCTTTTTGCAAAAATTAGGAACATACAATTAAAATAGTTTACTCGTGGCCAGGTAACTTTTAGTTTTTATACATTCCAAAATTCGATAACATTGCCGGACACCAACATAACCACAAGCCAAAAGGTAATTAATATAGCGTACTGACTACCAAGATTATATATATATGATGTTTTTATCCAGTAGCTATGATTTAACCAGATGCAGACTCCAGGATAATTATTATGTCACAGAAAGTTTAAACCATCAACTATTTGAATCCCTTTTTGTCAACAAAATTGATCTAGAAACCAACTTTTTGAACATTGGTTATCTCCAAGTTAAGGTCAAAAATAATATAACCAACTTGGTTCTTTTATAAGGACTAACCTTCCAAAGATCTAGAAGAGCTCCCTTGAGTCAAATCTTATAATAGTGTAACAATGCGTATCAGTACTCTGCGATGTCCTTTAACTCTTTCAGTTCCGGTCTCTTTGTTTTCCTTCAACCAATGATGACAGACTTGTTTGCATCAGTACTTTATTATTGCTTAGATATGCGAGCAGTTTGTATCCTCTTTTATTTTCTTGTCATCTCTCTCTCTCTCTCCATGTCTATCTCTCATTTTGTTTTCCATATTTGCTTTTGGCCAGGTATATCTATAATTTATGTCACACATCACAAGTTTTATTGTGGACGTTCAGATCTGTTAACACAATTGTTTGGTCAGAAATTGATTAGTCGTAATAGTAATTAACCTTGAATTGCATTTTAAAAGTAATAAATTATTGGAAGTTCTGGATTATTTTGGCTAAAGACAGGTGATATGACAATTCAGATTACCATTGTGAGGTCCAGTGGCTGAAAAGATGTACCAGCACACTAGGTCCCACCAATCAGTGTTTTAAAATACCACCAGAATAACGAATGCTACATCTGAGAGTTATTCACTGTGAAGCCATACATGGGTTCTTGATTTCTTTTCGGTCAATCTATTTCCCAAGTATGCTAATAAAATAAAGGTATAAAAAAGCAGTCAAAAGGGGAAAAACAATAAAAGAAAAAAAAAAATATCAGGGTTACAGAGGTGAATGCCCAATCCAAGGGCCCAATGCAAGACTAATTAAAATTGTTTCTTGTATTTAGGATGTGATGGTAGAAAATTACATCTCTTACAGGATGCTGAATATAAAGTTGCCAGGCCAATAAGATTCAAAATAATGAATCAAATTGAAGATATCTAAGCTCTCTCAGGGTTACTCTTTATCTAAGTTACAATAAATTATCCTACTAAATGTAGAATATAATGATAACACATCTGAGACCGATCTGAGTGCCTCACTTCTACAATAACAAAATTCATGTGCCCTATGCTTTAACAATTTTAATCCTGAGGTGCACACAATTAGAATTGTGGAATTGCATTGAATCTTGTCCCTTTATTTCCATACCAAATTAAACGGGGATTAAACGATAAATCTATAATCAACAAGGGGCCGGTCCACCTTACATGAGGAGCCTGGGTTAACGAAGTGGGCTTCGAAAGATTAAAAAACTTCTTTATTTTGCCGAAAAAATTATAACTAATCTTAATTAATTAAGGCATTTTAAAATAATCTATTTTAATCTGAATTTTAATAATATGCTCGCAGTATCGGAATCCCGGATTCCGATACAAATTCAGCCTATTATCGGAATCTTGGAATCCGATACTAGTAAATGGTATATGTGCCACATGTACAATTTATAGTAAAAGAACGGATATATGAATACAGACAAAATTTGAGATTGGATCCAACAATTTTCTCAACATTCAATGCTTCTTTGGCTTTTTATTTTTGTAAGGGTATGGAGCATTTAGATTAATCATGGAATAATAAATTGATCTAATAATTTTTCCGACAAGACTGTCAGAAACCACAGGACAAAAAAAATTGAATTTATACTAACTACTAAATTTTGTATCAGATTCTCCGATTCCGATACTAGCAACTATCGAATTTCGGAAATCCGAAACTAAGCTGAATATGTATCCGAATCTTGGATTCCAATATTGCGAGCATATTTTTAAAATTTTGATTAAAATTGAATTAATTTAAAATTTGTTAATTAATTAAGATTAGTTATAATTTTTTCGGTTCATTTTGTCAACCTATAAGTTTCAACTTTCGACAACTCTTTTCTGGGCAAAAGGCTTTGCATTTCCAACTTTTCGACTTGAAAGTTGAAACCCTCCCAGATGTTCAGCTTTTTACAGGCCATCAAAATATTAGGAAATATCAGGCCAAGGGCCGAGGCTTGACAGTATTGGATCGATTTGGTACTCCACGGTCGGCCTGCTGCAGTCATTTTTTGGAAGTTATATCTTACACCGTTACACGAATAAGAAAATGAAAAATTACTATCTAGCATGATCACGTTTATATTTGTTCACTTTATTCATTTATATGTTCGGTTTGTTTATCTGTGTGTTTACTTTATTCAATTATGAGTTAGATTTTATTTTTTTTATTGTTGTTCAAATTTTTATATGCATATTCAACTTATTTTTATTGAACTTATTTGTTTGTATTTTTTCACTTTGATTATTTAAATGTCCACTTTGGTATATTTTATATGTTCATTTTGTTCAAGTGATGACAAAAATGCAGATTGCAGTTATCATTTTTTAAGAAAATAGCTAGTTCTTAGTTCTAGCTCTTGTTCCTTAGGTGTGTTTGGGAACCTCATGAACTAGTAGTTCATGAACTAGAACTAGAACAAGGGAACCCAAACAAGGAACTAGCTAGTTCCTAGTTCTCCCCAAAACTTGAAACTAGAACTAGAACTAGGTAGTTCCTAGTTCCTAGTTCTTGCTACTTGCCAAACATACCAAGCTCTATTTTTGTTCTAAATATTGCTTGCTTGAAGCATACCAAACACACTTAGTTCGACTTGAGATTGAGTGCGTATTTCTTTTCTTATAAAAGCGAATTCATCAACCCTTTCAATATCTATTATGCCCCGTGCTCTAAATTTTCATTTTGCAATTCCTCAAATTTTAAAGTTTAATGAGAGTTTAGCTAAGGTGAGTTGCGACTCACGGAGTCTTTCATGAGTTGCGATCGAAACTCTTGGATCTGATTCAAAATGACCGATCAAAACCGTCCAATACGATCTCCTTATTGAATTCTCCATATAGACCAAATTTTTTATTTTTCCAAAATTATTTAGTATTTTTTTTGAATTTTAGAAAATCGCTAATCTAATTAATTATGTACATTTCAAAAATAGTAATTTTTAAAAATTTGAAAAAAATACTTACAAATTTTGAAAAAATATAAAATTTGGTCTACAAGGAGATTTCAATATGGAGATCATATTGAACGATTTGGATCGCTCATGGAAGCATCCGTGAGTCGTGACTCACCGTAGCTAAACTCAGTTTAATGATTACTTCTTCTACAGTTATACCGTTTGGGGTGACTATGAATATTCTTGAATATACTTAATATTTTTGTTTATAATTGCTATATTTCTTTAATATGGTTCTCTAAGACGACCAAATGTTCAACACAAACTGGTTTCATTTTCAGTCATATTTAATAATGTATATTGTTGTGATATCCTTATCCTGCATGTTTGTAAATGATTTCATATTCATGATTGTTTCACAGATTCTAATTTGATTGTTCTTTGTTCTAGTTTTACAAATTGGGGGCGAAAAAACATACAAATCCAACCACAAAAAGAAATACATATATACCACGTACTCGTAGTTTGTGAAAATAAATTGCTCAGCCACCCAAACTGTAAAGCTAATTATACTTTTCAGTGCCAACAGATGTTCCTTAAAAATTGATTTCATTTTGAATCATAATAATGTATTTTTACTGTGAATTCCCTGAGTTTTGTAAATGGTTCTGTATTTACTTTTATTATATGTCATAATTCATTTTGATCGTTTTCACTTCGGGTTTCGCAAGCTGCAGGGCTAAAGTAGTTCCAAATTCAGACAAAAAAAATACCAAACGGGACATGTCGACAGACGACAACACTAAAGGAAAGCTCAAGGGCTAACTGCAAAGACTAACTGTCTATGTTCACTATATAATTACATTTTAGTCCAAACTATTTTTATTTTTAATTTATATGATATAGTTCGTGTGTTTCTTCTAGTTTTGTAAATGGATCTATTTCCATTCTTACGTCACAGTCTTTTCATTGCGTTTTCTTCCAGTTTGCAAATTGTGGTAAAAGGTAAAAAGTTTATGCGACTTCAGATTACATATATTGCACACCAATTTTCAGTATGAAATGCACACGAGAATGATGTCATAACACCATGTATTTTTAACAACTAGCAAACAAGCCCATTCAATGTATGGGCAAAAAAGATTTTTGAAACGATCAATGGTCCATGTGTGGGCAAATAAGATTGTATGTATTTAGATTGAGCCGATCAATGGTCCATGTGTAGGCAAAAGGTCGAGCCCATCTAATGTGTAGGAAAATTTATAAAGAACATGACTTATTTTGAATTTTTGATTGAGATATATGGCTTCAAAAGTTACTTATAGCAACAAAAATGTAAAATCAAATATCCATACATACATGAAAACACTAAGACACAACATAAAAGTTCATCCAAATGATAAATAATAAATCATTGCAGTTTTTCTTCACAAGGAATCTCAGCATATTATCAACTAAACCGAGCCAACATTTTCCTGAGTACAATAAAACAAAGTCAGTACAATCATCATAGACCAAAACTTCTTGAAATTCCAGATTTCTTGACAAGCGAACTTGACATTTTCCTTTTCTTTTTACATTGTAGTGATAAACCGAACTCTTATTATAAGCTGAATTACTAAAAAAAATTTTATTGCTTTTAACCCTTACATAATTGTGAGTCAATATCAGTAAGAGAAAACAGAAAAATAGCGCTGAATGATTTATTTTTTTTCCATAAATACCCTTGCACTTGATATTATTAATATTTTCCTAAGCTTTATTCTTGAAATTTTGTCAGAACTATACTGCAGATATGCTATAATCTCCATGTTGGACAAATTCATTTGTGATGTTTTACCAATGAGACCCTCCTTTTATTATTTTCTAGACTTCTACTAAATGCCATTGAAAGTATGAAAAAGCTCATGATTCATCAATTAATTAAAAAATCTTCAATTTGAGTATATATGTGCTACTAAAAGATCACATTCATGTTCACATTAATTAAATCTATATTAATTCTATTATGTTACAACATTAAAGATCTTCATTCATTCTATTCTAGAAATATCCCCGCTACACATTCCTTTGCAAATACTTTATCAAGATTGTATGAAGTTTCTATGTTTCCTCTTTGACGCCTAATTGATCCCATTTTTTCCCCCACAAAAGCTTCCTTAAAAATTTTCATTTGACCAATAGAATAAGTAGAAACATGGAAATGGAATCAGTAAAAATATTCATATCCAGACATAATAGTAAAAATAGTAGAAATATTAAAATAATTAAAAAAGCGCATATGAAAACAGTAGAAAATATGGAATTAAACGAATATAAACAATTAAACAAAGGATGCTACAATTGTTTTAGTGAAATTCTAAATCAAGGTACAGGGATAAGCAATATTACCTGACGTTCAGATCAGCAATTTGCTTTCTTTCGATGTAGCTGCAATTGTCAGATTTAGCAAGCATCTGACAAGTAATCAGCAATTAACTTGAATGCTGCCCTCTTGCAATGCAAGGAAAAATAATCAGCCTTGAACTAATGTGAATACATAATTACAGAAAGTAAATCAAGGTTGTTTTTAATGTGGAACAAGAAATGAGAACGAAATATTAGAATATTCAATTAGGTTCCCCTTTACAACATTCAATGGTATGCAGCAATTTTTTTTTTGCTATGCCATTGGTTCAAAGGAGTAAACAGAATAAAAAAAAATACAAAAGGGGCAAAATAAATAATTCACATTAAATATTTTAAAGGGCACCATAAATTTTTCCAGCCAATAAGCGCAATCAAATATCTCCTGTCCCCACTCGCATCAGAAATGTCCTTAGTTTGTCAAATTAAAGAGAAATAGGAAAATAAAAAATAAAAACCTCTTGTTGGATGTTAAGAGCAGCACACTGGTGATTCTCCCAACCTTCTACCAATAGAAAAATTAGGAAATGTTAAAACATACAAAAGACGCTCATCTGGGGTATTAAAAGCATGGTGCAAAGCAACAGAGAGCTCAACCACATTGAGGCTTGAACTCAGGCGGCCTCCTGTATTTGACACTGTGTACGCTATTTCAACTCTCACTTCATCCGTCTAGTGCTCCAATTCCTGAAATGGAATAAGTGGTACCAATTTTTTTAAAATATAGTTTGAATTGACTACCTTACGTGCTAGAAAATCTAAAATTTATCACTTTTAATTAACAAAATCAATCTCCTTCGTGCCATAAAAATCAGAATAATTTCTCTAAGTTATGAAGTTTGGTACTAATGTTATCAAAGTAGGCCAATTACCTCGTCTATTAAAGAGCCTCATAATTAACATTGATTTAATAATACTACCTGAATAGAGAGGTTTTTCATGTGAACTGGATAGTTGATTGTATCCTAAAGTTGTGTTGGGGTTTTTCTCCAGATAAGTCTATCTTTCTCTGAATCCGGTGAAGCAACAAATCGAGAACAAAATCAGAAAAGAATCTAATAATGGACATGGCAACAAAAAGCTTTTTCTGGTAGGCCAAAAAATTAAACATCGACAGGCTCCATGTTTTTTTTCAAATCTATCTGATTAGATTTTGGCTTACCAAACCTTGGAAAACTCAGTTTGACAAGGTCCATGTTTTATTGTCTTGCACTCCATTCTAAAAGACAACAAGTGAAGTTGCAAATAAAAATAAATCCTGAGTACCTTCTTTAGAATTAAATTTATCTTTCAATCCAGGAGAATGTGAAGAGGGAAAGGAGGGGAGAGGGTACAGTGGGCCGCTACCGGAAGATTTCTTGCTCTATCGAATTCTTTTCGGCACATAGATGAAACCCTAGAGAAGGATACCTGATGATGATGTCAATAGGTCTTCCTTTTCTGGCAGCAATGGGGTTTGGGAGGAGGGGGAACGAAGCTGACCAGGCATCTTCATTTTTGTTAATTTTCAGATGAGAAAGAGATATCCCTTTGAGAAGGGGGAGGGGAGGGGGACGCGAGACAAGGTTCAATGGAGTGAGGAGGGGGAGCGAAGGTGAGCCAGGGTTCGGAGGAGAAAGCGCAGCCTTGATTAAGTGATTTAATTGTCCTTTTCTGGCCGAGATAGGGGAGTGAGGAGGGGGAGCGGAGGTGAGGGGCTGGGGGGGAGAGAGAATAAAGAAATGAGGGAGGAGTTGGCGACTTGGCGTTGCAAATGAAAAAAAAAATAGTGCGTTTAAGCCGCGTATCGAAGTCGCGAATAGCAGCAGAAAATTCGCTTAAGAACCATTCCAGCGACACTAGATAAAATGTTAGCTTTTAATCTGATAGTTTGATCTGGACCATAAATCAGATTAGAGTAACAAAATCAATGACTCATATTTAATGTTAGGGATTGAATACAACCTTTATCTGATTTTTCTTACAAGGTTTGTTAGGTGCATTTATAAGTAGTAGAGATATAAATTTTATGACAATCGTGTCTAGGATATAACATGTCACTTCAGGCTGTGCTCCGGAACTGATTTAATAAAAGAAAGGAAGAGAATGGAAAGGTTGAGAGGAAGACTATGTTATGAAAAAAAAAGGAAACTATTGATTTACTTGCTTTAGGAATTTCAGCGATGGAAGAGAAAGGAAAGTCACAAAATTTAGCTGGGAGTAATTCTCTGAAGGATAATATTGTCATTTGACCATTCTTATTCTAGTAGGCTGTACAACAAAAAAAGAAACCAGTCTGACTCGTTTAACCCGTCCGACCCAACCCGTATTTTACCGGGTTCAAACATTATTCGGGTTGGGTCGGGTTTTAATTCTATTAACCCGGTTGTATCGGGTTGGGTTATATTTTTATTCTTGATAACCCGATTTGTACCGACCCGTATAATTTTATAGCAAATTCATTTCAAATCTTCATTATAAATAGTTTTAAGTCCCATCCCTTCACTCCTCTTGACTCTCTCTATGGTACTAGTCTCCTACTCCTTATGCATCCAATACCAACACATACAACTGATTTTCTTTTCTGTCAAACTTTGAACTATTTAGTCTCTATATTTGATTCAAATGTTTCTTCTCGTGATTAAATTTATCATTAATAAGCTTGCTAATGCTTCCGAGTATTAAGCATCCGTTAGGGCAAACTTACATTATTTCTTCTATGTAATTTTTATATGCCAGATACATATGTCCCACCTCACAATTTTTTTATGCTTCTAATTAACTTATAAGCGCTTCAGAAAATGTAATTGATAGTCTTGAATGTTCCAATACTCAACCAAATTAAAGAATGCTTCAGCAAAAAAATGATCAAATTTAAATTGACGATTTTTCCATGGTCGATCTTGTTTATTCGTACCAATAAAATAATTGATCAAATTTAAAATCATAACCCGTTTGACCCGCATAACCCATACTAACCCATATGTAAAAAATCATCCGGATTGGGTTGGGTTGGGTTACGGGCGGGTCGGTTAAAAATATTTTTGAACCCGATATTATTGGGTTTGGTTAAAATTTTGATAAAAAAAACTTTTAATCCGTCCGTTGTATAGTGTCTACACTCCAATTCGGAGGATAACACGGATGCTCTTTGGCTTACTTTCCGTTCCCTCTCAATTTTTATACTGGAGCAAGTAACCTTTCCCTATTCTAACTCACCTTCCGTTCTTTTCCCTCGAAAATCGCTCCCTGGAGCAGACCCTAAGGGAATTGAGAATAGGCTAGCATTGTATTAGACTTGCATCACCTAGAGCCTGAGGACGATAAAACAAGAGGTAACTTTTGTGAGCCGATTTTGTGGGCCTAAGGTTTTTCCACTTGCAGTTGAGACATTCCAGCCATGGGTTCTTATGGGCTGATTTATTCTAGTTGAATATGGGCCCATAATCAATTGACTAAGGACTTAACAGTACAGGATCCGTTTGATACTGATTTTGATATAATACCGTAATTGTACGACGTTAAATATTTTCCTTTTTTTATTTAACTACGGATTATCTGAAGATATAATCTATTGTATAATTTTCTAATAAATTTTCGGCACAGTAACACACAAAATTCCTCGCACATTCACAAATCACAAATACCTTGCTAATAGGAAACCGGTTTAAGTAACGTTATATGTGCCTTGTTGTTGCTCTGTATATATGCAATCAATAATTAAT
Source organism: Rhynchospora tenuis (assembly GCA_027725995.1). NCBI lineage: Eukaryota > Viridiplantae > Streptophyta > Magnoliopsida > Poales > Cyperaceae > Rhynchospora > Rhynchospora tenuis. The sequence goes on along the minus strand of CM050889.1, from coordinate 68,785,378 downwards.
TATTCTTTGCAACGCAATCTCTCAAAAAAGCCACACGTTATCTCTTCTACCGTAAGTTTTTCTTCAATGTAAATTGTTTTTTAATGTTTAAATAAGAGACACGGGTGACGGGCAAGTGCTTATTAGGGCCCTTATTTAAAATAAACAACTGCATCTGATAGCAAAAATATTATGTAGCCCTTATTTAAAAATGTATTTACATGATTTTAAATAAACAACTGCATCTATTAGGGCTATGCAGAATCCACCAAGGTGTTTTTCGTTCTCGTTTTTTAATTAAAGAGTAATTTTATGGTGGAATAAAATTTAAATCAGGCTTAAAATATTAATTATTCGTCTATGTTCATAATTTTATTTGAACAATCTGATAGCAAACTTTAGTCCACAATAAAATTTGGCTTAATTACAATGTCCGTACGATGTTGGCTCTCGCCAACTAATCTTAAAATATATATAATTCCGTACCTTATATTCTCCTCGTTTTTTAAATTCCGTTTTAAAGTCTCGCAAAATATGTGCACCGCTATTTTGTTTCATATAGATCCTAATTCCTAAGAATCAAACAATCTGTCTTGGAACCTTTTAGTTGTTAGGTAATCAAATATAATAGAACCGTATAAAACATAGAAATAATAATAATAAATCCATGGCAGGTGAGTGACTTTCTATCAAAAACTTGGATTCTTTGTGCACGTGGAAAATATCTTTATCCCGTCTTCAATCTAAGAGATCATTGCAGTAGCCGACTATTCGTCATCGACTATTACGACATTTCGTCGTTCTATCCAATCAAGTTTCAGATGTTGGACGTCTATATAATTTTTTTGACTCGATCTATAATTAGTTTTTTTTTTGATAATTATAATTAGTTGTTGGGGACATATATAGGGAACAAACTAAAGTGAAAAGAGGAGGTCAAGGTCGGCCACTCGTGGTCCCGACGATGTGTTCTCTTGAGTGATTTTTCTCAAAACCGAAACAGTCGGGTCCTTTCAAATATGGTCGATAGACTTCCCAATTTTCTGACGTAGCTTCGGACAGTGGTGGATTAAGGGTAAATTTAAGACCATGCGGCCATGCATATCGCAAGTTAATAAATTCAAATATTAAAATAAAAATTACAAAGAACAATAAGTTTAATACTTATTTTTTTAAGACCTAATTAACAGTGCAAAATCGAGCCCTGTGCGAATCGGAAGAAACCGATGAAAATCGAGTTTTATCTGAAAAGGACAACATTTTGTGCCGCCTATTTTTTCGCACCCAACCTTTCCGCTGGAAATAACTGATGTGGAGATGCTTTTTTACCCTAAAATATTATTTAATGAAATTTTTGTTGGTGTGGTTATTAATTGTGGCCCTCAAGAATTCCTTCGCGTTCCTCCCCCACCACTAATTCGTTTCCAACAAATTTTACACTACAAGTACAACTAAACATCAGATTTACTTTCTGGTCTAAATATCCCACCGAGCAACTATAAAAAATGGTCCAGAAAAGTTCTAACTAGGAGATTAATCAATGACTGGGACTGGGTCCGACTGAGCAAAAGCTAGTCCTTTTCTCCTTTTGTATTGTATTTATCGCCGGCCTAACCAAGACCAAGCAGCGAATCCCACCGACAAAATATGGTGAGAACCCACCAATACTTCTTAAAAACGTACAAACCAGAAAAAAATGTGCGACTAATTGAATTGAATGAATGTGGGCATGTGGCACATCACTACGGCAGGCTGGAGGGTTTTAAAGTTTACACCGATTGAACGCAGCTTGATTGACGTCATGCATGTGGTCCAAGAGTTAACGTCAAAGTCAAAGTTAGACATTGCTCTTTGTAGTCACTTCTTAGCTAATAAGCAATTAAAGGATTGTCTTTGCTGTTATTGATCAAGCTTCTAGATAGAGAATCATGCTATTTAGGTTTGTAATTAATGTCTGATCTAGAACATAATTAATATATAGTATTGGATTAAGCTATTCAAACATTGGATAGAGACTCTATAGGTCCATAGAAGTCTTAAAACAACGATTGTGTTTAGAAGAGACTTAAGTGGAAAGCAAATTTTGTGGGAGTTAAGTTGCAAGGAAAAATAAGTCATGTTTATTTGGTTTACTTTAAAAAAAAGGTAATGCTTATTTGGTTATTTCAGATTGAAGGTAAAGAATGCTGAGATCCTTCAAATAATATTAAACTATTATAAATAACAACACACCTCTTTTCGCTAGTCTAGTACGGATCGAGATCTTGTGCCGTGCGGGAGCGTGTGTACAAGTCTTCCAACCGTTCGATCTACCAGATTGATAGGTCCGAAAAAAATTGAACCGTTGAGATCAGTTGAACGGCTCGGATGAGTGTGCTACACAATCCTGCGAGACACGTGATTCAGGTCCGTCTATTACTAGTAAAGGATGACGTATTTTGAATAGAGATTACAGATTCAAATCCAAATTTTTGGCTAGTAATATCGGATATTTTAATTCCAAAAAAAAAAAAAAATCGACTTAATTTGACTCTCTTCTTTCTGAAGAAAAAGAAAAACAGAACAGAGGCTGATGCTAATAGTTCGTTGGGCAATCTGAATCCCTGCACCATTTCTTCTTGTTTTCTTTTTCCTTGGACAAATCCGCCAGATGTGTGCCATTAATAAATTCGATAACTTGAATTATTTTTCGAAAGTTTTAGTTTTAGTATGTGCAGAATATTTTTGAAACATTTGCAAAAAAAAAAAAAAAAAAAAAATTTCCGGCATAGCAACGCAACCGGTATAGCAGTTCAAGCTTCTTTTATTTGATATTTTCTTATTGTCAATTATCTCGTTACTTGTCATTATATTGCTCGACACATCTTAAACGCTGTTTAAACTTTGTAACTTAAAAAAAATATTCAATCAAATTAATTTGAACGGAAGTAATTTTTTATTTTCTAAAGTTTAGTATGTATAATAGAAAATAGAGATAATTAGTTTTATACCACCGTGAATTTTGTTAATTAGGAAAATGTCATTCTCAAATTACTAATTAAATTTATGCCATCATAGAATTGTTAAAATTAGTTTTATGCCACTATTTCTCAAAAAACATACTAAATTCTAAAAATGTCATTATCAAATTTGTCATTAATTCTTTTAATGACCAAATTACCCCTCATTTAAAACAAACCCTAAAAATAAAAAATAAAAAAACATACGGTGCGACGTGCGATTCAAGAAAAAAAAAACTGTACGAATAGATGACATGGAATCCATTATTGTACAGATTCAAGAAAAAAATTATGAACATAGAAAGATTCTTTAAATAAAGTTTGCTGCCGTGATATTTATCTTTGGCTCGGCGAGATGTCAAATTTAAAGACAAAATTTTATTTTATTTTTTTTGAATTTTTTTTGAATTTTTTATAATTTTTTAAATTGAAGGGTCCAAAATTAATTAGATTAGAAATTTTCTAAAATTCAAAATAAATAGTAAAATTATAAAATTTGATCTTTAAAGATATTTTATTATGGAGAACCAATTGAGCGGTTCGGATCGACAATTGTAATGTCGAAACTTGAGATTTGATCATGTTTAATGGGCCAGTGTCAAACGCGTTTGACTCTAGCATTACTCAAATACCACCTCAAAACTAGAGTAAATTTTTTGAGAGGTCACTAAATTTTGCCTATAGTTCAATTTTAGTCACTGAATTTTAATTTGTCCCTCCATAACCATTGAACTTCAATTTGGTCCGAATTTGGTCCCTCCTTTTCAATTTTGTTATAATTCTATTAGTTACTATCGTTGGGTAAAATTAGGGGCGGTGAATCGTCTCTTTTTTATTTTATTCCTTTCTCTCCTTCCGGAAAGGCTTTTTTTTTTTCCTTCGTCTCTTCCGATAGGAGTGAGACTGTGTCAGTCAGTGATGTCTTAGTTATCATGCAACAAGAGACCGACAAGAGGTTACGAGAGATCAGATCAGGGTAGAGCTCCGGCACGCCGGCGAAGGTGCGAAGAAGGTCAAGTTCATCGTGCAAAGTGACCTCGAAGTCGATGAATCGGTCGAGGCGGTCGGGATGCTTCATGCGCGTCTTGAGATGCTCATAGAGGTGGCGCTCGAAGAAGATGACTAGCTTTCAGGCAGCGCGGATGTCGATAAACTCAATAGAGGTGGGGGATTACTCGAGGGATTCGAAATTGATTTCACGCTTCCGCTTGAGATGGTTGTTATCCATGGCAAAGGGAAGATACATGGTGGCAGTGAAATTGGTTTGGTCCAGCTCAGAGGAAATTGGAAAGGGTGGAAGTCCAGAACTGAGATAAGAGATCGAAAGAAAGAAAAAAAAATGAAAGAGGTTATGGAAAAAGAATTGTCATAGACGCATAGCGCCATTATCGAAGGAGGAAGACACCAAAAGATAAAAGAAAAAAAAGGCAGCAGAGGAAAAGTTAAAAAGAAAATGACTTGTCACCCCTAATTTTACCCCAAATATGAGTAATTAACAGATTTATAACGGAATCACACCAGAGTGACTAAATCCGGACTAAATAGAAGTTCAGTGGTCATAGAATGACAAATTGAACTTCGGTGACTAAAATTGGATTACCGTCAAAATTTAGTGACCTCCAAAAAAATTTACTCTCAAAACTAACTTTTTTGAAAATACTACTCTAAACTCACAATACTTAGAAAATTATGACATTTATACAATTATTATACAGTGATTATCATTTTTTTTTCACTTATCAATTCCAATCTACAGTAATTTTAGTATTGTTTATATTGCACAGTGATTTTCTTATTTTCCAATCTCTCCACTTTCCTCCTCTCCAATCATTATACAGCGATTTTCGTATTTTTTGACACTTACCAATTCCGAATTTGAAAAGCTCAGAAATATGAAAGTTGTAGATTTCATTCTCTGTTCCAACGCATCTGAAATCACTTTAATACTTTATCGAAATTCAGATCTGAAAACGGCATCCAAAATAGTAGCTGGTATTTTATATGTACTGGTGCTCTCCTCTACAGCAGGAATTTTTCACATTTTCTTTTTTGGCACTTGTCGGTCCTGAATTTGAACAACTGCAGAAAACAAAAATTTATAGATACCATTCTTACCGTTCCAAAGCTTCGGTTTTTTTTGTTATTTCGGTTATTTTTGGAGACATTTTGTTATTTCTTATATATTTTCCAACGGTGCAGAAAATATTAGTGATTTAAATTGCTTTATGATAATTATAAGTGTAAATATCTGATTATATTTCCCCGATTTCAACTCTGGTCTCTGGTACTGTCAAGGCAATAGGCCATGGGTCCAGATTCAATTCATCAAGAATAGAGCGGTCCATTAAGAACCCACAGACTGTAACGTCAAAAATCGAAGTAAGAATGCAAACCTAAAGCCCACAAAAAACTGAGCCCTTTTATATAAGCTTAATGCCGCTGTCACGCTGTGGTTTTGTACCTGAATATTAACAGTTTTGTGGGTCTCAGCAATCAATCAAAGTAATCTTAAACAAACCTAGTTCTTCAATAATCTAAAACAAAACCCAGTTCCTCTATATATACAGAACCATCCTTACATAGAGATTAAGCAAAAATAAACAAGTGACTACAGATAATTAGATTGCAAACCAACCTTTTAAAATTTAAACTATAGCTAATTAGTAAATTTTGTTTCATCTTATATCTTCCATGGCTCCATGCGTCTTAGCTTGCTCACATATCAACCTTGCACCGATGAGATTTGAACAACCAATGTGAATATATAGGAGTAGTGGTACAAGTACAACAGAAGGCAGGGGCGAAGCCAAGGTGGAGGGCCTTGGTGGGCTTGGCCTCCCCACATTTTTTAATTTGACTAATATTAATAAGCTAAATTTAGTGAAAATATTAGTAAATATGTAGAATGGCCCCTTCAGGAAAATAAAAATTATACATTGGCCCCAGTGATGCTATTTTTCTAGCTTCGCCCGTGACTGAAGGAAGTGAGGGAAAACTTGTTATCATTCTAGGGAGGCAAGGAGGCATTTTGTCAAATAGGTTGTGTGCATTCATGTTTTACACACGTCAGAGTTTCTCAAAATTCTAGGGAGGCAGGGAGGCATTTTGTCAAATAGGTTGTGTGCATTCATGTTTTACCCACGACAGAGTTTCTGAAAATTCTAGGGAGGCAGGGAGGCATTTTGTCAAAAAGTTTGTGTGCATGCATGTTTTACCCACGTCTAAGTTTCTCAAATAAGTCAGAAATTTTAAAGTAAAAAGCAGATGCTTCAAAGACCAAATGTACGATGCATAATTGCATATGATTGAATGAAGAATCACCCGTACGTTCTAGTAGATTTCTATTTTCTTACATTGTTGAAGTTGACTGGTAGACATGCAAGAGACCTTAATTCAAGAAGAAAAAGGAAATAACGACTACAATATAAACAAGTTAATTACGAATATGTTGATGGAAAATATAAAATAGTTCGCCCATTTAAGTCCCATTTCCAAACTTTCCCCATTGACCGGTATGATCAGTACAGACCGCTGGATCATTAATATATGTATCAGCAATATTGAGTCCATTCGAAAAACGGTATTACACAATAATGGATATGTATTTAAACACTTAAATGTCTACAACCGTATGATAGGCTAAAATGGCCGGGGACCAAAGTAACAAAAAAAGAAAGAAAAACAATAATTTGACCAAACGAATTTATTTCATCCATACATTTACAAATAAATTAGTTAACAAATGAATTTACAATAATATTCACATATTATACCGACATATGTACATAGGTCGGTTTACTCAGTTAGTAGATTCAGCTCAGAACTATTGACAAAAAATAGTCTCAAGCATGCCGCAACACTCCATAAGATGTATCAACGCCACAGACTTCCTTATTGCTAGCTAGGAGTTGGTTGTAATCTGCTACTGTTAAGAACAAGAGAGAAAATTAGTAACGTATATTCATCATAGAAAAATAACTTTCTGCTCTCATATTACAGAAAAATAAACTTTCCAGTGCGAATAATAAACTTAAAATTACAAAAGTTCGAATTATGAAAAGGGGAACGGACAGATCCAGTTCGGACCCTTCTCCGTCCCCCTCTTATCCGAATCCGATCCCACCAGCCCACTCCCTTCTTCTTGTGCGCAGCGCGCTGAAGCAAAGTGGGACGGAACCACCCAACGAGAGAACCTCAACCGCTTCGTGGCCCATCTCACCGGCCTCTAACGTATCTCCCTCGTCCCTGGACGCCTCCTTCACTTTGTGAACGCCATTATCAACTGATTCCATTCCAAAACCCTCAAAATCAGATCTTCCCCCACCGACCCGACTCGGTCGATTAGACTCGGAATTGGGCGAGTTTCCGAACCATGAATTAAATGTGTGAAACCTATTCACACTTATATTTGCAACTTTACAATATTTGTTGATTGTTCAGAATTCTGTAATAATTCGGAAAAGAGAACTTACAATGTATAGACTCAAGTCCGGGACTTTCCGACGGTCCTGATGAGGGTATGACAATGTTAAAAGATTCATGTTCGGGAGTTGCTGGGTGTCCTGAGTTGTTGGCCTTATTAATCCAACCAAACTGAAGGTACAACAACGTACCGGCAACTATTGCCATGGGCACAAACACATCGTACCACTCAATAGGTCGAGGTAGCTCTAGAATAACTCTCAGTACCACAGACATGGCGAGACATACCATAGCGATCTTCATTGCCTGCTCGTGGAGCCACGTTACATGTCCACTCATTGCACTTTTTGGTATGAAACACAAGGTGATACATGGCAAAAAGCTGAAGAGAAGGAACAACAAGTAAAACTTGTAGAGTAGTATGAGTGTGAGCTCCTCATGTTTAGGTATGTTGTCGGGCGGGTTAACAAGAAGACTTAATGACCCAGCACAAATGGCAAGAAATCGTGGCTGCACGAGCTCAAAAAGGCACTTCGAGTTGTCTTTTTTTGGGTCGTCACCCATGGCACTATCAATCACGGTGCCAGTGGTGGTTGGATGAATCGACTTCTTGTTGTTGAAAAAAATGGAATTGAGAAATCTATTAGTAAATTGGCCACACCAAGTAGCAACGGACAAGGTTGAGAATGACGGTCCCATGTTTAGTTTTTGAATTTCTCCCGACAAGTCTAACACTTGTGCATAGGAGTACTTAGGGTGGCCTCTGAAGGTTAGTGTCATCTTGAATTCTTGATTAATAAATAAGAGTAATTGAAGACGAAAGGAGTAATTGATTAATACCTTGAACAGAAAAAAGACAAAGAGGAAATATACACGCTGCTTCTGTTTCTACTTTCTACTAAACTTTGTAATTATTTTTTCTTATCAACAAAATTTTGCTGGTGTGGTAATTGTGACCTGGCCCTCGAATAAAAAAAAAAAAGAAAAAAAAAAGTTTGCACTTCACAATTCTTTACGGTAATCTACTAACACCAATCAAAACAACTTGTTAGTTCCTACATCACCAATCTTATACCATCCAACCATTCAGAAGAGACATCCTTTTAGTTTGAACTTTTAATTAAAATGGTCCCCTCTGCTTTCGCGTTACTTCCTTCTTCCTTCCTTGCCTCTTTATTTTTAGCCTACTATAATTCAAACCCATAAACTCTCATGTCTTTTCTCATTTTGGAAAATTAATTTGAATTTTAACTCGAAATCAACATACGGTTCCGCATTAAGATACCATTCTATACCAACCATATATAAATGGCCTACCTTGGCCCTAGCTAATCATTTTTCTAGGTACTTCTTTTGTTTATTACCAATAAACTACCAATAAACAAAGCATTATTCTAGTGGAACGGTCGGTACTATAATATTATATCCTAATTATTAAAGAAGTTGCGGTCTCTTATATACCCGCAGCTTTATAGTTAATAATAGGACATAATTATATTATTATTCCATCTAGAGAAATGGATTTTTACTATGGATATGTATCGTTTTCAATTAAAAATAAAATAAGGTTCCTACTTCAAAATTCAAATCACAAAATAAATTTACCATGATAAAAATATAATTAACACAAATTATAGTTTGCTATCATGTAGTCATTGCAAAGACTTGTATATAAACGCACAAAATCAGCATTATTCGTATGCGAAGACACTTTTTTTTTCTTTTTTGAGTAAAGTATTTTTTTCGTCAACAAAAGAGGAAAGTATGTGAAGACTTGAAGAGTACTTAATTTCTAAGTTACAATAACAACGAAGTTACTATAACAAGGGTCAAGGAAGTGTGGTTTCCATGTTACTTTCCAAACATTGATGTGAAATATTGCGATGCTTTAATTTTATATTGATGGACATTATGAGTTTTGTACCATAATGAAATATCCTTGTGCGCATTTAATTTGCTACACACAAGCACATTGATATCCCTCAGAAATGCGCTTCTAGCTGTCTTACTTTTTGGGTTGGTTTTTGTTAGAAATTGCAGCCGCCCTTGATGTTCAATTAATATTCTCCACTTCTTTTTTTTTTATTTGAGGGTTTCTATTCTAGTGTCTTTTTGTTTGTATTTTTTGCGCATTTCCTCTTTTACATATACAATTTCTTAAAATAATCACGAAAAAAGAAAAACGAGTTATAACTTTGGCATGACATCCTTTTCAGTCGGTATAATTGGGATTAGATTTGGGCCAAACAAAAAAATGCACACAGATGCAATAACTAGTAAGTAGTAACTAGTTATATATAATAAAGGGATAAACTCTTTGTACAGATAATTACGTCGAATAATATTTTTAAACGTTAAATTAGTTGTAATATAAAAAAGAGACAAACTTGGAAATTTAATTAATTAATTGACTATATATTTTCGCATAAAGGACTCCATTACTTGACACACAGATGCACCCATTGATAAATGCACATTTACCAGTAAAAGAAATATTGATCAAACAAAATGTTACTGATGATTGCATGATTAAATTGATGATTCCATAAATTCAAAACACCAAGTCTAGTGTATTTCAAATAAGCAGGGCAATAGTCAAATTTTAAGAGAAATAATCATTTTTTTCTTATTTTTATATAGTTTCAATCACTAAATTTCAATTTTCTTCAATTCTATTTTTTTGTTCTTTATGTCCGGTCATCATATGTCATTTAAAATCATCTCTTTTTGAACTCTATTCTATTAAAATGAATTGAACTCTCACCATATTGGCATTCCGATCAAACCCTTAAACAATTTGGCTCTTAAAAAAATGATTTTTTTTTTTTATATATTTAGTAAAAGGAATACAGCAGTTACAGCAATTCCTTGTATATTTTGTAGAGATTGTGTTGCAAAGAATAATAGGTTATTGATTCAAAACAGAGCATCAATGTACAAAAGATCAAAAGCTGATGATGATTAGGGTATTTTATTCCTTCCATGTTTCCCATTGGAAACATGATTTTGTGAATGTCAAAGAAGGATTAAATGTGCACTATTGTTCCGTTAATTTATTAATTAATGTAAATGAATTAATTAATTCATTAGGATTTTCTTAGTCAAAAAGTGTTCTCTATTTATTTCCTTATTGGAATGAAAATTATTTTGTAGTTTGTTCTTTTGTAGCAGCGTCTTCCGAGACAAGCGGAGCATTACAGTTTAATTTGGACTTAATTTGGGGTTCTTTTTTTATACAAAATTAATTAGCAGAAGCGTGGCCAACACCCACCTTACCTGGGGATGACATAGTTTAACTAATAAAAAAATTAAGTTAGATGGGATCATTACCAAAGGCTTCTTATTTATCGTGGACCTTGAAAAATAAATGATTTTTCGGAATTTCGTTGTGTTATTGTAAATTCAACAATAAGTGTTAGCTAAGTAACGTATGGTATTTTCTTTAACTGTAACACAGAAAAATATACATCTTTTACAAGTTATAAATGATGAATGATAATATATAGGTGACGTGCGTTACGCGAATATTGTCACGCCTTGGTGTAAAACTGTAAATGTTGTTTATATAAGACCGTTGGCGGAAATGAATAATTAGAATGTAATATATTAATCATAATACTAAGTATTATGATAACCGACTGCGATCTAATTGCGTAATTTTGATAATAGATTTTCTAAAGAAGTTAAATCCAGTTATAATCTCTACTACTTATAAATGCACATAACACATAGGTGTTACACTCTAGGTCTAGAGAGTAAACAATTTTTTCTGCCGTTGGATCGACTTGATCTGTGGTTGGATGAGAATCGCTAGACGAAATAACACTATCATTTGGTTTTTCATCTAATATAGAAACAAATTGAATAACAAATCTATTTGTATCGCTGGTAAATTAAGCAATATATTTTTATTGTCTAACATTATTTTGTTTCTTTATTTGCCCACATATGAGGGCATCTTATGCTAGTTTTATAAAATATTAGAATAGCTATTGATTTGATCTGAAGTTGTACTGTTGAAATTATAAACTCAATTATTATTAGTAATGTTTTCATTCCCAAAACTTCAGTTTTCATATTTAACAGCTCAGCGAGAAAGGGGGAAAAAAAATTAGAAAATCAAACAACGTGTACCATTTAGTCTTAGACAATCACTCACTTTGAAAATGGCCGAAATGATCGGCGGCCCACACGGTTCGAAGAAAAAAAAGACCTAAATAAATAAATAATATTTGTTTATTCACGACGAAGCACAGAATCGCGAGCCCTCCAAATCTCTGTAAGGAGCCCCTAGTGCGCTCTCACCTCAGCTCTTTCATTCTCCTCCTTTTTTTTTTTTTTGTCAACTTAATGCTGCAGATGATCAGCACGGTTTTGAGTGACCTGACGTACGTAGGCTTCAAACGGACAGCCTCAGAAAATCACGTCAGATGCAACGCACTTCAAGTGATCTCTAGTGGTCGACAGTCGACACACTCAAATCGCTTCTTTGAGTCTTCGGTGATTCTAATCTTCAAAAAAAAAAAGAAAAAGAAAAAAGATTCTTCGATGATTCTTTCCTTGTTTATCAAGTTAAGGAGTCGGCCATGAAAGTTATCTTTGTCTTCATAATGAATGAATTGCTTGAACTACGTCACTGCTCTGAGATATGATGCTGAGTTTGCAAGATGACGTCGCTTACTTCGTTGAGAAGTACCAAGGAAATTATTTTTTTTTAATATAATATGATTATGATAATTATTCGAAAGTTTTAACTTTTCAAAATTTATGAATAAACGTTTATTAACATATTAGTTTCTATCATTCAAATTTCTAATTGTAAGGATTCGTTTGGATGGTTGAGAAATAATCGTAAGTAATTGATTATCATTCAATTCGGATTTGACAGCTAAACATAAGTTTACCCTCCTTTAATTATTTAATTCGTTATACTATATATTGTATATATTACAAACTTTTCATATCAAAGCGTTTGTCAAATAAAATCATATTTTAATGAGGCAAATATATATAGAATTATATTGATATGAATAAAAAGGCAAAATCAGCCGTATACGGTATACCCTCCTAATTTATTCCTTTAATCATCACTAGTATTGTCATATACCCTTCTTATTAATTTAAATGATATATTAATTCTGTAAATTTAATTTTTAAAATTTAAGACTAGAATACCCTGTCCTTTCTCTCTATACATTCTCCTCCCGACCATATTATCTTATATAGAAATATATGATACAATATGGAAATAAAAATAACACATTCAACATATGCTGTTATCGATAAATAGAAAACGTTAATCCTCGCACTGTTGAATCAATAAAAGCATATATTGTTTCAATAAAGAATCGTTGATCTAGATGCTCTTTAAAGATGGGGAATTGACATAAGTGATAAGTCGGAATATATTGACAACTCCAATAATTTTACTTCCCATTAGACCAAGAATAATAGAATGATTATATCAATTTTATTGCAACGGACAAAGTATATTGGATTTAGTAATGACAAAAAAAAATTGTTGAAACTTTGCAGAAACGCTTCGTTTGCAAAGTGCAGGTTTGAGATGCAGTTCTATAAATAGAAAGGGCTCTAATGATTTGCATTATCAATTCGGCCTTAGTATCATCTAGATCTTTCCATAGAAGATGCATCGCTAGAGAAAAGGCAGGGGCATTTCAGTCCTAAATTTGGAAAATTAAATATTCGAAATTAATATATCATTTGAATTAATAAAAATGGTAAATGACAATACTAATGATGATTATAGGGGTAAATTACTAATTTTAAGGGTATATGGCTAATTGAAGAAGATTGTGAGGGTGTACGGCTAATTTTTCCAGTAAAAGATTGTGAGGGTGTACGGCTAATTTAAACTTCTAACTCATTAGTGGCAATGTACAGCCTTTTCTTCTACTCTTTCTTCCTTGCATCTTTCATGACCCACACTTCTACAGCTGCCGGTGCAAAAAAATCCCTGCAACCGAAGTCTCATATCTCCCCTGACATGATCCTAATGCTTTCTTGCAACTCAAATTTCATAACCTGTACTAACATAGTAAAAAGAATTAGAAAGTAGGAATAACATTACTTATACAAGTGGATTATATATTAGCAAAACTTTTAAAAATTTAGTGCCTAAAATAACACAATCTTCTTAAGATGTATTAGTTGTCCTTAATATGATACACACTTAACACTAATGCCGACACAATTATGTATCAAGTCCTTTATTACAGGCCAAAAATATTTTAAATTAGATCCAAAAATGTAAAAGATACAATTATGTTATTGTCATTTTTGTTACCTGTATCAATATACATAAGGTTGCTCGGCTGCTGGTCTCCAAAATCTAAAAGATACCCCATGTAGGTAATAAAAACTATCTTAGTTCTACCTCTAATTAACAACCAAACCATCATGTAAAGCTGATGTTCAAATAGAACTTCTACATATAATGCAGATTCAAGAAAATGTAAAACAACTTACTTTGATGCAACAGTGGAAAACATAAGAAATATAAAAAGTACAAACCTTAATAGATGGTTCAATGCCTGCCTGCCTTGATAAGAAATTGGCAATTCCTTCTAAGAATCACAAATTGACATGTAATGTTTAGCAATCTGCAGTTAAATTAGTTTGAAAGGTTACACAATTGAAATCTAGTTGTATCAAGCAGTAAAAATATTCTGAACAATATTTTGTAATTGTTCCGAGGCGTCCACTTGTTGGTATGTCCTAAGAATATGCGGCCTTTATCAATCTAAAAAACTAATTCATCTTTCTACGGGTGAAATCATACACCATAGAGAAGCTCATAATCTGCCAAAATTACCAGCTTTGGACATGGTGTGTGGTCTTTCTAGATTATTTTATTTCTTTGGACATGATGTGTGGTCTTCTTGGAATTCTGAAAATGGTGAAAATGGTCAAAGGGAACTAAATTGATGGTACCTGATCCTTGTTCTTGCTTTAGACATGGTGTGTGGTCTTCTTGGAATTCTGAAATTGGTGAAAATGGCAAAGAGAAAGATAAAAATAGAGTCAACAAATGTTCAATCAGCTTAGTTACAAGATGGTCTTGGAAAGGTCTTTTCCATGGATATGGATATAACACTAAAATGTATATTTATTCGCAATTCTGATTGCATTTATTATTCCAACTAACGAGTAACATCATTCTCATGAAAGACCAACTGGTCTAAATCAACTTTGAACTTCTAGATCAACACTATGTTTTAATGAATAGTCAGCTAGGTTAATTCCATTTCTAGAAGTTGAATTAGACAGCTACCTTATCAGTATATGACTTACTTAGCCAGTATTGAACACAAACCAGTCCTGCACTTATTAAAATCTCTTTTGGAGCTTATTTACGGTCTCAACAAAGAAATGCTAAGCAATTCTGGGTCCAAAAGTAAGGTTAACTAATAGTTTGAATTACCTGAAATATATAGTTGTAGTCGGCCAAACTCATTGTTCTCTGATCTTACTGAGCTGAACCGAGAGGAGTACACAATACTATACAAATAGGTATTTTATAGAAATGGAAATAGATGTAAAGTGATTGGAGTATAAAGTCTCATACCAGTGAGGTTAATTCTATTCTGGGTCTGTTCATGCCAGCAATGCCCAAGGAAACTGCCAAAATAACATATTAAACAAAACAAATTAAAGAATAAAATTGTAATAAAGTAGAAAACACTTAGTCACATCTTTTTAATCTTATAATTCGGTGGCCATCTTTTGTTGCAAAAAAATATTTCATTACTAAGTGGAAATCATCTAAAAAAATGATAGGAGCCGAAAATAATCACAAAAAATACAACAAATAGTGGGTATACCAATAGAATTTATGATACAGGTAGTCGATGGAAGAAATGTGCATTTATTGACAACTATTTAATTGTGGCACATCATGACAACAAGTTTCTTTATGTCATTTATATGTCAATTTTTAATTGACAAACATAAACAGCTGATTTTCTAGGTCATGATCAGTACTCACTCGTTAAGTATTATATGAAGAATTAAATGGCACCACACATTTAAATTTATCTATCCAATGAGATTATTAGACACCACGATCTCATAACAACTAAACTCTGAAATTTGAACATATATAATGCATACATATTTTGCGAAATAGAATAAGGTCAAACAGATGAGCTTTGTCATTTGACATATTAATCCAACAAAGAGTGATGTGATTGTGTCATCAAAATGTGTACTCTTAGTCTCACTACAGTCTGCCATAGAAAGAATAGATTTGAGAAGTAAAAAAATTAGAGAGACGACAATGACAACCACACCTATTCTGCCAACTGGTCTTGGTATTGACTCCTGAAACCAACGATATCCATTTCACTTTGAGTATGGAAATAATTTGACAAATATTTACAAACATAATGAAGAGAAATTCTCAGAGAACAATGTACATACTGGCACAAGGTCGGTTCCTATCTCGATCACATCCTTCCCTCCTATTTTGTATGTTGTTTTGTTGGAACAACTGACATTACAAATGCAAACCAAAATAAAAAAAATTTGTCAGTTCAAGCTCTCTGTTACTGGTGGTGCATCATTTCTACAGCTTTTAAAATTATCAGAATTCACAGTATAATTTATTAAGTAGAGAAAATTCACCAAACAGTTGGTATGCATTGGTATAGAACCTGAAATCCATGTCAGCAAATCAATTTTAACTATCTAAACATTATGAACAAATAGGACAAAAATTACCACCAATGCCATGTCTTGATAGTGCTTGAATGAAGCCATAGTAGGGAACTCCCCAATCAACAAGTTATGCCTCGATCCGAGCTTCCCTTCCATCGCCGGCGAAGGGCTCTCCACTACCGAGCTCACCTCACTTACCACCACTAGACTCTTCACTGGTGACTGTCACGCTATCGGATTCGGATCCGGATTGGCCTGCCAAGGCGTGACATTCATTCCGATTTGATTATGCCCCACCACAATTCGACGATCGATCGATTCCATACAGCTAGTCTAGGCTTCTTCTCAGGTTGAAACACCTTCTCCATCTCGTCGGACTGAGACTTGAGGCGGAGTCTAAACGGAATGCGATAGGCGAACTGGTTGGAAGGGGAAGGAGACGGAGGTGTAAAACGAGGTACAGGTGACGGAGGAGGCAGGGTTTCCGATGAACGCGACGGATTCAATGGCCTTCCAGAGCTCCGCATCGTCGAAGCAGTCGTCCATGGCGGAGGTTGCGTGGAATGGAGAGCAGGAGACGGAGCACGGAGGGAAAGGGTTTTGCGCGGAGAAAATAGAAGCGATATTTTTTTCTTAACCTCCTTTTAATCTGGTTCTTTTATTTGAACCGACGACTCCGATAAAAAGTGCAGCACTCTGCTGCTGAAAAAATTAGAATGCAGCAGCGATTCGGATCCGTCATGAATATTCATATATTTGGACCCAAACTATTTGGGCCAACGAGTTATTAAATTTGGACCATGATTTTTTGCTTGAATATCATGTCGCATATTACTTAGAATAATTTTTATCGCGTCAAAATTTATGACTGGAAAAATATTCTGCTATTAGTTAAAATAATGTTCGGCTATGTACTTAGAATAGAGAATATAAAATTTTTGGTGCCAAAAAATTTTAATGGGAGATTAAGAAATTAAAATTAAATTTAAATATCTTTTTTTTTTTTTTGCTAGAGTAAAAAAATCAAGTCATAACACTAATATTATTTTATTATAATTACACAAGAAAAGTCTATCAAGAAAAATCTAGCAATAGAACAAATTACAATTAAACAAAAGAAGTCTATCAAATAAATCTAGCAATAGAAAAGCTGCTACATAAATGGAAAAATCTAGCTAGAAAAATCTAGCTAAAGGTCATTTGAACATATTATTGCTGGATACCCCCATCGATTTCCTTATGAACAGTACAATTTTTTTTTTTGGTTTCAATTTTCGGATGAATAACCATGAAAAAAATGTTGGAGTTATGTCCTAGAAGCCAATCATTATGGCTACTTCTATGGTTTATGTTATTGATGATATTTTATCAATTGTTCCTTGATTTATTTATTGATAGATCATTCAGGTTGAGGATCTGAATTGTAGATCTCTATAATTCATTTGTTCATAAATGACAATAATAAATCTAAAGATGTCCATAATCTTGATAATTAACAAGGAGCATTAATTATCAAATAAGATTAGTATGCAAGTTAAGCGATGATTAAGTTCTACAAATCATAGGTAAGGAGTTACCAACTTAATTGCATATGTATATGTTGTAGAACATAGTACAGGACTTGACCCAATGAAATAAACATTTGGATTGTGTTATGTGTCATTGTTTATTTCATATGTTGTTGATTCTAAGTTTGAGATGCTCAGCTTTTCCACATGAGGATTGGTTCTATAAATATCGTCTAACGTTGATTCCTGATAAAGGCTGCTATACGGACTTTATTTATGTTCTCTTGAATTGTGCGGGGAAAAGTTGTTCATCAAGAAAATCGTATGTCCCTCATTAGTTTACCTAGTGAGCGATGATATCTGTTTGGGCCCCTTGATGGAGATGGATTGTTTGCTAGCAACTTGTACAATCATCTCTATATCAAGAAATGTATAATCTGCAAGAGTGACACATTCCTATCTTGGATTATACAAGGATATCATGTGACATAAGAATCAAACAAGGAAATACTTTTATTTCTTATGCAGGATTGAGATATTGTAGCTGTACACTATTTATGCGAATTGGGAATCATAACGTGTTGCTAGATACCGCTTATGATTAATGGAAATAAATAACGATTTATTCTCCATGGCCAACGTAGCATAAATCCTCAAAAAGGTCACACAAATAGAACCTGAACCACACGTGTATTATTTATTTGTATTGGAGAATACAAAACATGATGGGTTGATTAATTAATTATATACCGTTATGAACCGTTATAATTAATTATATCAAGAAGATCATGTTAGAATAAATTAATGCATAAACCAACCTATTGTTAATTATCATCAATTTGATAATTAAATAGTCTCAACTACATTTAATATAATTGTTAGAATTATATTAAATATATAGGCTTTAAATTGCTAAGTCTAATTAAGCCCAATTAACAAACAATTAGAAGGCCCATTAATTAATAGATTAATGAGCTAATGAGAGATGGATTCACACTTTGGTGAATTGGGCTAAAGGCCCATATTGATTTCGGCTAGGGTGAATGGCACCCTTGTAATTTGGTTGAAGTTTGGAAGAGGAATGAGAGCTCTATAAATAGACCCCAAGGGGTGGCCTCTCATCCAACTTTCTCTCTCCTCTGTTCCCTCTTACCCTAGCCGCCACCTTCCTCCTCCTTTGGAGATTTTCGAAATCTCCATTAGAGGAGCTCTCATCCTTTGTTTGTTAGGGCCCATGTGTTGGGATTAGCCACATAATTAAGGTGTTAATTGAGATTAAGGTTTGGTTGCTCTAAAAGCTTGCTAGCACAAGCTTTTGAGAGGTGGAGAAGCTTCTTGGTGGATTAGAGGAAGGAGAAGAAGGCGCGGAGTGCACGCCATCGATTCTCACGCCTTGGACAACCTCACAAGAACGATTTGTGAGAGGTATAACATCCTCCCATGTTCTCTCTTAGTTTTGGTGCCGATTCGATGTTTTGCACTAGGTCCTTTGCACGATTGTGTATTTCATTGTTCTAATAGTAGAATAAATAAATTTATGACACTTTCTAACAGTGGTATCAGAGCTCATGGCTGTGCTTACTGTTTTGGCACTTAATTAAGTGAGAAATTCGTAATTAATTAAGTTAATTAGTGATGTGCATGCTTGCTGGCCCCGGAAAGGCTGTTTTCTGTCTTGTTGCTTGTTTTTCGTGGAGTAAAGCTCTCTGAAATTTTTTTCTTCTTATTGGAGGTTGTAGCCCTTTGAGTTGTGGTTGTTCTCCCACTGGAATCATTGAAATTCGATGTAAAATGAATTTTTAGTGATTTAAACGGTGATGGTGCGCAGATCTGTTATTCTGCTGTACAGTTCTGTTGTTGTGGTTGGTAACAAATAAGTTTGTATACAAAGTACTTGTATCTTTTAGATAGGATTAATCTAAACTTGATGCTCTTTCTGGATATGTAAATTTTGTTGCATATTTCGGATTTTATGTGGGCGTTCAAGGATGAAAAGTGATGAAGTTGTCAGATCTGTTTTTTCAAACAAACTGATTGTTTTGAAAAACTGTACTTATTGAGAAACTTTTATGGAAAAGTGTTGAAATGGAAATGTTCTCCTTTAAGTCTGGAATCTGTGAAAATTAATTTCATAGATTTTCATTGAGATTTGGTACCTCAACCGAGTGAAACCTTTTTGGTCGACGGTCTGTTCCAGAACAGGATACCTTGCTTAAATGCTTGTTATCTCGTTGATCTTGAATGTAACTTGTGGATTTTCTTTTCGTGGAATGATAGCCTATTGTATGTAGTATTTTCTATGTAAATTGTTTGCTGGAAAAATATCAAGGGGATGATCATACAGATCAAAAGGTTGAGACCCATAACAGAATTTTCTCTAACGGTGCTTCGCGCACAATCTGAGGATTTGTCTTTTTTGGTTCTCCCTGATGGTAATTGATCTCTCCTTGAGATTTTTACAGGTAACCACAATTTTTTGTAAGGAGTTCTCTGGATTTATTTCGGATTTTTTGGAGACCGAATTATTTTGAATTTTTTCGGGCCCCGAATTTCGTATTTTAATTAGTTAAAATAATTTCTAATTAATCAATGTGTTGAAAGGTTAATTAGAAGACTCCTTAAATACCCTCCTTTCTGTTTTGATGGTTGGATTTAATTTAAAAGGGCTTAAACAATTAGTTGTTAAGGTTAAGCCTTCTTTGCATTCGAAAAACTTGAGCAACAAGTATGCACAAAGATTCTAATTAATGAAATTAATTAAGGACAAGTGAATCATGTATATTGTATATGTGCTAACTTTGTTTTGTAGGAGGATGTGGGTTTGATATGGCTCAAGATGTCAATGCCTTGTGTGTTGTAAAATGTTGTGAATGCATGTGATTGCTTGTAAAGTGGCCTAAGGTGTCTTGATAATTAATTGGTTAATTTTGATGTAACTTGTGAGGCTTGCATGCCCCTAAGGCCTAGGCGGGGTTTTAGGAATTTTATCACATGTATTTATTTCCCTTAATTATTAGATATGATCTTAGTAATTAGTGGGAGGGCTTGATTAGATCAGTCTCGTTACATGGAGATGCGACGAAGATTAATGCAAGCGGGAGCCATACAAACCCACGGCAATGTTTGAGATGCATATGATTATGTGATTGTTTGAGAATGCCTTGAATTGTCATAGGTAGGTATGGGTGTATGCTTACACGACCACCAAACAAGAGTCACATAAATTGTTTTGTCCCAATTATGATTAAGTTAAATCATCCTCCTTCTCTCTATCCCCCTCACGTCAATTGCCAATCATGGCGCGGTCCGCCATAGCGGACGTCATGGTTGTCAAACTTGATAGTCGGGGTACAAATGCAAAGATTTGTTAGGAGCAAATAGAGAGAAGTTGCTTATCGATGATTCCAACAAGTTTTCTTGGACATCGGGATGAAGTTCGCGTAGCGAACCAAGAATCATAAAGTTGTATGATTGGTTAAGAGAACCTACCTCGTCTAGTCATTTTGGATGTCGTGCCATAGCAGGTCCATTTTGACGAAAATAGGGATCTTGGAATAAATTACATTTAGGGACATTAATTTAATGTAGTGGAAGTTTTACTTTATGGAAGTTAAAACAAAAAGCATAAACTAAATGACATTAAATTTTGATATTGTTGTAGATGTCTTCCCCGTCTTTTACGCTACGTTCTCTTCTTGAAAAAGAGAAGCTTGCCTTCAATGGTGCCAATTTTTTGGATTGGCACCGCAACCTTAGGCTTGCCCTTAGGTTTGAAAAGAAGGAGTATCTCTTGACCACTCCCTTGCCTCCTCTTCCTGAAGAGAAGGCTCCTAAAGAGGACCATGATAACTATGAAAAGCATCACGGTGACGACATAGAGATGTCGGTCTTGATTGTTGCAGTCATGGACAATGAGCTCCAAAAGGAGTACATTGATAGTGGTCTTGGAGTGTTTGAAATCATCTCTCGTCTCTTAAGGACATTTAAGACCAAAGCTCGCACCGAAAGGGGCAAACTCATCAAGGCCGTCGCCAACACTCGTTTGGCGGAAGGTCATGAAGTTGGCCCACACGTCATGAGGATGGCGGGGTTGTTTCGGCAGCTTGAAAGCCTTGACACGCCCTTCCCACCGGAGGCTGTCCAAGACTTTATTCTCAATTCTCTTCCTCAAAGTTACTCGGGGTTCATTGTGAACTACCGCATGAATGGCATGGAGAAAAGTTTGGAGGATCTCCAAAACATGCTCATGGAAACTGAGGAGAGTCTCAAGAAAGAGAAAGGGTCTAAGGATGTTCTTGCAGTGAATGACAAGGGAAGGAAGATCAAGAAGAAAGCCCGAAGAAACAAGAGAGGCAAAGGCCCGGTGACGCCCCAAGGCTCGTCCAAGGGAGCTCCCGTGGGTTCAAGGAAGAAGAAGAACCCGACCACTTCCGATACCGTGTGCTACTATTGTAGTGACAAGGGCCATTGGAAGAGGAACTGCCCCAAGTACCTTGCTGATAAGAAGGCTGGAACCGTCCGTCCTTCTACTTCAGGTATATTTGTCATTGAAACCTTTTTTCGCTACCTCAAGCAATGACTGGATATTTGATACTGGTTCATGTGCTCACATTTGTCGAAATGTGCAGGCACTAAAGAGTAGGAGGCGGCTCGAGAAAGGCGAAGTTCAACTCCGCGTCGGTAACGGCACGTGCATCTCCGCTATGGCCGTTGGGAACGTGGAATTATCTTTGCCTTCTGGTTTTATGTTGGAACTCAAGAATGTTTATGTAGTTCCATGTATCACTCGAAACATTATCTCTATCTCATGTCTAGACTTGGATGGTTTTGATGTTGTAATAAAAAACAAGTGTTTGACTTTGTTTCGTGATGAAGTTCGTTATTGTGTTGCGCATTTATCGAATGGTCTTTATATGCTTGATAGTAATGAACTTGTTTTGAGTGTTGAGAATGACAATAGGAAACGTAAAATTTCTCATGAGAATGCAACTTTGATGTGGCATTGCCGCTTAGGTCACATCAATGAGAAGCGCATCAAGAGATTACAAACCGTTGGTCTCTTGGATCAATTCGCTTTCGAGCCAATTGACATATGCGAGTCTTGTTTGATGGGAAAGATGACCAAAGCGCCTTTTCCTAATAAAGGGACAAGGGCAAATGGCTTATTGGACCTTGTACATACCGATGTATGTGGACCTATGAGCATTTGTGCGCGTGGTGGTTACTCATACTTCATCACTTTCACCGATGATCATAGTAGATACGGGTATATCTACTTGATGCGGCACAAGTCCGAATCCTTTGACAAGTTCAAAGAGTTCAAGAATGAAGTTGAAAACCAACTTGGTCGAAAGATCAAAGTTTTACGTTCCGATCGTGGAGGAGAGTACTTGAGTCATGAGTTTGGTGATTATTTAAAGGAGTGTGGAATAGTTCCACAACTCACTCCGCCGGGAACACCACAATGGAATGGTGTATCCGAAAGGAGGAATCGAACTTTGCTAGACATGGTTCGATCGATGATGAGCCAAACCGATTTGCCTAAATCATTTTGGGGTTATGCATTAGAGACCGCAGCTTTTACACTAAACCGTGTTCCATCTAAGTCCGTTGAGAAAACACCCTATGAACTTTGGTTTGGTCGGAAACCAAGTATGACATTTCTCAAGATTTGGGGTTGTGAAGCTCATGTAAAGAAACTAATGAGCGACAAACTTGGACCCAAAACGGACAAGTGTTATTTCGTAGGATACCCTAAGGAAACGAATGGATACTACTTCTACAACCGCAACGAGAACAAGGTAGTTGTTGCTCGTACCGGTGTGTTCTTGGAGAAGGAGTTTCTCGCAAGAAGGAGTAGTGGGAGTAATGTGGTTATTGAAGAAATTCAAGAACCACCACAAGACATGCCTCAAGTAGGTAATGTAGTTATTCCCAATGAGGTTCCAAATGAGGTTGTAGCCGAACCCGTTCCACAAGTCGTTGTGGAAGAGGTTCAAGAGAATGCTCCCTCAAATGAGGACTCGAACATATCGCGAGTCGATTACGTTCAAGAAACTCAAAGTTTTGAGGATCAAGAACCAACTCCACAAACCGTTGTGGAACAAGTTCAAGAACCTCAAGAACCTCAAGCACCCATTCTACGAAGGTCAACAAGGGAAAGTCGTCCACCCGAAAGGTACTTGGGTCTGCACGATGTCCTCGTCATTGCGAATGACGAACCTTTGACCATTAATGACATGATGAAGAAATCCGACTCCAAGGAATGGCTCAAAGCCATGGAATCCGAAATGCAATCCATGTATGACAACAAGGTTTGGACCTTGGTTGACCTTCCCAACGGAGTAAAACCCGTTGAGAACAAGTGGATCTTTAAAAGAAAGGTCGACATGGATGGCAACTTGACCATTTACAAGGCACGACTTGTTGCGAAAGGTTACAAGCAGATTCATGGTATTGACTATGAAGAAACCTTTTCGCCCGTCGTCATGTTCAAGTCAATTCGGATCTTGTTAGCAATTGCCGCATTTTATGACTATGAGATATGGCAAATGGATGTCAAAACCGCCTTCCTAAATGGAAATTTGGAAGAAGATGTGTACATGACACAACCCGAGTGTTTTGTGGATCCTAAGAATGCTAACAAGGTATGTAAGCTTCAAAGGTCCATTTATGGATTGAAGCAAGCATCGAGGAGTTGGAACAAGCGCTTTGATGAAGAGGTCAAGAAGTTGAACTTCATTCAAAGCGAAAAGGAACCTTGTGTTTACAAGAGGATTAGTGGGAGCGTGGTCGTATTTCTTGTTCTATATGTTGATGATATACTCTTGATCGGGAATGATATTCCCGAATTGAATGATGTCAAGGATTCATTGAAGAAAGTGTTCTCAATGAAAGACTTGGGCGAAGCCGCCTACATCCTAGGAATCAAAATCTATAGAGATAGATCTAGGAGATTGTTAGGCTTGAGCCAAGATGCATATATTGGCAAGGTGTTGGAAAAACACAAAATGGCTAGTTCCAAGAAGGGTTACTTGCCTATGTCACATGGCATATTCTTGAGCAAGACTCAATGTCCGACGGAAGATGCAGATAGAAAATTCATGAACAAGTTTCAATATCCATCTGTGGTCGGATCAATCATGTATGCCATGCTATGCACTCGTCCCGATGTGGCACATCCGATTAGTGTGACTAGTCGATACCAAGCTAACCCTGGTATGCCACACTGGACCGCAGTCAAGAATATCCTCAAGTATTTGAAGAGAACACAAGATAGCATCCTCGTGTACGGTGGAGACCAAGAGCTCGTTGTAAGTAGTTACACCGATGCTATTTTCCAAACCGATCGAGATGATGCTAAGTCACAGTTCGGCTATGTATTCCTGCTCAATGGTGGTGCCGTAAGTTGGAAAAGTTCCAAGCAAGAAACTACGGCCGATTCCGTCACCGAAGCGGAATACTTAGCTGCTGGTGAAGCAGCGAAAAAAGGCGTTTGGATCAAGGAGTTCTTGACCGAGCTAGAGGTGGTTCCAAGCATCTCAAGTCCAGTGGATCTCTACTGCGACAACACAGGAGCCATAGCTCAGTCCAAAGAGCCTAGGTCTCACCAAAAGACCAAGCACATTCTACGACGATTCCATCTTATCCGTCAGTTTGTGAATGACGGGTGGATCAAGGTCAAGAAGGTGGACGGTGCCGCGAACACAGCGGATCCTCTGACAAAGCCTTTGTCTCGAGCCGCACATGAGTTGCATGTTGCATCCATGGGGATTAGGCGTATGCCCGAGTGGCTTTGAGTTGTATCTTTTACTTTGAGGCTTTAGTATGAGACATGTATATTTTGGATATTACATTGAGTACTATGCACTTGCTAGAAGTCATTGTTGATTGACTCTAGGCCAAGTGGGAGATTGTTGGAGTTATGTCCTAGAAGCCAATCATTATGGCTACTTCTATGGTTTATGTTATTGATGATATTTTATCAATTGTTCCTTGATTTATTTATTGATAGATCATTCAGGTTGAGGATCTGAATTGTAGATCTCTATAATTCATTTGTTCATAAATGACAATAATAAATCTAAAGATG
The DNA here is from genome assembly GCA_027725995.1 of Rhynchospora tenuis. Classification (NCBI taxonomy): domain Eukaryota; kingdom Viridiplantae; phylum Streptophyta; class Magnoliopsida; order Poales; family Cyperaceae; genus Rhynchospora; species Rhynchospora tenuis. The sequence goes on along the minus strand of CM050889.1, from coordinate 68,759,699 downwards.
TCCATAATCTTGATAATTAACAAGGAGCATTAATTATCAAATAAGATTAGTATGCAAGTTAAGCGATGATTAAGTTCTACAAATCATAGGTAAGGAGTTACCAACTTAATTGCATATGTATATGTTGTAGAACATAGTACAGGACTTGACCCAATGAAATAAACATTTGGATTGTGTTATGTGTCATTGTTTATTTCATATGTTGTTGATTCTAAGTTTGAGATGCTCAGCTTTTCCACATGAGGATAGGTTCTATAAATATCGTCTAACGTTGATTCCTGATAAAGGCTGCTATACGGACTTTATTTATGTTCTCTTGAATTGTGCGGGGAAAAGTTGTTCATCAAGAAAATCGTATGTCCCTCATTAGTTTACCTAGTGAGCGATGATATCTGTTTGGGCCCCTTGATGGAGATGGATTGTTTGCTAGCAACTTGTACAATCATCTCTATATCAAGAAATGTATAATCTGCAAGAGTGACACATTCCTATCTTGGATTATACAAGGATATCATGTGACATAAGAATCAAACAAGGAAATACTTTTATTTCTTATGCAGGATTGAGATATTGTAGCTGTACACTATTTATGCGAATTGGGAATCATAACGTGTTGCTAGATACCGCTTATGATTAATGGAAATAAATAACGATTTATTCTCCATGGCCAACGTAGCATAAATCCTCAAAAAGGTCACACAAATAGAACCTGAACCACACGTGTATTATTTATTTGTATTGGAGAATACAAAACATGATGGGTTGATTAATTAATTATATACCGTTATGAACCGTTATAATTAATTATATCAAGAAGATCATGTTAGAATAAATTAATGCATAAACCAACCTATTGTTAATTATCATCAATTTGATAATTAAATAGTCTCAACTACATTTAATATAATTGTTAGAATTATATTAAATATATAGGCTTTAAATTGCTAAGTCTAATTAAGCCCAATTAACAAACAATTAGAAAGCCCATTAATTAATAGATTAATGAGCTAATGAGAGATGGATTCACACTTTGGTGAATTGGGCTAAAGGCCCATATTGATTTCGGCTAGGGTGAATGGCACCCTTGTAATTTGGTTGAAGTTTGGAAGAGGAATGAGAGCTATATAAATAGACCCCAAGGGGTGGCCTCTCATCCAACTTTCTCTCTCCTCTGTTCCCTCTTACCCTAGCCGCCACCTTCCTCCTCCTTTGGAGATTTTCGAAATCTCCATTAGAGGAGCTCTCATCCTTTGTTTGTTAGGGTCCATGTGTTGGGATTAGCCACATAATTAAGGTGTTAATTGAGATTAAGGTTTGGTTGCTCTAAAAGCTTGCTAGCACAAGCTTTTGAGAGGTGGAGAAGCTTCTTGGTGGATTAGAGGAAGGAGAAGAAGACGCGGAGTGCACGCCATCGATTCCCACGTCTTGGACAACCTCACAAGAACGATTTGTGAGAGGTATAACATCCTCCCATGTTCTCTCTTAGTTTTGGTGCCGATTCGATGTTTTGCACTAGGTCCTTTGCACGATTGTGTATTTCATTGTTCTAATAGTAGAATAAATGAATTTATGACACTTTCTAACAAAAAAGTCAGCGCCTCTTTCCAGATTTGTCTTTTACCCACTCTTTCCAGAAGTAGTAGCTAGCTATTGTAGCTGTTTGTTTTTCTTCCTTTTTGGTACCTTTGTTTGAGTGAGCTCTTTTCCTTCTCCATCTCAACTAACCTAGCAGCCAACAAAGGCACGGTCCCCACGGCAGAGAATTCAATGGCAATAAAAAAAATTATTTGGGCTGAACATGGCGCATGAAATTTAATGAGGATAGTCAGTATTCTAAATTTCTAATGTTTTTAGGTGTCTCTGGTTCACATGAACAAATTTTGCGCCTGTTTTGGTAATGGGAAGTGGTGGGTTTCCCACTGGTTTAAAAAAAAAAATCCTCCTCAAAATTGTCCATATGATCCACGTGGGTGGGACCCGCAGAGGAACAATCTGTCAATTAAAAAAAATTAAAAGTGGACTCGGTCCATGGAAAGTAATCATGGAATAATATTATATTGATACATAGTGTATGTTGGTCTAATTATTAAATGTGACTCCCGTTGTTGCTGGCTGCAAATCAAGCAAACCGAGTAAAACCCAGTCGGCTATTTTCTCTTCCCATCTGTCTTCTGATAACTCCAAAATCCAAATATTGGGAAAAAAAAACGCTTGGGAAGGAAGGTGGGAAAGTTGTTGGTGACCTAATTTTCCGATCATTCACACGGCCACAATAATCGGCCAAAATTTCCTTGCTCTCCTCACAACGAGGACTCTGTAGAGATCCGTCTTCATCAGTTTGTGTCCACCGTGCATTGCTCATCGAAGAAGAGGACAACACAGGAGGTGCCTGCAGGCCTGCTGGGCTGGATGACGATGCTCTCTGGTCATGGTGTACTGGTATCCATTGCGTTATTTTTTGTTCAAACATTAGGTTTTTGCAACTTCCGTTCATATTTCCTTCTTATTTGTACTTGGATGAGAATTAGATTTCATATACTCTTTCACTCTTATTTATCACAAATTTTCCTGTTATTTATGGATTTATTTTCATTTTTTGAAGCACGGTGGCGAATTCACTGGTCGGGGATATTGACATCTCGAGCTACGTCTTTCTATCCCTGTCCTTCCTTTTTTCTATCATTTGTTGGATTTTAATTTTATGGTTGAAATCCCTCTGTCAATGCCTGATTATTTTCTCAATTTTGAAACACTTATTTGCTTTCTTTTAATTGACAAAACTTTTTCAAATTAATAGCGCAATTTGTCATCGGTCCATCATTGCATCACACGTTCTTTCTTTTTCCTTTAGATTTTTTTTTAGAAGTTCACGGCATATTTTAAAATTATGACATCGCACAAATTTACTTCCTAATTTCTGTAATTTTCTAATATTATTTTTTTTTTTTATTTTTCAACCAAGGAGCTACTGTAGAAAGCTTGATGCCATTCGGATCTATTTTTTGGTAACTAAATTCACTCAAATAGAAAATAAAAGAATACTCTTAGGAAATATCCCATAGTATAATCCAAAGCAAAGAAAAAAGAAAAAAAAATCAACCCAACCAAATCCAAGCAAACAAAAAAAAAAAAAAGAAAATTCTACCCAATTATACTTACGGCTCCAATGGGAAGAGGAAGAAAACATTAATGATGCTTAAATTCATGCTGATCCAGGATGGATTTGATAGCATTTAGGTTTATGGTACAATAGGGCAACTATTCTGGCTTAAATCGTATGGTATTGTGTCTGTTTGCGATCTCTCTGTTGATTCATTAATTGTGATCAGTGAAGCTTTTCAATTAGTAATTAATATAAGCCACCCTAATTCTACACGGCTGATAACTTGCAACTTCATCTTAAATAAATAATTAATGTATTTCATTCAACATTAGAAGAAAGATGGTAATGCTCAGATAAAAAGTTTAATTATTATTTTTTATGTTATGTTTTTCAACATCAAGGAGTTCAAATTGCAAGTAAAGAAATTTCGGAATAAACAATTAGCTGCTGCCAAATAATAGATTACTGGAGAGTTAGCAAGCCGTACTGAAATTTGAAGCCAAGGTAAATTCAACAATTGTTACCTAGAAAGTTGGCCAAATAATTTAATTAAGGGAATAATTTATTTATTTATTTTGTGGTTTTTGGTATTGTTTATCTCTGAAGAAAGAAACTGTGTGTACTGCTCTGTATTGTGAAAACAAAAAAGTGAATTTCTTTTTTTAGTTGCAGGTTAGAGACCTCAAACTGATGCTGAATGAATTAAGTGAGGAACCAACACAACTGAATTATTCGGCCACACCCAAAGAGGTTGTAACTGATCATAGAAGCAAAAATTAGAAATGCAAAGAATAGTAATATAGATACTATCAACTTGGTATTGTGAAAACTGAAAAGTGAAATTTCTATTTTGGTTGCAAGTTAGAGACCTCGAACTGATGCTGAAGGAACTAATTGAGGAACCAACACAGCTGAATTATTTGGCCACACCCAAAGAGGTTGTAACTGACCATAGAAGCAAAAATTAGAAATGCAAAGAACAGTAATATAGATAATATCAATTTGGACCATATAAGCAAAAATTAGAAATGCTAAGAACTATTTGGCCACATTCAAATAAGTATGGTAACTGTAAAAACAAATATTTTCTGTATTACTTTGCATTTCTATGTTTTATTCTTTGACTATGTCGTAGGTGCATACAGGTTATTCGAGATATTGCCTCAAAGAACAAGCTGTCAAGATCAGATGTACATAGTTAAGAATGAATTGTAACTTTTAACAAATCAATTTGGACAACAATTCACCTATTGTCGCAAAGAACAAAATTAGCTCAAGTAGAAGATCCTTAGCAGCTCAGTATTCAGGATGACAAAATTTCCTACTAAATATGTAAAAGATATTCAATATTTTATTGAGAGTTAAACATAATTATATTCTCTTTTTTTCTCTACTAATTTTAACTTTGCGTAATGCATTAGTGACATAGATTGGTTAAATATAGCTGATAATTATTTTATTTAATTAACTTATTTGTACAGATAAAACTTGCTAAAAAGGCACATCATGGGCTTTCTCGAAGTGATTTATGCGTCTTCTCTCTTTTTATCGATATGTAATTGATTAGGTTTAATTAATTCTTCTAAAATACAAAATATGAGGGGTGGTCGCGGCGGAGCCGCGACAACAGAGTTAACTAGTTATTCTTGTTGTGTGATGAAGAAATCTTGAGTACAAGACGAAAAGTTATGACTATTTTATGAGAAAATGAATTCTCCTTTAATACCCCTCTCACTTATAAAAGGCCATCCAAATTGTCCCATAGCCCGGTACCAGCACCACTTGATCAGCCATATTGAATCCATTTGAAAAATTGTGTTACTTTAGACAGCCAAGAACTAATATTTTATTTATACAATAAAATAACTACAATCATATGATAGGGTGACATGGCTGGGATCAAAATTACCCAAAAGGCCAAAACAGAAAGGGAAAAAAAATGTAGTTTGACTGAACATAGATCGATACATATACTAATTAAGTTAACCAAGGAATTTACTATAACATTTATATTTTCAAGTGTTGTACTGTACCGACACAAATACATGGGTTGGTATACTGGTTTACTAGACTCACCTCAGCAAGTATTGAAAAAACGAGTCTCCCTTGCTTGTAAAAATCTACACTTCATTTACGGATTCAATTGTGATCTGAAACATCAAAAAAAGAGAGGAAAAATCAGTAAGATTTATGTTAAAGAAAATAACATTTGTGCTGTCAAAATGAATAGAAACTATTTAAATTTGTAGCTTTTATTCTCTAATATCCCTCCCCTTTCCGTTGATCTATATAATTTGTGTATTCTAGTGTGAATAAAAAATTTTAAAGTTTGTATTATGAAATTTCAATTACTCTTTCTGTTCTTTTGGGAATTTTTTTTTTTTTTAATGACAATTCCTAGTCCTTTAGCTAAATTGGTCAGAGTCACATTTTATTTTCACATCCATAGTCAAAATGATGTCCTATGATAGGTAATCTGAGCCGTCTGATACTAATATGGATTAGGCAAAAGAAACAATCCTAAAAAGCGAAAAAAAACAGAGCTTGTATGGGTTGATTCAAATTGGATAAATCAGATCACATGTATCATATAGCTTTGGCATCATTGTAAGTCTGTAACTAAGGCAAATGGGGACTCGTAAAAAACTGATGTCTAATAATCTGTTGGAAGTTATTTATATGGAAGATTTGTCAGATAATTTCAAATAATATGTCAGTTTTCCTGAATAATTTCAAAATAATCATGCGTTAATGTGAAATATATTCAAATTAATATTTATTTACATATTTTATTGTTCAGAGAGTAGTTAAAAATATAATTTAATCTGAATAATTTACTAATAGGAATTAAGACTTATTACTGATGTTTCTGAAGATGCCACCTCCTTGGAAGAATGAACTCCGGAATTTGCAGACGTCATTTCTGAGTTGGTAGCATTAATCCAACCATACCGAAGGTATACCAAGGTACCAGTAGCAATTGCCATGGGTACAAACACATCATACCACTTAATAGGAGAAGGCAACTCAAGAAAAACTCTCAGCGCCACTGAAATGGCTATACATACTATAGCGATTTTCATTGCCTGCTCGTGGATCCATGCAACACGTTCAATTGGTGTGCCTTTTGGTATGAAGCACAGGGCGATGCACGGCAAAAAACTAAAGAGAAGGGATAACAGGTACAACTTGTGCAGTACTATTAGCTCCTTAGGTATGCTTTTGGGTGGGTTAACAAGAAGACTTAACGACCCGGCACAAATGGCTAGAAAACGTGGCTGCACCAGCTCCGAAAGGCGCTTCGAGTTGTCTTGTTTTGAGTCATCCCCAGAGGCACCATCACTCATGCTGGAACCGGCTTTGAGTCTCTCTCTAGCAGTCTAGTAGACTTTGCAGAGAGTTTAAGAGTAATGAATCCTGTGAAGGAAGAAAAAAGAGCTAGATTTGTAGACTTAGCATGCTCCTTAGTGTTCGTTATATTTTCTCACTTGATAGTTTGTACAATGTAGTATTGACTTGAGTTAAGAAGTCGTCGTCCTTAATGATTAATCGAATCAAAATAGCTCGATATCCTTAGCTAATCTACCAACCATAATAGGCCCACCTTGACCCTGATAAAGAATTTTCTGCGTTATTTCATAGTTTTATTAATTATTACAAGTGGACAATGATATAAGCAAGTCAATCCTGGATAGTTTAACTTTGTAAATCAGCAATGAATTAGCACTACGATAGGTATAATTCTCAATCATTATCAAACAAATAAAATGAGCGTCCAACATCAAAATTTGAAATTATCTAATAAACCGAGTTATATGTAAACTACTGTAATAATTTATGTATAAAACGGCGTGTAAAAAAAAAGATCGGAAACCTATGAAAAATATTCAACTTGGCAAATTACTTTTATTTTTATCTATTTTAGACTCTCATTTGTGTGCCATTTCATATCAATTTCAAGTATTGATTGCTTATGATACATTTACATGGTTTTACAATTGTATTTGCATAGTATTCATTGCGACGACGGTATAGAAATAAGCAATTGTATATATAACGACAGCACAAGCAATATGAATTAACTGCATTGCTAATGAGCAATTATATATATATAACAGAGAAAACCTATGGTGCATACTAATATACGGGAGCTTCGGTGCATACTGATCCAAACTCTTTGATATGTTTCAAAATAACTGGTCCATACCGTCTAATATGATCTCCCTATTGAAATCTCATTGCCGACCAAATTTTACATTTTTTCAAAATTTTGAAGTATTTTTTCAGATTTTTAAAAACTGCTATTTTTGAACGGTTCAGAAAAAATTAAATTAGCAATTTTCCAAAATTTAAAAGAAATAGTAAAAAAAAAAATACAAAATTTGGTCTGCAAGGAGATTACAATATATAGGGAGAACATATTAGAAGGTTTGGATCGGTTATTTTGAAACATATCAAAGAGTTTAGATCAGTATACACCGAAACTTCCATACATTAGTATGCACCATATGTTTTTTCGATATAACAACTGTGTCGGAAAAAAATGAAAAAGCTTTTACTACAACGATGAAGATAGGAAACAATTGTATATATTGCTGGAATTAGGTAATAAATAGATTTTATGTTGTTTTCTCATCTTGGTTTTACAATCTACTGTAATCAAGAAAAGTTCGTAGCTCGTGGCTTGCTAACTCGTGGCTTGCTAGTGTTTGTATCAGAGCATTCGTTCCTCGGACTGGGTGTTTGGGTTCATTATCGTTTTGTTTGGATTTTGGTTCTAATATATTCGTATTGACTTGTTACCGTCCTTTTGAAATTTCGTGGAAGAAATTTCCTTTTTAAGGGGGTGGAATGTAACATCCCTGAATTTTAGGACCTGTTTGCAATACTTCAAAGTCTCAAGGTCCTATTTGAAAAAAATATTTATTTTTATTCATTTGATATTATATAATATTCATTTGATCTTATCCATTTGAAAATATCTATTTGATCTTATCCATTTGACTTCTTAGCTGTTAAGTAATCCATATTTTCATAAATAGTAATCAATATTTTCAGAAACAGTAGCTAAGTAATTCATTTTTACTTACTTAGCCATTAAGTAACTTAATATTTACTTTCTTAGCCACTAAGAAAGCTCCACTATAAATAGAACCTAGCCTCATTCCATTTCATTTCGGATTTCACTCTCCCACTATTTCTCTCTCCACTTAATCTTGAATACCATCTTGACTTTGGATAGTCGGCCATTAGGAATTCGAGTACTACATCGTAGTCCTGTTGGATAGTCGTTCCGATTTGCTTGTTCTTGTGGATCGCTCAGTCAGGTAACCGGACTTCTCTATATTTAGTTTTGTATTGCTTGATTTGATTATCGCTTGGCTTTGCTTGCATGTGTATGCTTGTTTGTGGTATGTTTTACGGAATATCGGGTTTAGAAACTAGATTACTGAATTTGTTTGTGCATGTGAATTTGGGCCCTGATCCCTGTGTTTGGGGAGGGGAAATTGGTTTTGATCCCTGTGTCTAGGGAGGAACTTTGTTTGTTTCTGATTTGACTGATCTAGACCCGCTTATTTTCGTAAAATATATTTTTGTTATGTGGATTAATCTGATCTTGATTGATTTTGCTATAACAACTAGTATAGAGAAGCTGCGTCGTTAAATAACCGGTTACTGAGCTTTGTAGCTGACATCCGTTTATTTCTTTGTGTTTGCGACGTAGGTTGACAAGCCGACGGATGGATGCAGACGATACCGCACACCCTCACGCGCCCGCGACCCGTCGGTGCGGGGCGTGACAGTTTGACTCAACAAAAGTTTGTATTAGCTCGTCTTGATGCAGTTCGACTTATTAACGAGCCAGCTTGTCTCGTCTCGTTAAGGCTCATTAAGGTAGCAAGATGAGTTCGATATGATATGTAATTTCATTATATAATTTATAATATTTCATTATATGCAAGATTAGTACTTGATTTGATAGAAAATATATTTATTTACTAGGTATTAATATTAATATTCAATAAAATCTTATTATAAATTAAATAACGATTAGTGCATAAATGAAAATAATTTTGAAAATAATAATTATGAATTAATTGGTAATTTAATACATATAAAACATTATAATAACTGAGCTCTCTTATGTCTCGATAATCAGGTTGTGTTCGATACAGGGGCGGATCCAGAAAATTTTTTAACCCAGGCACCATTATAATATTATAAAATTTTTAAAATAAAATAAAAATAAAATTTAATATATAAAATCATTCTAAACATGTATAATTGAAATATTACAAAATATATCATTTTTTTCATAAATTTAGTCACTTAATCTTTCATGATCGTTACTTCTCTATCAATCGTCAAAAAATGCAAAAACAAAAAAATTTAAAAAAAAATTAATTCTAATTTTCTAATACAATTAAGAATCCTTTGCGCGACTTCACTGTTTGAAATCATTGCATATTGTCCCCTGAGAACCTCTTTGAATTCATCATTTTCTACGTAGGTAACCAAATATATCATTCAGAAATCATCTCACATTCGACTTCTTAAACGAGTTTTAATAAGTTTCATGGCAGAAAAGTGTTTGGGTAAAATCTTGTAACATTGGTTGTCTCGGATCGGCTTGCAAATATTATCTTCTTACAAATTCATGATCATTTGGATCATACTCGCTAATTGGCAGTTGAGGATCCGGATCGGAAGGGACCTCAAAGTTTGAGTTATGATCCAAACGTGCTCGCTTACGATTTGATGAGGTTGCTTTTTAAAAAATCTATCCAATTTTTAAAATAAAACAAATTTAAAATAATTATAAGCATTCAAATTACTTGAATGGGCGAAGTAATAATCTTAAATCGGCATACATTTAACTATTTAATATTTATGATCTGTAATTAATCAATAATAAATGACAATTTTTTGGTATCTCAAGAATAGCAATCTGGAGTCAGTGATGTGGAGAGCCAGAAAAAGAAGTTAAAAAAACAAATGACGTGGGACCCGCTAGATTCAGACAACATATTATCAGGGTCGGTAATTAGCAGCGTCGCCATGCCGACTGTAATCGAATGTGGGCCCCGCTAAACTCTGACAATAAATTATCTGGGTCGTTGAGTAAAGGCGTCGGTAGACCGACATAATAATCTCTAAATAGAGACGCTCTTAATAGTAATCAGCAATCCGACGAGAAGACATACGTCGGTATACTGACGCGGGTAAGAACATAATTATGGACGCGCTTAAGTAATTCGCGTCCGCCCGACCCAGATGTTTATTATTAGGGGCTAGACTATCAGGGTCGCTACACTTGGGTTCTTAATTAGACGCAACGAGCTTTTCGTGTCGGAATAGCGACGCCTATTGGCGTAGCAAATAAGTGATATTCTAGTAGTGTGAAGACCAAGTCTAACAATTTTTTGACCACAGCCCAGGCACCCATCGATTTTAAGCCTAGGCACTCGTCCAATCACTATTAACCGGTCCATTATTTTCCCAAAAACAACCCCAGGCAAGTGCCTGGGTTTCGTTCAACTTGGATCCGCCACTGGTTCGATAAGGCTCGATTCGTCTAGCTCGAGTACGATCAAAGTCAAGCTAGAGCTAGGATCAGCTCGTAGATGCTTCTAATGCTAATTGCTAATAATTAAATTATAGACCGAGTCAATTTTGCATAGCACCAACTTTTAAAATGAGATCTAGAAGCCTTAATTACAACAACTTCTAATTGCATTATTATGGACCATGATCCATTGTAGCGTGCGAGTGTGTGACCTCTTAATCCGTTTATTGAGGACACCTATGTATTTTGAACAACAATAAACAACAGATTTGCAGCTCATGCGTACGTAAGAATAGGATTATAATGCGCATTTACTTCCATCTTGTCGTTCGAAATTTGTTAGGATAAAAAATCCTGAAATTCAGATAACAAAATGAAAATAATTTTAAGTAATTTGTGTTATTACTTAGCATTTGATCTAAAGGAATAATGATAAGAGTACTAAGTTGAATTATAAAAGATCAAAAGTTCAAAAGTCCTCAATATTTTTAATTTCTAAAAGTACTAAAGTGAATGAATTTAACCATCATCTTTGTTATAAAAAAAAAAGGTTTATTTCTTACAGGTATGTGAATTTTTGTGTATATTATAATTTTATCTTGATGAGCATTTTAGGTATGCTTCTACAGAAGTGTAAAGCATATGGGTGTCCATCAATAAATAAGTACGTATAATAATAACTTATATATATGCACGTTGTGAAAACAATATTGATCGCAACTAATAGTTAGAGTTTGCTCTATAAATTTATATTTTATAATGAAGTATTTCAAAATTGATAGTCTATTATGACAAGAAAAAAAATTGCACTCTGCTTTTGATTGCATTCGCTGTGCGTACAGCTCAGTGCAATTGCCACAGAAAACATTTTTGGGATAAAATCTTCCCTAATCAATAATCAAGCTAAAATGATCTTTGGGAAACTGTCAGGTGAAATGCAATCAGAATCATAATACTAAATAGGGTGTCGGGATCATTTTGTTAAATCTAGCTCGACACTTCAAGTATTGTTAAATAGTATTTTTTTTTTCTATTTCTACAACGCGATACTCTGTGACTATTTGTGTGCTCGGTATTATTGCTCATAAAACTGACCCGCTTCACTAATAGATGTTTATTTGGCAGCGCACTATTTTATTTTTTTATTTTTATGTCTCCTTTTTATTTTCATTTCCATCATGTCTGTAACTCTCTTTTTTGCTGCTCAAAGCCCTCTTCCGTCTTTTTTTTTTTTCTCATCCTCCTTCGGTAGCTCTGCGTCAATATGATTATATAATAATAATCTTCCTCTAAATTTTTCTATTGCATACAATATATTTTCATTTATTATGAATAACATGTTTGTTTAAATTTTTTGAATATCTTTCCACTAATATCAGTTAGAGTTTTCCTCTTCAATGTATTTTCTTTTCCCGCGGGCCATTTTCTTCCAGATTTTTTTAATTATGGATTTTATTACTTTTTAATTTTCCGTGCTCCTCAATTTTTCACTTTTGCTATTAGCTTCTTTAACTATTTTTATTTTAAGTCGATGCAAATTTTATTCTTTCATATTCAAGCATTCTTTAATTTTTTTTTTCCTTTTATTCCAGCACCATATATATATTCTCTTCAATTTTCCTAATTAACATTATACTTATTTTGATAATTTATTTTTCTTCTCTTTTATTATGGATTTCTTGATCAGAGGAGTTGTTAAGCCATAGAAAAAATTATTTACTGATAGATTCAAAATACCTATTAGCAAAATTAACAAGATCTTTAAGGCATGCATCACTACAACAGAATCGATTTTTGGAAACGCCTTATTAGAACCGGTTTTATAAAAACTCGGTTCTAATAATAGCCAGTGGCAATTTCGAAATTTCTGTGTTTATTTTTAGAACCGGATTATTATAAAAACCGGTTCTAATTTTTTGACTAAAAAAAAAAATCTTTTTATTTTTAGAACCGGTTTTTATAATAATCCGGTTCTAAAAATAAACACAGAAACGAATTTTTAATTAAATACGGTATATTTTTAGAACCGGATTTTTATTAAATATCCGGTTCTAAATATATTTTTTTAAATTGTTCTATTTTTATTTCTGTTTTTTACAAAAACATAATATAATTTAAATAAAAACCTAATATAATTTAATTTTTAATATTAAAGCAGAATGTAATTTAAATAAAAATCCGAATTTAAATAATATAAATTTAATATTAAATAATAAAACAGAATATAAATTGAAATAATAAAAGAAAATATAATTTTTAAATTTAATTTATCTTTAGAACCGGATTTTTATTAATAATCCGGTTCTAATAATCTTTTTTTAATTTTTCTCTTTTTATTTCTGTTTTTTAGAAAAACATAATATAATTTAAATAAAAACCTAATATAATTTAATTTTTAATATTAAAGCAGAATGTAATTTAAATAAAAATCCGAATTTAAATAATATAATTTTAATATTAAATAATAAAACAGAATATAAATTGAAATAATAAAAGAAAATATAATTTTTAAATTTAATTTATCTTTAGAACCGGATTTTTATTAATAATCCGGTTCTAATAATCTTTTTTTAATTTTTTCCTTTTTACTTCTGTTTTTTAGAAAAACATAATATAATTTAAATAAAAACCTAATATAATTTAATTTTTAATATTAAAGCAGAATGTAATTTAAATAAAAATCCGAATTTAAATAATATAATTTTAATATTAAATAATAAAACAGAATATAAATTGAAATAATAAAAGAAAATATAATTTTTAAATTTAATTTATCTTTAGAACCGGATTTTTATTAATAATCCGGTTCTAATAATCTTTTTTTAATTTTTCTCTTTTTACTTCTGTTTTTTAGAAAAACATAATATAATTTAAATAAAAACCTAATATAATTTAATTTTTAATATTAAAGCAGAATGTAATTTAAATAAAAATCCGAATTCAAATAATATAAATTTAATATTAAATAATAAAACAGAATATAAATTGAAATAATAAAAGAAAATATAATTTTTAAATTTAATTTATCTTTAGAACCGGATTTTTATTAATAATCCGGTTCTAATAATCTTTTTTTAATTGTTCTCTTTTTATTTCTGTTTTTTAGAAAAACATAATATAATTTAAATAAAAACCTAATATAATTTAATTTTTAATATTAAAGCAGAATGTAATTTAAATAAAAATCCGAATTTAAATAATATAATTTAAATATTAAATAATAAAACAGAATATAAATCGAAATAATAAAAGAAAATATAATTTTTAAATTTAATTTATCTTTAGAACCGGATTTTTATTAATAATCCGGTTCCAATAATATTTTTTTTAATTTTTCTCTTTTTACTTCTGTTTTTTAGAAAAACATAATATAATTTAAATAAAAACCTAATATAATTTTAAATATTTGGGCACAAAATATGTAATGAAAAACATAATATAATTTTAATATTAAAACATAATATAATTTAAATAAAACAGAAAAAAAAAAGCAAAAATCGTATTTATCTTTAGAACCGGATTTTTATAAAAATCCGGTTCTAAAAATAAACAGATTTTTTCTCAGCTTATTTAAACCGGTTTTTAGTAAAAATCCGGTTCTAAAAATAAACAGATTTTTTTTAAACATTTACTACTACCCCTGTCAATGCACCCACCACCATTATTATTTCATGCGTATAGTGATATTTTTCTTCCAAAACCGAACTCATTTACTCTAAATCAAAATCACCTATTTAAAATAGCCAAAAATTAAAAAAAAATCGAGAAAATTGAAAAATAGGAAGAGGAAGCAAAGGAGAGCAAGTAGAAATTTGAAAAAATTACAATTGAGGTATATTGTTGTATTATTTTGTGTTTTAATTATTGTTCAAGCAAATTTTGTATTTGCTATTGATTTTTCCATATTGGTTTGATAAATTAGGAAGCGGAAGAGGTGGTTATTCTATTGAAGCGAGGAAATTATCTTTTCGAGAGAATTTTGGTATTTTTCTATTTTAACCCTCGATAATTTAAATTTATAAAATTATCAATTTGTATGCATGGAAATAATTATTTGGCATTTGCATATATTAGTTGTATTGTCATATAGGACCAAATTGCCGGAATTTGAACTATTTTAGGTCGTGCCCGTCCGAGATTAATCCATTAGGGATTAATCTCGGATAGTCCCCATTTTTTGGGACTGCTCTTTGGATATTTTGTCTCATTTAGGATAGCGAGTGGTACGTTGGATGCAATGTGTCGTCTGAGAAAAATTCGGCTGCATTTCCTCTTATGTTCCCACGGATACGTACGCACGAGCAATCGTGCGTTGGCGTATTCAGGGAACATAAGGGGAAATGCTGCCGAATTTTTCTCAGACAACACATTGCATCCAACGTACGCTCGCTAATGAGACAGAGTATCCAAAGAGTGGGTTAGGATGGTAACCGGCCCGAAAACCTCATGTGATACATTGAACCTACAAACCCTAAACCCTGACGTTTGGATATATGTTGTGATATTTACAGATGGATCAAAGGGAGAAGTACATGTTCAGTTCACGTATTTCTGATGATTTTGTTGGAGTTGTTGAAGAGTTCATAAATTGTGCGGAAGAACATCGAAAGTCAACAGGAAAGCCCAGAATTCTTTGTCCTTGTAAGCGTTGTGTTAACTTGCAGAGACATGATAGTAAAACCGTTAGAGCTCATTTGATTCAGCGTGGATGGATGAAAACACCAAAATACCTTCGGTGGGTTTATCACGGGGAAAAATTTGAAGATGAAGCTAATGTTGGGACTAGTATTGATGTATCCGATTCGGAAAATAATGTAGGAAATAATTGGGGTGTTGATGTAGGGGATGATGATAATAATAGAGAAAATGTAAGTCAACAACAATGTGATGATGATAATAGAGAAAATGATTTGGATGAAATAATGAATGAAATACCAGATGGTTTTACTGATGATCAGGTTCCTGATATTTTTCAAGGGTTTGATGAAAACTGTAATACACCTTTATATCCTGGTTGTGATAAGGATAAATTCTCAAAAATAAAAACTGTTTTTAAACTGTATAACTTAAAAGCCAAGAATAATTGGAGCAATAAAAGTTTCACAGACTTGCTCGGTCTTTTACGAGAAATGCTTCCAGCAGAAAATACATTGCCTGATACATGCTATAAGGCTAAAAAATTATTATGTCCTCTGAATATGGGAATAAAGAAGATTTCAGCATGTCCAAATGATTGCATACTATTTCGAAATGAGTATGAGAATCTTCATAAATGTCCAATGTGCAATGCATCACGGTACAGGCTAAGGGATGATGATTTGGATGATGATGAAGAGAGTTGTAAAAATAGGCCAGCTGCGAAAACGATATGGTATTTACCAATAATACCGAGATTTAAGCGTCTTTTCGGACATTCAAGAGATGCTAAACTACTGAGATGGCATGCGGAAGGCAGAAAGAAAGATAGTATGATCAGACATCCCGCAGACTCGACCCAATGGAAGAACATAGATAGTTATTTCCCGAATTTTGGCAGTGAATCTAGGAATTTGAGATTGGGACTATGCACGGATGGAATGAATCCTTACGGTCTGCTGAGTAACAATCGCAGTGTATGGCCAGTTTTATTGGTTATTTACAATCTTCCTTCCTGGTTATGTATGAAAAGAAGATACATGATGATGCCGTTGCTCATTTCTGGTCCAAAACAACCAGGAAACGATATAGATGTGTACTTGGCTCCGTTAATAGAAGACCTTGATAAGTTGTGGAAGGAAGGGGTGGAGGTATTTGATGCTTAGTAAAAATCCGGTTCTAATAATATTTTTTCAATTTTTCAATTTTTATTTCTGTTTTTTAGAAAAACATAATATAATTGAAATAAAACCGAATATAGTTTAATTTCTAATATTAAAACAGAATATAATTTAAATAAAACATAATATAATTTAAATAATATAATTTTAATATTAAATAATAAAACAGAAAGATTATTTAATTTATCTTTAGAACCGGATTTTTTTCAATTTTTTCAATTTTTCAATTTTTAGTAAAACATAATATTATTTATTTTTTTTTTTGTATTGTTTTCCCTCTCCCCTAGCCTGCTAGCAGCCCCAAACCGACCCCCCTGGCCTCATTTTTTTTCTAAGTCCTCAAGCTAGCGCCCCCCTCTCCGAAGCCCCCCCCCCCTTCCTGCGGCGAAGCCCCTCCCCCCTCCTGCGGCGAAGCCCCCCTCTCCGGCCCCTCTCTCCGCCTCTCGCCGCCACTCTATCTTCTCCACTACTGCCGCCACTCACAAGGTAATTACCGAAATTATTTAATCCGAAATTGTTTGATTGAAATTTTTTGATTGAAATGGTTTGATCCGAAATGAGTTTGTGAATGTTAATCCGAAATGTACTTAGTTAATTAATCATTGAATGAGTTTGTGAATGTTAATCCGAAATGTACTTAGTTAATCCGAAATTATTTAATTAATCATTGTACTTAGTTAATCCGAAATTATTTAATTAATCATTGTACTTAGTTATTGTACTTAGTTAATCCCAAATGTACTTAGTTATTGTACTTAGTTAATCCGAAATTATTTAATTAATCATTGTACTTAGTTAATCCGAAATGTGAATGAGTTTGTGAATGTTAATGGGTTTGGGTTTGTGAATGCCAACGGGTTTGGATTTGATTGGAATTTTTTGGTAAAAATGTTCATATATAGGGGAGGTTATGCCGAATTTTTTTAAAATTGTTGTGATAATTTTGATTTCAATTTGCAGCCATGTCGGATTCCAATGAGGATCATGTACTAAATGAGGATGAGGAATTGATGCCAAATCCAAATGATAATGCAGCTGAATCATCCGGTGGTAGTAGAAGGGGGAAAAGATCAGCAGCAAAGTGCATCAAGACGGCAAAGAAGATAGCTGCTGGAATACCATTGAAGATCGAATTCGACGTTAAAGGCCAGCCTATCGGTGATAATGCAGCTGAATTCACGAGGTTTATGGCACAGAGGACAAGAGATATGATTCCCATCAGGTACAAATATGATTTAAAATATATGAATGTCAATAATGTCTATATGAATTTGATATTGATATTTATTGGTTTTAATGCAGTTACAAGAATTGGACATTAGTGCCGAAAGAGTTGAAATATGATTTGTACAACTCTATAGCCGAGCAGTGGAATATTGATCCTAAATTTCCACATAAGGGGAAGCTTCTTACGGCGTGTAACAATAGATGGAGGGCTTTTAAATGCAGATTGGTAAGAGATAATATTTTTGAAATTATTTTTAATTATAATTGCTTGATTAATTATAATTACAATTCTTCTATCTTCTTATTGTAGAATAAGCAATACAGGGTGAATGCAAAAGAAGGTGGACCGGAACCGTGGGATGTACATAACATTAGTAAGGAAGAATGGGTCGAACTCGACCAATATTGTCAAACTCCTGAGTTTCAGGTATGAAAAAAAGTCTTTTGCCCATACTAGTATCTTAACTTTTTTTTGCTTTACTTACAATTCTTCTGAATTTGCTAATAGGAATTGAGTAAGAAAGCACATGAAAATGCCGCCAAGAAGGACATGCACCACACACTCGGATCGGGCGGTTACCTAACTGCAGAAAAGAGTTGGGAAAAAGGAGAGGTGGTCCATGGTGCGACCTCTTTCATTAGCGAGGAAGTAGATAGCAGGACTTATAGATGGAGCAGGGCACACGCCAAGAAGAATCCGGAAACGAATAAAATTGTGTGTACAAATCCTAAGGTTGCAGCCATCGTGGATAAAGCAGTACGTGTGTTAACTCAAATAAATAAAAAATTGATATATTCAACGAATTCAACATAAACTGACATGCATATATTTTCTGACAGGTTGCTTTAGCGGAGTCTGGTGAATTGCAAGCTAATCGTCAGAATGACATCTTGACTGCTTCTATTGGGACCGCTGAGTACTCAGGAAGGGTGAGAGGATACCCAGATTATGCCGGTTTCAAAAATACGTTTGGTAAGGGTACGAGGAAATCCAAGGGCTACTCCAAAGAGGAAATTGATCAGAGAGTGCAGGAGGAAGTGAGCCGTCGCTTGCAGGAGGAAGTTCAAAAAGAAGTAGCCAGACAGATGGAGCAATTCTCAAGGATGTGGCCGCAAGGGCAACCAATGACGCAGCAGTACGATCCAATAACGAACCAAGCATTCATTATGCTATCACAGGGTAGCAATAATCAACCACATCCGATTCCTTTCCCTAGTTTTCAGGTATACGTAATATTACTTGCAAGTACATAGAATTTAATTGTAATTAATTGTGTTTTGTATTTGCTTATAATATTACTTGTAATTAATTGTGTTTTGTATTTGTTTATAATTGTAGGATTCCATGGAAGTCTTGCTTACCCTCCCAGCAGATAATTGTGTCATCATATACGTTGCTAGAGCTGTGGTGTTTGCACGTAGTTCCATGTCTGAGACGGTCCATGGAGAGCCATTGGGGCAGGACGAGGTTAGGGTACAAGTCCTAGAAGTGTTCGATCATGCGAAAGAAGTGTCGCCACCTTTTCCACCTCCCAACGCAGATGATCGGCTTGGTATGCTCCAGAACTCATTTTTAAGGTGGCCGATTCATCTTGTGGATTTCGATATGCAGAAATTGGTAAATCTTATAAACTTTTCTGAATTGATATTAATTGGTATTGTACTTAGTTAATTGAAATTATAATTGAAAACGTGAAATGTTATTGTGCTAATTATAAATGAAATGTTGATATGGATTATAAATGTGAAATGTGGTTATGAATTATAAATGAAATTTGATTATGAGTTATAGATTATGGATTATAAATGTGACTAATGTATAGATTATAAATTTTCTGAATTGGTATTAATTGAATTGAAAAATGTCGTTTGTGACTAATGTATTGATTTTAAAGAGGCACCTGAGACAAATACCGCAACGACCTCAATCATTAGCGAAATCTCCGGCGAAAAAGAAAGCAAGGCAACAGGAGGAGGAGCAAGTGGAGGAGGAAGAGGAGGAAGTCGACGAAGATTTCGATCCAGATGCTTTCTTATTGGACGGAGAATTCAAGATGCGGGACCCATTTTGTACTCCGGAGGAACTGCACAACTATATGATGATGTTGGATCCCTCCGTGACAAGTTTCGAAATTAAGGCCAAGTTCGAAGGTTCACCACTGGATAGTTTCGTACTCACTTTCTCAGATATCAACGACTTATTCAAAAGGGAAAAACTTGTTCTTCAAGTGATGAAAGTTTGGAGCATGTAAGTATTTTTCCAACTAAACAAAAATCGATTGATTACTATTACAATATTATGGTTGTAAATTGAATCAATATTATCGAATTACATATGTAAATACAATATGCAGGTGGGCTAGGGATTATTGCAAGGAAGTGAAAATTAAGGAATTCAGGTTTTTGGATCCTGAAAGAAATACGGGACGACATGCGTTGAAGGAAATTTCAGGCACAGTAAGCTACTTGATGATGCATTTCTCCAAAAGGAAGGCTGCTTATCATGTTTTGCTACATCAGAACGCGTTAGTTAGAAATTTTCAAATTTTCTAATCTAAATTTTAGATTTTGAAGTTTCATGTGAATTTTACTAACAAGCTTTAATATTTAATTACAGCCATCATTTTGTGGTTATTATTGCACAGCCCTCGACAAAAACAATGTGGATTGTAGATTCTCTAAATGATGACATGTTTGATTCTCCAATGATAAAGGCATACAACATGTAAGTTGTTTTAGTCAACACATGCATTATTTATATATAGTAAGTAAATATCTTCAAATTAATTCTTTCTAACTTTATATTTTAATATTGCAGTGCTTTATCCAGATTGAAAATAGGTCCCAAATTCGATATTCACTTCATTCCGGTACATAGCTCGACTAATAGTTTCATTTCATTTCTCATTTATTAGATGTAATATTAATTGTAACAAATTTTGTTTTTGCTTGTAGAGTCCACGTCAACCAAACAGTACTGATTGCGGATTTTATGCAATAAGGAATTTGCATATGATCCTGACTAATTACATGGCATACCGCCAATTGCCAAAGGTATAAATTATAATATACTTAAAATAAACGTTTAAGAATTAATTAGGCCTTAGAGTTTGAAGTTTATAGGTTTAGAATGAGAGTTTACCTATATATAGAACCGGATTTTCAAAATCGATATTAGTAAGTTTATTGAAACCAAATAGTTTTATTTTTACAAATTTAATTTGTTTAATTGAATGTAGGTTTTGCATCCGCCGGGTGAACCCTATAGTGACGGAGACCTTAGCCTTACTTGTGATGAGTTGTACGGTTATTTACGTAAGCATGTATGAGTTTGTTATTGTTAAACTTACTTGTGATGTGTTTAAATTAAATTGTTTTGTTAATTGTTGAATGCGAATTAGTATATTTGGTGCGTATGAAACGTTTATTGTTAAATTGTTTGTTTTGATATGTTAATTGTGTTTGTTGTGATGTATAAATGTCAATTGGTATGGCTAGCAAAAATGGGGCTAGCCCAAACAAAAAAAAAAATTTAATTGTTTTTATTAATTAAAACCGGATTTTTATTAAAAACCGGTTCTAAAAATATAATTAAATTCTGAATTTAATTTAAAATTCGATTAAAAAAATGAATTAAAAAATAATTAAATTATTTTTATTTTTAGAACTGGTTTTTTGTCACAAATCCGGTTCTAAAAATATAATTAATATCTGAATTTAATTTAAAATTGGAATAAAATATGAATTAAAAAATCATAAAATTAAGGTCATTTTTAGAACCGGATTTTAATTAAAAATCCGGTTCTAAAAATATAATTAAAATCTGTTTTGAATTTAAAATTCGAATAAATAAATGAATTAAAAAATAATTAAATTATTTTTATTTTTAGAACCGGTTTTTTGTCCAAAATCCGGTTCTAAAAATATAATTAATATCTGAATTTAATTTAAAATTCGATTAAAAAAATTAATTTAAAAATAATAAAATTATTTTCATTTTTAGAACCGGATTTTAATTAAAATCCGGTTCTAAAAATGACCTTAATTAAAATCTGAATTTAATTTAAAATTGGAATAAAATATGAATTAAAAAATCATAAAATTAAGGTCATTTTTAGAACCGGATTTTAATTAAAAATCCGGTTCTAAAAATTAATTATTAAAACCGGATTTTTATTAAAAACCGGTTCTAAAAATGTTCTGCAATTCGTTTCCAAAAATAGCTTATTTTTAGCACCACCATTTTTAGAACCGGTTTTTTATATATCTTTAGAACCACGTATTTTTAAAACCGGTAGAAAACCGGTTCTAATAATCTTTAAAATCCGGTTTTAATAATAAAATCTGTTGTAGTGCATGTCTTCTACGTTTGCTTCTTACCTTATCGGGAAAAAAATGTAAATCTGTCTGGACCTTTTTTTCTCCGCGAAAATAAATAAAACGCGGGAAATGGAAAAGATCTATCCAGATACCCTCCGCGTGTCACTAATTCGATATAAGTCCTTTCTAAACGAAGAGAGAAGAACTCATATGAATTCCTATTCACGTGGAGGTTTATTATTTTTGTGAGTTCTTTCTTTCCAGCAGGCGCAAGCCCCTGCTGTTAATTACCTCGGGGATGAACCGCGAGAACCTCTGATTAAGGGATTCGAAGAATTATATTTCTAGGCTATAAGAGTTGTGAAATGCAATCTGTTGGGTGATTATGCATGCGATGTTTGTTTTTGAGGGGTGTTTATGGTAAGTTAGGATTTTGAATCTAACTTGAACCATAGTGATAAATAATCGACCAGTCCATTAGTCAATTAAATGCCACTTATTTTGGAGTTGAGATATTTGCTCTCGTTTTGTCATTTGATTTAGGATTTGAGGTATTTACTCTCGCATCCTGTAAAGTACCGTGTTCTAAGTATAGAGCACGTTGTCGACTCAGAAACAAGGACTTCGCAAAGTTAGGTCAAGAGTGTAACCGTACTGGTCACTCAAGCGCAATTACTTTGTAACTCGCACACTAAATACAAAGCGGACCGCTGATTCAGGTGACGAGGGAACTTGTGAACAAACTGGGGCTTTGGTCCAGTTAGATCGATTTTGATTTGATTTTTGGCATTTGTTTGGGTATAATTCGAGTTAATTTGAACTCAAATTATAATTTGGTTTGACTTTGTTAATTCGAATCAACTTGGATTCAAATTAGGGTAGTTCCAGACGATTTGGGGCCTCAAACTAGATTTTAGACATCTTGAGTGTATTTGATACTCAAGTTAAATTTCATTTGGATTTGACAAAATTCGAGTCAATTTAGACTCAAATCGAGGTTTGATTTGGTTTTGTTTTCATTTGTGTCAATTTGAGTTGATTGAAAACTCAAAATCAGAATTTTACCAAAAATTTGGAGTCGCACAAGTTTATTTTTTGTTTTATGGACTTTTCAGAATTTTCGTAAGATTTCAATTTAATTTGAATTTCACACGATGCATTATGATGAAAACAATCAAAGTCGGATTTGACCAATCTTTAGATGATTTTGACATCAAATGCTCAGTGAAACTGAAATCTTTAGAATTTTCTGAGTTTTTCGATATTTCATTTGCAGTTTTGAATTTTCTATGAATTTTGTTGAATTTTGGAAGTGGACAAATTTACAAATCTCCAGGCTGTGCACTTTGGACAGACCAACCAGACCTTCATTCGGTTTAAAATTGGAAAACAGTCTCTACGGTTCATCAAAAATTATGAAACTGGAATCATTTGAAAGAAGACTCAGAGGGGGATTTATTTTGTATTTTTACAGAATTTTTAGAATTTTCCTTATTGGGATTTGGGCTTGATTTTTCAGGGCCATCTTCTGAACG
This sequence comes from Rhynchospora tenuis, assembly GCA_027725995.1. Lineage (NCBI taxonomy): Eukaryota > Viridiplantae > Streptophyta > Magnoliopsida > Poales > Cyperaceae > Rhynchospora > Rhynchospora tenuis. The sequence goes on along the minus strand of CM050889.1, from coordinate 68,736,131 downwards.
ATAGTTTTACAGAGCATTGTGACCTTTGTTTGGTTTTTGAGCAACTGCAGTTATTCTGTCTTGAATTTAGAATGAAAATTATTTTGTTCGAAACTAGACTTCTTGTGGGAAATTTTGACATCTAGTATGAATTTTTCTGAGTTTGTTTCGTATTTTTACACGATTTTTGAATTCAGGGCGACTTTCTGAAATCGGATTCCAGAGACAGACAGACCTCAGTGCAGTTTTTTATTTTTCATTTATTCTTTGTTTGCAGTTAGGACTTGAAACTTTTAGATTCGAAACTAGACATCTTGAGGCAGTTACAGTAATTTTTATAAAATTTTTAGAGATCAATTTCAAAGGTTTCAATGTATGAACTTTCAGACATGTTTTCTGGCACGATTTACTGGTACAGTTTTCTGAAACTCAATTTCTATGTGATTTCAGAAATTCGTTATAAATAATCTGTCAGTCCAAAAATTATGAAACTTTTACAGAATGTGCGTCTTATCATGTTCCATCTACAGTTAAAATTTCAATTGATTCTGTTCAATCGTTCATGAGATATAAAAGATTTCGTAAACTGTAAATGCTTTTTGCTGATTGCACCAGAAACAGTCCAAACTTCAGTTTTCACATCTATTATTTTGTAAATACTCATCATTCTTTTACCAGTAAGCACCTATTCTTCACCATGGACTTTCAGAGTTCGTTTTCTATTGAAAATTATCGCTATTCAACTTAGGAAAGATCAATTTCTGAGTAAATTTTGACAGCATATCTTTTCTTTCATGATCATTATGAAATTTTTTGCTGTGCTTTTGATTAACTTTTCTTTGCAACCAAACCATGTTCAGTGGATGGTTAATTACCTAGAAAAATTGATCAAAAGATCAGCCTTGAGAAAAGAGAAAGCCAAAGCTGTGCTAAGGTGCCTTTTAATCAAGTTGGAATTATCATACAGGGGATCAAAGCTGTGCTAAGACCCCTTTTCAGTTTTATCTCTATATAATCTGATTTGTTACTCTATGCTTCTTCAAAGCTGTGCTAAGTTGAAGCACAAAGTACAAACAGATCATAAACAAACATAAGCTTCACGATTTACTCAAAACTTGATCGATAGAGGCAAATTATAATAGAACTTTTTCTTGATAAACCAGAATTTGTGTATAAGAATCCAAAGCTGTGCTAAGGACTCGTATCACAAAACTGTGCTAAGTCAGTCATGGAGATAAGAGCGAATTGAACAAATGATCTTGTAAATTGCAGAAGAGAAATTAACAACAAAAAGAAGCAAAGAACACCATGAGAAACCCTTTTATTTCACAACCTTCACTTACTGTTTACAAGCCGCAAGCAAACTAAGAACAGAACTGCTCTTTCTCTCTTACAATTGTTTTGTGGAAAAAAGAAAGAAAACGAAAAATAAATTTCTATGGTTCACTCTTTTTTTTTTTTTTTGTTGCGCCAACTTTTTCTCTGTCTTCACAGATGCTTGTATATCTCTCCGGTTGTCCTCTTTTCCTTGCGCCTCCTCTCCTATTTATAAGACTTCCATTTTTTGGTGGTTATGTCCAGAGATGTGAAGGGGTGGGTGCAAACATGGTCCAGCTGGCAGCCTATCATTGGGGATTCAAATAGTTGGCAGTTTTTTTTTTCTTTCAGCGCCTCTTCATCAACTGTTTTGGACTTGATTTGGTTTTTCTTTAGGCTTCACTTCTTCTCATTTCTTCCTATGACAAGTGGGTCCAGGACATGTGGTTGGGCTTCGAGAGAGCTGGCCTTTAATTATTTTTTATTTTCTGAGCAAATGGGCTGCGCCTCTTTTCCATTTTATTTTTGCATTTCTCCATTTCATTTCAAGTCCAAATTGATGTTCCCATTTGCGTTGTATCGCCACACTCATTATTTTTACCTATTTTGCATTTTTTTTTTAGGTACAACAAAATCATATATATATATATAAGAATCAAATTTTGATCTTTTTTTTTATCATACAAATGTTTTTGCATGCCCTCTCCGAACTAACACATAACAAATTTTTAGATGGAAGCAAGCTTGGAAGCAGCTTTTGTAAAGTTAGATAAAGTGTTGTGTGATTTATTTTTGACATAATTTTATTTAGTATTGTGTTATTCTCATTTTTATTGGATTGCTTGGTTCGTGCAACATTCCAAAATAAGGAAAAAAAATGAGTCAAGGTGAGAGTAGCAGACAAGTCAAGATATGATATGATTTGTGATCGATTAAATTTATTTTTTTAATATTGCTACTTTTTTCAGATCATATAGAAATATCACTTTTTATGGCATTAAAATTTTAAAAAATTTTATTTCAAAAAAAAATTGAATTACACAATTAAAAGATGGACAGAAATGAATTATACATAACTTAATTATGAGAACAAAATAAAAATTAATATAATAAAAACTCATGGATGGAGCGAAGCTTGATGTGCCCTCCTCGTATATATATATAAAGTTTTGCTATGATGAGTTGCAACTCATGGAGCCTTCCGTGAGTTGGGGTCAAAACTCTTGTATCTGATTCAAAATGACCGATCCAAATCATCCAATATGATCTCCATATTGAAATCTCCTTCCAGACCAGATTTTATATTTTTTAGAAATTTTTAAGTATTTTTTCGTATTTTTAAATACTGCTGTTTTTGAAAGGTACATAATTAATTAGATTAGCGATTTTCTAAAATTCTAAAAAAATACTTCAAAATTTATAAAAATATAAAATTTGGTCTGCAAGGGGATTTCAATATGAAGATCATATTGGACAGTTTGGATCGGTCATTTTAAATCAGATCCAAGAATTTTGACCCCAACTCACGGAAGGCTCCGTGAGTTGCAACTCACCATAGCAAAACTCTCTCTCTCTCTGACTCAATATATATATAGATGTTTACTTAGGGTGTGTTGGGCAAGAACCATGAAAAGATGTTTGTGAACAAGGTTTATTCGCGTCTGCCAAATAAGGGGAAAAAAAATCCCACGAACAGTGAATAAGAGGCTAGTTTTTTGTTTCGCTTTTTCGCACGAACAAAAACAAGGAACAAGAACAAGATGGGTCACTTATTTATCCCTTGTTCTTTGTTCACGTGTTCACCCAAACATACATAGACTTGTTTAACGTTTAAAACGACAATGGAATGGGCCATTCCGTTTACCGTTCCGTTCTGCAACGGTATGACCATTCTATTTTGTTTTATGTTCCATTTAAGAAATCGAAATACCATTTCATTTCGTTATTCGTTTCGTTTGGACGGAACGAAACAGAACCACTAAACGTCGAAACGGAAGCGAAATGGATCATTCCGTTTCGTTTCAACAATGATATGAGCTCTCATTTCATTTACCATTTCGTTTTCTGGAACGAAATGGAATTTTGTACCATCAACCTTTTCGTTGGCACGGAACATGCACGGAACACGGTAAACGATATACCGTCGGCAGGCTGAAACATACCCTTAATTTTTTGCATGTAGTCAAAGTCAAAGTCAAAATCAAACATGGAGGCGTGTGACGTGTCTGAATTTATATACAAATATCTGTCGACATAATAAAAATAAGAACAATAATAAAATCAAATATGTGACCCCTTAATTTTTCTTCTTGTCTAATGTTTTTTCTATTGGTGCAGAAATTAATGAATAGCAATTAACCAAGAAATTAAGACAAATAAATTTTACAATTAGTATTGTTTTAAAACATAACACCTTTTGACATGCTAACAGAGTTGCTGAGTGAGAGATATTTGACAATAAGTCAATAACTATTTTAAAAAAGAATTTCCGACCGACACCACTATCGTAGCAAGAAATTTTTTTTCCCAAACTAGAAGTATTATATAATTGGCAATAATAAAATTATTATATCTTAAAAAAATATCATTTTCCTTCAGAGTTCAGACTTCTCAGCAAAGCAATGTCATTTTGCAAGCTCAGCATCTCATCAGAGCAGGTGACATTCCAAACATTTAATTGGATGGAGACAAATAAAAGAAGACTCAAAAACCATGTGAGTGTGTCGAGAACTAGAGATCGCCTGGTGTGACGTGATTTTCTGAGGCTGTTCGTTTGAAGTTTAACGTATGTCAGGTTGCTCAAAATCGTGTTGTTCATCTCCAGCAATAAGCTGATAAAGATGAGAGAACTCCGTACAGAGATTGGGGCCCACGATTCTATCCTTCGGTTCTTCCACGATTTTACTATGGTCAATTTTCTTCCTTCCGTGTGGCCCCGACAACATGCTGAATTGCTGGTCATTTCTTTAGTGATTATCCAATGAGGCAATGACCAATGGTACACGTTGTTTGATTTCCATTTTTTCCTTTATCGCTGAGTTGTCACTTGTCACATAAGAAAAAATAAGTTTGGAGATGCAAACATTATTACAGGCGAGGTCAGAAAAAATTGTAATGGGTTCAAATACAGTATGGATTGTTGGTTTTTATACACATAATTCTATATATAGCATAAATTACAATTTATAAGGTCAATAATAGAATTATTTTATATTTTTATGAGGGTCAACTATGATAGGTTGTAATGTACATAACAAGAAAATAAATGGGTGACATTGCATCCCATTTAATGAATGTGGCTTCGCTTATGTCTAATTTAATTGATTTTCTTATGTTTCAAATTTATAACTATCTATATGAGTGTCCGGAATACAAATATTGGAAACTTATATTGATTTTGGATACAAAAGAGAAGGGATTTTTTAGAGAGAAAAAAAAAAGATGGCTTTGTGTGCCATCCGTTTGACATTACGAAAAGCAGGAAACAAACAAGTTAAAAGATCAGACTGCTTAACTTCATATTACTCCCACTTTCAGCCCTCAGTTACAAGAGACTTCCTAATTTGACTAACTTACATTCTTCCTGTCTTCTTACTGATCTAATTCAAGTCTCAGTTGTTCATAACTTCTTTGAGCCGCACACAGGTACAGTACATATTCCTGGTAGCTACGCTCTGCATACACGGAGCATCTTTGACCCCCCTTATCTCACAAGATCATAAAAATGAAATGGATTAATCAGGATAATCACAGAAAATTAAAATAGAATAACCAACAACTTGATAAAGCAACAACAAACAAAAAACTGATAACTCATAAATCTTAAACTGGTAGTAATTCAACGTTTTCGTCAGTCTCCCTTGAGTTGTTAGCCTTTCTCCAACTGCGCCAAAAGTACAAAATAATCACCATAACGATGGCAATGAAGAAGAGCCCATCGTACAGCATGTTAATTAGAGATAGCTTCAAAAATAACCACAGCAAGACTGCGATTAGAAAGGATGCAGTTGCAATTATTATAAGCCGCTTATGGAACCACGCAAAATCCTTACTTGGAGTGCTTTTAACTAGGGAATATATGGTGAGAAAGATGCTTGTAACAATGCTTAGCCAAGCAAACACAAAGAAGGCGTTATATGGGAAAATTTGGTCTGGTTTAATTGACTCAGACGAGGGTGCTAATCCAAGAAGACTCAGTGATAAGGCAGCCACTGCCAACGGCTGAGCGAGCTCAAATATGCGCCTGGACTCGTCTTGTGAAGATTCAGTGCCTGTGGGTTGATCGGCCGATGGGATTTCCCCTCTGGTTGGATCCGCCGAGTTGATTTCAGAAAGCTCAGATGTTGAACTTTCAGTTTTGGGCCTTTTGGCAGTGGCCGTGTCTATAAACTGTTGGGCTGCATGCTGGATATGCAGGTTTTGTATAATCTTTTGTCTAATCGCATCTCGTCTCCTTGATAGACTTGGTTCCCCCAAATCGGCGACGGGGGATCTTTTGGTGACGATTGTTGAAGCATACCAATTTTGTAGTGCCTCCAGGGGTTCCTTTCGGTGCCGCACGCTTCGCCCATCAAAATTCTCCGGTAACTTTTCCATCTCTCCCCTCCCTTTCCTCTGTGTGATGCGTTGGATAAGAGCAGAGTATCCGGATAATTGAAATAGATAGTAACGGGAAGGTTGGTAGAGCTAGCAGAGTGCTCTCTTAAAACCCTGAGACCAAATAACATTATCGACATTCATTCAATTATAAACAAATCTCGCGAATGAAACAAAGAACCCGTTACCCGGTGCGAAGCTGCCCCTGTCGTGTGGCTTAAGAAGCACGCGGTTTTTAGTGGAATCCTTCAATGATTCAAGCAAACATCTTATTCAATTTTAAATCTTATGCTAGTGAATCAAGGAAAACGTAATCATTGTTAATAACTGCAATCACGATTTTGTGAAACTACAGCTGCAATTAATTAGAATTCAAAAGACGAACGAAATTTACTAAGAAAAACCATTGACTGTGTCAAAAATGGAGATGAATAATTTGGTCAATACTAAAAATTAGATTAGATGGGAAGAGGAATAATTTATACAGTTAAATCGATAAGTTTCTGATATAATTAAATTTAGGCTGGTAGATTTAAAAAGTTTAATTTTAAAAAGTGACAAATTTTTAATTTCTTAATTTTTTTAGTGACATATAACTTAAATTTCCCATATTTAATGGTCCCATATTGAAATTAATAAAATAAATACATTGGACTTTTAGTCATACTCAAAGTTTTATTTTTAATGTGTTTGGATCATTTATTTAATCCCAATTAAAAAGTGATTACGACAAATTCTTAATCCACATTAAGAAGATTATCCAAACATATTAGGAACAAAACTTTATTCTGGATGTTGGACCACTTAAAAATACACTCTAGATCTCTCAAAAAATTTATTCTTGATCGCTTAAGAATAATATTTTTTACTCCAGATAACTAATCCTAATTTTATTTTTATATGATCCAAACGTACCTGAAATGTTTGAATCATTTTTTTTTTAAATCTAGATTAAAAAGTAATTCCACGAATTCTTAATCATTGCTAAGAAGATGATCAAAACACACTACGAATATAAATTTATTGCAGATTTTGAACCATATAAATGTAGCACTCCAGATTTTCAAAAACCTTATTCCTGATCATTTAGAAATAAATTTTTTTATTATAAATAATTATTCTTAATTTTGTTATTAAACTATCCAAATGCACCCAATTAGGCATGCATATCATTAAAAATGGTGATTAAAGTAGGGTGTTTCGTTAATCATTTTGTTTTGTTGACGAAACTATCCTTCAATTTCGTTAACCGTTTGCAAGGACAAAACGATCAAAATTTATGAAATTTTTGTGATTTTCACAGTGAAGAAACCATTTTATTATTTCGTTAATCGTTTTATTAAACCAGACAAAATCTTTTTATTGTTTCGTTAACCATTTTGTTCTGACGAAACAAAACGAAATACGACTAAACGACAGCCTACACCCAATGTTAACAAATAAGGTGGGGTCACGATGAACACTGCAAAGAACGCAAAATCGACGGTCGTGTGGCATAGAAGCATACATATTTTTTTGGCGGCCTCGCTACCACAAACTGCCTCCTCTTAGTCCTCTATTATTAAAAAAAAAAAACTGTCTCCTCTTGAGTTTTGATCTATGTTATATGGGTACGGGTATGAGTACTGTACCCGGTACGATTCAGGTACGGTGGTACGAAAATTTTCAAAAATCTCCAGTACGGGTACGACGATATATATATATATATTATTTGAATATGTTATTGATCTGTAATTATATTATATTACAAAATATAATGTGTATAACATAATTTTGTTTAGCTGAGGCTTAGAATTTGTACAAATAAATGACATAAATTTAGAATTTACACAAATAAATAACATAAACACTAATATCAACACGTTGACCGTTGACTGTTGACCATTGACCGTACGGTACGTACTGGATACGGTACCAGTACCCGGTTCGTACACGTTACGGATACGGATGATTTTTTCAAGTACGAGGGTAATATAGGTTTTGATCACTCCCGTCAAAATTTTGTGATATGAGCCCACTTAAGTGATTTTGGAAAATGTATCATAGAATATTGACACACTCAAAAAAAAAAAAAATCAGTTTGTCACTGCTAGGAACTGCAGTGCCATTGAATTTCCAATATACACAAACACAAACCATTTTTCAATAGTTAATTTATATTACACGCTGCACATAATGATTAATAATCCACGTCACGTGGAAGTTGGAACAAACCAAACCTGCCTATCCCTGGGCCGAACGGCCCAATTTTTTGTTCGGCTTCATTCTGAACACAACAAAACGTTGATCTAATTTCTCACTTCCAGGCCACATGCTGGAATACAGATCAGTAGAAATCACAATACAGGGCCGTTGCATTTGAATAACGCATCTCGTATTCTCGTCTACAAAACTATTCGCTGAAGAACAATATCTACACTTTAAAGGACCCCCAAGAGAACATATATTGTAGGCCTACTTCTATTGGCCCAAATTATTCTTTTTACAATAAAAAAAATAAATAAAAGAATCGACTTATGCCTCTCAATTGCTTGCACACATGAGCATTTACGAACCGTAAATTATTCACATCTTTCTCCATGCTGAATGCTGAAATGCTTTTGAATTGAATATTATGACTTTCCATATATTACCATGAGAAGCACTCGGCGGAGTAATTTCTAATTTTCTATACATCTAGTGCGATTCGGCCTGTCAACGACAGAAAAAGCGCGTTATTCCGTTCCGTATAAACCAGACGAAACGAATAACGAAACCATATTTTATTTCGTTTAAAAACGAAACAGCAAATGAAACAAAGAATCATACCGTTTCGATCATTTCAGTCTACTTTGAAACCGTTTCATGAGTTATTTATGAAGTGGAACGTTTACCAAACCAAAATCTGTGTCGTTTCGATAACGAAACGGTTAACTAAATGGAATGGTATACCATTTTCTTTAATAGCACAACAAACGATATGAATTGTTCCGTGCAAAAGGCCCACGTTTGATGGGCCTAGGTGCGATCAACATCACACCGACTTTTGACCTTTACGTTCTCTATTTATCTTGTACTTCTATTTCTTTTTGTGGGATTATCTTTTGTTTCGACAATATATATTTGGTTGCTTAGCTGACACGTATTCAAGAATTTACAACATTGAGATATATCAACGATGCAATTGCGAAAAATATTTCCTCCTTTAATGGTATTTCAACACACGAGCTGTTGGATCATAACCCATAACCCGATATAATATTAATGGGCAGTGGCCATGTCGTATTATTGTGTTATTCTGATTTCTAATATGATCTATTTCTTCTTATGAAAGGAAAGAAAAATGATTGATATTATCACTTGTGTCATCTCAGGTTGAGCAGCGGTACCGTCAATACCACCACCAGATGCAAGTGGTGGTATCATCCTTTGAAGCCATGGCAGGGCCCGGTTCAGCGAGAGCATACACTTCTCTGGCCCTTCAAACAATCTCAAAGCAATTTCGGTGCCTGCGTGATGCCATCACAGGTCAGATCAGATCGACTAGCAAAAGCCTTGGTGAGGAGGATACCAAGACCGTGGGATCACGACTTAGGTTCATCGATCATCAGCTGCGACAGCAGCGTGCACTTCAGCAGCTCGGGATGATTCAACACAATGCTTGGCGGCCCCAGAGGGGACTTCCCGAGCGGTCTGTCTCCATCCTTCGAGCATGGCTTTTCGAACACTTCCTTCACCCGTAAGATTTTTGCCTTTTTTACTGTTTGTGTGGTTGCACCGTTGCACCATGTTTTAACTTTTTACTGGTAATATGAGCAAGTTGTGGTATGGGCACTGCTTCTGCAGAAAGTGTTGTTTAATTATACCCGCACGGGTGTTGTTGAGTATTATCTCGTATTATCTGAAGCTATGGGACTAACTGAGAGGATTGTTTTCTTGGAACTTTCTTTTATTAACTAGCTAGAAGGAGTACAATATTTGATCTCACTCTTTCTACTTGGTACACTATCTCATTGGTACATCTAAACACTACACTTGACTCCTATATATATTCATCTTATGTCGGTTATACAAATTCTAGAAACATATAGATTATTGTATCTAGAAACCGACATTTACATTCATAGCTTTTCTAGAATACATGTATAATATACTTGAAGGAACTAGAATATTCTACATATTCACTTATGGGCTGGGCCTTGCGGATTCATCCCGTTTTTATTTTGATGAGTCGGTGCTGCATTTTCAACACTCCCCCTCAGTACCGACTCAATCTTGTCTCGATATGCTGATTCCTCTTCGAATTTCTTCTTGTATAACACTTTTTTATCGGCTAAATGCTCATCTTTCCAAGTAAACTTCGATTGCACTTCTTGTTGCTTCGCTGTGCTACTCACACCTGAAGTCTTATTCTTAAACGCTTTCTTGTGCCAACATTCTCGTGCGTAATGACCTCGTCTTCCACAATTGTAGCACACTATATTTCTATGATGAGATGTCTTGCACATACCTTGTTGTCGAGCTCCCCCTTTATGTATGCTCTTTTCTTGATCACGTGCCATCTTCTTAATCTTGTCGGTGTCGTCGATCACTTGAGCCCTCAATGCAAATTGTGCTTCTTCTTCTGCTTTTACTGGTGGTTGTGGAGCATAACTAAACCTTAACTGGAAGTTTCTAGATCTCTCCATCGAGATCCTTGCTATCACCAAATTTTTATTTTTCCTATCCATTATTTTGCAACCTCCATTTTCAAAATGGATCGCATATCCATTTTGCACTAACTGCCCCACACTTAACAAATTTTGCTTCAAGTCCGGTACATATAGCACGTCTCGAATAAGTTTCAGGCCTAACTTAGTTTTGATGGCAATATTACCCTTTCCTTTTGCTTTAACTAAAGTACCATTTCCCATGCATACCTCTGGTCTATATGATGTGTCGATATCTCTGAAGAGTTCACGATTACCGGTCATGTGGTTTGTGCAACCACTATCAAGGTACCACATGTCATCTCTCTCTTCAATTGCAGAGTGGCACGCATAGAAGATACTCTCTTCGTACTCGTCCTCCTCTTCAATGAAGTTTGCTCGATCAACATCTTTGCTTCTACACTTCCGAGCTATATGGCCGATCTTTTTGCATTTGTTGCATCTTTTCTTCCGCCAGCATCTTGATGTATCATGGTTTGACATCTTGCATACGTCGCACCATAATTTTGAATTGCGCGTACCTGAATCTTCTTTATTATGAGCTTGGTGGAGTTTGAACCTTGTCTGGAGTGCAGTTTCAACCGAGTTCGGATCCGTCGAGTTCGAGTTCGTCCCACGTTGTAGCCTCCTTTCTTCATGCGACTCCAACGAGCTCATCAATTGTTGAATCGAAAGAGTGGATAAATCTTTCGACTCCTCAATCGCTGCGACGATATGCTCGTATTTCTCTGGCAAACTAATTAAGATCTTTTCAACAACTCGCTGATCTGACATACCTTCGCCATATGCTCGCATCTGGTTAACGATCTCGATTACTCTTGTGAAGTAATCCTTTATCTTCTCTGACTCCTTCATTTGCAAATTCTGAAATTGTTTTCTCAAAGTCTGCAACTTCATGGCAATTATTTTTGCAGATCCTTGAAACTCCTCTCGCAAAATCTCCCATGCTTCCTTTGCTTTCTTCGCGCCAATGATACGCGAAAACAGATTCTCGGCAACACCTTGTTGGATTAGAAACAGTGCCTTGGCGTCCTTCATTGTATCTTCCGCCATCTGTTTCTTCTGCTGCGCCGTCGGTTCAGCATATTCGGTGTAGCCGTTCTTCACGATATCCCACAATCCTTGGGATCGTAGCAACGTCTGCATCTTGATCCTCCATATGTCGTAGTTCTCTCCGGTGAATATGGGGACCATTGACTGCGCCATGCTTGCGCCGAAACTTGAAGCCATCGACTAAGATGCTTCGATCTTCACTAACGTCGCTACTCCTTCTATGTCTGTGTCTGATTGAACCTGGCTCTGATACCAATTGTTGAGTATTATCTCGTATTATCTGAAGCTATGGGACTAACTGAGAGGATTGATTTAACTCTAATTTTCTTTTATTACTAACTTGAAGGAGTACAATTATACACTCTTTATTCTCTCACTTACACTCTTCTCTCATTGGTACATCTAAACACTACACTTGACTCCTATATATATTCATCTTATGTCGGTTATACAAATTCTAGAAACATATAGATTATTGTATCTAGAAACCGACATTTACATTCATAGCTTTTCTAGAATACATGTATAATATACTTGAAGGAACTAGAATATTCTACATATTCACTTATGGGCTGGGCCTTGCGGATTCATCCCGTTTTTATTTTGATGAGTCGGTGCTGCATTTTCAACAGGTGTGTTTGGGAAGCCAGGGTTAGCGAGTTTAGAGAGGTTAGTGAGTTTAGTTGGATTCCCTCGAAAATTCTATCCCCTCACTATTTTACCTCGAAATTCCAAAAAATACCTCGAAAATCCAAAATATACTAACCTTACACTACTAAACCCACTAACCTCACCCATACTAAATTAAGTCGAGCGCAGTTCCGCTACCACAGTTTTGTTTTTTTCCTGTCATGGATGCCACAAATTTCTGTCCATCAGATTAAAATATATGAATGGTGGTGATGCAATTTTGTAAAGTGCCTTTTTATTACTGTTTTGTCTGCCCCTTCTTGAACACAAAAGGATCACATAAGGAAACAAACTCTCTACCTTTCTACCGTTCTTTTTTCTTCTTTGTGTTCTCTTCCTCCATGGTGCTTGTGAGCTCTTTTCTCTCAACTCTATACTCTCCTCTCTCATGGTGGTGGATGAATCTGGAAAGGACTCGTGCTCTCTCCTTACTCCTTAGTTGTTTCTATGCGTTTTTTATTTTAATCTTTTTCTTCTCTCGATTTACCCTTTTAACACTTTTCTTTCGTTCTTCCAATTAAACAATTTCATCTGAAGACCTATTTAGGTTGCTAGACGATATAAGTCAAAAAATTCCATTAAAATCAGAAGCTTCCTTGATTACATGTTTACCCAAAACAAAAAGGAAAAGGCCTAATCAGGAACAAAAAAGAAAAACGAAAAAAAAAAGATGGTCACAAACTCACAATGAGGTCTCCTTGCGTGCAAATAGAAAAAAAAAATGAGAAGTTGAGAACATAGAAATATGCTCAAGGTGACTCAAAAGTTGGAATTAATAAGAAGTCATAATGTCATATTTCTAAGGTCCAATCCGATAAGAATTTTTCAAATTCAGGAGGAAGAGAGAGAGAACGTGCAAACGCCAGGGAGAAAGAGAGAGTAGGGGGAGGAAGAGAAAGGTAGAAATCAGAAAGTCTGTTTTCTTAATGTGCTTGTTTCATATTCAGGGGGAAGGAGAAAAAAAGGTTACAAATAATAAAAAAAGCAGTTATTAAAATTGCATCACCACCATCCATCTTTTTTAATCCGATGGACAGAAATTTGTGGCATCTCTGGCAGCGGAGCTATGCTCTTAAGTCCAACTCGAACTCTGTATCAGGTGTCTCGGAAAACTTATACAGGAAATATTTTAGCTGTCGGTAACATCCAAAAGATTGAAAAGATGTCCTGAATCAGCACAAGTTTTCCTTAAAAGGTTCAATTGCATGTGTTAGCATGAGCTTTTTTTATATACATTTTGTTTAAAAATAAATTGGGAGATTTGATTCTTAATTTTGTTAGAATTTTTATGTGAACTATATTAATTAATTGTGAACCAAGTTCATTTATAACATTTAATTAAAAGGTGCAAATCTGATGATCCAGATTCATTATGGATGTGTTTGGTAGAGAGAACCCACGTTGGTCGAATAAGCAATTCAGGAGCTCAGCCAGAATTTTACAATAGGGGGCAATAGTTTCTACATACAAACCTAAAATAATAATAATAATAATTATTATTTTTATTAAGAAAAAAACTATGAATGTCGGCAATTCTTTGCATATACAATTTGCATATACAGTTTGGTGCACATTTGAAATTTCCCAAGTTATTATAATTGAAAGATTTTCTACTATATTAACTCTGTATAGATTTAGTTCAAAACCAAAAATAAAAAATAAAGCTCAATAGTTACGAACCACATACATTGCAATTGAGTTTAAAGGAGATTATTGTAATATTTGAGACTATCTAGGGTATTTTAATATTTGATTTTGTTAAACATCAACATTGGCCCAAAAATAAAATTCTAGAATTTTCTTGAATGGTCATCACCGACCTTGTTGCTCAACGTGATTGAGCAAGAAAATACTAGAACCAATTAGAATGGTTTAAATATATGATGGCACCACTACAACAAAAAAAGGCATACGGCAAGACATAAAAGTCTTCCCATACATTCATATACGTCTTGCCAAATTATTTAGCAAGAGGGAACTTCAGGTTGTCCAATGTAGTGTAGCGAGGTGTTGTGGCAAGGAGATATGCCGATGTTGGTATAGATCAAGGAGGTCTTGCAACTTAGCAACACCCCCTCGCAAGACCACCGTTGTCTAATCAATCTACTTTTTTAATATGCACCAAATTGCTAATGAATATTCTCATTTTCATCGCAAGACCAATTGCAAGACCACCGTTGTCTAGTCGATATATATTTTTTTTAATATACACCAAATTGCAAATGAATATTCTCATTATCATTGCAAGACCAAATAGTCTTGTCCTATTAATGGCAACACCAAATGGCACAATTAACAAACATTTAAGCAACACCAAATGGCACAATTAACAAACATTTAAAACACAGAATTATATTGATAGTATAAACAAAATGAAATTATAAGAATTATTATTATTATCTAGAACATAAAGATTACACAATATTACAAAGAAAGTGCTACAAAATAATAAATCCAAAATCAATTGAAAATCAACTCAAAATAACAGTATACTATTTGACATTACAATTAAACAAACAAAAAGCTAAGTAGTCGTTCTGACATGTTTTCAATACTTTCTTCATTCTCTGATTTAAGCACCTGTATGATGGAAGAGAAAATGAGTTAGACATTACAAAGTATTTCATATTGATTTTATTTTTGATTGCTCAGTGCAGTTGCTGATCAATGAATCAATTACTAAGATTGAAGGGAAAATTGTATTCTGTCGAATGAATGTCTAGAAGAATGCTTTCAGTACCAAAGTAGTTCATCACTATCAATGTATACTGAGTTATTGACATAATGTAATCACATATTAGTGTTAGCATAGTGGCACTGCATGACTCCAATTCTCATGTTTATTTAACAAGAAAAAAGATTAAAATTAAAGACTTACAAAATATCTTAATTTCAGCCGCATTCTCTCTACAAAAAAATTTAAAAAACAATCTAACTCATCAGAAGTGAGATAAGGCAATAATAAAAGTTGGATAAACCCTCATTTATTTATAATTTCAATTAAATCAGTGCGAACTAAATTTGAACAGACCTCAAGTTGAAGACTTCATCTATTGAGCATTATCGCTATTTCTTCGAGAGCCAATCGAGTTTACTGTCGATATTAAATACATATCTAAAGCAATTTATAAAGAATCCAAATTTTTAAAGAAAAAAAGAGCATACTGACACAACAAGGATGGCGTGACCTGAGTGAGACTTACTTAGCCCTATATTAACAATTGACATTGTATGATTGCTGCTGAGTTTAAATGGTCTGGATGGAAGCAAATTGACCAATTTGTCTCAATTGATTGCACAGATAAACCCAACAATTTCAGCAAACCAAAATTGTTCACCCCAGAGAATGAAATAAGGAATTAATTACCAGTTCAGTAAAAGAAAAGAGCGAGGAGATGAGGCCACCGGCAACTGTTGTTGTCCCCACTCACAACCACCACTGGACCAGCACCCTCTCTTGACCTTTCTCAACCTATATTGAGCAAAAGAAAATGAATTAGGACGAGGAGAGAAGGGAGATCACAAATGACATAAAAAATTAAAAGGGAGAGTATCGGGGAAAGTTTTGAAGAAACAAAACCCAGCGATGGGGGCAAACCGTAGAAAAGAACTCAGCCAATAGGGGTTGGTGACTTGGTGTCGCTAGGGTTGGCTTCAATCACCTAAGCAGCGCCCATGAGAGGGGAATCAAATCTAGGGTTACGTCTGATTTCGTTCATTCGACGGAGAGAGATAGCGAGAGGTCCGAGAGAGAGTGCTGTTGCGATAAAGCTAGATCGCCGTTGGAGAGAACTAAGCCGCTGTAAGAGAGGGTTAAGCCATCGATAGATAGATCTAGGTTTATGAGAGGAGATGCGGCGCTGTTTTTTTTTTCCTTACGGTTTGGCAATGGTGGAGACAGGCGACGAGGATATTCTCTCTTATGCGTCAGATTTATTTTCTTTTCCTTCAAAATTTATGACAAAATAAAAATGTAATAAAATGAATAATATTTCTATCAATAATGGTGCGTTATTATTATTCTATCAATTTTATTATTTTATCAAATTGAATAATATCAACTGATATGTTGAAATATTTGCAATTATTAAATATCCCTTATATCGCTCTATTTATTTGCATATATTTTTAATTTGGTTTTGTTCCTTTGTTGTGATTCACTTCTTCGTTTGTCCTTGAATTATTTTTCAAGTAGTACTTGCCCCTCTTTTATTTTTGACTTTTTGTGTTTCCCAAAATAAAAATTAAATATAGAGCAGTTTGCAAAAATGGAAGGGAGGGAAGGAGAGAAATATTAAATTTTATAGTTAATTCAAAAAAAAATATAAGAAAAAAAATCAAAGATAGTTATTAGAAACAAACAAAATAATGGAATATAGAAACAAAATGAAATAAAATAGATTAAATTTTCTTCTGAGATTTTAAATTTTATGGACACGGCTTTGATGGTAAATTAAAACATGATATATTTCTTTTTGGATTTAATGCTACTAATTGATTTGCCAAAAAATATAGACTAATGCTAGAATCAAACATATAGGACGTTAAAAACGATTGAAACTTCGACTGTTAAAATTTCAAACCGCACAATATGATCTCTATATTAAAATATCATTGGTCTCCACATAGATTTTATTATGGATAACACTTTGAATGATTTGGATCGGCCATTCTAATCTCAAAAATTAAAACTTTATCATGTTGGATAGGTGTATATGTCCTATATGTTGGATATTATCAACTCCCAAAAAAATATTGCCACAACGTTTGCCTCTTGAAACCAACTGTTTCCTTCAATTAATTGATTTTAGTACCATTAAATCTTGCCAAATGTGAAATATACTATTGCTATAATTATATATTTGGGCCCTTAATAGGGATGAAAACGTAGCAGATAAACTCTGCTCCAATCCATATTTGAATCCGAAAGATGCATGTAATATCCGAACCTTTTTTGTATCCGAACATATCCATATATGTATCCGATGAAAAAAATATGAATACATATATGGTTTTGACACTATCTAATTCGTATCGATACCCAACAAAAATAATATGGATATTATGTGTATCCGACAGATATTAATCCGCTTATTTCTATTAGTAATTTATAAATATTTGTTTTAATATCTGAAATATATCTGCATTCTTATATGTATCCGACAATATCCGATCCGTATTCATATCCGTTTAATATCTGAACTAATCTATATCCGGACATATATGTATCAGTATTGCTTATTAGTTTTTTTTTTTAAAAAAAAAATATAGTCTCTTTGTTCACAAGGTAATATCTTATTTTTGTTCATCATTATATTCCTTTTAATTGTTAGTTCTGTTTCTTATTTTGCTATTTCGTTATCTATTTATTATTTTGCTAGTTCTCTTTTATTTTATAATATAATATTCCATTACTCCTAAAAATATCTATATGGATCTCGTAGGATGCACAAAAATAAACGTCTTTGATTTTGTTTGTTTCTAAATATAGTCTATAAATTTGTAAATACGGTCTGCCTATATTCCTTTGTTTTGTTTGTTTCTAAACAACTGCCTTTGATTTTGTAAATACGGTCTGCCTATAAATTTCTAGTTTGATATGCTTTGCGTAAAAATTTATTTGCATACATTATTGTCACTGTAATAAAAAAGGAAGTCTCAATGCCTCGGAGACTTTTTAAGGATTAATTCTTTATTTGGAAGGCAAATAAATTAGTCACCAACTATAGTTTCGTTGTCTAAATTAAATTAATATCTCAAATTCACTTGAAATATTTTTGCTGTCACAGAAATTTCAGATTAGTCCTTAAAAATTTTGTAAAATTTTGCAAACAAATCCCTGAACCAAGGATTTCGTACCAAAGCTCACCTTGTCCATGTACCAATTGGTACAGGTGTTGTACCTCCTCTTTAAACTGAGCACCTATTAAATTTCTCTGCAGCACTCTACACAAACCAACCATAACTTTTTTCAATGGGTTTCAAACCTATTAGGCAACAATTGAGTTCGTCTCGTCAGATCAAAGAAATTCATCAGAGATTGATGTCAAACTCAAAAATTGAACATTACCTACTTTAACCCTATAATTTGACAATTACAAAATGTCAAAATAAGTTGCATCACACAATTTTTTTCAACATCCAGCACATAACTTAAAACTTCAAGACTATATAGTCCAATCAGTACCACAACCTGATCTTAACAACTCAAGAAATCCACCTACAAAATCAGTAAAGATGTTAGACCATTAATGGAGATTGCCTAGCCTCACTACTATGAAAAATATAGGGGCATTAACCTTCAAGATTATTGTAAACATAAAGCAAGAAATTATGACCAACTGGATAAAAACTAACTATATTTCCACAACAACCCTATTTCCACCTGTCAGTGTCCAAAGATGGGGAAGAAGTATTTTTCCTCAAGTTCTATTCCCTTGATTGTCTTTATGTTGAAAGAAAATATATTAAACATTGGCAGTGGATCATTTGCTTGAGTTCAAAAAAACCTCAACACCTTCATATGGTTCTTCTGATTCTATTGGCAGTGGATCATTTTCTTGAGCATGAGAATCAAACCCTCTTGCTGAGATAGATAATCCTCATCGCTATACATAGTTCTCATCCTTTTCTTCTGACCCATTGGTCCTAATAATGGTTATAAATGAATTAGAAAAGATACTTTTGTAAAGCAATAATTAGTTTGTATTTCACCAGTCATAATTAACCTTTTGTATTTGTTTGTGTTTCTATCTATGACTTTAACCTATGAAACAATTTGAAAGTTCAAAGTTATAGGTCTCTTTAAAATGCATCATTATGCACACATAAGTAAAATAAACAATGAACTTACATAATGACAAAAAAATAACCTTCTCATCAGCCAATAAACTTGTAGGTGATGTCTTTTCTTATTTAGAAAAGTATCTTTGGATTTTCTTACTTGGAGATATGTCCTAAGAAAGTAAGTCAGCCAAGCATGTTTGCATAACAAAGAAAAAATTATAAATAAAAATTAGAAAGAAATAAATACTCTAAACAAACAAAGAAAGGTGTTTGTTGAGAAATATAAAGTACTGAAGGCCAATCACACAAATTCATATAAGAAATGCATCTTATATGTTATCAAAATAAATACTCACCATACTTAATTTCTAACTACTCTTTCTATTAGAAGCTGCCACATGTAGAAATTTTGGCAATTCTACAATCGTTTTTTGATAACATTATTCAACTTTGTGATTTAGAGCTAAACCTTATATGTTATCAAAATCTTTTCAAATATTCACCTAATTAATCCCATAACATATCTCTTAAAAGTTATCCGTGATGCATTATTTGCAAATCAGAAAAGAATTTATTTAATTCACACTCTTTAATTACAACCTTGATGTACCCAACCCTAGTTACCACAAAATTTCTTTCGTGACCTAAATCCACAAAATTTCACAAAAAAAAAAATAATAACTTGATTAGCCTTCAAAATCAAGCTCTGACAAAAAAAAAAAACCACGAATTCCTATTTTAAATCAAAAAAAATAAAAGAGAAAAGGTGCAAATGATATTATCGTAAAAGAGAAAAGGCTCACGGATTGAAGGGTAGTACTGTAAATGAAGGTGAGGCGAGAGGGCCGCCGTGGGGAGGCGAGGTTGAGCCGAGGCGAGAGAGCAGTGGTGAGGAGGCGAGGTTGAGCCGAGGCGATTGATTAGATTCAGAGGAGGCGATAGAAATGAGGAAAGGATTTGGGACGGTGGGTGAGGTAAGGCACAAAATGGAGATGGGCTGTTAGCGCTACAGGGTTTTATTTTTTACTGTAATTAAAATTTTAGAATATTTCATTTTTATTTTGGATAATAGAAGGGAGGGAAAATTTTTGGCGGTAGCTTTAGGAACCGCGCGAATGTTCCGCGCCATATAATTTGCATTCATTTTCTGTGAATAAAAAAAATATAAATATCAATGTCAGAATTTTGTCTTGCCACATCTAATTTTATCTTGTGAATTGGTCTTGCGAATCTTTAATTTGCCAACATAGCAATGGGTCTTGTTAAAAATCTTGTGACAACATATAATTGACAAGGGGATGAAAACATCTTGCGACCTTCATCTTGCTATATGCCATTTTTGGTGTAGTGCACACTAGAAGTTTCAAGAGTGAAATTTAATATTTAGTTTCTAGTCTTTTCTCCAACCGACATTGAGTAGTATAAATAGGAGGTAGGAGCGTTTGTATGCATCATCAAAAATCAAGTCCAAGCAAAGCAAATCAAATCCACTTGTAAGAGTGTAGTAGTTAGGAGATGTAGGAATAGTTGAGAAGTAGCGTTGTAATCTTGGAGGTATATTATTAGACAAGTAGATGTTGTAATGATATTTTGAGTGATAATAAACAAGAAGTTTTGAGCATAGTGCCTCGCCCCTACTTAACAATCTGGTATCAGAGCCGGTTCGAGCCAGTGCTGTCGGAGGATCGATCGGATTTGTCGTGAAGGTCACGCATAGTGTCGGGAGTTTGCGATTCCTAGAAGAGGCTTGCTAGACGTCATCAACTTAGCCAAAGCCATGGATTTCGCAGGTACGACTATTGGTCTTAAGAAATTAAATAACACCAATTATATATAAATTGGAGAACCTGCATAGAGTCTTACCTACAAGGTCAAGACCTATGGGAGGTAGTCCGCGGATCTGAGACAACTCCGCCGGAGGTTGTAGAGACCACGGTACCCGTAGGTGACCCAGACCAGACACCAATCCAAACCCCAACCCAGACCGGAAGAAGAACCTCATCCGTAGAGAAATCGAAAGAAACCGAAGCTCCACAGAAATGGAAAATCAAGGCCGGAAAGGCTATGTATGTACTCAAGAAAACCATAGAAGAAGAGTTGCTTGTGTACATACGAGATGCGACCACACCTAAGGTCGCATGGGACACTCTGGCAACGTTGTTCTCCAAGAAGAATCATGCCCGCCTCCAACTACTCGAAAGTGAGCTCATGACAATCTCACAAGGGAGCATGACGATCAACCAATATTTCACGAAAGTGAAGTCGCTATGCAACGAGATTGCACAACTTGACCCTGAAAAAAAGATTAGCGAGCAACGCATGCGAAGGATCATCATTCACGGTCTTAAGCTCGAGTATAGCGGGTTCATAGCGGCAATCCGATGATGGCCAACTCAGCCAACCTTATTGGAGCTTGAGAATCTGCTCGCGAACCAGGAGGCTCTAGCAAGGCAAATAGCCGGAGTCTCGCTACAGCAAGAAGAAGAGGCGCTATTCAGTAGCCGTAGGAAGGGTCGATCTGACAAGGAGTCGAAAGGCAGACCCAATCATAGGCCAAATCAACAAGGAAGGCCAAAGGAGAAGAGTAACTCTTCAGGGGGAGCTCGCAATCAGAGAAGCAACAATCGACAGCCCAAGGATCAAGACGATAGTTGCTACAATTGTGGCAAGAGAGGACATTATGCTCGAGAGTGCCGGTCCAAGAAGAAGGTCAATGGGAACGTGGCAACGTCAAAAGACGGCCGACATGTCAAGAGTCATGAAAGCAGCAGCGAAGATGATTGGGACGTCGAAGCTGCCTGCGTAGTTGCAACTATGGAAGCAAATGAGGAGCAAGAAGAGAAGTCGGAAGTCGCACTGACTGTAGTGACTAAGTCGGAGCGAATCAACTATGAGAGTGACTGGATTATCGATTCCGGTTGCTCAAATCACATGACCGGCGACATCAAGAAACTTGAAGACTTGGAGAAGTATAATGAAAGGCAGGTGATTGTGACCGCCAACAACTCCAAGTTGCCGATTGCTTACATCGGTAAGACAACAATCCCTTCTCGCTTCAACCCAGAGCAGATAGAGTTGCAACGAGTCTACCACGTTCCCGGCATGAAGAAGAATCTTTTGTCGGTTTCACAACTAACAGCACAAGACAACTATGTGTTGTTCGGACCGCAAGAGGTTAGAGTGTACCACAACATAAAAGCGTCAGGCACACCAATCATGGAGGGCCAAAGAATGGAGTCGATATATGTGATGTCGGCGGAGTCGGCCTATGTAGACAAGACTCGGAAGAACGAGACATCTGATCTCTGGCACGCACGACTGGGGCATGTGAGCTATCACAAGTTGAAGCTCATGGTCGAGAAGTCAATGGTCAAGGGCCTATCAGACGTGGAAGTACGCACTGACATAATATGTGCAGGGTGTCAATTTGGTAAGGCGCATCAACTTCCTTACCAAAAATCCAAGTTTAGAGCTAAGGAGCCATTGGAGTTAGTCCACTCAGATGTCTTTGGCCCGATCAAGCAAACGTCTATAAGAGGTTCCAAATATATGGTGATCTTTATTGACGACTTCTCGAGGTACGTGTGGGTGTATTTTATGAAAGAAAAATCCGAGACACTTTCCAAATTCAAGGAGTTCAAAGAGAAGGTGGAAAGTGAGCTCAACAAAAAGGTACGGTGTCTTCGTACTGATAATGGACGAGAATATGTATCACATGAGTTTGACACTTACCTAAAGAAGCACAAGATTCAACGACAGTTAACCTGTCCCAACACCCCACAACAAAATGACGTAGCAGAAAGGAAGAATCGACATATTGCTGAAACATGTCGAAGCATGATACACGCCAAGAATGTACCAGGGAGATTTTGGGCCGAGTGCATGAAGACGGCGGCACACATCATAAACCGTCTACCTCAAGAGAATATGGGTTTTATATCACCATTCCAGAAGCTTTGGAAGATCAAACCCACAGTAAGTCATTTCAAAGTTTTCGGTTGTGTGTGCTATGTATTTGTGCCTTATCATCTCCGAACTATGTTCGACAAGAAGGTGGTACGATGCATCTTCGTCGGCTATGACGACGAAAGAATGGGCTGGAGGTGCTGTGATCCTATAAACGGGCGCATCTACACCTCAAGAAATGTAGTATTTGAAGAAGCCTCATCATGGTGGCCATCAAAAGACATTATTCCGTCTGAAGCAAAAGACATGGAGGCGGAGATTGAAGAGATGACAAGAGATGTAGCACGAGATGATCTTGAAGTCCAAGATGACGGCGATAAGAGATTAACTCCTTCAAAGTCTAAGAGTCCGTGGCAGACTGGAGTGCATGAAGAAGTTGAAGATGCAACTCCGCACTTGCCAGAAGAAGTTGAAGAAATTCCTCCACCACTTCGGAGATCGTCTCGTCATAGACGTCCAAATCCGAAGTATGCGAATGCCGCAGTCATTGAGGATTTCGAGCCAACATCCTATGAAGAAGCGGCTAAGAATAACAAATGGAGAAAAGCTATGGAGGAGGAGATGACGGCTTTGAGGCAAAACCAAACATGGGAGTTGGTGCCTAAGCCTGAAGGAGTGAAGCCAATCTCGTACAAATGGGTATACAAGGTGAAGACCCGAGCTGACGGATCAATCGAGAGATACAAGGCACGATTAGTCGCACGAGGATTCTCACAACAGTATGGACTAGAGTACGATGAGACGTTTAGTCCAGTAGCAAAATTAACAACGGTACGTGTTCTACTAGCCTTTGCTGCAAGTAAAGGATGAAAGCTTTGGCAAATGGACGTGAAGAATGCCTTCCTACACGGTGAGCTTGATCGAGCCATTTATATGAACCAACCACAAGGGTTCGAGAGCAAGGCACATACAGAGTATGTATGCAAGCTCAAGAAGGCATTATACGGTCTCAAGCAGGCTCCAAGAGCATGGTACGGGAAGATTGCCGAGTTTCTCGTACAAAGTGGCTACACAGTGGCAACATCAGATTTGAGCCTATTCACCAAGGAAGTCGGAGGAAAGCTTGCTATAGTTTTGGTGTACGTGGATGATCTCATCTTAACCGGAGACTTTACAAAAGAAATTCGACGAACGAAGGAGAACTTATCAGTCCGATTTCAGATGAAGGAGCTTGGAGAACTCAAGCACTTTCTAGGGCTCGAAGTTGAGAAGACAAAAGAAGATATGTTCCTTTATCAACACAAGTATGCATAGGATCTTCTAGAGATATTTGGGATGTCAGAATGTAAGCCACTATCAACATCAATGGAGCCAAATCTTAAGCTTCGTGCTGGAGAAGGGAAGGATCTAGAAGACACTTGAATGTACCGACAATTGGTTGGTAGCCTCATCTATTTGACGCTTACTCGACCAGACATAGCCTATGCAGTCGGAGTAGTAAGTCGTCACATGCATAACCCAAAGAAGCCACATATAGAAGTAGTCAAGAGAATACTACGATATGTGAAAGGTACTTTAGACTATGGCATCTTATATCGTAGAGGAGAATGCCAAGTGACGGGTTATTGCGATGCTGACTATGCTGGAGACTGTGACACGAGATGATCAACAACCGGGTACGTATTTAACTTAGGATCTGGAGCTGTGTCTTGGTGTAGCAAAAGACAACCTACGGTATCTCTCTCCACAACAGAAGCAGAGTACAGAGCGGCAGCTATGGCAGCACAAGAGAGCACGTGGCTTGTGCGACTCCTAAAGGATCTTCGTCAACCTGTTGATCAAGTGACTCTTCACTACGATAACAGGTCAGCAGTATGTTTAGCAGAAAATCCGGTGTTCCATGCAAGGACCAAGCATATTAAAGTTCATTATCACTTCATAAGAGAGAAAGTCCTACAAGGCGAGATTCACATGGAGTTAACACCGACTGAAGAACAAGTTGCTGACATTTTCACGAAGGCTCTCAATACGAAGAAATTTGAAGAAACGGGAGCACATCTCGGGATCGTCAGAAGATCGAAAGTCAAAGGGCTCAATGTTGAGGGGGAGTGTTAAACATCAACATTGGTCCAAAAATAAAATTCTAGAATTTTCTTGAATGGTCATCACCGACCTTGTTGCTCAACGTGATTGAGCAAGAAAATACTAGAACCAATTAGAATGGTCTAAATATATGATGGCACACTAGAAGGATCAAGAGTGAAATTTAATATTTAGTTTCTAGTCTTTTCTCCAACCGACATTGAGTAGTATAAATAGGAGGTAGGAGCATTTGTATGCATCATCAAAAATCAAATCCAAGCAAAGCAAATCAAATCCACTTGTAAGAGTGTAGTAGTTAGGAGTTGTATGAATAGTTGAGAAGTAGAGTTGTAATCTTGGAGGTATATTATTAGACAAGTAGAGATTGTAACGATATTTTGAGTGATAATAAACAAGAAGTTTTGAGCATAGCGCCTCGCCTCTACTTAACAGATTTAAAAGAAGTAGCCAACTATATATGAATGCGTGCATAGGAACTTGCTCTCTCTGCAATCTTCGAAAGTTATATTTGGGTGGATTTACACTAAAACTAACTGGTAAAACAATTTATTTGAGGGCTTTGAGGTCATAAATCTAAATTTTGGCCAAAGTTGGGGGGTCAACATATCTTGTACATTCACTTCAACCAAGAGTATGCAATATTATTTATTAAACTGCACAAATGGTAGGGGGCCATGCCCCCCTTCGCTCCCTATTGGCTTTGTCCCTGAATGAGTTTCTCTCTCCTCCCTTGTTCTGTGGGTAGAATAGACAGTTCCGCCCAATAGATGGTGTTGGAATAAGGAGCTGAATTGGCTTATTTCAAATAGGTAGTCCCCCTTGTTCCATGTTTGGTTCCATCTTGTTGAGCCTTATTTCGAATTAACCTTATTCGGCTGCATCCCAAACACACCCTATATCTTGATCCTTTGGTTGCCTCAGCATTAAATACTTTCTAATATGAAAATTAAAGACACCATTTTTCTTATTTTAGCCATTATGAAGGTTCAGAATATGAAGAGGTAAAATGTCATTTTTGACCATCATTATGGTTGAGGAAAAAAAAAATCAGTATTAACGCTTCCGCCTAAAGCTTCATAATTTTTGCTCTTCAATTGGTTAGTTCTAAATTTAATTTCTTATTTTATATGAATTATGTGATTTGGACCGTTAATTAAGAAATATTATGATGATTAAATATTTTTACATCTTTCAAATTTATCTTAAAAAAAAATTGCATATGTAAGCTTCTAGATGGTCAACTAGGTCCAAAATTCAACTTGGGAACCACGAATTGATTTGATATCGACCAACGAATTGTAGCTGTAGTCTCAGTAGGCTAAGTAGTTTCAGTTTACATGCTTTTCTTCTTGTGAGTTTAATTTGCATCTTTTTGGTTTGTTTCTTTCATTTTATAACTTGCTATACTCGACAGTCTCTATCCAGTTTATCTAAAAAAAATATTTGGCCTTCCCGTTCACATTCTTCTCAGTGGCGCAGATATTTTTCCAAAACAATATGACCCAGCGTTAGCAATTTCTTAATTCACGTTAAAAAGATGATTTAATATACTAAAAGTAGAAATTTATTCCGGATATTCAACCACTTAAAAATAATATTCTAAATCCTAAAATTTTTTTTATTAATAATCTATTTTATTCCGAATAACTAATTTTAATTTTGTTCTTAGATAAATCCAAACACACCCTTACTGGTTAAAGAGAATATCTATTTATTTGTTGAGAAACAATTAATGAATATATATATATATTTGCAATAACTTGTACGTAATAAAAAATACTGCATTATAATAAAACAAAATTCATCAAAACTATAACGCAGTACACCGGTCACTTTAATTGAATATATATATATATATATTGCAATAACTTGTACGTAATAAAAAAATACTGCATTATAATAAAACAAAATTCATCAAAACTATAACGCAGTACACCGGTCACTGGCCATTATAAATATAAATATATTAACCTGCGCTGGCGTGAGAGGCACGCGGTTACTGTGGTAAGCACAGTAACCACGCAGATTCTCTATGGCCAAGCTGCTGGATTTTTGGTGCGGCATAAGTTTTTAGTGTAGATTTTCTGTGGCAGTTTCTGTATAATATTTCAATAGTATACTCAATTTTTATGGCATTTTTTATATAGTGTTCTGAATTTCGTAAAAGAAAATTATATGCACAATGTTCGCTCTATAGTTATCAATCTTGACCACACGGTTGCTAATTTCATTAAAAAATCATTTAATAACATATTCGTAAAGGAATAAATCGCGCAACGCGTGAGATTAGCGTTAGTCTATATTATAGAGGGAGCTATATTACCAACAACGTTTTTTTTTTTAAAGTATAAAGTGGTTGTAAATAGTAATAACGCATCTAAAATCTAAATAAAGATGTTTGGGTGTTGGTCCATATTTTAGTTAGTATTAGTTCGACACGCCATCAAGACCTTTGATTTTTCTGCTCCGACTTAATCTGGTCTGTTCCCTTAGATGTATATTAATTTTTTATGTGTTACTTATTGTGTTGTCATATGTGTTGCTTAGAGTTTGTTTTCCCTTTATGTTGCATTATTGAGATCCATTTTGATTATAGTGCATCATTTTTGACATATAATTTATTCAAACCTCTCTTAGTTGCTTCTATGAGAAATGAAGGAACAACATTTTTTATTTGTGATAATTAATTATAAAACATTTTAACATATGGAGATATAATTTATTATTTCTATCTTACCAGTTATTACACTTTAAATTAATTACAAACATAACAACCTAATTACAATCAACATTTATTAAATGATAACATATTTAAGTTTTATTATTATGTCAAATATCGAGCAAAGCTCGATTAGTAACACATAAAAAAATAATATATTTTATATGTTGTCATATGTGTTACTTATTAGTTTTTATATAACATAGCAAATAAGATTTAAGAAAGAACTATAAAATAAAAACAACTTATTTTTGTGATGAATTTGCAATTATACAGATAGACAATGGAAGCCGCCTTTGAATTTTTATGAAATGAAAAGACAAAACTTTTTATTATGTATCATGATGCATCGGACCTTCTATACATTATGATATTTTTTTATTAATATTTTTACAAATTATTATCTAATTAAACTAATTTAATCTAAATATTGAATTTTGTATCATACCAAAGTTTATATACTTTTTTAGTATTTCTTTTCAATTTTCTTAAAACACGCTATTTTTAGAACATTCTTGGTATAATTTATTTTAAAAAATGGTAAGTTTTACGAAATTAGAAAAACTATTAAAAAAAATTTGGTTTTCCATAATATTATGCATCATGGTTTGCTATAGTAAAACATGCTATCATTCCTATATATATAGAGAGAGAGAGAGAAAGGATTCAATACAAGCGCTTTGACCGGAATCCCGGTTAAACCCCGTCAGTTCTTAATTTTGAAAGTTTAAATGACCGATCCAAACCGCTCAATATGATCTCCATATTGAAATCTCCATGCACACCAAATTTTATATTTTTTTGAAATTTTTAAGTATTTTTTTCGGATTTTTAAAAACTGCAGTTTTTGAAGGGTTCAGAACAAATTAGATTAACAATTTTCTAAAATCCGAAAAAAATACTTAATAATTTCAAAAAAATGTAAAATTTGGTGTGCATGGAGATTTCAATATAGAGATCATATTGAGCGGTTTGGATCGGTCATTTAAATTTTCAAAATTGAGAACTGACGGGGTTTAACCGGAACTCCGGTCAAAGCGCTTTGATTGAAAGCTTTCTCTCTCTCTCTCTCTCTCTCTCTCTCTCTATATATATATATATATATATATATATATATATATATATATATATATATATAAAGAGAGAGAGAATGAATTCAATCAAACCGATTTGACCGGACTTTCGATTAAATCTTGTCAGATCTCAATTTTGAAAGTTCAAATGATCAATCCAAATTGTTCAATATGATTTTCATATTTTCCTATGGAAATCTATCTGGTGACCAAATTTTATATTTTAAGTATTTTCTGGAATTTATAAAAACTATTGTTTTTGAAGGGTTCAGAAAAATAAGATTAATGATATTCTAGCATTTTAAATTTTCAAAAAAAAAAGTAAATTAGTTGTTGAAAAATTATAACAAATTGTAAAATTTTTTCGGAAAGGAGATCACAATAGGCAAATCATATTGGACGGTTTGGATCGATCATTTTAACTTTTAAAATTAAGATATGATGTGATTTAACCGTGAGTACGGTCAAATCGATTTGATTGAATTCATTCTAGATCTTTATATATATATTGAAAAACACATAATATTCTTCCATGCTAAAATGCTTTGACCTGAATTTTGTAATTCTATATATATACTACCTTGAATGTGAGCTCGCGGAGTACTTTTTCCCTTTTTCGTACAAAATATTTCCACAAACGCCAATCAACATCGCACAGCTAACAGCACACCGACTTCTCACCGTGGCGTAATTTGAATTTGGCGATCATTGCTAAAGTTTCTTACATAATCTTATCTCTTTCCCCTGTATTTTGTTGTACTAGCAGCAGTGCCCGCTCAATGTGCGGGCGGACTTTAAAATGTGATATGTGAAAAATGAAACTCTCCAAAATCAATATTAACATATTTTTATTTTCGATATGATAAATATTGCAAAATCAAGACAAAACAAAAGAAAAAAAATACAATATTACTATTTCTTCTATAAATTATCTATTTAGAATAGACTCGGCACAAACCAGTCAATTTAATTCACAACCTAATGGAATCCTAGCTCAGGTACAGTTGAATAATTCTCGAAGTCAAGCCTCACTATGTATTCATTTGGTAGAGAAACCTTAATATTCCATTACATGTTCCTTTTCTTCCCTTGTTTATATTTTCTATAAATCACAAAAATTTCAAATTTCATATGAGAATTATGTTTTGTTTTGATACAATAAATATATATGGTATTAATAAAATATGTTTTATTATTTCATATTTACGATTTATTTAGAAAAAAATTTTTGTTGAGCATAATTAATGAGATCTTAACACAAGTAGAAAATGGCGCTAGTGATTGAAAGGAATCTATGCATCATATAGAAATAGGAAATAGCATGCTGCGCATCATATCATATCTCTTGAAATGGATTTTCAATTTTTAAGATTATTTGCCTAATTATTGTCTCACTAAAAGAAATATTTTTTCAAAAAAGAAAAATATTTATGTTGATTGAAAAAATAGATTTTCACAAGAGGGAAAGAAATCATCCGCAGGTTGGCCGTAAGTACAGCAATACAATTATAATTTTGAATTCATCTAAGATCGATACAAGATGATCCCTCCACTTTCTTTAATTTAATATATGGCTAAAACCACTCTGCTGATGTCGAATCAACTTAATTTAGTTGATTTTTTTCATAATATAACTTGACATTGATTTGAATTTATTTATTAATAATAAGATTTGCATGAGATCTAATGAGCAATTATCGTTAATTACCTTTTATGAATATATTACTATAATTTTGAAAAAGAGATCGTATCAATGAGAATAAGTAAACATTGAAATGGTTCAATATATAGACGCATATGGTAAACAACCATATCTTTTACTTAAAAAAAATGTGAACATGCTCATAAGTAATTCCAATTCCAGGAGATTTAACTTAGTCAATGCTAATTACGAGCCAGAACGCGAATGTGGAATAAAATCCTTCATTACATACAAATATAGAAAGTAAATTAAAAACTATCCTAAATGCATCTCAAATCAAATTTATTTGGAGTGCAACGCAGGAATCGAACTTGCTCTAGCAAACATTGTATAATCTATAAAGTCTTAACAATTGTCTACCGACCATCCAGCGGGGAGGTGCTTTGGACACGTAAAAATTAACTGGGAACATTCTGATATTTTCTAAGTGACAAATTTGTCCTCTGCTCTCCCAACCCTATTTTGGAAACACTTCAAATGGATTCCGCAGCTCATTAAATGCCAAAGGAAGCATGAGATAGTCTCATATATTTCTAATTATTAGTTTCCATTTCAAATTCACATACAGAAGAAAGAAATATAAGATATTACTCCCTTCCTTTTTTTTACTATTTCTTTACATCTTTCCTAGAGGAGTGATGATGACAGAAATTAAATGAAGAAGATTATCAATATAATTATAATACTTGTACTAATAATTATATTATGGATAATTATAATGAGTAATAGAGAACAATAATAATGACTATAATTATAATGCATATAATAATCCTAATTATAATTATAATAAAAAATCATCATTATTTTATAGCTAAAATGATAGTAATTATAATAATAATTACAATAATAATACAAATTCTGAAAATATGTGACGTGCATAATTTTCTATAATTTTGAAAAAAAAAATTGAACACATTCGTACCCTTCAAGAATTTTCATCTAAAATTATAAATAAATGAATATATAAGTGCTATTTATTTAAACATTATAACAAGTATGGAATATTTGTATAAATAAGAAAGTGCAATTATTATAAAAAGCTCAATTCATATCGTTAACAAAAAAAAAAAAAATCATATTTTTCATGGTACATCAACTAATTCAAGTGGCAGCTAAGAAATTGACTTAAAAATATTTTTATTATGTTTAAGAGATGATTCAATTAGGTAAGTTTTGCGTGATATAATTACTGGGAGAAAATGGCAAAAATTAATTGCAGCTTATTGCTTTATTTTGAAAGGGTATATGTGTCAAAAAATATTAAATGGAATGTTCCCAGTGAATTTTGGCGTGTCAAAAGCACCTCCCATCCAGCGACTTGACCCCTTACTGTTAAGGGGTCAGGTTTTTATTTCAAATATCAATCTGAACCACACATTATACAGATCAATGGTCTATAATGATGTTAACAAATGTTTGAACTCCCTTTTGGGCAAAATTGTTTTAACCTGTTGCAGGGTGCATTTATAAGTAGTAGAGATAGAGATAATCTGCCAAAAAAAAATAAAACTTCGGTTCTATGATAAGTTGGCCTTGCTGTTTCTTGTTCCAAATTATTGTTCACCATTATTCGGCAGATGTTTTCCTTAGTTATTTCACTAATGAAATAAAATTATTTGTTACTAATTAGCTATTTCGGTATTGTTTAATTAAAGCACGCATGTAAACAGGACTAAAAAATTATTCCTTCACTCTAATTAATATTATTATTAGAAAACAAATTCTTTTTGTTTCATCGTCATTTGAGAATCATTGCAATATGTTGTCATTTTGATAAAAGAGTACATACGACAAATAACTGCTATTTAATTGCTTAATTATTAATTACATTTGGGAATCTTGCTACGCATCACATCACACCATCATTTTGACCCTGTATTGCTTTGAAGTTTGAATCATACAACCAATCAGAAGGATTGCTTGCTCATGTTTTTATCTCGTGCTTTTTTTTTTTTTTATCGTGGCAAAATATCAAAATCTTCTTGGACATATTTCTTTCGGAATACCTCATTAGTTTTCTGCATTAGAAACTTAGCCTCAGTCCCTCAGATAGCCACTCTCGAGTCTCGAGACTGCTAATATTTTTTCTGTACTTAATTATTTATTTTGGTTATTAAAAAGAATCTCTATTGAAATTCTTACATTGCTAAACAAATCATATACGTACTATGGACATAGTCTTGAAAAAAAAGTTCATCAAATTATTATTAGGCCATCTCATATAATTAAGAGCTATTACATATAGCAACAAAAACATAAGTAATTGTAACTGGGATAGTGTATTTTTCATATACTATAGATTTTGATATATCTAAAAGAAAACATAGAACACATATCTAGTTATTACGAAAAAGTTGGGCAATGGGACTAAAGTGAAAGTTATGATTTTTTTTTTTTTTTTCAGTGATATAATTTTGCATTAAGAGTCAAACTAAGCCATCTTTAGTGGGCCATTCATGTTTCCTACTATAATAATTAATTTGCAACTGTACTTTCAGTTATGAATGCTCTTAGCTGATCTTATATCAAAGGTTAAAAGATAATTAAGATTTTAATAAATAAAGAATTTTCTAGAGGTAGGTTTCAACGATGCTGTATTGGATATGTGGAGGCTATATGCTTATAGGTCTCAAACTGACAAAAAAAAGGGGTTAACGTGGAAATACAACACAGCCCCTTTCACACACGCTCTTGTCGTTAAGAGTTACTCTGTCAATTATTTTCCTTGCCCGTTCCGTTCCGATGGAACACCAGGAACGGATAACGATATAATTTTCTTATTTTGTTTAAAAAACAGATTTTGTCATACGTTTATATGGAATATAGTTCAAATTTGATCGTTCCATCATGTTTTGTCCAAATAGAACGACTATCGAAAATTTTGATACGTACAATTAACGAAATGAAACGGGAGATTCCGTGTCTGTTGTGAGTTGTGACCTCGGACATGCCTACTTGTCCTCCATTTGGCAGTTCGCTACTTCACTTGGCCATATCTAATCAAAGTTCTTGTAAAAATTATTAAATAGATGGCATCAATGTACATGCATTTCGGTATATTGTGTACTAATCAATATTATAAATAAAGATGTGTGGGTGTCGGAATCCTTTAATTAAATATCATCCGACACTCCAAACATTGTGAAATAGTTGTGCAATTGTATTTTTTCTGATTTCTGTAATGCGATACTTTGTAACTAATTGTGTGTCGGGTGTTATTACTCGTAAAACTGACTCGGTTCAACATCAGATAATAATTTTGCAACACATTGTTTTGTTTCTGATTTTGTGATCTATTTCTATTTTCATTTTTATCATGTTTTCATCTCTTTTGTGTTGCTTAGAGTCCCTCTCCACCTTAATTTCTCTTCATCACCATTCTTAATTTGGTTTACAAAATATAAATTAAATTTATTCAATTGAAAATAGAAAAAATATCAGATCTTTTACGATATATATATTTTTATTTAAGTCATTTATAAACATATTACATTTCATGAATAATATCACATAATATAAATCATATTATTTCAGATAACTATAACTCTATTTACACACATATAATTTTTTTCTTTAAATTGATCAAACTCTCTAACTTTAATCAAATCAAATTATCTACAATAACTAAATTATATTTCTAAAAATAAATATATCTGAACCATATATCAAAAAATGAACATAATTAAACTACAAAAACATAATAAAAGTATTCTTATTATAGATATCTACATCGAGCGAAGCTCGATATTCCCCTCTAGTTAACATTAAGTTTGTGCGGTATCATATTTGAGCTCTCAGAAATAACTAAATTTTGCCACGTACGTGAATTTTTTCAATATTTTATTCTATTTTTACTGAGACCTGCTATAGCATAATATCTCTTTGCCTCGTATTCTCTAATCTCTACACAGCAACACCACTTGTATGTGTTCCTTTTATTAATTTTGCCTTGTTTGTTGTTGATATTATCCGTCTAGTTTCAAGTTCAACAGAAAATTAATATCTTTGCTTAAGAACCATTGCCCATTAGGCTTCTTCATGAAGAAAATGACGCCTATATTTAGTCACAAACGTGATCTCATAATTCTCATTTGTTATCAAGTCAGCATTGTACATCATCCATGTGCAGTTCGAGAACTTTTCGTTTGATTCCATGAATATATGTAAACCAATAAAGAAGGAGAATATTCGTATTGTATACTATTTATATAATTTAACTTATTTTCCTACAGCCAGGCGGAAAGTCAAGACCTGGGCCCCAAAAAATTAATTTTCTAATTTTCTGTTTGGTGGTCGAGATCAAGCATGCATGCAAGCTATTTCTAATTTTCTGTTTGGTGGGTAAATAAACTGAGCTGATCAATATTTCACCTATATAGGAGAGCAAAAGCAAGTTATTTCACTGATATATGATAATTTCTCACAAGATAATATGATGCACTAGCATATATATATAGTGTGTTGATATGTCAAGTATATACTAATCATAATCCTTTTTCAAAATCTACTTTAGTTATCCTAGACTCTAGTTCATTTATATTTCTGAATAGCTCTGTCATTGAAATAATACTTCTTAATTGTTTCAAGAAAAAAATATTTAAGAAAATCAAATAAGAAAATAATACAATATAATATAATTTTTATTACTTTTTCCTAATCCACTCCAAGTTATATCTTATTCGCAAACATCTTGATGTGTATAAAAACAATCAAAATGCAATAATAATTTACTGTTTACATTATATATATATATACACACACACACACACACACACACACACACACAGACCAACTCACCAACATACATTATACATTATATTTAGTTGTTTGTTGTGTTATTTATATTTAATTAGATCCATTTTGTTTATACAAATTTGAAAATTAGGGAGGGTGCATGGGGACTTCTCATTTTTGAACCATTCGTTAGTTATGTTCTTATGAAGGAACAATGTTTTCCAGGATACTAAGGCTGTGCTCCAGGACCTTACAAGAAGGATGAGAGAAAGAGGATATTAGGGAAGAGGAGAGTGGAGAAGATTAGATTAATTGTTAATTTGAAAATAAGTTGGAATTTACAAAGCTCGATTCCATCTTATTCTTATGTAAAAAATAAATAAATAAAATATATACAGAAAAATAATCACCCACGCATTGAGTTATTCTCATCCCAAATAAAACACACGGAATCCCATCAAACTGCCAGGCACAGATCATCCTCATTTATTTCATAAATGAAAATGCATTCGAATTTTATTTTAAATACTTTTTCCGAATTATTAAAGTTTTTGGCATATAGCTAGTTCCTCTGGCCTCTTTTAAAAAGCGCATCACTAGTGCAAAATCCTGAACTCCTCTGAACTCCTCTTTCCTTAACAGACCAAAACCCTACATCATGGGATCTGCCATTTCCTCCGCTGTGACCTCATATCATCAGCTTTCTAGTCGGAGCTTCCGCAGCTTCAATTCCTTTAACAACGCAACAACTTTACTGACAAGGCAACAGCCTCTCCCTAATTTACTACCCCTTCAGGGTGCACCAGCTGAGCTTGTGGATAGTCCCACTCCAGTCGGAAGCACCTCTATACCAATTCAAATCGCCGGCGTCAACCCACCTGTTGCCCCGAGTGCTAATGTCCAGATTTTGGTTGATCCACCCATTGCCACAACTGGGAGGGCAACTGCACCAATGGAAGTCCAGTCGGTCAATTTACTCACTGGCAATGACCCTCCGCAAGACGAGTCAAGGCGCATAGCTGAGATTGCGCAGCCGGTGTCTGTGGCTGCCTTGGCATTGACTCTCCTTGTAAACGCACCACAGTCTAAGTTTGTTAAACCAATTCTTTTATTCCTATACAACGCCTACTTGGTGTCGCTATGCTTGAGCCTTTTTACAAGCGTTGGTCTCTCCATGTATTTCCTAGTTGAAAGTGCACCAAGTCAGGATTTTCCATGGTTCCAGAAGCGGGTGATGATAATTTCAACTGGATCTATTCTGATCTCAATCATGTTGAGGTTATTTTTGGTTTTGTCTACAACAACCATGGGTTACGACGGGCTCTCCTTTGTCGCAATAGTTGCCGGCATCATTTTGTACCTTTGGTATAGTTGGAGAAAGGCTAACAACTCGATCGACCTGACAGCAGCTAGAAGTGAAAATAATACCCAATAAGGTTAGATTATTTTTCCCTTCTTTTTTGTCTCCGATCTGGATATATAGCATATATAGTGATATTCTTTATTAATGCATACTGCATAGTCGTCATGTGGGTG
This sequence comes from Rhynchospora tenuis, assembly GCA_027725995.1. Taxonomy (NCBI): domain Eukaryota; kingdom Viridiplantae; phylum Streptophyta; class Magnoliopsida; order Poales; family Cyperaceae; genus Rhynchospora; species Rhynchospora tenuis. The sequence continues at coordinate 68,699,249 of CM050889.1, read as the reverse complement.
GTTATAAAATTTCAATTCAAGTTGGAACATATTTCGGACTTCGGAGCAATCCTTGAATAATTTAATTTCTTTAGGTATCTTTCTGTAGTGATTATCTATTTGTAAGAGTTTAAATTAGTCAATTTTAGTAAACTAATTGTGACTATTCTATACTAACTGCGCCTGCATCCATATGCAAATGCAAAGCACAGCTTATTTCTGGAAAAGAAGAAAAAAAGAACGCTAATTAAGCACAACTGCTTCTGTATTATTGCTGTTTTGCCCACCTGTGTTTTCGCAAATTGTTTTGTTTTTATACTATTTTGATTCCATAGCTTTCTGTTGCAGCATGGGAATTGGCCAGGATGTAACATTTTTCTTCCAATAGAAGAGATTCAGATTTGGCTATATATTACGGACATTAAGCTTTGGTCGCTACATTACATGAGATCTGATATGTAACATTTTACTCTTTTTTTTTTGTATATTCTTTCCCACTACTTGTAAAGTATTCCTCTTGATTAATAATTTTTTTCGAAAAGGTCATTTGCCTAGTTAAATAATTGCAGCTATGAACCGCAACTCCGCAAGTGATACTATATAGATGATTTCTAGAATACTTTTCCCTGTCAATGAGACAAAGAAAGGCTGAGAAAGATTGAAAATGAGATCTAACAAAAGCTACGGTTAGGGGTGTCAACGAAAGAACCGTTTCCGTTTTCCGTGCCCGTTCCGTCCATACGGAACGGATAACGGTACGGATTTCGGCAGCCGTTTCGAAAACGGAACGGAAAACGGAACGGATTTCGGTATTCGTTTATATGGAAAATGGACGAATTTCAGCCATTCCGTTACGTTCCGTCCATACGGAACGGATAACGGAACGCCGAAACATACCGTTTCAGCAAACGGAACGGCAAACGAAATGGCCTGTTCCGTTGCCGTTGGACACGTTTGACACCCCTAGCTACGGTGTACTAGATCTTTGACCAGTCAAAGATGGTACTTATAACGTACTCTTAATAAAAAATACCAATGTGTTAGGATATGATATTAATTGATGATAGTTTATGTAAATTTAAGATTTATTAATTTAATTCTGTATAGAAATAATTATGGCAGCCTCAATTATCATTAAAAGCATTCAATGCAATCATCTCCCCTACTTAATTGCAAATTAAATCTACCATCCAGTCAATGTTTTCAACTCAAAGCGCAATTAATTATTACAAATTTACAACTCGATGGAAGGATAGTGTACTATTCTAGAAGTCAATATGGTAGCAGATGCGGGCCCTGTAGTTGGTAAAGTTTTGTCGGGTAATGCTGCAATTCAACCTTTTTATTGATAAAATCATAGCTAATATATCTCAAGTTGCCTGACTTTATATTAATATAATAAATAAACTGGAAAATAAACTTGGCGTCCAATTAACGATAATAATGATTACTTCATAAGTTTAATTACTGATCAAGAATAGTGAATATATATACCTCTCTAATCCTAACTAAAGACATATTTTTTTTTAAATCAATTTAAACGTAGAAGCAATCAAAGTGGTATTTTAGTGTGCCGATTATCCACAACTGAAATTGGAGATATAACCATTGCCAAAGAAATATATATCCTCACAGATTTCTTCAACACCCTGAATTTCAGAAAAATAATCACTTAGTGACATTTAATTATAATTTAGCTCATACTAACTTGTTGTTTACTATCCAGTCAATGGGTTATATAGTTTCCCAGCTCAATGAGGTTTTGATCATCATATATAGGATTTCTCTTCTTCAATTCATTTCCATTTATGTATCCTTAAACTAACTTACAGTATATAGTAGCAATTGCGCTCATAATCGGAAGCGAAAACAGAAGAAAAATGATTTCGATCTGAACGACAATTTTCCATGGAGATCTCTTCTCAAACGAAGGGATATGCAATAACAAGTCAAATTGGATTCGTGCCAAACCCAGAACCAATTCCTCGGTCCCTTTCGACAAACTCTAAAAATACTCTAAATTACATACGCAACAAAACTGTAAAAATCAATGCAAACTAATATACATAATTTAACAAAATTTACTTGGTACATCAAATTTCTTTTAAGAAAAAATGCTAACAAAATTTCGTTATATTTCTTTCCCAAGAAGAAAGACCTCAAGATAAATATTTCTTTGCCACAACCTTTCTCCTTTTTACCAATTTCTCCTTTTTGTCTTCTCTTTTACGTTTATTTGCTTGAACCCTTCCAACCAAAGAAGGCTGTTCCTTCAGACCAAAACTTCTTGCCACGTGTCCCAAATGAAGCTTTTTGACCACAAAAATCTTCTTTAGTTCACCTCGATGTGCATTATATGCACCCACCCACGAACAAAAAGCATCCCTCGCAAGTTTTGTCATACTGGGCTGTTTTGCATATGTAGGAAAAAAGTTTAATACTTTCCGCTATAAGATGGAAAAGAATAAGGAACAAAAGAACCTGATATGAAACATGAATATATTTTGCACCTCAGATGACACAAAACTTTCAAGAGCTCGTTGGAGAAACATAATCCAAGGGTGCATGTCCAAAGAGACCATCTTCTTTTTATAAGGATTCTTCATGCCTTTTTGCAACAAAGGAAAACTATCCAAAATTTTTTCAAGAGGATATTCCTTTAGGGAGACCCCATGTAACTCCAAATCTCGCAAATAATCAGTCTCCACAGGCTGGAGAAACAGCAAAGCCTCTCCCTTCTCACCTAGACGAGCAGTCCTTCCAACCCTGCAATAGGAGGCGAAAAAAATACTTCATTCAAAAGGTGAAAAAGTTATATATATGGAACGATTCATTGCTGTCAGGAGTAAAGCAAGCCCATTATTATTTCCCAAAAGGAGTTGCTATTTTTCTGAGAGAAAAAAGGTTCTTTAATTATAAAAAGGATTATCGGCATTACTTTTAAACTTGGACTATATGTAATTAACTAGTTTATCTAGAAATCAATATTCAGCATTAATTTGAATTTTCAATATAGTACTGGTTCCTTATTTGATTATAAAATTCTCTGAGTTAAAGTTACTTTACCAATGTAGCTGAACTGATAGAACTGGAAAGACCTATTTACAAAATTAGAAGGAGAAACGTTTGAATAAATCTGAAAAGACAAGACCTTTTGTAAATTTTACTTAAAAAGATATTACAACAGAAACTGTACCTGTGTACATACTCTGAGGCTTCTCCCGGAGAATCATACTGTATGATACACCTCACCTTTGGAAAGTCAAGACCACGGGCTGCCACATCAGTGGACAGAAGCAAAGCTGATTTCTCAGTTTTGAACCCTTGAAATGCCTTAGCACGATCTTCTTGCTTCATGTTCCCATGGAGACGAAGAACTGTGCAATTGAGGAACTTCAAAATTCGGTTGGTTTCTACTTGTAGTTCGAACTCAGTTAAGAGTGCATGATGGAAGTCAACTCCATCACAAGTCGAGAGAAAAACAACAACCTGTAAATGTGTGGTAATAACATAAGTACATTGTATGTACCTGCTTACCACATCCAGATCCAACTGATCCAAAGTTTCCAACACAAAGCCAACCCAATAATCCCATGTTCGAAAAATCAAGTGGTAAACTATTTTTAAACCTTTTAATAGTATAATTTCAGCAATGTTGTAGAATTAGGAATAAAAGTTTCTAGTTCAAAAGAAAATATCTGAAAGAACTATGAGCTCACCTTTTGGGAAGCTTCTCTCTCAAATAAGGCTTTAAGAACAGAGAGAAGAACAGAAAGCCTCGAACCACATGGTACTGAAAATCAAGAATTCAATTTCCATCAAACAAACAATGAAAAAGTACGATAAAGTTAGAACACGAAAATACATCTATTTACAACACTCAGCAGGAAGAACCAGATAGTACCGCAGGGCGCAGGATAATTTTACAATTACTTTGAATTATAAGCATATTTTACAACTCTTAAGAAAAATTATAACACGTCCGGCTTACCTTTAACATATCTCTGAAGCAATTGCTCTGGAAGGTTGTAAGTATCAGCTGAATCTTTAATTAATAACTCTTCATTTTCTAATGAAACTGCCATCTCATCTAATCCAATTCTAACTGGATTATCCAAACTAATATTAGCTAACTGGTTCACTTTCTCATTAAGTGTTGCCGACAATAGTAAGTTCTGCCTCAAACTTCTTTTAAGGTCAGATTTTTTATTCCCACTTTGATTTGAAACACCAGTTCTCGAACCCAAAAATGCAAGTATTTCTTCTAGTGCCTTTCCAAATCCTAGTTCTAGAATCATGTCAGCTTCATCAAACACAATCCACTGCAGACTTGAATAATTAAAAGACGACGTATTTTTTAGATGGTCCAGAAGACGTCCAGGTGTCGCAATCAGAATAGATATTCCTGAAAACATATAGTTTACATAAAAAAAGTAAATACTTTTACATCTAATGGCAAATTTCATGTATCCTTTACAAAACTTACAAATACTGGATATAATCTTTCTAACAAGCAAAAGACACATTTGTTAATACCCTTATTTAATATACAAACCAGTAAAACTGATGCATTAACTTTTGCCAATACTTTCATAAAAGTTTTCTTATTAAACCCTTATAATACTAACCTGGGATCAAACTAGCAGCATTGGTTTGAAATATACCAGTAGAAGTCTTGGTCAAATTATACTGATTTGACAGCTTTCTGAATGAAATTTCTGGGCCTGATGTATATACTATACCCAAAAGCATTTCTGGTAAATGTTAAAATCCATCCGATCACAAATGAAATACCTTTGCGCAGCCTAGCTTTCTCCTTGGCTCTGTTTTCACCACCCATTATGTATCCTGGAACTAACCAGTGGAACCGATGCACTAACTTTTGAGCTATTCCATACACTTGCATGCATAATTCTCGTGTTGGCACCAGAACAAGTGCTACATTAAAACACAAAATAAATATAAAATTGACTAGTTAGCAAATAACAATTGGCACCCCAAAAGGAATTTGTGAGCAAAAAGAATGGGTCCCTAGAAGAAATGAGCCAATAAAAACTAATGTGTATTAATTAGAAATATGCAAGTGCAACACCATACCAAAAGTTCCATCAGATCGATCAATTCGAGGCGTTCTCATCTGCATGAGGTGAATAATAGGAGCAAGATACACCAACGTCTTGCCAGTACCTGTAGCTGCCTTTACAAGTCTTCACCATTTTCTCAAGTTAAGGAATTTAAATTAACCATCCAAAGAAAATTGCACAATAAATTGAACTGATAGTGACATTCATAAGAAATTAAGATAAACAAAAATAGTCACATAATCTCTAAACAAGGATACGCATGGCGACCAGAAATAACAACTGGAATTGCTTCAGCCTGAATCTTCGTAGGCCTTTGGAAACCCATTTTATCTAATCCAATAAATAAACATAATCAACCTCTCAGCTAATCACAACAAATTACACAACGACATTGAATTCAATGCAATACCTTGTAAATGGTCGCACAACGAGGCATGGAGGCCGAGGTCAGAAAAGGAGCAAGAAGCGAAGAGACCATTGGTATCCTCTTCCTTTGTGCTCGATTTCTTCTCGGTAGTATCCCTCTTCTCTCGTTTGGTAGCTTTCATGGCTGAGCGCCTCTTCTCCTCCAGTTCTAAGTTCTAATTGACCGTTTTAGGGTTTTTGGTTTTCTTTTCTGAAGGATTGAATGTTTGTTTTATTTTTTTTATTTTTTATTTTTTTCAACTCGATTATGACTTATAAGGAGTTGTCGAGTATTTAGGAGTTTTCACAACCGTCCGATGAAATCTGACGGTTTTGACTCTGCCAGGATCTTGTCCGGAAGTGTGTGTTACGACGGAACCAGATCCTCTGGATGGCCATCCAGTGGACGTTTTTGGAATCTGGACCGTCTGATTTAATCTCAACGGCTAAAAGGAGCCCCGTGAATTCTAACACTCCCGAAAAAAATAATTGATCCGAAAAAAATGAACCGTTAAGATTAAATCGGACGGTCCCGATCAAAAACTATCACAGGACGTTTCAAAAAAACGTCCAGAGGATCCTGGTCCGTGTTACGACACACGATTTACAAAGCCTTCGTTCTGGGCTGGAAACTGGAATAGTGAAAATGGATGCTAATTAGAATGTGGGCAGGGTCCAAATTCAGTGAAAAAACCGGATATGGGCCGGGTTCCAAATCTCTGATGGGAATGCTTGGAATTTTGGAAATACACCTTTGTCGAGGAAAAAGGGAGGGGAGAAGAGGAGAGCACTTATATTTTCTTATTTTTCAAAACGTAGGATATCAAATGATTTTAAAATTTTATAAAACTCATTACGCAGCTTATGTAAGTAATATAATATTATCAGTAATTTTATTTTTTTAATGTTAATAGTTGTTTAATTAATCCTCACGGTTGAGGGAAAAAAACATATTGTCAATAAAAATATCTCTATAGCAAACAATATACTTGAACAGCGTAAGAGCCTCAAAAAAATTTATTTGACCCTAAAAAAAAACAGCGTAAATAAAGCTTACATTTGCTCTCAAATTCTTTTCCCCTCTATTATTGAGAGTAACATCAGAACTGGGAGACATTAAAAAATTATAAAAAAAAGATTTATTTATTTATTTTTTATGGACATAAAAAAGATCAATAGCTTGCACACAAGGTAAACTTAATTTATGCTATATACTCTTTCTATCTAATTTGAGGTCTAAATTTCCAGGACTTGACTATGTAGAATATTAAGATTTCATTGTCAAAGTGTATTTTCAGAATTGTATCTAGCACCTCACGTAGGACATAAACAATAAATAAATAAATAAATACAGATAATTGACCGCACCGCATCACCGTTAATCCGTTATCTAACACATCATCTAAATGCCAATGTCTTATTTTTTTCTCAACAATTACTAGGTAACGCGCGAATGAAACAACCTAGCATTCAACGAAAAGAAAAACAAGCATAACATCATTTCTTTACTATAAAAGGGGTCAATTATTTTGGGGGTTTGTGATGAGAACGACCAATATACTATATATTTTCTATGGCTATGGAAAACATTTAAAAATTCTATATGTCCTTTCCAAATGGTCATAGAAAAGTACAGATCAGAGTTTCTAGTCAGCCGCCGGCTAGTTTCTCTTAAAAAAAAAGGAAAATCGGATATAAACCCCTCTAATCTCCTCTATTCAGATATGAACCCCTCTAATCTTTAAAATTGGATATAAACCCCTCTAATTCAAATTTGTCTGGACATAAACCCTTTGCATTCTTTTTAATCATATTTTAAATTTAAAAAATAAAAAAATAACTGTTATTACTATTATACCTAGTATGCCATGTCCTGCTCGCTTTTTCTTATCTCGCCCTTTCGTTTCCATATTCTCCTATATTATGACTTATACCAAATTAAAGCAATCTGAGAACAGCTTCAAATGTGGCCATTTGCTATGTTGATAACGGGTGAGATAGCTTCCTCGAGAGTCATATAGTCTCAGCACAAAAAGGATAATTTGCATCAATCCCAATGTACATGACGATGGCTCATATTCAGTTGTGTACACAAATTACAGTAAATTACATATAAATGGTTCTTAATTTGATAATTCAACCTGAAGCAACATGGTATCATGCCAGTATAACAAAATTACATGAACTTTCATTAAACTTTTGCATCCTTACTCATACAACCAGTCACACAACACTCAAAATTGTAGTTATCATCAAATAATTTCAATAGGATTAAGTTTTCATATATGAGTTGCTCATATGTCGCAGGTAATTTAAAATTCAGAAAAAAAAACCTACAAAAGTTAACGCAAAAACATTATAATCTTGAATAGTTTGATACAAAAGAAACACATGATTTAAAAGTGTGCAATCTATTAGATCCTTTTTTCTTCTTGAAGAATCCTAAAAAAATTTGGTTGGACAATCCCTCTTTATTGAACGACTACAAGAAAAATTTGGAAGTGTGCAATTTATTTAGCAAAATCATGAAGAACCCTCTTCCTTGAACAATTAAAAGTGTGCAATCGATTTAGCAAAAATGAAGAAGAATTCTTCTCTGATCGATTTGGAAATGAAAAAGACAAAATTGCTAATTTGGAAGATCAATCGCTGGAAAAGAGACAAAACAGGAAAATAAATCGTCCTTGTCCAGTCCGTGCAGGTTAGGGGTATAATAGTCATAACAGTTATTTTTTATATTTTATTATTTAAAATATGATTAAAAAGAATGCAAAGGGTTTATGTCCAGACAAATTTGAATTAGAGGGGTTTATATCCGAGTTTAAAGATTAGAGGGGTTTATATCTGAATAGAGGAGATTAGAGGGGTTTATATCCGATTTTCCAAAAAAAAAAAGATACATGTCAAAGAGCCAAAAGTATATAGCATTAGACGTTCAACTATAACGATCATGTCTAATTTGCCTCAAACTGATCTAACATGCTTGTTTATGCTTAGTGTAGACAAATTGCTTTCTTCCCAAAATTATGGTGAAGTCCTAACTTTTTTCAAAACCAAACCCAACCCAACCTGTTTTCCAAGAAAGAAAATGATGTTCTCTGTGGCCAAGGGTAAAGAGTCAAACCAATGGAAAGTTACTGCTGTGTCCATCTTATCTTTTATAACCTCTCACAATCACCACTCACCAATCACCCTCTTTCCTTGATTATCATTAGAGAAAGTTTCTTCCTCTTCAAGGAGCCTTTTCTTTACCTTATGGTTCCATAATAGCAGAGGTATGGCTGCCTATCTGAACTTTTATTTCGCTGTAGTTCCTTGAAATTACTTTTTAAGTTTCAGACGTTGCCACTCAACCAGCCGTTCCTACTAAAATTGGAAAACCATCTACCAAGTCGGCTAGGCTTTTTATCGAACATTTGATGTGCAGCTTTCAAGCGTACTTCGTCCCAACTAAATGTGCCAAATATAATTTTTTTAAAACCAAGTTGGCAACAAGAATGCCAGTTGAACTGTAGCACAACCACTAATTTGTACGATTTACATGAAAAATACCCAAAATTAGGATGATACCTGGGAGGGTGCACAGAAACATCACTGTAGAGAAGGGTTTTTTCCCTCTTCCATTTGCCAGGCCAATAGCTTAACCTTGAATTTCACATGTAATTTTGATCCCTGATTTGGTCTAAACATGCTACCTGCACCATTTAAGTTGAAAATACAAAGATTATTGACAAAATCTAGTACAAAATTGTGAGCTAACTTTGTCGTTATTATTTCTTAAACAGGTAGGCTTAGTGAAAATTGAAATTATTGGAAGAGAACAAATTGCATGCTAGCTCAATGGAGGAATCACAATGCTTAAATGGGGATGCCAGTACAACACCCAACACTTTTCATACAAGAAATTCATGTTGTAGTTTTGAATTGAACCCTCCTCAAGTAGATAGCAAGAGCTACCGAGAATTCCCTGATCTCACTTCCAATGCTGTACTCAACTACATAAGTCAAATGTTATTGGAAGAAGCATTGGATGTGAAAGCAATCAATTATCAAGATGAGATGACTCTTCAGACTACTGAGAAATCTTTTTATGATATTCTTGGACAAAACTGCCCTTCCTCTTTTGAGGGGTCTTTGTTGGATGGTACTCAGAACCAACAGAGTTGTATTGTGTGCGACTCAGCAAAACAAAATAATGCTATCATATGCCGACCATTTCACGCTCATGATGGCCCCTCTTGGGAGCACCCTTTAAGTTTTGATTTGACATCCACGTTACCATTAGAGACCCCCTCAATATGGCAATCCCCAGAAGGTTTTGAAGAATCAATAAATTTTCTTCCAAACTTTGATAAACTATTTGTTGATTTGGATCCTGATCAACATAGAGTAATCCAAAAAACCCAAGATGGTAGCCCATCCAGTAGCTCATCCACAAAGAAAAAAGAGAGTTCCTATGATCCTAGGACAAAAAAGAAACCTAATGACAGCGAGAATGATTTATTAGATGGGAGATGCCAAAAACAACTTGCTGTTTATTCAGATGCACCAGATGAAAGTGAAATATCTGATACGGTTCTTTTGCTATTTGGGCCCAAGTCAACTGAAGAGGTTAGAACTATTCATAAAATCTTGCAAAAAGAAATCAGAGATGAGCAAAATGAGGCGAAAGCTTCTGAAAGATCAATGAAAGAGGATAACAATCATATTAGCAAAGATTCAGTGGATCTATCTTCTCTTCTTGTATCCTGTTCAGAAGCCGTTTTTACTAACTCTCGTCAAACTGCTATTGAACTGATGAAGAAGATAAGGGAGTGCTCTTCTCCAACTGGAGACTCATTTCAACGTTTAGCTTACTATTTCATAGATGGACTTGAGGCTCGTTTGGCTGGCAGTGGAAGTGAGATTTATCGTAGGCTTGTATCAAAGTATCCTACATTGACTGATATTTTGAAGGCATATCGGTTGTACATAGCAAGCTGCCCTTATGTGCGGTCATCATTTTATCTTGCAAACCAAACAATTTATAACATTGCAAAAGATGCTACAAGAGTCCATATTATTAATTATGGCATCTTTCATGGGTTTCAGTGGCCATCCTTCTTTGAACATTTTTCTGATTTGAATAGCACACCGCCGACGATTCGGATTACTGTTATAGAGGAACCAGAGCCAGGTTTCCGCCCAAATAAGCGAGTGGAAGCAGTAGGGCGAAGATTGGCCTTTTATGCAAAGCAATATAATGTTTCTTTTGAGTATCGAGGGATAGCATCCAAATGGGAAAATGTTAAATTGGAAGACCTTAGTATAGGCAAAGAAGAAAAAGTGATAGTATGTTGTTTGATCAAATCTTCAATGCTTCCTGATGAAACTACTGCTATATGTTGTGCTAGAGATACTTTTCTGAAAACCATTAGAAAGATTAAACCACATGCCTTTATTCATGGAATTTCTAATGCATCATACAATTCTCCCTTTTCCCTTGGTCGTTTTAGATTAGCCTTGTCCCATTATACTAGCTGGTTTGACATGCTTGATTCAACCTTACCTCGACATAATCCAGAGAGGGTACTCATTGAGAGGGAGATGATCATCCCTGATGCAATCAATACCATAGCATGTGAAGGATTAGACAGAGTTGATAGGCCGGAGACATACAAGCAATGGCAGGCACGGCATCATCGAGCTGCATTAGAGCAAATACCTGTAGATTCCATGATTATAAAAAACATGAAGAATTTCGTAAGGGAGTGCTACCATAAGAATTTTTTCGTAGATGAGGATGACAGATGGGTCCTACTGGGGTGGAAGGGAAGAGTGTTGTACGCTATGTCCATATGGAAACCAAATGAAATGTAGTACTGCATAAACATGTAATATAATGAATTTCTCTTTTCTAGTTTTGTTAGCAGTCAATAAATAGGAAGCATTATTTTTTCTTTCTGGTATGGTACTTGCTTTTCACCTAAAAAACTATTTTAAAATCTTCATTTTTCTCACTTTTCATGTCTTTATTGCATTACATGATCTAAATTACTAATTTTGACATTACATACTCTAACTACCAAGCCCATTTTCTACATAAATGATCTGAATATATATAAAATGAAATAATCGAGGGATGATGTCACATCCCGCAACTGGATATGACAGCTCCCGCCACGAAAGTACAAGTAATTGTACTCTCGTAAGGCTTAACCTGTCTGATGACCATTTTTTTTTTTTTTTTTACAATGGATAATATTATAGGATATTATCCAATTACGGTAGAAAAGAATAAAAATAAAGTAAAAGAAACTCATGTGTATTCTTAACCTATAACACACACTTGTTATTATACAAACATAGAGATACAATATAAGTGGACAGTTTAGGTCTATACACAAACTTTTAGTCTATTCTACTTGTTTACAAAGAAAGACTAATCTAACCTAATCAAAAGGTAACTCTTTAGACAAACCAACTAAATTATGCCTGGTAATCCTGGAGACATGACCCTAGTTTAATGGTATTAAATTGGTGAACAGTCGCCTCAGCAAATGGATAGACCTTCAAGAGTCTTCAGAAGTGATTTCCCTGCATAGTATACGTGCCATCTGGAACCCCCAACCGCCGGGGAAACATGCAAAACAAATACGGAGTGAGAAATAAATTCTCAGTGCGGGTTTTAGTTCCAGACGTGGATTTCTAGTTGAAACCTTAGTCCGAAAGTAACACCCATAATAATCAACATGAATAAATAACTTATTAATCAATTAAATAACTATATTTAATTATATCATTTAAGTAATGCAAATGCAAATTTATAGCCAGTTTTATGACGAGCAACAAACCATGAATGATTCCATCTTAACTATTTTTCAATAAATATGCACATAAACAAATCAAGAGCAAAGCACTTCTTTCCCTCGCTCAGGACAGGCAAAAGAGACGTATCTCTCGCCCTGGCAGGCAAAAGGGAATTTCCATATCATAAAAGCATCCCATTTCAAATTCTCATTCTTTTTTTTCCATCTTTCTTTCCCTTACTCAATCTTTCCCTTTCTCAAGGCACAAAAGAGACGTATCTCTTTCCTTGAGCACAAAAGAGAATTTCATTCAAAAACTCACTCAGGTTTTCCCTTCCCATCCGGTTTGGGCACAAAAGGAAACCTTTTCCTTTCTCAAGGCACAAAAGAGACATATCTCTTTCCCTGAGCACAAAAGGAAATTCCATATCCGAATAGCGCTACCGAACTGGTCGAAGTCGGGGATCAGTCGACTTCGAAGAGTGGCTTTGATTTCCATGTCATTTCACACTTTTCATAATTTCCTTTCTACAATCATTCATATACCAACACATTCCATATTTCAGGCTATCAAGCAAGAATAGGATGAACTGGTACAATTCAGTCCATCATAACAAATGAATGAGCAAACTTGCTTAATCTCATATCAAGTTTAACAAAGGAGATAAAACAACATGAGTTATAATTATCTGTTTCTATAACTAAACTAATTAATTCATAATGCAATCAATGAGATTAGCAACATGCAATGCACATAAATTTAAAGTTACCGAAACCAGATTTCTATAAAAATCCACGTGTCCGCACCTGTCGTTGGATTAGGATCGGTCTTCGTCCAGTCTCCTGTAAAATGGGTCAAAAACCGTTAAGATCGAATCAAACGGTTCTAAATTTGACCTAACTGGGAGTTTACAGCTAATAGGTCCGGCTTATAATACCAGACTAACAGACTGGGTTAACCAAACTAGTCTGAGATTCAGACTAAAGAATTCTATTTGGAGATTAAGTATTTTGTTTATTCAATTTATAATTGGTTTTGACTTTCCAGTCAATAATAATATGTTATGATTAAATTCCATATGTTTGTTATTTATTTGATAGTTATATATATATTTAACTATTTAAGTTTATAGTAATTGCTTGTGTTTTTAGTAAATTTAATTCTTATTATTTATTATTATACTAATTCTGGCTTATTTTTAACTTAGTTTATTTTATTTCTTAATTAAATTATTTTATTTATTTCTTAATTAAATTATTTTGTGTTTAAATAGTTTCTTTTAATTAATTATATTTTTGTTAAATAAGAATTCAAATCATTAAATAAAATTATAAACTCAAAATCCGAAATTCAAAATCAGAAAATCATAAAACAATTTAAAAGTCTGAAAGTTATTTGTTATTGGGATCAGAAAGTCGGTGATTTTGATCGTCGTATCTGTTCTCGACTCACTCGGACTATTATCATCATATCCCGTAAAAATCCGACTAATTAAAGAAATTCCCGACATTTAAGTGGCTTTTTCTTTAATTAACTACTTATTAATCCCACAATATTAATTAACTTAATCATGGATTAAGTTTTTTATTAATTATTACTTAATGTTCAGCCCACAATCATATTTTAAATTTAGTCCGAAATATCAGCCCATCATCAACATTTTTTTTTTTTTCTCAGCTTAAAGTCCACACACGAAACAGCCCAACAGAAAGCCCAAAACGCCAATGGGTTCGACCAGGTCAACCTGACCCAGTTGACCTGGGTCGGCCATATCGGGTCCGCCACCACGCCGACCAATATCCGCCAGCCTAACGGATCTAAATCCGTTTACTCAACAATTTTTCTAGAAAAGGCCCTAGATCATTTTAATTTTCATATAAGCCCTTTCTATTCACAATTAAGTCCTTTTCCTCGCGAATTGACCCTTTTCTTTTACAAATAAGCCCTCAGTTCATCAACTTTATTCCCAGATCAGTCCCTGTCCACAAGCCGTGTACCAGTATGGTACCAGAAGCATGTACCATGTACCAACAGCTGGTACCACGCCTCAACAACAATCAAACATCGCCTCTAAGTGTTTCCCTCAAGCCCAGTAGCGATAACAACTCAGATTTTAACACTTTTCGACCAATTCCCTTCCTACAGAACGCAAGCACCCTCAAAATTGCATCCTAAACAAGTTATAGCCTTCCAATCACAGATTCAACGCTTAATTTTCCTAAAAATTGCATCCGAATCTCAAGTTCTAACATCTCAGATAAGAGTTAAAGTTTATACTCAAAACCTTAACTTTTAGAAACTAAACGAATCAACTAAACAAACGACAACAGAGAAGGATATACCTTCGATCTTCAGAAATAATCCTCCCCTTTTCTTCCTTTCCGCTCAATCCCTCTCTAAAAATTTTTATGGAAATTTTTTTTCCTAATTTTCTGCCAACCCCAAAATCGATCAAACAAAGAGTATTTATAGATGTAACAGAGAATGGGAGAAAGAGAGGAAAGACCAACGATGAAGATGGTGAACTCGAATCTTACAGTTCGAGTCACCGCTTCGATCTTATCTTCTCACGCGTTGGGGCTCTCTCTCGGATGAGATCGAGCGCAGGGTAATGATGGCTTGGTGAAGCTGTGGCCGAGCGCTATTGGCTCGCCACACTTCGATCAATCTCTCGTGGGTAGGTGTGGTATTTCATCGGAGAAGAAGAAAGAAGAAGGAAATCGGACGGAGTGGAGAGAAAGAGAAGAAAGAGAGGAGAGAGGAGATGTCGACAGCGAAAATTTCGAAGTTTTAATAAAAATTACCCTTCTGGATCCAATGTGGCAAAATCCTGTGGCCAACCGTGCTGCTCCTCGTTTTAGATTGTATTAAATTACAGATTTTACTAAAATTCAATTAATTTGATGGTAAATTTCAGAATTAGTTAAGCTTTGATTTTGCTAGAATATTTTATACTAATTATAGATGTTACACAAAATCAAAGATTTCGAATTCGAGTCGATTTTTATGTTACTTTTGATTTAATTTCTATGAAAATGTTACATTTTTAATAAATTCAAATTTTCTAATATTATTTTTAATTAACCTAATTGATTCAAATTAGTTTGGTTTTCCTACTATGTTACAGATGAATTATCCGCGAGTAATTACCTTTCTTCTTTTTTCTTTTTTTAGACATCGTGTGCCGCCAAAATGATTTTTTTTTTCTTTTTAAAGTCAGTTGTGGGTGTCAAGCTGACATTTTTTTTTTTTTTTTTTTAAAAAATGCGTACTACAAAGACCTAAGTGCGAGAAAGAAAGAGACAACAGCATACATCCATATAATTCAACATACTCATCAAAAAATGATGTCATGGCATTCACTTGACTTTGAAAATGGTACATGTATTAATTTTAGTGGGTTTTTTTTTTCAGCGAAGCCCGCTGGCAATATTAGTATTATTTCAGATTTTTACATTTATTTTCTAGATTCATTCTGGGCCAGAAGTGGGCCCTTCTCTCACTTTTTTCAGAGAGGATGGAAAGCACTAAAACAGAAATACACATTCTTCCTTCTTAGCCAGCCACTTGTTAGTTGATCCGGACCTAATTAATGTACTGATGTAGATGTAGAGGGCTCAAAGAGACTGCGTCCACTGACCATCTACCCACAACGAAATTTCAATACACCTTGCAATGTTTTACGGAAGCATCTCCCTCACCGTACGCTATTCTCTTTCATTTGCTAATTAAGTAGTAGCACTCTACCAAGGTATGATCCTAAAACTCTATCAAAATCATTTTCTTTGGTAATTGTCTAATTGCTGTTCCATTTTGCCTTCTTAATAAAGCTTTTCTACCAGTAATATTTAAGGTGACCGCCGCCCTCTGAGAAATTGGTCTTTGAGTTTCCATGTCTTTTCCGTTTCCCACTTTAAATAGAGGGACCCAGATTAATATTTTATTATGACAATAAGGCCCTTGTATTATAATTTATAATATATAACAAAGTGGTTATCTTGGTCAGGGACTCAGGGTTATATGAGTTTTGCTAGTTTGATTTAGTTTGACAATTTTTTTTTTTTTTGTGCTGAATACTATTTTTCAGTTTTGGTGGTTACTAAGTTGTTGTGCATATAGAAGCTTGGAAATCTTATGCCTAATTTTTAGTTTTAGTTTTTTTAAGTTTTCCATTGTATAGGTTTTTTTTCTTTTTTCCTTTTCTTTTTACTTTTCTGATGTAAATATTTTTATTATTAATAAAATTTGACGGAGTGGCGCTTTCCCAACCGTCCCTCAAAAAAAAAAAAAAAGTTGTTGTGCATACAAGATGTTTGATGGAAATCCTTATAGAGGCCCAGTATTATTTGTGGAATCTAAATGCTAATGGGTCCTTATTCTTTAGAAATTCTCCCTTTCCTTAGGCTATTTAAATTCATTGGTGCGTTTCTAATTCACAAATCACTTTTACTTCACAAATTTTTTTTCAGAAAATATTTCAAGGTTAATGTTCATTCTTCTAAGGGCTAAGCTTAATTTCAAACCTGTTTATCTTTTATATTTGACAAAATTGTTTAGAATCATGAAGACATTTTTGCCGGTCAGTCAATTTTATGCGAGATTATAATTATATCTGCTAATCTTATCAATCTTGTCTACCCTTTTCTATCTAATTATAGAAAAATGACTTGGCTTATCTATTGAATTGCAGGTCATTAAGCCATGCGACATGGTTTTGCCTGATGAGAACAACTTTTGTTCCTTAAAGCTTGATGAAGCACGTTCTGTTATAAATAGCATGAGCCGCACAAACATTTCACAGAATGTTTTTGAAAAATATCCAATTGACGAGCTATACCCAGCATTAGACTATATCTATCAGATTCTGTTGGAAGATGATATTGATGAACAATTTAGTGGGTATCAAGATGTGGCAGGTCTACCCGATATGGAGAAACCTTTTTATGATATTCTGGGGGAGAAATATCCACCTTCACCAAACACCAATGTAGCTTTAAGCCAAACAAAATCAAACCACAATTCTGACACTTGCAGTTCATGCTCAGATAATTTAAGCTTCACAAAGAACTATAGAAGTGAGAGCATACTGGAAAAGGAGTTCCAGAGGGGAGTAGAAGAAGGAAAGAAGTTTCTCCCAACCATCAACAATTTAGCTATAGATTTGCATGTGAGTAGGCTTTCACTAGATAAGGCACATACAGACAAGTCATCAGAAATTGAATTGGAGAAAGAGACTGCTCATGGCTTGCCCAAGATGAGAAAGAGCTCAACTGATGCAGGCCTGAATTTTTTGGAGGGACGAAATAGTAAAATATCCATGCCTTGTTATGAGGAAACAACAAGAGATGAAATGTTTGATAAAATTCTACTTTACCATGGAGAGGAGTATGCAAGAAAAGAGATTTCTCATTTGCAAGAAATAATGAAATGTCAAGCAAACCAGAATGGTAATCAGGTGGAAAACCTAGAGGACAGCATTGATTTTGAATCACTTCTTGTTCAATGTTCTGAGGCTATAGTACTCAATGATCATAATATGGCCGAAGAACTTATAAAAGAAATAAGGAAACATGTCTCCCCTGTTGGTAGTGGAATCCAAAGACTTGCATGTATTCTTACTGATGGGCTTGAGGCTCGCATGGTTGGCACAGGGAGCGAGAAATATCGCCAACTCGTCAGTAAACAAATTTCCACCAGAGAAATTCTGAAAGCCTACCATATGTACATTACAGCCTCCCCTTTATTGAAGATCTCGTACTGCTTTGCTAATGGTTACATTTGTAAAGTAGCAGAGAATGCATCGAGGATCCATATAATTGATCTAGGCATTACTTTTGGGTTTCAGTGGCCACCTCTAATTCAAGCTCTTGCTAAAAGGAAAGGTGGTGCTCCAAAACTCCGAATTACTGGTATAGATCTGCCTCAGCCGGGCTTTCGTCCTGCTGAACGGCTCAAACAGATTGGAGTGAGGCTGGAAGAATATGCTAAGAGTTTTGGTGTTCCTTTTGAGTATCACTGCATTGCCTCATTATGGGAGTCCATCCGTATTGATGATCTCAAAATTGATGATGAAGAAGTGCTTATAGTTAACAGCATGTTTCGCTTTAAGCAAGTTAGAGACGAGACATTTGCCAAAGATAGCGCAAGGAACCAAGTCCTCAATCTGATAAAGCAGATAAAACCAAAAGTTTTCATCTTAGGAATATTTAGTGTCCATTTTAGTCCTTTCTTCACTACACGATTTAGAAAGGTTCTGTTACATTATTCTATGTTATTTGACATGCTTGACACGTTAGTTCCACGGGATGATGAGGGAAGGCAGCTAATGGAAAGAGCCTTGCTTGCTCTTCCTATTTTTAATTTGGTAGCATGTGAAGGGCATGATCGAGTGGAGAGACCTGAGACATACAAGCAATGGGACAAGAGGATCTCTCAGGCAGGCTTTAAACAGCTGCCCCTGGATCAGGACATAGTTAAAGATTGCAACATGAAGTTGAAAAGTGGTTACCATGAGGGATTTTTCATTGAGAAAGAAAGTGACTGGCTGCTTCAAGGTTGGAAGGGGAGGATAAATTATGCACTATCGGTGTGGGAATCAGAACTAGAATAATTCTGAGGTCCGTTGAGATGTGCAGTTTTAAATATGTATTTATTTCTTTGAGGGTGTTAGGTGTTAAAATTCTTGCGCTGGTGAATTATTGGGCAGATTTGTGGGACCAAGTTTTGAAGAAGTAGGTGATGGCGACTATGCCTAGAGTTGAAAACTTACCACTGCAGCTGGCCATGGGAGGGAACAACCAGGTTGATGAATGAAGATGCAGATGGAAGATGGCGTTTGTGGAGATTGATGGGGATAATGGTATTGCTGTGCCTGTGTACCAGTGCATATTTTGATTTTTTTGAGAATTGGTTGTTATGATGTTGAATGGGGTTGGTTGTGATTAGATTTCTGGGTTTATACAGGCGTTAGTTGAGATGCCAGTATAACGTTTTATTTTTGGGGCTTGATGTTTGTTGTGATGTAATTGGTTTGGATTGTGTGTATACTTTTCTCATTTGATAATGGAAAAGTGGTGGACTCCCCACTTGTTTCAAAAAAAAAATATATATATATATGTATTTATATTTTATAAACATAAATGCATTCTATATTAATACTGTTACCTCTCAGTAGGATTTCATTAATGCGACACACGTTTCCAAAATTAAGCTTGTTTGTTTAGCTCGTATCACCCCAAAATGAGTAACTTTAAATTAGCTCTGTACACCTTGTGATGGGAATGTGTTTGTACATGCAGCTAGATTTTTTTTTTTATTTATTTGTTATAGAAAAACTTAGATGTGGTACTGTACTAGATTTTTGTACCAGTTGATTCTAGGCTTTTTTAATTCAAGACTTTTCCCAACAATCTTTCTGTAGATTAACTATCTGCAACACATGTATTTCTGGATTTTTTTTATTTTTATTTTTTGTTTCCTTGTGTCATTGCATCCACGACCTGGACCTTTGTTTTTAAAGTTTAATAAACAAATGCTACATATGTGTCCAAATGCAAACGTGGTCGATTGCAACTATTCGGAGATACGTGGAAGGGAAGGAATCAATTGACCTCATTTTAAAAGAAATTCTAACATATAAAAATATGTACTTTTATGATGAAAAATTATATCAGTGTACTAATTTGAACTCCATTAAATTTATACGTTATTTTATCGGTTGAACATTTGAACCCATCAATTTGGGTGAAGTTAGCAATTTTTTTATAAAATACTAAAAGATCTTGAAAGAAAACTAAAAAACAAAATAGTAAGGTGAGCCAACTTTCCTCACCTCACTTTCCATTCCCAGGCAGCGCACCGTTCCCCATTCGTCCAATTTTTTTAATTTAAGAAAATTAGTAAATTCACAAGAGCAACGGTCCAATGGTTGTGACCAAAAGGCATAAGAGTGTATTTACGAGTTTATTTGTTATTGGAATTAGCATTAATCTTGCCAGTTGCAACGGCATCTGTTGAATGGGTCTTTTCGGCAATGTTACATTAAGACTAACTTTGAATAAAATATGTGATCAATTGATAAATGATTGTTTCATCATTTATGTTGAGAAATAGATCTTTGAGGAGGTTACCAACACCACCATACTATGTCGATTTCAAAAAAATGAGACCGCGGAGAGTTCAATTGGATGATGAAGATTGTAGTTAGAATTTATAAGTTAAATGTGTCATGTTTGTGTTTTTTTTTTTTTTTTTTCTCTCCTTTTATGTACTTGCTTTTAAATTATTTTTGTTCTTTTGTATTTTGTAACTTGTGAACCGTTATGTTATAAAATGTGAATTTATAATCATATCTCTATCTCTACTACTTATAAATGCACGCATACCAAGAGGTGTTACACTCTAGTTCTAGAGTGTAAACATGAGTTTTTACCATTCGATCGGTTTGATCTGCGGTTGGATATCAATTGCCAGCCGAAACAACACTATTGATTGGTTTTTCATCTAATATAGAAACAAATTGAATAACATATCTATTTTTTATCGCTAGTAAATTAAAAAATATATTTCTATTGCCTAACATTATTTTGTTTCTTTATTTGCCCATATATGAGGACATCTTATGCTAGTATTATTAAATGTATGAATATTGAAAAATTATTAAACTTATCTCTACTACTTATAAATGCACGCATACCAAGAGGTGTTACACTCTAGATCTAGAGTGTAAACATGAGTTTTTACCATTCGATCGGTTTGATCTACGGTTGGATATCAATTGCCAGCCGAAACAACACTAATTGAATAACATATCTATTTTTATCGCTGGTAAATTAAAAAATATATTTTTATTGCCTAATATTATTTTGTTTCTTTATTTGCCCCATATGAGGACATCTTATGCTAGTATTATTAAATGTATGAATATTGAAAAATTATTGAACTTATTCTAAAAATCTCTAGAATCTCTCTGGCTCCCCTATGCGGAATTCTGTGTTTGGGTAACACGTGATAGGGCTAAAAAGCCTAAAACCCGTTGGATTTTCGGAAAATATTTTTTTTTTTTTAAGAAAAATGAGGGTCTGGCCCACCTTTCGCAATTTTTGCCCCCCCCCCCCCCCCCCCCCCCCCCCCCCCCCCCCCCCCCATTTTACAATCCATACTAGGCGGATGTAAGCAGATAGAGGTCAATATCCTCAAATTTTTTTTTAGATAATGCTATCATTGATGTTAATTTGTACTTATACTATGAATTTTTCTATATGTATTCTATATTTAAATGCCAAAAGTATCGTGTTATAGCTCATTATTGAACTCCATAAACTCCATACTTAATGACAATGGTGCCTTGTTATGAAGTATTTTATTGAAAGAGTTAAATACTATTATTTTATTTAATTTTAATCTGATTATTTGTTATTATAAATTTATTGAATCTATTACAAAATTTTCTAGTTCCGCCTACAATCTCCCAAATTCTGGTGATGATGTGGCAAAACCTAAGCAGGGTTCCCACCAACCTTAAGTGATGATCTAGACGAATCTTGTTATCTCTATTTTTTTTTTAACAATTATGATCCAATAAAAACCAAAACTAAAAAGAAAGACATCCCAATCGATAAAACTTTTAACATATTGATTAATCCTAATATTTTTTAAATTTCAAACTATATAATATAAGAGAATATCTATTATGCATCATGATGCATAGAGACTTCCGTGCATCGTAACCGTTTAGGTCGAGAATTTCGCAAATTGACAAATCCAATTTAACCATCCAACATACACATTGAAATCTCATATCAAACAAAATTTTATATTTTTTGAATTTTATTTTACTATTTTTTCCATTTTTTTATACTTTCTATTTTTGAAGTATTTCTTACTACTAACTTGTATTTAAAAAAAGTAGACTTTTAAAATTTCATAAAAAATAAAAAAAATGTAAAAAAGATTGTTTCTATGAGAATTCAATATATATGTTGGATTGGTTAAACTAGATTTGCCAATTTACAAAACCACCAAATACACGATTTAATCAGAACCGTTGATCAGGATTAAATCTAACTGATGGTGATTTGTGACAACTAGGGCAATTAATATCGTTGATTGTTGGCAGCGGAACGCTCCAGAAGACCTCAAATAAATTAGAGGAAAATTGTTTGTGGACTATGAGTGGTCCAGTGCAGAAAAGTAAATTCTCGGGGTCCACGATCCAGGAGATGAAAGTTTGACCTCCCATAGTCACTGCCTCACTGTCACCGGCTATATAATCAACATATCAAATTACGTAATTGAATTGTCAGCTGCCCTTTCTTGATTTTGCATCAGAGAAAAGTTTCTTCCCCACCAAGGAGTCTGTGGCTCTTCTTTACCTTCTGGCTTCTGGTATCTGATAGCAGGTAAGGCTATTAATTTTACTTTTTATGTAGTTGCAAAACGTTTTTCTTTCTCTGTGCTATATTAATCAGTGATATAACCCATGTAAATTAGTTCTAATAATTTACTCGTTAATACTAGTTAGAGGTGAACCTCAACCAGCCGATGCTACCAAATTACTATGTTCCATTCAATTGGAAATACCAAGTCAGCCAGGCATTTCATCGAACAATTGAAGTGCAGTTTTCAAGTGTACTTCGTCCCGACAAAATAATCCACACGTAGTTTGATTTATACCAAGTTCACAGTACTTACTCAGATTGAATTATAGATTTATAGCAGAACAGCAGAGTAGCAGAAGTTACATGCAAAAAAAAAAAAAAAAAAAAAAAAAAAAAAAAAACCCTAAAATTAACAGAATGCCTGGAAGGATGCAAAGAAATATTACTATCAAAAAGGGTTTGAGCCTCTTAGAATCATAAGGGCAATAGTTTTATTAACACTACTTCAGCATATAATTGTGGTTCCTAGTTTGATCCTAACTTGTAGCCCTGAAACTTTCAAGTTGATAAATACAACGATTATTTTTTTTTTGAAGGTCAGCATTTGCTGACAATTTTTCATTAATAAACAAAAATTTACATAACAATAAAAGCTGAAAACAAATACCAGTATCAATACTGGTACGTCACAATAAATAAGCGATATAAACTCCTAACAATGTCTATACCCAATGTACCGGTATCACACCGATATCAACTCATCCAAATCCAATCTAGAACCTACCTAGTGCTTACAAACTGCGCTCGACGCAGAACCGCAAAATAACACCACCGAAAAGCCATAAAAGAAAAGGAGAAGTATCAATGCTTCTGGTCTCACCACATCGACTAACACAAAGGCTCAATCCAGATTTGGAATGGAGTTCCACTGTCCATTGTCGTGCCAGCAAAAAAACAGACCGAAACGCCACCTTGATCGTGACTGTCTCTCACCGCAACTCAGGTGCATACTTCACAGCCACACTGCATCTCGACTGGACAACTATGACGTCAGTGCCGCAGCACACCTCGGCTGTGCATCCACATGGCTGCAACACACCTCGGCTGAGCACCCGCATGGCTGCAGCACACATCGGCTACGCATCCACCACGATCGCGCCGCAAATCTCCGCTGCGCGCCCCTAACGGTAGTCCGATACCCAACGGCACACCCTCGGCAGCCAAATCTCGTCTCTACTGTGCACGACATCCGACGCGGCCGAATCAATAGATCTCACCGCCCACCGCCTTCTACAGGCTGTGCGCTTTCAGGAGAAGAGGGGAGGGAAGAAGGGTTGGCGGGGGCCGCCGTCTCCACCGCCTAGGGTTTGAGGGGTTTCGGTTCGCTTTTTTTTTGAAAGAGCGAAGGGTCGCTTTTTTCAAAAGGTCAAATACAACGATTATTGAGAAGATGTAGAATGGTATATTCCTACGGGCTGGGATCCTCGACAGTCAAAAAAATGACTGCCGAGCAGTCCTTTTATTTGTTTTTTTAATATTCAAAAATTTTAAAATTTATATGTCGAATCCAAACCGTTGATCTTGTTCAACTTTACGGGCGATGCGTTTTCATATAAATGTTACAAAATTTGGAGTTGATTTGATACTTGATTAAGTGCTCAACAAATGAACGTATTAGAATTAATCAAATAAGGTTCGCTCATTTGTTGAGCACTTAATCAAGTATCAAATCAATTCCAAATTTTATAAAATTTATATGAACACGCATCGCCCGTTAAGTTGAACAAGATCAACGGTTTAGATTCGACATATAAATTTTAAAATTTTTGAATATTAAAAAAACAAATAAAAGGTTTTGACTGCCGAGGATCCCATTCCATATTCCTACAGCTCATCTAATTTATGTCGTTTAATATTTTTGATATTTAATTTCATAAGAAACAATTAAAGTTGTAGATGTCTGGTACTCTGGTTGCTTTGCATATCACCTTTAGCTGAATTTGGAGTTGGTTTGTTCATCCATTAAGAAACTCAATGTTGAAACTTTCTAATTGTTCACTGAAACCCAAACAACTTCCTCGTGTCAAGGTATTCAAATGATGAAGAACATATCTACTAATTTAATTTTGTATATGGGACAATAACATAAAAAGTGTCAAATGTGTATACCATAAAAATTGAGATGTACTGTAGAATTGCTCGATGATTAATTAGGTATAAACAACACAAAGAGGTACTAAAATAACCTTTTCAACATATTAATTTTGGTAAGCAAATGGCAATTAAAAGGGTGCATTTAAATACTTATAATCAAATTGAACATAATTAATGCGTGGACCTCAAAATTATTTTCAATGTTGTTGTGGAATGCTAATATTATTTGGCTTGAGATGCATCTTAGTTTTGCTCCATTTTCTCTTCTATTATTATTATTATTATTATTATTATTATTATTATTATTATTATTATTATTTTTGGGCAATGTATGGTGAATCAACACAACACCATTCATTCTTATTGGGAGGGATTGCATAGTATATATCATGGTACTTTCCATTTTTATAAGCACTAGAGGGACTAATCGAGCTTCGCTCGATATTGAATTTGCCATGATGGAACATTGCATCAGCAAATGCAACTTCAAAGTAAAAATAACAAATAACAAATAAAAAAACCAAAATAACAACAATGGCTGTGGACAATAATCATATGCTTTACAAAGCAACATAAATATATTATTTTGTTTCTTAGAATAATGCCCTTGCCAGAATCTAACCCCTCTCACCTATCTTGTGCAAAGAGTGTCATTACATCATACAGGAACACCGTTATGGTCATGTCAAATTATATGTTAATCGACATGTTAATTAAAAATTAAAAATCACATGATAAAGCTATAATTTATTGTTATAATTTAATAGAGGTAAAAAAAATCTTCAATTGGCAAGAAATGACACCTATCAAAACTATGTACACTCGGTAAGTCATCAGAAAAAAGGGGCGTGGGCAGGTAAAAAGTTATCGTGAAGGAATTCTGTACCATTGGTCCACTCTTCAATGATATATTATCCACACTGTGTAATCTATCCCCTGCTCGAAAGAAAGAATTGAGCCCACAACAAAGAAAAAGATTTTTGTAATAAATGTCATTATTAATAGAAAACAAAAACTGAAGCTCACGTATAATTTAATAACTACTTAAAAAACAATAAAAACAATGGCCACTAAATAACAATCATAAGATAATTAGTGAATCATAAGGTAATTCCCGATGCCAATAATGTAGAGCAATATCCCCTAAACCTTTGTCTTAATCTTCTAGCTCTATTAGCTGTTAGCACTTAGCAAGTTACGTGCTAGAACTACAAATTCTCTTATAGCTTGTTTCAAGCATACAATGCTCTATTAGCTGTTAGCTAGTTCTATTACCTCTCTCTTAAGCATACTGTGCTCGATGATCTTCAGCTAAACAAAACTTTGTATCTATCCCAATTGCAACAAATATGTATTTTAAACATGTTGAAAGACATAAATAACTACTGTCCACTTGATGCGTCAGTCTCAGTGCCCCTCTTTGATATAAGGGAAGGCATCCAGAAAGCTCTTAGGTGGTGGTTCAAACTGGAGACAGCGGCGAAGGAGGAGAGCTCGATAAGGAAGGAAACGAAGCTACGGCACTGAACCCTCTAATTGAAAAACAAACTTTGGCAACTGCAACAATAAGGGCCCAGGTTCAAAATTGAACCTCCTTCTTACCTTATCAAACTCAAGATAGCTAGGATTTGGCATTGCATCTGGCATAATATAGGCTGGTGTATTGCAAATTAAAAGAAACTTAGCTTAGGAGATAATTAAAATTTCAATTAAGAGAAAAGAAAAAACTACTGAAATTAGTCTCAATTCTACCATTTATTTGGAAAGATATTGCCAATCTACTTGTACCACCTCAATTTTAAAATTTCCAAGGCTCAACTCGTTAGAATAAAACTATGTAACACTACGCATAGAAAGCTATTGTTGGCTAAAAAAAATTATATTTCTATTTAATATACCTCTATGTCGACTAATACTAAATTTTCCCCCCATATGTTGTTGTTTTTGGGATCAATAGCATCCCATATTTTAAGCACACGGCAATGCAGTACTCCTCCAATCCTGTTTGTAATTTTCGATACCGGGATATCGATAGACATTGTCACCTATACATAAAAGAAGAAAACATAATTTTAGCTCAACAATCTTAAAAACAACAGCAATAATACCTCTGAAAACAAAGAATATAGGTAACAAAAACAGCAGCAATAATACCTCTGAAAATAAAGAAAATAGATAACAAAACCTCAATTAGAAAGGTACACGCCATATTTTCTCATATATCATACATAATAGTAACAGAACCCAAATTAATTGCATTCATTATGTAGTAATTACAATTTTAAATGTATTTAAAACATTTCTAATGACCTTAGGGAGTGCACACTGTAAATTAAATATTAGAAAATTTAATGCCCTTACGGACTAACCTTTTTCACATAAATTTGAATGAAATCATTAAGATCAATGTAAATAATTAAGATATACACATACAAAGCAACTTTGTTATACATATGTGTATTTCTGCTAATTTAATGGCGCAAAACTGAATGTAAATTTTTTTAATTTGGATGTGTATAGATTTTGGATTTTAATGGCGCAGCTTATGTGTATAGATAGATACATATGATATTGGAATATAAACGAAATGTTAGATCTTTCATTAATTGCTTGCAACGCTAAATTCTTTACACTTATTAAAATAACCAACTTAGGAGATTCAATAATAAAAACAATATACCAGTGGAAATTGTGGTTTATATATCCAGTATAAAAAAAATAATATGAAATTGCTAATCAAGGAAATCTAAAAAAAAAAGTTCTCCGTCAGCACCATCCAAAATCAAAGAAATTTATATACTATCGGAGGCAAATAAAAAATTTCAAAACTTTTCTAACTAAATAATAAAATAAAAAAAATTAAACCTTTTTTTTTTAAAGAAGACCGAATCCTCCATGGCTAAGATCGCCGTCCATAGGAGGCAACCATGCGGTGAGATATTTGGTACATCAAGAGAGCAACCTTCTCTAAGTTGATGTCGCGAGATACGGAGCAAGCTGCTTCTAGGGTTTAGATCGGCATTGTGTACGATATAGAGAGAGCGGAAGAAGGAGGCGCGAAGCTTTTTAGGAGTGGAATTGAGCGAGGACAAAAAGAGAGCAAGCTGCTCCTAAAGCTGAAGAAGAATAGAGGAAGCGTAAATTGAGTTCAGGCGGCTTGAGTGCTGTGGGCCTGTGGCCTGTGAATCTTTGATAGGTTGGGAAATAAGAATAGAGAAATTACTCTTTTTTTTTTTTTCCTGTCCCTACTGCGAAGGTAGCGATGGTTTGGGAAGGGTCAAGGGACAAAATACAATAAGAAATAAAGTCTGTGATGCCAATTAAATTGAACTGTCGAAACGGGTCACAAAGTTGGTGAGTATTCGATACAATTTTTTTACAGAGTTAAAATAATAAAGATGTGGTAAAAATTAACTCACCTAGCATCCAATTGCAAAACTATATTTGTCCTGTCGTTTCCCAATTTTAAAAATTGAATTTGACACCCACACAATTTTATTTATATTTTTTATTTGGGAAAATCGGATATAACCCCCTCAAATCTTATGGATCTCGAAATAAACCCCTCAAATCTTTATAATCGGATATAACCCTCCAATCTTGTTTATTGTGGATATAAACCCTTTTGATTTAATTTAATCTAATTTTAAATAAAAAAGAATACTTTCTAAAATATCTGACCAATATACCCTTGGCTTGCTGCTTCCTCTTCAACGCTGCTGCTTGCCTACGACTTTTCATCTTCCCAGCGTTTATCAAGATAAAATTTTCTCATTCTTTTCAAATCACAAGGTTATTCCCTTTCCAAATTTTAATTCATCTATTGGCTTTGTCTCGGCTCATCTCTTTATCTTAGCGAAATAAGAAGGGTTATTGATGGACTTTCAAAAAAATGACATGTAGTAAAAGAAAAAAAAAATTAAATGCGGCATTATTTTCATATTGACAACATTTAATGTCAAATGGTCATATTGCTCATTTTTAATTGATCTGTGTTACGTGGATTCGCCTAAAACCAGACGTGTCCCGTGTCGGACACGGATTCTCGTGCGATTCGCACCCGACGCTCCACGTGGCGTGTTCCATTATTTTAATGGGTTTGACTGCTGGATTCGGTCAAGCTTTGGTCAAATGTACCTATATACTCCGCGCACCATGTGCTGCCGAACTGTTCAGCAACGTTTCTCTCAGCGATTCCTTACTCCTACTATATATAGTATCCATGCAGAGTATTCATGCCTCTTGTGGGACTAAGTTTGCCTTCAAAACCGGACAACATAACGTTGTTGGGCCTGGGCTGTGCTTATTATGTTATTTATTGTTAATACACTGGACTACAGGAGCGAGGCATAGCCGCATAAGGCATTAATGGTAAGAGTTTTCTGGGGATTAGTTAAGTGAGGAAAGTATATATTAATAAAAGATTATAATATATGTTAATAATATTATATTAATAATATATATAAATTAGTTTTTTAATTAAAAAAATATTATTCTAATTATTTTAATTATTTTATATATATAGTCGTATCCGAGTTTTTTGAAAAATGCCGAATCCCCGCACCCGCAACGAATCCGACGCGACACCCGCACCCGCACCCAAGCAACATAGTAATTGATTTATGGAGAACATACATACAAATTATGGGCTTTATTTTTTTTTTTTTTATTTTTTTTTTTTTGATAAACGCTAGTGGGAAGATGAAGAGTTTGGAACTTCATTGATTGGCCAAATTAGGTTGAAGTAGTTTAAAGCAGTATCCAGGACTTAAACAATCCATCAAGTACAATGAGTATCTTATCTGGTAAGAATTCGTTGATCATTTCTTAAGATGTTACTTGAGACAATGAATTTCTAATATGCCCATATTAGTTCATATATATGAAAAATGTTGATTATAAGGGATTCCTCTGAGCTTGCGAGTTTAGGCCATACGAAGTGCAGAGGCAGACCAAGGGTATAGTGGTCAAAGGTTTAAAACAATATATTTTTTAACTTAAATATGATTAAATTTAAACAAAAGGGTCTATATTCTTAGTAAACAACATTAGAGGGGGTTATATCCGATTTTAAAGATTTGAGGGGTTTATATCCGGTTGAAGAAAATTTGAGGGGTTTATATCCGATTTTGCCTTTTATTTTGATTTTTGATTGCTGAATGTGCAAACTGCAAAGCATAAGAGTAACTGTCGTCAAGAATAAGATAAATTATATGTTACATAATGTTATGATGGTGATCCTGACTCCTGAGAGGTGGTACCTGCCCCTGCGTCTTTATTTATTTATTTTGTATTATAATTTATAAACTAAAAAAGTAGCATTTGTTTTTTTAAGCTGGGTGGGGCAATGCCAGCAAAAAATTTATTGAAAAAACCAGATTGCAAAACAACTGTTAGTAGTAGTAGTTTTTCTTTCTTCTTTTCTATTTATTTTTAAAGGCTGGTTGTCGAAGGGCCAACGGCAGATTCATTGAGAGTAGTACTAGTAGTAGTTAAAAGAAAAAAATATAATTAAAGGATTCCTTTTACAATCAGGAGCTAACTTTTCCTTCATTTTTTTTTAAAACCAGGGAGGCTTCATTTGAAATTGTTGGAAGAGAACAACTTCACTGTATGGAGGAGTCACGATGCTTAAATGGGAATGCTGGTAAAGCAGCCAAAGCTTTTCCTGCAACAAATTCATGTTGTAATCTTGCATTGAACCCTTCAGTAGATAATAGCAAGAGTTACCAACAATCCCCCGATCTCACTTCAAATGCAGCATTCGACTATATAAATCAACTGTTATTGGAAGAAGAGATAGATGTGAAAGATCTGAGTTATGAAGATGAGATAACTCTTCAGGCTACTGAGAAATCCTTTTATGATATCCTGGAAGAAAACTGTCCTTCCTCATTTGTAGGGTCTTTATTGGACAGTTCTCCGAACCGACAAAGTTCTATTGTGTGCGACTCAGCAAAGCAAATTGGTGATTCTGCAATCAGACAATGTCACACTCATAGTAACCCCTCTTTGAAGAACCCAGTTTTTGATCTAGCATCCACCAAATCATTAGAGATCCCATCAGTCTCGCAATTTCAAAAGGGAGTTGAAGAATCAGTTAAGTTTCTTCCAAACATTGATAAACTATTTATTGATTCGGAACCTCATAAATATAAGCTAATCCAAGGGACTGAATACAGTGCCCCATCCATAAATAAAAATGAAGTATCCAATAATCCTAGGTCCAAAAAGAAACCCAATGACAGCTATTGTGATTTATTAGATGGGAGACGTCAAAAGCAAATTGCACTTTATTCAGATCCACCAAATGAAAATGAAGTATCTGATGTTCTTTTGCTCTTTGGCCCGAAATCAACTGAAGCAGTTACAACTATACGTAAAATCTTGCAGAATGAAATCAGAGAATGTCAAAGTGAGTCCAAAGCATGTAAGAAATCGATGAAAACAGATAAAAGTCAAATTAGCAGAGAATCACTGGATCTATGTTCTCTTCTAGTCCGCTGTTCTGAAGCCATTTTTTCGAACAATCGGCCCGCGGCAATTGAACTAATGAAGGAGATAAGGGAGTGCTCTTCTCCAGAAGGAGACTCAATTCAACGTTTGGCTTATTATTTCGTAGATGGACTCGAGGCTCGTTTGGCTGGGACTGGAACTGACATTTACCGTAACCTTGTATCAAAGAAACCAACATTTAGTGATACTTTAAAGGCATATCGGTTGTACATTGCTAGTTGCCCATTCAAGAGGTCATTATATTATTTAGCCAACCAAACTATCTATAACATAGCAAAAGATGCTACCAGGGTCCATATTATTAATTATTGCGCCCATGAGTATCATTGGCCGTCCTTCTTCGAACATTTTTCTAATTGGAAAAGCACACCGCCAAAGATTCGGATCACGGTTATAGAAAATCCTGAACCAGGTTTCCGCCCAAATAAGAAAGTGGAAGCAGTAGGACAAAGATTGACATTTTTTGCGAAGCAATATAATGTTTCTTTTGAGTATCAAGGGATAGCATCCAAATGGGAAAATGTCAAATTGGAAGACCTTAATATAGGCAAAGAAGAAAAGGTGATAGTATGTTGTCTGTTCAATTCTTCAAGGCTTCCTGATGAAACTACTGCTATATGTAGTGCCAGAGATACTTTTCTGAAAACCATTAGAAAGATTAAACCACATGTCTTTATTCATGGAATTTTTAATGCATCATACAATACCCCTTTTTTCCTCACTCGTTTTAGATTGGTCTTATCCCACTATTCTTGTGTATTTGACATGCTTGATTCAACCATACCTCGAAATCCAGAGAGGGTACTCATAGAGAAGGATCTCTTTATCCCGAATGCAATCAATTCCATTGCATGTGAAGGGTTAGATAGAGTTGATAGGCCGGAGACATACAAGCAATGGCAGGGTCGACATCTTCGGGCTGGATTTGAGCCAATGCCTGTAGATTCATTGATGATGGAAAACATGAAAAATTTTGTAAGGGAATGCTACCATAATAATTTTTTCCTAGATGAGGATGACAGATGGGTCGTGATGGGGTGGAAGGGTAGAATTTTGTGTGCTATGTCCATATTGGAAACCAAATGAAATGTAATTTGTATTGTTTTTAAGTCCGGTGAGTGAAATTATGTAATAATGTAATAAAATAAATTACCCTCTATGACATTTTAATTATTGATATGGAGAGAGCGAGAGAGGTTGAGTAGTTTGGCCCAATTGAGAAATGGAAGATAAATCAGGTAGTTATGATAAAGATCGCCATTTGATTGAGAGATAAAGCAAGTCCTGTGGAGGAAAAATTTAGTATCTATATGGAGAGAGCGAGATGGATAGGAGACGGAAGGGAAATAAAATAGAAATCCCAATAAAATAACCTACTTAAATATTTACACAAAATAGTTACACAGTATCGCATCATACAAATTAGAAAAAAAAAAATACTATTTTGCAATGCGTAAACCAGATTCGTGTCGGACTAAATTTAGCGAAACAATCCCGAAACCTACATATTTTTATTTATAATTTTAATCTTGATTTTGATTTAATTTGATGTAGTTACGTGATTACGTCACTCTTTAGACCTCCCACGGTCATCGGCTGCGAAGTCAACATATCAAATTACGTAATTGAATTGCTAGCCGGCTAGCCCCTCTTTCTTGATTTTGCATTCGAGAAAAGTATCTTCCCCACCAAGAAGCCTCTTCTTTACCTCTGGAATTCTCTAATAGCAGCGGTAAGGCTTTTAATTTTTATTTTGCTGTAGTTGCAAAATACTTTTCTTTCTCTATGCTGTACTAATCCGTGAAATAACCCATATAATTTAGTTCTAATTTACCTGTCAATACTTGTTAGAGGTGAACCTCAACCAGCCTTTATTACTTTAAAATAAGAGGCTATTTATTTACCAGCCTTTGTTACTAAAGCAGTGTGATTCCATTATATTGAAAATACCAAGTCAGCTGGGCATTTCATCGAACACTTGATGTGCAGCTTTTAAGAGTACTTCGTCCCAACTAAATAATCCACGTTTAGTTCAATTTGTACCAAGTTCATAGCAATAACACAGATTGAATCATAGCAGAATAACATAGTAGCACAATTTACGTTCGAGAAAAAGCTAAAATTATAAGAATCCTTAGGAGGGTGCAAAGAAAATTTACTATAAAAAGGGTTTGAAGTGAACCTCTTCGAATCATAAGGCCAATAGCTTTATCAAGACTTCAGCATAGAAATTTAGTCCTCTAGGCCCTAATTTGGTCCTAATATGTAGAATATATAATGCAATTAATTATTTTTTGCTCCCCTTAATAATTTGTTGGTTATTCAATAGTGGTGCATTTTGATAACTTATAAAGTGAGATTTCTTATCATTTTAGTTTTTTCCTATATTTCTTCTACTTTTCATCACATAATATAATTTCGATGATGGCGATATTGAGGTGATACCTGCCCAGGTGTATTTATTTAATTATTTTATATTATGAGACAAAAAAGTAGCATTAGTTTTCTAAAGCTGAATGGCCAAATGCCAACCAATAATTTCTATCGAAAATGAAATAAACCAGATTACAAAAGAAAAACTGTCTAACAAGTAGTAGTAGTTAAAAAAAATATAATTAAAGTATTTCTTTTACAATTAGGCACCAACCTTGCCTTCATTTTTTTCTAAAAACAGGGAGGCTTCACTGAAAATTGAAATTGTTGGAAGAGAACAACTTCACTCTAACTGTATGGAGGAGTCACGATGCTTAAAAGGGAATACCAGTACAACAGCCGAAGCTTTTCCTACAGGAAATTCATATTGTAATCTTGCACTGCACCCTCCAGTAAATTATAGCAAGTTTTACCAAGGATCCCCTGATCTCACTTCACATGCAGTATATTCAACCATATAAATCAACTGTTATTGGAAGAAGAGATGGATGTAAAAGATCTCAGTTATCAAGATGAGAAAACTCTTCAGGCTATTGAGAAATCCTTTTATGATATCCTTCAACAAAACTGTCCTTCCTCATTTGTAGGTTCTTTATTGGACGGTTCTCCAAACCAACAGAGTTCTATTCCGTGTGACTCAATAAACAAAATGAGGGTTATGTAAGTGGACAATGTCACATTTATGATAGCCCCTCTTGCAACCACTCAGTTTATGATCTGAGATCCACCAAATCATTAGAGATCCCCTCGGTCTGGCAATTTCAAAAGGGAGTTGACGAATCAGTTAAGTTTCTTCCTAGCATTGATAAACTATTTATTGATTTAGAACCTCATAAATATAAGCTAGTCAAAGACTCTGAATACAATGCCCCATCCATAAATCAAAAAGAAATTTCCAATGATTCTTGGTCCAAAAAGAAACCCAATGACAGTGATTTTGATTTACTAGACGGGAAACGTCAAAAGCAAGTTGCATTTTATTCAGACCCACCAGATGAAAATGAATTATCTGCTGTAGTTCGTTTACTCTTTGGCCCGAAGTCAGCTGAAGAGGTTACAATTATACGTAAAATCTCGCAGAAGGAAATCAGAGATGAGCAAAGTAAGGCTAAAGCATCTAAAAAGTCGATGAAAACGTATAAAAGTTAAATTGGCAGAGGATTTGTGAATCTAAGTTCTCTTCTAGTCCTCTGTTCTGAAGCCGTTTTTACTAACAATCAGCCTGCAGCAATTGACCTAATCAAGG
The DNA here is from genome assembly GCA_027725995.1 of Rhynchospora tenuis. Lineage (NCBI taxonomy): Eukaryota > Viridiplantae > Streptophyta > Magnoliopsida > Poales > Cyperaceae > Rhynchospora > Rhynchospora tenuis. Next base: position 68,664,264 of record CM050889.1, on the reverse strand, counting down.
AGATAAGAAAGGGCTCTTCTCCGAAAGGAGACTCAATTCAACGTTTGGCTTATTATTTGGTAGATGGACTTGAGGCTCGTTTAGCTGGCACTGGAAGTGAGATTTATCGTAAGCTTGTATCAAAGCAACCAGTATTTAGTGATATTTTGAAGGCATATCGGTTGTACTTAGCTAGCTAGTTACCCATTTGAGAAGTCATTATTCTATTTAGCTTACCAAACTATCTATAACATTGCAAAAGATGCCACCAGAGTCCATATTATTAGTTATGGTGTCTTCTATGGGTATCAATGGCCGTCGTTCTTCGAACAATTTTCTGATTGGAAAAGCACACCGCCGAAGGTTCGGATCACAGTTATAGAGGATCCAGAGCCAGGTTTCCGCCCAAATAAGAAAGTGGAAACAGTAGGACAAAGATTGACTTTTTTTTGGCAAAGAAATTCAATGTTCCTCTTGAGTATCCAGGGATAGCTTCGAAATGGGACAATGTTAAGATGGAAGACCTTTATATTAGCAAAGATGAAAAATGGTGATAGTTTGTCGTTCACTTGTTTGGTCAACTCTTCAATGCTCCATGACGAAACTACTGCTACATGTAGTCCTAGATATGAATTTCTAAAAACCGTTTGAAAGATTAAACCACGTGCCTTTATTCATGGAGTATGTAATGCATCATACAACAGCCCTTTTTTCCTCAATCGTTTTAGATTGGCCTTATCCTACTATTCTTGTTTGTTTGTCATGTTTGATTCAATTTTACCTCGAAATCCTGAGAGGATACTCATAGAGACAAATATCTATATCCCGAATGCAATCAATTCCATTGCATGTGAAGGTTTACAAAGAGTTTATAGGCCGGAGACATACAAACAATGGCAGGCACGACATCATCGTGCTGGATTTGAGCCAGCACCTGTAGATTCCATCATCATGGAAAACATAAAAAAAATTTGTACGGGAGTGCTACCATAAGAATTTTTTCATAGATGAGGATGACAGATGGGTCGTGATTGGGTGGAAAGGAAGAATTTTTTGTGCTATGTCCATATGGAAACCAAATGAAATGTAATATGTATATTGTTTTGGAAGGCCAGTTAGAGAAATTATAAAATAATCTAATAAAACAAATTACATGTTAGATGAACTTTTGCTACATATTTCCTTCTTATACCAGATATCATGTAGGGTCAAAAATGAACTTCTGATGCAACATTTTATGAAAATGTATTACCATCAACCAAATGAAATGGAATGGCTGAATTACACATCCCAGGGGAGTCCCCCCTCGCACGCTTCCAGAGGCAAAAAAAAAGTTCCTTCAAATTTTGAAAACCCTAGCGGGGAAGGCCGCCGCCGCCGGCCTTCCCCCGCCCCCCAACTTTTTTCTTCTCTTTTTTCGACTACTACCTTCTTCTCCTCTTGTAGAGGTGTTGCTCTAAGCTGAATTTCTTTTCCTTTTTCTTGCTCTTCTCCTCTTAAGAGGTGTTGTTCTAAGCTGAATTTCTCCTCTTTTTTGCTCTAAGCTGAAATCTTTCTCCTCCTTACTCTCCTCCTCTTGTAGAGGTGTTGCTCTAAGCTGAAATCCTAAATCTGAGAGCTGCCGTTGGCTAAGCCCACCACCAATTTTTCTTTTCCTCCCCCTTTTTTATCCTTCTCTTTCTTTACTTTCTCTTCCCTGAGAATAGAGGTTGGGGTTCTTCTCTCCCTCTTATGCTTCTTTAGTGGATCTTCTCTCATTCTTCCCTCACCTTGCTACAAAAGAGCACACACCCTAAATCTTCAGATCTGCTTTGTCTTCTTCTCCCTTCTTCGGCGATGACGCACCCAAATTTCGGTGTTCTGGCCGGTGTGTGTGGTGCGGTCTCTGTACAACCGGCATGTGAAGTCGGCATGTGCGAGATATTTTTGGGAGCAGATGGTAAGTGCAGAGAAGCTGGCGGTTGTGGCCGGCATGTGCAAGGTACCCTGTGGAAACAATCGGTTTACTTGGTGAAGCCGGTATATTCAGTGTGTCCGACAGGCGCTAATGGCAGGGGCTTCTGGTTGGTGGGTGCGAACCACTTTTGGGCCACGGCAACTCGACTGCTTTAGTAGATCTACTGCTATATTTTTTTCTTTATTTTCTAGTTTTTTAATTTTTTTGTTGTATTTCTTTTCTCTGCTTTTTCTTCTATTTTAGTTTCCATCCAGGAAACTGATGTTATCTTCTGTGTTGTCTTTTGAAAATTTTTATTTTAATGAAAAGTTTTGGGACTTGACCCCTTGCTTTCTTCAAAAAAAAAAAAAAATGAAATGGAATGGCTACCAATGGAATCGGATCTAATCATGTCATGCTTAAATTATGAAAATCTAGCAAGCCTCTTAATTAATCGTCCAAATTGGGACCTCTGATTGTCTTATATACATTGTAATAGTATGGCTATTATATAGCCAGGGCCTCGGATAATTAAAACATGGAAGGCAAAACGATCATAGAGGAAGGAATATAACTATTTTGATTGATGAGGGGAGAGGTTTCCACATTCGAATTTATAGCCTGCTTGTCTAATTTTCACAAGTTTAAGCGGTTGGCTTAGCTCAAAATCAAATATGTAGAGAAAGACGGTAGAGGTTAATTTATTTAGAGATACCCGCTATAAGTAAGATAACTCAAACCCAGGTCATCATTTATTTTCTGTATATTTGTATATTGACTTCGTATGTCACACTCCACAAAGTCATACAAAACCTTAAACCTACCACTAATTTTTTTTTTTTTTTGAAGAAAAACCTACCACTAAATTAGTTTGAAAGTAATATAGAAATAGCTTAATTTTGGATAATATAGTCATTAGAGCTGAAGGTAGTACTCTTTCTTTCAAATCTAGCGGATCCAAATAGTTACGTTATAATTGGGAGAGAATTAAGATTAAAAAAAAAAGGAAGCGTAATTTTTTCTCATCATAATTTTTTATTTCATAATTGGATTCCTAAAGTGTTTAAAATGAATGATTATTCTGTAGCAGTGAAAAATGAGTTCGTTATCCTTTATCATTACTACTTATAAATGCATCAACGGAAGAGTGTGAGAACTAAGAATATAACCTTGGTTTGACAATCTGCACCGTTCATTGTCTTTTATTTCATAATCTAAACCATTGATCGTAAAACCTGAGATTGATGAGCTGATCAGATGTTATCTCCGACTGAACAGTTTTTTACGTTTTGAACTTTCGCTAGATGATAAATCCTAACTCTCAACAAATGCGAGCGGAACAACCGATCGCTCAATATTCATTTTGAAATTTCGGTTTTTCTCCCTCATTCCAGTCGCTTCTCTTCACTGCGCGTCTCTTGGCTGTGATGGTGAGGAGGAGGAGCACAACCGCTTGACTCTCTCCTCTATTTGATTTTCACTTCTATGTCTCCTCTTCCTTTCTTCGATCGATTCCAGAACCCTAGACACGATGCCCGGTGAGAGCCGCGAAAGATGGGATGCAACTTTGCAATCTTCATCCCCTTCGCATCTTTCCGTAGCGCCCCTTTCAGATGGTTTATTTTTAGTTCGCAAAAGTTACTGAGAAGATCTTGGCCTTGAAGAAGAAGAGGCTTACTGAGGATGGCGGGGGGTCCCACCTACCACACTCTACGTGAGGTCTCTCTTCTCCATATCCTCTCCACTTATCCACATTTCGTCAGGTGTTTTATAATTTGCCTCTTCGTTCTTTTTCCTTATTTCTCTCGATTTCTTTAGAAATAACCGATATTTCTTGAGTGGATTTTTGCTCTCAACATCGATGTTAATTTAAATTGAAATATCAAATGGATCTTGATTTTAGGGTTTTTTGGTTTTATTCCTGAATACAAACTTCTCTTGTGAAATTCTTTTTGTCAGATTTTTGTCCTTTGTAACGTAAGATCCAGATGTTTCAGTAAATTCTAATTCGCATAAAGCTTATTTGCTAAAGTTATTTACTAGGCTGTTTCAGTAAAATACAGATGTTGATTTGTGTTCTTGATTTGAGCTTTGACCAGGCTGTTGGATCTGAAGCATGGAACGAACAAGCAGGGCCAGAGTATATTCTACTTGAGGCGTTGGCAGCTAATGCAACCAATTGTTCTACTATCATGTCGATTTCGTGGTTAGTTATTTTTTATCGATTTCGTGGTTAGTTATTTTTTATCGTTGGTTCTCGATTTGCTATTAGTTGGTGCTATTTGATTTGGTTCGTGCCTTCTATATTGAACTTTTTTTTTCATTAGTGATGCAAGTATAAGGTGTGTGCATGCTAATTTATTTGAAAGAAGTTGATATGCTACCTCAGTAAATTAGTCTAGGACTCCTCAACATCTCATCTCCTGATACACACGGCTTTGTACGTATGAATTATTTAGCCTATTACATTTATATCCTAAAATTTACTCTATAGCGAATTATCTACTGCCTATTCCAATCAGAAAAAAATTATTCTTACTTTTGACTGTATGCAACAGGAGAAAACTCGTGTAGAGAGTAAAGATCATTGATGAAATGCAGTGATAGAATTTGTGTTACAAATTTACAATTTATGACCTCTTATCCGATTTCGAGCTGTCAGGTATTTTAGGCCTATTTCTATCCTTCTTTATTTTTTTTCTTCTTTATATCAGGGTTTTTACTGGTAAACATCTTGATTAGAATTGAAACAACTATTATCTGTTATTCACCTTTAAAATTAATATTATGACTTTTGGGTTGGACTAATTAAAATCTTCTGCGAGTTCTTCAATGAACTAACACTCACCTAGGGTTTTTGGCTGGCTATTTATGTTTGACCAATTGTAGATGTTTATTATTTATTTTTTTTTTTGAAAACTTGACAGCAGCTGTCAAGAGCGTAGATGTTTAATTTTTGAACTGTAATTGAATGGTTTAATTTTACTCGGATATTATTCGGCTAAGATCAATTACAAATCATAGCTTTATTTTCATTGTCCATATTGGTTGCACAAATGGGCTGACCCATAAGTTTTTCCTTGCTTATGATTTCAGCTTGAAGCCAGCACTTATTTGAAATCTGAATTCTCTATTGGCCAAAGCTCCTCTAATCAGAAAAACAAGGAGGTCAGTGATAATGATATGGAATGGCAAGAAAAGGCATGCCTTTATTCAATTAACAATTTTTTTTATTCCATTTAGATTTTGGGATATTTGAATGTGGTTTTAGACATCATTACAACTTTTTGACACTTGAATATTTAAGGCTATATAATCTTATTTCTTGCTTGGTCTTACGAGTTGCCGGAATTGCCCTGTATTGCTAAATTTTTCACGTTTGGAAGTACATGAAAGTGAGGTCAACTTAATGAATTTTGTTGTTGAACTATTTTTATTTACTCACTAAATCTTCAAAAGACAGAAGAGTGCCCATCATTCCTCACATTTTTTACATTCGCGAACACTGAAGAAATCCAATCAACTTGGTTATCTTTTCTTTTTGTTTAACTAGAATTATGAGACTTCCATGTAATTGGCTATTCATGGTATGGCTGATTTGTACCCAGAATTGATCTGATTTGTCCAGAATTGTAAAAAATATAAAGCTAAAAAAAAAACAGCCACTCAATTATTGTACTATTAAAAATTTCTGCAGGATTGAGGGAAGGCCATTGAAACTGAAACTTCTGATCCTGAAGGTCATGAAACAATGAATGAAGAAGACTGCATGTATGACGACTACTGTGATGATGGCGATTGTGGTGCACTGATGGTGATTATCTGCAGTATGATGAGATGGACAGTGTTGTGTATGACCAGTTCCTCGCTGCAAAGTTTGACAGCATGGACTTGCCACCTGATGGTGTTCAGGTGACTGTGCCATGGGTTGCTCCAAAGGAGCCGGTGCGCCCCAAGTCTGAGATTTCCATGGTGATTCTATTGCCAAATCAAGATCAAGGCTAACCATTTAAATATTAAATATTTGTTCTATAAAGATGGTTACAAAGTCATTTTGTTTATAATAAAAGAAGGTATATAGAATTTGTACCTTGGCTATTAATAATTTTATTTGCTACATTCTATACTATAATAACACACAAGGAATATTTTTTTTGGCTTGATTAGTATTTCTATTTTGTGTTACCTATTATTATTACTTTTCCCCCTCAAATTTTCTATTTTGTTGGATAATTGATGGATTTGAATGTTGAATTATTTATTTTTTCAATGGATATAATACCTCAAAAGAAAAAAAAAAAATCAAAGCAGCGACACATGCCTTTGAGGGAGCAGCAAAAAATCAAAGTAGTTTGTAATTGAACTTCATGTAATATTGTGATTATTTTAATATATCTTGATTAATATATATTTTTTTTTCACATTATGACACCAATGTGTCCATTGATGTTGTATAATGAATTAAACAAGGTTTTTTTTTTTTTTTTTTTACTCATTCGTCTAAAGGTTTCTCATTAAAATTAATGATTTCATTTAATAATAAATGTCCTTATTAGATCATGTGCAGCGCAATTTTTTAAGAACAATTAAAAAAAGTTCACATAAAAGGAATATATATTAAAAAGTCTTTACTATTTTTGAAATATATAAAAAAAAATTGCCCGCACATTGAGCAGGCACTGCTGCTAGTTTTTTTTAATATATAAAGTTTCAAAACTCGTGGTATAATTAGAGAGAATAGAAATAGTAAGTGTATATTTTATTCTTAAGTACGAAATATGATTTTTTTTAAATTTTTTTGACTATTTATATATTAATTAGCTGACAGTATTTTAGACTTTTAGTCCGTCAGCTAAGTGTGAACTGCAAATTATTATTATTTTTTTCCCCTAGCAATCACTAGGAGCAGAAAAAGGAGAAAGAGAGAGATGTATAAAAAATTAAAAATATATACTACCATCGGATCTTTATTAGAGAAAAATTGATTGTGGAAAACGCCTGACCATATTTAGGCAGCGGTCATAACAGGCTGCCAATACTGGAAAGGGATATTCTTATTTTTTTTTTTATTATTTTTTTAGATAAAAACTTGGTAGTGGCTACCAACTACCAAGTGAAGGATTCTTAGTTCACCAGCCTCAAACTCAAAGTCAATTGCGTCAATTGACCACCGAGGAATTTTGCAATCATGTTCCTATCACCTCCTTGTTGCATGATATCTCTCCTTAATTTAATTTCGGAGAAACCTTTGTAAATTAGATGTGGTTTCTTTACTTCTGAAGTAATTGTCCAAAGTTCCATTATTATCAATTTGTTCTCTTCACAGTTGTAGCTAATTAAGTAGCAGCACTCTGCCCTGCCGAGGTATGATCTCTTCCAATATATCTTATTGACTATTTCTAGTGAAGCTTCGTTAACCGATTAAAAATATGGTATTTAAATTCTCGTTCTTTTTCTTTACTCACTTCATTGTGAAATTAAGGTCCCAGTACTGGTCCAAATAATTACAATATATTGTCAACTCTAAAGTATCAGATCAATTATCCCTTGTAAATATACAGTAGCTTAATTATTTATTTATTTATTTTTATTATTTTTTTGAGGATCTACCCGTAGGCGTATAGTAGCTTAATTAGGCCAACATAGGATCAACCAATTGTGTGGAATTAAGAGCATTGGGTCGACATATATAAATTATAGGGGCCAAGGTGAATAATTACGAATAATAATTAAGCCCTTAAGGTCTTGTACACAAGGAAGCAACTGATGCGCGCTTTTACTAACAAGAACAAAATAAAAGGGATTTCCTTGGTTAGTACTTAGTAGTAAACGACCGAATATTCTAAGGCTGTTCGAGCTGTTGCTATATAGTCCCCTGCATCTAATTGTGAATTATCAATTCAATTTGTTGTGTATAAGATATTTCACAAAAATCCACATAGAGGACCATGGTCACCAGTATATCTATATATGAAATCTAACTTCTTATGAGTCGTTCACAAATTCACACTTTTCTTTGGATATGTCCATAGGTGCATTTCTAATAACGAATCACTTTATATTGTTACTTCATACTCTTTCCAATAAATACATTATTAAGTTTAGCTTTCATTCATCCTAATGGCTTATCGAAATTTTAACTCTGTCCATTTCATACATATCTCAAATTAATGTTCGGAATCATGAACACATTTTTCATGTCTCTCAATCACATGCAAAACAATGACATTGTAAAGATATTAATTTATTTTTTGAGCTTTAATGAACAAAAAAATCATCAGTAATTTTATATCAATTGTTACCCCTTTAATTTTAATTCTTTGATATGGCTTTTTAAATTGAAATTTCAGGTCATGAAACAATTCTTCAAATTTGGAGAAACTCCTTGCGGCATGGTTTTGCCTCAAGAGGACAACTACACTTCTTTAAGGCTTGATGAAGCACGTACATCAATAAATAGCATCAACCACATAAAACCCTCACAAAGTATACATGAAAAATATCCAAATAATGAGAATGAGCGTATGCTGTACCCAACACTAGACTACATCAATCGGATTCTATTGGAAGCAGATATTGATAAACCATTTAATGAGTATGAAGATGTGGCAGCAATATCTGACATGGAGAAACCTTTTTACGCTATTCTTGGGGAGAAATATCCACCTTCCCCAAATACCGAGTTAATTTTAAGCCAGCCCAAATCAAACTGTAATTCCAACACCTACATTTTTAATAATGAAATCATTCCCAGGTCAAGTGGTATAGGATTGACAGAAGAGTCCAGAAGTGAGAGCTTACTGGCAAAGGTGTTTCAGCGAGGAGTGGAAGAGGGAAAGAAATTTCTTCCAATTATCAACAATTTAGCTATTGATACATCACATAAAAAGAAGTCATCAAAAATTGAATTGGATGGACGATGTAGCAAAATGTCAATGTTTTATACTGAGGACATAATGAGAAATGAAATGTTTGATAAAGTTTTGCTCAACCATGAAGAGGAGTATATGAGAGAAGAGATTTCACATCTGCCAGAAATAAGGAAATGTCAAGCCAACCAGCATTGTAACCAGAAGGAATACCTAGAGGACAACATTAATCTTAAATCACTGCTTGTCCAATGTTCTGAAGCTGTAGCACACAGTGATCCTAAAAAGGCCAAAGAACTTATAAAAGAATTAAGGAAACACGCCTCACCAGTTGGCACTGGTACCCAAAGACTTACATGTATCCTTACCGATGGACTTGAGGCTCGCTTGATCGGCACAGGGAGCGAGACCTATTACCAACTCGTCAATAAACGAATTTCCACCAGAGAAATTTTGAAGGCTTATCAAATGTACATTAGAGCTTCCCCTTTATTGAGGATTTGGTACTGCTTCGCTACTGATTACATTTGTAAAGTAGCAGAGAATGCATCTAGGATCCATATAATTGATCTTGGCATTTATTTTGGATTTCAGTGGCCACCTCTAATCCAAGCTCTCGCTAAAAGGAGAGGTGGTGCTCCAAAACTCCGAATTACTGGTATTGATCTTCCTCAACCCGGCTTTTGTCCTGCTGAACGACTTAAACAGGTTGGGGTCAGGCTTGAGGATTATGCTAAGAGTTTTGGGGTTCCTTTTGAGTATCAATGTATTGCCTCATTATGGGAGTCCATATGTATTGATGATCTCAAAATTGATGATGAAGAAGTACTTATAGTTAACAGCATGTGCTTTCAGCATGTTAGGGATGAGGCATTGAGCATCGATACTCCAAGAAATCGAGTCTTGAATCTTATACGACACATGAAACCAAAAGTTTTCATCATAGGAATATTAGATTTGTCTTTTAGTCCCTTTTTCACCTCACGCTTTAAAAAGGTTCTATCACTTTATTCAATGCTATTTGACATGTTTGACACATTAGTTCCCCGGGATGATGAGGGAAGGCAGCTAATGGAAAGAGCAGTGCTTGCTCCTCCAATTTTTAATCTGGTAGCATGCGAGGGGCAAGATCAGGTGGAGAGACCCGAGACATACAAGCAATGGCACAAAAGGATCTCTCAGGCAGGTTTCAAATTGCTGGCCATGGATCAGGATATATTTAAAGATTGCAATGCAAAGGTGAAAAGTGGTTACCATGAGGAATTCTTTGTTCAGGAAGAAAGTGACTGGCTGCTTCAAGGTTGGAAAGGAAGGATCATTTATGGACTCTCGGTTTGGGAACCAAAATAAGAATAATCTTGGTTGTCTGGTTGGTTATTGCAAATTTACAATTTCATTAGTGAAACTAGTTTCAGAGCCAGGGTTATAGGAATTTTATTACAGTTATCAATTTCATTAGTGAGAGTATTTTCAGTGTCAGGGTCACTGAATATTTATTTGTTTGAAGTCTTGCATCATGCATGCTCGTTGTGCCGCTTGTTGTTGTATTTGTAAAATGATATGTGGTACGTGTTATGCATCAATGATGTTTGATAAAGTTTTTTTTTTTATAAAGAACCTTTGTTAGCTGTGTATTCAATGGGCTGTTTGGGTGCTGCGAATAGCGCCTATTCACGAATTTTTTATTCATGGGGCATGCTAACAGTAATGGCGTCCCAAATCTATAATCTGATTTAGTGGTGTTCAAAATTACTGACATCTTAAACATATTGTTTGAGCTTGAATGAAACAAAAAAAATCCTTGATGGGTAATATTAACTGTTACCTATACAAATTCACCGAATTATTCAATTTTTGTATAATTTTTCTTGGCTTATTGAAGTTTTATGTCATGAAATTTGTCTTAAAATTTGAAAGCCCCGTGCAACATGTGTTAGCCTGAAGAAAACAACTCCCCTTCCTTCAAAATGGACAACGTAATTTCTTAGATAGCAGGCACCACGCAAACATTTCACAAAGTGTAGGAAAATATCAAAAAAAATATGTGAAATGATAACATCCCATATATATGGGACGCTTCCTCCTGTCCAACATCATCAAGGACTGTTCAATTATATCAAGATTCGTGCTTGATAAGACGCTTGATGAGTTTCATTTTAAAATTTTTCCGTCATTTTTAGTCTTCCGTCTCCGATTTCTGTCCGTCTGGATCCCTTACTTCTTTAGCGCGAGAGAAGCCCCACGCCAAGTGATTCCCTTTCCGCGTGAGTCGCCGCGCGAGAAAACACTGGACCTGGTTATCCCCTCTGGTGCAGAGAATCCAAGCGACATCCCTCTCCGACCAATCTCCTTGCACTTCTTCCCTCTCCGAGTAATCCCTTCTCGGTTAACTCCCAGGCTCCCTTTCTATTGCGCCTCACAGCCGTGGTGGTATTCGTTGGTCTCAAGTCTCAACAAGCTCAGCCTTGGCCTCGCAGTCGTTGTGTGATTCGTTGATTGTACAAATGTATATTGCGGTAGTTTCTATTTATTGACATATCATGTGTTAATTTTGTACCAGTGGTTATGGATCACAGTTGTATTGAATTAGGCTGGGTTGTGTTGAATTTGACTGATTATTGAAGTCTAATACTTGTTTTCCAGATTTCAATTAAAGATTTGCGCAGTAGAAAACTTCAGCAGAAAGAGGTATTTTGGGAAAAAAACAAAACAAAATACATATGAAGATCAAGTTCAGGTGATGTCTCTCTCAAAGATAGAGCTGAACAATACAAGATAGGAGTAGCAGCAGATTGAAAGGAATTGGTTGGATTATATGTATGAGGGATTGATCGGTTAAATTGTTAGTTTTAATAAAATGGGTTTGATGTTGTATCTTGAGTTTTTTTTTTTTTTTTTTTTTTTTTAAAAAAAAAAAAAAAAAAACTCCGAACAAGAGGTCTTTCGGTGTTTTGAAACCCGAACGAATGGTTTGGAAAAAAGTTTGCAACATTGGTTTTGTTCTCTAATACGTATTCCTTTTATTACAGAACATTTCTCCTCTAATACGTATTCCTTTTATTACAGAACATTTCTCCTCTCACTGAGGTGATTCCTTTTTATTTTTTATCTGTAGACTGTAATTCCTTCGTATTGTACAGTTAGCTTTTTTTTTTTTTGCCTTGCTACTGGGACCTATAATTGCAACTTTGATTGAAAATTTTAAACATATCAATCCCCTTGTTTGTCGAAGGTACTTCAAGCAACTCAGTACTTAAAAAATATTAAGCATTTGATGTGACAATATGCGCAAACAACCTCCATTAAAAAGAGCTAGTTCTTCATTAAAATGAAATCTCATACGATAATAAGGAGAGCGCATGTGATTTATTAATAGCACAGTGGTAAGAGTATTAGATTCAAGTTTCACATGTATTTTTAATTTCTAAAAAAAAATTGGATGACAAAATCCTGAATCTTTTTCCAAAAAAAAAAAAAAAAACAATGAAAGAAATGCCCCTTGCCAACCAAAGCAACAATGAAAGAAATACTCTCTTGCCACTCTCGAAGACGTGTGAGACACACTTAAATTTTAAAAATAGAAAAAAAAAAAAAAATGGAGACCTTGAAAAGCTGTCATAACTTATAAGTGGATGTAATATACATGAGGCAAGAAAAACAAACCAACATGTCACCCTCAGCCCTCAACAACAAGAGTCTCCGAAAAAATTGACAAAGACTTTTCCATTTCTTATACACCAACCTCCATATGGCGTATGGGGAGGTTCAAAACCCCGAAATTGACCACAAACTAAAAATAAAAAAAATAAAAATACTCTTTCAAATCCACGTTGGCCTGAAAAAACCAAAAATTCCCACGTAGGCTTTGAAACCCCAAAAATGAGACAGACTTTGTTTCGGCTTAATTTCTGAACCCGAAATTGCATATTTTATTTACAAAATGTAAATGCTAAAGTTATTTTTCTTAAAAAATTAATATTAATTATTTTTAATAAAAAATCCGAAACTATTGCAACTGGGACTAAATTTATAATTTAGCAAAGTTTTAAATTATGAAATCCTACTTGCTGATTTTTCTTTAGCAAACTACTTAATATATTTTGACATTCATTCTTTAGCAAATTACTTAATATATTTTGCGATAAATAGACAACGATGCTTTGTATAAACTTAGATGAAATGTTAATTTTAGATTCATTTCTCAAATCGTTCAATTTATTTTTTTTTTTTGTTTTCAAATCTTATTACAAATCAAATTTAAATTTTTTTCACATTAATATTTTTTTTTCCAGATTTGTAAGAGAGTCTAGAATTTAATTGATCAAAAAGTTTCTAAAAATTCGAAGGATATAAAATTTGGTCGGTAAGAATTTTTTTGTGGGAGCGGATCAATCATTTCTTACATATATTTTTTAGAAATAATGACGATTACATTGGATCGATTATTTGATAGTCAAATTTTGAGAAATGATTTCGAAATATGTCGGATTACTCGTATAAAATTTGGTCGTAACAGGGCGGCGAAAGATACTTTCTTTTTTTAAGACAAAAAAAAAAGATTAGGTACGTTTGTAAATTATAAATAATGAGTGAGTTGAGTAGTTTGACCAACCACAGAAGAAAAAAAAAAGTAGGTAGGTTTGTAATTAATTTGCAACCATTCTCCTGCCTGCCTGTCGCCTTTCCGCTAATCACGGGGAAGATGCGCTATTCTCGTTTGTGCTCTTCACAGTTGTAGCTACTAAGCAGCGCTATAGCAGTACTCCGCCGAGGTATGATGAAACCTCATTTCTTATGTTATATACTGACTTCTGCAATACTCCAATTGCTGTGCATTTCATTAACAACCACTGAATGATAATTACTTACTGAAAAGAGAACAGAAATATAGACTTTGTTTTCAGTTAGCCTTTTAGTGAATCTTTTCAACCAATGAATCGATCTATAAGTAATATTCATGGTCACTAACCGTTTGAGAAAAGGTTTTTGAGTATGTGTATAAACAATTACAATTATCTATGTTGAAGACTGGTTGGCACAGCTGTAGCTCTTGCTTTAGTTGTTCTCTCTTTTTCTGTCTTTCTTTTGTTCTTTTCAGTTTTCAACCAGGTAGTCGCTAGCTATCTGGATTATCCAAAAAAACAATTACAATTATGTACTATATATAAGCGTCTTTATAGTTTCATACCAATCATCCCCCAGAAATATAGTAGCTTAGGCCAACATAGCTTGAAGAATTTGTGCGGAAAGGTCATTCCATCGACATACAAATACGAGGGACCTAGTTGAATAATTAAGTTTGTACATTAGGAACAACTCTTATTTTAATTAAGCAAAAGAAAAGGGATTTCGTTCTTAGTAGTAAACGACCTGTTATGCTAAGATAAATTAGATATTAATGTGAGTTAGTGGTAGTCCACTGCAAGTAATTGTCAATTATTAATTCAATTGATCACAGTAAAGGTTACAAGATTTTTGCTAGGTGGAATAATCATTTCGTATTTTTGTGGTGATTTATTTCCGTCTGTTTTAGATGGTGTTCCTTGGTACTTGATAGTTGATACTACCAATTTTGTTTTGCATAGATGATATTTGACAGAAATCCACATAGAGGACCATTGTCATTTATGGTTCCTAACTAGTAACTGCTATGGGACTTTCACGAATTCACACTTTTCTTTGGATATGTAATTCCATAGGTGCATTTCAAGAAATATTTTGTGTTTATTTTCATTCCTCTGAGGACTAAGCCTAATATTAACCCTGTCATTTCTTTTTACATCTGACAAATGCTGCGAACCATGAAGATTTTTTGCTTGTTGCTCGGCCACATGCAAAACACTGACATTATAAAATATTATTTATTCTTGATCTTTTATGAACATTGGAAATCCTTGGTAATTTTATAAATTGTTGTCCACCCTTGTCCATTTACTTATTTGATTATCTGATATGGCTTATTTATTAATTTGGACTTCCAGGTCATTACCCAATTATTCTTTAAATTTGGAGAACACTCCATGCGACATGGTGTTGCCTGGAGACGACAACTTTTTTTCCTTAATACATGATGAAGCACGAACATCAATAGATAATATAAACCACACAAACATCTCACAAGGTGAACATGAAAAATACCCAAATAACGAGAATGAGTTAACGTTGTACCCAACACTAGACTGCATCAATAGAATTCTATTGGAAGAAGACATTGATGTGCAATTAAGTGAGAATCAAGATTTGGCCGCTCTATCTGACATGGAGAAACCTTTCTATGATATTCTTGGAGAGAAATATCCACCTTCACAGGATACCCAATTAGTTTTAAGCCGAAAAAAATCAAATCATAATTCCAACACCTTCATTTTGAATAATGAAATCACTCCCAGCTCAATTGGTACAAGCTCAATGCAAGACTCGAGAAGTGAGAGTGTACTGGCTAATGAATTCCTGAGAGGAGTGGAAGAAGGAAAGAAGTTTCTTCCAACCATCAACAATTTAACTATTGATTTTCAGGTTAGTAAACTTCCATTAGATACAGCACAGAAAAAGAAGTTATCAGAATTGGAGGAAGAGAATGCTCAAGGCTTGGTGGACAGGCCCAAGACTAGAAAGAGCTCAAGTGCTGCAGACTTGAATATTTCGGAGGGACGAAACAACAAACTGTCCATGATTTCTACTGAGGAAATAACAAGAGATGAAATGTTTGATAAAATTCTACTTTATGATGGAGATGAGTATGCAAGAGAAGAGATTGCACGTATGCGAGGAATAAGGAAATGTGAAGCAAAGCCCCATTGTAACCAGAAGAAAAACCTAGAGGACGACATTAATCTTGAGTTTCTCCTTGTTCAATGTTCTAATGCTGTAGCACTCGGTGATCGTAAAATAGCTGAAGAACTTATAAAAGAATTAAGGAAACAAGCCTCCCCAATTGGCAGTGGTACCCAAAGACTTGCATGTATCCTAACTGATGGACTTCAGGCTCGCATGGACGGCACGGGGAGGGAGACTTATCGCCGACTCGTCAATAGACAAATTTCAACCAGAGAAATTTTAAAGGTCTACCATATGTACATTACAGCATGTCCCTTATTGAAGATTTCATACTGCTTTGCGAATGATTACATTTGTAAAGTCACAGAGAATGCATCGAGGATCCATATAATTGATCTAGGGATTAATTTTGGTTTTCAGTGGCCACCTTTAATTCAAGCTCTTGCTAAAAGGAAAGGTGATGCACCAAAACTCCGAATTACTGGTATAGATCTGCCTCAACCCGGCTTTCGTCCTACCGAACGAATTAAACAGACTGGATTAATGCTGAAAGAATATGCTAAGAGTTTTGGTGTTCCTTTTGAGTATTACTCTGTTGCCACATTATGGGAGTCCATCAGTATTGAGGATCTCAAAGTTGATGATGAAGAAGTGCTTATAGTTACCAGCTTGCATCGGTTTAAGCAAGATAGGGACGAGACACTTGCCAAAGATAGCTCTAGGAGCCACGTCCTCAATCTTATTATGCAGATAAAACCAAAAATTTTCATCCTCGGAATATTTAATGGATCTTTTAGTCCCTTATTCACCAGACGGTTTAGAAAGGTTCTATTACAATATTCCATGTTATTCGACATGTTTGATACATTAGTTCCAAGGGATGATGAGGGAAGGCAGCTAATGGAAAGAGCGTTGCTTGCTCCTCCGATTTTTAACCTGGTAGCATGTGAAGGATGTGATCAAGTGGAGAGACCTGATACATACAAGGGATGGCACGACAGGATCTCTCAGGCTGGCTTTAAACAGCTTCCCCTTTATCAGGACATAGTCAAAAATTGCAACGCGAAGGTGAAAAGTGGTTACCATAAGAGTTTCTTCGTCGAGGAAGAAAGTGATTGGCTGATTCAGGGTTGGAAGGGAAGAATAAATTATGCACTATCAGTGTGGAAGGCAAAACTAGAATAATCTTAAGATCTGTAGGTATGTGCAATGTTAATTAGTACAAATACATTTCTACTTGCATGTACTTATTTTCAATCTCTGACCTCTTAGAAGTTGTTTCCAATATATGTACCATGATTTCACTAGAATAGAGACCTTCACCGGAGAGTGAACAGTAAGTGAATGATGCTGGGTAGGTTCCAGTGGAAAACCAAACACCAGTCTTAACAATCAGAGATGCGTTGAGCTGTAAAGATTCAATTCTGTCTCTAAAAAAACTACAACTGATCCATTGTAAATGGCTAAATTCTGTTAGAATTTGATCATCTAAGCAGCGGAATTATTTTTTGTGGTTCGAGGAGGCACGATCCGAGTGCAACTGCACAAGAACCGTGCCCCTTAGGGTTTACTCAGCACGAGGATCTCAGAACAAATCAATCACACAATAAGATACAAGAGACACGATATTTAACGAGGTTCGGCACCAACTTGGTGCCTACGTCCTCCACACACACGCACTCTTTTTCTTTTATTTTCTGTTAATGTCTGAGATACATTGTAAGAGGAAGAAGAAGGAATTAAATAGAAAATTACAATGGAGATATACATCTCCTTCCTAAGAAACCCCTTTATTTCTTTCCCTTTTTTTCTTTCTTTCTTTTACAATTACATATCTTTTTATAAGGAAACTATATACCCACACAGGTAAAACATCCATAGACGTGTCACCACTTCTTTCCAATCTTGGAGACGTCCAGAAGTTTCCTTCTTGCTGCCAGATATGCACCATTCGGGTTATCATTCGGCTGGACCCAACCGAACACCAAGCCGAACACTCGGCTTCTGGATCCCGTGTAGCCATACACACAGCCACATGCTTGTCTCAACTTGTGCGGCCATACACATAGCCGAATACATCTGTTCTAGGTCCTGTTCGGCAGTACACACAGCCGAACACCACTGTTTTGGATCTCGTGTGGCCATACACACAGCCACATGCTTTGTTTCTAAGTTTGATGCTGCCTAGAACCTTCCTTGTATGTCAGATGCGTCCATTCTTGGTACCATTCGGCTTGGCTGGACCGAACACATAGCCGAATGCCTTGTCTCAAGTTGGCATGTACAACTTGTCATGGCAACTTGACCTTTTGCAGCACTTTCTAACACTCCCCCTCAAGTGGACATGTACGGACTTGTCATGTCTCACTTGCATGGAGTGCTGCACACCGGTACACACCGTCTTCTAAGGCATGCACCTCTTGTCTTCATTGATACACACATGCCACCATCCATGAGTCGCACACACGACAACGGCACACACCGCCACATGGATCAATTTCTCTTTATTGGCATGAGTCACACATCTTGTGCTAGATCCTAACACCTTGTAGCAGCACACACTGCCATCCTCCGGTATACACCGATCTTGTCCGGTCCGTGCCTATGTCTTGGCACGCCCCGTGCACCATAGTCAAGTAATCTTTTACCTCAAGCCACTTTTATTATTCATACACATCACATGAGAGTTATTGTTTTATTTGCTAACCTTATACCAAGCAGATTATTCCATATCTTCTCCTATCGCATCACCTCCAACTTCTCCTTCTAATTGGCTTCGACTTCTTCGACCTAACATGCGCTAGACTTGAGCAAACTATGCTTAACTCGCACATGACTTGATCTTTACCTTCTCAGCCATCTTATAGAATTCATTGTGTGATACCATTTCCACTCGACTCAAGCACACTTGTGCTTGACCCGAGTATTCCTTGAACCCATCTTTACTACTTGGATTAAGGCCACAGTCTTGACCCGCCTTGACCACTTGACCCAACTAGGACCACCTGACATGATTAGGGCCACTAGACTCAAGCTTGTTCTCTTGATATCCATCTTGGACACCAAATGTTTCTCTCACATCAACTCTTCCCCTGAGAGGGATATTTGGTGGCTTGCATACTTGGTTACAACTCTTGACTTCACATGTCCTCGACTTGAAGACATCTAGCTCCTCTACTCGAAGAACCTTTCAGACTCGACTTGAGCCTCTTTTCTTGACCCGCCATGGACCACGATCTTGATTAGTACCAAAGATCTCTCTCAAATTTACTCTCCCCCTGAGAGAGATATTTGGACACACATGCAACTCGCATATTAGACCCGACTAAGGTCACGCTTGTTGGACCCGACTTGGGCCCTCTTATCTGACCTGTTTTGGACCACCATCATGATCTGGCATAGGCCATCTCCTTGGACCCGACTTGGGCCACATTCATTGCTTCAATTCTGACCACTTTTCTATCCGTTCGGTCAACCACTCGGCCGAACATGTGGCCGAACAAGCAACCAAACTGACCCATCATGAGTCATTTGACTTGTCATCGGTCTCCTGTCATGACCCGACTCGAGCCACGATCATTTTTTCTACCACTAGGCCAACCACTCGGCCGAACATACGGCCGAACATACAGCCGCACACGCACCAGACCCAACTAGGGTTACCTTTTTATACTCAACTTGAGTCTCCAATCTGACCCTAACTTGGGGTCATTTAAAGTTCTTCCATTGTCGCATTTTTTTTCATACCCACACCACAACTAACCATAGGATCAAATCAATTCAAGAACAACTCACAATAAATTTGTTCATTCTGGACAAACCATGGTTACACAACCAACCAACATCTAATTTTGTTGATTCAATCTCCCAGAAAACACAAATAAGATACCTTATTTTTATTGTGGCTTGACAGATCTTCTTCTTTATGGTGGTGTTAGGCACCAATCACCGCTCACGGGTCGCACAACCCAAGCAACCTTGCGACAACTTCATAAAATCCAGTAGCACCTGCTTGATGTAGCCGATGCCCTTACTCGTGCTCCAAGGTCGATGTAGAAAGCCACTCGAACGGTTGTCCATCTCCATGCCTTTTCTTGGTTGAAGAAACACCCGCCTTGCACTTGCCTCGAGTCGTTGTTTGCCTTCCATCGCCTCTGTTTGTATCTCCTCCTCAAACCATGCTTTTATTTGTCTACTTGGCTAGGTATTCGGCCAGGTGTTCGGCCGAACAGTAAGCCGAACAGGGTGATTTCAACTTCTGTTTAGGTCTCGGAACGAACTACGCTCTGATACCATGTTAGAATTTGATCATCTAAGCAGCGGAATTATTTTTTGTGGTTCGAGGAGGCACGATCCGAGTGCAACTGCACAAGAACCGTGCCCCTTAGGGTTTACTCAGCACGAGGATCTCAGAACAAATCAATCACACAATAAGATACAAGAGACACGATATTTAACGAGGTTCGGCACCAACTTGGTGCCTACGTCCTCCACACACACGCACTCTTTTTCTTTTATTTTCTGTTAATGTCTGAGATACATTGTAAGAGGAAGAAGAAGGAATTAAATAGAAAATTACAATGGAGATATACATCTCCTTCCTAAGAAACCCCTTTATTTCTTTCCCTTTTTTTCTTTCTTTCTTTTACAATTACATATCTTTTTATAAGGAAACTATATACCCACACAGGTAAAACATCCATAGACGTGTCACCACTTCTTTCCAATCTTGGAGACGTCCAGAAGTTTCCTTCTTGCTGCCAGATATGCACCATTCGGGTTATCATTCGGCTGGACCCAACCGAACACCAAGCCGAACACTCGGCTTCTGGATCCCGTGTAGCCATACACACAGCCACATGCTTGTCTCAACTTGTGCGGCCATACACATAGCCGAATACATCTGTTCTAGGTCCTGTTCGGCAGTACACACAGCCGAACACCACTGTTTTGGATCTCGTGTGGCCATACACACAGCCACATGCTTTGTTTCTAAGTTTGATGCTGCCTAGAACCTTCCTTGTATGTCAGATGCGTCCATTCTTGGTACCATTCGGCTTGGCTGGACCGAACACATAGCCGAATGCCTTGTCTCAAGTTGGCATGTACAACTTGTCATGGCAACTTGACCTTTTGCAGCACTTTCTAACAAATTCTTTATCAGGCTTTGGGAATAGTGAAAAGGAATTTCTTTTTTATTTTTGTAAATAAATAAATTAAGCGCGTAGGCAATTTTTTTTTTTTCAGTAAAACTCGTGAAAAAATCGGAAATGATGACCCCCGAGTTTAAAAGTTCTATAGTAGGCGGGAAGAGGCTAACACCTTTGAAACTTCTACCACATAGCTACTCTAGTCAATGAATAATATGTAGATTTATCATCTTATTATTTCTCTTCTTCTTTGCTAGATTCTAATTTATTTCAGATAAATACCTGCGAACATATTTCCAGATAATATACAAATTTATGCCTGGGCCTGTAGTAGGCCCATGCATAAGGAAGCACATCTATGAGTAAGATTCACTTAACAAACCCGGCCCATCGAGTACTGACCTTTTTCTCCCTCTCCACTTTTCGAAAGGATCATTCCCGAAAATGGGGCACTATGGGATTATCAATAAAAATAGAATTATAAAAGGATAAATTTTCAGTCCCAAGTCCAAAGATCCCCATTCCCTCCCCCACATAATCCCCAAAGATCGGACAGGGTCACAGGGTCAACAAAATACGAAAAGCGGTTCACCTGCCACTTATTTTATTTCGGACCAATAATAATCTTCGCCGTTCGGTTGTAGGAAACTCTAGTAATTGCGTCAATTGACCAGTGACCATCCACCCACAAAATTCCAATCATACTTCTTCTATCTTTTTTTTTTTTTTTTTTTTTTTTTTTTGATTCTCGGTTCAATCTAGGAGAAGTCTCATTTTCTTCTTTGATTGTCCAAGTAACCACTCTATTCAGTGAAATATACAAACGGAGTAGCAGCACTCTTTGCAAGGTAATGATGCCAAATCTCTTTCAATATTATATCCTTCTGTTGTGCGTATTAGATGACAATTGCAGTAAGTGATGACAAATTAATTACTTACTGAAAGGAAACGGAGATACAGATTTTGGGCTTCCAGTCTGCTTCTAGTGAAGCTTTTTTATCAGTAAGAGTTAAGGTCCCTGCCTTTTGAGAAATTGGTTACTCAGTTTTCATTGTTTTTCCATTTGCCAGTTTCTTGAGCAAGGTCCCAGTACTGGTCCAAATAATTACAATTATCAACTACATTAGCATCGTCCATCAATCATCCCTTGTGTATAGTAGCTTAGGCCAACATTGGGTCAACGAATTGTTTGGAAAGAAGGGTATTCGGTTAACATGTACAAATTAGAAGGACCCGAGTGAATAATCAGAAATTCTAATGAGGCCCAGGTCTATAAGAATTTTGCTAGTTCGAGTTATTTGCTCATATATTTGTGATGATTGTTACTATGTCTTTGGTGGTGTTTGGTGGTACCACCAATTTGCTGCGCACACGAGATGTTTGACAAAATTCCCCATTGAACACTATTCTCACTTATGAAACCTAACTTCTAAAGGTTCCTTCACAAATTCTCACTTTTCTTAAGATATATAATCCAGAGGAGCATTCTAATTCATCATTCACTTTAGTTACTTCATAACTCTAATTCTTAGGCTAGGCCTAATTTTAACAATATCCATTAATAATATCTGCCACTATGTAGAATCAAGAATCCTGTTACTCGCATGCAAAAATGCTGACATTATTAATACTTATTCTTTTCATTGAGCTTCGATGAACAGAAATAATCCTTGATAATTTTTATCAATTGTTGTCTACCTTTTTCATCAAATAGTATGATTTGTGTTATCTAATTATATGATTTCAAATTCCAGGTCCTTAAGTTACTGTTCAAATTTGGGAAACTGCATGCGACATGGTTTTGCCTGAAGAGAACAATGCTTTTCCCATAAAACTAAATGGCGCTTGTACTTTCATGGATAGTATGGGACACAAAAACATCTCACATAGTGTACACGAAACATATCCAAACAACCAGAATGAGTTGATGTTGCACCCAACACTAGACTACATCAATCGGATTCTATTGGAAGATATTGATGAACCATTTAGCGAGTATCAAGATGTGGCAGCTCTATCTGACATAGAGAAACCTTTGTACGATATTGTAGGGGAAAAATATCCACCTTCACCGAATGGCCCGCTAGTTGTAAGCCAATCAAAATCAAACCATAATTCCAAAATTTGTATTTTGAATAAACAAATCATCCCCAGCTCAACTAATACAAGCTTGACACAAGACTCTGGAAATGACAGCTTACTGGCGAAGGAGTTCCAGAGAGGAGTGGAAGAAGGACAGAAGTTTCTTCCAGACATCAACGATTTAGCTATTGATTTGCAAGTGAGTAGGCTTTCACCAGATACAGCACAGAAAAAGAAGATATCAGAAATTGAATTGGAGGAAGAGAATGTTCATGGCTTGGTGGGTAAGCCCAAGACTAGGAAGAGCTCAAGTGATGCAAATTTGAATATTTTGGAGGGGCGAAACAGCAAGATGGCTATGTTTTCTACTGAGGAAATAACAAGAGATGAAATGTATGATAATGTTCTACTTTACCCTGGAGAGGAATCAGTGAAAGAAGAGATTTCTCGTCTGCGAGAAATAAGGAAATGCCAAGTAAACCCCCATTATAACCAGAAGGAAAACCTGGAGGACAATATTGATCTTGAATCTCTCCTTGTCCAATGTTCTGAAGCTGTAGCACTTGGTAATTGTATAATGGCTGAAGAACTCATAAAAGATTTAAGGAAACATGCCTCCCCAGTTGGCAGTGGCACCCAAAGACTTGCATGTATCCTTACTGATGGACTTGAGGCTCGCTTGGCCGGGTCAGGGAGCGAGACCTACCGCCGACTCGTCAATAGAAAAATTTCCACCAGAGAAATTCTGAAGGCCTATCATATGAACATTACGGCCTCCCCTTTATTGAGGATTACATACTGCGTTGCTAATGATTACATTTGTAAATTAGCAGAGGACGCATCAAGGATCCATATAATTGATTTTGGCATTACTTTTGGATTTCAGTGGCCGCCTCTAATTCAAGCTCTTGCTAAAAGGAGAGGTGGTGCTCCAAAACTCCGAATTACTGGTATAGATCTTCCTCAACCCGGCTTTCGTCCTGCCGAACGACTCAAACAGATTGGAGTAAGGCTTGAGGATTATGCTAAGAGTTTTGAGGTTCCTTTTGAGTATCAATGTATTGCCTCATTATGGGAGTCCATTTGTATTAAGGATCTGAAAATTGATGATGATGAAGTGCTTATAGTAAATAGCATGTTTCGCTTTATGCAAGTAAGAGATGGCATGCTCCCCACAGATAGCCCTAGGAACCAAGTTCTCAATCTGATAAGGCAGATTAAACCAAAAGGTTTCATCATAGGAATATTGAATGTGTCATATAGTCCCTTTTTCACCACACGCTTTAAAAAGGTTCTATCAACTTATTCAAAGCTATTTGACTTGTTTGACACATTAATTCCACGGGATGATGAAGGAAGGCAGCTAATGGAAAGAGCGCTGCTTGCTCCTCCAATTTTTAATCTGGTAGCATGTGAGGGCCAAGATCAGGTGGAGAGACCCGAGACATACAAGCAATGGCACAAAAGGATCTCCCAGGCTGGCTTCAAACTTCTGGCCATGGATCAGGATATAGTTAAAGAGTGCAATGCAAAGGTGAAAAGTATTTACCATGAGGATTTCTTTGTTCAGGAAGAAAGTGACTGGCTGCTTCAAGGTTGGAAAGGAATGATCAGTTATGGACTATCAGTTTGGGAGCCAAAACAAGAATAATCTTGGTTGTCTGGTGGGTTATTACAAATGTACAATTTCATTAGTGAAAGTAGTTTTAGAGCCAGGATTATAGAAATTTTATTACAATTATCAATTTCATTAGTGAGAGCGGTTGCAGCGTTAGGGTCGTTGGATATTTATTAGTTTGAAGTCGTATCATGCTCTTTGCGCCGCTTGTTGTTGTATTTGCAAAATGTTATGTGGTGGTTACGTGTTAGTTATGCGTCCAAGATGTTTTATAAAATTTCTTATAAAGAACCATTGTCAGCTGAAACAGTATTGGCGTCCCAGTCATGTCGTTTTTCCCCCGAACTCTCAAATCTGGTTCAGTGGTTCCTTATTTGCTGACATTTTAAACATTTAAAAATCTGGTCGTCGACAATTTGACTGCCTTGGAGCGTGTAGACCTTTCCCCAATATTTATATACACAAACGTTTTCGCCATTTGATTAGTAAAAGATTTTAAAGATTTTAAATTTTTTTTCTTAACGTTTTGTTTAATTGTAGAGGGTTCGTCATAGAAAACAAATATTGAAAAAGACGACATTCTATTTGACATTAATTATGAGCCATATCATCTATATTCACTTTTTTGTTTTGTAGGTTTGATGATCTGCTTTTTTTATTATACGAGGAAAATTGAACGAATAAAGATAAATTACTGAGCCGCGTACACACTTAGGCCAATTGATTTTCCTTTAACCAAATAGCAATTAATGAATAAAAATTTTGAAGAACTAACACGCCACGGACTAAACAACATCATATAAAAGGAAACTTAAATGATACTAATTCACTCAAAACAAACTTAGTACAAATCTGTAAGCAATAAATTGTGTATATTTACAGTGCCAAGCTGAACAGAAGCAATAACAAATGAATAAATAACAATGGAATTCCAAATCACCAATTTACTAAAGCACAAAAAATCAAACAGGTCATTTCAGGCAAATGTCTTCTTGCCACATACCAACTATTATCTCAATTTTCTCGCTTAATCAAACTATTCACAAAAACAAAAGGACTAAAGAGGACGAGCACTTGCCGGGTGACAATATGACTGACGATAAAAAAAATGTAATCGACAGCATTGCTTGCAAATGAATGTGTAGCCTAACCACGTCTCAAATGAAAAATTACTAAAAATGGGAAAAAAAATTAATAATACAATGCTTTTTTCAATCTAGCATAAACCCGTTAAGCTCATTCACTAATGCATCTGCACTAGTGACCTGTTTACTATCTTTGAGTGGCCGTGCATCTAAGCAATCCTTCTCATCCAATTCATCAAAGAATGGGTCACATAACAGCTCAGCAGCTGATGGGCGGGCTCGTGGCTGCCCCAGACACCTCTCAATGAACCGGGTTACATCTGGATCACGAACACGACTCAGTGCATCAGGTCGAGCCCCAGATGTCACCTTCCTGTAGATTTGGACTAGGTTTTTACACTCACTGTATGGCAGTTCCATTGTTACCATTTCTAGAACACACAGTCCGAAGGAGTAGATGTCGACCAGCTCGGTATAAGTTTCTTCAAACAGTTCTGGGGCCATGAACTCTGGTGTACCAAGGACAGAGTGTGCCACGTGGCTACGGTCCACAATAGCTGCTAGACCGAGGTCGCCTATCTTCACCTGTGTTTACAGTTGGTGGTTAGTTCCATAAGTGCTAAATTTTAAGACCCGAATATAAGAAGTTTAATATAAATAACAGGCTTAACCATAGAAGGAAATTTTACATTTATGCTTCGTTATGTCTCATTTCAATGAAAATATAATTCAATTATTGACGTTAATGATAGCTCTATAATGATATTATAATGGCCACGTCGTTTTCAAAAGAACCACTTTCCTGTGGCCCACTACAGAGTACAGCCTAGATTTTATTAGAAGATGAAAGGGGCCCGCATAGCTTTCTGGAAAAGGTACTTAAAGAAACAGAAAAGTTATTGACTAAGTTCGCTTTCCTGTGCAATTTCCTCAAAGAAAGGAACCTTCGCATAAAGTGAAAGGTTCATGCCCTTCACATTAAATGCAAGTCACAGGAAAAAGGCAATAAAAGAAAATATATGTCACAGGTCAGAATCCAAGGGTCAACTTTCATTTAAGACCCAGTTGAGATCTACTTCTTTATTTCCATCTTAAATAAAAGGTGCCATAGCACACGGGCCGTCCGATTTTGATCTGATGGATAAGGGAGCCCCGTGAAAGTAACCAGATTCCTAGACCCGAAAAAAATGAACCGCCCGATCAAAATCGAACGGCTCGTGGGTGCGCTACACGGCGTGTAGCGCAACACCAGATCAGGGTCCATGCCAAAGGTTCTATGACTATAATTGATTAGTCCCTAGTCTAAAAAAAATATCTCTGAACTGGAGTCCTCGTTCTAGGTTAATAAAAGAGGTCTAAAATAAGGTTCATAAAAATAAAAAAGAACTATAATGCATGTTTATTCTTTCTTGAAAGTCCTGGACAGATAGGCAAGCACTCAGAGCTCCTCAAAAAGCAAAAAGAAAAAAGGACATGAAAAGAAACTGAAATTGACACCGACCAACATTATAGGGGGAAAGAAATGGCATATCAACAAAATTTAGGAAGGTGAAATAATACTACCACAATCAAATATAATAAAACTGGTTAATTACTTAGTCAAGAATGTATACATAATTTTCAGGTTCTAACCAAAATTATAATATAAGCATTGAGTTGAGTTGTTTCCAATTTTTATTCCTGTTATTTTTACGCCTATTTAAATTATATAACCAAATTACTACACAGTCAATCCAACAAAAAGTAAAGATCAACATCTACGCACCCCTGCAAAATACTTAAGTAACAGTTATACTTGATGAAACAATAATTAGTTCTGCATTCTCTAAATTGGAGAAGTGCAAAAACTACAGAAACGGTTAGCAAAAGATCATACCTCGCCAAGATTGCCGTTGATGAAAATATTACTACAGTTCAGATCCCTGTGAATCACACATGGTTCATTTGTATGCAAATAATCCAGCCCCAACAGAATCTGGCGGGCCCACTTCTTCAGCGCCTTGAGAGAGACTTGCTTGTGCTTATTCCTGTACCCCCTCAGATCACCCGAGTTGCAAATTTCGGTGATAAAGTTGAGAGTCCTGTGAACAGGATCAACCCACTGCTTGTACAGAGTGATTATATGCGGATGATGGAGGGATTTCAGGAGGCGTACTTCACCGAACAGTCGGTTTAGCATTACTGGCTCATCAATAAAGCCTCTCAGTTGAACCTGAGAGAGTTTGAGAAAATGATAATGAAAAGTTGAGCCAGTTGCCGTATTGAAAAAAGACCCTGAAAGTTTTATGTTTCCCACATCCACCATTGATTAGGTACAAACTTGGTACAACAAAGTTGAGGTCAAACTAAAAAAATAACACCCTGCATGTGTCTGCCTAGGAAAAAAAATTAGAATATTTTTGTTGATGTGCAGGTAAAAACTAATCGTTTTGATTAAGCTGTTAATAGTTTTCCTTGGAAGCAAACATTGTAAAGATCTAAAAGGTGAATACAAAAGGGTATATTGTTACAGCCAGATTGCTGTCTTCTTATCAAATTAAGCAATTGCACAATTTTATAAGCTAAAACATTATTAAAATACATAATCAGAAATTAAAAGGTTTAAAATTGAAAGTAATACCTGATTCCATGCAACCTCAATCCCTTGCTCTTGATCAAACGCCTTGTACACCTTCTTCACGGCACCAGCGCCTAAAACTTCCTTGTACCGGCCATACCGACCAGTAGGGTCCACTTCCACAAAGATTTCTCGGTCGACTTTCTCAGCTGTCTCTGAAACTTCAATCAACATTTTTAACTCTGAAACTTCTACTGTTCGCCTAAGAGAAAGCTGTAAAGTCCTGAAGAAATTAACAGGTAGATATCAGAAATCTGTCCAGAATTAGGTGCAACAAGCATTAGATTTCTCAACGAGATATCTTTAGTAAGTATTAAACAAAAGATATCCACTTTAAACCCAAAATTTCAAGAAAATCTCTAATACAAATTCTCAAAAGGGCTTACTTATTCAAAATCTATAGATCGATTTTCTCCTATACAAGAACTAAATCGCATCCATCATTTGTAAAATAGATGAAATCGAAGTTACCTTTACAATTGCACGAGAAGACAAAATATTAAAGGAAGACGGAGGCGGAGCAGATGACGAGAAGGTAAGCCGATCTCGCTTCTCTCAAATAAAGCTGTAAGGATGCCATTTACAAGCTTTTATTTAGTGGGTTTTTTTTTTTTTGGAAAAGAAAGACGGAATCTTGAAAGGGAATCGAAAGATTATTTAAGAGTAGAGGTGTTGGGTTTCTCCAGAGATTTGGAGAAGATTGAAGGAAGATTATATAGTGTATTAGCGAAAGACTATAATGGGAGTACAAAGAGAAATTTACCAGAAATAGAGAGAAAAATATAGAAGAAAGCTTAATTTGTAGCTCTTCGAGGAGAGAAAGAGACGACAAGTCGAAAATAAGTGGAGGCGGCACAAGAAGTAAGGGTTCTCTGTTCCGGATTCCTCTATTTATTCCTGGTGCTGTTGAACTGAATTCTGGGCCCCACGGAGTTACTATTTTTATAACATATTAAATGATCGGGTCCCACCGATCGTGACTCGCCACAGGAATGGTAATCTAGGATTTGGAACAGACAGATTGCTCATACGAACCAGTTGGGGTGTTTGCCGTTATGTCCTCTCCATTCCTCCTCACTGGAGCATTCCACTTCCTACTATCTTGGGAAGCAGCGGCGATATATATTTTTATATTTAGTAACAACTACCACATATAAATATGATTTATTTTCGTCACAATGGAAATATAGTAAATTTTTCTTATTTAACTTGTCATAAAATAGGATGATTCGTTCTTATCGTTAAAAATTTCCCAATCTTACAATTTATCCTTTCAAATTTATAAAAGGTAGTCAAATTAAAAATACTTTAAATACAGATCATTAAATATAATATTATGTGATCTATATATGAATTTTTTTCGGACGACCATAAATATATAGGATTTTTGTCGGTTCTATGTTAACAATGCATCAAGGAGTAATAATTACTTCAAATAAATATACAATTATGGCTGGCCTTTAATTAAATTATTCATATTATTCATATATTAATGCAATAATTATAAGAGGCGTAGCTTACAAGGGAGGCATCCATTTTTAGGGAGATTGACGATTGAGTTATGGTACCTAACAGAAACTTGTACACCTATCCGAGCCTCTTTCTATATATTTTTTTTCGGTTTGAAGTTTCAAACTTACAAACTACAAATTCAAAGGGAAAGGTTTCAGATCCAAGGGTATTGTAGAATTAATCCTCTTATTACAAGTCCCGGACCTAATTTGACCCTCCAGATCCAAGGGCTCTGATCAATTGAATCCGATGTTTCAGATTTCATGTGATTCCTTACATATTGATTATCCAAAAATTGGAACACAATATTTTATTTATTTATTTATCTTCAAAGCACGTCACCACTCTATTTGCGCCTCCTAATCTCTGATATACCTCTCTCATCCAATTTAGAAGATTCTCAAAATCACTTGTTTCGACAATAAAATACAGTGATTGTATGTGAAAATTGAAAATTCTCATTTCATTTGGAGTTCCTTTTTGTTAGAAGAAAATTATATCTTTAGATTTAAAAAATTGTAGTATAATAGAAGAAAATAATTATTTATAATAGTTTTTTTGTGGATGACAGCCAAAAGTTGCTGTGCTACCCAACTTTTTATCTTATTTCTCTGTTTTTTTAAGCAATTTCTGTACTGGAAGTCAATTTTTCCAAATCGGAATTGGTCTTAATTTTGACTCTCAAAAAATTAATAATTTTAAAAAAAAATTCTTTGCCATGGTGTCTCACCAGTCACCATAAACTCGAAAAGGTAAATCTAGTCTATTGGAAGATCGTTTTGTTGTCACTGTTGAACACCGTTGAATTAGTCTACAGCATTGTTCAAATTTTGTAAAAAATATTCCTTTTGTCAATTTTGGGTTAAAATATAGCTTATGATTTATTTATTTTCTTTTAAAAAAAAAAGGCATCTCCAGGAGGCCTGCATTAAACAAATGCTACATATTGATTATTAGTTATAAAATAGTTATATACCCCTTATTTTTTTCTTCCCTTGATCTAATGGGTTAGATAAAAAATTGAATCAAAGTAATCAGATTTCATGTGATTCTCTCTTTGTGTATAGAGATTATCCAAAAATTAAAATGTCACTTTTTTCAAGCACATCAGTGATCAGTGCTCTATTGGCACCTCCTATTCTCTGTTCGCATCTCATCCAGTTAAGGAGATTTTCCTACCATGTGAGTGCCAAATGTTCATTATTTTTCACATAATGACAGTAGTCTTGATCCATTAGTTTCAGATGATATAGGTTTTATTAACCTTTATTTCATTCATGTATTTTTTTAAAGAAATAATAATTCGCTGGTTGTTTCTATCATGTATTTTTTTTTTCTTTTTCATGCTTTTGTTTTTTTATTCTATCTTCTATGTTCAATTTTTTTTTATTTTTATGAAATTGTTGGCACTGGCCAACCTAACCTACATCACAAAGGAAAAAAAAAAAGAAAGGGAGAAGCAGAAGAAGAAGAAGAGGAGGAGATAAAATAGTAGGGATACTGTCACTTCAATGACAGCAATATTAGAAATATTGGGATTTGGTCGATTTGGATGATTAGAGAGTAATCAAAACTAGTTCTAATCTCGCGCGTTGCGCGATTCCTTCTTATCCGAATATGTTATTAAATAGTTGTTTAATGAGTGTGGATATGTTTTGAAACTTTTTGCAAACATGCATGTAGTATTAGACGTCAATATTACCGTAAAATAAAATAGACACATTCTGATCAAGATTGATAACCATAGTGCTAATTTCACACGTTGCACGAACCATTTTCTTCTTGATCGATGCTAATAGAAATAGAAATATCAAACTAACAATATAAAAACACTAATTAATATTCAATATTTCTACACATACATTCAAAAAAAAAATAGAATAAAAAACACAACAAATAACTTAACACAAAGAAAATTAAATTTGATTCAGTACTCCTTTTCGTTGCAAAATAAATCATCCACGATCAGACCCGAAGCAAAAATATTAGAATCACGTCAATATACCAATTAAGAATTAAATTAGTATAAAATTTTCCTCTGACAATATAATAAACTATTGCTAACTTTATAGCAATACCTCCTTGCATTAGTACTTGCGAGACACCTATCAAACGCAAACGGTAGTGTTGTTGAATCAGGGAGTTCATCTATCAAACAAAAAAAAAATATTAACAATTAGAAACGTGAGGGTACCACTTGAATTCATATCTAACAATATTTTATTTTTTCAAGTATACATATCTATAGTCCTTCCTTTATAATAAGTGCAACATATAAAAACAAAAAAAAAATTTCTGCCCTTACTGTAATTATCTTAAAATAATACATGATGGCTTCAACAATTTGAAAGTCTAAATGATGGCTTAATAAAGGAATAGAAGCTCTGATTAAAGATAATCAGAGCCTAATAAAGGATGGCCATGTAATATTCTTTCTGCGCAACAAAGGATTCAAAATTTGAAAACTTACCACTCTGAAAAAATAGATCCATAAAAATTTACAGCTCTGAAAAATTGAAATTGCAAGATAAAGCCTAATAAAGGATACACAATTTGAACACCGTAAGCACGTGGAACGCACGTGCAAAGTAACCAGAGATCATCAAGTGAGGACAAACTACTCAAATTTATTTTCCATGGAGCTTATACAGAGCTGTCAATATAGGGGTCGAAACTTTCATAATTGTATAATTTGATCTATATTTAATTTGATATATATAATTTGTCAATGGTGATCTATATAAGTTTTTTTTTTATTTATTGTTTGACCCCAAAATATTGTGCCAAATTGCATGAAATAAATAAGCCTTTTTATGACAAATAAATGCAAGAAAGGCCGAAAATTCACGAAAAATACCAAATAAACCCCAAAATTCTCAAAGAAACTCCTATATTCCACAAAATTCCCAAAATAAATCCATAAAGAATTTTACAAATCTGTTTGAACCAAAAAAATCCCTTATATTTTTCTAAGCCTACCCATAAAATTTCGTGCAAAAATGCCCTTGGGAAGGCCCTAAAATGAATTATCTTTGCTTAGAAACAAAATAAATAATTTAATTAAATGATATTGGGGAGAAATTCCCAGAAAATTCCTGGAAATATGGCGCGTCCAACCCATTGCATCGGATCCGGAGGGGGGGAAGATGCATCGCTGTGTTTAAAAAATTTACCACGTAAAATTTTCTCGGCTGCGTCTGGCTCATGCGCCGAAAGTAGCCATTCCCTTCGCTGGTTCATTGGCTCACAGAAGAACAAGCGCACCCATTTCTCTCTACCTCATTAAACCTGACATAGGGGGCCCAGGCGAAGAGTTGTCTTCTTCCTTGGTTAAAAGAAAGTTTTCGCGAGATTTACCGTGAGACGCCGGGTGAAAAGGTGAAGTCACCGTTCTACGTCGACGTGGTCACCTCGCGCTCCACACACGACAAAACCACCATGCCCCGCCCGTGGTTTTCCAAAACTAAGCCCTAGATATAGTGCATTGTGAGCCGTTGATGGAAATGAAGGGTCACGATTAGCTTTCGGCCATTGAAGTGTTGCCCTAACTTCTACCTATATATAGATCAAATTGGAGCTGGGAAAGGGGAGGAGAGGCGGTGATAATCTTGGTTGAGGATTAGATAACTGTAATAGTGCTTAAGCTAGAAAAATAGTGTTTAAAAGAGGGAGACAATTCGACAAACACCGGAGAAATAGAGAGAAAGGTAGAAATGAAAGACTGTCTTTTGTAATTAAGTATGTATGAGTGAAATGAAATGAATGGCGAGTTCAATTTGATGGTTGATTTTCTTTTGTTCTTTCAATTCAGCCACCAAACAATGGTGTGCTTGAATCATAGAAGCACACCTCCATTGAGCCATGGTCTGAAGCTTAGCATCAGCCATGGCCATTGGAGGCCATCTTTAGAGATGCCACATGAAGGTTTAGAGCTTAGCTCTTCGCTTCATGTGGTGTTCTCATGCTCAATATGAAGTCAGCCGTGGCCACCACTTGAGGGTTTGTAGCTTGGCTCAACTCTCAGGTGGAAGGCTTCAAATTGACATGGTTTAGGTCCAGAGCTTGGCACTGGCCTAACCTTGTTCAATGTGTTAATAAAAGAATCAAAAAAACAACAAAAATAATGAATAAATGGTGTAATATTCTTCAACCAGCCCTTTGTATATAATTTTCCCGAAATATTGGACCTAAATGCATAAGGTGAAGTGTGTTAGATATTCTCTAAGTTATCTTTGCATTTTCATGAAATAAAATATATGCATATTCACAAATCTGGCCAGCAATGAAATAATAAGAAAACGCAGGGTTTTATTTGCATAAAAATACAAAAATAACCATGGACAGCAGGTACAAGGTTCTATGGACAGCAAGAAATGAAATTTTCTATTTTTGGGAATTTCTGTGATTTTATACGATTTTCCAAGGCACCAGGGGCATTTTGAGAAATAAAAATTTTATTCACAAAACTCTGGACTTTTATACAAAAATACTAACATAGAAAGTTTATAAGTCTGTTCTTGGACATGCTTGCAATTTCTCATAATTTTACAATAAATATAAAGGCACTTTCTCAATTATTCCAAATATAGGCAGAAATTAAACAAATAAGCTAATACTTTATAAAAAGATTAAAATCACTGTCTAGGGTTTTACATGCATTCCTTATGCGTGTTATAACACCTTGCAAGTGACTTTTCTGCATTTAAACAACTCAAACAAGAATCACCCAAAAACAGCAGCTCGATTACTCAAAACAAAAAATCTGAAAATGGGAAAAGTTGGATAAAAACGTGCTTTCATTATCTGTGATGATTTGAACATAAAACAAACCTAAAACAATCTAAATTAGGCATCCAAATCAAGTTCAGCTGCTGTAAGACCACTTACATGCAAATTCAAAATTGAAACAAAATACAAAAACTCACACTTTCTGCCCTTGTGCTTCACACAGAAAATTAAGGTGCCCCAAACCAAAGTAAATGCTTAATCCCACTTAAATTGACCTCCTGAATCTACCTACACGGTTGCTGGCACAAGAAAGAGGTTCTGTGAGTCCCACAGTTGACACCCAAATCAGACCCAAATTAGGTCAGAGTACTTCAGTCGAGATCATCAATTTTCAAGCTTCTTCATACCAAATTGGCCCCACGGCTGTTCTTTACACACCTTCTTCGATGCAAAAAACCTTTTCCTGGCAAGAGAAGAGAGCAAGACAGCTCCAAACGCCATTGAGGGAAGCTCGAGCTCTCCCAAGTTCTACATGGTGATAGTTGCTTCAATAGAAAGAACTGAGCCCCTCAATCCCTTCTTCTCTCTTCCACGATCTTATTGCACTTAACCACGACTGAAATGGTGACCGGAGCTGCCGTAAGTTCGTCGGAGAAAGTCGAGGGTTCTTTCTGCAAAAAGGCCAGCGTCGACGGAGAGGGAAGAACTTAAATCCGCGATTTTGAGGATTTTCTGTGGCGAATTTAGTGTGGCAGGTCGCATCACTCGCTGCACGAAATCCAGAAATAGAGTCAGCGGCTCTTAACGCTTAGTCAACAGCCACGTCAGCACCTCTGTATACGTGGACCAATCAGAAATTTTCGAATCATCAAAAATTATAAAAATTAATTAAAAATAATAAATAACTCAGAAAAATTCAAATAAAATATTCATAAAATCCTAAAAATCTGTAGAATCTAGATTCACTGATATTTTAATATAAAATTATGTCATTTTGTGCCTCTTTTGTATTTTCAAAGTATCTTCTAATTAAAATTTAGTTTTATAAATTGTTAAAAACTTCAAAAACTCACCAAAATTAGTAGGAATCTCAGAAAAATCCAAATAAACTATCCAAAAATTTCTAAAAATCTAAATAAACCAGATCCAATGTTATTTTCATATGATATGTTGTTAAATTAAGTAGTTCCCTATTTTTGGAGTATTTCTATTATAAAAATCTAATTTTCTAAATTTTTAGAAAAAATTGTTAAGTACTCTAATAAATTTTCTAAGTAGTTTTATCACTTCCTTGTCAAGTATAATGGAATTTAAAAGTAAAATTAGTAATATTTATTTTAATAAGATTCCTAAATAATAATAATAATGATAATAATAATAATAAATAAAATAAATAAATAAATAATAATTACAATAAACCATAAATAAACCATCAAATAACCTTACCATAAGTAAATCTTAAAGTTATAAATAAATAAATAAAAATAAATAAATAAATAATAAATAAATTTTAAAATAATAAGTAAAAAAAAACAAATAAATGTTAAATAAATCATAAATGAGTGATAAATAAATCATAAAATAAATAATAAACACATGATAGTCAAATAATTCAACCAATAAATAAATGAATAGTAAGTAAATAGTAAATAATCAAATAAATTAATAAATAACATAAAACATAATCAAATAAATCACTTTAAATATGACTGAATCAATTAACTTAAATTAAATCCAAATCAAGTTTAATGAATCAACCTAAATTTTATCAAATAAAAGATCAGACTAAATTGAACTAAATCAAATCAAACCAATTAAAAATCAAATCAAATCAAGCTAAATAAAGTCAGATCAAATCAAGTCAAATTAAATCAAATCATGTCAAGATTGAATCAAATCAAATGAAATCCAAATCCTTTGTTCTCACAAGCCCCTAAATGGCCGAGAACCCCAAGTCCTTTTGTTCTCTCAAGCCCCTAAATGGCCGAGAACCCCAAATCCTTTTGTTCTCTCAAGCCCCTAAATGGCCGAGAACCCCAAGTCCTTTTGTTCTCTCAAGCCCCTAAATGGCCGAGAACCCCAAGTCCTTTTGTTCTCTCAAGCCCCTAAATGGCCGAGAACCCCAAATCCTTTTGTTTTCTCAAGCCCCTAAATGGCCGAGAACCCCAAATCCTTTTGTTCTCTCAAGCCCCTAAATGGCCGAGAATTACCAAATCAAAGTTCCCTTTTATTCTCACAAGCCCCTAAATGGCCGAGAATTTCAAATCCCTTTGTTTTCACAAGCCCCTAAATGGCCGAAAACCGATTCTTTAAGCCCCCAAATGGCCAAGGATCGTAAAATCAAATCACCCTCATAGTCAAAACATAAAAATAAATAGTTTCGGCTTTAGTTTTAGTGTTAGTTTTAGTTTCATATATTCTTGGTTGTTTCAAATAATTAGTTTTAGATGTATTTTAGATATTCTCAATTGGGCCCCGTCAATTAAGTCTGGTGCCATCAATTGAATCCGGTCTTAACCCAAAAGAAATAAACTATTTATACCCTCAATTGTGCCCCGTCAAATTAGGTTTGGTGCTACCAATTGAGCCTTGTCTAAACCAAAAGAAATAAATTCCTTGTTGAGTATTAAAACCATTTAAACAACGATTTTCTAGCCTATTACATTTAATTTCTCGAATCTCTTAATCAGAGGTTCTCGTGGGAAATCACGGGGTAATTAACAATAGGAGCTTGCGCCTATTGGAAAGAAAGGATCCACAAATTAATAAACCCTTACGAGAATGGATTCTAGTCGATGTTCTCTGGTCGTTAAGAGGCATTAATACTTGAACCCAAGCTCGTGAGGGGTGAATCTAAGGCTTGTTCTCATTCTTGAGGAAACCTAATCATTCTTCGAGAAATGACGAAAAAGTCACCACATTTATATAACAATAAAGCTTTAGGCTTTGGATCGGTATTTTTATTTTTTATTTTTTTCATGGCCTGTTTTGACTTTGTACACTGTATCTACCTTTTTAATTAATTTTCATTGCCGTTGGCAGCTAGCCAACAGGCCTTCGAAAAAAAACAATAAGAAAATGTTGATCTATATAAGTCGGTTCGATGGCCTCGAGCTTAATTTCCAAGAATAGTTTTGTAAATTTCTGTGGCCCAATTTCAGTAGAAAATTGATAGCAAATTAATCAGTATTATTATCAAATTGGTCATTTTCTCTCTGTACTCATAGAACTGAAAGCCAATGTAAAAGATGAAACATTTGAGATAGTTAATTTCAGTTTCTATCAAAGAATGATTATTACATGTTCTGTATATTCCTTATAATCTTCCTCGATTCATACCAGATGCCAAATCGGCATCAAACTGGTCTGAACTTGATCGATGGTGTCACAGGATGCTTGATGATTTTTCTTTACTATTGCCACTATTACCAATTAAAAGCAATAATTAGGAAGATAGCTTCTTACTAAGAAAGAACGCCAAACAAACTATTAAATTGTATTAATAAATCAAAAGAAATTAAATAAATATCTTATTACTGGTGCTCTTGAGGCAGCAAAAAATAAGACTAAATTTTAATAAATGCTAAGGTGTATCAGCACGTACCAGTAACAACATGACATGTTTGAAATTTTTGTGTGTGATTTCTCCTCAGCCTTTAAAAGAAAACTTTTGAAGGCTTGCCAGTGTCCTGAGTCACCCTCCATCTGTGGCTCCTCAAAACCTGTATTGTTCCTATTGCGTGCATCTCGTGGCGAATCTTCAGGCTTCCTGCGATGTTTCTCTTTTTTCTTAGAGGTCATTTTGTGCTTGCTGCGGCTTTCCTTTGCATCAGAATCTGTGTTGTCCTTGTCAGAATCTGATTTATCGGATTTATCAGACTCTGAAGTGGAACCCGACCCAGATCCACAATTAGACCCGACAAGCTTCTTCATGATGTGGTTTAAATTTTTTATGACAACCATGCTAGATTTCTTCTTTTTCTTGCTTCCTTTTAATTTTTGTGGCCCTGACAAGAACCATTCGCCTCTTGGTCAGACTCGGAAGAGGCATGTTCAGTACCCTCATGAGACTTACTATCAGAGTCTTTACTGCTGAACTCGGAATGGTTCTGGACAAAATAACGCCATGCATAAATTGAATAGCCTCCATTGCATCCATATCCGCACATGAAACCACAACATACCAGTAGATCATTCACCAATAGTGAGATGTTCTACCAGAAGCCAAAAAGAAAAGATAAGATCAGTGATGTAAATGTATCCAGGCCCGTTAGCTATGCAACTAAATCAAGCAAAATGAACTTTTGAACAGAAGACAATTATAGGACATGAATGCAGTACCATGCCAAAATGGATGCAGGAACGATCTGATAGTGACTCAACAACACCAAAAGCCCAGCATGAGCAACAGTGGCCCTGATCATAACAAATATTGTAAGCACTGTTGTAGCATAATAGAGATAACAGAATGAAATCATGACCATAAATATGGTAAAAGGGATTGATTAGCTTACTTGGTCTATTGGAGGCAGCACGATTTTACAATTTGTTTGCACCAGAAGATGACATGGCATGAAAGGTTGCAAAAGTTAAAAAGGGAAATGAAAGGACAAAAGAGAAGGAAGAAATAAAATGAAAATTGAAAGACTTAAAAATACATGGAGTTGGTGATAAGCTAACCAAGTATTCTGCCGATAGTGGTGCATTGAGGCCATGCATCCCTGGCATCCTGGAATCGAAGTGTTTGGGTAAGGTGACGTTATTTCAGTGAGTAACTAAAGGGGATTGGTGGAGTGCAGTTTGTGGTGGGCGTTTTGCACCGAGCATGTGTTTGAATTGGGCAACCTGTTAGAAACGAATAGATGGATGAGGTAAGCATGAACTGAAAAGAAAGAAGTGGCAATTGTTAGAATTAAGATACACTCAGCAACCAGAAACTAAATAAAACAACTCAGCAACCACAGCGTCCATCACTGATCCACCAATAAGACTGAATCTTATTTATCACATGCAATGTAATTAGAAATTTATTATTATTATTATTATTATTAAATTAAAACGTTAAAGATTTTATCAAAGTAGTTAAATTGGAAATAAGAGCACCTTATTTGCTCTAGTACGATCCTCTTGCATTTGATAGGCTATTGAAGCACATTAAGCAACCATCTGAAGTTCATAAAGCACCAAACTATTAGAAAATATTGAAACCATGTTTTCCAAATCAACTAAATTGCGATAACTTTGAATGAATACAGCATTCACCGAATTAGAAAAAGATAAAATTATGTATAAAAAGAGAGATGTCTTTAGTCAAGACAAAAAAATAAATTCACAAACATCCATGTGCTCAAGCTCTAATACAAAAAAAGTTAGAATAACCACCATTAGAGAAATGATTGCAGATAAGAGAACAACCTAATCACAATAGTTATTTACTAATTGACCTCTTATCTTTTATCCTGCAAGCACCAGTGCTAACACATAAAGAAAGAAGCTTAAAGGAAAAATTCGAAATAGAAAGCTATGAATGAAAATGGAAAACTTGTGAGTAGTTTCTTACATCGCTGAAGGGCTAATTGCCTAAAATCTATTGCCATATTATGCATGATCCGCCTCACAACCGTACATGTATTTGACCGACAACATGCACGTGCACCAAACCTAACACATAAAGAACGAATTTTGGGGAATAAATTGATGAAAAATAGAAAAAAAAAACAAAAGGGGGTACAGGGGAGAAAATTGACTTGAAAGCTATGAAAAGTGAGAATTTTCTTTTACATATGCCTTTCAGAAAAGGAAAAAAAACGTTTTGAAGGTTAGTAGGGCTTGGTTGAACATCTTGTCACCATGCAATCAGAAAATTTTGCTAGAGAAATGAATCTCCAGAGATAGCCATCAGAACTTTGTTTGCAACAC
The DNA here is from genome assembly GCA_027725995.1 of Rhynchospora tenuis. Taxonomy (NCBI): domain Eukaryota; kingdom Viridiplantae; phylum Streptophyta; class Magnoliopsida; order Poales; family Cyperaceae; genus Rhynchospora; species Rhynchospora tenuis. The sequence goes on along the minus strand of CM050889.1, from coordinate 68,623,992 downwards.
AATAAAAATAAAATTTGTCTAGATTTGGATTAAGACCGAAAATGACAGCAAATAATATGATCTATGGTTGGAAATATGTAAAAGATAAAAACCCAAAGCACAATTTCATACCAAGAATGCACGGTAGGCGGTTTGAATCCGAATTGCAGCCCATGCCTGCCTCAGTTCAGATCTGAAGTTAAAAGATATTTATTTATAGATGAAACATAAATTGACACAAATAAAGGGAAATTATCTTTATCTATAGATATTTAAAGGCATGTACTACAACACTGGGTCCCAGGATATTGATTTTTTTTTTTAAAACCCGATTGAAAATTCTAACCCTCTTGCATATATATGCTATTTTCCTTAATCATTCAGCTGGAATATAAAATTTTTCTATTTTCAACTGGAATATTTTAAATATGAAACAAAGAAACCAGGCTAGTGGGTCTTAAAATTGAAAATTGTGAAAACCTTGAAACATCACTCATGTATCTGTAATTAATTCGAAGCGGTTGGTACAGAAGCAAAATATGTTAGTCCAACAATGCTCCCACAACATGAAAATATTGTGAATATCATCTAGCTTGAAAATATAAACCTTTCTTCTAATTTTATAGTTTGCAAGTGACAGGTGGATCTATCTCCGCCTTTGGAGAAAAATCAATTAAATAATTAGCAGATGCACAAATATAGTGCACAACCAAAGTAGGTCAACTATCTCTTCTGGTTTTCTCATCTTATAAGGAAGTGCACCTCATTTATTCTGTAATTGTAATAAAGGGGACTCATATTGCATGAATGTGAGGTAGTGAGCATCTAGAAAGTTAAAAAAAAAAATGAAAGAGCATCCACATGTTTCATAATGCTATTTTACTCAGATTTACTAGAGTTACTTTCATATAGGTAATAATTAATCCATCAAGGAAAATGTAGCATTCTGAACTTTTGAAGGATTCAATTAAAGAAAAGATTTTCTGTATGATTCAATTTAAAGGAAAGATTTACCAGAGTTGCTTTCATATAGCTCGTGCCTTCTTATCCCAATTGCGCATTCCCTCTCTTTAGGAAATCAGACAAACCTCATGTTCAGTAGGAACTTCACATAAATTGACACAAATAAAGGAAAAAAAATTGCATAAATACATTTTCTTCTGCTTATTTCTCAAATTTTCTGATAATTTCAAATTGCAGTAGATAAAGAGAGGCAAAAATGAAATAACTTGACGACACAACAGGAGGAAGACGCGATCTGACAACCCCTGGCATAGATGAGTAAATTGTCCTTAGATTCATTGCGGAAATCCGAGCTCGCCTGAAAGAGGAAGATGTGATCTCTTCATCTGCACAATCGGCGCCGGGAGAGGAGAATGGAGGTCTCGAATATCTGGCAACGATTAGCTCAATGGTGGGACAATTACAATATCCAACTTTGTCTATCAGCTTGGGGAATGTCGAGATTAGCTCTTACTTGCTTCATTGCTCAGATATATCCCTGAATTTGTATTAAAACCAAGTGAAAAGGGTCACAATTGTTAGGGGGTCAAAAAATGTCGGCTTTTGTATAAGCAAACAACAGAAAAGAACAAACTCCTTCCTAATTAGAGAACGAAAAGGTTGATTTTTCAGAAGTTCTTCGCAAAGAGAGTAATATCATAGTTAAATTTGAATAAAACATAAAAAAAAAGAAAATGATAGACATACATGCTCACTACACGCCAACAGAGATGGTCCAGACCCATATGACCAGGAGCACGAAGATCTCCGCCTCCATCCGACTCGAGTGCATACAGCATATCTCCGACTCCATACAACACAGAAGCTGTAGGGTTAAGTTGGTGGGGGTAAGCGCATACAGCCGGATCTCAGTACAGGTTTGGAGCAAATCAGAAGAATCTCTCTGTCGCCATGATCTACTCTCTCTCCCATTTGTGTGGAGAAGATGTGAACCAGTGGATTATGCAGTGGATCCAGTGGTTCTAAAACCGCTGAGTGAACCAGTGGAGCGAAACAAATCAATTTCTTTACCTTCCTTCGCTGGTTCCTGAATGAACCAGTGGATCCATAATCGGCCAATCGAACCTTGCCCTCAGCGTCAAAGAGAATGTTATCGGGAGAGAGAGAGAGAGAGGGAGCGAGGGGAGAGTACAATGAGGAAAGCGAAGAAGAAGAAAAGGAAGAGAGAGGAGATCAGACTCTCCCTCGATCATGATCGGTGAATTGAAAAAAAAAAAAAAAATCGGACGGCTCAGATGAAGCGACGGAGAACCAAGGGACCAGATTTGTTACTGTACTAACTACAGTAACAAAACCCCTCACGTGCATCGCATTCCACTCCAAATTTATATAGTTATTATTATTATTATTATATTATTACAATAGGGTCAGCTAAGCCCAAGAACTGTAACATGACACCAACCTCCTGTTCGGCCTTTTGAGTGTAATTTCACCGCACGGCTCTTGTAATAGGACGAAGTCAAGACAAATGAAAGAGGTCTTAGTGTCTTATCCACCGTTTCCCTTGTCAGTAGTTATGTTAAAATTGGATTTTTTTTTTTCTTTCAAATATAATATTGGAATTTTTTATCGATGGGTCCTTTTGTTGTAGAGGTCTATTGTTGACAATGATGAAAAAAAAAAAAAAAAAAGAGAATGCCGCAAACTAATATATCGGTACCCTATAATCAAAGTGGTGAAATAGAGTTATTTTTCCCACACCTTTCAATTGAGCATCATGTAGATTCAAAGGTCAAAAGGATGACTAGAATATTGCACAAAGCATGACATTAAAGAATTTTGACTCTAAAACATTCCTTGGACTAAGTTCTACAATTTACCTCCTCCCACTTCAGTTCCTCATTTTTTTTTTTGATCAAGTCCAATTCATCGTTTGATAAAACATTTTGTCAGAAATATTGAAACAACACAGAAACACACGACTCCCGAAAACTTCCTATCCTTATTTTATTTCTTCAAAAATTTATTTGACATAATTTTTACAGAAACAATTTTTCTTTTTCTTTTTCTCTCTTATTTTTTTACACGGCAGTATATCCTCTTTTTAACTAGTACAGAGAAGAAATCTTAAGAATAAATTATCAAATCAATTACTAGACTAAACATAAAAACTATATTTTATCTTTGACAATGTCACAGTCTTGCTGTGATTTTAGGGATTAATTTTGTGTAATTGGAGCTAAATTAGAGGTAATTAGGAAGGAAGAGAAATAAGATGACAAAAATGGTATAAAGGAGACAAAGAATGGGATAAAGTAAACAATCAATTTTATTCATCAATATCCTGTTTACATCAATTCTCAGCTATATAACGCTGATAACAGAATTCTTAGAATTACATTTCCACTTCTATTTATTCTACGGTCATCTGCTGTCAGCACCCTAAATTTATTTACTACTGTTTACATCTCACTTGACTCAAACCAACTAATTAGTCTCCAACTAACTAATATGCAACGGCTCCAAAGTTGCCACATCAGATCTCATCTCTTCTCCTGACAGACAAGTCATATATGCCACCAGGACACTTGATTTTTTTCATTCCTGCTTTCCGTTTCTTCTTTCCTTGTTTGACTTTTCCATTTTTAAGCAGCTACAAAATTATTTGGGCATCTCAATACGAATCCGTATCCTCTGGTCTGCGGACCTCTGGACTTCGGTGGTCTTCCTTAAATCAGAGCCGTCTGATTTAATCTCAACGGCTATAAGGGAGCCCCATGAATAGTACCAGATTGATAGGCCCGAAAAAATTCAACCGTTCTGATCAAATCGGACGGCTCGGATCAAAGAAGACCACTGGACTTCTTCTAAAGAAGTCCAGAGGATACTGGTCCATCTCAATACTGGTGTAATCTTTACACATTTACTCCAGTTCATCTTTCATTTTCCAAGCAACCCTGCAACCCTGCAGGTGCATATATTGATATATATAGTTTTTACTGTGAGGGTTGGAAGGAGAAAAGAAGACCTCCAAGAATTAATTGGCTGCATCTTCATTTCTTACTTTTTTGCGGATAAATAAGAGCGAAGGTATGGTTTTATTTCTTCCCATCTGAAATTTTATTTTTTTGTAAACTACTTCCATATTTAACATTGCCTGTTAACAATATATATAATCTATTTTTTCCCGGCGGAGTCAATTAGTGATGCAATTAAGTTAGTAATTACTAATTAATACTTTATGCATCAAATATAAATTCGCTTTTGCGGGTTTAATTATTTTCTCTTTTTCCCTAAGAGTGCATGTTTTACTTCCAATAGAAATTGGAGAATAATTACAATTGGAGAATCAGTAAACAATAATCTGCTATAAAGCGCACCAAATGGCCAATTAATTTTTTTCAAGAGTGATGGATTCTGAGTACTTGTTATATATTTTTCTTTTATCATGCTACAATTTTCCCTCAAATATTTGGGTTTTTGGCTCATATATCGGATTATGAGTTTACTTTGGGACTCGACTTAAATTAAAAGAGTCCCTTTCTTGCACTTAATTTGAAAGAAAAGTTACTGGCCATATAGAGTTTCGACTAGTTCCTAAATATTAAAGCAAGCATATGAGAAGAATCTGACTTCATCATTCTCTCTTGCATTGTCCCTACAAAACATTACACCTTGGAAATTTTGTAGTTCTAAAGTTAGTTTACCGATATTCTATTTGTTTTTAACTAGTTATTACACCTTAATGCTACGAGCAAAGACACAGGTTGCTATTACATATTCGCTTTTTAGGGTTGTTGCAATTAGTGGCTAATTGCATATATCTCCTTAATGTCTAACCAGGTAAGTTTTTTGAGCAAATTGAAACTATTAATAGAAGGCTTTTCTATAGTTCTGTTAATAATTCAAAATGGATTTCTGTTTCAACTTTCAACCTCGAACTTTCTGACATGATAAATGGGTATAGATTTTAGCGTGAGTGTGAATGCTCTAGAACAATGGATGATTCAGAAACCTTCTGTGTGAGTGTTAATGCGGTGTCAAAAACCTTTCATGAGGATTGCAGCGTTGCAGAGGAAGTTGATGCCAACTCGAATTCAAAGAAGATACAACTCGAATTCAACACTCAGATACATAAAAGAAGTGAAGAAGTTGATGCCAACTCGAATTCAACACTCAGATACATAAGCCAAATGCTATTCGAAGAAGATACAAATGAGCAAGTAAGAACTTACGAAGAAGAGTTAGCTCTTCTTGCCACCGAGAGAGCATTTCATGATATTCTTAGACAAGAATACTATTCCACACCAGACGAACCCTTGCTTCCTGATGCTGTGTATCAAAGGAGCTCTGTTGATGGAACTAATTACAAAAAGTCATATGATGGCGGGAGAAGGAAATTGATAACAAATGGTCCTGTGGATGATACACACTCTATTAAACTGCCATTAGAGAGTGCAGACCCGACATCAGCCTTATCCATAGAAAGCCTCACAGCCAGGAAAATTCAGAAGGGAATTGATGAAGCAATGAAGTTCATCCCAAATATTGGTGAGGTTTTTATTAATTTGGGGTCCAACAGATCAAATAGTGGCAGAAATTGGCAGTCCAGGACCAAAAGGAATCCTAACTACAGTGATTTGGATCAATTAGTTGGAAGGCTACCAAAACAAATTGTTGTTTATACTGATGAGCCAATACGAAATGAGAATTTTGATAAGGTTCTTCTACATAAGGGTCAGAAGTATATCGAAGACGATTCTATGTTACGAAAAATCATGCAAAAAGAGATGACCGACCACTCTCAGCAAATTCAGGCCAAGGTATCAAACAATGAAATGAACATGATAAGAATCGGAGAATGTTAGAATCAGTTGATGTGAGGTCTCTTCTTATCACCTGTTCTAAAGCAATTTCATTGAATAATCATCCCTTGGCAAAAGAGTTGATAAGTGAAATCAGGAAATACTCATCCCCACATGGTGACTGGTCCCAGCGTTTGGCATATTACTTTGTGGTTGGACTTGAAGCTCGATTGACTGGCACCTCTGATGAGATCTATCATAAACTCGTACCGGAAAATTTGACTGTCATCGAGTTATTGAAGGTTTACCGCATGTACCGTGTTGCATCTCCTTGTAGGGGAACAATAGTTTACTTTGCAAACCAGACAATACTCAATAATATTTCAAAACAAACACAAAAGGTTCATATAATCAATTATGGCATATTGCAAGGGTTTCAATGGCCAGCCTTTTTCGAGCATTTTACTAACTGGGAAGGTTTTCCTCCAAAAATCCGGATGACCATTATAGAAGTTCCAGAACCAGGTCCTTGCCCAAGAAGGAAAGTTGAACATATAGGGAGAAGAGTGGCTGATTATGCCAAGAGTTTTAATGTTCCTTTTGAATATGAAGCTATAGTATCAGAATGGCAAAATGTTCAAGTTGAGGATTTGAAAATAGCGAAAGATGAAGTTGTAATAGTAACCTGCATCGTTCATTCTGAAAAGCTATCTGATGATGCTGTTCACGCAAACAGTCCTAGAGATATTTTTCTAAATAACATCAGAAAGATCAAACCACGCATATTTATTCATGTAGCTTTTAATGGCCCAAACAATTCCCCGTATTTTCCTCATCGCTTTAGAGCTGCTTTATCACTGTATTCCTCTTTTTTCGAAATGCTTGATTCTAACTTACCTCGCGGTAACCTAGAGAGGTTAATTATTGAAAAGCACTTTCTCATGCCAGCAGCTATTAATGCAATTGCATTTGAGGGAACCAATAGGGTTGAAAGGCCAGAGACTTATAGGCAGTGGCATGCAAGAAAACTTAGGGCTGGATTGGTGCCGTTGCCAGTTGATCCGAAGATAAAGAAAGACGTGATAAATTTCGTGCAAGAGCATTACCACAAGGAGTTTGTTGTAGAAGATGATAATGGATGGTTGTTGCTGGGATGGAAGGGAAGAATTTTGTATGGTTTTACTACATGGAAGGCTAGTGAAGTGTAGCATCCAACAACTCTTTTCCTTTCTTTTCTTTTCTTTTTTGTACTTTTTTGGGTACTCTCAACTCTGCCAGGTAAATAATATAATTTAATAAAGCAGGTGGGATTTGTTTCTTTTGTTTATGGGATAGATTGTTTCTTGATGACTATATGATATGTTATCCTTGCATGGAAAAAGAGGAGATAGCACACAATTATGCTACTAGAGCGATACCAGATGGGGTTACCAGAGAGTTTTGCAAATGTAACTGCTAGGTGAATTTTGTGAATTTGAAGGGCCTTTGTAAAAGTCCAGTCATTCAGTTTTCTGTTCACTTTAATTGTACTTTGTAAGTTTTGAGGGTTGAATAAATATAATGATAATTGAAACACCGTTCAATGCCTACTATTTTTTTAGCCAGATTTGCTTAGGAAGGTATATAGATACGGGCTTGGTTAGGACAAGCAATTGTGTCAACACTTTCATAAGGTTCGTTTTAAGATTGCAGTCTCATGAGTCAGGAGTCCATTTAAAGATTTTATGTTTTCTGAGTTTTTCCGGTACACTTGGTGCTTGATACACAATTTGTTTTTCTAGAATTGAAACTTTTGGTTTTGTTTATTTAATACAACTAGCAAATACGCTCACCCATTGCGTGGGTAAATAACCTTCTTACATAAAAGCTTGCAAAGAATCAAAATTGGTTAAGTTCCCATCCGATGGCGACATGACTATTTGTTTCTCTGATCATGAATTTTGCAGCCTGCGGAAACAATAATTTTGACATTAATTAGTGATTTTTCATTATGTCAAGCCATATATATGTGTTTGTGTCATGCAGCAATTCCAGATGCAAGACACTGTACTCGAATTTTCAGAAGAAACTGCAATTGCATACAAAAAAAAGGAAGAGTAAAATACATCAAGACACAACTGCCAGTGAGGATATCTAACAGGAGAGAAGAAATAATATTAAGAACAATTTCTTTCTTATCTTGTCTAATCCTTTACATCAGCGACGCCTTCTAAAGAAACCTGGAACCATGCTTCTGCTTCAGCAAGGCATGGAGAGCTTATTTCTTTACATATCCTCTCCTCAGCTCTTCCCTTGCGAAGTGCAAGCCTAATGACACAAACTTCAGATTTTTAAAACATGTCTAAATGGATATTTCATATCTGGTAATAATCTAAACTCTCTGAATAATTTTTATTTTCCTGGCATTCGATGGTGCTCGACCCCCAAAAAAAAAAAAACAAAAAGAAATTTCAACCAAATTCTGGCATGGAATATAGTTCAGTTACAATATCTTTTATATAATTTAAAGGTGTTTTCACCTTGTTGTAGCAGCATGTGCCATGATATTTCCACCAATGGGCTTGATCTGGGGTCCAGCAAAGATGGCCGATCCATCCACTTGTGAAACCACTTGATCTGCGCCACTCCAAACTACATTATTAATCACTAATATCTAATCAAAATTATTGAAATCAAAACAACAATAGCAATTGGACCTCACGGAATCCTATTCGTTGTCTTTTTATGTTAGGGGCCAGACATAAAGCTCAATAAAAGTGGTAGTTATCCATCACACAGTCAATTAATTTTTGGTCTGTACAAGTATTAGAACTGACCAATAACAGTACCTCGTCAGCCAACTTCTGCAGACACCTAGGGAATTTTGCAAGATGCATTTGCCTCACTGGCAGCTCTCCTCTTCCAGAAAACTTAGCATTATCTACTATCATAAGTGCAAACCTGTGAAAGAAAACACATTTGATTAAAAACTACAAATTCATGCCAGACCTAATAATAATTCCCTTTGCTTTCCCATACTGAGTCTCTACCATCATAGAAGCAGCCTCAAGTAACAATCTAGATTGATGGTCAGTGTTGTAACTTGTAAGCCCTGCCATAGGCATTTTCTAACACATCAGCACCATTTAATCCAAATCTGTGCATGTTGACATATAATTGAGTTTTAATTCTGACGATATTTCATAGTTGAGATATGCTTTTCATAAGGATTCTTTAATTTAGACATGTAATTCTCTTTCAATATAAACCAATCAAAATTAACCTTAATCAAATATAATTTGCAATAATTTGGCTACCACCAATTTGCACAAGTTGAATACATGGAGAATTCAGTTCATGGGTAGAATTTGAGTTGCAAATTGTCAGGTGTTACATGCAACCAACAAAAAGACAGTATAGTTGCAACCACAAAAAATGGTGTGGGTTTCCTGCCAGTACAATAATTATGAGTCTAATTTGTTACCAACAAACGTCCAACCATCTTCATCTAAAGTACGTACCAACAATTTGCAGTAGTCTTTGTGGCCTAAATGTTCCTTCTTCATCTATGTATAATGCTTTTCCTTCACCTCCTTGATCCCATGGTAGCTGGAAAAAAAATTGAACAAAACATCAATCTATCTATCTATAACAAAAATCATGAAATGTGTGCAATGAGAATGGAGAACAAAACATCAATCTATCAAACCAAATTGTCAATGTTATATTACATGGTTTAGGGTTTAAGTCTAGATCAGAATTGTACCGTAACATAATCAGTTGAGGAACCTTCTCGAGTTGAGTCAAATCAAATCATCGAATTAAACAAACCAAATTAAATTCAGATAGAATTAGCAAAGTAGATCAACTATGAATCATACCACAAATTTAAGCTAAACCTAAATAGTAAATAAGACAAAGATGAGCAGATCTTTTTATAATGAACCCTTCATGCAGAAGGCAATGAAATAAATAACTGGACCAAATTAAATTCAATAAATGGAACAATCAAAATAAAATCATATGAGAAACCACCTAGAGGCAGCCATCAATTTCTCATCTCGCTCAAGTAAAAGAAACTATAAGTTAAAAAAAAAAAGCTTGTCTGTATTATCAGCATCCAGATGGATTAATTAGTTAAGCAAAATCAAATGATTAATGGAAGAAAAAGACAAATAAATGGATTTTTTTTGTTAATAGAAAGAGGGCAAAGAGATTAGTAGACCTTGAAAGGGAGAAGAAGAGGGACGGAGAACCTCTATTAGATAGCAGTGGCCATGTCAAGGGGGAGCGGCGGCAAGCACATGATGGATAAATCATCGAGGAAGAACGCGAGTGTAGCGGAGGGAAAAAGGAATGAGATCATGGTAGAATCGTGAGCGGAGACAATAAGGAAAAGAATCGCACAGGAAGAGAAATGACAAAAAAAACGAAAATAATCCTAGAGCGAGAGGAGTACGGGGGAAATATTAATGAAAAAAAAAAAAATACTGCACTAGCCGGCCCTACTAAATATCTCAGACAAAATACTGCTACCAAAATGGCTAAGACTTCATCAGGAACTGGAAATGTTAAATTTGATAAATTGGAAGCTCGTTTTGAACTCATGATTGAACTGGTCTATAGTACTGTTCAAATTTGTCCCAAAAATGTTAGAATATTCCTTTTCTCAATTTTGGGTTAAATATTTTAATCTCCAAGATGCATGCCTGCATAAACAAATAATTATAGAATGCTGTTATTACAAATCTCCATAATTTGACCCCTATATCCAAGGGCCAGATCAATTGAATCCAATCATCCTCTCTTGTAAATGGTCATAACTCACAAATTCAATTATTTATTTATTTATTTAAAATATTAGAAACAGAAAAAATTAAATTTGAGCTAAAATGAAGAACTATTGAAACGTACATTGATGATACCATAAAAATTTTAAATATAAATATAAATTTCTACAGAAAATATTAATCGTCAAACATGTTGGCAACATGATCGTATTCATCACCAACATAATAACCTTCGTCATCAATATGGAATTCAACAATTATGTACTATCATCGTGGATGAATACAGGAATTGAGTACCTAAAAAAATTGATGTGAAAGAATTGTGAAGATATGTAAATAAAAGAAAATTTTGAAAGTAAAAAAAAATAAACATGCTGGAATAAATTGATACGTAATACACAGTGAAACAGATGAGAAAATATTGTACGAAAGTCATTTGAGATTTTTGGGGATAATTTAAAAATTTTATGGAAGGTACAAAAATGGTCTGTTGAGTGGTTAATTTATAGAAGGAAATATAATATTGTAAAATTAATTAAATTTGTAACATACCATAATAAAAGTAAATTATTATTTATTATTTGGATGTCTGATAGAGTAATAAATTTTCTGCCATGACATATGGGAACAGTTGGCGTCCGTTAATATTTTTTTTTTTTGAAAGAAGTTTCCATTAACATTAGGAAATATTGCATCCAAATGACCTCAACTAAATATTGTAATATTTTTTACTTTACTCAAAAGATATGTCAAATAATACGATAGTGTCATCTAAAGTTGTGACAGAGTAACTGTTACTTAAAGTAATATTTATTTATGAAAGTATTGTATAATATAAATTATTTATTTGACCAATTTATAATTTTTTAGGTAACGTATTCCTTGATAAAAAAAATTTAATGATCTCTATTTTAATTTCTGGATCGAGCGTAAGCTGGATGTGGCTCCCTATTTTTTATATCGTATATTCGTGTTTTCATGACTGCAATTATTAATTTAGCTATAAATTATATATATTTATGCAAGATATGTTTTGTGTTTATGTGATTGAATTGGTATTCTATTGCATTAATTAATTGATTCATGCCTGGTATTGCACGAAATAAACAACATATATACACACTTGTACCTGTACATGTAGATAAAAAACAAACATATACTCATAACCTATCATGGATTGATATTGTTCAAATTAAAAAGGAGAAACTGTCAAATAGCTTGAAAAAAACCTGTATTACCCGGATTCTTCCAAAAATACAAGTATCCCATGTCCGACGCGGATTCGCATGCGATTCGCACCCGACGCTCCACGTGGCGTGTCCGTTAATTGTAGTGGGTTTTGACTGTTGGATTCGGTCAAGATTCGGCAGGATGCGGCTTGGATTCGTTCAAATTCGGTCAGGACTCGTTTGAGACACGTTTAGATTCGGCTACCAAACCCTAAGCTTATCTTATCTATCGCCTCCTCCAGCGACCAGCCTCTTTCTCCTTCCGTCAAAAAAATAAAAATAAAAACTTTAAATCTCACCGGCTCACTGCTCTCTCCGTCGCCAACTCACCGGCCGCAGCTCACTCCTCTCTCTCTCAATCTCACCAACACCGACCCACACTCCCACAGTCACCTCTCTCTCTATCTGTTTCTCTCTCTCTCAATCACCTCACCTCACCTCAACTCAGTTGCCAGTCGCCACTCCAGTCATCTAAACTCAGTCGCAAGCAGCTGCTTACTCCAGTCACTCCAGTCACCTCAACTCCGTCGCCAGTCGCCACTCCAGTCACCTCAACTCACCGGCCTCCGCTCACTCCAGTCACTCCAGTCCAGTCCCCTCAACTACAGTCACTCCGCTGCTCACTCCAGTCACCTCAACTCACCGCCACTCCACTCCAGACCCTCATTCAATTAGTAATTTACTAATTTAATTTGACTAATTTTAGTAATTTCTTTTTCTCTGATGCCTAATTACTTAATTAGTAATAGTAATGATTGAATTTGAATGTATCACGTATGCTATTTCTGTGATGCCTAATTATCTAATTTTAGTAATTTCTTTTCTGTGAGTACTCAGTACTCAGTAGTCTACTAGTCAGTATAATTTCTTTTATGTGAGTACTCAATACACTACTACCTGTGATGGTAATTAGAACTATTAATGTATAATTGCAATTTGCAAATAATTGTGAGTACTCAGTACACTATGGCCTATGGGGTATGCTTTGCTTTTCTGAGTACTCAGAAGTTAGAACTATTAATGGTAATTAGAACTTTGCTTTTCTTTTTAAAAATGCTTTTCTGTGAGTACTCAAGTACCCCATAGTAGTTACCAAATAACCATCACAGTGTACTCACTACTCACTAGTACTTAGTTCAATTTATTATTTGACTTTATTGAGATTTGAGAACAATTATTTGATGCTTGTTTACTTAGTTCAATCTACTGTCAGTATGTTATAAATTATATGTGTCATAATCTACTTAGTGTCAGTATGTTACTATTTAATTGAGTTATACTAATCTGTCATAATCTACTGTCATTGGTTTCTATTATCCACAAGCTTGTTATATTGCAGTAACATGATATATACAACAAGAAAAAAAAATAAAACATTTTGATATATAATATGATTTTTTTATTATTTTATATATACTGCCGTATCCGAGTTTTTTGAAAAATGCCGCATCCCCGCACCCGCAACGAATCCGACGCGACACCCGCACCCGCACCCGTGCAACATAGAAAAAAACTAATAACATGTTCGCTATCATATTTTCATACAAAATGGATAAAGAAATTTGTATTAAATTAATTTTTTATCATATTTTCATAATCCAATTAATTTTTAGATGTACAATTTATTTATGTTTCAATTTGGGTTAAATATGTCGATATTGGAAGGAAATATGAGTGATAAGTAGAAAGTAGCAGAGAAAAATTTATAGATAAAATAAATCTCAAATTTAATTATTTTATTTCATATTTTTTCCTGATAATATTGAACTTTTTTAGAACTTTTTTATAGCCAAACGATAGTTCTAAATTCTGACAACATATATTGAAAAAAGATAGAAAATTTAGTCATGCTTTTTAATTATGATCTATTAGTGTTCTATGCTGAAGATTTTTTGTTTAGTATCAACATTGCATGGTAGAAATAAATGTCATAATAAGATGTGAACAATGTATATGGTTCCTAATTAGAATGAACGGAATATAATAAACCTTCAAAATAATATTCATTTGAAATTCCTTAATAAATATGTTTCATATGTTAATAACTCCAAAAATATATATTTAAATTTCGCTGCTTTCTGCATTTTTGTTATCCTCATTTATTTATTACTACAATTGCGCAACCTTTCATTTCCCAATTTTTTCTATCCACATAAAGAACCTTAATTTTTGTAATTATTACTCCAAGGATAAATATGGCCAGAAATTAAATATTTATCATTAATGCAAAGACATAAATGGACATTTTTCTTACAAAAAAGGAATGTAAAACTATGCACGATAAATACAGACAATTTTTAACTTTTTATTGCTCTTGTTGATTCTTTATTCGTGACTCTTTATTTTTTATTAATTATATTTTTAGATACTTTCTGTGTTTCATACATGAAAAAATATATATAAAAATGGGAAAATCAGTTATATGCCCCTCCAATCTTAGTCTATTGGAAATATCACCCTCTAATCTTCAAATTTGAAAATATCCCCCTCCAATCATAACGTGTATAGATATTTACCCTTTAACCATTTATACTGACATTTTAATTCTGAAAAATCAATTTTAAAAATATATGACAAAAGTGCCCTCAAATCTTTTGCACCATTCTTCTTGCTTCTTTCCATTAGCGATTCATATCAGAATTCAGGAACTTTGAGTTGAGTTGAAAAGCTAAATTTCAAAAGAATTAAAGTAGCAATTTTTATAACGGGATGAGGAATGGCTAAAGTCGCACTCAAGGTCAAACATGGAAGTGCTTGGATTAAGTCAATCTTTTCGAAGAATGCTGCAATTCAAGAAATATCGAGTAAACACTTAATGAAGCGACAGTTAATTAGCCACTTAGCCCTACTATTTTATCTCTTTTTTTTTTAAGGTATTTTTTTAATGTAGGTTGGCCAGTTCAACGGTGAATACAAAACGATCTTTCAATAGATTAGATTTACCTTTTCGAGTTTATGGTGATTGGTGAGACACCATGGCAAATAATTTTTTTTAAAATTATTAATTTCTTGAGAGTCAAAATTAAGACCAATTCCGATTTGGAAAAATTGACTTCCAGCATAGCAATTGCTTAAAAAAGCAGAGAAATAAAAATCTAAAATATAAATGAAGATGCGTGGTCCCTGTTTTAGTTAGTATAAGTGCGACACATCATCAAGATCTTTGATTTTTCTGCTCCGATTTAATCTGATATGTTTCTTTAGATGTATGTTAATTTTTTATGTGTCATTTAGAATTGTGTTCCCTTTATGTTGCATTATTAATATCCATTTTGATTATATTGCGTCATTTTTGTCACATAATTTATTTCAACCTCTCTCTCAGTTGTTTTCCAAGAGAAATGATGGAACAATATTTTTTATTTGTGATAATTTAGAAACTTAAGTCAAGGAAAGTAGTTCAAATGCCTAAGCAGACTACGAATTGTTATTTTTTTCATAATGAGATAGATCTTGCTTTTTTTTACTACTTTGTTTTTTTTTTTAAATTTGAGATCTGACAAAAGTAATTTTTAATTATCGGATATTTGACATGTTATGTTTTATGACAGACACTATCAATATACTTACTAATTTCTAGAAATTTTTATAGGAAAAATCAGTTATATACCCCTCCAATCTTAGCCAATTAGAAATATCACCCTCTAATCTTCAAATTTGGAAATATCCCCTCCAATCATAACATGGATAGATATTTACCCTTTTAACCATCTCCACTAAAATTTTAGTTATGGAAAATACAATTTTAAAATTTTGGACAAAAGTGCCCCTTCTTCCTGACGATTGCTCTTCACATTGCCTTCTGATTCTGCTTTCCATTAGGCTATTAGCGATGCATTTGTTCTTTTAATCGTCCCAAGTTAAACCCTAACCTAATCTGAATTGTTTTGCTTCTCTTAAATTATAAAAATCACTTCGGAGAGTATTAATGATTTCGGAGAGTATAAATAGGGGCTATGCTTCCAACCTTCTACTTCAAATTGGATTGTTAAGTGTTTACTCGATTTTTCTTGAATTGCAGCATTCTTCGAAAAGATTGACTTAATCCAAGCACTTCCATGTTTGACCTTGAGTGCGACTTTAGCCATTCCTCATCCCGTTATAAAAATTGCTACTTTAATTCTTTTGAAATTTAGCTTTTCAACTCAACTCAAAGTTCCTGAATTCTGATATGAATCGCTAATGGAAAGAAGCAAGAAGAATGGTGCAAAAGATTTGAGGGCACTTTTGTCATATATTTTTAAAATTGATTTTTCAGAATTAAAATATCAGTATAAATGGTTAAAGGGTAAATATCTATACAAGTTATGATTGGAGGGGATATTTTCAAATTTGAAGATTAGAGGGTGATATTTCCAATAGACTAAGATTGGAGTGGCATATAACTGATTTTTCCTTAGAAATATTGGGATTTAGTCCATTGGGATGCTCAGAGAGTAATCAAAATAGGGTCAGCTAAGCCCAAGAACTGTAACATGACACCACCCTCCTGTTCGGCCTTTTGAGTGTAATTTCACCCAGCAAGAGAAAAATATAGCCCAATAAGTATAAACACTTGAATAGAAAGGATAAACTTTGGTGGCACGGCTCTTGTAATAAGACCGAGTCAAGACAAATGAAAGAGGTCTTCATGTCTTATCCACCGTTTCCTGGTCAGTAGTCATGTTAAAATTGGATTTTTTTTTCCTTTGAAATATAATATTGGAATTTTCATAGATGGATTCTTTACTTGTAGAGGTCTATTGTTGACTATGATGAAAAATATAATAATAAAAAAAAAGAGAATGCCACAAACCAATATATCGGTACCCTATAATCAAAGTGGTGAAATAGAATTAATTTTCCCACACACCTTTCAATTGAGCATCATGTAGATTCAAAGGTCAAAAGGAGGTCTAGAAAATTGCACAAAGCATGACATAAAGAATTTTGACTCTAAAATATTCCTTGGACTAAATTCTACTATTTACCTTCTCCCACTTTCGTTCAGTTCCTCATTTTTTTGATCAAGTCTAATTCATCATTCGATAAAAATACATTTTGTCAGAAATATTGAAACAACACATAAAAACACACGACTCCCAAAAAACTTCCTTTCCATCCTTATTTTATTTCTTCAAAAATTGGTTTTACAGAATTGTTACATAAACAAATTTTCTTTTTTCTTTTTTCTCTCTTATTTTTTTACACGGCAGTATATCCTCTTTTTAACTAGTACAGTGAAGAAATCTTAGAATAAATTATCAAATCAATCACTAGAGTAAACGTAGAAACTATATTCTTTGACAAGTCATATATGCCACCAGTGCACTTCATTTCTTCATTTCTGCTTTGGCGTTTCTTCTTTTTTTGTTTGACCTTTCCATCTTTAAGCAGATACAAAATTATTTAGGCATCTCAATACCGAGTGTAATCTTAACACATGTACTCCAGTTCATCGTAATTTCATTTTCCAAGCAACCTTGCAGGTGCATATTTTTTACTGTGAGGGTCGGAAGGAGAAAAGAATACCTACAAGAATTAACTGGCTGCATCTCCATTTCTTCCTTTTTTTTGTGGATAAATAAGATCGAAGGTATGGTCTTATCGCTTCCCATCTGAAATTTTATTTTTTGTAAACTACTTCTATATTTAACATTTCCTGTTAACAATATAATCTATTTTTTCCCAGCGGAGCTAATTAGTTATGCATTTAAGTTAGTAATTACTAATTACTAATTAATACTTTATGCATCAAATATAAAGTCAGTAAACACCAATCTGCTATATAGCATCACAAGTGGCTAATTAATTTGTGCGAAAGTTGAGTGATGGATTCTGTTTGCTTCTTAATTATATATTTTTCTTTTATCATGCTACAATTTCCCCGAATATTTGGGTTTTTGGCTCATATATCGGATTAGTTTACTTTGGGACTCAACTTCAGTAAAAAGAGCCCATTTCTTGCACTTTATTTGGAAGAAAAAATTACTGGCCATATAGAGATTCGACTAGTTGCTAAATATTAAAGCAAACATATGAGCAGAATCTGACTTCATCATTCTTTCTAATATTGTCCCTACAAAACATTACACCTTGGAAACTTAGTAGTTCTAAAGTTAGTTTACCGATTGTCTATTTGTTTTTAATTACACCCTTATACTACGAGCAAAGACACAGATTGCTATAACATATGTTCGCTTTTTAGGGTTGTTGCAATTAGTGGCTAATTGCATCTTCTTTGTCTAACCAAGCTTTTTGAGCAAATTGAAACTATTAATAGAATTTTTTTTTTTTTTTTTATAATAGATCTTTTAAGAATTCAAAATGGATTTCTGTTTCAACCTCGAACTTTCTGACACGACAAATGGGTATTGATTTGAGTGTGCGTGTGAAGGCTCTAGAACAATGGATGATTCAGAAACCTTCTGTGTGAGTGCCAATGCGGTGTCAAAAACCTTTCGTGAGGATTGCAGCGTTGCAGAGGAACCTCAGATACAACATGATAAAAGAAGTGAAGAAGTTGATGCCAACTCGAATTCAACACTCAGATACATAAGACAAATGTTATTCGAAGAAGATACAAATAAGAAAGTAAGAACATACGAAGAAGAGTTGGCTCTTCTTGCCACCGAGAGAGCATTTCATGATATTCTTAGACAAGAATACTATTCCACACCAGATGAACCCTTGCTTCCTGATGTTGTGTATCAAAGGAGCTCTGTTGATGGTACTAATTACAAAAAGTCAAATGATGGCGGGAGAAGGAAATTAATAACAAATGGTCCTGTGGATGATACACACTGTATTAAACTGCCATTAGAGAATGCAGACCCAACATCAGCCTTATCCATAGAAAGCCTCACAGCCAGGCAAATTCATAAGGGAATTGATGAAGCAATGAAGTTCCTCCCAAATATTGGTGAGTTTTTTATTAACTTGGGGTCCACCAGGTCAAATAGTGGCAGAAATTGGCAGTCCAGGACCAAAAGGAATCCTAAATATAGTGATTTGGATCAATTAGTTGGAAGACTACCAAAACAAATTGCTGTTTATACTGATGAGCCAATACCAAATGAGAATTTTGATAAGGTTCTTCTACTTAATGGTCAGAAGTATATCAAAGAGGATTCCATGTTACGAAAAATCATACAGAAAGAGATGACCGACCACTCTCAGCAAGTTCTGGCCAAAGTATCAAACAATAAAATGGAACAAGATAAGAACTGGAGAATGTTAGGATCAGTTGATGTGAGGTCTCTTCTTATCACCTGTTCTAAAGCAATTTCAGTGAATGATCATCCCTTGGCAAAAGAGTTGATAAGTGAAATCAGGAAATACTCATCCCCACATGGTGACTGGTCCCAGCGTTTGGCATATTACTTTGTGGATGGACTTGAAGCTCGATTGACTGGCACCTCTAATGAGATCTATGATAAACTCATACCGCAAAAAAATTTGACTGTCATCGAGATTTTGAAGGCTTACCAGATGTACCGTGTTGCATGTCCTTGCAAGGGAACATTTTTTTACTTTGCAAACCAGACAATACTCAATAATATTTCAAAACAAACACAAAAGGTTCATATAATCAATTATGGCATCACGCAAGGGTTTCAATGGCCAGCCTTTTTTGAGCATTTTACTAACTGGGAAGGTTCTCCTCCAAAAATCCGGATGACCATTATAGCAGTTCCAGAACCTGGCCTTTGCCCAAGAAGGAAAGTTGAATTTATAGGGAGAAGGGTGGCAGATTATGCCAAGAGGTTTAATGTTCCTTTTGAATATGAAGCTATAGTATCAGAATGGCAAAATGTCGAAGTTGAGGATTTGAAAATAGCGAAAGATGAAGTTGTAATAGTAAATTGCCTCATGCATTCTGAAAAGCTATCTGATGAAGCTGTTCACACAAACAGTCCTAGAGATATTTTTCTAAATAACATCAGAAAGATCAAACCACGCATATTTATACATTTAACTCTTAATGGCCCAATCAACTCGCCGTATTTTCCTCATCGCTTTAGAGCTGCTTTATCACTGTATTCTTCTTTTTTTGAAATGCTTGATTCTAACTTACCTCGCAGTAACCTAGAGAGGTTAATGCTTGAAAAGCACGTTCTCATGCCAGCTGCTATTAATGCAATTGCATTTGAGGGACCTGATAGGGTCGAAAGGCCAGAGACTTATAGGGAGTGGCATGCAAGAAAACTTAGGGCTGGATTGGTGCCATTGCCCGTTGATCCGAAGATAAAGAAAGACATGATAAATTTCGTGCAAAAGCATTACCACAAGGAGTTTGTTGTAGAAGATGATAATGGATGGTTGTTGCTGGGATGGAAGGGAAGAATTTTGTGTGGTCTTACTACATGGAAGGCCAATGAAGTGTAGCATGCAACAGCTCTTTTCCTTTCTTTTTGTACTTTTTTGGGTACTCTGAACTCTGCCAGGCAAATAATATAATTTAATAAAGCAGGTGGGATTTGTTTCTTTTGTTTATGGGATAGATAGATCGTTTCAGGATGACTGTATGAAGTGTTATCCTCGCATGGCAAAAGAGGAGATAGCACACAATTATGCTACTAGAGCGGTACCAGACCGGGTTACCAGAGAGTTTTGCAAATGTAGCTGCTAGATGAATTTTATAAATTTGAAGGGCCTTTGTAAAAGTTCAGTCATTCAGTTTTCTGTTTACTTTAATTGTACATTGTAACTTTTGAGGGTTGAATAAATATAGTGATAACTGAAACTGCGTTCGGTGCCTATTATTTTTTTAGCCAGATTTGCTTAGAAAGGTATATAGATACGTCTTGATTAGAAGAAACAAGTGTGCCAAGAATTTCATAATTTCATAAGGTCCATTTTAAGATTTTATGTTTACTGAGTTTTGCTGGCACACTTGGTGCTTCATACACAATTTGTTTTTCTAGAATTGAAAACTTTTGGTTTTGTTTATTTTATTATTTAATACAAGGGACATTTTTCTTTATGCCACTGCAAAAGTCTAAATTTCGAGATATGTCATTGCAAAACAACTAATTAGTATTATGCCACTATAAAATAATAAAAACTAGTTTTATGTCACCGATCAATTAAAATGACCGTGTTGCCCTTTTAAATATGTCAATGTCATTACAAACCATTGAAATTCTAAATATGCCTTTGCAAAATAATTTAGTTTTATACCACTAGCCGATTGAAAGAAAATATAAGTTAAAAAAAAAAAACAACAAACCACAAGTTTGTTTTAAGATTAAAAGATACCAGGCTGGAGTTAATGCATGGAACATGCCAAGATCAGAATGAAAAGGTACAACTATCGCCACGAAAGTATAAAAAAAAAAAAAAAAAAAAAAAAAAAAATGAAAGTTGCAATTTGTAATCAAATTTCTCAATCAATCGAATAGTAAGTACAATTAATCGACAATTATTTAAGGAAAAAAGCTTGTCTGTATTATCAGCATCCAGATGGATTAATTAGTTAAGCAAAATCAAATGATTAATGGAAGAAAAAGACAAATAAATGGAATTTTTTTGTTAATAGAAAGGGGGCAAAGAGATATTAGTAGACCTTGAAAGGGAGAAGAAGTGGGACGGAGAACCTCTAATCAGAAAGCAGTGGCCACGTCAGGGGGAAGCGGCGGCAAGCACATGATGGATAAATGATCGAGAGTGCAGCGGAGGGAAAAAGGAAAGAGATCATGGTAGAATTGTGAGCGGAGAAAATAAGGAAAAGAATCGCACAGGAAGAGAAATGAGTAAAAAAAACGAAAATCCTAGAGCGAGAGGAGTACGGGGGACAAATTAATGAAAAACGGAAGGGGAAAAAAAAAAAATACTGCACACGCCCTACTAAATATCTCGGACAAAATACTGCTACCAGAATGGCTAAGACTTCATCAGAAACTGGAAATGTTAAATTTGATAAATTGGAAGCTCGTTTTGAACTCATCATTGAACTGGTCCATAGTACTGTTCAAATTTGTCCCAAAAATGTTAGAATATTCCTTCTCTCAAGTTTGGATTAATTTTTTAATCTCCAAGATGCATGCCTGCATAAACAAATACTACAGCTTAAGATAGATACGATAATTGTAGAATGCTCTTATTACAAATCTCCATAATTTGAAGTTTTGAACCCCCTACATCCAAGGGGCCAGATCAATTGAATCCAATGTTTCACATTTCATGTCATCCTCTCTTGTAAATGGTCTAACTCACAAATTTAATTATTTATTTTTTATTTATTCATTTTTTTTTTTTTTTCGAAACACATCACTGCTCTGTTGGCGCTTCCTAATCTCTGTTCGTCTCTCGTCCAATTCAGAAGATTTTCTTATCATGCGAAAACATCTCTATTAGAGAATAATCCAAATTGGACAGACAGTCCAAGAAATACAGCAATACCACCTCCCTACTTCGGCAATTCGGCCTTTGAATTTTACGAACCGTTCTAATTAGGTGAGAACTCTGCAGAAAATCAATATCTAATAGATAGAAATACTAGAAGAAGACAAAGTCAAAAACAATTAATTGGAAATTAATAGCTTTGGTGACGCGGCTCTTGTAATAGGATTATAGGACCGGAGTCAAAAACAAATGAAAGGGATAATTCTTATGAAAGAAGAAAAAATGACACGAAACAATATTTCGGTAGCCTTATGTGAAACGATGGTGAAATGAATGAATTTGCACGCATCTACTATTCAAGGTCAATGAAGACTTGGAAATTGCACATGAAATGACTTGAAAAAGAATTTTGACCTCAAGTCCTCGACATACTCCTTGAGAAAGATCTGGACCACAACTAATACCCTCACTAAGTGCAACAGCAGCCATGTCCTTCTTGTTAGGATGAGCTTCTCATGCTCTGCTTCTCTCGACCTCCCCTTTTTATGAATATTCAAAAATTATTTTCGGAGTACGAATATTCTTTTGCTGTTAGAAACCGATTTTTTGGATAAATAAGAACGAAGGTACATACATATGGCTCCCAATCGTAAATTTATTACGTATTCTCTTTAGTTCAATTTTTAGCATTGCCCTTTTTTGTTTTGGCATTACCTACTACTATAGAAGCCATTTAACTTTTGCGGGGTTAATTAATTAATTTATTTGATATAGAAGGGGAGAGGACGCGACCTTGAGGGAACAAACTATACAATGTTAGGTAATTGTCTAACCAATCTAGTATGAAACAACGTTTTGCTGTTCATGTTCTTTGTTTATGGTTGTTGCAATAAGTGGCTAATAAGTTGCACCTTAATTATGTCTAACTAGGTAGAATTTTGAGCAGATTGAAACTGTTAGAAGGCTTTTTCATAGTAGTTTTGTAAATATTAAATATGGATTTCTGTTTCGACCTCCATGAACTTTCTGATACAACAAATGGGATACCTGATGATATTTCCAACACAAAATTAAATGCTTCATGCTCTACAACAGTGAATGATTTGGAAACCTTCTCTGCGAGTGCCAGTAAGGTCTTTCTTAATAGGAGTAAGGATTACAATGCTAAAAGGGGAGAAGTTGATCTCAACATGAATGCAACACTTGGATACATAAAGCAATTTTTACTGGAAGAAGATACTGACGAAATTAGCAGTTACGAAGAAGAGTTAGCCCTTGTTGCCACTGAAAGGAACTTTTCTGATATTCTTAGACAAGGTTACTATTCCACAGCAGATGAACCTTTGCTTCATGGTGCTGCAAATCAAATGAACTCTGTCGATGGTATTAACAGCAAAAGTTCAAATGATGGTGAAGGAAGGGAATTGATAAGAAATGGTGCTAGGTATGATGCATATTCTGTTAAACAACCATTACAGAGTGCAAACCTAACATCGGCCTTACCCATAGAAAACTGCATAGCTGACCAAATTCAGAAGGGAATTGACGAAGCTATGAAGTTCCTCCCAAACATTGGTGAATTTTTTATTGATGGGTCCAACAGATCAATTAGTGGAAGAGATTGGTTGACAAGGACTAAAAAGAATCCTAGGTATACTGCGTTTAATCAATCACAGGAAAGGTTACCAAAGCAAATTGCTGAATATCCTGAGATGCCAATAAGAAACGAAAATATTGATAAGGTTTGTCTATTGAGCGGTGAGAATTATATTGAAAAGGATTCCATTTTACGTAAATTCATGCAAATGGAGATGAGAGACCATTCTAGGAAATGTCGGGCTGAATCTTCTAACCATGCAATAATGCAACATGACGTGGACCAAACAAAGGAAAAAACAGTGGATCTTAGATCTCTCCTTATCGATTGTTCTCATGCAATTTCAGTGAATGATCATTCTGTGGCGAATAAGCTAATATGTAAAATAAGGGAACACTCATCCCCAAATGGAGACTGGTGCCAGCGTTTGGCATACTACTTGGTGTTTGCACTTGAAGCTCGATTAGCTGGTACTGCAAGTGAGATCTATTGTAAAATCCTTCCAGAGAAAGTATCTGGCGTTGAATATTTGAAGGCTATCCACATGTACATTATTGCTTCTCCTTTCATGAGATCAATCTCCTACTTCAACAATCAGACGATATTCAATAACGTGTCAAAAAACGCCCAAAAGGTCCACATAATAACTTATGGTGCCAGACATGGCTTGCAATGGCCATCCCTTTTCGAGCATTTCTCTACTTGGGAGAACACGCCCCCAACTATCCGGATCACCGTGATAGAAGTTCCTGAGCCAGGTTTTCGCCCGAGAAAGCGAGTTGAACAGATAGGGCAAAGAGTAGCAGAATATGCCAAAAGTTTTAATGTTCCTTTTGAGTATGAAGGTATAGTATCAGAATGGCAAAATGTTCAAGTTGAGGATTTGAAAATAGCAAAAGATGAAGTTGTTATAGTAAACTGCTTCGTTCACTCTGAAAAGCTATCTGATGAAGCTGTTCATACAAATAGTCCTAGAGATATTTTTCTAAATACTATCAGAAAGATCAAACCACGCATATTTATTCATATAACTTCCAATGGCTCATACAATTCCCCCTATTTTCCTGCTCGTTTTAGAGCTGCTTTATCACTATATTCTTCCTTTTTTGATATGCTTGATTCTAACTTACCTCGCAGTAATCCAGAGAGGTTAATTATTGAGAATAACTTTCTCATCCCAGCAGCTTTTAATGCAATTGCATTTGAGGGACGTAATAGGGTGGAAAGGCCAGAGACTTATAGGAAGTGGCATGCTAGAAAAATTAGAGCTGGATTGGTGCCATTACCAGTAGATCCAACAATTAAGAAATACATAAAGAATTTTGTGCGAGTGCACTACCACAAGGAGTTTGTTGTAGATGATGATAATGGATGGCTGTTGTTAGGATGGAAAGGAAGAATTTTGCATGGTCTA
The DNA here is from genome assembly GCA_027725995.1 of Rhynchospora tenuis. Taxonomy (NCBI): domain Eukaryota; kingdom Viridiplantae; phylum Streptophyta; class Magnoliopsida; order Poales; family Cyperaceae; genus Rhynchospora; species Rhynchospora tenuis. Next base: position 68,598,910 of record CM050889.1, on the reverse strand, counting down.
ACTACATGGAAGGCCAGTGAAGTGTAGCATGCAACAACTCTTTTCCTTTTCCTTCTTTATTTATTTACTTATTTATACCTTTTTTGGTACTCTCAACTCCGCCCGGCAAAAATATAATTTAATAAAGGCAGGTGCGATATGTTTTATTATTATTATTTTTTTTGTTTATGGCAGTGTTTTCAATACCTTACGGGATACAAAAATTCCAGTAATACCGCGAACTGGAATAGTGGCTGAAATGGTGGTATCCGGTAAAAGGATAAAAAGTATGAGGAAATCTCAGAAAATACCATATTTCAGTCAGTGGCCAGTAGGGGTGCCGGTATGGTATTAAAAACACTGATTTATGGATAGATTGTTGCGTGATGACTATATGAATGTCATGGGTTGCACTGCAAAAAAAGGAGCTAGCACAAATTTATGCTATTATGTCAGTACCAGAAAGGGGTTACCAGAGAGTTCCTTTGCAAATGTAGCTGCTACGTGAATTTTGTGAATTTGAAGGGCCTTTGTAAAAGTTCAGTCATTCAGTTTGCTGTTCAGTTTAATTGTACCTTGTAAGTTTTGAGGGTTGAATAAATTAATGATTATTGAAACTGCATTCAGTACCTACTCTTTTTTAGCCAAATTTTCTGAGAAACTTATATAGATAGGGCTTAGGACAAGCAAGCGTGTTAAGACTTACATAAGGTTCTTTTTAAGTTTGCAGTCTCAGGAGTCCATTTTAAGATTTTTCTGGTTTTTGCTGGCACACTTGGTGTTTGATACACAGTTGGATTTTCTACAATTGAAAATTTTTCATTTTGTGTATTTAATACAATATAAGTGGCTTATTTCACTTTTGTTAAAAAATACAAAACTTTTAATTAGTTCTAGTAAAAGTCAATTTGCTGTACAACCTAATTTTGTTTTATTTTTTCACAATGTTCAAAACTGTGTAATGTTGAATGAATCTAAAGCACCTGTAGTATGGGTTCAGTTCAAATTGTAGCCAATTTAAAACTATTTCTGGTCAATTAATTCATGAAATTTGCTCCTCTGTGTTGCTGTGGATAGCCAGAGAAATCCTGGATGTGTTGTTGAACACCCAGCATCAACTAAATAATATTCTTCTGTAAAGAAAAAATAAGCATGTTTTATATACAATCTTATTGAAAAGATGATTTGTGGATAAAGGAGAAATTACCTGCAAGGATCCTCATTTAATCTGCTCTTTCCTTTGGGTTTCTCAAAACTGTAGCACCATGCACAGAGTCCTTCCAAACCAGCAAGCATGTCTGTCAACCTAACAACAAAAACAAAGTAGGCTGGGCAGGACTTCTTTTTTTGTGGGCTTGTTGGCGGATTGAGAACAGGAAAAAGAAAATTCTATTAAAGAAAAACTTTATCACAGATGTCTGTAGAGTGTAGACTGAACAAAACACATATTGTAAACCCGATACCAGCAAACTATGCCACCAAGGGGGGGGGGGAAGTCAAAAATCAAAAGGTATCTGGTATAGGCTACCAGCACCGACAAGGCTAAGGCATAAAAAGCTGCATAGAGTCCATGCCAAGGGCCCCGTAACATAGAATTAGCTGGCAGTGCTGGTTGACCGAAGTCAGTAGGACAGGTGTACTGTTTGATGAGATTGTATTACTCTGAACTTGATGGTTCTATGTACACAGACCTAAGTTCACAATTAGCATAGAGAACATGATTGAAATAACAGAGAAATTTTTTAATATAGCATAAAATAACCCAAGATTAGTAATACTGGCATAGCTTCTTATTTTTTTTTAAGAGTGGCATAGTTCGTACGCCCTTTAAAACGGCGTACCACTGCAGAGATCGTACGCCATTATAAACGGCGTACAAGAGACAAAACGACAGAAACAAATTCTCTGGCTCCGCTGCAGAAAGCTCTGACTTCGCTGCAGGAAGAGAAAATTAATGAGGTGTTTGTACGTCCTTTGTAAGGGCGTACAAAGCGCAAAAAGACAAAAAAAACTAAATCCCGCCTCACCAACTCGGTCAAATGGGCCTTAATGCACTGGAGCTTCCTCAAACTAAATATTGTTTCCAAACACCAAATTGTACCCAGACCTTTTTTTAGATCAATCATCATCATCTTTTTTCTTTTGTTGAGGAAAATTATTCATAATTTTCTTATTAGATATTAGGGACATATAATTGTCTTAAGCGTTCAGATTTTTGGACACTAACTATCGTAATTATCAAATTTGAATGGTTATAAATTATAATCCTTAGTCTCCGTGAACCGTTATGTTCAAATTTTATTATTGGGTTTAAGTTAATGCTTTTTCATTTTAATTATAAGATGGTATGTGTTCACTTCCATAACCAATATTTATTCATAAAACCATTCTATGCCAATATTTATTTTATTTATGGTAATCTATATATAGATATAATTTGATGACAACTATCTAAGCATGGACAGATCCACATGCAAGAAAGAGGTGTCAATGTCACCCATAATTTTAAAAGTAATATTATTAGAAAAAAGATTTGTTAGTTATAAAATGTAATTTTGTTATATGTAATATCGCTTTGAATCCATAAATATGTAGGTGATTATAATTATTGAACCCCATACATAAATTTTATTATTTGTTTCTTTAATAAAAAAAAGCTCCGACCACCAGGAGATGAGACGATGATTCTTGTTAAACTATAATTTGGAGTTTAGGAATCAGTTTCAACACCTGAAATTATATTCTGAGTAATTTAATTCCAGATTCAATTGGTTGATTTATAGATCTAAGTCTCACATTCTTAAATGGAGCGCAGGAAATTTGTCTCAACTTTTGAACAGGTACATCTACAATAGGCATGATGATCCTTGGTAGATAGCTAGTGCCCTTTCTCTCTTTGCTGCATCAGATGGAAATTTGTCTCAACTTTTGCACGTGAAAAAGTCCAAAAAAGGACAAAAGTGTACAGATGGGAATTTCTATAGCCTATAGGCCTATAGGCCCTTTCTCTCTCTGCTGCATCACGTGCAAAAACAACAAACAAATTTCTATAGCATAGGCCATCCACATTCAAATTTTTTTGCCCTTTAGCTCTTGGTACGCCATTTTAAAGGGCGTACGGTCTCTGGGTTTGTACGCCGTTCGTAATGGCGTACGAGCTATGCTGTTCTTAAAAAAAAATAACAACCTATGCTCTGTTTAAAAAACTTAAGTTCATTTTTGCTGTTTAAAAAAAATTTTCGAAATAACAACTTATAGTCTTAACCGAACTCATTAAATTTGTTTCCATTACCGAAATTCTAGCATTGTGACTTGTAATATGTAAGAAGAAAGTCATCTGTTCCTAAGCTTTGTCATCTAGGATATTCAATAATAATTTTTTTTAACTTAGGAGTTCCCAAACGGCCAAACCTAAAATAAAAAAAAAAATCATATCCCTTTCATTTGTAATGATTTTACATCAAACAATCAAATTATCCTAAAAAGATAATTATCCAAAAGAAAATACTTTCTTCCTGTTGTAGACATCTGAATGCCTTTGATCACTTAACTAATTTGGATCTCTTCCCTTCCCCTATATTGGGAAAAATCATTAAATCTCCCACTGTGAGAGAAGATGCACATTCTGCTTGATAATCAGTAAGCATTTTTGGAGAAATACATCTATTGCAAGTAAACAATATAGTGATTACTATGAAGAACTATTCTGTAGCAAGTATTAAAACTCCTCAATAAGAGAAAGTTGTTGGAAAATATTATATAATCTAGCTAGTGCATCAAAGAGTTTGGGTCCAAAGGACAATCAATCAAACATAATTAACAACAGAATAAATTGATGTCAACCTTGGATTAGCTTAGATCATTTACATATGGTAGTTTCCTCTACTAGATTGTCCTCCAAATATTTTCTTTACCAGAAAACAATAATGAAACAATCAATTAAACAAGGAGGAGATCAAGAGATTTTAAGCCTTCTTGAGCTAGAAATTGGGCCTTGATATACCGCGGTTTTTGCAAGGAGGTCAAACCATTTAAACTAGAGTAATTGCTAGAGGGGCACATTCGCCATTTCTGGCCACGACTGGAGCACAAAACGGAAAAATTTGTTGCGCTTTGGAAACAAAAAGTAAATAGAAATGAATTTCCAACAATTGCTTCTAAGTTCCGAGGTTAACCTGTATGAGCAAAAGGAGAAATCGGAGGCGGAGAGGAAAACGAAATCGGAAAATGCTTATCAGCCGAACTATATCAATGAGTGCGAAATGGAGAATTTGGAGGGGTCGGATCAAGTCTCAACTTCGCCAGTCAAATATCCAAAGCAACGGACGGAAGTGGATGTAGGCATGTAGCGAGTAACAACGAGGACAACATTCTTAGTTTTTTTTATTAAGCAAATTCTGCCATGCGGTCAAACGGCCCGAAAAATGATTTGAATCGGGCTTAATCAGCCGCGTGGCAGAATCACCCATAATATAATATTATATTGTCTATATACATTTTAAAAAATGATTACATTTGCTTCGAATATAAAATTTTCAGTTATTATTTTTTTCTCACTATAATTTAATTATTGTTTTGTAATTGTGTATTTATACCACTATTTGTATGATTTTTGCTTCAAAATTTTTTCGACTCTATCCAAAATTTGAAAATTTGACTACAGAAGTTATTAGTAGGCCGAAATTTTGGGAATATGAGCATTTAATACAGAATAAAAAATTACAGTGGTTGATAAAATTAATGTAATAAAAAAGAAAACGGTCAGTCTATACTCTATATGCTAGTAATATGTTCACATGCTTATTTCTTATCTTGGAATTTTCCTCCCTTAAATTGACAACAATTACTCTTATGAATGCTATATTTAACTCACTTGTATATATCCGGTCCCGTCAGACAGAAAGTTATCCCACAAGGACTACTTAACGAAATGTTTACACGATAAGTACTATGATCCTACCATGCAACGTGTGCTCGACTGAAAGCACATTTGGACCGACGGTTCCAACGCAGTTCGTGCCATCAGCACGTACAGCCTTCCATGAATTATTGAAGAGAATTCCTGCGGCGGGACCCTCTAAGGTCAACAGCACATGTCAAGTGTGCTTAGCAATCTTTTTTATCACACATTTCATTGTTTCAATTTTTTAGTTTCTTTTTTTCGTTGATGAGTGGTAAATATTTTTATAATATAATTTTCACGGGATGGTACACAGTATATTTTTACATTAGGTTTCAGAGGCTCAGAGCACATAATTTAATGCATGAGTTACTGGTAACTATGTAGAACGCGTATCCATATGCTTCCGCAACAAAACAGAATATCTACTCTGATAAGCAAGACGCACAGATGGCTACACAGTTTTGGTCTCACAGTCAAAAGCAATTTGACTCAATTAAGAAATAGTTAGCATTTAATGCGATATAACAAACTGTAACAGATTCAGCTCCTTTAGTGTTTTTTGTCTGTGGTTTGTAGCTCTCTTTATACGATATATACAGAAGGCTGTATCACTTGTAAGTTTGAGATGAATCAATAAAATCATTCTCCTTCTATTTTCAATTTCTCTTCTCCTTCATGGTATCAGAGCCACACAATCATGGCGACTGACACAGAATCAGATATCCCAATTCCTCCTCCTCCTCCTCTCAATCCTCAATCTCCTCTTTCCACTGTATCCACTCCACAACTCGCCATGGATTCAGTTGTTCTTATCAATCTTCCAATTGCAACGAAACTAAACGATTCCAACTATCTAGCTTGGAAATCGCAAGTTTCACCTCTTCTCTATAGGTATGATCTGGCACGCTTCATCGAGTCGCCTCCACCTTCTCCAACTCGCCAGACAACCACAGGCCAGCTTGAACTCAACCCTGAGTTTCATCCTTGGCGCCGTCAGGATCAACTCTTGCTAGGATGGCTCCGATCATCTCTCTCTGAGTCTGTTCAAGCTCAGGTAGTCTCTTGTTCAACTTCTTTTGAGTTGTGGGATTCCCTCCAGCAGCTGTACTGCTCCACTTCTCGAGCACGACTGTTAGATCTGAAATGTCAGATTCAAGGTGCACACAAAGGAGATGAATCTTGTGGGGAATATCTCCAAAAATTGCGTCACACTGCAGATGAACTGGCATTCATCGGATCTCTTGTACCAGATGATGAACTGGTCATGTCTGCCATCAATGGTCTTGGGGTTGACTATAACCCGATTGTTGCAGCTGTAAAGACCACCAGCCTTTTATGCTGGTAGAGGGGGTTTTGTCAGAAACATATCTAATTTCCCAAATCAGTTTCAAAATCGACCAGTTACTTATCAGAACAATCAATTCAGGTCTAATACACAACAGAACTCCCCTCAATCCACAGCCAACTCCTCATCCAATCAAACTGATGAAGTGAGGCTAACTTGTCAGATCTGTTTCAAAATTGGTCACACAGCTAAATTGTGCTATAGGAGGTATGATGCTGATGCTGAATGGTCTCCCAATCCACGTCGTCAGGCTTACAACACTCAATTACCACCTCATATACCACATCAAGCTGCTTATCAGGTAATACATCAGGTGCCTCATCAGCTGCCACCTCAGATGGTTCATCAATTGTCTCATCAGTTGCCAACTCAACAATCTCAAATGTCCCATCAGAATTATCAGCAGTCTCAGATGCTTCCTCAACACAACATCATGATGCCACCTCAGCCTTCCACCTCCACCTCTCAGATGCCAGGTCAGTTTTTCACCTCAACAGATTGGGTGATTGATTCAGGAGCCAACAGTCATGTCACAGGTGACATCAACAGTTTGTCATCCTTCTTTGCATATACTGGCTCTGACAAGCTCAAAATTGGCAGTGGTAATGATCTTGACATACTTCACATTGGCTTTAGTTCAATTAATTTTGGAAATCAATATGTTCAGTTGTGTGATGTCTCACATATTCCAAATTTCACCACTAACTTAATCAGTCTATCCAAATTACTTCTTGACAATCCCTTCTTATCTGTTGCCTTTAATTTTTCCACATGTACTTTCTAGAACCACCTCACCAAGACTCTTCTTCATCAACTGCATAGCTCCAATGGTCTTTACATCCTCCAAGTCAAGTGTACACCTCTAGCTTTCCTTGGAACTCGCACTTTTGCTTCAATTTGGCATGCTAGGCTTGGTCATCCCTCTACATCAACCACTCTACATATTTTAAATTCCAATAAACTTCCATGTACTTCTCATAAGTTGTCAGTATGTCATGATTGTGCTTTAGCTAAGGCTAATGTTTTGCCTTTTTCTATTTCCAATTCTGTCACTACTTCTTCTTTAGAGCTTGTGCACTCTGATGTATGGGGTCCATCTCCCATTGTTTCTTCTTCTGGTTATAGATATTATGTTTCTTTTGCTGATGATTTCTCAAAGTTTACTTGGATATATTTTATGAAGCAAAAAAGTGAAGTTGTCAAGTTCTTTACTATTTTCAAGATGACAGCTGAAAACTTACTTAACACCACAATTAAAGTGTTGAGAACTGATGAAGGAGCTGAATTTAAACCAATTGCAACTCATTTCCCTGCAATTACACATCAAACTACATGCCCATATACCCCTCAGTAAAATGGGACTGCTGAGAGGAAGCACAGACATATAGTGGAATTGTCTCTTGCTACAATGCATCATGCTTCCATACCCACAAAATACTGGGATGAAATTTTCTCAAGTATTGTATATATCATTAACAGACTACCTGCAAACAACACTACACCTTATACTGTGCTTTTCAAAAAACAGCCTGACTATACTTTTCTCAAAGTGCTAGGCTGCCAGTGTTTTCCTCTCACCAAACCTTACAATAAGCACAAATTGGAATTGAGATCTCAGCCCTGTGTTTTTATTGGCTATTCCCTCACTCAAAAAGGTTACAGGTGTCTCAACCTTGCCACTGACAGATTGTTTGTTTCAAGAAATGTTCAATTTGATGAAGACACATTCCCTTTCAAAAACTTTACACCACCAGCTGTATTACCTGATATCAATTCACCACCTTCTTTTCAATTTCCTCTTCTTCTTTCTTCTCTTAATTCACCTACTACTACAATTCCATTAATTTCTCCTGACACTCAACTTACTGCAAACAACTCACTCACTTCTCCTAATCCATCTATGACACCACAACAACTCCCTCCTGACCAACAAAATTCACCCATACCCACAATTGTTTTACCCACTCCATCAAATACTGCTACTACATCTGATCAGCAACTTACTGACAATACCCCTCAGCAATCACTTGCAGTCACAATTAACCAGCAACCTCTTACACCAGTGACAAATATTTCTCAACCAGCAACTATCTCTACTCATTCAATGGTCACAAGAACAAAAGACAAAACAAGATTGCCCAAAACTTTTCTAGGGTATGTGTCTCATCTTGTAGATTTCCCCTCAGAGCCAACATCTTTTCATCAAGCTAATTTTTCTGCTGAGTGGAGAACAACAATGGCTGCTGAATTAAATGCCTTGGCTGCAAACAAAACCTGGACATTGGTCCCACCATCATCAAATCAAAAGGTTATTGGCTGTAAGTGGGTCTACAAATTAAAGAGAAAACCTGATGGCTCCATTGAGAGGCACAAAGCTAGATTGGTGGCTAAGGGATACAATCAGCAGGAAGGAGTTGACTTCTTTGATACTTATAGCCTAGTGGTAAGACCTACCACAATAAGAGCAATTCTTTCCATTGTTGTCACCTCTAATTAGGCCATCAGACAATTGGATGTCAATAATGCATTTCTTCATAGAGATCTTCTTGAACAGGTCTATATGTCACAACCCCCAGGCTTCACTGATCCCTCTCATCCAGACTTTGTTTGCTTGTTACACAAATCTCTATATGGACTCAAGCAGGACCCACGTGCTTGGTTTCAAAAGTTGAGCATTGCATTAATTGATCTTGGCTTCAGACCATCTAATTATGATCCATCTCTTTTCATTTACAACCAGCATGGTCATGTTCTCTTTATTCTGGTCTATGTGGATGATATTCTCATCACTGGTAATCATTCTGATGCAATTACCAGCTGTATAGCTCAACTGCAAGCCAAATTTGCCATCAAAGACCTTGGTCTCATTCATTATTTTCTTGGAATTGAAGCCAAACATACAGCAAAGGGAATTCATCTCACTGTCTCGCACTTTTTCGCGGCCCTCGTATTTCACACAGAGGAAACAGAGGGGGAAAAGAATGCGGATCAGATACCCCTCGCGAGCCTCAAGAATGCCGATACTGCTACTTCCCAAAGGAGAAATAACGGTACGGTCTTGAGCTCTCACGAGAGTTTATTATTTGAAAGGGGTCCTTTTTTTTCCAGTAGGCGCAAGCCCCTACTGTTAATTACCTCCGACATGGTCTGGAGAACCTCTAGATCGAGAAAATCAAAGGAGATGTAAGCTGTTAGGGAATTGTAAATATGCAATTTGTTATCCTAGCATGCATTTATATCTTTTTTTATATATATATTTTTTTATTATTATTACTACTACTATGATAATTATGCAGTGTTAGTGTTGTATTTATTTATTAAATGGACTCGGTATTGCAAGGACAACAGTCTTTAAGGCTTATGATTTGGAGCAATCTTGGTTGATTTTTGCGGCTTGGACTTCGGTGGCTTCTTCTTATGATGTGAGGAATGGTTGGCTCTTTAATAACGACTCTTTGGATATTATTGGGGTGGCTCATGATTTTAGGTGTTTGCCTCCAAATTTTGCTGCTTGAGAGAATGACGGAATCTTCAAGTAAACCTGCAGATGAAGGAAGTGTTACATCGAGAAATAAAACTCATAAACACGACCTATTCTTCAAACAGCAGGAAACTCACAGACAAGACGATAAAACCCACAAATATATAAAATAGTTAATTAATTGATTAAAATTATGTGAAATATGCCAAATGCTCACATAATTAATTAGTTAATTAATTATATAGGAAAAAGAGATGGAAATTGTATGATGGTCAAACACTATACATTTTCTAAAAGTTTCATACCAAATCTCACACCAAAGGCCCCACTAAACAATTTATTAATTAATTAATCGAGATTATGTGAAATATGTCAATACCCACATAATTAATGGATTAATTAATTAATCAATTTTGACAAAAATTAAATGATGGCTATACACCATGCATTTTTTTAAGGAGTTCACACCAAATTCCACATCAAATCCCTATACTACAACAATACCAACCAAATTGCTTGAAATTAAGCAACATAAAAAATTCCAGTATATGAACAGAACCCAGTACGATGGCAAATACAGACAACTTAACGCCAAGAGCAACCAAACAAGCATACGTATTTAGTATGGGCTCATTATCGAATTGGGTTTGAATATTGGATAATTAAAATGAGGGTAAAATCAAAGCCTACATCTATTATTCAAACCAGCCCATTCAATCTCATTAAAATTGGGCCCATACGAAATTAATTTGAGCCCAAGTTAAATTTGGCCCGTTCGAATCCGAGTCCAGACACGCCGAATGTCGGATCCAGACTCACACTCATCGCGTCGACCCGATCGTGAGTGGGACTGGACACGTGTCCACTCCTGATTGGCCAGCAATTGTGGGCCCATGGTTACCGTTAGCAGCAAAAAAAGAAAAAATAATAAAAGAAAAGAAATTACTTGAAGAGGAAAGCTTCGCGCGCTCGACGGAGAGAAGCGCTTCGCCGTCGACTCCGACCACCTCGTCCCAAACCGACCCCACCACTGCGTAGGCGGCGCTTCCCTGAATACAGCGACACCTGACTCGATGAAAGAAAGAGTCGAGGGAGGGTCAATTTGATAGAAATTCCAAATGAGCAGCGGAGAGTAGGAGTTGGAATTACTTAAAATTGATGGGGAATTGAGAAAATACATCACCTCAGAAGCCTTTGCTAGGTATTCAGAGGAATTGCGATGGCCTATTAAGCGTCAATTTTGTCGGAGAAGGGAGTATCATCACTGACCATGGTGACGAGCTCGACGGAGACAACAAACTTGAAATGAGAAAGGAGGAAATACACACTATCTTCGACTGATGCTCTCTATTGTCGAACGATTGTAAATGCACCTCATAGGGTGAAAAGGAGGAGCGTAAAGCCAAAATTTCAAAAGTGGCGTGAAGACCGGAGGTGTCCAGTAGAGAAAACATGCTGTCATCACTGAAATGGAGGCAAATTTCCTCTTTTTGTCGCCACTGACACTCGCAAAGCTCAGCCTACACCTGAGAGAGCTACTAGGCTGGACAGATACTGGGATAAAGAGAGGCTATTAACCGTTGGATCAGTATGATGGGTCAAAAAGGAAGTGATGACGACAACCATGCGTTGTACTACTGTGTACCACCTTCAGAAATAAAGTAAGTGCGGATGGGATGCAATAGGGGATGCACTAAAACTAGTTAAGCTATTCAATCCCTTATCCCCTATCCAACGGTTGAATCTTGAATAGCATTCTCAGAAAATTTCGAAGCCAAATAAGAGGGAGCACTGTAGCCAATCCAATTTCCTCCAAATGCTGCTCAGAGAACTAATGTCTCTCTGAATGGCATGGAAAAGGCCACAATACTCTCTTTTATTCTTTGGCGCCAGAAAAGATACATCACCAAACAAGCTGCATAAACTCAGAGGGGTAAAAATGGAAATTAAACAAAGAAAACATTGTGTTAATCTCTTTTATCTCTGAATCAAGACAAACTACATGGATGGCAATATATAAATGACATAGCCACCCTCACATAAATCTAGTTCCACCCAGTGGCCATGTCACCCTTGACAGTGGGACCCCATATGTGCAGTCTCATGCTCATGCCACTATATGCAAAGCTATACAGAAACTGTCACAAGAATGCAAATTATGAACCAATGGAGAGGATTGAAGATACTATTACACACCTGTGATACCTACCTAGCTAGATACCCAGAGAAGACATATCTCCTCCATCCATAACCCACAGTGGGTCAGATATATGCCACCTGTCCATGGGAATAGATGATGCCAAAGATGATACCTATCCTCAGCTTCTATGCATAAGGAAAGATAAAGAAATGAGTTCATCTTCCCAGTCGCAGAAAAGATGTAGACCCCACTTGACATCCTCAATTGCACTGCTGACAGTCTAATGGGACCCACACTCAAGTGCCAGGTGTTGAACAACTACTGGATGGTGTAGTTAAGCAGTAAGAAGCCAAGAGTAAGCAAAAAAATCTACACAAATGAGGCGGCAAGTTCCTTGAGGTATCGCAGCCTTTCATCAAAATCTCACAACTGGAGATGCTGCCATGTGGCAAGAGCAACCAGCCCCAAACCCTAGCCAATTGCCTATAAAAGAAAGACAAGAGGCGCCAGAAGACGGCCCCCCTCCTCCCCCCAGTTTTTTTTTGTGTGTATTTTACTTGAGTAGCTTTGCTGTTAAAAAAAAAAGAAAAAGGCGTTTTTATAGAAGGTAAAAGAAATTCATTATGTATTATGAGCTTTTTTGAGAATAAAATTTCAATGCAGCATATGATTTTCCTCGTTTTTTTTTTCTTTTTCTCCATCTTTATTTGTGCATAATAACCGGACCTAGTAACATTAAGGCCAAATTTTACTTCTTCTTTTTTTTGGGGCATTCAGTAATTTCTTTATCTCTCTCTCTTGCATGTTCTTCTGTCTTTGAGTTTACATACTGTGAAACAATACAAGGGGTTGTTCATACACCATGCTCAGATTTCATAGTCTAAGAACTTGTGTTTGAGCATGGATGTATGGGTAGTCTATCAAATAAAAGTCTCTGGCCCTTCACATGAATAATAGCATGGTTAACTGTCACTATATCTTTGCTAACACTCAGATTTCACAGTCTAAGAGCTTGTATCTGAGTGTTGGTGGGGGTTTTGATAAAGTAATATAAAAAGGGAAAACTGGTAACATAACATCCATATTCATGGTTAATTAATGTTGTCAACCTTGCTAACACCCAAGTTTCACAGTCTAAGAGCTTGTACTTGAGTGTCAGCTGGGCTTGATAAATGAGTTTTCAAAGTTAAAATAAGGACATCACCTGCATGAGCATAACAAACACTTCTGTTATCCTAGGCAATATTCAGATCTCATCGTCTAAAGAATGAACATTAGAGAGTTAATTAAATTTATGTAATAAAAAAATGTAATAATAAAAAAGTACAAAGAAAAGAGTTATAACTGTGTACATAATCAATCTCAGTAAATAAATGAAAGAAAAGGGACTAAGTTGCACAGCAAAGTTAGGATAAAACATGATAGAAAGGGTTCAATAGGTTGGTCAGTAGCATAGGCGCATAAGTAATGTTTTACCACCTCTGTCAGCATCCAGGTTTCACCGTCTGAGAGCTTGTATCTGGATGCTGACTAAATTGCAATAATAAGAGAACCAGGGATCGAAATGATTAAACAAAACTAAGTTCATGATGCAGAAATAAAAAAAAGAAGAGGGACAGAGCTGCATAATAAGAAAAGAAATAGATATAGAAGAATTTACAGAAAAGAGAGGTTCATTAAACTGATTATAATTACCGAAGGCATGGCATTAGAACATATAAATTTAGAAGCATATGAAAGTTAGACATCATTGCATGCGTATGAAGAGTATAAGATTTTAAACTTAATTGTTTACTGTCATTTCAGTCCACATAGGCAATAATAGGTTCTATAGAATGGATAACGTGTACGTGATTTAGGAAGTCTGTGTGTAAATAAATTCAAAATTTTTGTGAACCTTTAGTCTGGAATAATAATAAAAGTACGTTATGGTACCCATAAGATGTCAGACTGTATCATCAAGCCATGTATATGGTTGATGCATTTGGTTCTGTATGTTTCCTCCTTTTATTATATATGAGAATTTAGTATTAAGCTTATGTGGTTCTATGTTTCGATAACTCATAGAGCATTAATAGTGTTTGAAATAAGAAGGTTATAATAAGTTGAAATTTATCTTCCCATGTTACCCCTCTGTCATCACTTTTACAACTATATATACTTTATATGATAAACCATGCAAACTTGGGACAAACAAACAAAGACATATAATAGCAAAAAATTGTATTCCTCACATCTGTCTTGTTATTCTTAATCCAGGTTCAAGATGCTGCCAAAAAAAAATAATAATAATATGGAAAAGTAATAATAACAATCAAGAATGATTTTGTGTCTAGGATCAGACCTTGTCTCAAAATAAGGTTGACTCATGATAACAAGCAAGTCCATAAAGCACATAGCGTAATTATGTTAGGCATCAACTCAATATTGATTATAACAATTTAAGTGAAAAAGTCACTCAGTTTGATAGGTTGCATATGTTAACAGAAATAAAATTTGACTTAACTGACAAGCATCAGTGACGAACATCAAAATTTGAACAACAAAAAGCATATTGTTCTAATAGGGAAACATAACCAAATAATAAACGATGGTATTTAACATCATGAAATTTTACATGAGCATTGATAAATAAAAATGATAAATAGCACCCATAGAGGATCACTTCTGCCACAGCCCAGATAGTCGCACATCGAAGGTAAGTCGCCACCGTGTGTTGACAGCAACATCTTGTCAGACCCGTTTCAAAACGGAGGCAGGATTCTCCAAATTGAGTGATGCAACTTCAAATTGGTGCCACACACAATCTCACGGAGCTCTCATGATGATCACGGAGTAGTTTCTGGCAAGAAATGATCATCGGCAGTCTCAAGCCCTCATCTCAATTCGCCGATTAGGCTATGACTGAAGCAAAGACGAATAGCTCCAAATCAAACAATGTAACAAAAAAAGAAGGCACCATTGAAAAAAAAAAGAGAGACGGTTCCATAGAAACTTACTCGATCGAAAACGATGGCCTGAGCACTCGAGTCAATAGTATAATCCCTATCCGTCGTCGAGTCAACAAAAGTCAAAGAGAGACGGAGGGAGATAGAACTGAATGAAGCTAAACTCGAATGCACCTGGTGCATAGACAGGGGCATGGACCAGTTGATTCAGCCAATTCAATTCCAGCGACACTCCTCGATTCCCTGTGGCGTCTCTAGTGGGGCGAATCGCTGAGGACAGAACACAAAACAGCGACAACCAGAACCAATCAGATTTTTTTTATATATATATGTACAGAAATTTGAAAAATGCATAAAAAAATAGTTAGAAAGTCCAGAAAATTTCCATAAAATACCAAAATGTCCAGAAAAAAAATAAGGAACATTTTTTTTAACACCCCAAGTTTAAATTCCCAACCAAAAAGAGAATTAAAATTAAGGTCATAAAAAAAAAATGATTAAAATAATTAATAGTGCAAAAGTCCCAAAAATTTGAATTATGTCAATAAAAAAATGTGCATAAAAGTGTAAGGGTATGAACCCCTTTGACAGCAGGTACCTCAAGATGACTTGGACAGCAGGTATAATTAAACGGTAATTGCCGTTAAGGACAAATTTTGTGCAAAATTCCTGGAAATCCGGAAATAAAGCCCATAGTCAAATTAAAAACATCCCAGCCCAAATTAAACCCAAAAGTCCGGAACTCAAACTCAAATTAAACGTAAAATCCAGAAATCCAAACTCAAATTGAATTCCAAACCCAAACTCAAGCTCAAACCTGGAAAACTCAAACTCGAAACCAGAAAATCCAAAACATAAGTCCCAAACTCAAATTCAGCCCAACTCCAGAGAAATCCAGACTCAAATCAATCCAGAAACCTAAATCCAAATTATATTCTAAAGAAATCTAAATCCAAATTAAATTCAAAACCCAAAGATTCAAACCCAAATTAAATCCAAGCCCAGAAAATCCTAATCAAATCCAAAAAATCCAAAATCAGGACCTGGACCTAAATCCAAAAGAAATACAAATCCAGAAACAAAATTCTATACAAACTTCCAAAATCCAAGGACCAAACTTTAAATATGTCTGAAAATCAGAATTTGGTAAATTCTAGAACATATGAAGACCAAAGTTTAAAATGTCCAAAGTGACCAGAATTTCTAAACACGCCTTAATACCGGAGTTTAAAACGTTTTATAACCTAATTCTCGCACGTCACAGGGCCAGAAATTCGACACGTCAATAGTTGACCAGAATCGACACACGTTCAAGGACCGGAACCTCTATATGCCTTAATGCCTGAGTTTCCAGAAACGTCTGATAACCCTGATTCTAACATGACAACAAACAGACCTAAGTTTTAAAACGTTGATAAATTAAAGTCTTAAAATATATAAAGCTTTAATATGATCTAAATACCGAAACTTTACACGTCTATGTCCGTCTTCTTTGAGCTTACAATGCGTATAGCTTAAAAGGAACAAAACAAAAATTATTAAATAGGGTCAATTGTTAACCCCCCGGGATTAAAGCTCAGAAATTTTGAAATTTTAAATATGAATTAAATTCCTTTGCATCATGTTTTGCATCCTATTAATCCTCTCATGGTTGCATCATCCGCTCTATTTTGTGTCACTATTTGTTTGCGTTTGCGTTCTTCAATGTTAGTATCTTTTGGTAAAGTGTTATAATGCTAGTTGTTATGCCTAATCCATTGATTATCCCGATCTAGAGGTGCTCTTGACTTGGTTCAGAGGTAATTAACAGTAGGGGCTTGCGCCTACTGGAAAAAAAGGACCTGCAGTAAACAATCAAACTCTCGAGAGGTTCGAAACCACGTCAGTACTCACATCCCTTTTCAGGTGAGGGCCGATGTCTGAGTTTTGAAACGATCGAGGGGTATCTCGTCCGCAATATCTTTTTCCCCCTTGGGAGCATCCGGTCATTTCCCCCTTCCAAGGACCAGGGTCCAAAAAGGTGCGAGACAGATTCTGGCACGCCCGGTGGGACATTTTTCTCCTCTCATCAGGGAATACTCAATGGACCAGGCATATCAGCATAGTATGTCAACGTAGCATGAAATACGTTTAAAATATACAAAGATACTCACGTTGACTTTAAGTGCTTTCCATTTTCAGGAAAAACTCACTCAAAACCAACAACCAACAATCAACATGGTGACCTGGAGCGAAATCGTGAGCGGTACACACCTCAAGAAGACCAACAAGTCGGTGGCCGGGACTCTCACTGTGCCCGTCCAGGTGCCCTTGACTGCGCTTGCTGGTGAAGCGCCCGTGACTGCAACCATCTCTCTCAACAAGAAGGCTGGGGCTGGTGTCCAGCGTCTCAAGGTCTCTCTCGCCCCCAAGAAGGCGAAGGAAACCCGAGTCAGGCTCTCGAGGTCTCAAGCCCTCCGCCTGGCCCAGAAAGAGGAAATTGACACTGCGGATAAAAGACTGCCCCTTGGTCTAACCTGACTGCGGATAAAAGACGATCTGGCGCTCGTTAATCTTGATATCTTCAAAGTGACATCTGGCAATGTCAGAGACACAATCCGGTTCCCTTCCGGCGTGTTGAAATGGCTCCTGGTTCCTGACCAGAATCTTGAAGAGACGGTTTGATTGCTATTCAAAACATTTAGAGTGATATCTGGTATCCAGCCAAGATATCAGGTAAATGGTCCAAACTCCATTCAAAGCGTTGAGGTACGTTCCGGCGGCTATTCCGAAACGACGATGAGACGGTTCAATGATCATTCAGAGCATCACATTGATATCCGGTGATCAGTCGAGACATCTGGTAAATGATCCAATTGCTCCTTGAAACGTTGAGGAGACATCTGTCCAGCAGGTGTCCATGAACAGTCCAGCCTTAGTCTGAAGCGTTCAAATGAGACGATTCGATTATTATTCGAGTCATTTAAGGTATAACCCGATTTTATTCGAAGCGTTGACCTTCGTTTTGGTTATTATTCGAGCCATTTGAGGTGATACCTTGTATCCACCAAAATGTAACCCGATTTTCACTCGAAACGTTTATCTTCGTTTCGGTTGCCATCCGAAAACCTACAAATGATATCCAGTTGCCAGCCAAGATACCGATAGAGTTTGACTGCCACTCAAACTATTGAAAGAGACATCTGGTTGCCAGCCAGACGGTGAGAAACGATTCAATTACCATTCAGAGCATGGCTTCGATACCTGGTTTCTAGCCAAGGTGTCGAGCAAATGATCCAGCTGTTTACTTGAAGCGTTGCAGCAAAACATCTGTCGCCAGTCAGATGTTCAAGAGACGATTCGATTTTCTTTCGGAATATTTAAAGAGATACCTGGTATCTAGCCAGGATATCAGATAAATACTCCGACTCCCATTCGAAGCGTTGACCTTCGTTTCGACTGCCACTCGAAACGTCAAATTGATACCTGGTTGCCAGTCAAGATATCGGATAAACGATCCAATTGTCATTCGAAACATTTGAAATGATACAAGGTATCCAGCCAAGATATCAGATCAATGCTCCGTCCAATCAAAGCGTTTGAACTTCATCTGGTGCCCAGTCAGATGTCAATAGACCGTTCGGCTCCCACCCGAACCGTTGAAATAACGACGCCGTCCATTTGGCTTGTAGGCGCCGTGACACCACCCTCGGGTCTGTGTCAAAAATAAGGGTGCGCGCGGGTGCTACATGAGTCGGACTCCCTATGGCCTTCTCGCGTGCGGGGTGACAGTTGGTCCTAGGACAGGGAACGATGCCTCGGCTATCGGTCCTTAACCAGCCATCGGATAGAGACAATTAGTCCTCGGAAAGGGTACATAACCTCAGTTATGGGTCCTTAACTAATCGTTGATGAAAAGACGATTGGTCCTCAAACGGGGAACATAGCCTCAGCTATCGATCCTTAACCAATCGTTGAGTGGAGACAGTGGTTCTGGGACAGGGTACATAACCTCAGTTATGGGTCCTTAACCATCCGTGGAAGAAACACAATTGGTCCTTGAACAGGGTGCGTAGCCTCAGCTATCGGGTCTTAACCAATTGTTAAGTGGAAACAGTGGTTCTTGGACAGGGTACATAACCTTAGTTATGGGTCCTTAACCATCCGTTGGAGGGTGACAGTTGGTCCTCGAACAGGGTGCGTAGCCTCAGCTATCGGGTCTTAACCAATCGTTGATGAAAGGAGAATTGGTCCTCAAAAGGGGAACATAGCCTCAGCTATCGATCCTTAACCAATCGTTGAGTGGAGACAGTGGTCCTTGGACAGGGTACATAACCTCAGCTATGGGTCCTTAACCAAATGTCAGATGATGATAGAGACGTCCAGTTCCTGACCGGATCGTTCAGTTTTAGTTTCCTCAAGCACCAAGGAGAGATTTATGTTTTGAATTCTTCAATCCAGGTTTGATTCGACGGTCCTGATGTCGGTCTCATCCTGGATTATTTGCTTCTATTGTTTATTGTAGCAGGCCTTAGTCAGTGAGTCGCAATTCAACCAATATTGAGACCAGATTCTCAACATTGATCTTAAATTATTTCACCAGTACTCCTGCTAGATATCTTTGATTGCTCCACGTCAGTCATAATGACGACTGTTCGATGGTCTGAACTATCTTGGTTTGATGAATCTTAGAGAGCCTTGACTTTGATCACCGGGGTGCTCCAGTATGATCTGCTAGACCTTGAGAATTCATTCTTTATTTTTATACTTCATGGAAATCCTCCCGATTGGGTGAAAGGAGTCTCTTCCTCCCATTTTCTTTATTATTTTTTTTTTTTGAGGTTACTTGACTTCCCCAGGTGAGCATGAGATTTTCTCCATGTTGAGGTGTTGTCCATGCCTCCATGATTTAATGTTGAGCCTCCGAGCCATTTTTATTTGAGCCAAAAAGGGTTTCTGATTGTCGGGTTTTGGAAAGATAATGGTCTTAATATTTTTTATAGGGTTTTTGATGATGATGATCGGCAAAATTGATTCCCCACATTTTTTCTGAATTTGCAGGAATTTTCCTCACATTTTTCTGAGCTTCCTATGATTTTTGGTGAATTTTCGAAGGTTATTGGATTTTTGAATAAATCATAGGATAATTTGGTAATTTATGGTTGGCTGAAATTTAAGATTTAGATTTAAAATTATTATGCAAGGAATTTGATAATGATTTTGGCATGATAATATTCCTTGCATTTTTCTGGATTTATAGAAATTGGTTTTGGATTTTTCTGAGTTACGGTTGAATTTCTATGCATTTTTGAAGTTTCCAGCAATAGGATGATGCCACGTCAGCAGAAATAACACGTGGCGGCGCCTGATTGGTCTAAATCAGCGGAGAGAGGAGTCATCAGCGACTTTCCTTGGTCAAAGAGTGTGACACGTGGCCGCACATGGTTGGTTGTCGACAGTTCGCCACACGGAATCATTCGACACACGAAATTTCCACAGAGTATCGTAAAAAATAGGACGATTTTTATAAACCTGTTCTCTTGTCCCCGTGCACCAGGTTTATGGCAAATGAACCTGTGGACCGAAGGTCGACAGGGTATGGTCTTGATCGTTGCCCATACACCGAGAGCAGACAAACCCCATTCTTTTTTCTCTTCCTCTCCTTCTTCCTTCGACCTGACGACGGAGAAACTCGCCATGGTTGTTCGATTGAGTCACCTGAGTGGTTTATGGAAGCCGAGACAGAGTCGTAGAGCATCCTGAAGCTCTCCTGGTATTGTGGGGCTCACTAATTAGACCAGTGAATGCCTTCTCCACTGTAATCGATTCCGTTTACATAAGCTAGGGTTGTGAGAGAGGCTACACCAATTGTTCATCTTCTGTAGTGAATAAATCGAATCAAATGGTTAAGGAGCATCGTGGGATATTGGGGAAGCCAGGTGTTTCATCAATTTGGGAATTGGATGGCCCCGGCGTGGTGTTTCGATTCTACCCAAATCTGCCATGGTGGTGGGTTGGTCGATGCAGCCTCCAGTTGACTGTGGTGGTGAGACAGAAGGTCTGAGAGCATGGTGGCACAACCCTGAAGGTGATTTCATCGTCAATTCGACTGTCCACAGCCTATAGCCATCAATTTCACCACAGCTTGCTTGAGTCATGGTGACAAGCTGTCGACTCCTTTTCTTTTGCTTGCTACAATTCTCTAGTGATGCAGAGAGTCTAATGATAGTTTGGAGAGTATATTGACATACTCTTGGATCTGTGCAGCCCTTTACTTGCATCATAGAGACATCATAGCATGTCTTTCCTTCTTGGTCGATATTTGATCATGGCCCTGCCTTGACTGGAAGAGGGATGAATGTGTGTCTCTGAGCATGATGGCTTGTATCTGAGTTATAGCAAACCCAATAAGCTATCACACAAGAACCTCCAATGTATAGCTCCTCCAGGGTATGATTTAGGCTGTGAGGATGAGGCTTGTCTCCTCCTTGGATTGTGATGCCTCTCTCTTCTTAGCTGATGTTGCTGCTGCCTTCTTCACTGCATTGACGAGGTAAGTGTCTCTAACCTGCTATCCTTTTTATTTTTTTTTGTGTGTACCTGCTGTCCTTTTAAGGGTATCTGCTGTCCATTGTTTTACCTGCTGTCCATACTTTTTTATTGTTTTTTTTTTATGCAAATGACCTAATAATGCTAAGTAGTTACCTACCAGTTTTGTAGTTGTTTATATTACCATTTTATTATGTAGAAATGATGCCAAAGTGCTTGTATTGAAGACATTTTTTTTTTGCTTATGCATATTTTCATGTTCTGTTTATGTTAGCTAGATGCATTTATGTACATATTTACATGACCTTTTTTTTTAATTAAGTTCTTACATTGTTGCTGTGTCTGTGTGAGACCAGAAAAAGAAAAGATAAGAAAACAAGAATAAGTTTTGCAAAGAAAGGAACTTCCTTACTAATACTTTAGGAGATTGTACAAAATAAGTAGCTTCTGAAAACACCAAAGTATCTTACAACACTCTTTTCTCTTTTTTTTTTTAGTAGCTATCCTAGTTGGAAATACAAAAGTTGCTCTCTGGATGATAGTTCTTGCAAAAGAGTATGGCTTATGTGTGTTGCGTGGTTTCTTGCTGCCTGGTGTGTGTGTTGAGAGCTTTGGGGTGTAGAGAACTTGGTGTGTGTTCCTCTGTGTGCTCCTTTTTTTTTTTTCATGGTTTGCTGGAGCCCTATTTATAAGAGAATGAGGCTGAGTACTGTGGCAAAAGGTAATCATCAATATTCAAGTAAAATTTCCCTTTTTACCCCTGCTCCTTTCGATTTAACAGGATTTTTACAGCAATAATTAATTTAGAAGAATCTTTTGACCTCAGTCAATAGCCATCCCTTATTGTTATCGGGTTAGTTGTGTGTGATCCACCATTGCAACAGTGATGGGTAAATCATGTTCTCCAGTTTCAAATTTCCAACTGCATCTGATTGCTGCCATATAAATAAAATTTAGCACTAATATTTCTTCCTCTTTTTTTAGCATGGCCTAAGTTGATGTGGCTCCTATGCCTTTGAGAAATGATTGTTTCCTTGAAGTCTGTAGTGCAATGGACAGAAAAGAGAGATGTTACGTGATGCTCTTTGTTTCTCCTTACTCAGGGCAGCAGCTTCATATACCAAGCCTCTTCTTTTTTTTTTCAATATTCACTCAGCAGCTACCAAACACATGGCCCCCTTTTTATAACTCAAGCCTCCAATTTGCACGTCTTATTTCATAATTAGTATCAATCTATTAAGGACAGTGCAATTTGCTCAATGTTTCTTTTCAATTTGAAAAATAACCATGGCTCAGTCATGGCATGCTTCATGATACTGAGGTTTGCTTAGTTATTTCTTCAAATTAACAATCCAGATAGCACTATAGAGCATATTGATCATTAGATTAACCATGGAGGCATCCTCTAATATCTGAATTTCTGGGGCATAGTACTTAGTGCAATATGGTTGTGTTCATAGTTTCGTGGTTTTCCTTGTATAATTCCTTCAATTAACAATGCACAAACCTCCATTAATGCTTCTAGATTATTACTTAACCATGAAATTGAACCAATTGAGTTTCATTCTTCATAATTTGGCGATATTGAAATTCACAGGTTTTGAGCACTTGAGCCATCTTCCTCTCGGGTTCACTGGAGAGAGAGGAGAGAGAGCTTACAATTGGCATCGAATTTCTCTTCTCTTCACCATGCCCAATTAATTGCTGTGCCGGGTGATAGGATAAGAAGGCGAATATTGGAGCAGTAAGGCAATCATGGCTTCCCGAGAATCACGGAAACAAGCTCAATTGGAGCAATAACGGGTTCAATTGGAGTAGTTTCGGGTTCATTGGAGCAGTGTAGCTGCGAGATTCCCTCTCGCCATCATGGATCAACAGGGAATGGATGAGAAACATCACTGGAGCTACTTGCTGTGGACGGAGAGAGTTGCGTCATGGCGTTCATCAATGGAGAAGAAACGGAGAAGAATGGAGGGGAGCAGCTGGGCCGAATTGTCTCATGGGCTGCGTGGGCCTTTTTTTCCTTTCTTTTTTTTTATTTCACACGGCCTTCAGTTTTTTTGTTTTTGATTTGGATTTTAGAATGGGCCGAGACAATTTAGAAGAATTAATTGTCATTTGATCAACTTGTTGCACCAATCTTAATATCCTCATACCCATATTAATTTCAAATTTTGCTTTCAGGATATGATATATAATCATATAACCTCATATAGATATACATGAAATTATATAATTATTTTGGGGGCATGGTTTGCGGTTTCCATAGATCCAAAAAGATACATATTGCTCCAAGTGAGTATTATATACCAAATTAACATGATATCATGTTAATATTAGTATCAATATAGATGTGAAAATATGGAACCACTTGTCTTGGCACGATTTTGAATTTCGGACTTGTTGATATAATCACCCGATTAATCCGGAAAAATTTTCAAGCCACTCTTGAAAATTTATTTGTGTATCAAACGCCCAAACCATTTGTTTATAATGGTCTCGAAATTCACCATGGTAAATATGACAATATTTTAGGGTTCAACAAATGCCCCCCACCAGAGCGGGTTGAGAGAATCTTGTGCGAGCAACCTGCTCTGGTGCCTTGCCGTTTGCCATTTTCTCCTTGTAAATATTGTCATTTTTCTCGTTATATATTGTCAACCTTATTTTCATGAATTTCTTCTGACCTTCTCATGAAATTGATTTTTTTTAAGAGCCCTGCCATATGATCCTTCTGAATCGTCATGTTGCATTCCTTATGAGTGTGCTTTGTAGTGCCAAATTTTTCTGTTGATCTTAACATTTTATTTTCTCGCCATGACATCTTTAGTAATCGTGCCATTTGCTTGCTTTGTCATTTACCGGGTTCTTGATCGAAATATGATGCTCCCCCCTTTTTGTTGACAAGTGTGATGTTACTATTCGGTCACGCGCGCACGCTCACCAAAGATTATGCCCTCTTTTTATTCGGTGGTCAATCCCGTACCGTGCCCCCATTTAACTTCACCAATTTCCATCGTTTTCAGGCACGCCATCGGTTTCGCGTCACATCTTCGCCTGTTGCCATGTGATCTCAGAGGTTTGGAGTCAGGCTCGGATAGATTCCTTCTTTGTTCGGTTGTGCACAGTGAGACTTCATCCGAGTCTATATATATAGGAGTCTTCTTCTTCGTTTTACCACCATCTCTTTCTTTCTCCTCATCAATCCATTAATGTATGAGAAACACCGATAATACCCTCAAGATTCCCAACTTAGTCTTTTAGGATCTTAGAGCTTCATAATGCCTTTCATAACCTTAGGGTATTTTCGGGATTCTTCCTGTTTTACCCGTGAGATTTTTGCATTACTAGTCCCAGTATCTTTTTTAATGTTGGAGAACGAGGGACAGATATTACCGAGCATCACGCACAATTTGCTCAAACGTTTCACACGTTGAAGTTGAGGTCTCCTCAGGAAGTATAGGTAGTATGCCTTTTCCATGGTGTGGCTGCTTTCTTTGCAGAATCTTTTCTGTGAAAGTAGTCGCTCATGAAAAGAATTATACGCCTATCAGTCTCCTCATTCTGGTATGATGCTCTGGTCAAAAGGTTGAGGTGTTGTTGTTCCCATGGGCATGATCCCAGTCAAACTTCAGCCTGGTGATTTCTCCTTTAACAACCTCATCTTTGTTATCATCTCTAGTGTCGGAGATTGCAACACTGTTGAACTTGAGGGAATTGCTGGTAGTTTAACAGAACAAGTGCTCCCATTAGTGGATTGTGCTTTCTCTGAGATTTCTTCCTGTATCATTGAGAGCTTTTTTTTTTTTTTTTTTTTGAAAATATGTAATTTCGAATGTATCATCCAGATTTCATGAATGAAATATTATTTTAGCCCATCTCTTCATTTATTTTTCTTTCACGTAGTGCCTTTATTTTGTTTTAGGGACAAAATATGTAAAACCCTGTTCATTATTTTATGCCGGTATAATGAACTCACCGGTGTTGGTTGATTTATGGCTCACTCCAACAATTGACCATTTTTAAAGTGGAATTTAGGCTTGTGGATTTTTGTGGTGCTTAGGATATGTATTTGGTGGAGGAAACGTCTTATGTTGCTATAAAGCAAGACGCCCATTTATTTCCTTTAGGGACATATAGCTCCAGCAGCTCCATGTACCTGCAAATAAAAAAGAACAAAACAGTTTTTTTTTTTTTTTTTTTTTTTTTTTTTTTTTTTTTTTTTAAGGCTTCAACGACTCCTCGTAAATCCAACGAGGGACTGAACACAATGAAGTGGGCCTTCAAAGGTAGCCCAAATGCCTTCGATCCAAATATATTTCTTGCAAAACTTTCTAAGGCCCATGAAACCCGTACATATTCTCCTCGGCCTGGTAAGATGAATTATTGTTGGCATTGTCTCCTTTGAGGAACGCTCTATCGCTGAGTGCTTTTATTTCATCTTTTTGGAAGATTGAACATATGCGTCTTCTTCGATCTTGGGTCACCTCCTGGAATTTGTGTAACTTGGCAGGTCGCCAATCATCCTAGAATTACTCGCCTTTTTTTTTTTTTTTTTACGCCAATTTACAAGTTTCATATGACCATCACGGTGTCCCTTTGTTTCTTCTTTTCATCTTTGGCAAGTATATTTCATTTAGCGTGAAGGCTTTGGTAGAATTTTTACAGACAATTCGTACGTTTGATGGGACTCCCATCTGCACCTATATGTCTTGGCCTCGTGTTTTCGAAAGTCACCGAGAGTATCGGCGTTGATTTAAGCTTCCTCCTAATTCTGTGAAAGGATCTCTTTCAACAGCTTCTTTTCCAGCTATACACAGGTTTTCATTCTTTTATTCTTCTTCTTGTCCTCGACTAGAATGTTCCTTTATTTTCTGTAGGTTTCTGCGCATGGTGATCAACCAGATTCTCCTCTCTCAAGAAGAGTTATCTGATACCGTTGATTCTGAGACTTTGTTCTATTTACTCCAC
This sequence comes from Rhynchospora tenuis, assembly GCA_027725995.1. Classification (NCBI taxonomy): domain Eukaryota; kingdom Viridiplantae; phylum Streptophyta; class Magnoliopsida; order Poales; family Cyperaceae; genus Rhynchospora; species Rhynchospora tenuis. The sequence continues at coordinate 68,572,615 of CM050889.1, read as the reverse complement.
CTTATTGCAAACGACAAGAAGGTCAACGTTGCATATTTGATCATCCGACACATGCATTATTCAGTCAGTACTCTGCATGCTCCATTGCCATATGGTCATCTGGTAGAAGAACTAATGCACAAGGTTGGCATCAACATTCCAGATATGTTGTGGGGTAACAAGATTACTGATAAGGACGTTGAGTATCCACAAAACTTGCTTGGCGAATTTCAAACTATTGGCTGGATTGAGTCCCCCAATGGCACTTTAATTCTGAATCTGAGTAACACGATAAACGCATACATCTTACAACCAGGAGCTTCCGCTAACCAATACGAGCCGCTTCAAGAAGGATCTCCTCTCTCAGAGGAATGACCAACCATCGCGGACCCAAGAACTTCCTGAATCTATGAGGCCCAGGAATTACGAGACATTTAAACCCGTCTTGGATCCATAGAGAACCTGCTCACGACAGTTATAGCATCTTTAGACGAACTCAAGGCCAACCCCACGACCTCCCTCCTGGAGTCGTAGTGTGCACCCTCATCGACTAGTTTTCACTTCTACCTGCTTAATGAATGGTTGCTTCCTACGGGGCATCTTCTCCTTCTTGGTTTCTTGTGCCTTTGTTATATGGGGTCTTCTTCTTCTTCTTGATCATGGGGGTTGTTATTGTGTAGTCTTTTTTCACTTGGATTTGCACCTGGGAAACAAAATCCGCCGTACGTTTATTTGCTTCTGGGGTAATCGGCTGGCAAGGCCTGTATTGTATCGACTGTAATTGCATTGGTCATAATTGATTAAGATTCTCTTGTGTTTCTGCGCTTATAATTTGGATGATCTTGTGTTGAAAATGTTTTCGCATCTGTTGGAGAACGGTTTGATTCCAAACCTATCCTCAATAACTTTCGAAATTGTGGCCCTCAAACTGTGGCGCATAGGATGTCTGTGTATCTGAGATCTTGGTTGTTCCAATTTAGTTGCCTTGCGCCTGAGTAGGATGATAAATTTCTGGGGTTTGTTTTATTGCTGCTTCAGTCGTTGAATTCTCAGACTCTTTCTGGTGCTTTGTTATGGCTTGTTATCCTGAAAACTCGAGAAGTTTTGTCTATAACATTACACCATTGGAGTTACCACAAGGGTTTCCTCTTTATTCTTCTTGAAGATGAAGGCGCTCTGACGAAGAAGTGTTCTTAGCTCCCGATTATCCGGGGTTAACACACTGATGCACCAGTATTTGGGGTTTTCATGCTGAGGTGAATTCATCGTGTGAACTTGTGCGGACCACACTCCATTCGGTAGATGTGTTGTTTGTCGGTCGCAATGCAGCACGATTTCCCTTTTTACTTGTGGAGATTGATTTGTGCATCTTTATTTTTGTTAATATCGATCTCGGCCCAAGCGATACTTAGATGTAGAATGTCCGAGATGAGGTTTCATGCTCATTGGCTCCGGAGTCATCGAGGCCGGTCGCGTTGGTCACGTTTTCCGTGTAAAAACTTGGTCCCCGAAAGAGCCGGGATGTCGGTTCCTTAACTCGACATTTTTGGCCACCCGTTGTCTGGGTTATGATTCGTGGGGGCAATTTGATAAATGTGGAGTTCTATCTGTCGGAAGTGATGTTTCACTTGTTCCAAGATTTAGATGTGAAGTGTTGGGCTTTTCAAACAAGGGATTTGCATCGTTTTCGTTCTGGACCGGCCGAAAAATTTCTGTAGGATAAATTTGTGTCACATCTTCTTTGTTTTCAGAACCAGAATCACTCATATGAATCATGCAACATGACTCATTGCCCCCTGGATATGTCAGATGGCTATCTCGTATGGTCTCCGTGTCTGCTTGGTCTGTTGGTGCAAATGAGGTCTCTGTCCGAGCAACTTGGTTCGATCCTTCAGACGTAGGCTTACAAAAGGCTTTTTCAGAAACAGATTCAATCAAACATGATTTTCTCCATATTCGTCTTTTCTTCGGAGGTTGAGTCATTATTTCCAGTTTGTCGCAATGTTCCTTGGATACTCCGTAATGGGTCTTGTCACAGGCATTAGCAGATCTCCTTTTACTTACGCCTTTGGCATTATTGTTGGTTTTCACAGAATTTGGTCTTCTATTCGGGGATTCATCATTGGTATTTAATGATCCTTGTTGAGAGCTTGCCCCCGGAGGTGGTCTAGGTGTGAAGTACTTTGCATCGGGAAGTCCCATTTCATCGATTGAGAAAGGATGCTCTTCCCCTCTTATCACTTTACTGATTCCATTTCTAACATATTTGATACATTGATGCAAGGTGGACGGTATCAACTGGTACGCATGCAACCAAGGTCGGCCCAATAGTACCTTATATGATACGCTGGCGTCTATGACACAGAGTCTTGCATATGTTTCAAGTTTTTCAAATTGGAACTTCAAGGTGACCACCCCCAGTGCTTTCTGAGAATGCGAGTTGAATCCATAGATCTTTGGTTGACTACGTTTTAAGGATCTTTTATCAAGTAGGAAGTATTTCATCGACTCCAGTGGAAGGATATTAACCGCCGATCCTGGATCAACCAAAATTCGATTGATCTTGATTCCGTTTGACATTCCTGTGACATACAACGGTTTGTTATGAAATGTCTCCCCATTGAGGAAATCATCCTTGGTGAAAGTGATCGGTGAAAAGTCATCATCGATAGCCTCTTTCATTTTGGCGTTGGATTTTTCTGGATTTTGCCTGACTTCTTCACGCCTTCTGTTTTGCCGTATAACTGGTTTCTTCTTAGGCTGACGATTTCCTTTAACACCTTTGGTTGGAGCATTTATAGTTTCCGGCTTAGCTTGCGAACCGTCCGAGGATAATAGCTTGGTCACATTCTCTTCTTCTGCAGTAATGATTGTTTTGCCTTTTAACGCATGTTTTATTTGGCCTTTTGTTTCTTCATTTGGAGATATCGGCTTCTCGTGGTCATATGAGTTTTGGTCTAGTGCCCCCGCTTGCCTCCTCTTTGTTGGCGAAGTTATCGATTTTGCGGTTGGAAGGGCAGGTTTATTAGACACACGAGGCTTTGGTTTCTTAAGTATCCCTTCGTCCTCTTCTCTATGACAACCCTGGACAGTTGCGGCAATTGTCACCTCTTTAGATTGGACAAGTGTTGGAGTCAACACCGTCTTACAATGAGCAGGTGAATTCTGCATATCCGATGATTGTTCCTTTACAATCTGAAGTGAATCAAAAGAGTTCTCCGTTGGCACATTTGCTTGAAATAGCATCTCAGACGGATGTACTTGTAAATCTTGGGCTTGGGGAATGTTCTCTGTTATCATGCGTTTGGGTGTCGGTTTAATGATGGCAGTGGGCCTCTCATCTGGAGATCCCTTGAAGTATTCATTTGTTCCAAAGATAAAGGTCGAGATGGCATTGACGTATTCCATGTTCGCCACCATGGAGTTGTTGACGGTGAAAGGAGCGTCTGGGGTCACTTGCACCATCGGAAAGGAGATTGGGATGGACCCGATCATGAATGTGCTCGGAACGAGTCCAAAGTAGGTGATTGCTTGATTGTTGTTCATATTCGTCATTTTCTACAAGAAAAATATCTTGAAGATTATCGTCAGTGATGTATTACAAAATTACAAATTCCCTAAGCTTATATACTATATCCTTTGATTTTCTTCCGATGAGAGGAGAGAAATGTCCCACCGGGCGTGCCAGAACCTGTCTCGCACTTTTTCGCGGCCCTCGTATTTCACACAGAGGAAACAGAGGGGGAAAAGAATGCGGATCAGATACCCCTCGCGAGCCTCAAGAATGCCGATACTGCTACTTCCCAAAGGAGAAATAACGGTACGGTCTTGAGCTCTCACGAGAGTTTATTATTTGAAAGGGGTCCTTTTTTTTCCAGTAGGCGCAAGCCCCTACTGTTAATTACCTCCGACATGGTCTGGAGAACCTCTAGATCGAGAAAATCAAAGGAGATGTAAGCTGTTAGGGAATTGTAAATATGCAATTTGTTATCCTAGCATGCATTTATATCTTTTTTTATATATATATTTTTTTATTATTATTACTACTACTATGATAATTATGCAGTGTTAGTGTTGTATTTATTTATTAAATGGACTCGGTATTGCAAGGACAGCAGTCTTTAAGGCTTATGATTTGGAGCAATCTTGGTTGATTTTTGCGGCTTGGACTTCGGTGGCTTCTTCTTATGATGTGAGGAATGGTTGGCTCTTTAATAACGACTCTTTGGATATTATTGGGGTGGCTCATGATTTTAGGCTCTTGAATTTTATGGCTTAGAGTTTGGATTTTACGGCTTGGAATTTGAATCTTACAGCTTGGAATTTAGATCTTATGGCTTGAAGGCATGGATTTTCCGAAGCGGGCATTTGAAATTCCCAAAAATCGGGTCATTGTGACTTCTGGCTTCTCTTTTTTTTTTATTTGGTGCTGAGGATCTTTATAGATTTTTTTTTCTTCGATAATGTCGGACTCCTAGGCCACGGAGTTTGTAGACATTATGCTTAACATCGGGCCTATGGGCTTGTAGATGTCGATAACTTCGCCGGGCTTTAAGCTTTTGGGCGTCAAATGTGCGCGCGGGTGCTAACCAGGCAGACTGCCCCTTGGTCTAACCTGACTGCGGATAAAAGACGATCTGGCGCTCATTAATCTTGATATCTTCAAAGTGACATCTGGCAATGTCAGAGACACAATTCGGTTCCCTTCCGGCGTGTTGAAATGGCTCCTGGTTCCTGACCAGAATCTTGAAGAGACGGTTTGATTGCTATTCAAAACATTTAGAGTGATATCTGGTATCCAGCCAAGATATCAGGTAAATGGTCCAAACTCCATTCAAAGCGTTGAGGTACGTTCCGGCGGCTATTCCGAAACGACGATGAGACGGTTCAATGATCATTCAGAGCATCACATTGATATCCGGTGATTAGTCGAGACATCTGGTAAATGATCCAATTGCTCCTTGAAACGTTGAGGAGACATCTGTCCAGCAGGTGTCCATGAACAGTCCAGCCTTAGTCTGAAGCGTTCAAATGAGACGATTCGATTATTATTCGAGTCATTTAAGGTATAACCCGATTTTATTCGAAGCGTTGACCTTCGTTTTGGTTATTATTCGAGCCATTTGAGGTGATACCTTGTATCCACCAAAATGTAACCCGATTTTCACTCGAAACGTTTATCTTCGTTTCTGTTGCCATCCGAAAACCTACAAATGATATCCAGTTGCCAGCCAAGATACCGATAGAGTTTGACTGCCACTCAAACTGTTGAAAGAGACATCTGGTTGCCAGCCAGACGGTGAGAAACGATTCAATTACCATTCAGAGCATGGCTTCGATACCTGGTTTCTAGCCAAGGTGTCGAGCAAATGATCCAGCTGTTTACTTGAAGCGTTGCAGCAAAACATCTGTCGTCAGTCAGATGTTCAAGAGACGATTCGATTTTCTTTCGGAATATTTAAAGAGATACCTGGTATCTAGCCAGGATATCAGATAAATACTCCGACTCCCATTCGAAGCGTTGACCTTCGTTTCGACTGCCACTCGAAACGTCAAATTGATACCTGGTTGACAGTCAGGATATCGGATAAACGATCCAATTGTCATTCGAAACATTTGAAATGATACAAGGTATCCAGCCAAGATATCAGATCAATGCTCCGTCCAATCAAAGCGTTTGAACTTCATTTGGTGCCCAGTCAGATGTCAATAGACCGTTCGGCTCCCACCCGAACCGTTGAAATAACGACGCCGTCCATTTGGCTTGTAGGCGCCGTGACACCACCCTCGGGTCTGTGTCAAAAATAAGGGTGCGCGCGGGTGCTACATGAGTCGGACTCCCTATGGCCTTCTCACGTGCGGGGTGACAGTTGGTCCTAGGACAGGGAACGATGCCTCGGCTATCGGTCCTTAACCAGCCATCGGATAGAGACAATTAGTCCTCGGAAAGGGTACATAACCTCAGTTATGGGTCCTTAACTAATCGTTGATGAAAACACGATTGGTCCTCAAACGGGAAACATAGCCTCAGCTATCGATCCTTAACCAATCGTTGAGTGGAGACAGTGGTTCTGGGACAGGGTACATAACCTCAGTTATGGGTCCTTAACCATCCGTGGAAGAAACACAATTGGTCCTCGAATAGGGTGCGTAGCCTCAGCTATCGGGTCTGAACCAATTGTTAAGTGGAAACAGTGGTTCTTGGACAGGGTACATAACCTTAGTTATGGGTCCTTAACCATCCGTTGGAGGGTGACAGTTGGTCCTCGAACAGGGTGCGTAGCCTCAACTATCGGGTCTTAACCAATCGTTGATGAAAGGACAATTGGTCCTCAAAAGGGGAACATAGCCTCAGCTATCGATCCTTAACCAATCGTTGAGTGGAGACAGTGGTCCTTGGACAGGGTACATAACCTCAGCTATGGGTCCTTAACCAAATGTCAGATGATGATAGAGACGTCCAGTTCCTGACCGGATTGTTCAGTTTTAGTTTCCTCAAGCACCAAGGAGAGATTTATGTTTTGAATTCTTCAATCCAGGTTTGATTCGACGGTCCTGATGTCGGTCTCATCCTGGATTATTTGCTTCTATTGTTTATTGTAGCAGGCCTTAGTCAGTGAGTCGCAATTCAACCAATATTGAGACCAGATTCTCAACATTGATCTTAAATTATTTCACCAGTACTCCTGCTAGATATCTTTGATTGCTCCACGTCAGTCATAATGACGACTGTTCGATGGTCTGAACTATCTTGGTTTGATGAATCTTAGAGAGCCTTGACTTTGATCACCGGGGTGCTCCAGTATGATCTGCTAGACCTTGAGAATTCATTCTTTATTTTTATACTTCATGGAAATCCTCCCGATTGGGTGAAAGGAGTCTCTTCCTCCCATTTTCTTTATTATTTTTTTTTTTTGAGGTTACTTGACTTCCCCAGGTGAGCATGAGGTTTTCTCCATGTTGAGGTGTTGTCCATGCCTCCATGATTTAATGTTGAGCCTCCGAGCCATTTTTATTTGAGCCAAAAAGGGTTTCTGATTGTCGGGTTTTGGAAAGATAATGGTCTTAATATTTTTTATAGGGTTTTTGATGATGATGATCGGCAAAATGGATTCCCCACATTTTTTCTGAATTTGCAGGAATTTTCCTCACATTTTTCTGAGCTTCCTATGATTTTTGGTGAATTTTCGAAGGTTATTGGATTTTTGAATAAATCATAGGATAATTTGGTAATTTATGGTTGGCTGAAATTTAAGATTTAGATTTAAAATTATTATGCAAGGAATTTGATAATGATTTTGGCATGATAATATTCCTTGCATTTTTCTGGATTTATAGAAATTGGTTTTGGATTTTTCTGAGTTACGGTTGAATTTCTATGAATTTTTGAAGTTTCCAGCAATAGGATGATGCCACGTCAGCAGAAATAACACGTGGCGGCGCCTGATTGGTCTAAATCAGCGGAGAGAGGAGTCATCAGCGACTTTCCTTGGTCAAAGAGTGTGACACGTGGCCGCACATGGTTGGTTGTCGACAGTTCGCCACACGGAATCATTCGACACACGAAATTTCCACAGAGTATCGTAAAAAATGGGACGATTTTTATAAACCTGTTCTCTTGTCCCCGTGCACCAGGTTTATGGCAAATGAACCTGTGGACCGAAGGTCGACAGGGTATGGTCTTGATCGTTGCCCATACACCGAGAGCAGACAAACCCCATTCTTTTTTCTCTTCCTCTCCTTCTTCCTTCGACCTGACGACGGAGAAACTCGCCATGGTTGTTCGATTGAGTCACCTGAGTGGTTTATGGAAGCCGAGACAGAGTCGTAGAGCATCCTGAAGCTCTCCTGGTATTGTGGGGCTCACTAATTAGACCAGTGAATGCCTTCTCCACTGTAATCGATTCCGTTTACATAAGCTAGGGTTGTGAGAGAGGCTACACCAATTGTTCATCTTCTATAGTGAATAAATCGAATCAAATGGTTAAGGAGCATCGTGGGATATTGGGGAAGCCAGGTGTTTCATCAATTTGGGAATTGGATGGCCCCGGCGTGGTGTTTCGATTCTTCCCAAATCTGCCATGGTGGTGGGTTGGTCGATGCAGCCTCCAGTTGACTATGGTGGTGAGACAGAAGGTCTGAGAGCATGGTGGCACAACCCTGAAGGTGATTTCATCGTCAATTCGACTGTCCACAGCCTCTAGCCATCAATTTCACCACAGCTTGCTTGAGTCATGGTGACAAGCTGTCGACTCCTTTTCTTTTGCTTGCTACAATTCTCTAGTGATGCAGAGAGTCTAATGATAGTTTGGAGAGTATATTGACATACTCTTGGATCTGTGCAGCCCTTTACTTGCATCATAGAGACATCATAGCATGTCTTTCCTTCTTGGTCGATATTTGATCATGGCCCTGCCTTGACTGGAAGAGGGATGAATGCGTGTCTCTGAGCATGATGGCTTGTATCTGAGTTATAGCAAACCCAATAAGCTATCACACAAGAACCTCCAATGTATAGCTCCTCCAGGGTATGATTTAGGCTGTGAGGATGAGGCTTGTCTCCTCCTTGGATTGTGATGCCTCTCTCTTCTTAGCTGATGTTGCTGCTGCCTTCTTCACTGCATTGACGAGGTAAGTGTCTCTAACCTGCTGTCCTTTTTATTTTTTTTTTTGTGTGTACCTGCTGTCCTTTTAAGGGTATCTGTTGTCCATTGTTTTACCTGCTGTCCATACTTTTTTATTGTTTTTTTTTTATGCAAATGACCTAATAATGCTAAGTAGTTACCTACCAGTTTTGTTGTTGTTTATATTACCATTTTATTATGTAGAAATGATGCCAAAGTGCTTGTATTGAAGACATTTTTTTTTGCTTATGCATATTTTCATGTTCTGTTTATGTTAGCTAGATGCATTTATGTACATATTTACATGACCTTTTTTTTTAATTAAGTTCTTACATTGTTGCTGTGTCTGTGTGAGACCAGAAAAAGAAAAGAGAAGAAAACAAGAATAAGTTTTGCAAAGAAAGGAACTTCCTTACTAATACTTTAGGAGATTGTACAAAATAAGTAGCTTCTGAAAACACCAAAGTATCTTACAACACTCTTTTCTCTTTTTTTTTTTAGTAGCTATCCTAGTTGAAAATACAAAAGTTGCTCTCTGGATGATAGTTCTTGCAAAAGAGTATGGCTTATGTGTGTTGCGTGGTTTCTTGCTGCCTGGTGTGTGTGTTGAGAGCTTTGGGGTGTAGAGAACTTGGTGTGTGTTCCTCTGTGTGCTCCTTTTTTTTTTTTCATGGTTTGCTGGAGCCCTATTTATAAGAGAATGAGGCTGAGTACTGTGGCAAGAGGTAATCATCAATATTCAAGTAAAATTTCCCTTTCTACCCCTGCTCCTTTCGATTTAACAGGATTTTTACAGCAATAATTAATTTAGAAGAATCTTTTGACCTCAGTCAATAGCCATCCCTTATTGTTATCGGGTTAGTTGTGTGTGATCCACCATTGCAACAGTGATGGGTAAATCATGTTCTCCAGTTTCAAATTTCCAACTGCATCTGATTGCTGCCATATAAATAAAATTTAGCACTAATATTTCTTCCTCTTTTTTTAGCATGGCCTAAGTTGATGTGGCTCCTATGCCTTTGAGAAATGATTGTTTCCTTGAAGTCTGTAGTGCAATGGACAGAAAAGAGAGATGTTACGTGATGCTCTTTGTTTCTCCTTACTCAGGGCAGCAGCTTCATATACCAAGCCTCTTCTTTTTTTTTTTTCAATATTCACTCAGCAGCTACCAAACACATGGCCCCCTTTTTATAACTCAAGCCTCCAATTTGCACGTCTTATTTCATAATTAGTATCAATCTATTAAGGACAGTGCAATTTGCTCAATGTTTCTTTTCAATTTGAAAAATAACCATGGCTCAGTCATGGCATGCTTCATGATACTGAGGTTTGCTTAGTTATTTCTTCAAATTAACAATCCAGATAGCACTATAGAGCATATTGATCATTAGATTAACCATGGAGGCATCCTCTAATATCTGAATTTCTGGGGCATAGTACTTAGTGCAATATGGTTGTGTTCATAGTTTCGTGGTTTTCCTTGTATAATTCCTTCAATTAACAATGCACAAACCTCCATTAATGCTTCTAGATTATTACTTAACCATGAAATTGAACCAATTGAGTTTCATTCTTCATAATTTGGCGATATTGAAATTCACAGGTTTTGAGCACTTGAGCCATCTTCCTCTCGGGTTCACTGGAGAGAGAGGAGAGAGAGCTTACAATTGGCATCGAATTTCTCTTCTCTTCACCATGCCCAATTAATTGCTGTGTCGGGTGATAGGATAAGAAGGCGAATATTGGAGCAGTAAGGCAATCATGGCTTCCCGAGAATCACGGAAACAAGCTCAATTGGAGCAATAACGGGTTCAATTGGAGTAGTTTCGGGTTCATTGGAGCAGTGTAGCTGCGAGATTCCCTCTCGCCATCATGGATCAACAGGGAATGGATGAGAAACATCACTGGAGCTACTTGCTGTGGACGGAGAGAGTTGCGTCATGGCGTTCATCAATGGAGAAGAAACGGAGAAGAATGGAGGGGAGCAGCTGGGCCGAATTGTCTCATGGGCTGCGTGGGCCTTTTTTTCCTTTCTTTTTTTTTATTTCACACGGCCTTCAGTTTTTTTGTTTTTGATTTGGATTTTAGAATGGGCCGAGACAATTTAGAAGAATTAATTGTCATTTGATCAACTTGTTGCACCAATCTTGATGTCCTCATACCCATATTAATTTCAAATTTTGCTTTCAGGATATGATATATAATCATATAACCTCATATATAGATATACATGAAATTATATAATTATTTTGGGGGCATGGTTTGCGGTTTCCATAGATCCAAAAAGATACATATTGCTCCAAGTGAGTATTATATACCAAATTAACATGATATCATATTAATATTAGTATCAATATAGATGTGAAAATATGGAACCACTTGTCTTGGCACGATTTTGAATTTCGGACTTGTTGATATAATCACCCGATTAATCCGGAAAAATTTTCAAGCCACTCTTGAAAATTTATTTGTGTATCAAACGCCCAAACCATTTGTTTATAATGGTCTCGAAATTCACCATGGTAAATATGACAATATTTTAGGGTTCAACACTCACTCAAACCAAATACTTGTCTGAATTACTTTCCAGGGTAAATATGGTCAATGCAAGGCCTTGTGCCACTCCAATGGCTACTGGTATTCCATTATCCAAGGAAGATGGTTCTTTCTTTGATGATCCATTCTTGTACAGAAGCACAGTTGGTGCCTTGCAGTATGCTACTCTCACAAGACCTGAAATATCCTTTGCTGTGAATAAGGTGTCACAGTTTATGCATAATCCCACTAACAATCACTGGGCAGCAGTAAAGAGGATCCTCAGGTATTTATGTGGTACCCTTAACCATGGTCTTATGATTACATCTCAATCCACAAATACTATCCATGCCTACAGTGATGCAGACTGGGACGTTCTACTTATGGTTTTTGTGTGTTTTTGGGAAGGAATTTAATATCTTGGTGTGCAAAGAAACAACCCACTGTTTCTAAATCTAGTACTGAGGCTGAGTACAGGTGTCTTGCACTGACATGTACAGAGATAATGTGGTTACAATTTCTTCTTCAGGAGCTGCAAATTTCTTTTTCTCAACCTCCAATTCTGTGGTGTGATAATATAGGAGCTACTTTCTTAGCTTCTAACCCTATGTTTCATGCCAGAACAAAGCACATCGAGATTGATTATCATTTTGTTAGAGAAAGGGTCCTGGCAAATCAGTTAGCAGTAAAATTTTTGTGTTCATCGTATCAGATAGCTGACATCATGACTAAGCCTTTGAATTTGCCTAGATTTCAGTTTTTAAGAGGCAAGCTCAGTGTAGTTGACACAACATTGGCTTGAGGGGGGTGTGATAAGAAAGACGCACAGATGGCTACACAGTTTTGGTCTCACAGTCAAAAGCAATTTGACTCAATTAAGAAATAGTTAGCATTTAATGCGATATAACAAACTGTAACAGATTCAGCTCCTTTAGTGTTTTTTGTCTGTGGTTTGTAGCTCTCTTTATACGATATATACAGAAGGCTGTATCACTTATAAGTTTGAGATGAATCAATAAAATCATTCTCCTTCTATTTTCAATTTCTCTTCTCCTTCATACTCAAATTGAACGGGTCGCATTTCGTTTGATAAGAGTGAAAAAAAAAGTTTAAGTTTTTGTTTAATTCACCAATAGTTGGGGATTGAATTATTTTTGACGCATAGTTATTGGATCGAACTGGGGCAACCCTACAGGAACAATATCAAATTGACACATCTACTGACGCCGCCAACCTGGGGAGCTGATCCGGTCAACATTGAAAAATGATTCGAACAACATTTTTAAATGCTTTTGACAGAAACGCCCTGATATTAATTAAGAATTTATTTTACTTTATTACCTAAATTTACTCTAATAATTTCCTTTAATTTTTCTTTCCTTAATCATTCTTCGATATTTGACGCGCCACAGCCATATTTTCAAATCCACATTACTTTTTGTTTAATTAATTTTAAACTAAAAAAATAGAGAGAATTTGTTTTATGTCATCATCAAATTTTTGCAGTGGCATAAAAAAATTTTGCTAATGGGAGTGATTTTAGTTGTTACAAGTAATTTTGCTATTGGGAGTGATTTTAGTTTTTAGAGAGTAGTTGACAACGACAAGGTACTAGAAGTTCTAAATGAAACTATATATGTGATAAAAAATTTTCTTTGGGGAACTATTATTTTAATCTACGTATCAGCATATGTATACCTTAAGCAAAGTAACTTGAAAAAAAATATATAAAAGCAATTGCAAATTCGGATCGGAGAATTAGATTGATTTTATTCAAGACACTTAAGTCTTATTTGCTGATTGCAACGCGTCTTAATTTGGCCCCCAACATTCAGCAATTTCGGAGAAACAAGAGAGAACTTGTGACCAAGAGATTGTTGTCCGGATATAGGGTAGTATCGTCATTTAACAAAAATGATGCTGTACGGACCAATTTTTATTGTTGTCCGGATCACCACCCGCCAACCTGACCAGACCCAATTGCCGCCAAGCTGAAGGGGTACCTAACCTTAGTGCACATACTTTCAATACAAACAAAGAATTAATCGCAAATGCGAAGCAATCGTCTAAGTCAAATGACTGTTACGTAAGAATGTTCAATTAATTAGTAACATGGTTTCATTTTTTTTTTTATATACCATGTGCGAATTAAAGTCTGTACATAAACTAGATGGCCCTGCGACAGCGGGTCGCCGTGACATATATCGTTATCATCGTCAATATTATCATTATTTTTTTTATTATTATTAGTATTTATTGTATCTTTTATAGTATTTGTCTCGATGAATTTGCACTGATATTTTTATTGGATTCACCAAATTTTATCTCTAATCAAAATAATAGAAACAAATATCTATGGAGGTCTTTGGCATGCATGAGGTTAGCATAATTTATACTTTAGTAAACTAATTTGCTAAATTACTAACTTTAATCCTTGATCGATCTCACTAAACTATGGTGTTGCCAAACACCTCTATATGTACAAAGGGGCCAAATCACTTTCACTTGAATGTCACTACTTGAAAAAACCCATAGAGACAAAAATGTTTAGTCGATTATATCCGTTTGTTGTGGAATCAGAAGTTAAATCATAAAATAAAAATGTCATCAATGTTGGAGACAAAATGACAATAAATCTAGAAGTAAAACAAATGCTTCTTGGGAGGTAAGCCAAGACCCAACAAGTTTTTATTATTTAGGTTAAGTTATTTTAGTTAGGTATAACTAATCGATTTTTATTCTTGGTTTTAGGTTTGAAGAAAAAATAAAAAAATAAGCTTTTTGAAGTACCACCACGTGAATTGTATGTAAGAGTTCCAGTTTGGGGACACACCACGAAGGAGTATATGAATTGTTTTGCAAGTTGCACCAATCCCTATACAAACTTCACAACTACTATTTTGATTTGATTACTTTGCAACTTCATGGCCCTTGGTTGGTTAATGTTGAATCGACACGCTACAATGGTTTCTAACTTGTGTGGGACAGATCTAGCTGTATCTAAACTCCTAAATCTTGGCTTTCGTATGTTGGTCTCAGTATTTAGTCCAAATCCTAGTCTAAAGCCCCTATTAGGTTAATTAACCGTCAACTCTTATTTTGTTTACTTAATTATGTTAAGTCTTCATTGATAAGGCATCCACAAGACTCTCTCTAAGCATTAATTTGTCCCTTTTAGGCTTAAATTGGTCATCTCTCGGCTGCATATTCAGTTCAATTAACAAATCTACATCTTTAGCCTAACTTAGATTTGGTCATTCATCTTGGGGGGGGGGGGGGGGGGGTGGTTTCAATCGATTAATAAATAATAAACAAGCATTATCAATTAAAAACCAATCAAGTAGTACGCAATAATATAAACCAAGCATCAAGTAAGACATGAAACCTAATCTCAGTTTCAACTTGGCTCTAGAACATAACTAAATCTAACCTAACATAATGCAAAACACAAACAAAAATAAAGAAGCAAATTGATACAATCTCCATGAAAACAAAAAGGGGAAGAAGAAGGCTAGGGCCCATATTCAAACCTCTTCAGATTTTTGGATTCATTAGGAGGATACTTGGGTGGATGGATGAGTCGAAAAAAGTTGAAATGTGGCTCTCCAAGGCGTTTAGGGATTCATTCGAAGTCATTAGTTTGCAATAATCTATATTTAAGTTTTTTAGATGATCTAGAATAATTCAATTCTTACTGATTCAAAATATTACGTTTTACACAACAAATACACACAAATAAATTGCAAATAAATCTTAATTTGAGCATCGGTTGAGAATTTTAAGCGATTCTGGATTCATTTGATGTTATTTATTCACAATAATATGTATTTTTCACACTTTATATAGTTTAGAATATAGTTCAGATATTACTTGTTTAAAATAATAGATTATAAGAAAAATGCATATAAATTGAAATAAAGTAATTTATATGCATTATTTGAGCAATTTTAGCGATTCTGGATTCATTTAATAGTTAAGCTCTTTATATAATCTAGAATATAGTTCAGATCTTACATAATCGGATATTGCATTATACATAAAAAATATGAATATAAAATACAAATGAAGCTTGTAGTTTGCATCGGTACACATTTCAATCGATTCTGAATTTAATTAAAGTCATTTGATCACAATAATTTATATTTATACTCTTTAACATGGTCTAAAATACAATTCAGATCTTAATTATTGGAAATATTGAATTGTGCATACAAAAATAAATATATAAATTGCAAATATACCTTGTTATGAAGAATCAGTTGAGCATTTTAAGCAATTCAAGATTCATTTCAAGTCATTCGAACAGAATAATATATATTTAAACTCTTTAAACCATCCATAATATAATTAAGATCGTATTTATTCAAGATATTGCATTATGCTTAAAAAAAATGCCCCCATAAAGTGCAAATAAAACTTGTTTAGGCAATATATGATCATTTCATGTGATTCTAGATTCATTTGAATTGTTTGATCATAACAATCTATATTTAAGCTCTTTATATGGTTTACAATATTTTTAGATCTTCCTTATTTAGAAATTGTATTATACAAAGAAATATGAATATAAAATGTAAATAAAGATTACTCTATGCTCATTTGAATTTTTTTAAGAGATTCTTGATTAATTCGAAGTTATTTATTCACAATAATTTATATTTAAGCTCTTAATAAGGTCTAGAATATAATTCAGAAGTTATTTTTTCGAGATATTGCATTATAAATAAAATATAGATATAAAGTATAAATAAAGCTTATTCTGAGCATCCGTTGAGCATTTGAAATGGTTATGGATTCATTAGAAGTTGTTTGATCACAATAATCGATATTAAATCTCTATAGATGGTCTAGAAAATAATTTAGATATTACTTATTCAAAATTTAACTTTATAGTTTTAAAAGTAGGCTTACAAATTGCAAAAAAAAAAGAAGCTTATTTTGAGTATTCAGTTGAGCATTTGAAGCGATTTTGGGTTCATTCGAAGTATACCTTTAAGCTCTTTGTAGGGTTTAGAATAGAATTTAGATTTTTCTTATTCAAGATATTGTATTAGGCTTTATAAAAATACACGCGATATGCAAATAAAGTTTATTTTGGACTTCAGTTGAGTATTTCAAGTAATTCTGTATTTATTGAAAGTAATTTGCTTAATATTATCTATATTTAATTATTTATACTCTATATATAGTTATAGTATAATTAAGAACTTGTTTATTAAAAATATTACATTGTACATAAAAAAATACGCGCATAAAGTGCTAAGAAAGCTTATTTTGGGCAACAGTTTAGCATTCCAATCGATTCTGCATTCATTTGAAGTTATTTTGTCAGAGTAGTCCATTTTTATACTCTTTATATGATCTAAAATATAATTCAGATTTTACTTTTTCAAAATAGTGCATTATACAAAAGATACGTGGATAATATGCAAATAAAACATGTTTTAGGAATCAGCTGAGCATTCAAAATAGTATATATTCTTTAGATGTAATTTTATCACAATAATTAAATAGTCTAGAATATAATTCAGATCTTACTTATTCAAATATTAGATTATACTAAGAAATATGCATATAAAGTGCAAATAAAGGGTGTGTTTGGTATGGCTACCGAATAGCCAATTCTCAGAATAGCTAATTCATTTTTGCTGCCAAACAAGTTTTCAAAAGATTGAATAAGCAATTCACATGCTTATTCTAATTCCATCCTTTTGCTGGAATTAGCTCGAACAAGGAAAGAGGAGAGAGGAGAGAAGAGAGAGAAAAGAGAGATATGAGTAGTGAGTGGGTGGGCCCACCATGTGCTTGAATTGCTAATTCTTATTGTTATTCAAGAATTACTTATTCATGCACATAACAAACATACCCAAAGATTATTCTTAGCATCAAGATCATTTTAAGTGATTTGGATTCATTCGAAGTCATTTATTCAAAATAATTTAAATTGACGGTCTTAATACAGATTAGAATTTAATGCAAATCTTACTTATTGAAGATATTACATTATACATTGAAATTTCAAATAAAAAGTGCAAATGAAGCTCATTCTGAGCATCGGTTGAGTTTTTTAAGTGATTCTAGATTCATTCGAAAAGTCTTTTGGTCACAATTAACTATTTAACCTCTTAAAAATTATAATTTAGACCTTACTTATTCGAATTTCTAGATTATAAATTGAAAATACTCATATAAAGTGCAAATCATTCTTATTTTGAGCACGAGTTGAGCATTCACTCGAAGTCATTTTCTTGTGATAATCAATATTTAAGTATTTTAGATGATATAGAATATAATTCAGATCTTACTCATTAAAAATATTACATTTTACATAAATATTATATTTACATAAAAACAACGCACATAATTTCAAATAAATCCTAATTTGAGCATCGGCTGAGAATTTTAAGTGATTTGGGATCATCCAACGTCATTTATCGATGATACTATGTATTTACCCTCTTTATAGAGTCTAGAATATAAATCAAACCTTACTTAATTGCAAAAATGGATTATACAAAGAAAATATGCATATAAATTGCAAATAAAGATTATTCTATGCATCATTTCAGCAACTTAAAGTGATTGTGGATTCATTTTCGAATTCATTTGTTTATAATAATCTATATTTAAACTCTTTAGCTCTAGAATATAATTAAGATCTTACTTAACCAAGATATTGCATCATATAGAAAAAATACGAATATAAAATGAAAATTAAACATATTCTGTGCATTGCTACATATTTCAAGCGATTCTGGATTCAACCAAAGTCCTTTTAATCACTATAATCTATATTTATACTCTTTACATGGTATAAAAATATAATTCAGATCGAAAATACTGGAAATATTTGATTATTCATAAAAAATACATATATAAATTGTAAATATAGCTTGTTATGATAATCAATAGAGAATTTTAAGAAATTTTAGATTAATTTGAAGTCATTTGATCATAATAATATATATTTAAACTACTTATACAATCAATAATATAATTCAAATCTTACTTATTCATCATGCTTACAAAAATACGTGTATAAAGTTTGAATAAAGCTTTGGGCATTAGATGAGTAAATCAAGCAATTCTACATTAATTTGATGTAGTTTGATCACAATAATCTATATTTATGCTCTTTATATAGCCTACAATATAATTCAGATCTTACTTATTTAAAAATTTCAATTATACAAAGAAAATATGCATATAAAATACAAAATAAAATCAATTTATGCTCAATTGATTTTTTTTTAAGCAATTCGGTATTCATTCGATGTATTTTATTCGCAACAATTTAGATTGATTTAAGCAATTTATATGGTCTAGAATATTATTCAGAACTTATCTTGTCAAGATATTGCAAGATACTTAAAAAATATATATATAGATATAAAGTGCCAACAGAACTTATTCTGAGCATCTGTTAAGCATTTGAAATGATTATGTATTCATTAGAAGTTGTTTCATCACAGCAGTTGATATTTAAGATATTTAATCTCAATAGATGGTCTAGATTATAAACTAACATATTGCTTATTCAAATTATAGCTTTATACTTTAAAAAGTACTCTTACAAATTGCAAATAAAGCTTATTCTGAACTTCGGTTGAGCATTTTTAGCTATTCTTGATTCATTCGAAGTCTTTTATTCACAATAATCTATATTTATTCTATTTACATGGTCTAAAATATAATTCAGACAATAATTATTGGAAATGTTCGATTTATGCATAAAAAATACATATGTAAATTGCAAATATAGCTTGTTATATGAGAATCAGTTGAGCATTGTGAATTCATTTGAGGTCATTTGATCACAGTAATCTATATTCATGCTCTTTATATAATCTAGAATATAATTCAGATCTCACTTATTTTGCATTATGCTTTAAAAAAATACGCCTATCAATGCGAATAAAGCTTGTTTGGGCATCAAATTAGCATTTCAAGCGAGTCTAGATTAATTTGAATTGTTTGATCATAATAATCTATATTGACGTCGTTCAGATCGGGAGGATTAGTGAGACCAGCGCGCGTAACGATACATTCACTCAAAGAGGAGTAACACTCAACTCTCAAGAGGAAGAAACAGAGATAAAACTCAGAAATTCGTATTCATTCAATAATCTTCTAATTACATTCTGATTTTCAGCTTAAATAACATTCTACTATAATTAAAAACAACTAACTATTAATACATCATTTTTAACTACTTTTTATAATACCAAAACACATTTAATAAACTCCTAAAAGAACACAAAAGACAACACAAAATACAACAACAGATCACTAACTCCAATTTGACTAATAAAGACTCAAAATAACTCACAACTAACTCATTAAAAGTCTTGACTGTTCTTTGAATGGATGACATGGATCTTTTGCTGATTCTGCACGTGACATGGCATCCTGATCGGTGTCATATATGTAATATCTTTTATAGTCTATAATATAAATTAGATATTACTTGTTTAAAAATTAGATTATACAAAGGAAATATGCATATAAATACACTACAGGAAACTGCAGTATCTGCATCGGGATTTATGATTTTACAGCAAAAAATATTTGTTGCATCAGCCAAAAAAACTTATATGCATCCACATTTAGTTTTTCAGCATTTTGCATCGACCTGTATTTGTCTGCATCAGCTTGTTGATGTAAATAATAGCCAGTTGTATTGGAAACGCTGATGTAAGTATTTTCATCTATTTGCATCGGATTTACTAATATAACTAATTGAATATTTTCTTCCATCCAATAGATGCAGTTAATGTATATGCTATTGCATCAGCCGTGGCACTGAAAATAATATATCTAATTGCATTGGATAAATTGATGTAACCATTCTCACTCGATTGCATAGGTCATGCTGATGCAATCAACTAATTATTGCATCTGTCCAATGGATGCAAGAAATATGCAACCTATGCATTGGCTATGTGGATGTAGATAACATAACCAATTGCATGAAAAATATCGATTTAACTAATCAGTGCTACTGCATTAGATTCACTGATGTAACTAGACCAATTACAGCATCTGTCTAGCAGTTGCAAAAAATATGCAGATTATGCATCAGCTATGTCGATATAAAATACATAACTTATTGCATGGAAAATACCGATTTAACTAATCTGTGCTATTGCATAGTATTTCACTGATGTAACTTAGACTAATTATTGCATCTGTACAGTAGATGCAAGAAATACGCAGCTTATGAACCGGCTATGTCAATGTAAATAGCATAACTAATTGCATGAAAAACATCAATTTAACTAATCCAACCTCTCGCATAGGATTTATTGTTGTAACTTAGACTAATTATTGCATCTATCCAGCGGATGCAAGAAATATGCATCTTATGCATCAGCTATGTCGATGTAAATAACATAACTAATTACATGGAAAAAATCGATTTAACAAATCCATGCTACTGCTTAGGAATTCACTGATATAACTAGACTAATTATCTATCCAATGGATGTGTTGTCATAAAATTTTATAATTTTTAGACTTATTTGATTCTTGATCCATAGGCTAAAAATTAGCAAATCTAATTAATTAAGATAGATTAATTAATTAGACTTATTATAATATGTTGATTTTTCGACCGATAAATCAAGTATCAAATTGAGTCCAAAAATTATATTTCAATATGACCGTCATTAATATGAACAAGATCAATAGTCCAGATCGAATGTTTTATTTTTAAAATTTAAAATAAAAATAAAAAAGAGAAATGTGACATTTGCAGCAATAGAACTTTTTTTTCAATGTGGTAAGTTTCTAATAATATTTTGATTAATTTTATTCATTAGCGTGATTATCATAATTTTAATCTTTTCGTGAGTAAGTTGAGCATTGATGAAATGGTTATAAAGATGTATATTGAATGAAATTTTCAGTAATATAAAATAAAAACCCTTTTGAAATATGCATTTCCTTATTAATTGTAAAACTTCTATTCAAAAAAAAAAAAATCATGCTGGGACTCACGTACTACTTGTTTTTAAGGAAAAAAAACAATTATGCCAATGGATAGCTCTCTATTAATTATGAATTTATGATCAGGATTAGGAAAGCAAGATATATGGAAAATCATCTGAATTTATGAAAAGTTGTATCATTTAGCTTAATTTCCTGCCATCTTCAAGGAGTAGCAAATAGGCAACTACGTGGACCCCACTTAGATACATATTAAACTATTGACAAATTATGAGTGCACATGATGCGTGATTTTACAGAAAAATTTATTTGATTTTATATTCGTAAGAATACATAAATATAATGACCTTCAATATAAATAATACTAATAATAATAATAGTAAGTAGTAGTAGTAGTGATACTAATAATAATAATAATAATAATGAGCCAACAAATTTTGTTTTATTAAACTATAAATTATAATTTTATAATAAATACATCATGTAATATATAATTTTTTATACTAATAAATTATGATTACTAAAGTCGACATGTCATGGTATTCAAGTCATTTTTGTTATAAATTTTAAAATTATTTTAGTATTGATAACTATAAAATGTCTCGATGATGTTATATATATTTTTATTTTATAACGTTCGGTATATAAACTACGGATATGGACAGGTAATCAAAATCAAGCTTATGTTATAAATTTGTGATATAGATTATAGAGTCTGGAGTCTTGGTATTTTAACGTAGAACCTTTTTTTAAGGAAAAAAATCAAGCTAATTGATCACTCCAATATTATCTTAATTTCTTGCAATCTTCAAGGGGTATCAAATAGGAAACATATTTATTTGGACCACATTTAGATACACAGGTGTGCATATGGCGAAGCCCACGGACGGCACCAGCAAGGATATCATATTTAACAAAAAAATTTACATAAATAATTTATTTGATTTGGCATTCCTAAACATATAAACATACAATGCCCTTTAACAACAACAACAACAATAATAATAGTATAAAACAATGAGTTTCAATAATATTATCTGGCTTATGTAACTTTATAAAAATATTATAAATATATTGTGTTATATTTTTAAATTTCTACATGTAAATGTAGTACTTAAAGTATGTTTTTTAAGCAATAAATAATAAAATTTCAAATATTTTAGTACTCAATAATTTTGACATGTATAAATGATGCATTTGATTTTTAAAATTATATTTAGTATACAGTCTTCGGATTATTACTATTTACTCTATAAGATGTTGATAACACGAGCATATTAACAATTTTATGTTCTCTAAATTTCTTAATCACTTGACTTTATTAAAATAGACTCTAGACATCATAATTATTTATTCATTTAATTATCCCTTTACAAAATTATATCATTTATATTCTTACTTCATATATTGATATTAATTTTATTTCTGGATTTTATTGTTGTTGTTATTCAAACGGTCAATCCAAACCGTTCAAGTTATATAATCATCATATTGAAATACACTTGGAGACAAAATTTAAAATTTTTTTGAATATTTTTATGATATTTTCAAAAAATGTTATAATCATAGTATTTCAAGCCCTCCAATTTGAAAATATCATAATAAATAGCAAAACAGTTAAAAAAAAATATAAAATTTGGTTTCCAAGGATATTTCAATATGGTGAACAACTTGAACGGTTTGGATTGACCATTTGAATTTTGAATCTCGAAAAACGACTCAATGGCAAATGGGTGGCATGTGCCATCGATGGCGTGTTAGCCATTCTTATATATATATTTTAATTTATAATCTTATAATTTAGTCATATTTTTTAAAACAAAAAATTAATCGCACATGAGGTAGAACCACTAGAATTATAATAATAAAAATAAATATGTTATTGAATATAAAATATTACTAGTGCGGTTTGATTATAGATATATGTTAGTAACTTAGTATATTAAAATAGGTGTCATTAATATAGGTATTGGAAAATATATTTAATATGATTTTATAATAACCAATCTGAAGTGTTCTTTTTCATATTAAAATGTTGTTTCCGACAAAATTTATATTTTTAAAACTTTTTAACTATTGTTCTTACTTATGAAATGTTCTTATATATGTAATAATATTTAAATTTATAATATTAAAAATATATGTGTGAAATGGAAAAATGATAAATAATTATAATAGCCAATAAATATGGTGTTGAAAATGAAATAAAACTAATGAAATTGATTATAGATATTAGTTAGTATATTTCACATTAAAGAATATGGTTCACATATACAAGTTGTAAATTTCAGTTAGTACAAATATTTAAGTTCATAGCTTGTATTTTTATTATTTACTGTATAACAATATGTACTTATTGACTTATAATATAGAGTAAGCCTAAATGCAATGCATTAGGATTTAGAAGTTATGTCCAATCCACTCGTTCTCAAATTTTGAATTTCAAACGATCAATCGAAAAATTATTAGTTATAAATATTAACTTGTTTAAATTCTTATTATAATATGAATGCAATATTAATTATTAAAAAATAATCTATAAAATATTTGATATTAATTTACACTTTACTTAAAAAATATGAATAATATCTAAGAATTTATAATAATTGAGGTCATGCGAACCTCAAGTGCACTTCATGTTCAATTTAGTTTGATTCGTTAAATTCGATTTATTTTCAAATCAAGCTTGTGTAAGGGTTAGCTCGGTCAAGCTTGACTTATTGCCAATTAAAGAATATATTTCGAACTTTAAACGCTTGAAAATAAAGACATGTTCTATATTACTTTTATTTAATAACAAAATTTTTATTTTAATTATGTCAATTTGATTTTTTTTTCTCGATTGATATAATAAAAGTACTTTGTGTAAGGTTAAAGTAAAATAATGATTTTTAAAAAATCTAAAAAGATAGTAATTTGGTTTAGAACTAAATTTCAATATGTAGAGTTACATTGAACGATTTAGATCGATTGTTTGATACTCCAAATTCAAAAATGGATGCTTGGTTTGACCCCTCCGTTTAATACATTGGACTTTAACCTTACTCAAAAATAGTTTTAGTAATATCAATATAGAAAATTAAATTTATATAATTTAAAATAAATATTTGTAATATATAATACTTGTTATTAAAAATAAAAGTAATATAGCAAGCCTCTTTGTTTACAAGTGTCTAAAGACCATAAATATACTTTTTAATTGACCGTCTATGCTTAAAAGTCACTTTTGATTTCAAAGTCTAAAACAGAAATTTTAGAGACATTACACAAATATTTTTCGTATTTATATATTAACGTGAGATATATAGTTAGACAAATGTCAAGGCACAGGATTGTTGAAATCTTAATCATTTATTTTTTTTGGACGTACATATATAAAAGAGATGCGAACTTTGACTCATTTGGAATAAAATTTCGCAAGATGGAATGTCCATATTACATGCCTCTTTTCCTGATGAATTGGTTTAAGAAATTAATTAAATGATTATTGACTATGGTAAGGAAATTTGGATTTTCTTTTTAATTAGCCAATGACCTGGTGCAATTTCCATATCTGGCGCTATCAATTTTTTTTTTGTAAAAATTTGGATTGTGTTTTTATTGTATCTCTCTTTTTCATTCTTAATGAGGATTGATTTAAGAAAAAACATATATCTAGGAATAAAAAGTGGAAAGTATTAACGAGACATTTAAGTCCTTCCTTATTCAATAGAATTATCTCCCATATAGTACCCTCTACCACACGTAACCTCTTGCCATTCTTCTTTTTTATTTTGTCTTTGTTCTGATGTTCTGATTGGTTGCGCAATGGGGAGGGAAAAACAAATAATGATGTTCCAATTATTGTTTTGCTAATTGATTGGATGAAGTGGCATGAAATTATAGCTCTTCCTTCTGGTCAATTTTGATATCAATTTCGGTACCTATCTCTATTTATTTTAAGATTTTCTAATTTCTAATGATAACAATTTCTTAGTTATTATGAATACTAAGACAAGATGTATGTGTAGTTCTTTATTTTATCATTGCCTATATATTTATATTTTCTTAAACAATAATATTTTTATTTTCTTGATCTAACTGTTCGTAAAATCTGAAATTATTTTTGTTTGTTTTGTCTGATATTCAGGTTCAAAAATTTTGTCTCTTTCTTGTGCATACAAGCTATTTAAATATGGATTCATTGGATGTAATCAATCAACTTCGAGCGGTGCCCCTAATTTTTGATGAAGAAAAAATTGGATGAACTCCGAGCGGTGGACTTAAATTTGACGAAGTAAAAGTCAAATTTTGTAGTTGAGAGAATTGCAAATTTGTCGTAAATAGTTAAAGTTAAGTTGTATTTGAGGGGGAAAGCGAATTCAAGTGATGTAAAATAGTTGAATAACATTTGAGTTATAAATTAATTATGATTTTTTATATTTTTGTTTCTTGTTGTGATATTTTGATCTTTCAATGTAAATAAAAATGATGATAATGAAATAATTTTCATGATAATTAGATTATAAGATCAATTAGCATCTTAAAAGACGGTTATATAAAATTTATTTGCAAAAGAACTACAAATTATGTGCAAATGCAGTGATAGTTTATTATGTATTCGTAAGCTAATGTGATAGAAATCACATGCATTAAGAATTTCTATGCAGAAGAGTAAAGTTATGGTTAATCTTACATAAGTTAATAGATGAAATTGAAAATCGAATGCATCGAGAACATTAATGCAGAAGAGTACAAGTTGCATTGGCTTGTTGATACAATTGACTGTTTATCTTGCACAGGTAAATGGATGCAATTAAAAATCACATGTATCGGTTATCCTCATGTAAAAGAGTATTAGTTGCATCAGCTTGTGCATGCATTTATTATTTATCAGCATGAGTAAATTGATGCAATTAAAAATCACAAGCATCATGAATTCCCATGCAGAATAGTATACATTGCATTGGCACGCAGATGCAGTTTATTATTTATCTTGCATGCGTAAGTTGATGAAATTAAAAAAATACATGCATCAAGAACATCCATGCAAAAGAGTACAAGTTGTATTGGCTAGTGGATGCAATTTATTGTTAATTCTACATGTGTAAGCCGATGCAATGGTAATTACATGCATCAGGACTGCCAATGCAAAAGGTAGAAGTTGCATCAGCATAATGATGCAGTAGATAATTTATTCTTCATCCGAACACCCATGCATTTAAGAATCTATTTTTAGCATTGGTCACCCAATGAAATTGAGTGGGTCGATGCATTTGATATCATCACCATCGCCACTTACCGCATCACCTTTATTGCATCAGTAAGCCGATGCACATCATTTGTTTCATCGGTTTTGCGAATGTAAAAAGGCGATGCAGAAATTCGTATTCATTCAATAATCTTCTAATTACATTCTGATTTTCAGCTTAAATAACATTCTACTATAATTAAAAACAACTAACTATTAATACATCATTTTTAACTACTTTTTATAATACCAAAACACATTTAATAAACTCCTAAAAGAACACAAAAGACAACACAAAATACAACAACAGATCACTAACTCCAATTTGACTAATAAAGACTCAAAATAACTCACAACTAACTCATTAAAAGTCTTGACTGTTCTTTGAATGGATGACATGGATCTTTTGCTGATTCTGCACGTGACATGGCATCCTGATCGGTGTCATATATGTAATATCTTTTATAGTCTATAATATAAATTAGATATTACTTGTTTAAAAATTAGATTATACAAAGAAAATATGCATATAAATTAATGCAAATAAAGATCATTATGCTCATTGAGTTTTTAGTCAATTCTGGATTTATTCGATGTTAGGTATCCACAATAATTTATATTAAGCTCCGTTGAGCATTTATATTTTTTATATAATGTTTAGCAATTCAAAACTTATGTTTTTCAAGATATTGCATTATACATAAAGAAAATGTAGATATTAAGTGTAAATGAAGCTTATTCTGAGCATCCGTTGAGCATTTGAAAAGGATTATAGATTCATTAGAAATCGTTTGATCACAATAATCGATATTTGATCTCTGTAGATGGTCTAGAATATAAATCAGATATTATTTATTCAAAATATAGTTTTATAACTTAAAAGTACGCTTGCAAATAGCAAATATAGCTTAATATGTGTATCAGTTGAGCATTTGAAGCGATTGTTGATTCATTAGAATTTCATAATAATAAACATTTAAGCTCTTTATAGAGTCTAGAACAGAATTTAGATATTTCTTAATAAAATATTGCATTATACTTTACAAAAATACATGCAATTATTTTGGGCTTCAGTTGAATATTTCAAGTGATTTTGGATTTATTCAAAATCATTTGATCAATTAATATATATTTATACCCCATATATGGTTTATGATGTAATTAAGAATTTGTATATTAAAAAATATTGCACTGTACATAAAAAATGTGCACATAAAGTGCAAATAAAGATTATTTTATGCATAATTTTAAGAATTTAAGCTATTCTACATTCATTTGAAGTCATTTATTCATAATAATCTATATTTAAACTAAGAGTATAATTAATATCTGACTTATCCAAGATATTGCATTATACATAAAAAATACGAATATAAAATGAAATGATGCTTATTTTGTGCATCGGTACATATTTCAAGTGATTCTAGATTCAATCAAAGTCATTTAATCACTATAAATCTATATTTATACTCTTTACATGGTCAAAAAATATAATTCATATTTTAAATATTAGAAATATTTGATTATGCATAAAAATACAAATATAAATTGCAAACATAGCTTGTTATGAGAATTAGTTGAGCATTTTAAACAACTCTCAATTCATTTGAAGTTATTTAATCACAATAATATATATGTAAGCTACTTAATCAAGATATTGCATTATGCTTAAAGAAAATACGTCTATAAAGTGCGAATAAATCTTGTTTGGTATGAGTATTTCAAGCGGTTCTACATTAATTTGTAAACTATCACAATAATCTATATTTAAGCTCTTTATATGGTCTACAGTATATTTCAAATCTCACTTCTTTAAAAAGTGGATTATTCGAAGAAAATATGCATATAAAATACAAAAAAAAAAAATTATTTATGCTCATTTGAGTTTTTTTAAGCGATTCTGGATCCATTCGAAATCTTTTATTCACAGCATTTTATATTTATGCTCTTTATATGGTCCATAACATAATTCAAAACTTATATTTTCAAGGTATTGCATGATACATAATATATCAGGAATAAGAATTTTGAACGTCTCTATTCCAAATTACTTTTCTTACATCATCATCCTCTTCGCAAAATATAGTCCACACTTTGTCCGGTTCAGAATCTCCCTTTTCATTAAGTTAAAATTAATAAATTAAATAATATAAAAACTCCAGAAGAGAATTTCGGAAAAAGGCAAGGCCCAGAATTGACGTGTGCGTGCATTCTAGGGCAAATTGTCAATGACGAGTTTGACGACTAATTGTTCCCTTTTACTATTTAGTCTTTCAGGTGAATTTTCCACACTTCATTCCTACCATACACAGACGAAGTAGAGAAGTAGATAGAAGAAGAGAGGTCATTCCTTATAGTGACATTCTCTGTATCCAAAGCGGAAAGAAAGCAGAGCGAGCAGAGGGATAAGGCCATCAGGGATAGGTACGGAGCACCTCATCTATAATTTTTTTATCCATGTGTAATTAATTTTGTGGTATATTTGTCAGTAAAAAAAGAAAACGGTATCTTACATCAATATATTTTCAGGGAAAGTTTTTATTTCATATTTAACACTTTTATTTTATGCTTTAAAAAATTGAATAGCTATGTTCTCCTTTGTTTAAAAAAGGAAAAAAAAAAACTTTTGCAAATGATAATTCTGCTTTCTTTTTAATAATTTATGTACTTGCATATTTTCGGTATATTCAATGGTTCAAATCACAAAAAAATATAAACGAAATTCTGTAATATTGTCTTAGGACTCATAATTTGAGGCTTAATGGGGATCTCTGTTCAATTTTATGCATTAACAAAGATTATCAATTTTTAATCAATACTATTATGAATATCTAAGTGTTGTATCTGTTAATTAGCTATGGCAGGTTACACTTTTAATTACTAAAGTTCATTGTTATAATATATATAGGGAGAGAGAGAGAGTTTTGCTATGGTGAGTCGCAACTCATAGAGCCTTATATGAGTGGTGATCAAAGTTCTTGAATCTGATTTGAAATGACCGATCCAAACAGTCCAATATGATCTTCATATTGAAATCTCCTTAAAACCAAATTTTATATTTTTTTCGAAATTATCAAATATTTTTTTTGGAATTTTAAAAATCCGAAAAAAATACTTAAAAATTTTGAAAAAATATAAAATTTGGTTTGCAAGGAGATTTCAATATGAAGATCATATTAGACGGTTTGGATCAATAATTTTGAATCAGATTCAAGAGTTTTAATCGCGACTCACAGAATGTTATGTGAGTTGCGACTCACCATAGAAAAACTCTATATATATATACGTATATATATATTGAAGTTCATGTTATTCTATTATTAAAAAAAATGGAAAATCATTGTCCCCTACAAGGGTTTGACAAAGCATAAGAGCAAAACAAACAGGTAATTGTTGACCCTAAAATAGTGTGCTAACATCTTCAAATATATTTCCTTCGATTAAATTGCTTCTTGGAAAACTCTGTTTTCCTAAATATCTTTTCTTTAATTTTCTTAAATGCTATTATTGACTAGTTCCCTTTTCTCAATTACAAAACAGGATCTGATATTAGCTGGTCTTCCAACATACATGGCTTCCCATTTCAACTCTGATGATCTTTCGGACATGATGATAAATACAACGCAGCATGACAACAGTGCTGAACAAAATGCCTCATGCTCGAAAAAAGTCAATGGATTACAACCCCTTTGTACAAGAAACCAAGAGGCAACAAAAACCTTTTCTGAAAGAGTTTTAGTCAGCAATGTTCCAAGACGGGATGACGGTAAACTAAGATCAGATGCTGGTGATCATGTCACCTCCTCCATGCCAATCAGCTACATAACGCACTTGCTATTGGAAGAAGATATAAACGAGCAAATATGCAGCAATGAAGAAGATCAGTTAGCTCTTCTAGCCACTGAGAAGGCCTTTCGTGATACCCTTACTCAAGAGTACTATTCCTCACCTGATGAACCTTTGATTTATGGATCTCCCATTGAAAAAGAATCAAAATATTACAAATCAAAGGCCTGTGGTAGAAGTGAATTTACAGAAAATAATTTCAACCATGAAGTCCCCTTTTATAAAGCGACTTTGACGAGTGATGATCCCACATCAGAGCTATGCATAGGTATAGAGAGTCTCACTGCCCAACAAATTCAAAAAGGTGAGGAAGAAGCAATGAAGTTCCTTCCAAAAGTTAGTGAGTTCTTTATAAATAGTGATTCTAGTGGAATAAGTTTTCTCCAAGAGATCCAAAAAGAGGAGTGTTCTACCAAGATGAATTTGGATGATCTCAAACTCAAAGCTAAGACCAAAAAGAACATTATCTCTGCTGATCTCGATCAAGCGGACAGAAGAGCACAGAAGCAACTTGGTGGATATTCTGAAGAACCGATAAGAAATGAAACTTTTGATGAGATTCTTCTACTGGAGGGCCCAGAGTATAATAAAAAGAGCACTATGTCGCGCGCAGACATGAAAAAAGAGATGAGGGACAAGTCTCAGAAAAGGGAGGCCAGACCTAAATTCGCAACAATAAGTGATACGAGTCAAGCAAGCAAAGAATTTGTAAATCTCAAGTCTCTCCTAATTCAATGTTCCGAAGCAGTCGCATCTAATGATCATTCCTTGGCAATTGAGCTAATAAATGAAATAAGGAAACACTCTTCTCCTATTGGAGACTGTTCCCAGCGTTTGGCATATTACTTTGTAGATGGACTTGAGGCACGTTTGGCTGGTACTACGATTGAGACCCATCGCAGAGTCCTACCAGAAAAAACAACAGTCATTGAGACATTGAAGGCTTTCCACATGTATATTGTGGCTTCCCCGTTCATAAGAGCATTAATCTACTTTTCGAACCAGTCAATCCTTAATAACATTCCTAAAGATGCCCAGAAGGTCCACATAATTAATTATGGCATCATACAGGGGTTTCAATGGCCATCATTTTTTCAGCATTTCACCAAGTGGCAAAGTACCCCACCCAAGATCCGAATCACTATTATAGAAGTTCCAGAGCCTGGTTTTCGTCCAAGAAAACGAGTTGAAGTGATTGGGAAGAGGTTGGCTGATTATGCAAAGAGTTTTGGTGTTCCTTTCGAGTACGAAGGTATAGCATCAAAATGGGAAAATGTTGGAGTTGAAGATTTAAAAATAGCCAATGATGAAGTCGTTATAGTGAATTCTGTTGTTCGTTCTGAATATCTGTCAGATGAAACCCTTACTGCAGATTCACCAAGAAATATATTTCTGAGAACTATTAAGAAGATAAAACCACGCATCTTTGTTCATGGAACTATTAATGGCTCATATAATTCCCCTTTCTTTCTCAGTCGCTTTAGATTTGCATTGTTGCACTTTTCTTCCTTGTTTGACATGCTTGATTCCACCTTGCCTCGGGATAATCCGGAGAGGCAGATTATTGAGAAGGAATATTTCATGCGAGCAGCTATCAATGCAATTGCATGTGAGGGTCCTGATAGGGTGGAAAGGCCAGAGACTTATAGGCAGTGGCATGCGAGAAAACTTAGGGCTGGATTGGTACCATTGCCTGTAGATCCAATGGTTAAGAAAAACATGAAAGATTTTGTGCGAGACCACTACCATGAGGAGTTTGTTATAGATGATGATAATGGATGGTTATTGCTGGCATGGAAAGGAAGAATTTTTTATGGTCTAACTACATGGAAGGCCAGTGAAGTGTAGCATATATAGTGGCATACAACAGCTCTTTTCCTTCCTTTCTTTTCAGGTAATGTGCAATGTATAAATATTGTAATTTAATTTTCATACAACCTGCTTAATTAGCAAGGCAGGGGGGGATGTGTTTTGTTGGTTCAAGGGATGTTCCTTTTCCTAATTGAACTTTGTTATGTTCTCTTATGCATGTTATTAAATTAATGTTGTAGAGCTTATCCCAGCCCTCATTTGGTACTGATATACTACAAATAGGTAAATGTCATGCAGAAACCTGCAAAAAGAAATGACCTTATAATCCTACTGAAGATAAGGAAAAAAAAATGTATAATCAACCAATTTGGGAAACTTTTCAAAAAAGTACCTACATTTCTGAGAAACTAAAGCAGTGGCAGAACAAAAATGTAGCTTGATGGACCTAATAAGAACTGCAATTTGAAAATTTTGCATAATGCATTTATCGAAAGTTCAAAACAGCTTAAAATTAAAGTCGTCAATTATCCCTTTTGTCAAACTGGGTAACCAAGGCCCTTGTGTGTGTACCCAGTTGATTGATTTTTTAACCTAAGTCAATTTAAGGCTTACTGACAACTTAATTGAGGCTTAACCTTCAATTGAGTCCGGTTACGAGGTCTGACTGAATAATAGGTATGAATCATAGTTCAATTTTGTCTTGGTTTATTTTATTTCGTGTTCCAGATACTAGAAGAAATATCTGACGAGGTCTTATAAGGTGCACCAACAGGGAATAAAAATTGCCTTACCAGTTGAACAACAAAAGTCTACCTTCAGGGGTATTTTGATTCATCAAACTAATCAAAATTCATACTTCTTACGAATGTGCGTACCAGCTAAAATTGACATCAACAAGAGCTTTGAGTGTCGAGAAGTAAAATTTGACTAAAAGAATAGACAATGGCAAGGAGGAAGTTCCAGGGTTTTGGGTTGAGTAGACTATTAAACACTCAGCTACAAGAGAGATGGACCCTGATCTGGGTTTTGGGTTTTGGGCGTGTAGCGCACCCACGAGCCGTTCGATTTTGATCGGACGGTTCATTTTTTTCGGGCTTAGGAATCTGGTTACTTTCACGGGGCTCCCTTATCCATCAGATCAAAATCAGACGGCCCGTGTGTGCGCAACACAGGATTTGAATTCCAAGAGAGATGGGTACCGAACTGGCGCGCAAGCGAGAGAGAGAGAGATCGACGAATTTCTAAAAATTTAACGGAGCCTTTGTTACGACGACCACCGGCGTTCTCATCCACACGAATGAATCGCAACACAAGGATTGGAATGTGTATTGCAGAGAATTGCTTTTCACTCCCAATTTTTACAATACAAATCTAATTAGATCTCTGTTTTTTTTTTTTTTTCCACACACCAATTCAATTTTAAGGATATTTTAATCATTTACAAAAGCTTGATCGGTTGTGTAGAAGCAATTTCTGTGCATAGAAAATTTTCAATGTATTTTTTTCACCCAATAGGTTGAAGACACATTTAAGCAATATTTATTCAAAACAGATTCATGTATACTGAACCAGACAAAAATCATAGAAATGTTGACTTGATCAGCTCATATGATTTTAAATATTTTTGTTAATATTTTATAATTTATTATTAATAAATAGAACATTGAACTAGTTTGGCGGTGAAAGAGTTTTTTTTTTTTTTTTTTTTTTTTTTTTTCGAAACCTCCTTGACAGCAGCTGTCAAGATAGTGGCAGTGAAAGAGTTATTCGCTATACTAGCAAAAGCGCCCACCCAATGTGTGGGAAAATTTGAAACGACTTTGAAACAACATCAAATAATAGTAGAAATCAAGAAAGAAATAAGTTGCCACCCTAGTGTTCTAATCAACCCCGCAATATATATTTTTATTTCGTACTAACCAACTGAAATTTTATTTTTCTAGAGAAAAATAAGATTTTACGTATAAAATATATCATAATATTTTGTACAACGTATATTTCTATTTCGTACTGACCAACTGAAATTTTCTTAGACCCTTGTTTTTCTTCAGAAATAAAATTTTGGTTCCAATTTTTTCACAGTATTTACAAAACACATAACAAATCAGACACTTAAATATTATGATATATCAATCAAAATCTTAATTGATTTTATTAAGACTTTCTTGATTTGTCTTTTTATTTCACTTTTTCCACTTTTAATGATTATCCTTCTTCTGCTTTTTAATAATTATATTAATATAACAATTAATACAAAATGAAATCCGAACTTCCAAAATAACAAATAGGAAATAAATTAAAAAAAATAATTAATACTTTTAAATATTCATTCCTAATATGTCGTCTTTTTGATAAAGTTTAATATTTTAATATATGGACAAATAAAGAAAATAAAATTATTTGGTTAAATATTTCAGATACAGATGGATATCTTTCCAAAAATATAAATTATTAACAGCGACTTGACCCCTTTATAGAAAGGAGTCAGATTTTTTTATGAAATATAGATCTGAACCATACATTTACAGATCAACGGTATAAAAATTGTTAACAAAAATTGTTTTAACTTGTTGCTGGGTGCATTTATAAGTAGTAGAGATAAAGAATTAATTTAAGTATAAGTCTCACCAGTCACCACGTGATCTTTCCAAAAAAAGTTTCTTTTTTCCCTTGTCAACACAACAAAAAAAAAATTATAAATAAAAAATTAAAAAATAAATCAGTTTAGATCTATCGGTCTTGTGGTCCACCTAATTAACAACCTGATGGTGGCATGGTGGCTGGTTTCCTCTTGAATGGGGTGACGGTCAAGACTAGATTCATTGCATCAATGTGACGGTCCTGACCCAAGTCAGTCAACCCAAGGAGGAACTTATGGCTCCAATGTGGTTTCGTCTTTTTCATTGATTAAATTTGATTTTGACCCTCTTATGCATTAATTCATTTTTTTAACAAAATAAAAACAACGTTAAATTCCGAAGTCGGAACTAGTCCTTTCTTAAATTAGTTTAGGATATTTATAGTCGGAAAGAATCTAGCAAAATAGTAGTAACAAGAAATAAATTACAACAATTATAACATGTAGTGCTATTTGTTAACATTGTCAAGCTCTTTAATAAAATCTTTACCCGTGCAGTGTTGCGTCATAATCTATAACTTTTTTTATAAGAAAAATTACAGTGGCTGTTAAGTAATCTATTGTTTACAAGACACTTTCAATTTCATCAGTTCAAAACGACAAATTAAACATTTTATCCTACTAAAATATAAATCGAACCGATCGAATAATATATCAATCAAATTATACATTGAATTTTAATTTTATTTTATTTGGTTAAAATAAATTAGCATGAAATATTTAGTTGAAAATCAGAACTGTATGCAAAATATTATGGTACAAACATAATATGAGAAGTTGGATATAATCCCTTTTATTCTTCACAAATCAAATATAAGCTCCTCTAATCTTCAAAACCAAATAAACCCACCATAACTCTTCAATTTAGGATATAAACCCTTTTAGATTAATTTTAATACATTTTAAACATAAAAAATAGTTTTATAAATCTGAACAGAAATACTTTTATCTTTGTCTGCAAACTGCAATGCTATTAATTGCAGAGCTCTCTGGATATCTTTGTCTACACAAGCTTAGTATTTGCCCTCTAGAAGAGCTCACTCCAATTATTTTTCCCATCCAATTTTAGCCTCTCATGGTCTCGAGAATCATGGAGGTAATAGGATGGAATGGAATGGGAGAGAGGGAAAACTAAATCTTAATCTCCAAATTTGGGGTGACAAATTTTGCAACAATTCTATATGATATTTTCCTCATTTCTACACTTTAATATCTATTGCCACTCTATTTTTTTTTTTTTTTGAATCTGGAGCATGTTAACTTCACGGGCAGTAGCATGGACAATACCACTCCATCCCATCCCCTCTTTCTCCCCCTTCTGGAACGCACCCTTATAAGTAAGTCTCCGATTAAAAAAGGATAAATAAGGAAATTCCGATGACTCTTATGGACAATTCTACACGAAGGCTTAAGTAGATATAAATCTTTATGCATATCTAACCTATAAGAATAACTTAGAGTATTATTAGATATATATACCGCAATTTTAGTGGAAGTTGATCGAACACCTAGAACCTTCTCAGAGTTCGATTTTGTAGCGTCTTGTCCCTCTCCGTATGTAATCGGTACACCACAACCTCAAGTTAGGATTTGGCGTCACTTTTCACGATTCCAAATGTCGGTCTCAACTCGTGTGTGTGATTTGATTCCTCCATGCACTCGGATGGCTTCGTCCCTCGCAAACCTAAACCCCTCTCTCTCTTTCTAGATCTCAGGCACGAAGGGTTCAAATATTTATTGGAGTTTACTATAGCGAGGGAGGTTAATATAGAGAGGTATTTATTGGAGTCATGTCGGTTCAGATCCGATACCAAGCGGCATGCTCAACTTAATGAGCGGCCCGCTAGATCGTTCAGTGTAAGCAGCCCGCTCAGAATGGCTCCACCCACTCTTTCTAACACTACCAATTCAAAATTAAATTTCAAATTTAAGCATTGTAAATTCTAAATTATAAGTTCCAATTAACATTTTAGAGAGGCTACCTTAATTACTGTTTTAATTGCATTTAATCGTATTGAATATGATGCCATGTTGTGGATTCATTCAACATGCCGTAAGAGAGTATTTTTTGTGTTATTTTATTTAATTTTTATTAGTTTTTTTTCCTTTATACAGCACTTGTAATTAGCCTTTTGTACGTATTCTTTTTAAATTTAAATTTTTCTACGTTTTTTCTTCCTTTGTTTCAATCATACCATGTCATCGATCACAATAATTGGAGTATGCTGACGCTTATTAGTTATTAGTTTATTACCAACTGGGCAACTGGTAACCGGGACGGATATTAGAGGAAATAAAACAAGCAGACAGAGGCAAAGTGCCAAAGTGCCCAGGAGATTGAAGGGATAAAGTTAGAAATATAAATCTTATTATTATTTTTCCCCCCTTCCTATCTTCCTTACGTTTATCAGTCGCTATCAACCAATTCCAAAAAAAACTGCAGATAAAAGGGGTTAGAGATCTGCGGGTGTAGGGGTAAGAGCAATCATGTCTAACTATATAAACAGCGTTTTTTTATATTTAAAATATGATTGAAATTAATCAAACGAGTTTATATCTAAAATTGACAAAATTATTATAGAGGGTTATATTAACTTTTGGAGATTCGAGGAGCTATTGTAAAAGATAGAGCGGTTATGCCCATTTGTTTCCAAAATAATAATATTATGGCCCTAATATTATATTATAAATATTTTATTCATTAGTTTGTTCTGATATGCGATCTACTCTAAATTTTTAAATATTTAAATGGAACCAAACAAAACACTGAACCGGCCCCGTTTGCGGCAGAGAGGAAGGACCACCAGACCATGCGGGCTTGCGGCGATGCCCAGACTGCCCAGTACCAACTACGAGACAGATCTCACGAAACCCACTCTATTTAATTCGTCTGTAAACAGTGATCAAGCAATCTTTTTCAGTAATAAGTACAAAATAAATATAGTTTCTCTCTCATCCTGATTCGATTTCTTTGCAAGTTGCAACCCTAGCTTCTCTTTGATCTTAAATTTGGGCGAGTATTTTGAAGGAGAGAAGAACCTAGCACTGCATTCAATTCACCACTTCTCGCTTCAAAGGTATGATTTTTCATTTGAGTTTTTCTGTTTTCAGTTCAGTTTGCTTTTGAAGCAATTAACTTAATTTTCTCGATCGTTATAAATTGTGGTATCTTTGAAATTCAAATAGTGGACATCCTATTTATTGTGATAGAATCTACAATTTCTTTAGATTGAAATTGGTCAATAAAAGCGCCACAGAAGCTGCAAATTTACTAAAATGACCAAGATGGAGAAATCCCTGGGGAAGGGTACATGCTGTCAATTCATATAAGCACTTTTGGCTTTAGTAAGTTTGATTGCTTAATGAAGAAATTCTACTTATTAATCCCAACTACAACAGCCCTTAACTCTTCATCTGCTCCCATTATATTATTCTAATGATTTTAGCACAACAGAATTTGTGAACAAAATAACTAAGCAAGCTCAGAAACAATTAAAAAAGAATAGTTATATGAGCTTGCAAAGTGCATTTAAGCTATCAGAAGATCATTTAGTTCTGTATAATCCAAATTTGAAGTTTGTGAGTGTCTTTCTGCATAATTTCATATATATTTCATTGTCAAGATGGTCAGTGTTATCAAATTGTGCGGGCATTGAACATTAATAGGTTTGACTTTGTTGAAGTCAGCACCTTCTGATTGTGTATACTACTATCTAGAGTTACGATTCGGTATCCTTTGAAGTGATTAATACCACATAAATTGCTTCTCTCTCATCCTGTTTCGGTTTTCTTGCAAACCTAGTTTCTCTTTGATTTTACATCTGCGCAAGTTCAAAAGAGAGTACAAGCTAGGACTACATTCAATTAACCTCTTCTCCAATATTAGATTACAGCAAAGGTATGTTTTCTCATTTGAGCTTTTCTGTTTTCCAGTTCAATTTGTAGTATTGTCTCTCAACAATATAATTGTTTTTTCGTTCCCCTGTGAAGTGTCAATTTTTGAAGCAGTGAACTTAATTTACTTGATAGTTGATACTCATTAATATTGGCAATCTTTAAATTTAAGATATATCTAGTGGACCTCCTGTGTACTGTGATAAAATCTGCAATGCCTTATATTGGAAACATCAATAAAGCCCATAAAAGCTGCGAATTCTACTTAAAAACCAAAGTTGCAAAAATTCATTGGGAAGAGCATAAAAAGTCAATTATTAAAATATTGGCCTTTCAAAGTTAATAGCTTAATTGAGAAATAAACTTTTAAACCTCTACATCAACAGCCATCACCCTTTGTTTCCTCCCATTGAACTATCATGGGGATTTTAGCACAACAGAATTATTAAACAAGATAAAAAAATGAGCTGACAAAAAAATTATATGTATATATATATAAGCAAACAAAAAAGTATATAGTTCCATGTGAACAATTTGAAGTTTGTGAGTGCTTTTCTGAATAATTTCAGCTATGTTTCATTGTCAAGGTGGTCAGTGTGGTCAAATTGTGTGGACATGAATTCACTGGTGCGAGTTTTGACTGTGTTGAAGTCAGCACCTTTTGCTTGTCCACATATTCAGTACATTAATGTCAAATAATAAAATAAAATGTGATTTGTTTTGTAAGTTCCTTTCTGCATAATCTTATTTATGTTGTTCACTAAAGTTAAATGAGAAATGTTAGAGTCCAATATATTGGATGGATGTGGTCCTTCCAACACGATGATGTTTAAATTTGAAACGACCGATCCAAACAGTTCAATATGTTCTTCATATTAAAAAATTATAAGAAATCAATTTTTACATTTTTCTGAAATTTTGTACTATTTTTTTATATATTTAAAAAAATCGTTTTTATTGGACGATCCATAATTTTTATATCTTGAATTTTCTAAAATACCAAAAATATAGTTAAAAAATTTTTTAAATATAAAAATTGGTTTCTTATAAGTTTTCAATACGGAGAATATATTGAACAATTCGGGTCGGTCGTTTGAAATTTGAAATGAGAACTATCATATTGAACGGACCCATCCGTCCAATATATTGGGCGCTAGAATTTCTCAAGTTAAATAGTCCTGGATTAGTGCTATGTGGTAGGTTTGATATTTTGACTCATCACCATCTGCTTGGGTACGCTCAGTTTGCATTAGTGGCTAAAGATAAAAATAATTAGATATGAGAAAAAATGCAAGTCAGAGATAGGAACCGACTTAAATTTTGTAATTCAAAATGCACCACCTACCAATTGATGACCTAGATGGCAACTACCTTTTCTGGTGAGATGTAATGCAAGCAATTTTGATAGGTTTTAGTTCGCATAAATTGAGAGTGAGAAATGAGAGGGTCCTTCCCAAAGTTGAGTGTATGAGGTGATCCTCTTCAAGTTTAGTGTCATCTAAGTGGTTTATCACTGAGTGTCGATTGTATACATAGTGTTGTTGTAATGGAAGAAAGTTTGTTGTTTTAGTGCCTCTGATGTGCCTACATTCTACATATTTTTTATTTTTTTTATTTTATTTTTTTACCAAATGACAAATCACCACAGTATCATACCTAGAAGAATGACAGCACTACAGATCATGAATTTCTGTCTTTATTTCTTTCTATATTAGTCGACTACTGTTAGTAATTTTGAACTCAGTTTAATACAATAAAGTGAGCTTATATCTTCATTATTATTAAATAAGAAAAATATTGTTGGCAGTATTGCCAAAGCATAGGACCTAATGCTTACAGTTTATTGCATCTTATTTCCATGGTGTTTCTAGTTAGATGGTATTGAATGGTTCTGAACATTGTCCCTGACTCAACATGACCTATTTGAAAACACATTTAATGCTAACATACATTCAATCACTTCGTTCATGCAATGTGTCCCTTTCCAAAATAGATTTCTGACTAATTGCCTCTTCCTTTCAAACAGGTTTCGTGCAAAGCAGAACTTTTGAGAAGTTTGACCAAGCTGGTGTTTTATTTTGACATGGCTTCTTATTTCAACTTTTGTAAGCTTTCAGACACCATGAATGCTCTGTTGCATGATGATGATCTCCTCTCTGTACATAACAACTCATGCTCTAGAACAACAGAGGAATCACAACTTTTTGGTGTAAGCAGCCATAAGGCAACACATGCCTGTTCTGATAAGAGTGCTGGTTGCAATACTGCAAAAGAACCCATGATAAGAAATGATATATACA
This sequence comes from Rhynchospora tenuis, assembly GCA_027725995.1. NCBI lineage: Eukaryota > Viridiplantae > Streptophyta > Magnoliopsida > Poales > Cyperaceae > Rhynchospora > Rhynchospora tenuis. The sequence goes on along the minus strand of CM050889.1, from coordinate 68,531,809 downwards.
GACAAGAGATTGATGATCTCTCTTCCAATGCACCAGTTAGCTATATAAGGCAATTGCTTTTGGAAAAAGACGTAGATGAGAAAATAAGCACTCATGAAGAAGAGTTAGCTCTTCTTGCCACTGAGAAAGCCTTTCTTGACATTCTGAGACAAGAATATTCTTCGCCCAATGAACCTTTGCTTTATGGCTCTCCAAACCTAAGGAAATCTGTTGTGAGCACTGAACATGAAAAATCAAATTGTGGTGGTAAACATGAATCTATAAAAAATGGGTTCTGCCATGATGCTCCCTCTTGTAATCCTTCTTTAACCAGTGAAGGTCTAACATCAGCATTATCCCTGGAGAGTTTCACAGTCCAGCAAATTCAGAAAGGAGTAGAAGAAGCAATGAAGTTCATCCCAAATATTGGCGAGTTCTTTGTCAATAGGGAATCAAGTGACATTGATTCTCTTCAGCAGACCAAAACAGAGATGTGCTTCGCTGAGAAGGATGAGAGAGATCATGTTTTCAAAACCAAAAAGAACGCCTATGGTAATGGCTTGGATCAACTAGATGTACGGGCACAAAAGCAAATTCTTGCTTATTCGGATGAGACGATAAGAAATGAAAAATTTGATGAGGTTGTTCTACTTGGGGACCAGAAGTATACCGCAGAGGATACCATGTTACGTGTAACCATGCAAAAAAGAATAAGGGACAAGTCACATAGAAATGAGGCAAGACCTTGCTTGCCAACATGTGAGATGGATCAAACGAAAGAATCTTTGGATCTCTTATCTCTTCTTATCCAATGCTCTCAAGCAGTCTCGTCTAATGATCATTCCTTGGCGACTGAGTTAATAAGTGAAATAAAAAAATACACTTCCCCATTTGGAGACAGCTCTCAGCGTTTGGCATACTACTTTGTTGGTGGACTCGAGGCTCGTTTGGCTGGCACTGCAAATGAGATCTACCGTAGAAGACAGTTTGAAAAATCAACTGTCAATGACATTTTGAAGGCTGTTCGTTTGTACTTTGTGGCTTCCCCTTGCAAAAGATCATTAATCCAGTTCGCCAACCAAACTATACTTAACAACATTCCAAAAGATGCCCAGAAGGTTCATATAATTAATTATGGCATAATACATGGATTCCAATGGCCACCCTTTTTTGAGCACTTCTCCAACTGGAAAAGCATGCGTCCCATAATCCGAATCACTGTTATAGAAGTTCCTGAGCCTGGTTTTCGTCCAAGAAAACGAGTTGAACTGGTGGGGCGGAGGTTGGCTTATTATGCCAAGAGCTTTAATGTTCCTTTTGAGTATGAAGGTATAGCATCAAAATGGGAAGATGTCAAAGTCGAAGATTTAAACATAACCAATGATGAAGTTGTTATAGTAAATTGTGTTGCTCACTCTGAATTGTTATCTGATGAAGCTACTGCTACAGATAGTCCAAGAGATATTTTCCTAAAAACTGTTAGGAAAATAAAACCACGTATATTTATACATGGAATTATTAATGGCTCATATAATTCCACCTTTTTTCCGACGCGCTTTAGATCTGCATTGTTGCATTTTTCTTCCTTGTTTGACATGCTTGATTCTAATTTGCCTCGAGACAATCCAGAGAGGTTATCTATTGAGAGTAATATTCTCATGCCAGTGGCTCTGAATGCAATTGCATGTGAAGGTCCATGTAGGATAGAAAGGCCAGAGACTTATAAACAGTGGCATGCTAGAAAACTTCGAGCTGGATTAGTGCCGTTGCCAGTAGACTCAATGATTAAGAAGAACTTGAAGGATTTTGTGAGAAAGAACTACCACAAGGACTTTGTTATAGATGATGATATTGGATGGCTATTGGTAGGCTGGAAGGGAAGAATTTTGTATGGCTTTACTGCATGGAAGTCCAAGGAAGTGTAGCATGCAACACCTTTCATTCTATTCACTTCAGATGAAAAAAAATTTTGTAATTTTAGTTCAATTAAATTGCTTCTTTGCTATGATTGGGCAGATTTTATATGCCACATTGTATACTTTTGTTTATCTTATAAGCAATTACAATATGCTAGACCGACTAGCTGATTCTTTGCATTGTTCATCAAATGTGTACAATTGATTGGATTTAAAAGGTACTGTGTAGTGTAAAAAATGTTCCAAATGTTGCGGGAAACTGGCAACGGTGTCCTTGATAGCAAGGAAAATAGAACGCTACAAAAATAGAAGTACACGAGTTGTTCATTAATTTTGATATTGTCAAGAAGCTCAACCCTGTAGCGGGGTTGAAACTTGCTTTCGTTTGAACATGGAAAACAAGGTTAAGCTCTTCAGCATTAAATTATGACTACCTTAAAGAAAGTATATAACAAGTAATTGTTTCTATGCTGTACAGTTCTGCCGCTTCCTTTGACTTATAAATATTTAATAATGCTATATCTTCATGAAAATTTCCATAATACTGGTAACTCCTAAAAACATGACAATATTTTAGTTTTATAATCAATGTTTTCAAATTCTTCGGTAGCATTAAGACGAGTCAGAGCAGCATGACAGAACAAGGATATGGAAGGAACAATTACCAAATGGCATCAGTGTGCTTAATTTGAATTTAATTAACAACCAGAGAGTAAATAGCACGTACTTCATTTAAGAAATATTGAAATAATTTTAACAAAACAATTTAGATTTGAGATCAAGCTCCAGTTCCAAATAGTTTGAGAAGTTTTTTATTTGCTCTCTTAAAATTCTTTTTTTATTTGTTTGTAATTCTTTGCAAAATTATCTGTAATAAACAAAAAAAAAAGGAAGACACTCTTCTTATTTTGGCTATTATTGAAAACAATCTGCCAAAAAAAATTTCCACAAAAATCATTTAATATATTAACGCGCGCAATTAGATCCGGATCCGAAACAACTGTAACTAAACAGTTGTTCAGACAGTATTTTGATCCAAGCCGTTCATTTTGCTTCATCAGATCGTGGCCGCCCGATTAAATTCATCCTGTGCGTACAGATCTCTTCTGGATACTTCTACCCTCTCCCTTTTCAACTACTCAGCGATTTCCCCTTCTCTCTCTCAACTCAAGGCAACATTGACCTTGCGTATGAAAAAAGAGAGCCGATGTCGCCCTTGACGGCGATTTTTGGCCGCCTCCAATCTCAGTTCCAGAGACTGATTTTTCGAATAGGTAGATGGGATTCTTCTCTTTTGGGAGAGCACAATTTTATCGACCTTTTTTCTTCGATCCGATCTTCTCGAGGTCAGTTATGCTTTTCTTTCAATCTTCCACTGTTTTTTTTCTTCTCTACCGTTCTTCTCCCCTTGCTGGTACATTCTGTGTTTGTGCTTTGCAACATAGTGCCGGGTCGATTATTCATACATGGCCCGTGGGTTTTTTAATCTGCTCTCCCTTTCTTCGGTTCCTTTTCTATGTCACCAACAGTGTATCGAAGCTGTCATATTTGAGAGTTTTTGGTATATTAATTTTTCATATTATTGGCTCTCATCATAACAAAGTCAATTATTGGGTTCATGCTTGAGTCCATGCCTAAGGGAGCCATCCATTGCATTAATCGATTGCTAATTTCCCAGTAAATATTTGATTGCTAAGGTGGTTGTTGTATAGACAAATTACCGTTTTTTTTCTAAGTTGTTAGTTCGAAATTATAAATAGCTTGGTCATGAAAAGAAATAGAGCATTTTCTGGTGTTCATTAGGTATCGTGAGGAAAGACTATCGAATTAGCAAAGCTCCTTGCCTTAAAGGATGGCTATGAAGACATGAAGTCCTCACAAGGTACAAATCGCCTTCACTGTCTCTCTGACGTATGAAAGTAGTAGTTAATTTCTTTTTGCTTTGGTAGTCAAGTTTTATAATCTGAAAAATTCAACCACACATTTATAAAATATTATTAATGGAATTGCTAGCTGCCATCATTTTAGGGGAAAAAGTATTAGTTCACCTTACAAGCGTCTTTATTCAATTTCTTTTTCTGTTATTTTTCACGCGAATCCTAACCTACTATTGCTTGCTTCTTGAGATAATTTGTTTCCTTCTATTCATAATATGTGTTGTTGTTGCAAAGTCTTACTTATGTACCTATATAGGATCCATTTTATTATTATTAATTATACCAATGCATATGTTATTTCATGTGTGAGCAACGACATACTATGGTCAATTGTGAGTAACATGACTTTTCTCTTGCTCTCAACTTCAGATACAAAACTTTATTTGCACGTTAGTTGAAAAGCAATGGAGCAAGATTCTATAGCAGTCAGCGCATCAAGGACAGACCTAGATAGAGGGTCATCTCCTCGAAATTGAGGTTTAGTGTGAGTATTTCTATTTGTTAGAACCTGATTTTTAGTTGGGCATACTATCATTTCATAAGATGAGTTGTTGTTATTTTGTAATGAAATTCAGTGGCGCTTATCTCTTTCTTCATAACATTAACATAAAGTGCCAGTAAACTATATCTTGCTGCAAGTTTCTTTATAGCATTAATTTACAAGTATTATCAGTTTTAGATTTCTTTGATGATTTTTGGACAGGTTGCAGCTGAGTTATGACCTAAGGAGTTTGCCCAAACCAGTAATTTTCCCTCATAAATGAAATCTGTCAATTTTTTTATTTTACATTTTAATTTAAGCTTTCGAATATGGAATTGTAGTTTGTGTCATTTATTATTTTATATTTTGATCTTGACGTTTAGTTATGTTTCATATCCGCACATCAAGCTGTGATTCCTATGGTACATGGTGACAAAATTTTCTGAGGAGCCAGATGAGCCCCTCTTTAGCTGGTATGAATATTCTTTTTTTTTTTTCTTAGTTCTCAATTTCTATTTGCAGGATATTTACAAAATAAACATTTATGTTTTCTTTATGAGATGCTTTCTTAGTTCAGTTCATCTGTTTATTACTTATAGGTTTTGAAGTAACTAGCAACCAAGGCTTAGAGATAGTGGTCCGTAATCTCTCTCTATTTCATTAACTACAGGAGGTACATCATGCAATTTCTAATCTAGGCTTGGTTGCAGTATTTTCACCATTCGCTATATTTTAATTTGTGGAAGCAATGTTTCACTTCACATGTCTGTTCAAATAGTAGTAGTTCAGGTCTAATATTATGTTCACAGGTTGGTTTTTAATTTGGCTAATGTTATGTCCACATGTTTTCTGATTTATTTTATTAATTTATTTATTTACAATTTCTTAATTTACCTAATTAGATTTATAGCACAATGACCATAAAATTCTATGCAGATTCTTTTCAAGGTGTATAGCCTAACAAACTGGGTTTGATGGTATTATCTTTGCTGTAGTGATAATGGTTCATGAAGCCTACAAAGGTACTTTCTTTTTCCTCTTTCTCTGACTTAATTGCAGTACATGGAATTAAGGCATTTGTCTTTCAACCTAAGCAGTTGTTTGTGTTTGTCTATCTTGCAGATGATTTTTGGACAGGTTGCAGTTGAATCTTCAAACTATATCGCCTTTTATGCTACATTGATATCACCATCCAGTTTTATACTCACTACTGCTGGTATTATCCTTTAAAAATGGTCCCTAAAGCATGAACATACTCCTGTACCCAATTTCTTTTTTCCTGTTTTTGTTTTTTACCTATCAATTTTGAACTACTTATATTTCAATTTCATGTCTTTCCTGCTTCAGCTTTCTATCTGTCATTTATATCGATTAATGCATGATTTGATAACCTATCAAGTAGGAGGCTGTTCATGGACAGTAATGAATGATATTGTTAGTTATCGATACAACACAAACAAAAAAAGAAAGATTCAGAACAAAAAGAACACAATCAAATTTGTCATTATTTTCAATGGCTCAAAGAAAGCCCGTAAATGGCTTGAAGATGTTGTAGTTCTTCACCAATCGTATTTCAACATTACATACAGTTTGGCAACATATTATCGCATCTTTGTTCCTCACCAATAATATCCCAGCAAATTCTTTGTTCCTTACCAGGAAACATCAGTATTGCATCCGACGATGGCAGTAAGCTCAGGATGCTTCTCAGCTATGTTGATAATCTCCCCCCCACTGGGTAATTTGATCTCAAAGATTTTTTGTTAGTAGATTCAGTTATGTTTGAATTATTTTTTTTATACTTTTTTTTGAGTGTCAATTGTATGATTCCCCTGCCGCCCCCCCCCCCCACCCCCCCCCCCCCCCCCCACCCCCCCAAACCACACACACACACACACACCATGATGCTTATTTTGAACATTCATCCTGCTCCTAATACATCTTTGGGTGGTTCTTTTTATGATGACATTCAAATTGTATTATTTATAGCATTGGCCCTGAGAAATAGAGCATGAAAATATTCTAAATTGTATTATTTGCTAAGTTGCAGATGGCAGAAAAGAAAAATGTTGAGGACTGGATTAACATGCAGTTGGTTGGTAGAATGGTGGTCGATAACTCACAGTGAATCCTATTTCTCTGACACTGACCCATGTACTGCTATCTATTGACCAATGTTATATTGAGTTCTTTTCATATTTCTCTAATCCATGCACTGTTATTCACTAAACTTAGGGATGATTAATTAGAGGAATTTCATGGTCTGAATTTATGAAAGAAATGTGAAAACAAAATTCCCACAAAAGAAAAAAAATAAGCATTGTCGCAACAAAGGCAGACATGTTCCTCCTGAACGCTGCATACAAAATGCAAACAGACAAAAGATGCCATCTCCTCCTTTTCTGTTTCGTAAAAAAAAAAAAAAAAAAAAAAAAATTTGCCCTGCTTCGGGATGACAACACCAGCTGAAGAAACCAAATATCCACCCAAAAAAAAAAAAATTTATTAAAACCAACTCAAAAAGAAAACTGTATAAATGATAATTGCATTCTCCTTTCATGCAATCGCTCACCATTTCAGAAAATAAAATCCGTTTATGCAGACACTAAAATGCTCATGATACTTCCACATTTTGATTCCTAAAATTCATCTTATTTGTGTTGTTCTTTCTTCTGATGAAATTATTCGCTATCACTAAACTTTGAACAAAAAAATAAGATGAAAAATAGGTCGCGCAACGCGCGACGGCACCACTAGTGATATTAAGGGGACGAAGTCTGCTTCCTGCCTTCCTGGACAGCCAAAATAGTATTTTTGTATGTACAATTACTTAAATGAAGAATAATTACTTGTACGTTCAAGTAGTCGTAATAGTGTTGATTGTTAGCCTACGAGCCGTTAATTTTGGTTCCAATGTGAATGCGGGGATGCTGATACTTTAAAGATATTTTTGGTGTAGCCTATGGGGAAAATACTACAGTGGATTTGTTTTTTTTTTTTCCTCACTGCATCTGAATTGATCTAGATTCTCTGAAAAATGAAAAACTTAACCCTGCTTCTATTCTCGAATGTTGCTTTCAGATTACATTAAAGATAGATAGTGAGATGCTGAGGTTCTACTAGCCTGGAATGACAACGGAATCAAGCCCAAAATGAGGTAAGAAAGATGTGTTGTCCTTTTGTGGAAAAAAGCCTCGTCAAGAATTGACCCAGACACATGCATCGACATTTTTTTTTAAAAAAAATAATAATTAAATTTCCTGGGGAAAAATTAGAAGACATTTTCCTTCCGTTCCAACTGCAACAGGCTCCCAAAAATTAAAAGATAACAATGAAAGATGTGTCGTCCACTTTTAAGTGATATTTCTGCTGCACAAATAATTAAATAAAAAAAAAAAACTAGAGACGGTAGTCGGTAGATATTGCAGGTCCAAAATTCACGGTTCTCAAAGCAAGATAGAGAACTATCTATCTCCAATTTAAGCGGTGATATAACATCTACGCTCTACAGTATCTGATTTTGTCTTTTTTTTTTTTGGATGAAGTATCTAATTTGTCATTCAAGGCAAGTATGTCTTTTTTATTTTCTTTTGTTCTTTTGTAAAAATTTAGTATTTTTCTAGAGAAATAATTTTTCGTAAATTTTTCTTAAGTAAAAAGTTTCGGAGTAACGTGGTAAGTTTGCAAATCTTCTGTTTGAACCATTGAATCACAAGGAATGTTTTAGGAAACTAGACTCATCATTACATCGAATCATACAATAATTTAGTCTAAGATTAAATTATGTTTTTTTTTTAAATTTTGAGAAATTCTAACGTAAAATATATAAGACGAATGTTACCATGTTATTTTAATATTTTAAATTTGGAACGCCTGATAAAAATCATTCAATGTGTTTTCTATATTGAAAACTTATAAAAAACTAAATTTAATATTTTAAATATTTTATTATTATTTTGATATTTTCAAAAAATGTTTCCATTGGAGAGCTCATAATATTTTCATCATAGTTTTTTCTAAAATACTGAAATAATAATAAATTTTATAAAAATAAATAAAATTTAATTTCTTATAAGCATTCAATATAAAGAATGCATTGAACTGTTTGAATTAGTCGTTTGATATTTATTTAAAGAGGAGGATTCTAGTGCCCACAACACACTTTTTGGTTATTTTTTTAAATATAAAGTTAAATATCGAATCTAAACTGTTGATCTTATTCGATATAACGAGCGATGCATTTTCATATAAATTTCAAAATTTATAAAACTTATATGAAAATGCATCGCTCGTTGTATCAAGTAAGATCAATGATTTGGATTTGATATTTGAATTTTTTATTTTAAAAAGTAATAAAAAAAATATGTTTTGAGACATTTAAGGTATTCAAATTGTGGGCACTAGAACTCCTCTTATTTAAAATGTGCGAATAATTGTTTTAGACGGATCTCATCCGTCCATATATTATACTATAGCATTTTTTTAATTTATTTATAAAATTACATCCGTGATATTATACTATAGCATTTTTTTAATTTATTTATAAAATTACATCCGTGATCTCTATTCTCTAGAGCCTTGTCCTCTTCTTTGAAATAAGAAGGAAAAACTCTCCTTTCGATGTTCTTGTCTACTCGGATAATGTGCGTCCCTATACGCTACACTAGAAACCTATCACTTCATAGTTCTTTTCATCTTGCTGTTTTGCTTATGAGTTATGACATCTCTTCAACGACGGAGCCAAACGTTAAAATAATTAATTTTGCATTAACATTTATAGGATTATACATCAGAAATTTTTTTTTTATTATTATGGAGCTCAATAATGAAATTGTATTCACATTTTTATGAGAATCAAATGATCTTATGAAAATCTTCAACCGCAAAAATATATAGAATATTGATAAGACGGAAACATATGCAGAATTTTAGATTGTGTGTATTAAAATTATGCAGGCTTTCCACCTCGAGAAGCTATTCCTTAAAATAAATAATAAAGATAGTAGATTTAAACTGAAATGTTGCAAAAAATTAAATCGCCCCATATACTTTTTTTTTTTATGTGTTCACATATTTCTGAATTGCGTGACCTGTGATTTATACAGTATAATTATATTCGAAATTGCCGCAAACTGGAAATGCAAGTGTCTTTATCTTGGTTTTCCAGTTTTCCAATTTCTCCAATTTGGTTTATCCTTCTTTTTTTTTTTTTTTTTTTACAAATATTGGTGGCTTTACTTGCCAGGACGACTTCTTCTTGGATGAAAAGATTAGTGAGTCACGGAATAGGATTCTGGCATTAAATTGCTCGGACCCATCTAAATTCTTCAAAATAAATTGGTTACAGACTCGTATAGTTATGAGTCATTAAAGTTAGTTACGTCATAAAGGCCAACACTTGTTGAGTAATGATATCGCATCAACATCAGAGGCCAAGAGTTCAAGAGTGCTCATGTGGTTTTCAATTTTCTCAACATCTATCACATTTTCTAAGCGGAGATCTTAATAATCAGAAAAATAAAAATTACTTATTAATTGAAATTATTATAAATATCAGCATCTAGCGTCTTTTATTATTATATTTTTTTCAGATAACGTATTATATTTATTTTTAAAATATACTTAAATTTTGCGATTTGCTGGCAATTTTTGGCTACACAAGTCACAAGGCACTAGCTTACTCATACAAACATTAAAAGCCAAATGAATAAATGTTCGTCTACGGTATTATAGTACCCATTATTTTTGTTTTTTATTATTGTGTTATGCAGCAAATATGTTGCGTGTCGTTTTGGTTGATTTACAATATTTCGCAGAAAATCGCCTGACATCGTCTGCAAAAGACACTTTGGCCTCTTTTTTTTTTTTTCTTTTTTTCTTTTTTTGGAGTGGCAACTTTTCTGTAGGCCAACTTGGTAGCCGCTACCAGTATTCTCTAAAAAAAACCTTTTTCGGTAGTCCTTTACTATATAAAAAATTATATTCTGTCCTAACCTGTTTAAAATAAATATCTTTTTCAAATAAAAATGCGCATAGCGAGTAAAATACTTTCTTCATAATGAAATGCACTTTTTTGTTTCCTCTTTGACTTTCGGCATTATGTTTCTTGTATTTCTTCCTTTTTGGTGCTGTGCCCATAAGGCATGAGACGAACCAAAATACTGCGCTGCAAATCGCTACAGCGAACCTATGAATTTAGTAATCACCAGACCTTCATCATAAATTGGACGGTTGTGATGAAAGTGCTGCCGTTTGCAGCACGACAGAAAATGTGAGTCGGGCATGAGAGTGCTATAGTGCTAACTTGGTGATGTATGATTACGTGCCAATGACACAAAACAATCTTTAGTACTGTATTGACAGACTGAAATTAAATGTCCCTATTTATTATGTCTTTATTAATAAAAATATTAAATAATTTAAACATCTACATTGACAATGGCAAAGTGTTAAATATGATTTTTGTTTTTTTTTTGTACTTATAAAATTGCTGCTTGTCAATATTATATTTGTTGATGACAAGAATATGTGTAAATTCAATGAGGTGGGCAAAAATTTTGGGCATTGCTTCTTGGAATTCATATTTTTTTTATCAATTAAATTTTAGCAATCCAATGTTGCTTTAGTTGGCAATAACATTTATATATTGTTATTTACTTTAGAAATTTACTTATCGAGAATTTTAAATTGTGTGTGCGCGCGCGCTTGGGGTGGGGGGGGGGGGGGGAGGTATATAAAATTTTCTTATTTTATTATTTAAATATATATATATTTTTTTTGTCATTAAGAAACTAAGTCTCAAGCCTAAATGAAATATATATTTGAATTGCCACTTCCAGCGAATGCAAGTATTAATATTTGATTTGAGAGGTAGAATTAATTAAAGTAAAATACGTGCTTATTTATTTGTACAAATTTATGCTCTAATAATGTTTGGGTATTATATACAGTGTATATAACTTAATGGAGTCTATAATTTCTGAACGCCTCAAAAAAAAAAAAAAACATGAATAATATAAGAGTGCGTTTTGATTATCTAAGAATAAAATTAGAATTATTTATTTAGAGTAAAAAATATTATTCTATTCTAAAATAAAAAAATAATCTAATTAGAGATTTAGAGTGTTGTTTCTAAGTGGTCTAACATATGGAATAAAGTTTTATTCCTAGTGTGTTTGGATCATCATTTTATTTGGATTAAAAAGCGCCTCCAACAACTTCTTAATCTACTTTAAGAATATGATTCAAACACACTAGGAACAAAAATTTATTCCGGATGTTTAAGTACTTATATATATAGCACTCTAAATTATAAAAAACTTATTCTTAATCTTTTAGGAATAATATTTTTTTACTACGAATAACTAATTCTAATTTTATTCTTAAGTGATCAAAACGCACTCTAAAATTATTATTTTTTCGTCAACATGGAAAAATAAAACCTAGGCATATAAAACTTAGAATCAAATGTGTTTTTTGTATTTCTTGAGAATAAAATTATGATTAATTATTCGGAATAAAATATATTATTCCTAGACGGTTGAGAATATACTTTATAAAAATAATAGTGCTGATAAATTTTTATTCATAGTATATTTGGATCACCTTTTTAGTCCGCATTAAGAAGTTGTCAGAATCACTTTTTAATCCGGATTAAGAAAATGATCCAAACACATTAGGATTAAAAATTAATTCCAAAGTTTGGACCACTTAAAATAACACTAAAATAAATCATATTCTTGACTGTTTAGGAATAATATTTTTTACTCCGAATAATTAATTTTAATTTTATTCTTAAATGATTCAAACGTAAACAAAAAAAATTAATAAATTGATCGAATTACAATGTTTTTTTATCTTTTGCTTGAACATACAGAGAATTTTCTGACTACTCAATGCAAAAAAACCAAAAATATTAATTTCTTATGTACGACCAGGCTTTGTACTAACCTAGGAAAAGTCCAAATAATTCGCAAACCATTTAACCAAATTATGTTGACTAAGCGTCATTGAAATATGTACTGCTTTTAACCATTTAACCATTTATCCAGGAGATGTCATATACTCATATCGGCCATTAATAACCAGCGCTCAAACTGTACCGCCTTTAGGGTGCTGCATTCCACATCACCAAAAAAAAAAAAAAAAATGCTGGTTTGTGAAGTGTATTGAATTTTAATAAAATTGTTAATAATTTTATTATTAAAATGTAGGCTCGGAAAAATCACAAACTTTTCTCCCATACCATGTCATCCTGTGGTCAAAGTTAGTAAGTGGGCCTCCAATGTCCACACTTTTTGCTTGGCTCAGATCCTCTCCTGTCATCAAAGAACACAAATTTCTCAGAAAGAGATGTGTACCGTGAATTATTTAAGACCACCTCTCTATTTAGTCATAATTAGTTAATTTTTCGACACTTTATTCCCACCATTTGTAGAGAAATAGATAGAAGAATACGAGAACTCCCGTAAGTGAAGTGTTATTTGTATCTAGTTCAGAGGGAGAGCAGAGCAAGGTATGCGCTTTTTCTACAATATTTTGTTCTTCGAATTACTTTCTTGGTATAGTTGTCACCAACAATATTATTTTCACGGCTGAGCATTATTTCATGAGTGTGCCAACAATTTTGTCTGGAAATTAGTTCCTTCCAAAGTACTAATTTTTTTTACAAAGCATGTGCAACATGAAAGAAAAGGTAAACTGAAATGGCCTTTATTTTCATTTATTCACATAAACAAAATTTATAAAATTACATAATCACTCATCAACCGAAACAGCAATAACAACAACAAAATAGAAGAATTCCACCACAAATTAGCTGGTTATGTCATTCGTAAATTATTTCTAATCCGTCCACCCAAGATCCTTGTTTGCCAGTACCAATCTGATTCTGATCAGGTAATAGACTGATACCAGTCACCACAAAATTGCCTACTCTGACACTCAAAAAGAGGAAAAAAGAAAAGGTACCCAGCAAATTGTACCAGCACATCAATTAATTGGTTTGTTACAACTCAGTCCCCCATAAGTATCAAAATTACTCTGAAGCCCTCCCAACTTGGCACATTTTATACATAATCATGTAATTACATAAAAAGTCTCTTGATTTTTTCTAAATTAACTTGGTATGGTAAGAAAATTGAACAATCAAAACCAACATGGTCAAACCTAAATGAAGATGCAATGTTCTTTATTCTCACCAGTACCGACCTGACCAAAATTTCAAATCTAAACCTGACTCTGCTTTGATCCAATTATAACCAAACTTTTCCAAACAAGCTCGATAATGCCTCAAACCAGGTTTCACTTATCCTTCATCTTTCAATTTTCACGTTTCATTTACCAATTCATTTTATTTTGTCGTGCATTCACTTAAAGATGAATTTATCGAAGACCAAAATCTCATACTATCTGAATTTCTGAACAGCATTAGATCAAACCCAAACGCAAGTGGTATAATTAATCCCGAGGAAATTATGCTGACATGAAATAAATGTACTCCTGAACATACTTTATTGGAGTTGTCCATGCTGGTTTGCAAAATCATATTATGTACAAATAGTTTAAAATAAATAACAAGACAATTTCAACATTTCTTTTTTCCTTAAACTTAAAACCACTGACCAATCAGTTGAGGTTCTGGGTAAGTAAACAGTATTGCTTTAGACAGGAATATTAGTTCTTGGGCATAGGATAATTTTTTTTCATTTTCATTTTCTTCAAATGAAAAAATTTACTTACAATATTGTTCTTGGTATAAATTTCAATTCAATCTGCCCAATTTACTTCAAAATTTTGGTTACAAATTTTATCATCAACTCATTCTTTTTTGTAACTGTTATTTCCACATTAAGAAATTAAACAATTCAATGTGGTGAAAATTACAGTTCTTGGGCACTTTGCAACTTGGGAAGCACTACTGCCGCTAAAATAGAGTTATATGGCTTCAACGGACATTCCTCATGGAAATTTCCATGAAGACGGGAACATTGTTTTACATACACCATGCACACCACAACTCATATTAGAATCTTATCAGACAATACCCCCGGCTTTTTCAAGTGACAAATACAACCAGAATGCCCCACCTAATCCTTTGTTAAGCGACGCTAAAATTAGCCATGAGTCTTGTGATTTGACATCCAATGCAGTGATCAAATACATAAGCCAAATTCTGTTAGAAGAAGATATTGATGAAGATATTTATCACGAAGAGGCTGCTCTTCGAGATACTGAAAAATCCTTCTATGATATCCTCAAAAATGCGTACCCATTTTCATCTACCTGGACCCAATTCAATGCAACTTAAAGCAGTAATACCACAGATATTGTCTCGAAAAATGATATGCAACCCTACAGCAAATCTAAACCCCCCTTCATTAATGCCAAGCCCATATCTGCTTTATCTCTAGAGAACCTTCCAGCAACACAAATGAAAAAAGGTGCTGATGAAGCAATGAAGTTTCTTCCAGCCATTGGGAAGTTTTTTATTGGTGTAGAGCAAAAAAGAATCGAGATTGGTGAAGAAGACAAAACATGCTATGTTAGTGAGAATGAAGCAATATGTCATGAGTCCCATACTAAAAAATGCGCTCTTAATGATAGAGGACCGGATCTATCAGACGGTCAAGCTCACAAGCAGAGAGCAGTTTCCTCAGATGAGCCTACAAGAAATGAGCATTTGGAACAATTTCTCCTTTTTCGCGATCGAGAATATGTTAAAGAGATTGTCTCAGTATGCAAAACTGTAAAACAGGAAATAATTCATGGGAACATCAAGACAAACATAGTGAGAATGAAATAAGAAAGAAGGAAACTGTGAAGGACAGTGTAGACCTGGAATCACTCCTTATTCGTTGTTCTGAAGCGGTGTCAACTAATGACAATAAACGGGCCTGTGAACTCATCAGCGAAATAAGGAAACACTCATCCCCTAGAGGAGATTGCTACCAACGTTTGGCACATTATTTGGTGGACGCACTCGAGGCACGCTTGGCTGGTACAGGAAGTGACATATACCGTGAACTACTATCATGGCAAGGAAATAATAGTGATACATTGAAAGCAGCCCACATTTTTCACGCTATTTGTCCTTTCCAGAGGGCATGGTATTATTTTTGTAACCAAACAATTCTTAATGCCTCAAAAGGTGCCACAAAGATTCATATAATTGATTTTGGGATCCAGATGGGATTCATGTGGCCATCTTTCTTTGAACGTCTCTCAAGCTTAGGAAGTGCGGCACCTAAAATCCGTATAACTGGCATTGGATTTCCTGAAAGGGGTTTCCGTCCAGGTAAACTAGTTGAAGCGACAGGTAGGCGACTGTCAGAATATGCTCAAAGATTTAACATCGATTTCAACTATCAAGGTATAGCATCAAAATGGGAAAACATTACAATAGAAGATCTTAAGATCGATAAAGATGAGGTTTTAGCGGTAAATTGCTTACATGGACTAAAAAACGTTACGGATGACTCAATTGGCAGCGACAATCCTCGGGATTAGGTTCTAAGGTTGGTAAAGGAAATCAAACCATGTGTCTTTATTCATGGAATACTTAATGGCTCTTACGGAACGCCGTTCTTTACTGCCCGATTTAAGGAAGTTTTATGGAAGTTTTTTGCATTTTTTGACATTTACGAGGCAACTATGCCTCGAGAGAGTAAGATGAGGATCCATATGGAAAGGAATATTATAATTCCACAAGCAATTAATGCAATAGCTTGTGAGGGTTCCGAGAGAGTGGAGAGGCCAGAGAAATATAGGCAGTGGCAGGCCAGGACAATCCGGGCTGGTTTCACACAACTTCCTGTGGATTCGATGATCATGAAAAAAATAGAGAACTATGTGAGGGAGCTGTACCATAAGGAGTTCTTTATGGATGAAGATAGAAAATGGCTTCGAATGGGATGGAAAGGAACAATCTTGTTTGCTTTATCTACATGGAAACCAAATGATTACGAGAGTGTTGATGGCAAAACAAAATAATACACGCAAGAAAATCTCACCATATTTCTGTGGAATATTGGGATCGATCAATTTCAGCATTTTCTTTTTTTCTTTTGGTAATAATTTGAAGATTTTAACTTATTATATCATACAAAGTCTATATAAATTAATAGCAATTTCCTATGTTTCTATTGATTTCGTTATATGTCATTTAGTAATTTTTGTTTGGTCACAGAGGAATTACATCAAACACCTGGTGCGCACAAAACAAAGTAGAGAGACTCGCGTACCAACTTTCGAAAGTAACAACACAGCATATGATTTTGCTAAGAAAATCCAAACGTTCCGTCATAACTCTTGGCTCTTGAGTTGAGGTTAACCTGGTCATCTCCAATTCTCCATCTACCTCCAAAAATTTCTCTTTGATCAACCAGGTCAGACTCTACCTCTAAGAATCCATGCATCTGTTAGTTATATTTTCTCTTCTTCCGAAACATTATTGCTTGCTCTCCTTTCGCATGTTCTAGTGTACCAAACCAAAGAGCAATGCCATTTGTACGAGACGTCTGCTAGAGGCACCAACACAAGGTTGGTTTCGGATGCGTTTTATTAAAAACAAGGTTGGAAAGGAACCTTATTCCACACACTTCCAAACATCCCCTCTAGAATAAAACAGGATCCGATCTTATTAAATGAGGACCGTCAAAGACGAAATGGAAGAATCAGATCAATGGTTTATGTGTGATTTAAAAAGTAGTAATGAAGTATGGTGGAGATTCTACTATACTTTTATTTTTCAAAATAAGAATAATTATATTATTAAAACTAGTGTAATATTTTAAAATTAAATTGAGAAGTGCTAATCAATCTTTATTTTTTAAGAGGCATTTTTAATAAATACTAATTATGCAGTATTTCTTTTAAGTAAATTGAATGAATGTCAAGAATATCGGATTTCCCAAATATTAGTTCTTCATCTGTTGATGGAATAATTTAGTTTTTGGTCTTCCATTTTTTCAAAATAATCAAATTAATAATGAACTTTTATTCATAAAAATTCTATTTTTAAAAAATCAAATTAAAATTTAATCCTTGTAGAAATTATTACTTTAAAACTTTTTAAGACTAATTATTCTTTTTTCTAAAACGAAAAACTAAATACACATAAATAATAAGAAACAATTCAGTTTATTATTTAAAAAAAAAATTAGAAAGAAGGCTTTAGGACTTCAGTGCTAAATCTAAAGGATCAAAACTTTTATTGATCTTATTGACACTAGACATGACATGAAAGGAGTTAAGGAGTTGGAAGCAAGAGAGAGGGATGGTTGAGAAAACCACCATATTCTTGGAATTTGAATGGTACGGTCTGATCTGGGTTTTGACCTTTTTTTTTCAAATCTTTCTTTGTATTTGCTTTTAGTAAAACGCCCTCTTGTTGTTAACTATGTAGGGATCACAGGTTATTGTGCTTTGTGGTCAGTTGTACTTGGATTTTTTTCACAAAACAAAAACGGGGCGTTGTTACCTTTCTTACTATGCCAGTTGCTTTTATTTTATTTTGTGCACATAAGGTGTTTGTTAAAAAGCCTGTTTGACCAAACAAGATACCGTATATAATAAAATCAGAATATATGTCAAATAACTCTACAACAATTTGTTTACACGTACAATAGCATATACCTCAAATTAACAGTAAAAATATATAAAAGATGCTGATCTGCTAATTAGCCTATTATGATTCATCATGTGCTTCTTATTTGGATTGGTCATACTCATTTGGTTTCCAAGTGGACAACCCAAACATGATCCTTCCTTTCCATCCCAATAGAAGCCATTTGTCTTCTTCAACAGCAATGTACTCCTTGTGGTAAAGGCCTCTAACAAAGCTATCTATGTTTTTCTTGATCAGTGGATCCACCGGCAACTGTACAAAACCAGCCCGAAGATTCCTAGCCTGCCATTGCCTATATGTCGCTGGTCTCTCTCTCTCAGAACCTTCACAAGCTATTGAATTAAATGCTTTGTGACCTACAATGGTCCTTTCCATATGGAGCCTAATCTCACTGTCCCGAGGCATATTTGAGTCAAACATATCAAAAAATAATGAAAACCAGCTTATGTTTTCTTTAAATTGGGTTGCATATGATGACATACTACTAGGGCCATTTACAATTCCATGAATAAAGATGCATGGTTTGATCGCCTTTATCATTCTTACAACTTTGTCCCGAGGGAAGGTCATGTCAATTGTATCATCGGGAACTTTTTTAAATCGATACCAGCAATTTACTATTAAAGTCTCATCTTTCTCAATCTTAAGATCTTCTATTCTAATAGTTTCCCATTTAGATGCTATACCCTGATATTTGAGACGGATATTGAATCTCTGAGCATATTCTGACAGCCGCTTTCCTGTCTCTTCAACTAATTTGGCCGGACGGAACCCCTTTTCAGGAAATTCAATGCCAGTTATACGGATTTTAGGTGTTCGACTTCCTAAGCTTGAGAGACTTTCAAAGAAAGATGGCCACATGAATCCCATGTGGATTCCAAAATCAATTATATGTACTTTTGTGGCGTTTTTTGAGATGTTGAGGATTGTTTGGTTAGAGAAGTAATACCCTGCCCTTAGAAATGGGCAAACAGCATGATAAACGCGAAATGCTTTCAAAAAGTCTGTCACAGTTGCTTGCCTTAACATTAGTTCGTGATAGACATCACTTCCTGTACCAGTCAAGCGTGCCTCAAGTGCATCCACCACATAATGTGCCAAACGTTGGTTTGGATCTCCCTTGAGGTCTGAGTATTTCCTTATTTGGTGGATGAGTTCGCTTGCCCTGCTGTAATCGTAATTAGAAACTACTTCAGAACAACAAATTAGGAGATAATTAAGATTCACCAATCCTTCTTTGCATTCTTTCTTACTCCCTATGTTCACATGATGCTCATCTGACTGACATTTTTCTTGTTTCATGGTTTCACGTACTGACATAACCTCTTTCACATATTCCTGGTCACGGCTAATGAGAAATTGATACATGTTATCAACTTTGGCATGCTCATCTGGGGACACTGCTTGTTGCTTGCGAGCTATCTCCTCTGATAGATCTGGTTCTCTATAATTAACAACAGATATTTTTGTATGAGACTCGTGACTTATTTCTTTGTTCCCACTGACATTGTTTATTTTGGCTTCTTCACCAATCTCGACCCTTTTTGGTGCTAAACCAATAAAGAACTTTCCAACCGCTGGAACAAACTTCATAGCTTCTTCAGCACCCTTTTGAATTTGTGTGGCTGAAAGGTTCTCGACCAGAAAAGAAGATATAGGGTCAGCACTGATTGAGGGGGTTTTAAATTTACTGTAAGATGGCATTCCATTTTTCGGGACACTTTCCAGGGTATTACTGCTTGTAGTTATATGGAATTGGGTCCAGGTAGGTGAAAATGGGTATTCTTTTCCGAGTATATCATAGAAGGATTTCTCTGTATCTCGAAGAGCTGCCTCTTCTTGATATATGTCTTCATCTATATCTTCTTCTAACAGAATTTGGCCTATATAATTGATCACTGCATTGGATGTGAGATTACAAACCTGCTGACTAATTTTACCATTGCTTACAAAATAATTAGATGTTGCATTCTGGTTTAGGTTGTCACTCCGAAAGATGGGGAGTGTTGTTTGGAAACATTCATATAAGGGTTGTGGTGTGTTTGGTGTATCTGGGGCTTTGTTACCATTTTCATGAAAATTGAGGTTTGAATTCATATGAATCTTTGATAGTAAAAATTGTCCTTTCTGAGTCGTAATCTGCCCAATAACTGCAATTTGCAGCAAATTTAATTAACTGTTAAATTGCACAAGAGTCAACAGTGGAAAAACAGAGAAAAGATGTATACATAAAGTTTAAAGTAAAAATATGACATGAGTGAACTGTCTAACAAATTCCTTGATAATTTTACCACTTGGGTTCTGGATCGGAAACTTGGGGTTTGGTGGGTGGGTGTCTGTTGCAGTGGGGGTGGTTTGTGAATTGTAAAAGGACAGTTTATTGCTGTACCAGTAGGTTTGTTGTGTTGGATTTGTATGTTATTATGTGCAAAAATTTATTTTATATGTTTACTGTTTCCAGTTTTCCACTGGATAAGATAGGTACTGAGTACTGACGACAAGGACTTCCACTGAATGGATGTGGAATTCTTTACAACAAACCTCATCTGCCTTGGTGCTAAGAAGCAACTGCCAAGAAGATGCAAAACAAACTAAAAAAATAAAACTAAGCTAAACTAAACTAGAAATGTTTAATGAAGAGCCTGTTTTGATGACCAATCCAAAGTACTCGGGAGTTGGCCTTCCTGGACTCATTCTGACATATTCTGTTATTGCATTCTGGCCAAAATCCCCACAAAGAAGTTAACAACAGAGTGAGAAAGGCCTTCTTATTACTACCATGAAGGCTTGACAGGGTATTTGTGCGTTATTGTTGCTGTTAGTACAGTCTTGGTATGATGTGTGATTATGTAATTGCGGGTGATATAAGATTGGTACTGACAAAAATATCAGAAAATAAATTAGAAGAATGAAAGAGTAGAAAGTATAAAAGAGTTTCCATGTATAAATCCATACATTTCGTTGATCCTCTTCTTGCTCCCCTTACTCTTGTTGAGAATGCAGAGAATACTTCACTTGGGAGGACCTCTTTTCTTCTATATATCTACTTTTTGCTTCCTCCCTCCATGTGTGGTTTTTCTTTTGTTTTTTTGTTTTTTTTTTTAAGGATAATTAGAGGTCAAGTGATGTAAGTATGTAACTTTATGCTAAATAGGTGGGAATGAATTTGTGGAAGAATCAATTAGTTCAAAAGAGACATAGAAGGAGTCAAAATACCCTCCGTCCAGTGCTAAAAGTCTGTGGAAAACAACCTGCTCTTAGCAGGGTATTTTGGTCGTTTTGAAAAAAAATTGGGAGTGACTGAATAAGGCGTGCCCTGAGCAATTCCCATCGAAGCAAAGAACCCAGATGGCCAGATGTTCCAGACCCAGAGTGTCAAAAGACTTTGTACTTGGGTGCTCTACAATAATAGGAGAATTCTACCCATATCAGGATCCGTGTATTTCATGAATCACAACAAATGTTATGGTAACTCTGTAAATAATTTGAAGTTCAAATTAACACATGTGTGTAACTATTATATTTCAAATAAAAACTAATTAATTATTTTACTATTTGAGAATAACATATATATCATATTTATGGGCAAAATTAAAATTATATATCTAAATTAACAGTTTTATGGTATCTTGAGAATAATATATACACTTACTATTAATTAAGGTTCTCCTTAATCAGATGAAGCATTATGGAAATTCATTGTGTGATTAAATAAAGAAACAACAAAGATTATTGATTAGGCCGCCGACTTTTAGCATTTGACTGCCGAGATTAATCACTGAAGTCTGTAAAATCTCCATCATATACATGATATACTGCACGATTTACGACTGCTACGCTGTCAAACATTTTTCTAGAACACTGCTTCATCCAACAGCTCTTAAACAAGCAATTATTTTGGGTTGAAAAGAATTCCAACCGTATGTTGTGAAACGCACGGTGCACTTCTCTTCTTGAGCCAACTTCAATATCTTTTAGCAGTGGGTAGCTGATTGCGTTGGGAGCGAGAAAATTGTTTATTATTTACGGATAAATTATTTTATGAGAGAGGGTAATTTCGTTTCGGTGATTTTTCTTTTACAAAACAAAGTCCGATCGAGACATTTTTTTTTAATAAATTTACCAGCATTTAAGAGTGGAATGTCGTTTAATTAATGGAATTGTGATGGAGTGACCAAAATCGACTACTTGAAAGTTCAGTGGTTCTAGGAGGACAAATAGAACTTTATTGACTAAAATTTGATTAGAGACCTCCGAAAAATTTACTCGCAAATTTTTAGACTTAATGACATTATTAAGTACCAATTCTAGATTTTTAACATTGTAAATTACAATTTTATAAAATTGTAAACTAGAAGAATGCTACGGAATCTAAGTTTTTGAAACAAAATAAAACCGATATAAGAAACTTTTCATTTTTCAAACTAATAATTATAGTTCAAAACTACAAACATTAAAATTAATTAAATTCTTTTTGTAAACCAAAATTATTTTTTCATGCGTGATCTTCTCAATAATCAAAATTTCATTAAATTATACTTTTAAGACAACTTAATAGGAGAGTCAAAAATATTTCTTTTCTTTATCAAGTTAATCGTTGTTTAATCATACATTCTAAAAACTTGACCGGAACGGACACAGTTTGAAACCGCCATCAGCGCTGTAGCTTTGACCCTTGACTTCCTAATATTGATGTGATGTGATGTGACTGTAACGCTTGTTTTGGTTTAGCATGTCAAGCTGGGCCAGTGCTGGTAGCGATGTCAAACGTTAACAACGAGCACGAAATATTACTGTTCCGTTTTCGTTCTGTTCAAGATAAAGAAATAGAAATGGTGTTTCATTTTCGTTTCATTCTGTTTCGTTCCATGGAAATTCAGTTTAAATGAGGTTCGGTATCAATTTTACATTGAAATTTTTCATTTTGGCGTACCGCGAATCAATACCGTAGTTTCGTTTCCGTTCTGTTTCGTTTTATTAACGAACCCATATACCATTCCATTTTCGTTCTATTTGGACAGAACGAAACGAAAAACGTACGAAATCAGTGTTGACAGCTCTAACTGCTTCCATGACCAAACAGGCAAATATATATAGCTAAGTTAATGACTTTACTGAAACTGAATTACTAGTTTACTACTTATCGATCCCAATTCTAGACGAGCATGACTGATTGATCTCAATTCTAAACGAGCATGACCTAGTTTATGCCCGAACCAATTTTGTAACTCACCAAATTTCAGACTTCATGCATACAATTTTTTTATCATTAAAATTGTTAGAGAACGAAAAAGGAAAAACTGGAAAATAAAAAATAAATTGTTATCTTGAACAAAACGTAATCATAACTGACCCTAATAGATTGTACTCTCATTATTTTAGAAGAGAAGAATTCTAGTGACAAATTTTGTTTTTCAAAAATAAACGAATCTAATAAACTAGGAATGAGTGCAAACAAGACTGTTCGTGAACAAGAGTTAGTTCACAAACTCTTGTTCACACAAACCAAACGATGAACTGCAATTTAAGAACAAGGAAAGTTTTGCTTTTTTTGCTAACTGGGAATAAGCTTTTCAACCTTTTTCATGCACGGAATCAAACATATCCTAAGATATATTAGTTTTAACATGTTCATTTTTTTTTTTAAACTTATGGATCAAATATCAAATAGATTCTAACAATTATAAAGTTTTATGACGATACATTCGTTAATATTTCAATTTTAAAATTTGAAATAAAAAAATAAAAAGAGAATTGTGACATTTGTGGCATCCTAAAATTGTGGCACTAGAATCTTCCTCATCTTAGAATCCGTTAAATTATATAAAAAACCAAGATGGTCTGATTGATTCATAAAATATTAATTCATTATTGGATTTTGGTGAACTGGATCATGTGGATCATGTGAATTTTATTGATTGCTTGTAAAATTCGAAGTATTCATGTTATAGTCATTGGTTCAATATTTATTCAAGTTTAGTTTGTTCACTCCATAAATTTTCTGTCACATCACGAAATGATAGGTCGCGGGACACGAGGAGAAACGATATCTTATTTAATATCGCAAAATTCAATATTACAAATTCTCTATACTTATTCAATATTGCAAAATTCAATACGATCAGATTAATCCACATAATACTATTCAATGCAATCAATCAATTTGAACCGCGAATCACCTTATCTGAGGATTACCAACGACTTACTATCACACCACGAATCACCTTCGACGAGGGTTGCCAACGGTTGATAACACAATTAAGATAATCAAATATACCAATCACGATTGCAATAAATAAATTCAATCAAAATCAAATAATAATATTAAAATCAATCAATCAATCAATACGAAATTAAATACAGAAAAATCCGATTACCTGACTAAGCAGTTCAGAAATCATAAACAAAACATATCAACAATCTAATGCGACTGTGACGTCGACTCCAACTTCTAACGAGCCGGCAAAATCAAATATCAATCGGATTTTCAAACTATAATTCTCACTTTATTTTGATTTTCTCAGTTTGTTTCTGATTTGGGTAAGATGGAACCATCAGAAATTTCACGAAATAATGTGGAGTCAAGGCTTCGACCGAGTGAAAAAAAATGAAATGCAGTGTTTTTAATACCTTACCGGATATCGGAAAAACCGAGTTCCGAGTTTGGACCCGGTAGGAAAAGACACAAATATCGGTCATTTAGTGAACCGGGAAAAACCGGTGAAATTTCGATAAACCAGAATGTTTCGGTGTAAAAACTGGCCGATTCAGTGTGAAGCACTATAAAATATTGTTTGTAGGCATGGTGAATCGAACACAGCTACGCAGGGTGGGAAACAATAGGTCCATCCACTGGGCCGACGGGCCTTTTTGTCTTGTTACTAGTTGAATAAGTATAGTTTCTTCAAACTACTACTAACCGATACTGAACCGGCACAAACAGATAAAACCGGTACTACCGTCTGCCGCAATCCTCACCGGTATGATGGCCGATAGGGTATTAAAAACATTGATGAAATGGGACACAATGAAAAGAGGTGTCAATAGGTATATAAATATAATAGTGCCACGTTGAAGAAAGAACATAGGACATGTGACACACATGAGCATGTGGTGCCCTCTTTTTTTTTTTTTTTTCCCATTCGGTGGTAAACCACAGCGAAATATATAGGCAGTAGGAGGTCCTCGATAGGGCTGTCGACGGTATGCCGTTTACCGTTTTCCGTGGACGTTCTGTCCAAACGGAACGATAAACGGTATAAAATTTTATTTCGTTCCAGAAAACGAAACGGTAAACGAAATGGGAGAGCATACCGTTTCCGAAACGGAACGGGTCATTTCGCTTCTGTTTCGATGTTTTGTGCAGTTTTTAATGTAAAAACACATTGTTCCGTTCTGTTCCGTCCAAACGAACGAATAATGGAATGAAATGGCATTTCGTTTTCTCAAATGGAACGAGAAACGAAATGGAATGGCGAACGGCAAACGGAACGGCCCATTCCGTTGTCGTTGTAAAAGTTAAACACCCTAGTCCTCGGTGAATATCAAGTCAAGACTTTGACGGGTGAAACGGGTCAATTATGGTCAACTGTAGTCAAAGTTTGGTCAAAGCCGGTGGGTTGTCATATTTTCGTTATCCAAAACACTAACAAAAATCTAAAATATAGATAAATTTGCGTGGGTGTCAAAGTTAAAATTTTTTAATCGCTAATCGACACTCTAATTGCTTCCGTATTGGTTAATATGCATTGTTAAAATATTTCCGATTTTGTGACAGAAATTTGTATCACATTGTGATGCTGCAGGTTACGACCAATTATATGACCCGTTTCAAGAAGTGCACAGTAGTTCCAAACATTATATATCTTCTGTCCCTTTTTTATATTTTTCATTTTGGTCTGAGTAAAAAAAAACAAAAGGCTATCTCATGTCTTCTAATTTCTCCCAATGGCGAAAGAAGACCTTATTTCCGCCTCCCCTTCCTCTCCTGCTGTTCATCCGCGGCCTCCGTCTCCGCCTCAGCCTCTGCAACCACCTCCGCCTCAGCTCAACCTCTGCCTCCTCCGCCTCTGCGGCTATGGCTGAATGTTGGCATTCCGCTTCTCCGCCCCCACCGCTCGATTGGGAGTTCTGTCTATTCTGTGCTGCTCGAAAACGCTATTCCGCTGTTCTTCTCTTCTCCTCCTCCTCTGGTAGAATGACGGCAGCCCGATAGTCCTTCTCACGGTCTCACCGCCGACTAATAGGTGCTAGAAAAAAACCCTAGATCGCAGATCCAAGATGAGAAGGATCTGAGGTTTTGGTGAAAGGTATTGATCTGACCTCATTTTTTTTTCCCGTTTAGGACAACAAATTAGTTCCTTATCTATATTCTTCCCTAAAACCTGGATTTCCATCAATCATAGTTTATATGTTTCTGTAAAAAAATTATACAAAAGTAACTAATAATTAATGTATCCTTGGCATTGGTGTGTCTGAAAACCATTTGACCAAGTACGATACTAATGAAAATGGTTCCATCTGACAGTTAGACGATTGGTACAAAGGCTATAGCGTGCTATCCTTATTCTGCACTTTTGTCTGATAAAATGAACCGCATGAGTAAGGTACTATTCAAATCACAAATGAATTATGACATCTGATTAATTGCAATGATTGTCAGGTCACAAAAGAAAATTTAATTTATTTCAGACAGTGCAAAGTGCATACACCACATATATTCTACCTTAGTTTATTCTTATAATTATTTTAATAAGAACTCGCTTTGGTAACATGTATACATGCTCTATGTTTCCTTCTTTTCTAATTTCAAGAAACATCAAATGCAATTTGGAAAAGGATTGTACTTGACGCTGAAATTAAATTTCTCTTTGTTATTTTTATAGTTAGAAAAGTATAAATATACAAAGGTTTAGTGTTGTGCAAAAACTTATTTTATATTTTTGTTGATCGAGTGGCCTGCATAGCTAGCTCTTATAGAATCTACCTTGAGTTGGATAAAAAAAATACGGGCAACGTATCATTTTATCTCTTTGGTAAATAACAGTATCTAATGAGCATTACAAAGACCTCTGACCATTAAAAAAATATCTCTTTTAAAATTCCTCCCTCTATTGGTAAAATTTGGAAGCATAACTCACATATAGCCTCTGGAAGGTTCATTTTTGTGGCTAATGAGACATTAGATTCATACCTTGCCTTTTGGTTGGTGACTTGGTGTACATATCTGGATTTTCGCTTTATTCTTTAAATTCATGTATCAATAGAGAGAGGAACATTGAATATATTGTACCCTAAATCAACTGTACTAGGAACTTTTGTGACTGGTCTGAATAGCTATAAAGAAAACTTTATATCAGGGAAAATATAAACAAAGAGCCAAAGACCCTTTGAGAAGTCATTTTAGTACTAATTACATTGATTTATATGGACTTATATATATGATCGGATCTTTTTTTTCACCTTGATGCACACAGTACTTACAGTAACTTTTATTTCTATCATGTTTTTTGAACACTGAATGTATCTTCATCAAACAAGAAATATCACCTTCTTTCTGTATCACTGCTTACATCTACTGCCTACAACACCAACTGTTGTTGCATTGAACCCATCAACATAATTTGGAAATTATGAGTGGTGAATTCTGAAAATTACGTATCATAAATACATTGTTTAGACTCTCATATCTGTTTTTTTTATTTTTATTATGAGTAGGTACACTGTACACATGACAAGTGGATGTAATTCAATACCTTGGGTTTCTAACAGTCAAATGAAGAATATAATGCATATGTATGAGATATTTTGATATCACACAAGTTCCCTCTTTGATTTCAGCCAGTAGATAATTTAAAAAAAAAAAGCTATTCTATGAAAAAAAAAAAGATTTTAGATATTAGGATTTAGGATGATATTTTTTTTTTGTAGATGATTATTTTGATACTTCTGTAGTTCTAATGGATTGTAGATGTACGAATTTGATTTTAGTTCACTTTCAATTCATTAACTAATTCTTTTTTTTTTCATAATTTGAGCTGCGAAGGATCAATTGGAAATGGTGGCCACTTGGAATTTTCCAGAAAATAAAGCTACGTCAGGTAATTTTTTTTGTTTTAACCAGTCTGGCACTTCACAAGGTTTAATAACCTTCCTTCATTCATTACATATTTCTAGATTGACTTGCAAAGGATATCATATAAGTTAACCTTAATTTTGCTTTTTTGTTTTCACCAAAACTATTCTATCTTCTTCAATTGTATATTTTCAAGATAATAGGCAAGAAGAATTCATCCCCTTCCAATGAACAATCAAGAAACTTTACCATGTCGGGAATATAGAACAGTAAGTGCTTTTTCACTTCTACGATCGGTTGTTCTGAAATTTTTTACCAGTTTGCTTTCATTGTCTGCTGCTAATACTCTGTGTTTGATCAAGAATTTGTTGTTACTATAAGGAGAATAAATTACATTATTTGCGTTCATGTTATGATATGGTAATTTCTAGGGTGATTTTTCAGATTTGCAATTCTTTTTGCTTTCAGTAATACTTTTATAACTTTTGAGTTGTCCCTTAAACAATCTATTTAATAGAAGGATTATTAATGATTTCAATTAGTACTAGGATGGGGCAATATTCACTTGATGTCAGTATCAGTCCATGTTTCTCTTTTATTTGTTGTCAAGTATGATTTTGCTTTCGTTAATTGAAACATATGAGTCTGGTCATTTTGTTGAAAATCTGGAATGAAAGAGAAATATCCTTGATAAGCATGCACCATTACTAAGTTCTCAAGCAAAGAATAAAAAAAGGATCAATTTTGTGTAACACTAGACGAGATTAGAATGGCAGGCCAACAAGTTCTATGCATTGTTATTTTTGTACTTGATTGAAATAGCAGGCTAACAATGATTGTTTTAGTTCTCATCCTTTTTTTACCACTTCGTTAGCTTAGGAATTAACTTAATGTGCATCAGCCCATGAGCAATATATATTGAGCAATAGGACTATACAAAATTGGACCAATTGGTATAAGATCACCAAAAAATGCCTTCTGAAAAGACTCAAAAGACTAAAACTAATGTTGATCAAGAATCACTCGACGACTTTTGGAGCAGCTACAATTTTAAATCTATTTTTGAAAGATGTTGGTGCGAGTGCAGGAAGATGAAAATATAAGAACATGGGTTCAGTTGAAAAATGAACGCATTCATAAAAAAAATGTATTTTTTAAAAATTTATTCTGTTATGTGCATCTTGATCAAGAACTCCATATTTTATCAGAAAAACAAAATTTACTATAAACTTAATGTTGCGAACTTTTTTTTTTTTACTATTAATTTATCATTCATCAATTTCACTCTTGCATGTTGTCTATATTGATTTGGTCCATTAATATCATGAAAAATTTCCATATCGAGCGAAGCTCGATAAGCCCTTCTAGTAATGATCAAATTTGAATAAAAAGGTTTGTACGTGGGATAAAATTTAATGAAGTGATTAAGTTTTGATAACTATTACAGCACGGTGACATAATATGGGTAATTCAAAATTCATTGATCAATACAAATTATATCAAGTTTGCTAACCTCCAAATAAATTTTAACCTTTTATTAATGATAATTTGCACTTTATAGCAGCTTTTGTTGCTTTACCACAAGGAGATATTTTTTATTGTATGAAGATAGAAAATGTCTTCAATTGGGATCGAAAGGAACATCTTATTTGCATTGTCCACGTGGAAACCAAAATGATTGTGAGAGTGTTAAAAGAAAAAACAAATAACATCGACATATTAATAAATAATAAGACGTCTTTTCTCCTTCCAAATCTCTCTTATCTTCCTCTTTGCTTGCGCATGTGATGTGAATCAGAACAAAGAGCCTGCGCATTGTGTCCGTGAGTCTGTTAGACACCAGCTGCACAGAGGCACAGAGCACAGAGTTGGTTTAGAACTTTAGGAAGCGTTACATCTTACATGGGATAAACCAGGATCCAATCTTAAATACGGATCGTCAAAATCGTAACGTACGGGTCAGATCTTAAGAACTTGACTAAATTGTAAATACGGATCAGATCTTAAGAACTTGACTAAATTGTAAATATTTGTACCAGAGGTTCAAATTTCCTTGGTTGATTCTCTTGACAGCTGCTGTCAAGGTTTGGGGGAAAAAAAGCAAGTTTCTTGGTTGATTTTGAGAGAAGAGGGTCTCTCCTCTTACAACTTGCCACCAGAACACTTCTCCTAGACCAATGAGCTTGGCCCTTTAGTCTGTTCCCACGCACGGTCGCGGAGCCAAAGTGGAGGGTGAGCGTGAGATGCTTGGAGTTTGAGTGGTGCGGTCTGATTTGGTTGTTCAAACCTTTCTTAGTATGTGTTTTTTTTAGAACCCTCTCATCTCCTCCTTGTAATTAAGCTTTACATGAGCGGGGATTACAACTCACAAGTCATTGTGCGTTGCTTTGTGGTCATTTCACTTATGTGTAGTTGGGTTTTAACTTTTAATCGCCAAGCAAAAACGGTGCGTTGTTACCCTTCTTCTTACAATGCCAGTTGCTTTTAATTTATAATGTGCACATAAGTTGTTTGTTGGAATGCCTGTTTGACCAAAGAAATAATCATATATATGTGTAATAAAATCAGAATATTGTCTCCAAGAACTCTAACAGTAAAAATCTATTATTATTAAAATCATTATTATATCAATTTACTTACAAGTACAATAACATAAACCTCGAATTAACAATACAAAAGTTAAAAAGATTCTATTTATATTATTTCCAAGATGGGATACCAATTGGATAATCTTGGGATATCCAAAATCTATTAAGTACAGCTTAGTTCATCATGTAGTTCATCATGCACTTATTTGGATTGGTTATGCTCATTTGGTTTCCAAGTGGACAATGCAAACATGATTTTTCCTTTCCATCCCAATAGAAGCCAGTTGTCTTCTTCAACAGCAACATACTCCTTATGGTAAAGGCCTCTAACAAAACTATCTATGTTTTTCTTGATCAGTGAATCCACTGGCAACTGTACAAAACCAGCTCGAAGATTCCTAGCCTGCCATTGCTTATATGTTTCTGGTCTTTCTCTCTCAGAACCTTCACATGCTATTGCATTAAATGCTTTTGGACTTACAAGGTTCCTCTCTATATAAAGCCTAATCTCACTGTCTGGAGACATATTTGACCCTAACATATCAAAAAATATAGAAAACCAGTATAAAACTTCTTTAAATCGGGTTGCATAGGACAATGTTCTTTTAGGACCATTGACAATTCCATGAATAAAGACGCACGGTTTAATCTTGTTTATCATTCTTAGAACTCTATCTCGAGGGCAGCTTGTGTCAACTGTCTCATCGGCTAGGCATTTAAATCGATACAAGGAATTCACTATTAAAGTCTCATCCCTTTCAATCTTAAAATCTTCTATTCTAAGGTTTTCCCATTTGGCTGCTATACCCTGATACTTGAGATGGGTATTAAATCTCTGAGCATATTCTGACAACCGCCTTCCTGTCTCTTCAACTAGTTTGCCTGGACGAAAACCCTTTTCAGGAAACTCTACGCCAGTTATACGGATTTTAGGTGATCTATTTCCTAAGCTCGAGAGACTTTCGAAGAAAGATGGCCACAGGAATCCCAAATGGATTCCAAAATCAATTATATGGACCTTTTTGGCATTTTTTGAGACTTTGAGGATTGTTTGGTTAGAGAAGTAATACGTTGCCCTCAGAAATGGGCAAGTAGCATGATAAATGCGGAATGCTTTCAAAAAGTCAGTCACAGTTCCTTGCCTCGAGAGTAGTTCGCGATAGACATCACTTCCTGTACCAGCTATGTGGGCCTCAAGTGCATCCACCAAATAATGTGCCAACCGTTGGTAGGGATCTCCCTTGGGGGATGAGTGTATCCTTATTTGGTTGATGAGTTCATATGCCCTTGTATAATCATTAATCGAAACAGCTTCAGAACAACAAATTAGGAGAGAATTAAGATCCACCAATCCTTGTCCACATTCTTTCTTTTCTAATGCCTTCCTTAATTCCACCTGATGCTCACCCGACGTGCTTCTTGTTTCTTGTTTCATGGTTTCACGTACTGACATAACCTCTTTCACATATTCCTGACCACGACAAAGGAGAAATTGATCCAAGTTATCAATTCTCGCTGGCTCATCTAAGGAAACTGCTTGTTGCTTGCGAGCTAGCCCCTCTGATAGATTTGGTTCTCTATCAAGGGCACATTTTTTAGTCTCAGACTTGTGATATAATGGTTTGTTCTCACTGACATTGTTTATTTTTGCTTCTTCATCAATTTCGAATTTTTTTGGCTCTAAACCAATAAACAACTTTCCAACAGCTGGAAGAAACTTCATTGCTTCTTCAGCACCCTTTCGGATTTGTGTGGCTGGAAGGTTCTCTATTGATAAAAAAGATATAGGATCAGCACTGATTGAGGGGTGTTTAGATTTACTGTAAGATGGCATTCCATTTTTAGGGAAACTTTCTAAGGTATTAATGGCACCACCATCTGTGCTTTTAGTTGTATGAAATTGGGTCCATGAAGGTGAAAATGGGTACTCTTTTCCGAGGATACGATAGAAGGATTTCTCAGTATCTTGAAAAGCTGCCTCTTCTTGATAAATATCTTCATCTATATCTTCTTCTAACAGAATTTGACCTATGTAGTTGATCATTGCATTGGATGTGAGATCACAAGCATCTTGACTTACCTTACCATTGCTTACCAAAGGATTAGATCTTTCATTTGGGTTTAGATTGTCACTCTGAAAGGCAGGGAGTGTTGTCTGGAAACATTCTGGTGTGTTCAGTGCATCTGGGATTTTGTTACCGTTTTCATGGAAGTTGCCATATGAAGCCATATGAATTTGTTCTTTCAATGTTGTATTATGTCAGTAACTGCAATTTGCACCAAATTTAATTGTTTAATTTTCTTATTCCACAAAAGTCAGTTACAGAGGAAGAATAAAAAAAAAAAAAAAAGGATGTATACCAAAGTCAAAGTAAAAAATATGACATGATTGAACTGGCTAAAATAGTCCAGGCTCTGGATAATACCTACAAAAAACTTAAATAACAAAATCTGCAAGCAACATACTAATTAGTTATTGAGCTGCTTGCAAGTACTTTAAGGGTAAAGAAAATGTTGAATTGCCTCATCATTTGTTCTTTCAATATCCATATGATTAGCAAATGCAAACTGTCATAGCCGCTCCGATAAATTATGGTTCGGGATTATTTTTAATTGAGGTCACTTAAATTTTCTAGAGATTTCCACCACTTGAGTTCTGAATTGGAATCTTGGGGTCAGGACTTTATGATTCTTTTTTCTGGTATTGGATAATTTCAGGTTTTGGCCAATTAGCTAATTTGCATTGTCTTGTAGGCTTTCCTGCTAATTTATGATATTGTGTCCAAGAGAAACTGGAGTTGATACATTAAATGAAAAAAAGAAAAAGAAAAACAAGATGAAGCTGAAAAACTCGTTTTGAGGATTTCTCAAGCTTCTTTGGGTAAGCTAGATTATAATTGGATCAGGTCTGATTCAATTTAGATTTATAGTTCTGGTCAGGACTCATATTAGTGAGACAGAAGAATTAAGCTGTCAGGTTCTGCTGTTACGTCGTCACTCAGTTTTGGGTAAATTGGTTCTGATTGTTTTATTCCTTTCCATCCCAAGTTGGTTCAGATGAAAATTAAGACAGATTATGAGTAAATTTCAACTCACAGTAAACTTTTTCTATTGCAGAACACAAGAAACATAGTAGGACATGCAATTATGACATTACATGTTAATATGTTAAATTTAAGAGGACTTGATTGTAATATTGAAATTGTGTACTGTATGGTTTGTTATAGGACATGCAAACTACTTAATTGTGGTACTGGCATGATCTGTTGCGTAATGTTTTTTATATGTTTGTGTTTATGTGTCAAAAAGCACTATTAAATGGTGACTAGCACCAGCTTTTTAAAGATTTTTACTGGACTGAAGTGGGTTACTTATACATATATCCTGAGGAGGATATATTATTGAAATCATACAGCTAAATTCTGTGGGATATAGTTTCGTTTTTGTTGCTGTTAGTACTTAGCCGAGTCTTTGATTGATGCATGACTATGTAACTGTGCGGGAGCTATAAGACTGGTACTGACAACTATAACGGAAAATGAATTAGAAGACTAAAAAGGTACATAAGAGGTAATAAGTTTTCTGTGTTAAATGTTAATAGAAAAGGGGTGGACTAAGTCCACTTGTTTCAAAAAAAGAAAGAAAAAAAAAAAAGGAAGAGGTACCATACATAAAGCCACAGTGATCCTTCTGGTTGCTCTCCTTTCTCTTCTTTAGAGCGCAGAGAATACTTCTCTCAATGGGAAGACCTCTCTTCTTCTATCTACTATCTGTTTACTCTTTGCAAATGGTGGGGCGTGGAAGAATCAATTACTTGAGAAGTCAAGTCAGACACTACGATTTGAAGAAAAAGAACCAAGATGTAGCACAGAGTCAAGACTGATAGTGCTTGGATACTGCACAATTCTAGGAGATCAGGATTCCTGTATTTCATGAATCAGAATAGATGATATGGTAATTTTGCAGATAATTTGACGTTCAAATTAACATATAATTGAGCAATTATATTGCAAAAAATTTAATCATTTACATACTTAATAGAAAAATAATATCGTTTTATTTGAGTAAGGCAAAATAAATATTATATATCTAAATAAACAGTTTTGTGGCATCTTGAGAATAAAAAATACACTTAGTAGAGCATTAATTAAGGTTCTTTTCAATCAAATGAAGGTTTTTGGAAATTCATTGTGCGGTTAAAAAAAACCTAACAAAAATTAGTGATGTGGCTACCAACTTTATAGCATTTGACAACTAAGTGGATGACTAATCGATCTCGGAGGTAAATTTTTACAACACTGGTTTATCTACAGTAGAGTGGGCACACAATTGAAAATTATAATTCCGACTCTTTGCTCGGAAACGCACGGTGCACTTCTCTTCTGGGCATTTCATATTCTTTAATTATTGGGGATGATTTTAATTATATAAAGTGGATACTTTCGGAGCCTATTCCTATATTTTTTAAAAAGTGGGCAACTGATAGTGTTTGGGAGAGAGATTAATATTTTATAATTTAATCTCAAATTATTTTTATGAGCAACAATGAAGTTTATCCTTGTAATAATTTTTTTTCAATAAAAAAAAAGAGTCCAAGCATAGTTTTGAAAAGGGCTAGCGTCATTTAATAGTGGAATGCCATTTAACAATCTGACAATTAGGCAAGATAAAGTTATTTATTTAGACCAATATTATTTAACAAAATCCATTTTTTTCTAGATTTGTTCTGATCATAAAGGAATTGCTTAAGACAATCAGAGTCTTAAGCAATTAAGCAATCAGAGGAGAGCGCGCCTCCCTCCCCCCACCTCACGCGACTTTAATCCCTCCCCCTCACTCTGTGCGCGACCTTAATTCCCTTTCTCTCTGTTCGCGTCCCTTCTTCCATCCTTCTATCTGATATGTTCACGCAATCAAGTCTCTCACGCGCGTCTCATTTCTCCTCGGCCTTGCACGACTCCTTTCTCCTCACCTTTCTCCTTCCTTCTGATTCAGCCCCCATCGCATACCTTCTCCGATCTCCTTATTCCTTCCCCTCACCCGTGAGATCTCTCCCCTCTAGATCTCGTGCACGCTTTCTAGTCTCCTCTATCTCCTCACTCCTTTCTTTGATTTGCACACCGCTCCCTATTTCCGCATCCCTTCTCTCTTCATCTTCATCTGTTCCTTCTCACTATTCATTTCTTCTCGATTCTGCAAATACATAAGAGAGTAACTAAATAACAATAAGGGAGTAAATAAATAAATATAAGGAAGTATCTAATACATGTAAAGAAGTATATAACATTCAGATCTCATTCTGCTATTGTTTGGGAGTAACTAAATAATTATAAGGGAGTAAATAAATATTATAAGAGAGTAAATAACTCTAAGAGATGGGAGTATGTAATAAGTATAAACATGTATTTTCATTAAGTGGAGTAACTAATATCGAAGAAGGCAGTAAATTATGCCATTAAGGGAGTAAGTAATAGATTATTATGTAGTATGAATTTGTATTTTCATTTAAGGGAGTAACTAATATCGAAAAAGGAAGTAAATTATGTTATTTAAGGGAGTAAATAATATATATAAGGGAGTAAGTAATAGATTTAACTATGTAGTATAAATATGTATTTTCATTTAAGCGAGTAACTAATATAGAAAAAAGGAGTAAATAATATGCTTAGGGGAGTAAATAATTCGGATGAAGGAGAGGTGATGCGCAGAGGAGATGAGCGAGATGAGGGAGAGAGACGCGAGAGATGAAGGAGAGAGGCGTGAAAGAGGGTTGACGTGACGAGAAAGAGAAGGCAAAGGAAATGAGGCGGAGAGAGAAAGGGCGAAGTAGATGAGCGAGATGAGGAATAGAGGCGCGGAGAGATGATGGAGATGGGGAATCACGCGCGTGAACGCAGGGACAGAGGGTGAGGGTGAACGCATGGAACAAGGGAGAAGCGAAAGGAGAAATCGTGGAGCACGTTTTCCATTTTTGGAAAGAAGAAATTAGCACGCTTACCCAAAATAGATGTTGATTGCGTGATTGTCTTAGAGGCTGATTGCATTTATCAACACTGTAATTTGATAATACTGATATCAAAAAATTTACCAAACCAATAAATATAGTTCAAACTACGAACAGCGAAATTAATTACTCGAATTCATTTTTTGCACTAAAATTATCCATCTTTTTTTCCTACGCTCGATATGTTTAATAAAAAAATCTCATTTAATTCTTCTTTTTAGATCACTTAACAGGAGAGTGAAAATATTTTTATCAATTTAATCGTTGTTTTTTCAGTGTGTTTATAAGCTTGACCGGGACCGATACAATTTGAAACCGCCATGAGTCCTGTAGTTTTGACTCTTGACTTAAGTTGTAATTAATGCGATGTGATGTGATTATCAAGCTTGTTTAGGTTTAGCATGTCAAGCAGGACCAGTGCTGGCCTCCATGACCAAACATATGTAGCTAACCTAATGACGATACTGAATTATTAATGTCAGTCCTATCGGGTCTGACTAGTTTTATTCCCGACTCTATTTATTTACTCAGCAAACTTCTGGCTTCATGCATACAAAATATAAAAGAAAATATGGAAAGTACAAAAATTATGATCATTGATACAAATATAAACCAGCATTTTACATATGGCAGCTGGACTACAGATCCTTATTTAAATTAGACATGACAATCGCAGTTTCGTTGCGCTATGTAAAATATAAAAAATTGGTCGTAAAAAACTTGTTAAAATTTATAGACAAAAATTTGTAAGTTCGAAATTAGTAATTTCTTTCATAAAAAGTCACTATATAAATTTGACATAAATTTTCTGCCCAAGAAAATCTTGTTAATATTAATGATTGGAACGACTATTTTAAATTTATTTTAAACAAAACTATAAAAAAAATAAAAATATTATAAAAAAACAAACTATTTGTGGCCCGCTTTTCATAGCGGCCACGGGATTAAATATATATTATATCTCAGATGGCTAGGAAATATCCTCGTCCAATAGTTGAAAGCCATTTATTTATATATTCATTCTTTTATATTATATATAGCCAATAATTGATTACGCTGCCCTAATTATCATGCATGTGCAGTGATTCTCATTATTTCGGATTAAAAAAAAATAATTGATTATCTTTTCATCTGGAGATTACTATCTAGCAACGGATCAAATAAAGTTTTAAAAATTAATAATTCAAACTATGTTTAAAGAGATGGAAAATCTAAAAAAAAATGTTTAAAGAGATGGATACATTATTAATCTCAAATTTTACACTTTGAATTGATTATTTTGTAAAGAGTATATGGATTATGATTGCACTCTCAACAAGTCTTTCTAAGAATTCATATATATGAAAAAGGGTGGTCTGATTGATTTATAAAATATTAATCTTTTATATTGAAGGTCCACTACACTTAACTTTATGTGAAATTCATTTTATATACTAAATTGTAATTATTCATTTATAGTCACTACTTCTATATTTATTATAATTTGATCACTCGATAAATTTTTTATCCGAAACACCAACAAAAAATAATCAAATCTGGATTAAAAAAAGTTTATATCTGGGATAATAACGGAAAAATACGGAATACCGAAAATTCAAAATTCAAGTATCATAAATTTAAGTCAAGGGCTAAAATGAGGTGGCATTTAAAAATTTTCAATATAAACCAACTGTCTAAAATTATATTTTCAAACTTTTAGATGATTTAAATTTGGGAAAATTAGATATGTGCCACCTTAAAATTAAGAAAATAGAAAATTACCACCCTTAATTTAATTAAATTAGAAAATTGCCACAAAATGGATATAAATAATCTCTCTCCATATCTAATTTTTCATATTGACCAAAATATCCTTCCCTTGATCCCTTCTCTTCCTTTTCTCCCCCTTTTCCCTCATTTATACATTCCTTTTCATTCTTTCCCTTTTATCCATTTAATTTAACGGATCAAAGCAACACAGAGAGTTCACACTACTAATAATTATTATATATTTATAATAGATTAATACTTTGAATAAATTACTGAATAAGGAGGTGCGCTGCAATTATGCAGAACTAAGATATATATCAAATTCAAGGTATATTATAATTAAAAAATTAATGACACCTGAAGTTCGAAAGCGGTTTGGTGTATTTATCACATATGGTCGCTTAAATCATATGATCGTAAATTTTTTTAACTACTTTAAATTCTTTTTTTGAATGCTGTTCCTTTTGCCCATTTATTTGGCAATGAGCTTTTAATTCATTGATTTTTGTTCAACATCTTTCTAAATGACGGATCAGTTTTAGTACTCCAATCTTATCAATTTCTTCAAATTTCAAATGCGAATTTTCAAGTAGAATATCCTGATACAAATTAATTAATGGAGGCAAAAAAAAAAAAACTTTAAAATATAGTGAAACAATGCAGCGGCAAGTTGGACTGGTTATATTTTAGTATTTTACGACCAGATATGTGCCGTGGAATAAACTTGTCTCGTAACTATCAACAGAGTTTGGTAGCTCAGTGGACCTCACGCCAAAAAGCACCAAGGCCACGTGGTGGTCACCAACTCGCCAAGCGTCCTCGACCAATAAGACACAGACGCGCGGCACGGACTGATTAGTAGATATTATCTGGATTATTACGTAGATATTGACTTTTGACTAAATTAACCGTTAGAATTTAGAAATAGCGAAGACTAAATCCAGAGTTCCAGACCTAGTCATCTCCATCCAGTGTTTTTAATACCCTACCGGGTACCGGAAATTTCTGATAAAACCGGATACCGGATTAGGATCCGGTAGAAAAGACCCATAATACCCTTTAGTCTTGAACCGGATAAAACCGGTCAAAAATCGGAAAAACCGAAAAAAATAATGTATGGTGTGCCGGTTTTTGTTGGTTTACATGCTAAGGAGCTAGTTTTCATTCAAGAAAATCGCATCTTTTTTTTTTATATTGTTCCTTCCCAAGTCATTTGTATTTTCGAGATTCCTGCAGCTATGCTGAGAAAGTGTTCCCTATAGCCAATAGAGGCTAATAGTTCTAGGCACTTTCAACTTCCAAGGACCTAAGCCTAAGGCCTAAGCTACAGGGCCACGTTATCTAAGGGGTAAAAGTTGATGCTTCTTACAAGTCCTAGCACCCAGGACCCTAGCACCTATGTGCTTTTACATTATTAAACTGTACTAACTGGTTAGTACCGGTACAAAATCGGTAAAATCGGTAAAACCGTCTACCACCATCAACACCGGTTTAACAGCCGGTAGGAAATTAAAAACATTGTCTCCATCTGCCTCCTTTCATTTTTCTTTGACCAACCAAATTTTCATCCCAACAAAGTTTGGTAGCTCACTGTTCCTTTCCACTCGTATTCCTGTTAAAAAAAATCATAAAATATATGTAGTTATTAAAAATAAAAAATAATGAAAAAAATATATAAGTACGATTATTAATAATTTAAGTAATTTTACAAAATAAATAAGTAATTTAAAGGTCAAAATTATTCTAATTCTTGTTATTAAAAGTTGTGTACTTTAATTTGGATTGTAGGATTTAAATACTAAATTGAAAGGAACTGACTGACTTTTTTTTTTTTTTCAAATATTCAAGTCAACTAGGGGTACTAACCGAGCTTCGCTCGATATCTGACTTACTATGTTATCCATTCAAAATTTGCAATGGTTATAGTACAGAATTGTTGTATTTATGATGAACATATTATATATGTTGTATATATTTAATATTAGCCGGTACTAATTTTTAAGTTTATTATGTTAAATTTAATTGAGTTCGTATCGAGCTTTTGGCAATTTCATTCAAATTTTGATCCCATTATTTCCAATCAAATGGATTTGAAAATAAAAGCGTTGGTACATAATTTCATTGAATTTTTTTTCATTAGAATAATGGGATCTAATTAGAATATACTGGAATTGCCACAATGGAAATTGATGTTGCCATTAAGTCCAAGATGGAAATTGACGTTGGTACATAATTGCCATAATCAATCTTTTTACATATAATCTAAAAAAAAAAAAATAAATGCATAAACATTATACATGATATAAATTTATAAGCCGCGTCATCCAATTGTCGGGACCTACTTTAGCAGCCACGTCATCCAATCTTAGTCTAAAATTTGGTGGATCCATCATCCATCTGTTCAAGTGATGGACTTTATGAGTCCTCTGCAAAATAAAAAAAATTTCATTATTTTTTCTTTATATAAATAATTTCATTATTCCATAGTTTGACCTCTAGACTCCACTCCAGCATTTTAAAAAAGAAAAATGCAAGGACAAAAAA
This sequence comes from Rhynchospora tenuis, assembly GCA_027725995.1. NCBI lineage: Eukaryota > Viridiplantae > Streptophyta > Magnoliopsida > Poales > Cyperaceae > Rhynchospora > Rhynchospora tenuis. Next base: position 68,490,909 of record CM050889.1, on the reverse strand, counting down.
AAATTGCCTCTTCAATTGGTTCATTATTATTTTTTATAAATTCAAGGCGGTTATTTTTTTGTACTTGAATGTTGGCCATCCAAATAAAGAACTTTAATGCAGATATGAGATATTTTAATGTATGAATTAATTTTCTGATAAAAAGTGATCACATGTCAGAGTTTATTAGCTTTTAAAATATTATAACTAAGTGCCTGTTATATTTGTTGCAAACTAAATTTTTTGTACATGGTTAGGTTTCACCATATTGATGATCACTATTTAAAACTTTTTATCAAAGTTGAAGGTTATTTTGCTATATCTACATCAATAACATGTGAAATAAGTATCTCTTGTTTGCTAGTACGCAAACTGCGCAATATAAGAAAAGAAGCAATTGGGTTTGTTTGCTAATATGTCACCTGTGAAGAACCCAAGATAAGGAAAAAAAAAAAAAGTAACTGAATTTGTTTATTGGTATATCACCAGTGCAGTATTTAACAGGAGAAATACAGGTTATTAAGAGATGCAATCTAATTACACGACTTATTTCTTTTACTATGGTAATTTTCTTTACTAATATGTTTGCTGCTATGCATCAAGCATGGTTTCTGCTTTATTTGACTTCTTGTACTATCTTTTCAACACATGATCATTCATCTGTAGGACACCCGAAAGACAGGAGAGGAGAAAAGCAATTTGTAGTTAGTAAATCTCTTGTAGTTATGTTTAACCTTGAATAATTTATAAATTTGATAGGGCAAAACATATACCAGAAAACTCTCTGCTGGCTGAATTTTCATACCTTCTCTTGTTTCTACAATTTTGGTGAATGCCATCAAACAAACTTCTTCTCTTTCTGCTCACCCTATAAGGTGAATAAAAATATAATAAATTTTCCATTAAAATATATTTTTCTTGAGTAAAAGAATTATAATACAAAATAATATCTATCGATTTTAAACTTCAAAATGTAAAATTAGTACGCTTCAATCTCTTATGCATACCCTTCAGTTAAATAATTTTTTATTAATACACGAACCCTCAATCTTCTACTCATTCCCTTCCTCTCTGATCTCATTGTCCTCCTGCCAGGAAGAGGTAGTGAGCATGTCAGAACACAACAATTTATTGCATTATTCAAACAAAAAAGACCAAATATTTAAAATGGCACTGTCCAAGAAATTCAGAGGAGTCAGCCAATGCCACTGAGGCTATTGGGTTTCTGAGATCAGGTACCCTTTAATGTAAGCATTCATTCCTCCTCTAAATAATAACTCATCTTATTGCAGAATTACATTTTACAAACAAAGAATAATAATTTCTGATAAAATGTGGCTTAGCAGTTCAATTTATTTTTTAATTATTGATTACCAGGAATAGGAGGGTGTGGCTTGGCACTTTTGAGACAGCCGAGGAAGCGTGCTTATGATGAGGTTGTAAATAACATATGAAAGAACAACTACTACTAAGACCAACTTCCCCATTTCGAAAACGCCAAAGAACAGCTACTACTGCCTCCAGTGCTCTAAAATAACATATGAAAGAAAAATTAGTTAGATAGTGCTGTAAATAATTTAAATCTGATAAACATAAGCACAAAAATCATATGTTGCCATTTTTTGGGATCAATGGCCTCCCATATTTTATATACACGACAATGCATAACTCTTTGGATTATGTTTGTAATTTTCGATATCGACAGAACGGTAGACATTGAAACCTATACATTGAAAAATAGTTAATATTTTTATATCAACTATCTTAAGTTTTCTTATAAATAGGGAATGCACAAAAACAACACTAATACCTTCGATAATGTAGAATATAGAAAATTATATCACTTTTGAAAAGGTACACAACAAAGTATCTCACATACATTGTATATATATAGACATAATAATGACAGAACCCCAAATATTTGCAATCAATATGCATTAATTACAAATTTAAATGTATTTGAAAAATTTTGAATGCCCTTAGACCATGCAAAACTTGTAATGCAAATCTCATAAAATTAAATTAGATCTTTATTTAAACCTGTAATGTATAATTAAATGGGCTCTACACAGAAATTAATGCCCTTATACCATGCACAACCTGAAATGCTAATCTCCTATTTCAATTAAATGCACAACCTAACTTTTAAAAAATCAGATATATCATGTACAATCTATTTGCAAACTTTACATTAACTCCCAAATGACAATATACTACATTTAATGCAATATCTAATATTTTAATTTTATTTTAAATAGAATGATCTGAAAATTTAGGGACTAAATTTTGGTTAGCATGTACCACCTATAATCTAAGAGAAAACAGAAAATTGATGAAATAAAATTTGTTTTTATTATTAAATAAAAACTAAATACAAAATGAACTACTTAAATCTCAGCTTGGAATTTTGCAATGCTTTGAATTCAACAAAAATAAGAAAGTAAAGTGGCAAAGGAAAAAACATCAATTTCATGAAGGAATCTTACACATAATCTGGTATTGTGCACTGCTAGTGCCTTTTCTCTCTTCACTTCCTAGTGCACTGCTTTGTACCAAGACTTCAATTTGAATAAGTAAATTAAATTTCAGCTAACGTCTCCAAATATTCCCGACCCTTTGCAATATCCATATCTTAGGTAAATAGATATGGAATTAATAATTGGAGCACCAACGCAATTAACTATAATCAAAAGTTCTCATTGAAATGCTACTAGATCAACACGATTAAAATAAATGCCATTGTAATTAAATACAGATTTACCACTCAGATGCGGAAATATATGGGGAAGAACATACGTGCATAAATGGGGAAAAAAAAAAAATGTTGCGTTCTGCATCAACAAAGTTGAACTATTTTTTCCCCTTCTATTATTTCATTTAGTTATGATTCTTATTCTCATTATAAGGAAGAACATTCTGCGAGCCCATTTGCTGAATCAGGCCTACAAAATAAGGCATTAACACTGACTAGGCAAGCTAAAATTTGGTCCGTTTCCTGATAATGACACAACAATCATCATCACAAGTGAAAATTGAATAGTAAAGGCTAGTGGCTGCCTTTAAATTAAAGATAATCATGTGTTAAAATGATTTTGTTGTAAAATAACTTGTGGTAACACTTATAAAGCGAAAAGTTTGGTCCTGTCCAACAGTTGAGCAGCGAATAAACCAAATCTAGATATGTTCGAACCTAAAATTGATAATCTAGACATGAAATTTCAATAAAATCAACTCTTCTTGAAAAAAGTATTTTAGAATTCTATTTACGGGTTATTGCTTTTGCAAATTGGTAATTTTACATGTTTCTACCCAAAACAACTCGAAAATTCATAATAATTCACAGATATACTCTGTGTCGTAACTTATGTACCAAAAGGAAAAAAAATGTTGTCTGCTGATTCAAGAATTTAATTAGTTCAAAATTTTCCACATAAGTATATTGCTATGCACGATTTTCGTGCATATATTAACAGAAGGCTTCAACCAACTTGATTTTTGTGCTACTTCAAGTATTTTAGCTTTAATTTGTCACTACAGTATATATCTGGCCGGTCTTTTTTTTTTTTTTTTTTTTTGTAATAGAAGGGTTTGACCAATTTGATTTGTGGAATTAGAATATGTACAAAAACAAAACAATTCAGGGAAATACATCGAATATTACAAAAGTACAAATTTAAAAGCTTACAGTACAGATATACATAGAGATTTTTATTTTAAAAAAAATAAAAACTTGTTTTGCAAATATCACTGAAGTACATTTACAATAAAATTAAATTAACTGCTGATAGCTTAAATCTGGTTAAAATAGCTGGGGGTCTATTTTATTAATTTTACCCTTGCAAACATGAAAAAAATTTAATTTGTACAATATTACGACGGTTGTACTCAACTACTCTCGGTTTGTCGATTACAAAACAATATCATTTGGCATTTAACAATCTTCTTTGAGTTTTGTAGAAATTTATAGGAAGAAGATGCATAATATGAAGACTTGGATAAAAGATTATTGCAAGATCAAGATCAAGTCTTTAGGGAGCTTGTAGGCTAGCTTAGATTAGGATAGAAGATATACTTTAGTCCTTAATTATCCTTGAAATGGTCTAGATAGCAGAAAAGTTCAAGAAACCAGCAAAAACCAGTTTTCAGGACCTTTGCGTCATATAACGCAATATAGCGTCACACAACGCAAGTGTAGTTCCAACATTTTCTGAAAGCTGATTCTTGCGTCACACAACGCTCTGAAACGTTGTGTAACGTAAGACAAGAACGTTGTACAACTCCCTATTGCGTTGTACAATGGCTGGCACAGTTATCCGTTTTGATTCCTTGACTTTGCGTCATACAACGCTTTGTAGCGTAGTACAACGCACCTTTGTAAATTCCCTGACTCGTTGGAGCACCTTCTTGATTTTTGGCAAAATAAATCATACATTGTGTAACGCTCATAGGCGTCGTGTAACGCTTCTGACATGTGTCAGTTACCGTTTGAATTTTGCACCCTTACGTTGTACAACGGGCCTTTGCGTTGTATAACGTTCTGACACATGTAACGGTCACTTTATCCGTTTGTCGCTTTCTCTGGACATGCGTTTTACAACGGTCCATTGCGTTGTACAACGCTCTGACAAGGTCCAACGGCCTTCTTATCCGTTTTGTCTTTTAATCAACGGATATATTGATGCGTTGTATAACGCAACATAGCGTCATATAATGCACCAGTATTTCAGATTGGTAAACAGCTTTTGACGAGCTCTATATATATCCAGTCCCTGTTCTCTCTCCACATAGAGCTACACCTTGCAAAATTAGACTAGAATAGAGCCTTTGAGCACAGGGACATTCTCCCACTTGAGCTTTTCATAGCTAGATCACTTTGAGAGATATTGTAGCCATTTGAGTGCTCCTCTCCCATGAATAGCGAGGCCGTTGAGCCGTTAGAGCTAGGCCCGTAGTGCCACCCACCTTGAAGGCCGTAGTGCCGTTTGAATAGCGAGGCCGTTGTTGCCATTAGAGCTAGGCACGTTGTGCCACACTTGAGTTAGGCCGATCCACTTCAAGGTCATTGTGACGAGGCGATTCGGTTTCGAAGTTGTAGTCCCGTTCTTATTGGAATTGAACGGAGGGCACCCGTTTGGTGGTTACTAAACTCCCGGAGACGTACGACTATGGCTAGCTTTTCTCTAGCGGATCGGAACTCCGTAATCATACCTTGTGTTCGATTCCTCTCTCTCTTTCTCTCTTTATTTTCTTGCATATTTGAATTGCTTGTGTGTGCTTGATTGTTTTGGGTACCAATTGACTTGTGCTAGGTAGTTCATACCAAATACCGGTCTAAAATCAACTAAACGCTTCTGCAAAACTTGAAATTGGTTAAGCCGCCTACCTCCTTAGGGGACAACAAAGTGGTATCAGAGCGGGAACCTCGATTAAGGCATCTTAATCATCGATTTTTGGTCCAATGACGGCCAATTTTGTAGAGAGACCGGCCAAGTTAGGCTTAGATTGTAAGAACTTCTCTTTTTGGAAGAGATGTATGGTGAACTACCTCAATATCTTAGGATATTGGCATATGATAGAAAATAGATATACCCCCGAGTATAAGCCTAACTCTACCGATTTGACCTAGAAGTCCCGAGAAGACCAAAAGGCCAATGATCGTGCAGTGAATGCCATATTAGCCTCGGTCCATGAGTCCATTGGTGTGACCCTTACCTCTTTTGACTTGGCACACGACATTTGGATGGCTCTCCTCAACCACTATGAGGGCAATTCGCAAATTAGGCACTCAAAATTGTATGAGTTGTATACTAAGTTTGCGAATTTCCGCATAGAGGATGGTGAATCCATTTCGGATATGTACACACGACTCGTACAAATCCAAAATGAATTTGCCAATGGAGGTGAGTCCCTAACAAATTGCAAGTTTGTAGGGAAAATGTTGCAAGCTCTAAGTGGAAGGCGTGAATGGGAGACTCATGTCGACACGCTTGAGACTTTGATTCGGATGGACCAAGAGTACACACCGGATCAAATGTACATCGAGCTCCGATGTGTTGAGGAGAAACTCAAGCAACTCGGTAAACTAGAGAAAACACCAAGAACCCTAGCCATGACCTCCACAAGCGATCCTGACTCCACTTCCTCTTCTCACTCACCTCATTGTCGACACTCACATCAACCACCGATCAACCTTTATGAGCTCGATGACATGGAGCAAGAGGAGATGATCCAACGGATGTTTCGTGGGCTTGTCAATCATGAGAAGAAGTTTAACAAGGAGAGAAAAGCCAACAATGAACGGGAGTTGTGCTTTGTGTGCAATCGAGAAGGACACTCCATGCACAAATGCCCCAAGCTTTCTCCTCAAGTGCAAACCGACAAGCCACATCATAAGCACTAGAGGGAAAGGGCAAAGGCTCATGCATTCCATGCCATGTGGGAAGCCGACTCCGAAGTCGAGACAAGCTCATCCGACTCGGATTCTCCCAAGGTCTTTGCTTTGATGGGCATTGAGGACAAGCCAATGTTCTCAACGAATGACATTGAAGATGACTTGGTGCGGGAGGTCTTCGCCAAATTCAACAATGGAACGAGATATGTCCATCCCCTACTTCAAGCGAGACAAGCACCTCCTCAATTTTCATCATCATCTCCATCATCCTCTCCATCGGCCTCACCAAAGTCGAACACTACTAAGGTATATCTACCTCTCAATGATTTCCTTACTAGTGATGATAGTGAGAGTGATGAAGAACCCAACTTGTCCAACCACTTGCGTTAATTGTGATAGGTTGAACTCAATTGTTGATACCACCCATGGTGCCTTGGTTAGAAAAGCCGACATGATTGAGACTCTAAAAACCAAGGTAGATGAGCTTACTTCTAAATTGGGTGAGTATGAGGCTAAAATCAAGGAGCTTGAAAAACAACTTGAAAAACCGGCTTTAGCTCAAGCCCCTAAAATTGATTTGAAAAACCTTTTCTAGGGCCAAAAGCCTCATGACAAGTCCGGTCTTGGTTACAAAAAGCCATATCAAACCAAGAAAAACTTGTCACACAACAAAGGGAAACAAGTTGCACCACACTCACATTTTCAAAAACCTAGGAATCCACTTGGTCATGCACATATGTACCAAAGGAAACCTAGAGACACTAGAGTGCAAAACAAAATGAATTTGCAAAATCAAGAGGTTTTTGTTTCAAAGGCGTCCAATAAAATTTATTTTAGAGGACCCGATGGATGGTTTTATGAATTTAAAGAGCACTATCACTCTCAAAACCACAATGCTCAATTCAATGAGCCAAAAAGGAAAGTTTCCCAACATTTCCAAAAGGATCGCAAAAAGAATTTCATAGCCTCATCCAATGATCCTAAGAAGAAGGCTGAATATCTTAGAACCCACTACCATTCTCATTTTGTAAAGGGTTCCACCATACCTAAGCCAACCAATGCCTTTTGTACTTATTGTTGTCAAAAAGGACATATTTCTTTGGATTACAACCTTAGGAAACCAAATGGTGATACCAAAGTGTCTCGCACCTTTTTGTATCCTGATCCTCAGAAGGGGGAAATGACCGGATGCTTCCGCAGGGGAAAAAGATATTGCGGACGAGATACCCCTCGATCGTTTCAAAACTCAGACATCGGCACCCACCTAAAAAGGGATGTGGGTACTGACGTGGTTTTGAGCCTCTCGAGAGTTTGATTGTTTACTGCAGGTCCTTTTTTTCCAGTAGGCGCAAGCCCCTACTGTTAATTACCTCTGAACCAAGTCAAGAGCACCTCTAGATCAGGATAATCAAGGAATTAGGCATAACCGTTAGCATTCCAGCATTAGCATTCCATCATTTTACTAAAAGATACTAACATCAATGAACGCGAACAAATAGTGACATAAATAGAGCGGATGATGCAACCATGAGAGAATTAACATGATGTAAAACATGATGCAAAGGATTTTAGTTTATATTTAGAGTTTCAAAACTTCTGGGGTTTGGTTCTGGGTGATTATCCGTTAACCCTATTTTTATATTTGACGATTTTGGTTTGTTCTCTTCAAACTATACGCATTGTAAGCTCAAAGAGGACGGACATAGACGTGTAAAGTTTTGGTATTCAGATCATATTAAAGCTTTAACTATTTAAAACTTCAATTTATCAACGTTTTAAAACTTAGGTTGTTTGTTGACATGTTAGAACCAAGGTTATCAGACGTTTCTGGAATCTCAGGCATTAAGGCATGTAGAGGTTCCGGTCCTTGAACGTGTGTCAATTCTGGTAAACTATTGACGTGTCGAATTTCTGGCCCTGTGACGTACAAGAGTTAGGTTATAAAACGTTTTAAACTCTGGTATTAAGGCGTGTTTCAAAATTCTGGTCACTTTGGACATTTTAAACTTTGGTCTTCATATGTTCTAGAATTTACCAAATTCTGATTTTCAGACGTATTTAAAGTTTGGTCCCTGGGTTCTGGGAGTTCGTATATAATTATGGAATTTTGTTTCTGGGTTTATATTGCTTTCAGATTTAGGTCCGGGTCTGGAGTTTGGATTTTCTGGATCTGAAGTATGGATTTTCTAGATCTGGATTTAATTTGGGTTTGGATTTCAGATTTGAATTTGGGTTTTGGGTTTGACTTGAGTTTAGGATTTGATTTGAGTTTGGGTTTGGATTTGATTTGAGTTTGGGGTTTTTGGATTCGACTTGAGTTTGGATTTAAACTGGATTTGAGTTTGGGTGTTGGATTTGAGTTTGGTCTTTATTTACTGACCTCCCACAAAATTTGTTCTTAGCGGTAGTTACCGTTTAATTGTACCTGTTGTCCAAAAATTTTGAAGTACCTGCTGTCCAGACATATCTGTCATTTTGAAGTACCTGCTGTCAAAGGGGTTCATACCCTTACATTTTTATGTATTTTTTTTAATAATTTTGACACAATTCAATTTTTTTGGGTGTTTTCTGTTTATTACTTTTGACTATTTTTCGTGACTTTATTTTTAATTTCCCTTCGGTTGAGAATTTTAGTTTGGAGTGTTATAGAAAAGCGTTCCTCATAATTTTCTGGACATTTTGGTATTTTATGGGAATTTTCTGGACTTTCTGGCTATTTTTAATGTTTTTTTGAAGTTTCTGTATTTTTGGAAGAAATCTGGTTGGTCTTGATTTTGGTGTTCATGTTCTGCTTGTCAGAGACCCGCTACACGAAGGCCGTCGCAAAAGATGAGTTTAGGCGCTCGGTTTACACGCACGATGGTGCACCAAGTCCACTCGCATTCCTGTTTCAAACTCTGTCCCTCTCTTTCGGCTCGTTCCATTGACTGGACGACTCCAGTCTCATGCCAGTAACGGATTCCGGTCGTCGTAAGGGCTGTAGTTAGGTTCTGGGTCATCGTGAGTATCGTCTGAGTTCATCCCTGTTACCCGTTTAGGTCGCTTTTCCCGTTCAGGGGGCGATTTAGCCGCCTCCTACCGTTTCCTGACGAGAAGGGGCGAACTGCCATTCTTCACAGGGAATTCCTTCTTGGATTTATTCCTCGAGCATCGTGGGACCACTATGAGATTAGCTAGAGTAACAATACTTCATCCTACGCTAATCTGGTGTTAGCTCTGAATTTTGATTTGATGTTCAGCTGACAAGACAGTCGATTAGGCCTGATAGCATATCTCTTATTTGTCCTGATCTTAATGCAACTAAATTATTTAAGTGGCACTCATGATTGTTAATCTTGACCATAGATATCCATATGCCATAGTGACAACTATATTTATTTGTCTTATTAAAGCCCCTTATAATATAAGATTCTATAAAATGTGTTTGCATGAACAAAATAACTCCTGAGTTAAATTCTGTATAAAGAATATGAGATACTACTCTTAATGATAATTGCAACACAAAATGAATTATGCTTGCCTTTCCTTCTTTTTTTTTTTTTACATCTCTTTTATATGAAAAAAACTCAAAGTAGTTACATAAATTTCTTCCACCCAATGAAAATTGTACGGGTTTCACTTATTGGTTCAATTCAGGCTTTAATTATGCATTGTCAGCACTGGAATTAGGACACCTAAACTAAGGACAATGAAACAAATTTTAGGGACATGATACCCATGACTTAACTGCCAGAGGGGAAAAACTGACCATCTTTCCCATGATGTATACGTTATTACCATTATTATTTACTACACTTTGATTGAAATCTTCATTATATAAAAAAAATGGGATGATTGAAATCTTCATTATATAAAAAAAATGGGATGGTTTGAGTTTGCCATAACATCTGTGCATATATATATTTACAGAATTTTTACATATTATCATCCCCTGTACACCTTACATATATACTTATCTATACAGACCTGTACATATATATTATTTAATTTTGACATGCGTGTTTTCTGTTAATCATAATTAGCCTAATTATATCTTGGCCCTATGCTTCCCTTTTTTTTGAACCCTATTATTCAATTTTAGCTTTCTATTCATCATTTTTTTGTTCCAGACATACTTCATGGGCATTCTATTATACGCCCTTTTATATATTCAGAGACCCTTATCAAATTTTTTAGGAATATTTCTCTTCTTTCTTATCCTTGCATTATGGACACAGTTTTGTTTTATTAAGCATATCAATATCTGGTTCCTTTATTATTACAACCTAGTCAGTATCCGGATACAAGCTCTTAGACTGTGAAATCTAGATACTGACAGAGGTAACAAAACCTTGTTTATGTACCTATGCTGCTAACCAACTTACTGACCTTCTCTTTTTATTATTATTTTTTTTATGTGAACCCAATCAGCACTTAGACACCAGCTCTCAGACTAGGAACTCTGAGTGCCAATCAGGGATAATGAAGTTAATGATGCAGTGAACATAATACAAATGTTATAATGCTTATTTCCTCTTCTTTACATGTGCTTGTTTGTTTAAACCCTCATCAATACTAGATACAAGCTCTTAGACTGTGAAATCTAGATATCGACAAAGGCATAATAAGAATTGACTATGCAGTGACCTTTATTGGTGAAGTTATCCACATATTCACACTCAGATACAAGCTCTTAGACTGTGAAATCTGAGTATGAGCGTGGACAACCTTTCTTTAATTAACATTATCCTGAAACATGCTTGTTCAAAGAAAACAAAAAAAAGAAGAAGGAAAGAACTATCAAATGCCCCAAAGAGAAAGAAAACAAAAAGAATTAACTATCAAATTCGTCTCGTCATCGCTTCCCATAAACATTATCAAGGACTGGTGCAATCTCAAAGATGGCTTTAATTACAACATTATGTTGGGATCGGGTCATAAATTAGGCCAAAACAGGCAGATGTCCATAAAATCCATTTTCTTCTATCAAGAAAGAACTATACAAGTTAGGCTATATCATAACAGCAAAATTGTAATAGTACCTTTCTCTGAGAAGACTGGAGTTTTGCAGTTTTGCATTTTGAGGAATAGATGTGCAAGCGTTGTTTTATTAAGTTCTGCCCAATGCTCCTTTGTCAAGGACGCCTTAATATCATTAAAACATCCCTACCGATCGATTAGCACAATCTAAATTAAATGGCTCAGTTAACTGGATGAAACATGTCCGAGATAAATTCGTGTTCTGTAGTTAAATATATCAATTTTGAGACAAATCAAAATACTTCTTTTGTTTTTTTATCTTTTCATTGCAACCACAACAACTTGTGTTTCAATTGTAATGCAGCATACAGTTGGAGTGAACTCCTTAGTCATATATGTATATGTTGGTCCATTTAGCTAAATGAGGTAGTTTTGTACCTTTTTAGTTGTTGTCTGTTGAAGTTTATCTTCTTACTTTAGATAAAATAATATTTATTTCCATGCTTCTCCTAGCAAAATCTGTGAAGCACCATATGACAGCTTTCCCGCACGTTTGGTGGGATGCTCGTAGGTTTGCTGTTGGGAAAGCGGTGACACAAATCATACGGAGGTAAGATTCTTTTTGCATTAGCTTAAGGTTTAATTTTATTTTCTTTTGTTGAACATAATCTATATTTTGTAGTGAGAATTTGTTCAATCAAATCTAAACAACTAAACCTTATGATTTTGCAGGCCTTAATGCATGCCTTAATTGATACAGGGGTGTCATATTATCATGGAAATTGCACATGGCCTCTCGATTTGCTTTGCTATGCTGACCATAGTAGTGGCTAGGAGATGTGAGAAGGGAGATCATAGCGACTCTGGCAATAAAGGCAACTGGTCTAGGTACAGAGCAAAAAGAGGAGAAGCGAATGTGTGTTGACTGAAGATGAGAAAAAGGTATGTTTTTAAATATAACCTTCTTTTTATGAGTGAATTTACTTCTTCAATGATTGCATGATTTATTATGTCGTCCACAGTTTGATTTGTCATGCAACGATGACTCACTGGTCGTTATAGTGTTACAATTACATAATATTGTTGATTGTTGGCAACAATATATCTGATAAAATTAGTTCTATAGTTATCATGGGATTTCATGGGTTTGATAGGTGAAATTGCAAATAAAATTTGGGTTATGACATGATGTTAAGATTGATATGGATTTACTGTGTTGTTTGGAATATAACATGGACAATGATACATGCTACACATATTTGGAGCTTTTGTGGACGGGCTCATATTTGGAAATTAATTACTTGCAATATTCCATTTTATGAAAACTAATCACTTCTCTGGTTCATTGTTTGAGGGGTTCTGTGCAATTTACCAAGTTACTTTTTTATCTTCTTAGTAAAAAAAAAATGATTGACCTTTCCTATTAAAGTATATTTATGAGGCTGTTACAAAAGCCTATTTCAGATAGGTGCAAGTCATACCAGATGCATCTGCTTCGACTTCAATTATTTTAGAAAAGGTTGCAAGAGAATTAGAAAAAGTAATAAAGTACTTATATTTAACATGACTTAGCTGCTGGCACTATTCAAATTAAGTGTTCTTACCTAATCATTAATTGGCAGCTACTGTGGATTATGGAATTAGGGTGCGACAGTATAATTCATTTTGGTCCTTTTAGTCCCAAGGGAGATTCCTATATTGTAAACACTGCTGGGCTCATTCAACAACTCCAACCAAGGTGCTTCGGCAAATGCAGCCTTCTCAACCCCATCCAACCTCAGCAGAGGCATTGCCCTGATCTCTTCATCAGAGGGCTCTTCCACCACAAACCTGATGGTGCATCGCTCAGGATCTGCATCGTCTGACATCAATGGTGCGACTTCATAATCGGCACGGTTGGGGATCTTACTCCGGCTTTCAACATGAACTTTCACACGCAGAAACCTATTGTCTTGCCCGAAAGATTCGTCAAACTCCAAAATTGTGCCAATCCCATTGAAGATTTGTTCTGCACCTTCCATCGTGCGCCAGCAATAAGGAATATTGACGAGACGTACCCAAAATTGCCCGTCAAGTCTTGGTGTTTGATCGAGACCATCCATCATCTCCACCACATCAACTTTCTGCCCATTTATTTCAATCTTGCCACCATATCGACTATCGAGTCATGATCATATTCTTCTATGCAATATGGCCGACAACTTGCCAACGATTTCTATCCATGTAAATCACCTCAAACTCCCAGCCATTGGGCGTAGTGGCTTTCACGGCACAAAGCACGTCGTAGTACTTGGCATCACAATGGAAGAACAAACTCCGCCTCAACTCTCGCGCCTTAAATTCTGATTCATAGTCACGAGTCAGGGTGCGATACTCCGCCATGCTACAAAAAAAATTAATTTATTTAAATGTGGTATAACCAGAATATGAAAAAAAATAAACTAAAAAATAAAATGCCCTGTGTGTTCTGCGGTGCGCAACCCCCAACAAATTTTTGTCATTGCTAAAAAGAACTTTTTAAGACAGAAACAAAACTCCCAAGTTTCAGCGAGCAATAGTCATAGAGGGTTAAAGAAAAAATAGATTTTCAATCCATAACTGAGTACTGCAAAACCCTAACTTTCACGGGAAAAATAATTTCACACTTTGTTAAAATAAATACCTCTTGTTATACGGACAGATCGGTAAAGACTGGTCGATCGTCTACAAAGGCCGCCGCTAGAAGTGGCGGTTAGAGAGGTGCACAGTGGGCTCCGGAGTGCAAAGTGGGAAAGAGAGAATGGGTGTCCTTCTATTTCCTTTTTTGAGTAGGGTTAGAAAAGCAAAAGAAAAATAAAAAGAGTGAAGGGAAGAGGGAAACGTTAAAAGACGCGTCGATTCGACTGGTTTGAGTCATACTCGCCGCCTACGGGTTTTATCAAAAAAAAAAAAAAAAGTCATACTCGCCAGGCCGCCAAATGACCTTTCCCGTGCTGGATATGTATTACAAAAATCTTGGCTACTATTCTTAGAAAAGTCCTTTTGTTGTAGATATAGTAAAATAAATTGAATTTAAATTATTTATTTTGGTTAAACAATCAACATTAATAATAATTAAAATTTGTGCTTATGTCTTGTGTTAATTCGTATTGTGTCCTGTTGGATCGAGTCAAACTTTCTAATATCCCGAAGCGACACGATTATGGCACGACACAATAACACGATCGTGTCGTGTCAATTCTGTATTTGTGCAGTGCTGTGTCAACACGCACATCGTGTTGGCACCACCGTGTTAATTCCCACAAGGTGTATATTTAGTACTTGCGTTCGTATGTCTGAAGAAGTATGCATATTTGGGCAAGGTGTACTTTACTACATGCAGGGTAGATTTTTGTATGTCTAAAGAAGTATGTATATTAGGGGCAAGATGTATGTACATGGAAAGATGTACTTTTAGCACACATGAAGAAATATGTATATTTTCCACAAGGTGTATAATTAGTACTTGCGTTTGTATGTCTGAAGAAGTAAGCATATTTGGGGCAAGGTGTACATTTACTACATGCAGGGTAGATGTTTGTATGGACAATACCTGTCCACAATAAATTTTATGCACCATGTTTATACAAAAATGACATCCACCGATCCACTTTTCCACACCCACCGCTCTTTCCCATCTGTAAATCCAACTGTAGAGAATCAGATCAACGATCCAGATAATTGAATCGGAAAAAAGAGAAATGTCACTGTTCATAGGCGTGAATTTTAAAGAACCGGGGTATTAAACTTTAGTAAGGGTATAAAGTAGACTAGCTTTCCACCACCACAGATATATAAAAACCCTCAGAAAAATTTCAGCAAGACTTGCAAAATAAAATTTAAATGATGATAGTGACAAAATAAGGAGCTGTCCATGTAGAGAAAACCTTTCCTTCTAATTATTTAGAAAAATGTTGAACTATCCTTACGAATTAAAATGATAAAGATGATCCCAACACAAAATGGATTACACTCTCTGTCGATCCAGCTTCAATAATACAGAATGTTTTGATGGGATCTTTGCCATTTAATTATAACAAAGGGTAAAAATACAATGCCAGAGCATTCAATTGCAACATTGTTGAGAAGTGGTTCAGATGTGCAGTAATGAATATCCAGGAGCTTTACACTATTTCACTAAGGAAAACATTTTTGAACATCCAAATTGTAGATTTATTTTCTTTTAGGACCAAACCGTTTGCAACAAGTTAAAGTTCCGGCTTAGTTTTGATAGAAAAGGTGCACAATGACCCATAAGGCACTTCTCCACTTCCCCAGAAGATTCTGCAAGCACGTCAAGTGCCACATCTACAGTCGCATTAAGTCCCAGCTCTGCATTTATACTGTGTGCCTTCCATTACAGAAAAAAAAATGTCTGTCAGTATCTAAAGTTGTTAGAAAGTCATAGAGTGTATCATAAGTAACAATACTGAAGAATCACAAAGCATCCATACAGAAAATAAGCAGATTTTTAATACACAAATGTCGAACTATGACTTCAGTTTAGCCTCCCAGCTCATGCCAGATGGACTCTCTGATTAATGGCAATAGTAGACATCAGAAAAAGGTCAAGAACACCCATAACTTAGCAACACCAAGTACAACCAAAATTAGGAAAAAAAAAAAAAAAAGATACCTCAGGGAGGGTACCTGACTTCTCTTTCTTCCCCCTTTGTTTCTGTATCTTTCTGACACAACTCTCAACATATACCAGCTGATTAAGTGCCACATGGCTCACAATAAATAGAAATCTACCAAGTTTTGCAATTGGTACAGAGGAGAGACATTCCAAATGTGAACCCCCTTCACCCTCAACACCATTCACAAATACTGTCCATATGCAACCTCTTCACAATTGGTGGTAATGGCCTTGTCAACAGCTTGGTACCAGATCAGGCAACCAGAAGCCCGTTATCAAATTTTGGTGCAATAAATAGAACATTATCAAGGACTGGTGCAATCTCAAAGATGGCTTTAGTTACAACATTATGTTGGGATCAGGTCATAAATTAGGCCAAAACAGGCAGATGTCCATAAAATCCATTTTCTTCTATCAAGAAAGAACTATACAAGTTAGGCTATCATAACAGCAAAATTGTAATAGTACCTTTCTCTGAGAAGACTGGAGTTTTGCAGTTTTGCATTTTGAGGAATAGATGTGCAAGCGTTGTTTTATTAAGTTCTGCCCAATGTTCCTTTGTCAAGGACGCCTTAATATCATTGTAAAGGAGCTGACATTTCATCGCATGACAAGCTGAAAAATACATGACAGACTTATATAAGTTGCTAGTTTGCTACAGATATCCACATCTTAGAAAAATTTTGCAAAATAAAATCTTATTGCAATAAAAATGAAAACAAAATCTTTTGCAATAAAAATTTAAATAATAATAATTTAAATTAACAATTAAAGAACACAAAATCTTACTGAATGTTTTTTTCGAGCCCTGTGCTGATGTGGTATCGACGGGAGTTTCTATTAAGAGGGAAAAAAGAATATTGAAATTAATAAATGTAAATCAAACCCTGACAGCTTCAAACTCTGACAGCTTCAAACTCATAAGGCTAAGTTCTGGATGGAAATCATGGCCAAATTAATGTCCACATCTTAGAAAAATTTAAATAACAATAATTTACATTAATAAAGAACTCAAAATTTTACTTTCGAGCAGCTCACATTAAGGCTACATGTATCTGTTTTGTCTCCATTTCTCCCTAAAATCATCTAATTGACTCAAAATTCCTCAAACTTGCCAACTGACAGGTTGGGCCCAGGGTGATGAATGGAATACAGAAGAAGCATTTGACTTTAACTGGTTACCCTTTTTACTTGTCTCTTCCCTCTATTATGGTTACCTCTCTTTCCTTTTTAGTAAAATAGTGGAATGTAATTTCTCTTTTCTTTAATCAGCTGGTTATATAACAGAAAGCTGATTGTAAAAGGAGTTATGTTGAATATGAAATTAGTTACCCCTCTCTATCTCTCTGTTCCTTTTCCATCTCTCTCCCAATTCTTCCTACTTAATAATTTACAGCCGGAACCTCAAAGTAAAATTCAAAAAACCTATCTATCTTACAGGAAGAGCCTGCCTAGCTTACAAGAAGCGTCTATCTTAACTTTTCGAGGGGACCCTGCTATGTCGGGAGAGCAAATCCGCACAACCTCAAAGTAAAATTAAAAAAGCCTATCTAGTTTACAAGAAGTGCCTGCCTCGTTGGTAACAAGAGCCTATCTTATATTTTCGAGGGGACCCTCCTATGTCGGGAGAGCAAATCCGCACAAAATCAAAGTAAGATGTAAAAAGCCTATCTAGTTTACAGGAAGAGCCTATCTAGTTTACAACAAGAGCCTATCTTAACTTTTCGATCTGCAGCGGAAACCTCAAAGTAAAATTCAAAAAGCCTATCTATCTTACAGGAAATGACTGCCTTGTTCGTAACAAGAGCCTATCTTATATTTTCTAGGGGGACCCTCCTATGTCGGGACAGCACAAAATCAAAGTAAAATATAAAAAGCCTATCTAGCTTAAATGAAACGCCTATCTAGTTTACAACAAGAGCCTATCTTAACTTTTCGATCTGCAGCCGAAGTGTTTCCCTCAAAGTAAAAGCAAATCTGCACAACCTCAAAGTAAAATTAAAAAAGCCTATCTAGTTTACAAGAAGTGCCTGCCTTGTTGGTAACAAGAGCCTATCTTAACTTTTCGAGGGGACCCTCCTATGTCGGGACTGCACAAAATCAAAGTAAAATGGAAAAAGCCTATCTAGCTTACATGCAACGCCTATCTAGTTTAAAACAAGAGCCTATCTTAATATTTCGATCGACAGCCGGATCCTCAAAGTAAAATATAAAAAGCCTATCTAGCTTACATGAAACGCCTATCTAGTTTACAACAAGAGCCTATCTTAACTTTTCGATCTGCAGCCGAAGTGTTTCCCTCAAAGTAAAAGCAAATCTGCACAACCTCAAAGTAAAATTCAAAAAGCCTATCTAGTTTACAAGAAGTGCCTGCCTTGTTCGTAACAAGAGCCTATCTTAACTTTTCGAGGGGACCCTCCTATGTTGGGACTGCACAAAATCAAAGTAAAATGGAAAAAGCCTATCTAGCTTACATGAAACGCCTATCGAGTTTAAAACAAGAGCCTATCTTAATATTTCGATCAACAGCCGGATCCTCAAAGTAAAATTCAAAAAGCCTATCTATCTTACAGGAAGAGCCTGCCTAGCTTACAAGAAGCGCCTATCTTAACTTTTCGAGGGGACCCTGCTATGTCGGGAGAGCAAATCCGCACAACCTCAAAGTAAAATTAAAAAAGCCTATCTAGTTTACAAGAAGTGCCTGCCTCGTTGGTAACAAGAGCCTATCTTATATTTTCGAGGGGACCCTCCTATGTCGGGAGAGCAAATCCGCACAAAATCAAAGTAAGATGTAAAAAGCCTATCGAGTTGACAGGAAGAGCCTATCTAGTTTACAACAAGAGCCTATCTTAACTTTTCGATCTGCAGCGGAAACCTCAAAGTAAAATTCAAAAAGCCTATCTATCTTACAGGAAGTGCCTGCCTTGTTCGAAACAAGAGCCTATCTTATATTTTCTAGGGGGACCCTCCTATGTCGGGACAGCACAAAATCAAAGTAAAATATAAAAAGCCTATCTAGATTACATGAAACGCCTATCTAGTTTACAACAAGAGCCTATCTTAACTTTTCGATCTGCAGCCGAAGTGTTTCCCTCAAAGTAAAAGCAAATCTGCACAACCTCAAAGTAAAATTCAAAAAGCCTATCTAGTTTACAAGAAGTGCCCTGCCTTGTTCGTAACAAGAGCCTATCTTAACTTTTCGAGGGGACCCTCCTATGTCGGGACTGCACAAAATCAAAGTAAAATGGAAAAAGCCTATGTAGCTTACATGAAACGCCTATCTAGTTTAAAAACAAGAGCCTATCTTAATATTTCGATCAACAGCCGGAACCTCAAAGTAAAATTCAAAAAGCCTATCTATCTTACAGGAAGAGCCTGCCTAGCTTACAAGAAGAGCCTATCTTAACTTTTCGAGGGCCCTGCTATGTCGGGAGAGCAAATCCGCACAACCTCAAAGTAAAATTAAAACAGCCTATCTAGTTTACAAGAAGTGCCTGCCTCGTTGGTAACAAGAGCCTATCTTATATTTTCGAGGGGACCCTCCTATGTCGAGACTGCACAAAATCAAAGTAAAATGGAAAAAGCCTATCTAGCTTACATGAAACGCCTATCTAGTTTAAAACAAGAGCCTATCTTAATATTTCGATCAACAGCCGGAACCTCAAAGTAAAATTCAAAAAGCCTATCTATCTTACAGGAAGAGCCTGCCTAGCTTACAAGAAGCGCCTATCTTAACTTTTCGAGGGGACCCTGCTATGTCGGGAGAGCAAATCCGCACAACCTCAAAGTAAAATTAAAAAAGCCTATCTAGTTTACAAGAAGTGCCTGCCTCGTTGGTAACAAGAGCCTATCTTATATTTGCCAGTAAGCATCGCTACCTCATGAAAGTTGATGCTGCGCTTCAAACTTCCATGAGACAGTTTAGATATTATTTCTCAAACACCACGATTGATGCTGCGCTTCAACCGCGGCACAAGAGTAATTGCTATTGACTCAGATCGGATTATAAATGAAAAGGAGAAGAAAAGGGAAAGGGAAAGATCATGTACCAGAACAGTTAAACTTAGCAATTAGGAACGACAGTAACTCTCGTTACAAGAATTCATATTGAGGTTTGTGCTTTGACCTCGATTGATGCTGTGCTTCAAATCAAGATCAAGCACTAAACTAGAACTTGAGGTTATAGAACAACAAGATCGAATAAGCTTTTGAAATCAATAAGTTACATCCTTACTAATACTACCCTTTAGATAAGCACATAATTAGGAAGATTAGGGGAAGAATTGGTTAAAAGATTGCGGATTTAGACAATTTCAAATCCATTTGACAAATACAGTTTTAAGAAAATCTAGATTATAGTAAATCAAGAAGAGAATTGATCAATTGAATCAAGTCTCAGCTGATGTTGCGCTTCAAACTGAGATAGATTCAGTTTTAACCAATTCAACACTGACAAGGAAAGGGAATGGATGAATAAACGAAGTCAACATGGAATTAAACCTAACAAGTGATGAATACACTCCAGCTGATGCTGCGCTTCAGACTGGAGTCAAAGATTGAAGCATCAAATCAAGAACGAAAAAGAGAAGGAGATCAACATAGATTTCACACCAAAAGAAATGACATTTCCATTCAAAAGCTCCGAATACTAACAGATTGACACTTAGATCTTCGAACTTTACCTGATTTACTTCCGAATTACACGAATTTACTCTTCGATCTCTTTCTTTCTCACTTTTCTCTCTTTTTCTACCTATGCACGACAAGTGCTTGTGTAAATGCCTAAGCTATTGCTCTTACTTTCTAATGGAGTGTGTCTGTGAGGAATGTGATCTCTGGCTTCTCAAGCTCTCTCTTTCTCTCTCCTCGAGCTTCCCCTTTTATAGACGAGGTCTTCCTTCTATTTTCCGTCTAGGTTCAATGAATCCGCCTCCTAAGCCCGGCAGTTTTCACAACAACCTTCTCCAACGACATTCTGTTGGATCTTTACTCCCCTCTTCATTTTCTCTTTTTAGCTGCACTTAAACTATGGTACACCACATTTTATCTTGTGGGTCCATTGCTTCACTTCTCTCTCGGCTCTTGTGCGCCGGGTACATCCAGCTTGCATCCATCGAAGGGGTCACATTTTAATCCAGCGCCCCAGCGACATCTCTTCTTGTCATTTTTTCCGTGAATTCGGCCTTCGTGCACCGTTCCATACTCAAGCGACTCCTTGTGCTTGGTGCATTGAGAAACACGCGTGCTCATCTCCGGCTCTCCTTCGGAGGGAATTTTGAAATTTTGTTTTCTCACTTCTCCGTTCGAGTCAGCACTGGAGGGCGACAGTTTTACGTGGGGATTTAATTTCCCTCTGTTTTGCTGTCCTTTACTCTTATTATTTCATTTCCCCCACATGTTATCTCACCAATCCAGTGTGTGTAGGTATAGAAAAATGTGTGATACGCATCATGTATCCTCTTTCTTTTTTTTTTTATTTGGATTTGGATGGGTTTATACACATTATTTCATCACCTCTTCTTACTTTTCTTAGCATCGTATTCCCACGTCATCACCATTTTTAGTGGTTCAACAAATGCCCCCACCAAAGAATGCTGGAATGCACAATTTTATTGCCTTGGAGAGCAGCATTCTTTGGTGCATACACATTTTGTTTGAATTTAAAGGGGTTTCAATCAATCTTGTGTTTCCTGTTTTGAGCATACTTCACAATTTTGTTCTTATTCACCGAGCTGGAGGGGAGAGACTGTCCAATATGATTTCATGCGCTCAGAACTCTTTTCCTTTTTGTCATCATTCTCACTTTACTGATTTAACCATCCCTTACTACACAATTGTGCACATGCACACTTCTCTTAGCTGCTCACTACTTATCCCTTCTAGTCCTTACCCACTGGCCTGAGGTGTGTCGCATTTCCACGTCCGTCCAATGGTCCCTCATGTGACATCATCAAAGCGGTATGGCGACAAAAGAAACTTCATTTGTCAGCTGCATTTCCTTCCGTTTTCACCCCATAGTTTCCTTGGCCTGGACTAGGTACACTTGATTTCGTTTCACTGACTATTATTTCTCACCTGTTGGTGCATGGCTCTGGCGCAGATAATGCTGTTTCATGTTGAATCAAACGGCCAGGCATATCCATTCGGGTCCCATTTTCCAGTGATACACTTTTCACCCCAATAGCTTAGGAACACGTGTCCTTCTGCAAAAGGAAAACCCTAATTCCCTTGGCCTTTATATACCAATGTTTCTCCTCTGTATCATTCTCTCTCCTTTTCTCACTTACAATCGCCTCCCTCTTCTCTTCTGAGGTTGGTTTTCCCTTTTTTTCTTTTAGAGCAATTGTTTTCTCTGTAGAACAATGAACTTTCTCGCTCTAATCATGAAGCTAGTTCTTCTGTCTCGCAATTTTATTCAAAATGGCCACCTCTTATTGATTTAATTATCATCCTCAAACTTTTCTGGCCTCTGATAATGCCACCTTCCTTTTTTATTGCTTTCTCCTCCCTTTTTTTTACACTGGAACAATATGCTCTCAGCACATTTAAGTTTATCAAATGGAGCTTTTCATTCTCAGTATTTAGTCTAAATTTGTGTTTTCTATTTCTGATTTTATTATACCCACGGCTGATTCTCTCTATTGCTAGCCTTTTTCTCCATCATTTGTTACTTTTGAGATGCAGATATTTTGTTTCTTGTTTAACAGATTTCAAAACATCTCCCACCATGATTTCATTTTCTTTCCAATTCTTTCTCACTAAATCTTCCTTATGGGATTGATTTTTTAGAGAGCAGTGGGCTTCTGATGCTGATGTAGTGCGTTTCAGCATTCAACAGCTAATGTGATGGAGCTAGCTCTCACTGTTTCCTAAATCTAGCTTAAAGCTGTTTCCTTTTGGCTGGTTTCGGTGCTCAAAGAGATGAAACCTTGATCTCTCTGTAGTGTACCTTCTTGCTTTTGTTTTAAGATAAAACACTTGATTCAAGAGCTCCTACAATCAAGTGCTATTCAAAAGCTCGTTTCTCATTTTTTTTTTACAAACTGTCACCAAATCTTTCCTCAAAACGCCCCCCCTTTTTTTTAGACAGTTTGATATGAAACCCCTTTTTTTATTCTCTATTTTACAAAAAAGGGTGTTGCTTTTAAGAAGTCAATTGATCTTTTATTAACAGGATTTCTCTTTGTAAAGGACTGTTCCCCCTTTTATTCGAAGCTTTAAACTCATGCCATTCTTTCAACACATCTGCTGAGACCGGATTTATCTCCTTTTATCATTTTATTATGTCAGACCCAAATAATCTTCCTTTCCTTATCAGCATTTTTTTAGTGCATCTCTTTTCTCAACTTTGTTTCAACTATCACTTTGCAACCTGATGCATGTATAAATTTTAGAATCATCACTTGTACAACCCTTTAGTGCCGGCCCTGATTCAATGTTCTGTTTTGAACAATGCACCCAAAGTTTGTAGCTTTCAACACTTCAAACGACACTTATTTTTGTTTGTTGTCGCCATAACCAGTCCAATACCTCTGTCTTAGTTCTTTGTTTAGTAGATTGAATAGGTGTCTCACTTTTATGCTACTCGCAACTTGCTTGAGGCCGAACAGCATTTACAACTTATTTCTTTTTGCTATTGTGCGTTTTGTTCTCATGGCATTATTCTTCCTGTTGATGCTTATTTTGGTTTCTAAGCTCTTTCTCTCTTTTCCATTGTAACTATTACAGAGAGATTTAAAGTTTGGGCTTTCGGATTGTCGCTGATTAACTTCAAGCAAGCTTTTCCCAGGTTTGTTTCGGGCTCTCTTCTTTGTGTGTGGGCCAACATTTTGACTTAAGGCCCCATTCATTTTGGGCCCAGTGGCCATGGCTACTATACTGCCGCTTATTTGATCTATTTGGCCATAAAATTTTGCAATCTGTAATTTAGTAACATAGGTTTTGTATTGGCTGTATATATCAAACAATGCTTCGAGCAATTTATTGGGAATGTTAATGAAATGCCCTGATGGTTGTGCATCCCTTTAATGATCATGTGATTGGCTAGGCTTGATTGAACATAGGTTTCAGAATATTTAAGGAATGTTGATGCCATTTGTCTATTTAACGAATGTCGTTCCCCACTTTGGTCGAGCCCAATTTTTAATTTGCAGCGTGGCAGTAATTAAAATTTGTGTGAGACATTGTGGAAGGGTGAGCTTATAGAGGTCTGAAGCGCAGCATCAGTCTCTGTAGGCGAGCCTTATTTTCACCATGATTATCCACACCTTTAAAATTTATCCAAGCTTGGGACTTTCAGTCTGCAGCGCAGCAGCAGCTGAGGGTTTCAAGTTGATTCTTGTGACCGTAGGTGATCCCTTTTAGAGATCCGAAGCGCAGCATCGGTCTCTTGGGTGAACCTCTTATATCCCATGGGGTGAAAATAGGTTTGCAGCGCAGCAGCAAACCGTTTCATTCACATTTCTGCTTCACATTTTGGCAACACCTTTAAACCATATACTTTGGGCTCCCATATCATAGGCACATTATATTTAATCTCCTTTAGACTCTCAAGCTCTTTTCTTTCTATTTTCTCTCCCTTGGTTGGTTCATTTTAGTCACCATGGTTTCGTGGTCTCGTCCCGCTAACATGAAGCCTGAAGACCCCTCTGACGATTTTATCAAGGATTTCCTTAGGCAGGCTGATTTAGAGTTTGAATCTCCTGCGACAATTTCGGAATGGCGCGCTCGTTTGTTGGAGGGACGCGATATCTTTCATGGACGAATACCTCGTCACGAGTTGGCTCCTTTTCTTTCTGAAGTTGATCCACTCACTTTCTCTCATGGGCAAGATCCCCCTTGTTTGACCAAAACCGTCCAGTCTTTCACATTTGCCAATTTTCCTAAATGGAATTCTGACCACAAACTTTCTGGTATCCAAGAAATGGACATGGTCACTTTGTTGCCTCGCAATCCCAAGGCCAACAAACCCCCTTTGCAGTTGATAGGGCCTAAGATGATAGACTCCAGCCGAAACTTTGGGTGGTGCCCTAAACTTCTTAATGTGCAAGGGAAATTACATTCTTGCGTTGGTCAGCTAGAATGGGTTCGCTATGTTCTTACTCATGAAAGAGAGATTCTAGAGAGTGCTGGTGTTTATGAGGCTGTCTATCTCTCTCTGTTTGACTATGCACACAGCCCGGAACTTATGCAAGGTTTTATTACCAATTGGAACTATGCCACCAATACCTTGTTCACTCAGGATTTGGAGATGGCTCCCAATTTGTGGGATATGAGACAAATTTCAGGTCTACCGGTTTTGGGGCTTCCTTATGAAGAATGTTCTCCTCGCGATACTCTTCTTTTTGGTACCCAACCAACTGGCTCTCCAAATTTCTCAAAATCTCTACGCAAGGTGTATGAAATTTATTATAAAATGAAAGAGAAGAGGCGTTCTAAAAGTGAGAAAGGGGTGCCTTTTTATACTTGGATTTCTTATTTCATGGACCGTTCTCGGGGCAAGAATACATCAGGCGTAGATGTTTTAAGCCCTCTAGGCACGGGGTCTCATTCAATCCATGCGGATGGTTATGGTCCAGATTTGGTTGCCCTGTCAACCCGTCCCGAAAGTCGTGAGACTTTCCTTACAGCCTTCTTCGCTTGGTGGCTGTGTTATTTTGTCATTCCAGCCGCCCCAGCCGACGTGATCAGACCTGAGGTGTTTATGATGGCTAATCTTCTTGCCAAAGGCGAACGGGTTTCATTGGCCATTCCCGCTTTAGCCAATGTGTATCGCTCTTTGAGAGCCGTGGCTGCTTCACGCGATCCTTCATATTGCAAGGAAGTTATGCCCTTCCATTGGATAAGCGGTTGGATCAATGCTTATTGGTCAGATTGTTACACCCCGGCCGTACCTGAATCTCTTCGTAACAAGTTGCCTGCATTATCTGATATTGCCAGTGCCACAATACCCTCTCTTAGGGCCATTGACGCTCATTATATGTTCATCAGAAACCGGGTTCGGGATGAACCTATATACCCTTGGATTTTGTCTAAAGGTGCACCCAGGTCTCCCGATTGGTACGTCACAGACACTCCTCGAGAGCATCCTAATGCGCATTCACGCTTGTTTCTTTCAAAAGAGGACCATTATAGGGATGCAGAATTTCTGATTTGCATTCGAGAGTGTTATTTGCCTTTACGCCTAGGCGAAAATCGTTTGATTTTGGAGCCTTACTTCCCACAGCGTGTCGCTCATCAGTTTGGATTGGACCAAGATATTCCTGACACTTATCTTTCCTTGGAGGGTCGTACAATTGATCTGGCCTTCTTTAGCGCGTGTTGGCGCTTTGCTTTGCGCTTGGGTACAGGAGTCAAATTCCTGATACCTCATTCTTCGCGCCGAGCTCACCTCTCAGCTCAGGCGTTCAGGCGGCACCGTGACTTGACCAAAGCCTTCCATCGAAGACCAAGAGAAGAAATCCAGAGGTTCATTTTTCCATTGGAAGAGCAAAGGGGTAGGACTTATGAGATTCCTAACGGTCCCAAGCCTCCTGTGGAATTTCCTGATTTTAAGGGGTACGATGGTGTGGCTATTCCAGTGACTTCTTCTTCCCTTCGTCAACCTAGTGTCATCTTAGTCTCTCCTTCTCCCTCTAGTAAGCTTATCTTCATTCGCTCTTGGATCCTTTCAATTTTGTCATTTCACTTCCCACTTTTAATTGCTCTTTTCTCATTTTATATTCATAGGGGTTGATGAAGCCTCTACTTCTTCTCCAAAGGGAGTTTCTCCTACTTCCACTAATGATGTTCCTGAACCACCGCGTGCGGCGGAGCCTATGGAAGAAGAATTCATAGAAGGAGAATTTATGGAAGAAGATCAGGGCCATGTCCTCGAGGTTGAACCTGAAGTGGCCGTCGAGCTTGAACCCGTAGTAGAACCCGAAATGCCTCTCGTGGAAGGGGATTTTATAGAAGAGGAGCCCGAACTTGGAGAGGAGCCTGAGGCAGAACCTATAGAGGAAGAACCCGAGGCTGAAGAGGAATTTCATGATATTCTTGCAGGAGAGCCTATTCCTGTCATTGATCTGGAGGATGATGATGATGATGGTTTCATTCCTGATGTCATGCCAGTGAATGAACCTATAAATGAGTTCCCTATCAACCATGCACCTCCTGATTTCATGATAGTGACCGTAGGGCATGCAATTGATTCTCTACAAAGGCTATGGGAGTTGAGTCAGGAAACGGGGATCATTTTCTTCCCTTATGACCCGGCTTGGCTAGCGGGTGTTCCTCATGGAGTACATATCCCCGCTTTGAGAGAGCTATTACTGGATCATGTCTCCCCTTGCGCAAGAGAATTGCGCCGCCTGACTCATGACTTCTCTCAGGGGCATTATGATCAACTTCTCTCTATCCAATCAGTGCGTGCTCACGAGCGCTCCACAGTGACTAATTCTTTGAATGATTTGTTGCGTCAGCAACAAGAGACAGCCATGCGGATTTCTTGGGTGAGGAGCCGTTTGGAGTCTTTGTGGGCCACTCGAGCAGGAGATGCGACCTTAGCCCATATGAGAAATGAGTTATCTCTTCTTCGGAATGCAGCCCGTAATATTTCCACCCGTTTGGCAAGTGTCTTGGAGGATTTTCACGCTGCCTCATTAAATTTCCATGTGGCTTTTGAGCAAGTAGAGAACTTTGACCATCAACTGGGCGTGCGCAAGCAAGTGGTCACTGATCACATCCATCAAATCTCAATGCGACTGGATGTTATTCGTCAGGCTTTCGCTCCTTAGGTGTTTTTAAGGTTCTAGAGTTTAGGTAGTTAATAGGGTTGTGGGGCTCTAACACCTTAGTGGCTTGTGTTAGCCCTTGTATCTTTCCTTAGCATTTTAGTGGAACTTAGTAGTTGTTGATGTCATGGATGTTTTGTATGAAACTTTGGTACTCTTTTGCTTGTTTAAAGATTGCTGCTTTCGTTATATGTTTGTATCTGTTTTGGCTTCAATGCTTCCTTTATTTTATTGGTAACATTTGTGTTGCGGATTTTGGTCTCCCTTCTTCTCATTTTCAGGTTGAGTCATGGAGGACATGGACCCCGCTCTTCCCCATCCTCATGAGGATGACGATGCTTACTGGGCTGTTCACCAGCCTGAACCAGAGCTTGCCTTCATGCAGCCACCTTCTCCGCCTATCTTCGCAGGTATATCTATGTCCTACTTTTTTTCTCAACATTGCGTCCATTGGTATTTGTATCTCATGACCCTTTTAACTTTTTAATAGGCATGACGGTGCAGCTCCTTAGGAATGAGGTGAGGGCTCTTCATGAGTCTAGCCGGAGCACTCCTGCCGTCTTTCACCGTGTCTCTGCCAGGCTATTCTCGAGGCTCTCTTTAGAGCTTCCTTCCAACAGGGGTGTTCCTGCTGAGGCAGCCGATCTCATTGGGGAGTGCTATGCTTGGCTGACTCCTCTTCGCTATGATTTCCTGCTCCAGGAGCTGGCTTCTATTGAGCACCGCCTTGCTTCTTGTGCTCGTGCCATGGACACCGTCTCCGATGCCCTCAGGACTCTTTCTCTCCGTTACCAGGTCATCACCGACCGCATTGCTTCCCACTGTGTAGCATGGGCTGATGCGGACCGCCAGGCTGACCTCTCGTTCACTCACCGTGTGGAGGCGTACCGCTTGGATCGTGAGTTGCAGTACTTGGGTCAGCTGGATCATGACTATCACCACATCCTAGGAGAGTGGATCAAGTTTCATGCTGTGGTTAGGGAGCGCTACCATGATGCATCCAGGGAGGTGTATGGGTTCCGCCTCAGGTTGGATTCCCGTGTTACTTCTGCTCGTGCTTGTTTCCGTGGGTTAGTCCGTCTTTTGGTGGAGGCTAGAGAGAGGTCTATTGAGGCTCAGGCTCAGGCCCAGGCGCAGGCTGCCCCTGCGGCTTAGCTTCTTCATATCTCTTTTAGTCTAGTTACTTTGAGAGTTGTGAGGTTTTGTCTTCTTGTCTCTGAATTTGAGCTAAAGCATTTTAGGATGACCATGCTTAGCTTTATATCTTTATCTTGGATGTTGTTTGTCGAATTTTGGATTTAGAATGTGTTGGTGGTTGGTTGGATTTAATCTTTACTTGCTTTATGATCTTGAATTTCTGCTTTTGGTTTGCTTGTTTGTTTGGCTCATATGCTTATGATGATTATTTATGCCTGATGGAGTTTTCGCGCTCAGGGCTTCTTTCGAACTTGTTCGCAAAGCGACAGGCAATCTCATTTCCTCCCTACTTTCTCCCGCATGTAGGTATTTTGGCCCACATTTGATTTTACTTGCTTCGTAGGGTACGAGACACACACGAATTTACTCCATGACTTAGACTAGGGTATTTTGGCCCGTGTCCATACTTTTTGGATTTGGATTTGCGTGGGCCTGTCATTACTTCGGACTCAAGTTTAAGCCTTTGTGCTTTTCTGGCTTTCCATACTTTCTGTTACGCATACGAGCGGTTTCTTTCTCACGATACATCGACTTCCCACTTCCATCCACCTCTTCATATCACACGTTTTCACCACTTACGAATAACGCCTTTTCACCCAAGAGCCTATATAAGACCGGGTTTTGCACTGTCTTTTCCATCTTATTCTCACATTAGACCCGTTGCATCCTGATTATCTTTCTCATAATCTCTCTTTAACCATGTCTGCCCCTAAGCGCCCAAGAAACACCACTGAATCCTCCTCATCTCGAGTCAACCCCATGGTTCCAAACTGGTCCTTTGCCCCTGACAACCGCTACCTCTTTCGTGACGAGATAGCCTTCAATAGCTACCATCAAGATATAGGTCGTGATGACCGCCCAGTGGCTGAATGCTTCTTTTTCCGCCACCAAAGCCGTATCCCAGTAGAGCATATCAACCTTATACACGGTTGGCTTGACTCTTGGAGTCTTCGTGGGCTTGCTGACTTGGACAACCCCTATCACCCTCGAATCACGCGCCTCTTCTATGCCAACCTCCGTCTTTCTTATGATCATTATGGTACCCCTCTAGCCACTTTCTATTTGTTTGGCCAGTATCTGACAATTACTGCAGAGAGTTTGGCTGAGTTCTTGCAAGCTTCTAACACACTTGCTGGCTCCACCACTTATGCTTTCCATCGTTGGCCTCGCGGCTTTGGCAACTATTCTGAGTGTTTGCGTTGGTTCAAGGCTGCCCCTGTTGGAGGCGATGTCGAAGTGGTTTCCACTGAACATCTTCCTGCTATTCATAGGTACTACCCTCTCATAATTTCTTTATTTATTTCTTATTTATATTACCCGCTCTTCTTTTCTCGCCCGTCCTTAACGATCTTTTCATAGGTTTCTTTTCATGGTGATTATCGGCGTAATCTTTCCCCAAGGAGACTTATCCAATCACGCTTGTCCCGGGGATCTGTTTTACCTCCGTCACCTCATCCAAAAGCGTCACCCTATTAATCTGGGCCACATGATTATTTACTTCATGCACCAAGTGGCTATGGACTCTCACGGCCATCGAGCCTTGCCTTATGGCCATCTTATTGAGGCCTTGATGCGTCGTGCCCGTATTCCTATTCCAGAAATGTTGTGGGGAAACCGTATCTCTGAGGCTCACGTGGCTCATCCCCGCAATCTTCTTTCCTTGTTTGATTCTACTGGATGGGTAGAGTCTTCTATGAACATGCTTGTTCCTGACCCCAACCGTCCGATTAATGAGTACATCTTGGCCCCCAATGCCGAGCCCAACCAGTATAGTCCCGTAAGGGTGATTTCTCCTCCTCTTGATGATGATTCTGTGGCCTTAGCCCTCGAGGCCCCTGCCCCTGTCTCTTTTCGGGCTTTTATCGACCAACGTTTTGGAGAGTTAAACGCTCGCTTGGAAGCGATAGAGGGAAGGCTTCAAGCCATCACCACTACTCTTGCTAATTTAGGGGGTAATGTTGCTGCTGCTGTTGTTCCAGAATAGAAGAATTTTCTTCTAATTCCTTGCGCCTCTTGTGCATGTATCTTTATGCTTTCTCTTAGTTTGTAATAGGCTTTCTCTTCTTTTGTTTGCTTGTTGTATCAGTCTTCTGAGACTTGTATCACTTTGTGGTTAATGAATGAATTTTCTTTTTCACTTTTCCTCTTATTTTATTTTATTTATATTCCCATCTTATTTTTCTTGTAAACCATATGGCTGCCCCAATTTAAACGGGCTTGCCCCAGTGAATTCAATCCATTAATTCTGGCATGCGTGAGTTAAGGGACACGGTGTTGTTGTGGTGTGTGTGCCCTCAGATGACTTCATAGGGCGGTGCCTTGATGCCTTCAGTTGCCACAAAGGCTTCTTCATTAGGCATAGGTGTTTTAGAGAACCACAAAGGCTCTCTTCAACACGGCTTCGCGTTCTCTGGGACCCGAGGGTCCCTTCATTGACCGCGGATTTGTTAGGGTAAACTTTAACCTTTTGTGCATTTGGTGACCACACAGGTCTCCTCAACACGATTTTTCCTATCAGAGTACTATATTTGGCCAGTGGATTTTGTGGAGTTGGGAGCTTTGGTGGAAGGATTGACTTATGGGGCCGTAAAGGCAAGTCACCCTTTTTCCTTACCCTCTCGTCCTTGCCCTCTCATTAGATATAATCACTCATTGTAATGGCTCTCAATCGGCATAGGCGCATTGACACGGCATTGACGTAGTGACCATGGGGTTTGAGGTTTCGGCCGATTTATTCCTTTAACATGCTTAAGACAGGGTTTATTGACTATGGTTAAAAGTTTTTGATGAACTTCTTTTGATGAGGTTAATCCATGGGGATTGGAGCTTCTCCTTCCGCCAACCATCCGCCCCTTGCGGAAGGTAGGAAGCTTTTATTGAATGTTTTAAGGGATGTTTTTGGTTTTTGTTGAGGTTTATCGGCCTTATTGGAACTATGTTGAAAGCTTTATAGACAATGGTCATTTTAGTGAGATTAGTGAATAGGGGATTGAGCTTCTCCTTCCGCCAACCAACCGCCCCTTGCGGAAGGTAGGAAGCTTAAGTTAGGTGTTTTGAGAGAAGTTTTTGGTTTTATTGGGTTTAACGGCCTTATTGGAGTTTTGTTAAAAGCTTTATTGGTGGCCATGATGTTTTTGGTATTTATTGAGTATGATTGAGATTTTTTGGATTTATAAGGTTAAGTTTCATGTTTTTTTTTTTTTTTTTTTTTTTTTTTTTTTATGGTCTTTGTGAAAGATAGATCTCATGCATAGTACTTCTTCAAGTACCGTCCGTTGATAGGTAGGATTGTGCATTTTCCTTCCTTATCCACGAGCTTATAGGATCCTCCAGCGTAGACTTCTTTGATTATATAGGGTCCTTCCCAATTGGGTGAGAATTTCGGGCCATGATGATGACCCAATATAGGTCTTCGCAGGATCAGCATCAAATCTCCTTCTTTAAAGGTGCGCGGCCTTACCATTTTGTTGTACGCTCTCTCCATTTGAGCCCGATACAATTCTAGGCTTTGTTGGGCCATTAACCTTTTCTCATCCAGCGCATCGAGTTTATCGAGCCTTAAACGCATTTGCTTGTCCAATGGTAGACCCGCGTACATGGCTACTCTCAAAGATGGCAATTCTATCTCTAATGGTAGAACAGCTTCCGCCCCGAACGCCAAAGAGTAAGGAGTGGCTTGAGTTGGCGTGCGGAAGGTGGTGCGATAAGCCCATAATGCTTCTTGTAACTTCTCATCCCAACTCCTATGATTGTCTCCCACTATTTTTCTCAAGAGTTTGATTAAAACTTTGTTGAAGGCTTCCGCCAATCCATTTGCTCTTGGGTTATAAATGGAGGAGTATTGCCACTTTATTTTGTGTTGTCTCGCAAAGGCACAAATCTCACCACTTTTGAAAGCGGTACCGTTGTCAGATATTATCTCCATCGGGGTGCCAAAGCGATATAGCACATGGTTCTTCAAAAACCAAATTATATCTTTACTTTTCACTTCTTTTAACGGCACAGCCTCGGCCCATTTTGAGAAGTAATCAGTGATTGCAAGGATAAACCTATGTCCCTTCGAGCTTGGCGGGTCAATTGGTCCTATTACATCCGTTCCCCATTTATTGAATGGCCATGAGGCCACCGTTGGATGCAACGGGTTAGGGTGTTGGTGTATGAAATCTCCATTCACTTGGCACATGTGGCATCTTTTTGCATAATCTTCGCAATCCGCAATCATTGTCGGCCAATAATACCCCATCCTTTTAATGTGTAACCTCATTTTGGGACTCGACTGATGGGCCCCGTAAAATCCCGAGTGTACTTCTCTTATAATCTTTCGGGCTTCTTCTTGCGACACGCACCTCAACCACAACTGGTCATATGAGCGTCTATATAGGGTGTCATTCACATAGACATAGCGAAGAACCCGCCGCTTCAATTGCTCTCTTTCCATTTTTCCACTGGGGAAGACTTGATGCTGGAAATAATCCACAAAGGGTTTTCTCCAATCTTCTTCGTTATTTACCTCTACTTCCATTACTTCATCGGGGTCTCTCATTTGGTCTTCCTCCCATTCTTCTAGATCCACATACAGATGAGCATTAGCTTCTCTTTCAATCTCCATGAGATAAGGTGCCAATGATCGGCGATTCCTTATCGTGATTTGAATCTCTTCGTCATCTGGCTTACTCAATTGTGTCGCGACCCGAGCCAAGGCATCGGCCATGCCATTGGAAGCTCGAGATACTTTCTCCAAAGTGATCTTCGTGAATTTAGCCATCAATTCTTGGGCCCTTTCGTGGTATTTCACCAACTCGGGTTTCTTCACTTCGAATACCCCTTCAACCTGATTGAGAATTAGTTGAGAGTCACCACATACCTTCATTTCTATTATGTCCATCTCAATGGCTAATTCCAATCCAGCAATCAATGCCTCATATTCAGCTTCATTGTTCGTGCATGGTTCAGTCAACGCTATGGAGTGTCGAAGAATACCTCCTTGAGGTGTGATAAAAACTAGACCCACTCCCGCACGAATTCTGGGCATCTCAGGTCTCTTGGAAGGTTGAATGGTGGATGACCCATCGAAAAACATCACCCATCCTGGTTCTTTTCCTTCAACACATAGGCTTTGCTCATCAGGAAATTCACACCTCAAAGGAGAATCATCTGGAATGGGGTGTGCGGCCAAAAAGTCGGCCATCGCTTGCCCTTTTATCGCCTTTTGAGGGGCGTAGGTAATGTCAAATTCCATTAGAGTAATGGCCCATCTTGCTAATCTCCCCGTTAGCATAGGTCTTGTCATTAGATATTTCAATGGATCCACTTTGGATATCAACGTGATCTTATGAGACAACATGTAATGTCTCAACTTCTTTGTAGCAAACACCAAGGCTAAACAATGCTTTTCAATGGGGCTATATGATTGCTCGGCCCCGACCAACATGCGGCTCAGATAATACAATGCATTCTCTTTGCCTTCTTCATTTTCTTGAGCCAATAAGGCACCCAAAGATCCTTCCAATGCCGTGGTATAGAGGATCAACGGCTTTCCTTGGATAGGTGCAGCTAGAACGGGTGGTTTGAGAAGATATTCTTTGATATCATCAAAGGCTTTTTGACACTTTTCATCCCACTTAAAAGGCACATCCTTTTTGGTCAAATGGGTGAATGGCTTGATTCTTCCCGAAAGGTTGGCAATGAACCTCCTGACATAGGCCAATTGCCCCTGTAGAGAGCGAAGTTGCTTAAGTGTCTTGGGAGGAGGCATTTCCCTAATTGCCTTGATTTTTGCGGGGTCGATTTCAATGCCCCTGTGTCTTACCACAAATCCTAGGAATTTTCCTGAGGATACCATGAATGCACACTTCAATGGATTCATTTTCAAGGAGTACTTTCTCAATCGCTCGAATACTATCCTTAGATACTCTAAATGTTCATCTATGGATCGAGCTTTCACGACCAAGTCATCCACATAGCACTCGACTATTTTATGGATTAGATCATCAAAAATTTTAGTCATTGCCCTTTGATAGGTGGCCCCCGCATTCTTTAACCCAAAAGGCATTACTTTGTAACAAAAGATGCCTATCGGTGTGCGGAAAGATGTGTGACGTTGATCTTCCTTGTCCATGGGAATTTGGTTATATCCTGAAGATCCATCCATAAAAGAGTACACCACATAAGAAGAAGTGTAGTCAATTATCAATTCCGTTACAGGTAGTGGAAAATCATCCTTCGGGCACGCTTTATTCAAATCCCGAAAATCCACACAAACTCGAATCTGCCCATTCTTCTTTTTCACTGGCACAATATTGGCCACCCAAACGGGATTCTCTTCCTCCCGAATAAAACCCGCATTAATCAACTTCTTTACTTCTTCCACAACCTTTTCCTCGAGCTCGACCCGCATCCGTCTCGGGCCTTGCTTGACGGGTTTCACATTGGGATCAATCTTCAGTTTGTGAGATGCTAGGGCAGGGTCAAGTCCCGGCATTTCGGTGTAGTTCCACGCAAAACAATCTTTATACTCCATGAGAAGTACTTTTAATTGCTCTTGCTTTTCCAAAGGGAGTGAAGCGCTTATAAAGGTGGGTCGGGGGTCATCTACAGTGCCCAAATTTATCTCCAAAAGCTCATCAATTGTATTTTGCCCGCCTTCTTCGAGTTCTTGAGGAGCATTCCTTGCGGCTTGAATGAATTCTTCCTCCTCGGGTTGAGTTTCCATAGGTGTTATGCCTACCATGCAACTTTCCACAACCTCAACCATCAAGACCTCTCCTTGAGGAACCTTGAAACCCAAACCTTTGGTGTTTTTCCATTTTCCGTCCACACCAATCACCCATCTTGACTTTCCACTCCACAATTCTTGAAAAGCTTTGGCTCTTTGTTTGGAAATGGGATCTAGACAACGAGATCGTTGGAAGAGAGGCATCAACTCTTTATTATAATAACCCATTACTTCAATTCTTTCATATTCATCCTCCCTTTCATCTAACCACTTCTCCCAATTATCGGGACATGCTGCCCCACCATAAGGCTCTACACTTTCGGCCTTGTAAAACAAGATTCCTTTGTGCACCACTGTTTTCTTTTGTACCTTTTCTGCCTTAGGAGGAACATAGAAGGTTTCCAATTCCTTCACTTGATTTACTTCCCTTGGGGTGAGTTCTTTGAAGTGACCCATGGGAATTTGCTCAATAGCCATTGAGTCTTCACTCCGATCACACACATAAATCGGATTTCTCTTACTTTGGCCTTTATTCCTAGACTCGTTTGTAATATAGGAGTTTCTCCTTGGCTCTCTTTTTCCATCTTCTTCATCAGATGACCCGACATAGATGGGGGTCTTAACAACACAAGAGACCTTAGGTTTACTCCTCAACCTTATATTCTCATCATCTTCATTTTCTTTCTCCGCCCGCCACTTGAGTCGAGGGGATGTACTCCTTTGTGAGGCGGGAGTGAAGAAACGGTCTATTTCTTCCAACTCAACCTCATGCACTCCATAATATTGAGGGTCTCCTTTGATGGTCTTTTGTTCACCATCTTGCAGGTGTTTGCCTCCAAATTTTGCTGCTTGAGAGAATGACGGAATCTTCAAGTAAACCTGCACATGAGGGAAGTGTTACATCGAGAAATAAAACTCATAAACACGACCTATTCTTCAAACAGCAGGAAACTCACAGACAAGACGGTAAAACCCACAAATATATATAATAGTTAATTAATTGATTAAAATTATGTGAAATATGCCAAGTGCTCACATAATTAATTAATTAATTAATTAATTTAATATGGAGGGCCCTAAAAATAAAATTTGTGTAAAATTTTTAGGGACTCAAACTAAAACCCGCCAAATTACTAAGTGATTGATTAATTAATTAGATTATGTGAAAAATGCCAAAAACTCGCATAATTAATTAGTTAATTAATTAAGGAAAAAGAGATGGAAATTGTATGATGGTCAAACATTATACATTTTCTAAAAGGTTCATACCAACTTCCACACCAAATCCCAATACTACAACAATACCAGTCAAATTGCTTGAAATTAAGCAATACAAAATCCCGGTATACAGACGGGGCCCAATACGATGACAAATACAGACAACTTAATGCCAAAAGCAACCAAACAAGCATATGTATTCAGTATGGGCTCATTATCGAATTGGGTTTGCATATTGGATAATTAAAATGAGATTAAAATCAAAACCCATACCAACTATTTAAAACCAGCCCATGCAATTTAATCAAACTGGGCCATTGCGGAGTTAAATCAAGCCCAAGTAAATTTGGCCCGTTCAAATGCAAACCCAAAATTTTTCTGTCGGGTCGAGACTCATGCACAACACCCGACTTAGACTCATCGACGCGGATCAAACAGTGCCCAGTTGATTGGGTTAAACCCAACTTGAACTGGACACGCGTCCACGTCTAATTGGCCGGTGAAAGCGGGTCCCAGTTACCGTTAACAGAAAATAAAAAAAAGGAAAATCGAAAGAAAAAGACGCACCTGAAATAGAAAGAAGGGTGCTCCGACGGAGAGAGAAGCTCCGTCGTCTCTTCCGGCCACCTTGTCCCCAACCAAGTACACCGTTGGCAAGGCGATGATCCCCTGAGTACAACGACACCAAGCTTGAGGGGTAAAAAGACCTAGAAACAGTCAATTGGAAATCATGACGATGTGACAGTTAAGAATGGTGGTGTGAAATTGACCGAAATTGGCGAGGGATAGGGGCACAGCTATACCTTAGAAGCTCCTTAGAAGTTCCAGGAGGGGTTGTGCTGAGTCTCCAGGTGCCATTTGTTACTGGAGAAAGAGATAACACACCCAGCCATGGCAACAGACATGAAACAGTGCGGAATTCGAAATGGAGAGAAGAAGAACGCACATTACTCTCACTTGGCACTCTCTGCAGTCGGATTAATGAGCGTGCATGCTCAAAAGGCGCAGGAGGCTTGCATAAAGCCAAAGTTCTCGTGATAGGTGGACATACTGGAGACATCCAGTGAGAGGAAATTAAAGAAAAGGTAGGAGTTTCACCGAACTGGAGAGAGAGTCCTTCCCCTCTGTGCCTCTGACGCCTGCAAAGCAACCCCTATACTTGGGGAGATTAGTAGGCTCAACAGAAGTGTAGTGTCATGGATGCCTCTCAACCGTTGGATGGTATTGATGGGTCAAAAAGGAAGAATGTGACATCTGTGCCTTGTACTACCCCCTGCTAGCCTCTGAGATAAAGGAATTTTGATATAATTCAAAGGGAGAAGCACACTACAGTTACTTTTTCTAGAGAGCCTCGTGCATCTAAGGGCTTGGATTAAGTGAAACACAATGTGATATATGGAATTTTGTCCCTCTGCGACAAGAGAAGATCATGTGTGGAATTGGATTTGCTATTAAAGATGGGGTATGCAATCAGCAGCACAATGAATGGGGCCTTCATACAACTGAATATGCAATGGAACAGTAATATGGCACAACATAAAAGAGGGTGATATTATATGTGTGACATGTTTTATTCATCCCATCGATGCCAGAAGAGATGAGTTGTGCGACATAATTACACATTAGCTTTGGCACCAATTCACACAGTTAGGCGTTCACAGTCAATTCCAAATTGGATTGAGGCATAGCCTGTAAAAAGATATACACTATGGGAAGAATGGAATATGGCATTCCAGGGAGGGTAAAATAGGAATTTGGATGCTAAAATCATCATTTAGTGCCCCCTACAAACATGAATTAGGCTGAGCTATGTGTAGACATTGTGCAAGTTACCTAATTACCTCCAGATGATCTCAGTTCTGCCTAGTGAATTATATGTCTGATTAAAGGGTCCCTTGTGTACAGTCTCATGCATATACAGCCACATAAAGAGAACATACTAAATGGCACCATAGAAAATCAAATAACATATCACCACTGGAGAGGATTGAGATATCCCTGAATGCATGCACTGACTCCCATAGCCAGCTAGAATGTAGGGGTGATGCTGGGAAGACATGATCATCACCATTCCTGCTTATGAGAGCCTAGATGCTTGCCACATGGCAGTTGGCGTTAAGATAACCCTTCTCCAAGTATACTCAGTGAGATAGGGCCAAAAGCACATATGCTACATGTCATGTACCTGATCCCTTAAGGGCCCACATGTCAATGAAGGCAAGAGGTGAATCAAGACAAAAGAAATAAGGCGGTTTACCATCAGTAGATCATAACCCTCCATCAAACATCAAGACATGGAGAAGAGGCCACATGGCACCAGGAATTGAGCTGAAACCCTAGCTCAGCTGCCTATAAAAGAGAGAGAAGAGACACCAGAAGACCCCCCCCCCCCCCCCAGTTTTAGAAAAAAAATATACTGTATAATTTAGTTTTTGAAGCTAAAAAAAAAGGTAGAGAAGAAATCTTGTATCTACTGTTACTTAACTTACTGTCTTCAATAAAGTTTGTTTAAGAAGAGCGTTTTCTTTTAATCTTATGAACATCTCATAACTAATTGATATTGAATTGAAATTTTGTTTCTCTTTGTTATGGAATTTGAAAAAGGGGGGCAGTCGAAGGTTGGGGTTCATTTTTCTTTCTTTTTCTTTCTGTTACCTTTATTTTTCCCTTTTGTTTCCTTTTCCTGTTCTTTTTCTTGGATGCATCATGAACATACATAACATTTAATGAATCAATTAGTAGCGTGTGCATCCGAGTTTCTTGCCTGTGAGCAAGTACTTGGGTGTATGTGTAGCTATTCTGGTAAAAAGATGTATATAATATCATACATAATACTTAAAACTCAGACCAATTGTGTATATGCTTTGATTTCTTGCCTATGAGCAAGTATTTGGGCATGTATGCAGCTGATTCTAAACAAAAAAAATAGACATCATGGATTGTTTGCATAACATTTAGCTAGCAAATTAGTCATGAAAATAGTGGGCTCAATAAATTAAAACAAGTAAAACAGTGAGAGAAGGTATCATGATAACTGAGTTAGCCACAAGCATTATTGAATTTCTTGCCTGTGAGCAAGTATTCAGTGTGCATATGGTTAGTTTAACATGAAAATAAGGACGAAATATCGAGTATCAATCACCAACATGTCATTTATTAAGTTGCATTTAAAACACCTAGGTTTCGGGTCTATAAGCATGTGTCTGAGATAAAGATCTGGAAAATAAAGTTAGGATAAGCACGTTCATATTTGGCATGGCTAAAAAAAAATGGGAATATGTATGTTTAATTTCAACGGAGTAAAATACAAATAAAAGAAGAGGGAAGGAAAGAATTTCATGGAAGGTAGCAGATAGAGCAAAACCATGGAGCCACATATCAATTTGATGCGACTCTGGTAGAAATTACACTTGTTTCATAAATTAATTTGATATACTAAATCTAGAATGATATATTGCATAGCCGAAAGAGAATCAGTGTTAACATAAATAAAGAACTTACCAGGCCCAGTTAACTAAATTAACAGTGCAGATAAAGTCAAGGTAAGTTCAATACACGTAAAAATAAGCCAAATTCATATCTGGTCAATTGCATCAAGTCTCACGCTTAATAAATTGTTAGCATTGCAACTCACAGGGATTTCATTGTTTAGGGAGTACACTCATGTATGTGAATAATGTTGACCTTAAAAGAATAGAGTCATGTTAGCATTCATCTAAGGGATTGTCTAGTTTAGGTTGCATATAAGTTCCTAGGTAAAAAAAGGGGGGGCACAGACTGACAATTAGTTTAATAAAGTATGCTTCATGCAGTTTTATTGAATAGAAATATGTTTGTAAATCTGCACTCTTGAATGGAGTACCGAACCATAAGTATTTTTTTCAAATCTGAATAAAAATGGGTTATAGCATATTTGCAGAAGTCGTGTTGTTATAAAATGTCAATCTTCTTTTATAAATACATATGCTCTTTAAGGAAGCCCAATATGTTGGTTTCTTATAAATAAGACATATTTAGGTAAAAAAAAAAGAGAGGATGTTGCTCTTAAGTATAATTCACACAATATGGTTATATAAACAAAATCTATCATAAAGTCATAGGAATCACAATCAGTTTGGCCTTTATAATCTTGTCTCTGCCAAATAATAATTAAGAGTTAGGGGTATTATGACATAATTATGCAAACTCTCGAATAATAAAAATCTTGAGATAAAACGATGGAGCCCGGCTTCAGTATTAACAAATGTTCCCTAAAATGTCTGCTAGTATAGAAAATTGCAACACTTAAGAGGAATTCAAATTCCAGCATGCTTAGAAATGTGTCAACCAAAGATAATTATCGCTTGACTGTTTCGTCAGACCCAAAGTCGAGGTCGTGGCCAAATCATCATAAACAAACAGGGTACAACCTCAATTGACACCATACACAATCTCACAAGACTATCACGATGCTCGAAGAACAGTTTATGGCAAGGAAATCGCCGTTGACAGCCTTAAACTGCAACCCCAATTCGCCGGCCGACACAACTTGAGGCAGAAGCGAAACACCTCAGAATTGAGCGACGCAATCCTAATAGACAACGGATATGCATTCATGGTGCCATCACGATCCCTCACAACCTAGCCCGGGACCCTTTAGCCTCTAACACTCACCATCGGAAACTCACTGGAGTTGTCCAGTCAAAATTGGAAGTTCTCTACCAGATGGAGGGAGAAGGATTAAAATGAGTCGAGTTTAGGATGAGCCTGGTGTACGATCTCGAGCATGGACCACACGGCTCAGCCAAGTTACCATTCAGCGACATTACTGGATCTTCTGCAACTCCTTTGGTGTGGCGGATCCCTGACAAGCCAAATACAGAACACCAGAACCAGCAGCCAATCAGAATTTTCCCTAAAACACAGAAACTTCAAAAATATGTTAAAAATAGCCAGAAAGTCCAGAAAATTCCCATAAAATACTAAAATATCCAAAAAATTATGAGGAACATTTTTCTATAACACCCCAAGTTCAAATTCCCAACCAAAAGAGAATTAAAATCAAAGTCACAAAAAAAAAAAAAGTGCATAAAAGTGTAAGGGTACGAACTCCTTTGACAGCAGGTACCTTAAAATGAGTTGGACAGCAGGTACAGTTAAACGGTGGCTACCAATTAAAACCCACAGCCAAACCAAAATACCAAAATCCCGATTAAATCCAAAACCTAAAAAACTCAAATCAAATCCGAAACCGAAATCCAAGACCGAAATCCAAAAAACCAAAAATCAAATCAAATCCAAAACCGAAATCCAAAATCCAAAAATCAAATCAAACCCAAAACCGAAATCCAAAATCCAAACTCAAATCAAATCCAAAACCGAAATCCAAAATCCAAACTCAAAACCCAAATTCAGATTAAATCTGAAACCCAAATTCAAATCAAATTCCCAGCCCAAATCAAATCCAGAATCCAGAAAATTCGAACTCAAACCCAGAAAACTCAAATTCAAATCCAGAAAAACCTAAAGGCCCAGACTTATATCCCAAAGTAACATAAATCCAGAAATGAAACTTCATAGTTAATGCAAACTTTCCAGAACCCAGGGACCGAACTTTAAATACGTCTGAAAATCAGAATCTGGTAAATTCTAGAACATATGAAGACCAAAGTTTAAAATGTCCAAAGTGACCAGAATTTCTAAACACGCCTTAATACCGGAGTTTAAAATGTTTTATAACCTAACTCTCGCACGTCACAGGGCCAGAAATTCGACACGTCAATAGTTGACCAGAATCGACACAAGTTCAAGGACCGGAACCTCTATATGCCTTAATGCCTGAGTTTCCAGAAACGTCTGATAACCTTGATTCTAACATGTCAACAAACAGACCTAAGTTTTAAAATGTTGATAAATTAAAGTTTTAAAATATTTAAAGCTTTAATATGATCTAAATACCGAAACTTTACACGTCTATGTCTGTCCTCTTTGAGCTTACGATGCATATAGCTTAAAAAGAACAAAACAAAAATTATTAAATAGGGTTAATTGTTAACAACCCGGGATTAAAGCTCATAAATTTTGGAATTTTAAATATGAATTAAATTTCTTTGCATTATGTTTTGCATCATGATTCCCTTTCGGTTATATCATCCGCTCTGTTTATGTCACTATTTGTTTGCATTATTTAATGTTAGTATCTTTCGATAAAATGCTAAAATGCTAGTTGTTATGCCTAATCCATTGATTGTCCCGATCTAGAGGTGCTCTCGACTTGGTTCAGAGGTAATTAACAGTAGGGGCTTGCGCCTACTGGAAAAAAAGGACCTGCAGTAAACAATCAAACTCTCGAAAGATTCGAAACCACGTCGATACTCACATTCCTTTTCAGGTGGGTGCCGATGTCTGAGTTTTGAAACGATCGAGGGGTATCTCGTCCGCAATATCTTTTTCCCCCTCGGGAGTATCCGGTCA
The DNA here is from genome assembly GCA_027725995.1 of Rhynchospora tenuis. Lineage (NCBI taxonomy): Eukaryota > Viridiplantae > Streptophyta > Magnoliopsida > Poales > Cyperaceae > Rhynchospora > Rhynchospora tenuis. Next base: position 68,447,566 of record CM050889.1, on the reverse strand, counting down.
TTTCCCCCTTCCGAGGACCAGGGTCCAAAAAGGTGCGAGACAGATTCTGGCACGCCCGGTGGGACATTTTTTCTCCTCTCATCAGGGAATGATCAATGGACCAGGCATATCAGCATAGCATGTCAACGTAGCATGAAATACGTTTAAAATATACAAAGATACTGACGTTAACTTTAAGTGCTTTCCATTTGTAGGAAAAACTCACTCAAAACCAACAACCAACAATCAACATGGTGACCTGGAGTGAAATCGTGAGCGGTGCACACCTCAAGAAGACCAGCAGCTCGGTGGCCGGGACTCTCACTGTGCCCATCCAGGTGCCTCTGACTGCGCTTGCTGGTGAAGCGCCCGTAACTGTTGCCATTTCTCTCAACAGGAAGGCTGGGGCTGGTGCTCAGCGTCTCAAAGTTTCTCTCGCTCCCAAAAAGGCGAAGGAAACTCGCGTCAGGCTCTTGAGGTCTCAAGCCCTCCGCCCGGCCCAGGAAGAGGAAATTGACACTGATCTGCCTCTGAACAATGCGTTCGCTCCTCTCCGCATTGTGAAGAAGAATGCTGACGGTCCACGCCTGCGCGAAGACTGGGAGCTACCCCAGTATGCTCCTCTGAAGGTTGAGGTGGTTTCCGCTCCCAAGAAGCACCAAGCTGTGGAAGCCATCCATGCTGCATACAAGATAGTCAAGAAACTCCGCGGGGCCCGCAAAGCCTTCGCCATACCTGCCAAGAATACCCAGAAGCCCTCAATCAAGGAGAGGCTCCGGTTCCCAGTCTTTCAGCGCCTTCGTTTCCCCTACTATGAGGATACCAGGATCGGAGACGCTGATTATAGCGCCTCGGAGAAGAAAGTGGAAGTCACACCTCCTTCGGTCTTTAATCGGCTCACTTTCCCTCCTCTCAAACCCAACACCAAGAATATGAAAGCCAAGGGGAAGGCTGCTCAGGTTCGGAGGCCCAAAAATGCTTCTGAGCCTCAGAAGAAAGGCGCCATATCCCCGAGAGAAAACAAAAGGAGGAAGAAAACCTCCGAATTGTCTGACGTTGTGTCGTACATGACGCAAGCCCCAGGAAAGAAGGTCCGCGTGCCCAAGAAAAGAAAGGGTGCAGGATCTGCGTCTGTTTACCATGTTCATGCTGATGTCGATCATGATGATGACCTCACTGAAGTTCACATGGTCGGAACTGGCTCTCAGGAACCCCCACAGTCCGAGAGCATACCAGTTGAAACCCGGAGCCAGAAAAGCAAAGCTTCTGCCTCCGCCCCACCAAAGAAAAACAATCGTCCCCGGATTCCCGAGCCCATTACAGAAGAAAGGGTCAACCAAGCCAGCGATCACTCTGCCGGTGAAGAGGAAGATAGGGGAGAAAACCCCGGTTCGAACAGAGATGAAGCATCTGATGGAAGTGCAGACGAGGAAAATGAAGTCCTTGGAGAAGTTGCCCAGCTCCGCAAGGAGCTGGAAGAAAAAGACAAGAAGTTAAAACAGTTGCAAGTCGACAATGTCCGCATAGCTGAAGCCTGTGCGGAGATCCAGAAATACATGGCCAAAAAAGGAGCATGGCCAGGCCCAAACCCAGTCACTTCAAAGCAAGGAAGCGCCCGACACTCGGTGCCCGAGCGCAAGAAGAAAAGAAAGAACAAATCCAGTCGTGACTCAAGCGAAACCTCTGACGAGGGGTCATATGGTAAAAAGAATGCTTCCAAGGTCGATCCAATTGACCTCATGGAAGAAATGAGAAAGCAGATGGAACAAAAATTCCAGTACTTGGGAGTTGACGGACCTCAATTCCCCAATAACTTCACAGGAAGACCATATCCTGAGAGGTTTGACAAGGTTGAATACCCAAGGGGTTATGTTGTGCCAAAATTCAAGCCGTTTGAAGGAGTCGGCAGTAAAGTGACTCCCGACCAACATTTGTCTCACTTTCTGACATCCTGTGGAGACACTACCAGAAGACAAGAATGGCTGTTAAGGCAATTCCCCCAAAGCTTAACGGGAGTAGCCTTTGAATGGTATGCCTCGCTGGAGGAAAACAGTATCAAGAACTGGAAAGAAATGGTCGCCGCTTTCAAGACCCGATTCAGAGTCACACCTCGTCGTGTCACTTTGACCAGTTTGGTCAACACTAAACAAAACAAAGGAGAAACTGCCTCGGACTTTGTCGCGAGGTGGGAAAACATGTACACGCGATGCCAGTCAAACATCTCTGAGAAGGAGGCGGTCTGCATGCTCATGAATGGGATCCGTCCACCTATGAAAGTGCTCCTGGCAGGACATAACGTTGCCACTTTTGAGGGCTTAGTGACTAAAATCATTGAGTTCGAAGGGATGGAGGATGACATCAACCTGATGTATGCTCTCCCCAAGGAAAGGCCAAAGAAAGCTGAAAGCAAAACCGTGAAAACAAAAGCGGCCAGCAATCAAGTCGAAGGCACGAGTGGTGTACAATGGGGAGAAAGTGATGAAGAAAAAGACGGGACTTCACAAACCCGTGCCCCAAGACCGACTTTGAAAGAGTTACAAAACAAACCATACTCTTTCAAAAAAGAGAAAACTAAAAAGTTGTTCCAGCAAGCAATGAAAGTGCTGGAAATACGACTCCCGAGGTGCAAAAGGCCCGAGGAAGAGAACAAAGTCAATCATCCGAACTATTGCCCATACCACCGTGTATTGGGTCATAGCATAGAAGACTGTTATGTCTTCAAGGACTGGATCGAGAAAAGAATCCAGGAGGGAGCGATTCCACTCCATGATGACGCTAGGCAAGAGCCAGCACCTCATGCTGGGCCAACCAGAACCCCAGTTGCCAGCGCGAATCGCGTCTCTGCTTGCTCTGACGGCAGACCACCCACCACTTGGAGTGTAAGCCTCAACAAGAGCACCAAAAAGAAGTTGAAGGTGCTTCAAGCTGAACCCAGGCTCAGATGGAAGAATGCCATCACCCCCATCGTGCCGAGAAACGTTGTCATACCAACAAGATTGCCTCTTAGATCGAGACGCAGTTATGTTCCAGTGACACGGTCAAACAACAATAGACCATTCTGGAGGAAAATCGCACCTCGAGAAATCGAGGAACAATATATCCAGGGGAGACCAAAACAAGCAACCTTGGCTGACTTTCTGTCCCCAAGAGACTTCACCAAAATTACTGGTAAAGCTTGGAAAGATATGACAGAGAGAAAGGAACGTGAGAGTGCAGAATCTGAAGAATTCTGGACGGCTTCGTGTCGTCACATTTCCAGCAATGATCAGGGGAATGAGGATCCCTCTGATAAGAAGGCGTCTCAGTCAACCCCTGACCAGTCAAGTCAGCAAGCCCAAGAAACATCGACACCCTCCGCGGCTGTGCAGTACAGTCAAATGGGGTCATCATCGTCTCGAGGAACACAAACCGAGACCACCCCTACCAAGACCAAGAGGACCCACAGGAGCCGCAGAAACAGAAAATCCAGCACTCGGGCAAATACGCCTGGAGAATCTTCCGGGTACCAAGGTCCCGGGGCTCCGGATTCAGAGCTAATGGTCCTTCTAGTGACCGTCAATGGGCAAGAAAGAAGGGTATATGTGGAAATTCCCAGAGAATGTCAAAGTGAGGACGGCGGTTTAAACCTAAACAATTTGGGTTTCAACTTGCTTGTGGAAGACAAAGCAGGACAACCTGAACTCCCTCCTTCTGTGATACAGACTCTAGCCCAGCACGTGTCTGGTCTAATGAGTGAAGCCATAAATGCGACAAAGCTTAGGAGAGAAAGGGAGGCAGCGGCGGCTAAAATGGCAACCACTTCAACCAAAACTCCAGCTAAAACTTCAGGGCCGGAAGAATGCTACTTTGAAGGTGAATATTCATGGCCTGGTTCCAGTCCTCCCCGTGATGACATGGATAACAACTATGACTTTGATTGTCACTTCAGTAGTGACGAAGAAAGAGGTGGTGGTGCCGCTGGTGCATGCTGCAATGTCTTCGCGACCTCTGATACTGAGGATGAAGGAGATGGCAATGAAAATTATGATGATTTCTATGAAAATGCCGAAAATGATGCAGTCCAACCATCTGAAGAAACAGAGGTGGAAGATAAACATGTGACGGAAGAAACAGCTGTTGCGACTCCGTCATCACTCTTGAGAGGTGAGGGGTCGACCGCAAGAAATGGTGTCTTTTACCAGGAGATAGAACCCCGCGAACTCCCCACCCGGCAAAGGATGAATATGTTTCTAAGAGCACGAAAACAGTGGCGAGAATTGGCCACTTGGTACCGCACGGTTATATTTCACCCCGAGCTAGAAACGGAAATTTTGGCGGATCCCATGTGGTGGGTCCACGAATTGATGAAAGGAGATGATATCGATCAGTTGCTGGCCGCATGGCTGGTTGGCAAATATCAACTGAAAGTGTCACTCAAGAAACCTCAAAGCACGGAGACTACAGAAACCTGCCGGCATCTAAGTGCTTCTGATGAATCCGAGGTAGAAAATGATAGTGATTCCGAAAGGATCATAATTCAAACCTCTGCTCTCAATTTCAATGACAACTCTGACGATGAGTCGCCACCAGAAGTGACATTCGAAGCGGTGTCTGATTACATCGACTTCTTAATGGACTTGAAAGTCCAAGACTTTGACCTATTCCAAAACGAGCTGAAAGTGGATGAAGCCATAGATAATGCCACTGACTTGGATCGTGATGGTATTGAGCATTTGGCCGTGAAAAAGGTGGCCACTGATATCATTGTGAACAATGGATGGGATAAAATAGGCGTAAGTGCGGTCAGTGCCATGACTAACGACCAGATCGCCTACGAGCATGCCAAGGTATTGGATGCACGTGAGAAACCACAACAAGAGACTCCGTTTTTCGAAGGAGGCCTAGGCCGGTGGTTGCGTCCTAAGCCCGGTGATAATGGATGCTCCACCCGAGAAGAGTTGATTGATGCATATGTCCAGTACCTCAAGAGCTTGAAAATGATAGCCCCTGAAGAGTTTCACAACATGTTGAATCCAGAAGACTCCTCCGAGTTGGAAGACTATGAAAAGGAGGCTATCGCAAGAATGTTCAAAGAAGAGGCTGAAGGTACTGGCCTTGAAGAAGGTGAAATCACCCTAGAACCCAGTTCCCCGGAAGCCAATCAGGAGCCATGGATGTACGGCTATAGGCAGCACCTAAGGGAAGTAAGAACTGGAAGACCGATGGTGGAAACCTCCAACCAAGTAGAGACAAGCCAACAAAGATCGCCGGAACAACCACACGACTCTTGGCAATACGAACATGATGAAATGGTAGAGTTCTATGTCTCCTACCTCAAGGATTTAAGGGTCTCTGATCCCAGAACCTTCAAATATGTTATGGATCCTGTGCACTCAATGTTTGCTAGTGAATTTGTTGAGGATTTTGAGAGAGAAGCTGTTGAGATAGTACGGAAGGAGTTGAGAAATGGAAAGACTCCCGCGTACGTATCCGATTCAGACAATGATGACGACGCGCCCTCAGCATCTTGCCGTCATATTACTGCCGATGATGACAGCGATGATGAAAAGGATAAAGGTGAATCATCAAACAATGAGCCACAAGCGCCACCGCCACAAGAAAGAGCTGGCTCTAGGCGGAATCCCAGGCGAAGACCCGGTGAGCTCGGTCCCAATGATGTAGACCCAAATGCGCGTATATTTTTCACAGGAGGGCCCAACTCCTCAGAGCCCATTCTAAATCTAACCCCTGCGCTCGAAAACCTCACTATACATCAATCGGCTGGGGTGGTTGCGTACCTCAGTCATCTGAAACAAAATGATCCAGGATTCATCGACATGATATCGGATAACACCGAAAATGCTGAAGTATGGGGCAGTTTCATGGAACACCCCGAACATGATCCTGACCGAGCCCGGAGAAGGAGGCGGGAGAAATTTATAAGAAAACACCCAGCTGAGGCCGCCCATATGAGAGAGGTAGCCGCCACTTTCCACAGAATCGTGACTTCTGTTGCGAGTGATGATGACGGCGACGACGATGATTCAGGTGCCGGTCCTTCCGGGTTTTCACACCACATCAGCATCAATTGGGACGATGGTTCGGACTCTGAAAGCGAATCTCATGAACCATCCCATCCTCTGAACGAAGCTCCTGCTACCTCGACAGAAGATACAAGGCGTCAGAGTGCTGAACTGCACAGATACTTGCAAAATTTGAGGAGAAGGGAAGCCTCTTTCTTCAGATTCGCGAACACCAATCTCCAGATGATAATGCGGTATTTGGAATACCCTTACAACGACCCAAGTCCTATTTGGGTCAGAAATCGCGAATATTTTGTGCGAAGTCAGCCTGTTGAAGCCGCATTGGTGCGGCAGATTGCCGAAACTGCAAGGCACATCTTCACATCAAACGCACCAAGCGACGAACCCAACACTGCTACCGCTTCTTGTCATAAAACTTCTCACGACGGGGAAGAAAGCGATAGCAGTGAGGAAGAGCAAGGAACAGGTTCCGGGAATAATACTACCGGAGAAACCTCACAGAATGAAAGCACTCCCAATCCCAGAACACCTAATCCCGAAGCTCCCACCTCCAGCAGCGGATACTCAAGAGTAAGTGTGTTCTATACCGGGGATCGCGAATCGACTGACCCGCCACTGCGTGTATACTATGATGAAGACCCTGGCTCTGGATGCCCATTAGAAGATGTTTCAGATGCCTTTAATGGTCTCTCTATGAATCAAACTGTTGATGTTTTTTCATACATCAACCATCTGATTCAGAATGACCCAGAATTTCTGGATATTGTGACAAATCACGAGCAAATCTGGACTCGTTGCTTGGAGCACCCACATCGTGAACCCAATCCAGCCTGGAGAAGAAGGCGAGAAAGGTTTACAAGAGACCATCCCGCCGAAGCCGCTCGGATTAGAGAGGTAGTTGAGATTTTCGATAACATAAGGCATCCTACTCCATCCAGCGGTGATAACAGTGACGGAAGGAACTCAACCAATGCCTCTGGCAATTCTCACCACATCAGCACCAGCTCAAACCGAGAAGATAGCCCAGCTCCCGATCAGACTGAGTCAGCAAGTCAGCTGGATCCTACAGTTGAGGAAACGGCAGCACGAGCGAGAGTCGAAAGGCACAGGATGGTTAACTTGGATAATTATCTACGAAACCTGATGAGCACCGAACTCGCGTTTGCCCGATTTGCAGCAGCACATTTTCCAATGCTCCTGAGACACATAGAGTATCCCATGGCCGACCCTGACCCCACGTGGAGAACGGATCGCGAAAGGTTCATACGCAGTCACCCTGTCGAGGCTACTCGCATGCGAGAGGTTGCAGAGACCACTCGGCGCATATTTGGGTTGGATGACAACAATAATCTTGACCCTAATATTTCTGGTACCTCCTTTTATACCGGTACCAGCCCAAACGGAGGAAATGCTCCTAACCCGAACCGAAATCAACCACGCAGGTCAACCAACCCCTTGGTGGAAGAAACAGTGGCCCTTACAGGAATCACCAGACGTCAAGGCATCGACCTACACGCATATCTCCAGGATCTGAGGAATAGTGAGCCAGCATTCTTCCGGTTCGCAACAGAAAATTTTCAAACGCTCATGCGATACTTGGAATATCCCATCACGGATCCTGATCCTACATGGAGAAGGAGTCGTGAAAGATTTGTGCGCAATCATCCTACTGAAGCCATTCGCATGCGAGAAGTGGCCGAAGCCGCCCAGCACATTTTCAGACCAGATGATGATAACAACCCTGGAGTTGGTCCCTCCGAATCATCTCGGTACATCAGCAGTGATGAACCTGAGAGCCCCAGAGAAAGGAAATCCAGCCGTCGTGCAGCTAAGATAGCAGAGTGGACGGACGATGATGAACCTTCTCCCAAGTCTCGGGGCAAGTCCAAAGAAAAGAAAGCCCATAGGAAGAATGCACGTATGTCGGTCCGGCCACAACCCGAATGGACTGAAATGTTTCCCGAAGGATTAGCGACTCTTATAGCCGCCACCGAAGGGAAGACAACAAGTGAACTCTTGCGAGAACTACAACTAACTGACGAGGAGGACGTTCTCTACCTCTCTGAAGAAAATGAGTTCCCGGAAGAAGAAGGCACAACCAAACCTCTCTTGGTTTACCAGAGGAGAAACAAGAAGAACCAAAAGAAGAACAAGGCATCAAAAGGTGAATCCTCTCGGAATGTTAGTTCTTGCTACCGAATCACCTGTGAAGATGCAAGTGATGATCAAGAGGAGGGATCCGAAATACCTCAACCACAGCCAGACTCACCTCCACCGCAGTCTGGAGATGCTCAGTCTCAGCCTGCTGCACCTGAAACACCGCGACCACAGCGCGAAATGCCGCCACTCCAACCCGAAACTTCTCAACCACAATCAACAACTCCTGGCCCGCGCTCTGAAAACCCCCAGTCACAACAGGGGGCAGGATACGGTTCAGATGAAGAAGATGACGGAATCCAGTATGATTACGAGTTCGTATTGGATCCCGAATACCAAGTAAACCCAGCGGATCTAGAAGGACAGCAAGTCAGAAGAGTAAATCTCGACATACACATCTCTAATATCCCTGGTCATCCTGAGCTTACCTTGGAAGACTTGAGCGAAATTGTGCGCCAGTTGGTCAACCAAACAAGGGAAGCTATAATCATGGAAGAAGAGGACGCCCGCCAAGGACAGGGGGCAGCTGAAACTCCATCCACCAGCCAGCCAAATGACACAACTCCGTCTTCCGATCCTCCTCAAGAAGGGGAAGAAAAAGAGGAAGAAGATCAAGAATCCGCGTCCTGCAGAGTCATATACATTTCTGATGATTCATGCACTGAGGAATCCGAAAGGGAAGAGTTTTCAGATGAGAACTATGAACATGACTTGTCAGATCCGATTGGGTGGACAGGACATCTGATAAAAAATGTAGAAAAATCAGGTGAACAAGTCGGGTGGCGAGGCAGTGATGAAGAACTCGAACCCGAACATCCACACTTGACCAGTCTTCGGCCATTCATACTCGACCCATGGCCCACAGCTCGTCAACCAACAACGGTGAGACAAGAAAGCGAAATTCGGACTGCCCCACTGCCCTGGGTAGAAAGAATGAGGTGGAATAGGTCTCGCCGAGAAATATGCAACTTGGAATATGACCGAGTCAGAAGACTGGTATACCCAAGTCAGCCTGAAAAGAAAGAGACTGAGAAAGAGCTTCTCCAACAGTTCCTCCAATCTCCAGTCACAGAAGGAGTGGAGGGTCACGAACCATCTCCTCATTACCCTGTTCCGACGGGATGGGTTCGACACTACATGGATGAAGAATTCCACCGGTACTATGACCCCGCCATATGGGAGAACATCCAAAAAGATACCTTGCCTGAGGCACGAAAATTCAAGAACGCCTCAAAGAGAATTGAAACTTCTCGCTTCATCACTGTCTCAGAATCAGACTCGGAAGGTGAAGGAAAGTCTCCGGACAGACGCTCTTTTAGCCCAGATAGGCCTGTTCCAATCAGACCTGAAAGCAGGAGAGCGCATTACCCTCTCCGAGCGGACAGCTCACGACCTGAAGCCGTCTCAATGCCAGATGAACAACAATGCACGAGACCTGAAGAAGGCGGCCCTGCCACTCGCACTCGATCGCGGCAAGCACAACCAAGCCCTGTCCCGGCCCATGGACAGGGGGCATTGCAACCAGACCCGGTTAATGACCGAAACGAAATGGCAAGGATTCAAAGGAGACTTAGTATTTTGCAAAATGCCCTTGCTAATGTACTCAGACAAAATGACATCATCCTTGAGTTCTTCCGCACGCTGCAAGCGACAAGCGTAGGGGAATGGGCTGACAACCGAAGATCACTCATGGAAATAGAGCGCAAGTTGGCTCACGTTATGGAAGGGCAACGCCTTGAGGCTAAAACCCGGAGGAAAGAACGGCGGAAACAAGACAAGGAGGAAAAGCCAACTGAAGCACAACACCCTCCTAGGAGGAGAGGAGTGGGCATTTCTATCCAAGAAGGCCGTCAACCCACAACCAAAGCTGGTAAATCCATTGGCAAAGGCAAGGCACCAATGCCAATTGCAGAAAAGAAAAAGAAGCGCGACAAGGTCCAAACTTGCCTTCCACCCGGTGGTTCAAATGGCAGCAAGATGGAAAAAGGTGAAAGCTCGCGTAGCCGACCCTCTAAAAGCGAAGCCAGCGCCGCAAAAGATGGGCCTCCCCGTAGAGGGAGATACTACATCGATGTAAAGATGCGCCGAATGGAAGAACCTTCCTCTGGAGGTGAAAAGATGCCGAAATGGATTCATGTCCATGGTCAACTTCAAAGAAATAAAAAGAAGACCTCTGCACCGGCTGCATTGCCTCTATCTGGAAAAACAAAGCCCGACAAACCAAAAAAGAGCACTCCACAAAAACACCAGCATGTCGTGGAACGAGCCCATAAACCAAAGAAACCCGAAGAATGCGAAAAGTACTGTGAGCATCACGAAGAATGGGGCCACACCAGAAATGAATGCTTAGCCTGGCCCACTGATGGTGACAGCACCTCGGACGAAGAAACAGAAAAAGAAGAGTGCCACGTCACAACCTGGTACCCGGACTCTGAAAACTCAGAAGAGGAAGAATCCGAAAAGTCAGACTATGACAGCCCGGAGGAAGAGCCAACTGTAATGGTGACTCACCCCGTAACAATCATGCCTTTTGGGAGTGATTCTGATGAAAACGAGACCGAGGAGGAAGAAGAAATCATGTCGTCTTTCCCGAGTCGACTGAACCCAGCACCCCGACAAGATCAAGCCAAAGCCCAACAAAAACAAAAGGGACAATGCAATGTCAGCTTGAGGTCTGGTACCAGAATACCTGAAAGGCAACCCCCAAGGGAAGTCCCTCATAACAGGCGAAATACTCCGGAAGAAATAGTCATTGAAGGAGACGCGAGGTCAAACGGCGGCAGGCCCAGAATGACTGTAGGTGATTACAACGTGATAGCACACCTGCGCAAAATACCGGCCTTGCTAAGTGTCTTTGATGCTCTCATGGTGTCACAAGAGCTTCGTGAGTCTCTCATCTATGCCTTACAAAATCCCGCCAGCTTCCAAGCATACTTTGCTCAAGAAGCCCGAGAGGAAGTAGCACAAATCGAGCCAGAACCACACATCACTTTCACTGATGATGATCTGATGGCCGGAACAGCAGACCACAACAGGCCTCTCTACACCACTGGCATCATATATGGCAAAAAGATCAACAAGATTCTGGTCGACCCAGGGTCTTCTATCAATATCATGCCATTGAAAACCTTGGTTCAGCTCTCCCTTAGCATCAGGGAAACCAAGAAAGATAAAATCCGGATTCATGGGTTCAATCATCAATACCAAAAGGCCTTGGGATCTACCATCATCGACATAGATTTTGGTGAAATTGTCACGCCTGTGAAATTCTTTATCATAGAGGCTGACACCACTTATAAGGCACTATTAGGGAGACCATGGCTTCACGAAAACGGATTAGTCCCCTCCACTCTACATCAATGTGTCAAGTTCACTCGCGATGGCAGACAGTGTGTAATCAAAGGTGACGACCGGCCTTTTGAGGCACATGAAGCTGAACTGGATGATGCAAAATATTATCAACCCAGGATTGAACAGGGGGCAGCACCCACAAAGAATGCCTCTTCGTCAGACGCTGTCAGAGAGGCGGTGAAGAGGGTGGTACTCAAGGCAGCCATCAAGTCGCAAACAACCCAAATGTTGTGGGGAAGTGATAGTGAGCCAGAATCTTCTGAAAAAGCCGAAGATGATGTCCATACCCCAGTTCGCCCATATAAAGACTCAGGAAGCGAAGGAGAAGGTCAAAGCTCTTTAGCTGTGGAGTTCATGCCCATGGAACATTGCAAAGATCTCACTCCTCGCGAGAGAGAGAGAATCTCCAAGCTGAAAACATTCACCGTCCCACCAAAAATCGAAGAAGTGGAACACGGGACCGTGATCCACCCTAGCATTCACTTTGTCAAAATAGGAGAAGTTGACCCAGAGAATGGCCAAACTCCTTCCGAGGATTGCAAACGATGGCTAGAAGAAAGTGAAAGTGAAACCAAAATGCCTCCCAAGTTGCAAAGAAATACCGATGCTCGCTTGAAGGACCTGTTCCGACGGACTCATTGTTTGGAGCCAGTCTCTAAAAGGCGGATCGAGATGTTTCAAAAGCTCTGGAATGGTGATTCAAACGAAGTGACCAAGCTCAATGGAAAGACTTCTAACACCCGGGGCCTTGGTTTCGATACGCAACCAGGAACATCAAGACCCAAAACATTCAAAAATACTCAAGTGCACACAAGCCGACACATCTCCTCCACGGAGACGTGGAGAAGAAGTGGCTCTAGGAGACAGGCATCCAATGAGATAACCATGTTTGATGTGCTCCAAAGGCGCTTCCAAGAGATGGTTCGCTCGCAACAAGATGTCGAGCGCTCCATAGAACGTCTGATTGCACGAAACCAAGATCTTAGTCGGCAGATAGCAACAAAAGGACAAGAGAATCAAGCATGCCGAGAGAAGATAAAGGAACTCCAACGGCGAGTCAGCAGACTATGTCAGGAGATAACCCGACTCCAGGACACTGGTGAAAGAGTCAAGGATAAAATAATTCTGGTATCTCAAAAGAACTTGTCTTACCAAAAAGAAATAGAGACACTCAGCCGAGTGGTAAGGGAGACCAAAGAAGCCCTCGTCTCTGCTAAAAGTCAAGCCCAATCGGAAGATGCTCAGTTGCACACATGCCACAGGGTCACTATATCCGACATGCTAGAAGAAAAGAATGAGAATCCTGAAGCTAGCAATGAGAAAGATGGTCCTGACGGAGGCTTGCCAATACAAGAGGTGATCTCAATTGAAGAAATGAAAGAATGTTTTCAAGATGTTCTTCAGAATCTGACTCAGTCCCATAAAAGGCTCGAGTGCGAAATGTCCCGCCTTATAGTCGAAAAGTCAGACCTACGCGCCCAACTAGAAAGGCTGTGGGAGAGGTACCAGGAAGAAAGGAAAGTTTCTCAAAGAAGAGAACAACATCATGTGTATCAAATCCTCACCTTAGAACGATTGAGGCAAGAAACAGCCAATAGTCTGGAGAAAGAGTACAAGATAAACGACAAACTCCGAGAAAAATGTCGGCGAAGTGCACAAGGCGAGGCCGCCTGTCAACAAGAGATCCTCAAATTGCAGGATCAAATGTCACATCATTGGGCAGAAGGTCGAAGTAGCAGATATCAAAAAGGGAAATCTCACTCCTATACAAAGAAAGCAGAAACAGAAGAGCCACATGATAGGAACCAAGGCTCACACTCCGGTAGGTCTCGATACAAGGGAGCCAAAAATCAAGGGCATACCTGTCATCGGGTCACCATAACGGAAGTCGAGGGGGAAGAAGAAACCCTCGAGGTTGAACCTGAAATATCAGAAGGCGAACAGTTTATCTTAGCTGTCAAGAATGCCCCGAAAGAATTGGAAGAAGGAGGCCAAAACACCATTGATGAACTCAAGTCAGTAAATCTGGGCACCGAGGAAGATCCTCGACCTACCTTTATCAGTACCTCTCTCAACCCAGACATTGAAGGAAAACTGACGGAGCTCCTGAAAGAATATCGGGATTGCTTTGCTTGGAGTTACAGTGAAATGCCAGGGCTAGACCCCGCTGTAGCTGTTCATAAGTTGAAAATAGATCCAGGAGTCAAGCCTGTAAAGCAAGGTCCTCGGAGAATGAGGGTTGAACTTGAAGAAAAAGTGATTGCTGAAGTCAAAAAGTTGATCAACGCCGGCTTCATAAGAGAAGAAGAAACTCCTGATTGGGTCGCCAACATTGTCCCAGTTAAGAAAAAGAATGGACAAATCCGGGTCTGTGTGGATTTTCGAGACCTGAACAAAGCGTGCCCAAAAGATGATTTTCCTCTACCTGTGACAGAAATCATAGTGGATCATACTTCCTCCTATGTGGTATACTCGTTTGTAGATGGACATTCCGGGTATAACCAAATCAAGATGGATGAAAGTGATCAAAAGCATACAGCTTTCCGCACTCCAATTGGCATTTTCTGCTACAAAGTAATGCCCTTTGGGTTGAAGAATGCAGGTGCCACATATCAAAGAGCCATGACTAAGATCTTCGATGACCTGATACATAAAGTCGTGGAGTGCTATGTTGATGATTTGGTGGTGAAATCCCACTCATACGAAGAACATTTAGCCAACCTCAGGCTGATGTTCGACCGTATGAGAGCTCACACGTTGAAACTCAACCCCCTGAAGTGTGCTTTCATGGTCTCCTCTGGCAAGTTTCTCGGCTTTGTGGTGCGACATAGAGGCATAGAAATTGATCCGGAGAAAATCAGAGCTATCCAGGAGCTGCCGCCTCCTAAAACACTCAAACAGCTCAGATCCTTACAAGGACGATTGGCGTACATCAGAAGATTTATCGCCAACCTTTCAGGCAAAATCAAACCTTTCACTCGACTCACCAAGAAAGATGTACCATTCAAATGGGATGATGAATGTCAGAAGGCGTTCGAGGACATTAAGCAATACTTGTTAAACCCACCAGTTTTGGCAGCACCTATCCCAGGGAAGTCTCTCATCCTATACACCACAGCATTGGATGGATCTCTAGGAGCACTGTTGGCCCAAGAAAATGAAGAAGGAAAGGAAAATGCCCTCTACTACCTCAGTCGAATGCTAGTCGGAGCAGAACATGCCTATACCCCAATCGAAAAACATTGTCTAGCCCTTGTCTTTGCAATCAAGAAACTCAGACATTATATGCTAGCGCACAAGGTCACATTGATCTCCAAAACTGACCCCCTGAAATACCTCATGACTCGACCCATGCTCACAGGCCGATTAGCAAGATGGGCGGTCGCATTAATGGAGTTCGACATAACCTATGCACCTCAAAAGGCGATCAAAGGGCAGGCGTTAGCCGATTTCTTGGCCGCCCATCCCATACCGGACGACTCTCCGCTAGCATGCGACTTTCCAGATGAAGAATCCTTACATACAGACAACCAAGAAGAACATTGGAAGATGTATTTCGATGGTTCTTCTTCTATCCAACCAGCCATGAAACCAGATTTACCCAAACGACAAGCCGGAGTGGGCCTGATCTTTGTCACACCTGAGAAGGGCATCATCAGATATGCCCTGAGTTTGACAGAACCACGCACCAACAACGAAGCCGAATATGAAGCCCTCATCGCGGGACTTGAAATGGCTCTAGATATGGGTGTTGAAAAGATGAAAGTTTTTGGCGATTCCCAGTTGATACTCAGTCAGTTGGAGGGACAGTTCAAAATACGAAAACCAGAATTGGTAAAATATCATGAAAAGGCTCTCGAGCTTATGGCCAAGTTCACTGATATTATACTGGAGAAAGTGCCTAGGTCTTTGAATGGAAAGGCCGACGCTTTGGCTCGCCTAGCCAATGAACTCAGTGACCCCGACCAAGACGAGATTCAAATCTTGGTTCATAGAAGAAGGGCGCTCTCTCCCTGCTTCCCAAAACTTATGGAAGAAAATGAAGAAAGCGCACTGTTCATGGAGGTAGCAGCTTGGGAAGAGGAAACCATACAAGAATGGGGAGAAGTCACTCAAGCCATGACTATCGAAGATACTGAAGACGAAGACTGGAGAAAACCCTTTCTCGAGTTTTTCCAACAAGGGAAACTTCCCTCAAACAAAGGACTCAGAGAACAGATCAGAAAAAGGGCTCTAAGATATGTGTATGTTAACAATACTTTATATTGGAGGTCATATGATGGTGCGTGGCTAAGATGCATTACCAGAAATGAAGGCCACCAAGTCATGAAAGAAATACATTCCGGGGCATGCGGATCCCACCAATCGGGTTCCAGGATGCGAGTCCACATCAAATTGTTGGGCTATTACTGGCCCACAATGATTGCTGATTGCGAAAACTTCTCCAAGCAATGTCACATGTGCCAAATACATGGAGACTTCATACACCAGCATCCGAATGCGTTACACCCGACTGTGGTGTCATGGCCTTTCGAGATATGGGGAACGGACATCATAGGTCCCATTGACCCTCCAGCCTCGAATGGGCACCGCTTCATCTTAGCAGCAACTGATTATTTCTCGAAATGGGCCGAAGCCCGATCATATAGAGAAGTCAAGGCCTCCGATGTAGTGAAATTTTTCACTACAAACATCCTCTACAGATATGGCACCCCCAGGAAGATCATCTCTGACAACGGGACCGCCTTCAAGAATACCAGAATCGATGAATTCACCAAGAAACACAATATTGAGTGGAGATATTCCTCTGTGTATAACCCCAGAGCCAATGGCTTGGCCGAGGCGTTCAACAAGACATTGATCAAAATCCTCCGAAAGACGGTCGGGGATAATCAGAAAGATTGGCACAACAAACTGTCAGAAGCATTGTGGGCGTATAGGATCACACATCGAACTCCTGCTCAAGCCACGCCTTACTCTCTTGTATACGGGACCGAAGCGGTTCTCCCCATTGAGATCGAGCTACCCTCATTGAGAGTGGCTATGGCCTCAGAAATCCCCATGACCAAACAGATGCAGCTCAGATTTCAAGAGTTGGACGGAATGGATGAAAGAAGACTCATTGCACAACAGAACCTAGAGTTATATCAAGCTCGAATGACGCGGGCCTATGAAAAGCTTGCAAGACCAAGAGCGTTCAAGAAAGGTGAGTTGGTGTTGGCATTAAGGCGACCAATCACTGGCCGGCACCATGGCCCAAAGTTCGCACCAAATTGGGAAGGTCCCTTCATAGTCGACCAAGTCTATGATGGAGGAGCCTATCTCCTGGCCACAGAGAACGGAGAACACCCACTACCAGTCCTAAATGGAAGATACCTCAAGAAATATTACAGCCAAAATCAACTCCCGGAATACACAAAGCCTCGACGGCACCCAGACAAAGACTTCATTGCCAACTGGGCCGAAGCCCACGAGGAAATGACACAACTGTTCTCACAACTGTGAAACGCAAAATTGGTGAAACATACCGGTGAAATTTACCAAACAAAGACTCCATGTTGAGGGAGCCTGTGTGGTTCCTGAATACGTGGAGCATGGTGAAACTTACCCCTAAAATCCGCTTAATGAAGGAGCCTGTGTGGCCCCCGAAAGCGAAAAGGGTATTTTATGACGCTAAAACCTGTGTGGAAAGCTGAAAATACCTAGACCACTCCCCATGAAGCCTATCTGAGGGCGTGAGTCTAAAATCCCAACCTGTGTTGAGGAAGACTATGTGGCTTCCGAATACACTGGTTGCAAACATTTACCCAATACAACTCCCTAATCCGCTTTATGAAAGAACCTGCGTGGTTCCCGAAAGCGAAAAGGTACTTGAGGAGGCTCAAACCTGTGTGGTAGCTGAAAGTACCGAGGACACGTCCCATGAAGCGTATCTGAGGGCGTGAGCCTCACCAACCCACCATGTTCCCTAGTAAGGTAGGGATCTTAAAAAGGCGATTTGTCTCATGGCCCCATAAGTCGACCTTTACACCTAACAATATATCCAAACGACAAGTCCTACGGTTCACGCTTAAGCTGTACCTCAAACAGCCATATATCCATATATCCAAATAACAACAAAATCCTACGGTTCATGCTTAAGCTGTACCTCAAACAGTCACATGTCCATATATTCAAACAGTAACAACCCCTACGGTTCATGCTTAAGCTGTACCTCAAACAGTCACATGTCCATATATTCAAACAGTAACAACCCCCACGGTTCATGATCAAAGTTGTACCTCAAACAACTATACCTATATGCATATTTTATAACCTATGTATATATCCAAATAACAACACCACGGTTCATGCCTAAGCTGTACCTCAAACAGCCACATATCCCTATAATAATATACCACGGTTCATGTTTAAAGCTATACCTCAAATAGCTATACGTGTGCGTATATCCTCATGACATACGCATACATCCAGATAACAGTCCCACCAGCTATGCTTAAGACTTACCTCAAACAACTATACTTACATGTATACTTCATGATATATGCATAGATCCAAACAACCATACCACGGTTCATGCTTAAAGCTATACCTCAAATAGCTATACGTATCCACATATCCTCATGGCATATGTGAGTGTCCTGACAATAAACCTCCGGGCCATGCCTAAAACCATACCCCAAATAGCCATATATGTGTGCATATCCTCATGATGTGTACGTATATTCAAACAACAAATCCCACGGGCTATGTCCTACCCCCCAAACACCTATACATGTATACACATTCTCAGAGCATATGTGTATATTCAAGTAACAATCTCACGGTTCATGCCTAAAGCTATACCTCAAATAGCTATATGAGCACGCACATTCCTATAATGCATGCAAATGACAAATCCCATCAGCTGTGTTTAAGACTATGCCTCAAACTGATATACATGTGCGTATCCGTATAATGCATACACACATCCAAACAACGACCATATGAACTGTACTCCAGTCATAACTCAAAAAAAAAAGGGAGAAAAGGGCTTCATACGCCTAAAAATATGTCCCAAACTATATCCCTGCAATTTGTCTTAAAGCAGATAAACTATTATCCAAACAAACCATAATCAATAAACAAAAGATCCAGTAACAAGAACAAACAGTCAATCAAACGACCGAAACAACAAACAACGTTACCAAAATAGAAAAAAGTGAAAAGAGGAAGCCTACGCAGGGGGCAGGGCCATATTCCCTGCCAACTTGTTAACAGCATCGAACAATGATTGGAGCATCACCTCTATAGCCTCCAAACGAGCGTGCAACTCCCCAAGCTGCTGGTCTAATGGAACCTGAGCCGGTGGAGGATCTCCAATGGCAGACCCGTCATCTGAAGGAGGAGAAGCTTCTCTTATTGGACTATATTGGTTCACAGCAGCATTTTCCTGCAAAATATAGCCATTGATCAAATGGTTGGGGTCAGGTGCCAAATGACCGTCCTGATCACCAACCCACCCAAAAGAAGGCAAGACATCCAGGAGATTGCGGCAGTACACCATGTCCCTCTCGGATACAGGTCTTCCCCACAACATATCAGGCATTGGGATCTGGGCTCGATCCATTAAAGCCGTTATCAGATGACCATAAGGTAAACACCCGCTTATGAACCTTACTGTCTGATGCATGTGCTGAAGTATCAAACTGGCCAGATCGGGCTTGTCACGTTTACGGATAAGCGGACGAAGATAAAACAAACCCCCTGGCCGAGAAAGATTGGTCAAACTTCCCTGTGGAAAGAGAATTTGAGTCACAACCAAGAAAAGAGCCCTGCAAACAAATTCAGCATAGTTAGCAATGCTTAAGAAAAAAGATGAATGAAAATTCAAACACACCTGTGAAGGGCGGGCAAATGCTCGGTGGAAACAACCTCGGCACCCCTTTCATAAGGACGCGCTTTGAACCAGCGACGACAAGCGCCAAAGGTTCCAAAACCCTGAGGCCAATACTCATAGGCATACGCAGCCATACCACCTAGGCTCTCGGTGGCCTGGATGAGGGCGGCCAAATCCTCTCTCCCTATGTGGAATTCTCTGCCGAATAGATAAGAGGAAGCAGAGGGGACCCCGAAGTGATCAAATGTTACCCTAAGATTGGCATAAAATAAACGCACGATTGAAGGATAAAAAGGGCGATTGAGCAAAGTCAAACCCTTGAGGTTCCAAGCATTTAACCAGCCATCAAGCAGGCTCTTAGGCTGACCCGCTATGGCGTCATCAGGAGCAAAGAAAAAACAGTCGGCCACTGGGCGCCGATCACCTCCGGTATTATGCATGTGACAATCAAAGGCTTTGGCATCCCGAAAAAGATAGCGGTTGTCAGGGACTAAAAACCAGTTGGGAACAGTCGGGCCTGGGCTCGCCACCGAAGAACTAGAGGTGTCTCGGGGACGTTTTGGGTTCGAGACAGACATGGTGAAAGGAAACTGCAAAAGCTAAACCCTAAAAAGCAAAGCAGAAAGGGCGGCGTCGCCGCGACGTTTAAATAAAGAATGAGAGATAGTGACGCCAGGATTCTGACCTAAAGGCGTTTGATCCTCATGCACTAATCGCTCCGCGATTAGGGGGGAGAATATCACAGAAAGATAAACTAGACTGAAAACATAGAAAGATATAATCCAGAAAGATATCACAAAAGTATAGATAAAGCACTACAGATATCCAGATATCCAGTCTCATACAGTCATGCAAAACAAGACAAGCATAATGTATGGCTAAATAAAGACTAAAGTGCGATAAAGGAAGATACAAGGAATGCGATAATTCCACAAATCTCTATCCTGTCTCAAGGATATCGAAAAACCGGTGACTCAACCTCAGGCTCATCCGGAAGATAAGGCTCAGTCCCACCACTACCTCCAGAAAGTGGCTCAGTGTCCCCTGAAATCGGCTCTGTATCTCCGCTATCAGCCGGACTGTTCACAAAAGCAACCCCAGGACAAGGAAGGGCTAGCACAACACCAACTACCTCTTCTACGTCATCATCCTCTGGCATTGGTTCATCATCAGTCCCACCAGGTGGCACAAATCCCACACCCTCAGGACCAGACAAATCCGTCAACATGACCCCTGATGTAGGAACATGGCTGGTCCCAACATCTGAAGGCGGGATAAAGCCAATGGGGTCCACACCCAACAAGACAGCCGTCCACTCAGGGTAATCCAGTAACACCTCTGACAAAGGCACTGTCCCCATATCCACATCTGTCATGATGATGTCGTGAAGAGTCTGGAGATCACAATCATCAAACGAAGCGTCAATCATATCCTTCCCTGCAAAAAAGAAAGGAAAGATCAATAAACAAGAACTTCACCCTGTTTGTTCTCACAATTACGCTCATAAGAACCATAAAACTAAGGGTACCTGAGGAAGGCTGAACAAGAAGAGCAACATCCTCTTGAGTTTCCGGCTCCATATCCTCCTGAGTCTCCGGCTCCACGTTCTCTTGAATCTCCAGCTCCACGCCAGGGATAGCACCTGAAAGCTCGCCTATGCTAGCAAAGCTACGAGCCGAGAACTGGTACTGGCAGCATAGCTGCCGTAAACCCGAGGCCCATAGGTCAACATCAAAGGCCCCTAACCAAGGAGGGAGTCGCCCTACAAAATAGTCGACTCATAATGAATGCCAGAAAAGGCAAAACAAGTAAAAATACAGCAAATAGGGGAAGTACAATACCTAATCCTCGAAGTATCGGAGGAATCTGAGACAAAGGGGCCGGCTCACATCCCGATACTGTCACCGGAACAATAGCTAAAGAATCATCCGGGACAGATAGAGCATCATCCTCGAGAAATGGGGCAGGAATAGCAGAGCCAGGGTACAGCATCTCCTCAAAGGGTACCTCCAGTGTCTCTATCTCTACCGTCCCCACATCAACCTCTTCGGTCTCAACCTCAGCGGGCACAATCACACGAGCCTCTGCATCAGGCTCAGTGACTGATGTCGCAACTACCTCTGTAGTCTCCTGTGGAGTCACCGTCTCTGTCCCGCCGGCACTAGGCTCAGCGACAAGGGCACTGCCCCACAATCCAGAACATGAAGTACCTGGACATAAAACATAAGACAATACCATGGGAACGAGATAAAACGGAAGAAATGTAAAGAAAAAGAACATACCTGTAAAAGGCGTAAGCAAAGGAGGCTCCATAGAAAATCTGATACCAGAAGAGCTCTCCCCCAGTCTCGGCCGCAGCTCATAGCGGGATATTTCCTCCAAAGACGGAGAATCCTCGCGGCATCTCTTCCTCAGCTCTGCGCGAGCCTCCTCCTCCGCAAGCTCCTCAGGGTACTCCGGTGAAGGACAGGAGGATAAATCCGGATCATCCTCAAGAACGGAAGAATCAGACACTGACTCGAGCACAGGCTCCGGCTCAAGCTCAGGCTCGGGAACGCCTGACATAACGATTCTATAAGCCTAAACACATATAAGAAGAAATACAAAAGTCAAAGAAACACCGCGTACCTGTATATGTGGCCCAAAATCTATAGCTCGCCGGCCCATGGGAAGGCGCCTGTGATGACTCGCCTCCAGCAGGAGGACCCTCTGCAAGCATGAAGTGGAAATGACCAAAGTTGTATTTCCCGAGGCCTGCAACAAAACGAACGGATGACATGTGACCCACATTTATGACAAAACAAAATGAAAATGAAAAGTAAATAAACGAATCAAAGAAAGGAACCAATACCTGGAGACGACCCAGTAGGCAATGGTGGAGGCTCTCGATACCTAGCAGGCCCATAAGCAGAGACGACGGAACCATCTGCCCCAAAAGAGTTCCTCAAAGGTCTCGGACCACCTGGCGCCCTCCTCCTAGTCGCCCTGAAAGGATACACCTTCTCCTTCAAAGTCTGGGCAGGCATACCCTGTGGTATCCTCGCCCAATCTCTAAACCATTTGTCATATCTTCCTGTCAATTTTCCCTTCCGTGATGCAGCAGGGACCACGTCGCAAGTACCTGTCCCTAGCCGCAAAGAAAAGGCCCCTCGAACAGCACATGACTCAAGAGTCGCCTCAGGAGCTCCAGGAGGTGTGAAGACAGATGGGATGTCTTGGTCATAGCCAAACTGCCAAGCACATCGCTGCGGACTGTAAATCTCGTGAATCACACGATTCCCTATCCTCATAGAAAAACATGCGGGTCTAATGCTAATAGCGAAATCCCGGTCCTTCCTAAAACGAAAAGTACCCAGTCTAGGACAAGTACCCGGAGAATCAGGAGCTGTGTCTCTCACGACGTACTCCTTCCCTGTTTCTTTTGGCCACCCCTTCACAAAGGCCTCGGGGCGATACTCAGGGATGTGAAGAGAACTCTGAGAAAAGAACAGATGAGCAGAAATCTGGTCGGGTCATGAACCCTGCACCCTGCTATATGAATCAAAGCTGGCAGCTGCATCCGCATACCAGCCGAAGACACGGGTGCATAACACTTCTCCCAGTAGATGAAGAACCATCCATGTAAAATATGGACAGGTATGGCTACCTCGGCATATGAAGGATCCCTCGATGAAGTCAACTCCCGCATGGACCTATAAAGGTTCACCAGAGCGGGGATGGCCAGTGCAAAGCGCTCACCGCGAGCCAAGGCATTTGCCACTACAAATACCCCAGGGCGAATATACCCAACAGGCTCAAAGATAACCAAAAAATAACACAGCCACCAAGCCAGATAGGCTGTCAACACCGTCTCGTTATCCAATGAAAGGGAGGAGATATCAGAAATCTTCACCTGACGAGAAGGCACAAAAGTCTTATCGAGACCCTGCACAACTGACTCTAAAGGGTCAGCAAAACCTGTTGCCCTACGCTCCGAAACCCGGTCAGTGAAGTACCGGACCCAGTCTTTCAAAGGAACATCCCTGCTCAGGCCACGGCGGGCACGAGATGTAGCAATCTCGTAATAAATCCGGAAAACAGCTCTGAGAGAATCCGGATGTAAAGTGGAACCATGACGATCAGGGCCATAAAGCTCTATCTCAGGAGGTACCCTCTCCTCATAATACAGACCCTCAACCGGGACCCTCATCAAATGAGCCATCTGCTGAAGACTGACAGTGGCATCACGATCCTCTAACACAAAAGTGTTATGCACATAGTTCCAGTTCGAGGCCATAGCTCGAAGAAGGTTGGGGCTCCATGAGTACTCAAACAATGCAAGAGTCACGCCTCCAAATATTTTCACCTTCTCCAAGCCATCACCCATACAGCACATAATGCAGCGAGTCCACTCGGTCTGACCAGGACTCCACTCCAGACCTCCCTGGACCCTCAAATGCCCAGGTAACCAAGGAGCAACACGGCCCTCCATCATCTCAACACTCAGTAGATGAAAGTCCGAAGAAAAAGTACTACGCCCAGTAGGACCCAGGAAAAGACCCTCAAAACTCTGAGTAGGAGCTACGTACCTGTCACGTGTCACGGGACAATGAGAGTCGTATGCCCAGGCTCTGCGCTTCTCTATACGAGTAGGCAGGTCAGCTACCAAGCGAGGATAATGATAGCGAGGCGGCAAAGGTAGACGATCATGCCGAGCCAATAAACCATGAAAATTATCCCTACCCTGAAGGATCTTCTTCCTCCATTTGCTGTGAAGATGCTTGTGGGTCCCCTCAGGATCCAGGTAGTTGTCGATATAGTCGGTTATGGCCTCATCAGAAGGACCATAAAAGCCGGTCCTGGTAAAGCCGAAGCGTGGGACAGTGCTGTAAATCTCCTCTACAGGCCCCATAGTCACCTACAAAGACACGACAACAAAAATAAACAAATGCCAAACTCAACTCTGAAAATAATAATTAGGAGGCTGGGGGCACCAGAGTAGACCGTTCGGAATCATACCTCACGCTCCACTCTGGTGGGGGGCATTTGTTTGCCTCCAAATTTTGCTGCTTGAGAGAATGACGGAATCTTCAAGTAAACCTGCACATGAGGGAAGTGTTACATCGAGAAATAAAACTCATAAACACGACCTATTCTTCAAACAGCAGGAAACTCACAGACAAGACGGTAAAACCCACAAATATATATAATAGTTAATTAATTGATTAAAATTATGTGAAATATGCCAAGTGCTCACATAATTAATTAATTAATTAATTAATTTAATATGGAGGGCCCTAAAAATAAAATTTGTGTAAAATTTTTAGGGACTCAAACTAAAACCCGCCAAATTACTAAGTGATTGATTAATTAATTAGATTATGTGAAAAATGCCAAAAACTCGCATAATTAATTAGTTAATTAATTAAGGAAAAAGAGATGGAAATTGTATGATGGTCAAACATTATACATTTTCTAAAAGGTTCATACCAACTTCCACACCAAATCCCAATACTACAACAATACCAGTCAAATTGCTTGAAATTAAGCAATACAAAATCCCGGTATACAGACGGGGCCCAATACGATGACAAATACAGACAACTTAATGCCAAAAGCAACCAAACAAGCATATGTATTCAGTATGGGCTCATTATCGAATTGGGTTTGCATATTGGATAATTAAAATGAGATTAAAATCAAAACCCATACCAACTATTTAAAACCAGCCCATGCAATTTAATCAAACTGGGCCATTGCGGAGTTAAATCAAGCCCAAGTAAATTTGGCCCGTTCAAATGCAAACCCAAAATTTTTCTGTCGGGTCGAGACTCATGCACAACACCCGACTTAGACTCATCGACGCGGATCAAACAGTGCCCAGTTGATTGGGTTAAACCCAACTTGAACTGGACACGCGTCCACGTCTAATTGGCCGGTGAAAGCGGGTCCCAGTTACCGTTAACAGAAAATAAAAAAAAGGAAAATCGAAAGAAAAAGACGCACCTGAAATAGAAAGAAGGGTGCTCCGACGGAGAGAGAAGCTCCGTCGTCTCTTCCGGCCACCTTGTCCCCAACCAAGTACACCGTTGGCAAGGCGATGATCCCCTGAGTACAACGACACCAAGCTTGAGGGGTAAAAAGACCTAGAAACAGTCAATTGGAAATCATGACGATGTGACAGTTAAGAATGGTGGTGTGAAATTGACCGAAATTGGCGAGGGATAGGGGCACAGCTATACCTTAGAAGCTCCTTAGAAGTTCCAGGAGGGGTTGTGCTGAGTCTCCAGGTGCCATTTGTTACTGGAGAAAGAGATAACACACCCAGCCATGGCAACAGACATGAAACAGTGCGGAATTCGAAATGGAGAGAAGAAGAACGCACATTACTCTCACTTGGCACTCTCTGCAGTCGGATTAATGAGCGTGCATGCTCAAAAGGCGCAGGAGGCTTGCATAAAGCCAAAGTTCTCGTGATAGGTGGACATACTGGAGACATCCAGTGAGAGGAAATTAAAGAAAAGGTAGGAGTTTCACCGAACTGGAGAGAGAGTCCTTCCCCTCTGTGCCTCTGACGCCTGCAAAGCAACCCCTATACTTGGGGAGATTAGTAGGCTCAACAGAAGTGTAGTGTCATGGATGCCTCTCAACCGTTGGATGGTATTGATGGGTCAAAAAGGAAGAATGTGACATCTGTGCCTTGTACTACCCCCTGCTAGCCTCTGAGATAAAGGAATTTTGATATAATTCAAAGGGAGAAGCACACTACAGTTACTTTTTCTAGAGAGCCTCGTGCATCTAAGGGCTTGGATTAAGTGAAACACAATGTGATATATGGAATTTTGTCCCTCTGCGACAAGAGAAGATCATGTGTGGAATTGGATTTGCTATTAAAGATGGGGTATGCAATCAGCAGCACAATGAATGGGGCCTTCATACAACTGAATATGCAATGGAACAGTAATATGGCACAACATAAAAGAGGGTGATATTATATGTGTGACATGTTTTATTCATCCCATCGATGCCAGAAGAGATGAGTTGTGCGACATAATTACACATTAGCTTTGGCACCAATTCACACAGTTAGGCGTTCACAGTCAATTCCAAATTGGATTGAGGCATAGCCTGTAAAAAGATATACACTATGGGAAGAATGGAATATGGCATTCCAGGGAGGGTAAAATAGGAATTTGGATGCTAAAATAATCATTTAGTGCCCCCTACAAACATGAATTAGGCTGAGCTATGTGTAGACATTGTGCAAGTTACCTAATTACCCCCAGATGATCTCAGTTCTGCCTAGTGAATTATATGTCTGATTAAAGGGTCCCTTGTGTACAGTCTCATGCATATACAGCCACATAAAGAGAACATACTAAATGGCACCATAGAAAATCAAATAACATATCACCACTGGAGAGGATTGAGATATCCCTGAATGCATGCACTGACTCCCATAGCCAGCTAGAATGTAGGGGTGATGCTGGGAAGACATGATCATCACCATTCCTGCTTATGAGAGCCTAGATGCTTGCCACATGGCAGTTGGCGTTAAGATAACCCTTCTCCAAGTATACTCACTGAGATAGGGCCAAAAGCACATATGCTACATGTCATGTACCTGATCCCTTAAGGGCCCACATGTCAATGAAGGCAAGAGGTGAATCAAGACAAAAGAAATAAGGCGGTTTACCATCAGTAGATCATAACCCTCCATCAAACATCAAGACATGGAGAAGAGGCCACATGGCACCAGGAATTGAGCTGAAACCCTAGCTCAGCTGCCTATAAAAGAGAGAGAAGAGACGCCAGAAGACCCCCCCCCCCCAGTTTTAGAAAAAAAATATACTGTATAATTTAGTTTTTGAAGCTAAAAAAAAAGGTAGAGAAGAAATCTTGTATCTACTGTTACTTAACTTACTGTCTTCAATAAAGTTTGTTTAAGAAGAGCGTTTTCTTTTAATCTTATGAACATCTCATAACTAATTGATATTGAATTGAAATTTTGTTTCTCTTTGTTATGGAATTTGAAAAAGGGGGGCAGTCGAAGGTTGGGGTTCATTTTTCTTTCTTTTTCTTTCTGTTACCTTTATTTTTCCCTTTTGTTTCCTTTTCCTGTTCTTTTTCTTGGATGCATCATGAACATACATAACATTTAATGAATCAATTAGTAGCGTGTGCATCCGAGTTTCTTGCCTGTGAGCAAGTACTTGGGTGTATGTGTAGCTATTCTGGTAAAAAGATGTATATAATATCATACATAATACTTAAAACTCAGACCGATTGTGTATATGCTTTGATTTCTTGCCTATGAGCAAGTATTTGGGCATGTATGCAGCTGATTCTAAACAAAAAAATAGACATCATGGATTGTTTGCATAACATTTAGCTAGCAAATTAGTCATGAAAATAGTGGGCTCAATAAATTAAAACAAGTAAAACAGTGAGAGAAGGTATCATGATAACTGAGTTAGCCACAAGCATTATTGAATTTCTTGCCTGTGAGCAAGTATTCAGTGTGCATATGGTTAGTTTAACATGAAAATAAGGACAAAATATCGAGTATCAATCACCAACATGTCATTTATTAAGTTGCATTTAAAACACCTAGGTTTCGGGTCTATAAGCATGTGTCTGAGATAAAGATCTGGAAAATAAAGTTAGGATAAGCACGTTCATATTTGGCATGGCTAAAAAAAAATGGGAATATGTATGTTTAATTTCAACGGAGTAAAATACAAATAAAAGAAGAGGGAAGGAAAGAATTTCATGGAAGGTAGCAGATAGAGCAAAACCATGGAGCCACATATCAATTTGATGCGACTCTGGTAGAAATTACACTTGTTTCATAAATTAATTTGATATACTAAATCTAGAATGATATATTGCATAGCCGAAAGAGAATCAGTGTTAACATAAATAAAGAACTTACCAGGCCCAGTTAACTAAATTAACAGTGCAGATAAAGTCAAGGTAAGTTCAATACACGTAAAAATAAGCCAAATTCATATCTGGTCAATTGCATCAAGTCTCACGCTTAATAAATTGTTAGCATTGCAACTCACAGGGATTTCATTGTTTAGGGAGTACACTCATGTATGTGAATAATGTTGACCTTAAAAGAATAGAGTCATGTTAGCATTCATCTAAGGGATTGTCTAGTTTAGGTTGCATATAAGTTCCTAGGTAAAAAAAGGGGGGGCACAGACTGACAATTAGTTTAATAAAGTATGCTTCATGCAGTTTTATTGAATAGAAATATGTTTGTAAATCTGCACTCTTGAATGGAGTACCGAACCATAAGTATTTTTTTCAAATCTGAATAAAAATGGGTTATAGCATATTTGCAGAAGTCGTGTTGTTATAAAATGTCAATCTTCTTTTATAAATACATATGCTCTTTAAGGAAGCCCAATATGTTGGTTTCTTATAAATAAGACATATTTAGGTAAAAAAAAAAGAGAGGATGTCGCTCTTAAGTATAATTCACACAATATGGTTATATAAACAAAATCTATCATAAAGTCATAGGAATCACAATCAGTTTGGCCTTTATAATCTTGTCTCTGCCAAATAATAATTAAGAGTTAGGGGTATTATGACATAATTATGCAAACTCTCGAATAATAAAAATCTTGAGATAAAACGATGGAGCCCGGCTTCAGTATTAACAAATGTTCCCTAAAATGTCTGCTAGTATAGAAAATTGCAACACTTAAGAGGAATTCAAATTCCAGCATGCTTAGAAATGTGTCAACCAAAGATAATTATCGCTTGACTGTTTCGTCAGACCCAAAGTCGAGGTCGTGGCCAAATCATCATAAACAAACAGGGTACAACCTCAATTGACACCATACACAATCTCACAAGACTATCACGATGCTCGAAGAACAGTTTATGGCAAGGAAATCGCCGTTGACAGCCTTAAACTGCAACCCCAATTCGCCGGCCGACACAACTTGAGGCAGAAGCGAAACACCTCAGAATTGAGCGACGCAATCCTAATAGACAACGGATATGCATTCATGGTGCCATCACGATCCCTCACAACCTAGCCCGGGACCCTTTAGCCTCTAACACTCACCATCGGAAACTCACTGGAGTTGTTCAGTCAAAATTGGAAGTTCTCTACCAGATGGAGGGAGAAGGATTAAAATGAGTCGAGTTTAGGATGAGCCTGGTGTACGATCTCGAGCATGGACCACACGGCTCAGCCAAGTTACCATTCAGCGACATTACTGGATCTTCTGCAACTCCTTTGGTGTGGCGGATCCCTGACAAGCCAAATACAGAACACCAGAACCAGCAGCCAATCAGAATTTTCCCTAAAACACAGAAACTTCAAAAATATGTTAAAAATAGCCAGAAAGTCCAGAAAATTCCCATAAAATACTAAAATATCCAAAAAATTATGAGGAACATTTTTCTATAACACCCCAAGTTCAAATTCCCAACCAAAAGAGAATTAAAATCAAAGTCACAAAAAAAAAAAAAAAAAAAAAATGATTAAAATCAATAATGCAAAAATACTCAAAAAGTTGGACCATATGAAAATAAAAAGTGCATAAAAGTGTAAGGGTACGAACTCCTTTGACAGCAGGTACCTTAAAATGAGTTGGACAGCAGGTACAGTTAAACGGTGGCTACCAATTAAAACCCACAGCCAAACCAAAATACCAAAATCCCGATTAAATCCAAAACCCAAAAAACTCAAATCAAATCCGAAACCGAAATCCAAGACCGAAATCCAAAAAACCAAAAATCAAATCAAATCCAAAACCGAAATCCAAAATCCAAAAATCAAATCAAACCCAAAACCGAAATCCAAAATCCAAACTCAAATCAAATCCAAAACCGAAATCCAAAATCCAAACTCAAAACCCAAATTCAGATTAAATCTGAAACCCAAATTCAAATCAAATTCCCAGCCCAAATCAAATCCAGAATCCAGAAAATTCAAACTCAAACCCAGAAAACTCAAATTCAAATCCAGAAAAACCTAAAGGCCCAGACTTATATCCCAAAGTAACATAAATCCAGAAATGAAACTTCATAGTTAATGCAAACTTTCCAGAACCCAGGGACCGAACTTTAAATACGTCTGAAAATCAGAATCTGGTAAATTCTAGAACATATGAAGACCAAAGTTTAAAATGTCCAAAGTGACCAGAATTTCTAAACACGCCTTAATACCGGAGTTTAAAATGTTTTATAACCTAACTCTCGCACGTCACAGGGCCAGAAATTCGACACGTCAATAGTTGACCAGAATCGACACAAGTTCAAGGACCGGAACCTCTATATGCCTTAATGCCTGAGTTTCCAGAAACGTCTGATAACCTTGATTCTAACATGTCAACAAACAGACCTAAGTTTTAAAACGTTGATAAATTAAAGTTTTAAAATATTTAAAGCTTTAATATGATCTAAATACCGAAACTTTACACGTCTATGTCTGTCCTCTTTGAGCTTACGATGCATATAGCTTAAAAAGAACAAAACAAAAATTATTAAATAGGGTTAATTGTTAACCACCCGGGATTAAAGCTCATAAATTTTGGAATTTTAAATATGAATTAAATTTCTTTGCATTATGTTTTGCATCATGATTCCCTTTCGGTTATATCATCCGCTCTGTTTATGTCACTATTTGTTTGCATTATTTAATGTTAGTATCTTGCGATAAAATGCTAAAATGCTAGTTGTTATGCCTAATCCATTGATTGTCCCGATCTAGAGGTGCTCTCGACTTGGTTCAGAGGTAATTAACAGTAGGGGCTTGCGCCTACTGGAAAAAAAGGACCTGCAGTAAACAATCAAACTCTCGAAAGATTCGAAACCACGTCGATACTCACATTCCTTTTCAGGTGGGTGCCGATGTCTGAGTTTTGAAACGATCGAGGGGTATCTCGTCCGCAATATCTTTTTCCCCCTCGGGAGTATCCGGTCATTTCCCCCTTCCGAGGACCAGGGTCCAAAAAGGTGCGAGACAGCAGGTATTTCACACATTGGTGTAAGGTGGACGGCACGAGATGATTCTCATGTAACCAAGGTCGACCCAACAAGGCTTTGTATGATGTATCGGCATCGATCACATAAAATTTCACAAGGGTTTGAAGCTCCCCGAATTTCATAGGGAGAGTCACCGACCCTAATGCCTTTTCTGAATTCTGGTTGAAGCCATGAATATAGACATTTTCATCACACAAACGCCTTCCTCCCAAGGCCAATTGATTTAATGATCGCAACGGCAGGATGTTGATGGAGGACCCGGGATCCACTAGCATGCGGCTCAGCTGGCTTCCATTTGTTTCTCCCGTAATGTAAAGTGGACTATTGTGCATAGCCGTGCCCATCATCATATCTTTATTCGTGAAAGTGATTTGGCTGGATGGTTCTACATAAAGTGCCTCCGTCATTTGCTTTTCAGCCAAATACACTTGGAACTTCTCGGGATGTTGCAATGCTTCCATCATTATGTCCCTAAGTTCTTGTGACATCATGAGTGCCTCAAACACACTCATCAGAGCTGGTGTTCGCCTTAAGTGGGCCAGAATGTTGTATTCCCCCATGGCTCCTTTTGGCCGTTGACTTGGGCCTGCTTCACCATTAGCCTCTCGGGTTTGATCTTTATCCTTCTCTTTAGCTTTCTCATTTTCTTTTGGTGCTTGTCTCTCTGGCAAATTCGTTCCCGATCGCAAGTTCAAATGGCAGCCTTTTTCTTTGAACATGTCTTTTGAGAAAAGTCCCATATAAGGCGCTTCGTTTTCATCTTCTGAATCGTCATAGTAATAAATTGTAGAGCCTCCTTCTTTTTCTTTTTCTTTTTCTTTTTCATTTTCTTCTTTGTTTTCTTCTTCTTCATCATTTTTTCCTTCATTTTTCTTCTCATTTTTTCCTTCATTTTTCTTTTCATTTTTTATTTCATTTTTTATTTCTTTCATTTCTTTTTTATTACAATTGATTTTTGACACCTTTCTCACTTGAAAGTCTTCTTGGTCAGACTCATCACTTACTATGACTATAATGTTACACTCAACGTCACGCCTATAACTTTTCCTTTGAAACACCGCATTTGCTTGAGCATGTGGAGCGGGTGTTTGTTTATAACTATCAGACAACACCAATTCTCCTTCCTTGATCATCCTCTCGGCAACATCCTTGAAGACATAACAATCTTCGATCGGGTGCCCCAATACCCGATGATATGCACAATATTTTGGGTCATCCACTTTATCTTGCTCATGTGGCCTCTTGCAAATGGGCAATTCTATGTCCTTCCCCGCCAACAATTGTTTGAGCAACGCCGCAGTTTTCTCCTTCTTGAAGGAATAAGGCCTTTTTAGGCGTTCGTTTAAAGGAGTTTGAGATCGGGTATTACTACCACCATTATTGCCACTATTCCTACTTCCTTTATAGCCACCACCTTGGCTTGTGGAAGCTTCGTTAGCTCCCACAATTTTGATTGGGCCTTGACCTTTGCTTCTATTATAGGTGGATTGTGACTCCTTAGGTGGCCCAATATGTACCACTCTTGCCACACGAGTGACCAAATCCTCATATGTGTAAATATCACTTCCGGAGAGCGGCCTCCTTATCCAATCATCCAGATTTCTCACCAAGAATTCCACCGCCTCCCTTTCAGGCATCTGGTGGGTACATCTTATATTTAGGTTTCTCCACCTATTGATATAATCGAGAGCCGCCTCTCCCGATTTAGGTTTTTCACTTGCCAAATCGGCCATTGTGATCCTTTGTGTTACCATGGCAAACTTGGCTCTGAACAAGTCCTCCATTTCATCCCATGACTCCACCGAATCATTCTCCAATGAAGAGTACCACTCAAAAGCGGGACCCGTCAGACTTTGGGAGAATTGTTTCAAAAGGAGAGCCTCATCATGGGAAGTATTACCACATGCATTTCTAAATTGTACCAAGTGTTGTTCGGGGGTAATATTCCTTTCACCCGTCCCATCAAACAAATTGAACTTTGGTACTTGATAGTTTGAGGGGTATTGCACATGCTCATATCTCTTTGGATAAGGCCGACCACATTTCTTTCTAAAATTAACCAAGTGCCCCGCACCCGAGGCTTGCAATTGTTGACTTATCATCTCTTGGATGACTTGTTTGGTTGTTTCGGGCCTTTCTGCCCCGTTTCGGGATCCTGCCCCTGGGATTTCATCCTCGTAGGATCCATACTTATTCTTACTCCTCCTTTCTTTAGAGAGCCTTCTCACTACCTTTTCATCTTCAGATGAGTCATACTTGCTTTTGGTTTTCCTTCCTTTGGACGGTTTTCTTCTACTTCTTTCTTCTTCCTCATCCGAAGAGTAGTATTTGTTTCTACTTCTTCTTTCTTTGAGAGGTTTTCTTTTATTTCTTTCTTCTTCCTCATCCGAGGATTCATACTTACTTTTGCTCTTCTTTTCTTTGGTAAATTTTTCTTTATATTTAGTGTCTTCTTCAGAGGAAGAAGGATACTCCTTGTCAAGTTCTCCCAACAGGTTTTTCTTTTCTAGGAACTTGTACATCTTTTTTACAATATCCCTATCTTTCTCCCTTTCATTCATCAATTGAGAGATCCTTCTTTCATTCTTTTCTAGGATACTTTTCAATCGTCCCTTTTCTCCTTCGGCCCAACGGCCTTCATCATTACTATCATTTTGGTCAATCCTAATGACCTCTTCTCCTTCGTCCTCTTTGCGGTTGTGACAACTCGCTGAGGGGTCATCTTGTTTGTTTTTTCTTTCTTTTCGATTTATAGGAATTTCTTCATCACTGATTGCATGCACGAATGCGTGCATTTCAAACCTCTTGTCAACTCCAACCATGTTGACACGGGCATGGATGGCCGGCCTTTTCTCTTGCCATACCATGCGTCTCTTTTTGTGGTGCGGCTCCTGATTAGCCACTTCAATTACTAAACGGGTTTTGTCTTTGGGAACCCACATTTCCTTAGGTCCCTTTCCTTTTCATATAGGTCCCAATCTCTCCTTAACCGGGGTCATCGGTCTTTCTCCCAACCTTTCTCTCACAGGAGTAGATGCTCTTGCCTTCCTTTTTGGTCCTAGCCTTTCATGGACCGGGGTTCGCGGTAATAAGAGTCTCTCTTTAACTGACACCCTTGTTTTAGGGCTTCTTCCCCTAAACTTTGCTTGATATTCGGCTGGAAACTCCTCCAATGCCTTGAGTTGGGCCTTAGGAGAGTTCTTCCTAACCAGACGGAGTGTTGCAAAAAGATTACTCACGGGGAGATTAGGCTTGACCTCTAATTCCCGCTGGTAGGCCCCTTGAATTTTTTTAAGGGTCCTCGCACTATTGGTGATTGGAACATATGTCTTTTTCACCGCTCTTTTCTTCTGAAGAGAGCGGCGATTAGGTTGATGCTTTCTAGGTGAAGCTACGTGAGCATGGTGGATTCCACTCTGTGGAACAAAGGCCCACTCATTTCCGTCACTGATTTCTTGCACCTCGGGCACGACTTCCTCGATGCCCCTAATGTCCTCATCTTCCTGAGCA
This sequence comes from Rhynchospora tenuis, assembly GCA_027725995.1. Lineage (NCBI taxonomy): Eukaryota > Viridiplantae > Streptophyta > Magnoliopsida > Poales > Cyperaceae > Rhynchospora > Rhynchospora tenuis. Next base: position 68,412,673 of record CM050889.1, on the reverse strand, counting down.
ATCTCTATTTGCCCGTCCTTGCCATGCACTAGAGGTACATAAGCAAATCCGAAAGGCATGCCGCCGAACATGAACTGATTGTCGAAGCGAATGGGGACAGCGCCAATAGTGAATTTCCCACTAGGCTTGCTCATTTCGATGCTCGCGTTAAATGCCATCTTATTCCTACAACAACAAACAACTCAATGTTATTGTTAGTAGTGTTTATTTGAAGATTTAAGAAATAATTTTCTAGTCTATACATTATAGTCCTTAAATCCCAAAGATGAGAGGAGAAAGAGGTCCCACCGGGCGTGCCAGAGAATCTGTGTGGACTTTTTCGTCATTTCTCGAAGAAAGATATGGTTTCCTCAAGAAAGGGAATAAGTCTTAGATTCACCCCTCACGAGTTTAAATTCAAGTGCAGAAATGCTTCTTGACAACAAGAAAACATTAACGAGAATCTATTCTCATGAGGGTTTATTAATTTTGTGGATCATTTCCTTCCAATAGGCGCAAGCCCCTATTGTTAATTACCCCGTGACGAATCACGAGAACCTCTGATTAAGGGATTCGAGGAATTATATGTCGTAGGCTAGAAAAGCTGTTGTCTCAAATTATTAAACTAAATTCAATTGATGTTACCAAACTTAATTGACGGGGCACAATTGAGAAAATAAAAGACTTAATTCTTTTGGGTTTACAATAGACTCAATTAACGGTACCAAACCTAATTAACGGGACCTAATTGAGGACACTTAAAACAATTTAATTAAAACTAAGTCTTGATCGCTGGGCGATTTATAAGACTAGGAAAGTTTGGTTTGGTAGTTCCTGACTATTTGGCAGCTTGGGAAAACTAAGTCTCGGTCATTTGGTGACTTAAAAGACTAGGAAAGCTTGATTTAATAGTTCCTGGCTATTTGGCAGCTTGGGAAAACTAAGTCTTGGTCATTTGGTGACTTAAAAGACTAGGAAAGTTTGATTTGATAGTTCCTGGCTATTTGGCAGCTTGGGGAAACTAAGTCTTGGTCATTTGGTGACTTAAAAGACTAGGAAAGCTGGATTTGGTAGTTCCTGGCTATTTGGCAGCTTGGGGAAACTAAGTCTTGGTCATTTGGTGACTTAAAAGACTAGGAAAGCTGGATTTGGTAGTTCCTGGCTATTTGGCAGCTTGGGGAAACTAAGTTGAACTTTTACAATTCTTGGTTACTTGGTAACTTGTAAATTTGATCACTAGGGTTGCATGAATCGTTGCAGATTGGCCTTTCTCCTTTGAAGTGGGTTTTGGTTTCGACTTTGGATATCGCGTTTGGACTTTTAATTTTTCTAATGTTTCCTTCTGGGTTTAGCACTTAATTGAAAGTAATCTCTTGAAAATTGTTTCAGTATTGAGATTTTTGTTTCAAAATTTTGTAGATAAATTTATTTAAGAATTAATGTGTTTAAAATTCAATTTTATAGCGAAAATACTTCAAAAATACAAAAAGGCTAAAATTTTGGAAGATTTTGATATCAAAATATCAGTACATCTAATTTCTACGAGTTTTTAGGATTTTATAGATATTTTATACGCATTCTTCGGAGCTTCCTATTATTTTTAACGATTTTCTAAAGTTTCTGACTGAATATAACTTTCTCATTGGGCCAGCTAAGCAAGGGATGCTGACTGGGCCTGGTCGTCCGCTGACGTGGCAAGGACGGAAGGTCAAATGCGTCTGGTCGCTGGTTTTCCCGCGTGGATTTCGTGTAGTAAGCTTTTATTATTCATCCCGCCATAGAAGATCCCAAGAGAGATGGCGCTGAGTTTCGGCGGAGGAAGAGAGTAAGGTTTACACTATAGTCCCTGTGCTATTTTTATTAACAGACTAGGCCTTAACTAGGGGTTCCGGCAATCTGACAAGCCATATCCGATGATATTGATGATTTTGAAATCTTGAAAGCAAAGGAAACTTATTGGTACAGTTAGATTTCGTTGCGTCGCCTTCACTTGGCTGGGAAATTGACGATTATACTCGGGTTTTTATTCACTTTAACCCCTATCTTTTCTTAAACAAAACTTTCCGGTGAACGGAGCCGCCAACAGTGTCCTAGCCAATCCAATTTACACTAAGAGAGTGGGGAGAACAAAGTAACGTCTCTAATTTAACTTGCGTCTTTCTAATTTAACACAGGAGCCAAGGAGTTGACATGGATTTGGTACAAGAGAAGCATAGTTTGATTTATCAAAGGATTTTTAGTGAAGGAAGCACACTGTTCTTTACACCTATGTCTATGTAACAGTTACCGACAACCAATTGCATGTGTAAACCTTAATTGCACCTCCATTTTGATTATTGGACTGGTGCATCACCTAATCACATTCATGGCCACAGAGATGGCTTAGTACAATATCACTAATCTTATGAGGTTACATGGTCATTTACACAAGATTACTTCATCATTTGGCCTGTACAACATTTGTTGATTTGTAACTTATGTGCTATGGTGATAACTGTTAGCACATCTATTGGACATATTCTTTACAAAACAATGAGACACACAGTAGCTAATTAATAATCCTCCATCTGCATTTCTTATGACAATTCCTTTACACAAATAAAACATGGTCATTGTTAGGTATTAGCTACCCAAGTGAAACTATTTACACACTTAATGCTACAACCTTTCACTAAAATAAGTACTTTGCTCCATCTCAAAGATTGTCTTGACAATTAAATACTTCTCCAACACTGCAACAGCCTCACGTTTTGCAAGTTTTGACAAGCTTTCTTGTAAATTTTACAAGCAAGCCCACATGTTTTATATAATAACTGAATTCTTATTTACAAACAAAATCAAGCAACGGTCAAAGTCACACATTGAAATTGCTTAAGGGGATTACCTGTGTCCAGCATGTCACACTATGGTCCCTCAGATTTATCATTTTTGTAATTAAACTCACAGCAACATACTTCATTTATTGTCCTTGTTCCATTTTTTTTTGTAAACCAAATAAAGAGTGATTCTATTCTAAGGCATATGTTATAAGGAGAAAGGGATTTAATAAAGCTATAACTTTGTCCAAAGTTTTCAGGGAATTTCAAATGCACTATGGCAGGAAAAGTGTCTAATGACTTCACGCTTTGCAGCTACTGCTTCAAGAACTTATTAAAACAAAAAAAGTTAAACAAAAACTCGCATCAGTGAAGAACTTCAAGAGATTTTAAAGATCAGATCAAAGATTCACTGTGACGGAACTGACTCGATGAAAATGGGAAAAAGAATCGATCAGTGCTCATTAATGGCTTCTCTCTAACCATGGAATCAGCTTAGCTTGAGCTTCTTCCTTGTCGAGAGAGGATTTTGATACAAGCTAAGTCAATGCTGCGCTTTGACTTTTGCTAGATCAGGTTGATAGCCCTCCCATGAGATTGATGCTGCGCTTCAAATCTCCATGGAAGCACTTCTAACTTTGCCAGTAAGCATTGCTACCTCATGAAAGTTGATGCTGCGCTTCAAACTTCCATGAGACAGTTTAGATATTATTTCTCAAACACCACGATTGATGCTGCGCTTCAACCGGGGCACAAGAGTAATTGCTATTGACTCAGATCGGATTATAAATGAAAAGGAGAAGAAAAGGGAAAGGGAAAGATCATGTACCAGAACAGTTAAACTTAGCAATTAGGAACGACAGTAACTCTCGTTACAAGAATTCATATTGAGGTTTGTGCTTTGACCTCGATTGATACTGTGCTTCAAATCAAGATCAAGCACTAAACTAGAACTTGAGGTTATAGAACAACAAGATCGAATAAGCTTTTAAAATCAGTAAGTTACATCCTTACTAATACTACCCTTTAGAAAAGCACATAATTAGGAAGATTAGGGGAAGAATTGGTTAAAAGATTGCGGATTTAGACAATTTCAAATCCATTTGACAAATACAGTTTTAAGAAAATCTAGATTATAGTAAATCAAGAAGAGAATTGATCAATTGAATCAAGTCTCAGCTGATGTTGCGCTTCAAACTGAGATAGATTCAGTTTTAACCAATTCAACACTGACAAGGAAAGGGAATGGTTGAATAAACGAAGTCAACATGGAATTAAACCTAACAAGTGATGAATACACTCCAGCTGATGCTGCGCTTCAGACTGGAGTCAAAGATTGAAGCATCAAATCAAGAACGGAAAAGAGAAGGAGATCAACACAGATTTCACACCAAAAGAAATGACATTTCCATTCAAAAGCTTCGAATACTAACAGATTGACACTTAGATCTTCGAACTTTACCTGATTTACTTCCGAATTACACGAATTTACTCTTCGATCTCTTTCTTTCTCACTTTTCTCTCTTTTTTCTACCTATGCACGACAAGTGCTTGTGTAAATGCCTAAGCTATTGCTCTTACTTTCTAATGGAGTGTGTCTGTGAGGAATGTGATCTCTGGCTTCTCAAGCTCTCTCTTTCTCTCTCCTCGAGCTTCTCCTTTTATAAACGAGGTCTTCCTTCTATTTTCCGTCTAGGTTCAATGAATCCGCCTCCTAAGCCCGGCGGTTTTCACAACAACCTTCTCCAACGACATTCTGTTGGATCTTTACTCCCCTCTTCATTTCCTCTTTTTAGCTGCACTTAAACTATGGTACACCACATTTTATCTTGTGGGTCCATTGCTTCACTTCTCTCTCGGCTCTTGTGCGCCGGGTACATCCAGCTTGCATCCATCGAAGGGGTCACATTTTAATCCAGCGCCCCAGCGACATCTCTTCTTGTCATTTTTTCCGTGAATTCGGCCTTCGTGCACCGTTCCATACTCAAGCGACTCCTTGTGCTTGGTGCATTGAGAAACACGCGTGCTCATCTCCGGCTCTCCTTCGGAGGGAATTTTGAAATTTTGTTTTCTCACTTCTCCGTTCGAGTTAGCACTGGAGGGCGACAGTTTTACGTGGGGATTTAATTTCCCTCTGTTTTGCTGTCCTTTACTCTTATTATTTCATTTCCCCCACATGTTATCTCACCAATCCAGTGTGTGTAGGTATAGAAAAATGTGTGATACGCATCATGTATCCTCTTTCTTTTTTTTTATTTGGATTTGGATGGGTTTATACACATTATTTCATCACCTCTTCTTACTTTTCTTAGCATCGTATTCCCACGTCATCACCATTTTTAGTGGTTCAACATGTTATCAGACCATTCTCCTACACTCGTTGCCTGCAATGTGCGGAAGAACTCAAGGATAATGTCATTTTGTCTGAGTACATTAGCCAGGGCATTTTGTAAAATGCTAAGTTTCCTCCGGATCCTTGCCATTTCATTTCGATCATCGACCGGGTCTGGTTGCAATGCCCCCTGTCCATTGGCCGGGACAGGGTTTGACTGTGCTTTGCGAGACCGGGTACGAGTGGCAGGGCCGCCTTCTTCAGGTCTCATGCATTGTTGTTCGTCCAGTATTGAGACGGCCTCATGTCTTGAACTGTCCGCCTTGAGAGGGTAATGTGCTCTCCTGCTTTCAGGTCTGATTGGGACAGGCCTTTCCGTGCAAAAAGATCGTCTGTCAGGAGACTTTCCTTCACCTTCCGAGTCTGATTCTGTGACTGTGATGAACCGAGAAGTTTCAGTTCTCTTTGAAGCACTTTTGAATTTTCGCGCCTCAGGCAAGGTATCTTTTTGAACGTTCTCCCATATGGCGGGGTCATAGTATCGGCGGAACTCTTCATCTATGTAGTGTCGGACCCATCCCGTCGGAATAGGGTAATGAGGAGATGGTTTATGATCCTCCGTTCCTTCCGTGACTGAGGACTGGCGGAATTGTTGAAGGAGCTCTTCCTCAGTCTCTTTCTTTTCTGACTGACTTGGATATACCAGTCTTCTGACTCGGTCGTATTCCATTTTGCATACTTCTCGGCGAGACCTATTCCATCTTATTCTTTCTACCCAGGGCAGTGGGGCAGTCCGAATTTCGCTTTCTTGTCTCACCGTCGTTGGTGGGCGAGTTGTGGGCCATGAGTCGAGTATAAATGGCTGAAGACTGGTCAAGTGAGGATGCTCGGGTTCTTCATCGCTGCCTTGCCACCCGACTTGTTCACCTGATTTTTCTACATTTCTTATCAGATGTCCTGTCCACCCGATCGGATCTGATAAGTCATGTTCATAGTTTTCGTCTGAAAACTCTTCCCTTTCGGATTCCTCGGTTCCTGAATCATCAGAGATGTAAATGACTCTACAGGATGCGGATCCTTGGTTTTCTTCTTCTTTTTCTTCCTTTTCTTGAGGAGGATTGGAAGATGGAGCTGTGTCATTTGACCGGCTAGTGGAAGGCGTTTCAGCTGCCCCCTGTCCTTGACGGACGTCTTCTTCTTCCATGATTATAGCTTCTCTGGTTTGGTTGACCGATTGGCGCACGATTTCGCTCAAGTCTTCCAGGGTAAGCTCAGGGTGACCAGGGATATTGGAAATGTGGATGTCGAGATTCACTCTTCTGACTTGTTGTCCTTCCAGATCTGCTGGGTTTACCTGGTACTCGGGATCCAATACAAACTCATAATCATACTGGATTCCATCATCTTCGCCATCTGAATCGTATGCTGCCCCTGGTTGTGGCTGAGGGTTTTCAGGATGTGAACCAGAAGTTGTTGATTGTGCCTGAGATGTTTCGGGTTGGGGTTGCGGCATTTCGGGTCGCGACTGCAGTGTTTCAGGTGTATGAGACTGGGACTGAGTAATTCCAGGTTGCGGTTGAGGTGGGTCTGGCCGTGGTTGAGGCACTTCAGATCCCTCCTCTTGATTGTCACTTGCATCTTCATAGGTGATTCGGTAGCAAGAGCCGACATTCCGAGAGGATTCACCTTGTGATGCCTTGTTTTTCTTCGGATTTTTCTTCTTGTTTCTTCTCTGGTAAACCACGAGGGGTTTGGTTGTGTCTTCTTTTCCCGGAATCTCATTTTCTTCAGAGAGGTAGAAAGTATCCTCCTCGTCAGTTAGCTGTAGCTCTCGCAAGAGTTCACTTGTTGTTTTCCCTTCGGTGGCAGCTATGAGGGTTGCCAATCCTTCAGGAAACATTTCAGTCCATTCTGGCTGTGGCCGGACTGACATACGGGCATTCTTCTTATAAGTTTTCTTCTCTTTGGTTTTACTCCGAGACTTGGGAGAAGGTTCATCATCATCCGTCCACTCTGCTATCTTAGCTGCGCGACGATTGAATTTTCTTTCCCTGGGACTTTCAGGTTCATCACTGCTGATGTAGCGAGATGATCCAGAGGGACCGACTCCAGGATCGTTGTCGTTGTCTGGCCTGAAAATGTGCTGAGCGGCTTCGGCCACTTCTCGCATGCGAATAGCCTCAGCAGGATGGTTGCGCACAAATCTCTCGCGATTCCTTCTCCAGGTAGGATCAGGATCCGTGATAGGATAGTCCAAATATCGTATGAGCATTTGGAAATTTTCTGTTGCAAACTGGAAGAAAGCGGGTTCGTTGTTCCTTAAATCTTGGAGATGTGTATGCAGGTCAATACCCTGACGTCTTGTGATTCCCGTACGGGCCACTGTTTCTTCCACCAAGGGGTTGGTCGGCCTGCGTGATTGATTTCGATTTGAACTGGGAGCATTGTTTTGATCCGAGCCATTGCTGATATGACGAGAGTTACCAGAGGTATTGGCTGAATTTTCACCATTACTGTTTCTTCTGTTAGAGGGTGTGGGGTTCCTCATATTGACAAAGTTTTCCACAACCTCTCTAATCTGAGCGGCTTCGGCAGGATGGTCTCTTATGAACCGTTCTCGTCTTCTTCTCCATGCTGGATTGGGTTCATGGTGTGGGTGTTCCATGCAACGAGCAAAGATTTGATTGTGCCTCGTTACCACGTCCATGAATTCTGGCTTATCCAGAATCAGGTGATTGATATATGAGAAGACATCAACAGTTTGATTCATGGAGAGGCCTTCGAAGGCGTCTGATACGTCTTCTAATGGACATCCAGAGCCAGGATCTTCATCATAGTACACCCGCAATGGTGGGTCAGTAGAGTCAAGGTCTCCACTATAGAACACGCTCACTCTTGAGTATCCACTGCTTGAGGTGGGTGCTCCGGGATTGGAAGCACTTTCATTCTGTGAGGTTTCTCCGGTGGTGTTGTTCCCGGAACTTGTTCCTTGTTCTTCCTCATTACTATCACTTTCTTCACCTTCGTGCGAAGTCTTGTGACAAGAAGCTGAGACAGGGTTGCGCGCGTCATTTGATGCGAAGATGTGCCTTGCGGTTTCAGCAATTTGTCGCACAAGTGCAGCTTCAACTGGATGACTTCGCACAACACATTCACGATTCCTGACCCAAATGGGGCTTGGGTCGTTGTAAGGGTATTCCATGTACCGCATTATTATCTGGAGATTGGTGTTTGCAAATCTGAAGAAGGAAGATTCCCTACTTCTCAGATTTTGTAAGTATCTGTACAATTCAGCGCTCTGACGCCTTGTGTCTTCTGTTGAAGTAACAGGAGTTTCATTCGGAGAATGAGATGGCTCATGAGATTCATTCCCAGAGTCTGAGTCATCATCCCAGTTGATACTGATATGGTGAGATGATCCTGAAGGACCGGCACCTGAGCTATCGTCATCGCCATCAACGTCGCTCGCAACAGAGGTTATGATTCTGTGGAAAGTGGCAGCTACCTCTCTCATACGAGCGGCTTCAGCTGGGTGTTTTCTTATAAATTTCTCCCGCCTTCTTCTCCGTGCTCGGTCGGGATCATGTTCGGGATGTTCCATGAAACTGGTCCACATCTCGATATTTTCAGCGTTGTCCGATATCATATCGATGAATCCTGGGTCATTTTGTTTCAGATGACCGAGGTATAAGACTACTCCAGCCGATTGATGTATAGTGAGGTTTTCGAGTGCAGGGGTTAGATTTAGAATGGGCTCTGAGGAGTCAGGCCCTCCCGTGAAATATACACGTGCATTCGGGTCTATGTCATTGGGACCGAGCTCACCTGGTCTTCGCCTGGGATTCCGCCTGGAGCTGGTTCTTCCTTGTGGCGGTGGCGCTTGTGGCTCATTGTTTCTTGAGGCCGCTGATTATTCGCCTTTATCCTTTTCATCGTCATTGTCATCGTCGGCAGTGATGTGGCGGCAAGATGCTGAAGGTGCATCATCATCATTATCTGAGTCGGATACATACGCAGGAGTTTTTCCACTTCTCAATTCCTTCCGTATTATCTCGACGGCTTCTCTTTCAAAATCCTCAACAAACTCGGTAGCAAACATCGAGTTTATAGGATCCATAACATATTTGAAGGTCCTGGGATCAGAGACCCTCAAATCCTTGAGGTAGGAGACATAGAACTCCACTAGTTCATCATGTTCACGTTGCTGAGAATCATGTAGTTGCTCTGGCGATTCTTGTTGGCTTGTCCCCACTTGATTGGAGGTTTCCACCATTGATTTTCCAGTTCTTATTTCCCTCAGATGTTGTCTATAGCCATACATCCATGGTTCTTGATTGGCCTCTGGGGAACTGGGTTCAGGTGTGATTTCACCTTCTTCAAGGCCAGTACCTTCAGCCTCTTCTTTGAACATCCTTGCGATAGCCTCCTTTTCATAGTCTTCCAACTCGGAGGAATCTTCCGGATTCAGCATGTTGTGAAATTCCTCAGGGGCTATCATTTTCAAGCTCTTGAGGTATTGAACATATTCATCAATCAACTCCTCTCGGGTGGAGCATCCATTATCACCGGGCTTGGGACGCAACCATCGGCCTAGGCCTCCTTCAAAAAGTGGAGTCTCATGTTGTGGTTTCTCACGTGCATCCAACACCTTGGCATGCTCATAGGCGATCTGGTCATTGGTCATGGCGGAGACTGCACTCACGCCTATCTTGTCCCATCCATTGTTCAAGATGATATCTACAGCCAGTTTCCTCGTAGCTAGGAGCTCGATACCATCACGATTTAGGTCAGTGACATTATCTATGGCCTTGTCCACTTCCAGTTCGTCTCGGAACAGGTCGAGATTTTGGACTTTTAAGTCCATCAAAAAATCGATATACGCTGATACCGCTTCGAATGTCACTTCGGGCGGTGACTCGCTATCGGAGTTGTCATCAAAACTCAGAGCAGAGGTTTGGATTATGATCCTTTCAGAATCACTGTCATTTTCTACCTCGGATTCATCAGAAGCACTTAGATGCCGACAAGTTTCCGTAGTCTCCGTGCTTTGAGGTATCTTGAGTGACACTCTCAGTTGATATTTGCCAACCAGCCATGCGGCCAACAACTGATCGATATCATCTCCTTTCATCAGCTCATGGACCCACCACATAGGATCCGCTAAGATTTCTGTATCTAACTCGGGGTGGAGCACAACCGTGCGATACCAAGTGGCCAATTCTCGCCACTGTTTCCGGGCTCTCAGAAACATATTCATTCTTTGCTGGGTTGGGAGTCCACGAGGTTCTATCTCCTGGTAAAAGACACCATTTCTTGCGGTCGACCCCTCACCTCTTAAGAGTGAGGACGGAGTCACCATAGCTGTTTCTTCTGTCACATGTTTATCCTCGACCTCCGTTTCTTCAAGTGGTTGCTCTGTATCATCCTCGGCATTTTCATAGAAATCGTCATAATTTTCATTGCCATCTTCCTCGTCCTCGGTGTCAGAGGTCGCGAAGACATTACAGCATGCACCGGCGGCACCACCACCACCTCTTTCTTCATCACTACTGAAGTGACAATCAAAGTCATAGTTGTTATCCATGTCATCACGGGGAGGACTGGAACCAGGCCATGAATATTCATCTTCAAGGTAGCATTCTTCCGGCTCTGAGGTTCTGGCTGGGGTTTTAGTTGAGGCGGACGCCTTTTTGGTTGCCGTTGCCTCCCTTTCTCTTTTAAGCTTTGTCGCATTTATGGCTTCGCTCATCAAACCGGATACATGTTGAGCCAGAGTTCGTATCACAGAGGGAGGGAGTTCAGGTTGTCCCGCTTTGTCTTCCACAAGCAGGTTGAAGTCCAAATTGTTGAAGTCCAGACCACCATCTTCACTTTGACATTCTCTAGGGATTTCCACATATACCCTTCTTTCTTGTCCATTGACGGTTACTGGGAGAATCATCAGTTCCGAATCCGGAGCTCCAGGACCTTGGTACCTAGAAGATTCTCTAGGTGCATTTGCCTGAGTGCCAGATTTTCTGTTTCTACGACTCCCGTGGGTTTTCTTGGTTTTGGCAAGGGTAGTCTTGGTTTGTGTTCCTCGAGACGATGGTGACCCTGTCTGACTGGATCGCCTGGACATATCAGGAACTTCTGGTGCTATTTCTGGAACTTCAGGTGTTTCTTCTGGGACCTCAGGTGTTTCAGCATCATTTCCTTCCTGAGTTCCATCTGAGACATAGCAACAGGTGGTCGTCCAAGATTCTTCATCTGTGAGATCCTGGGTTGAAGTGGAGGCTTCTCGGTCTTGCCTTCTCTTGTTACGCTTAATCACCGTGATAGCTTCCCTCATTAAACGGGCAGCATGTTGCGTAAGGGTATGCATCGTTTCAGGAGAGAGGTCGGACTGTCCTTCCTTTTCTTCGACCAAAAGTCTGAAACCTAAGTTGTCTAGCTTCAGCCTTCCATCATTATGTCTACTTTCCTCCGGGATCTGTATGAATACCCGCCGTCCTTGATCATTGACTTTGACAGGGAGGAGTATCAGTTCCGAATTCTCAGAGCTGGTTGTTCCTTCAGATTCCAGTCTGTAGGTGTCTTTTCCTCCCCTGGTGGTCTTGCGGACTCGTCTCGTCCCTTTTCTTGAAGCTCCTGCATGTACGGATGCAGAGAGTGTCGATGTTTCTTGGACTTGTTGACTTGACTGGTCAGGGGTTGATTGAGATGCCTTCTTATCAGAGAGGTTCTCATTTCCCTGATCATCACCGGAAATGTGATGACATGAAGCTGTCCAAAATTCTTCAGATTCTGCATTCTCACGTTCCTTTCTTTCTGTCACATCCTTCCAAGCCTTACCAGTAATTTTGGTGAAGTCTTTTGGGGACAGAAAGTCAGCCAGGGTCGCTTGTTTTGGTCTTCCCTGAACGTATTGTTCCTCGATTTCTTGAGGTGCAACTTTTCTCCAGAACGGTCTGTTGTTGCTTGACCGTGTTACCGGCACATAACTGCGTCTCGGTCTAGGAGGCAGTCTCGTTGGTATGACAACGTCTCTCGGCACGATGGGGGTGATGGCATTCTTCCATTTGAGCCTGGGTTCAGCTTGAAGCACCTTCAACTTCTTTTTGGTGCTCTCGTTGAGGCTTACACTCCAAGTGGTGGGTGGTCTGCCGTCAGAGCAAGCAGAGACGCGGTTTGTGCTGGCAACTGGGGTTCTGGTAGGTCCAGCATGAGGTGCCGGCTCTTGCCTAGCGTCATCATGGAGTGGAATTTTTCTCCTTCCTGGATTCTTTTCTCGATCCAGTCCTTGAAGACATAACAGTCTTCGATACTGTGGCCTAAGACCCGGTGATATGGGCAATAGTTCGGGTGATTGACCTTGTTTTCTTCCTCAGTCCTCTTGCACCTTGGAAGTCGTATCTCCAGCACTTTCATTGCTTGCTGGAACAACTTTTTGGTCTTTTCTTTCTTGAAAGAGTACGGTTTGTTTTGTAACTCCTTCAAAGTCGGTCTTGGAGTACGGGTCTGTGAAGTCCCGTCCTTTTCTTCATCACTTCATCCCCACTGAACACCGCTGGTGCCTTCGACTTGATTGCTGGCCGCCTTGGACTTCACGGCTTTGCTTTCAGCTTTCTTCGGTCTCTCTTTGGGGAGAGAATACTGAAGGATTTCATGATGCGAATCGGGTAATTTTTTAAATTTTATTAACCGATAACATCTAGGATCGTTCTTACTATTGCTAACTTTCTTTATTTATTTGCATCGCAATCAAATATATTCCTATAAGAAGGATTGTAGAACCATACCTATGGTCTTTAACGAAGCTCTGTTCCTCTTCGGTTCACCTTGAATCCGAAACAAAATGACAGTCGAATCCGTGCTAGCGAATTCCCCGTCAACACCTAGCTCCGTCGCCCGTATCTTAATCGATTGCTTAATCGATAGAATATTTTAACAAGTATTTAGAAGAAGAGGAGAACAAAGCTTCAACACATGAAGACTTACTTGTCTTCTCAATTTTCTCATCAGTTTTTACACAAAAACATCTGAATAAAACCTCTCAAATTCGTATAGCATTTAAAGCCACTAACCAGAAATTAAAACAGCACTTTAATTTCTGACGTTGCAGCACTAAAACCTTGATAACTCTCTGTAGGAAACTCCAAACGTCCTGAAACTTGGACCATTGGATTCTACATTTCAAGGGCTATAATTTTCATATATCATTTGCCCAAAATGGTTATCGTTTGCTATACTAATTTTCTATTTAAAGTTGGCTCAAATTCTGACCCGAATTTAAGGCCTTCTTTCTTCTTCATTTGTTAAAATAATTGGGCTTGGGCTTCAAATAAATTTATACATTTCATAATAATATTCATATATTATTATAATATGTGAAACTTATATTATCCTCATAATATACACATATTGATAAATTTATTCTTTGCTAGTTAATCACGTCATGTGATATAATTTTCTATTTGTACTTTATTTCATGCAACATGAAACCTTGTACATAGAAAATATATTTCTTGTTTCCCATTCAATTGGTGTGACCTATATTGAGGATCCATATTATGTTGGCAATGGAATAATTATTTTATTCCATAAACTGTAAGCGGTACCCTAGAATACATTACAGCTACCCAAATAATATAGATGTTTAGCAAATCCTTTTACGAAACACGATCCTTCTAGTAATGTTATTAACATTACTTGTGTCTATTCCTTGCCATATAATATTATGACTATTATACAAAGTAGGGCTGTGTCATCTTTGTATTATAATCTTTTCTTGATCTCTAACAAGTAGGATTATATAATTATAACTGCACTTCAGTTATATTGGATCCATTTATAATCTCACTTTACCAAGGGGCCCTTTATAATATCATTCCTCAATTAATGAATGGCAATTAGCTATTGACATATATATTTTCCTCCTACACAAGTTACATACAAAGAACTATTACTTTTATCACCACTTTCTTCAAATGGCTTTTAATAATAATTACGTTGCATATTCCTTATGTGAAAAATATATCATATCAATCTTAGAATTAACGACACGATAAAAATATTAATGACACAAACACAATCCATATAATATTTTTTATCAATTAGGTCTGTTCAATATATGAAACTTTTCATATACTCGTGTTATTAAATGATAATCCTTTATCAACGTTTACAGAACTACAACGTACTTTTAATCAACACGACAGTCTTATATGACATATTAGTGTTCCTGCTAATATTCAAGACCTGTGAACATTTTAGAGATATATATTCATTTTATTTAGAGTTCTGCGGTTCAAGACCAAGAGCATCTTCTTGAACACTTCTAAATATGAATATAAACTCATGGAACAAAATGTAATAACATCCAATTCATAAATATAACATATAAAAGTAATCACTATAAGATAACTTTTAGAACACAATTCCAACAATCTCCCACTTGTTCTTAAAGTTACTTCTTATACATACTTATGTATTAACTCTAAGACTAGGGTTGCCTTTTGACTCATTTTGTTATCTCTATCCATTTTCCATGCATCTTCAAACACGTGGAATCAAAGTGGACTTTGCCATTGGCTTGAGAGTAAGGCTTTGTTGGTGGATATGTTGTGTTATTATCCGTGTTCACCTTTAATAATTTTAATCTATCTTCTTTAATGAAGTATTGAATGACAAATTATTTTTCTATCCATATGTTTGATCTTGTGGTGTAAACCACATCAAGTTCTTCAATGAACTCCTTGATCAAACATTTACTTTGTTGGCTTTAGCAACAACCATCACTTCTGATTGGATGCTTGAGTCAGTTGTTTGCTAATTGTTTGAACCTTTTCAAACTAACAACACATCCATTCAGACTAAATACATATCCAAATTGCGACCTTTTATCATAATAGGTTGCAAAACTCGCATCGGTGTAGTCTTCTACAACGAGTTCCCGTTTCCCTCCATACACAAGAAATTTATCCTTAGTTCTATTATGATACTTAAGGATATTCTTGACCGCACTCCAATGTGCAGGACCTGCATGGGCTTGATGACGACTTGTCATACTTAGAGCATACGTGACATCAGGTCGTGTACACACCATAGCATACATGATAGAACCAATTGCAGAAGCATATTCTACATTCTTCATGATTTCAATGTCTTTACGTGTCACAGCACATTGAGACTTGCTAAGTATTACACCTTGACTCATTGGTACATTTTCTTTCTTAAAATTTTTGCATGTCGAATCGTTTCAACATTTTGCCAATGTATGTACATTGACTTTAGCCAATGAGTCTACGTGACCTGTCTCTACATATCTTGATTCCCAAGATATATTGGGCTTCACCCAAGTCTTTCATTGAGAAAATCTCTTTCAATGAAATTTTTGTTTGCTCCATTAAGGGAATAAAGTTGCCTATCAATAATATGTCATCAACATACAAAACCAAGAAAAGTATATAGCCCCACTGACCATCTTGTATACACAAGTATCTTCCTTACTTTGAATAAATCCAAGGCGTTTAACCTCTTCATCAAAGCGCTTATTCCAACTCCTGGATGCTTGCTTCAGTCCATAAATAGACCTTTGAAGTTTGCATACTTTACTGCCATTATTTGGATCTTCAAAACCTAGAGGTTGTACCATGTACACATCCTTTTTCAAATTCCCATTCAGGAATGCTGTTTTGACATCCATTTGCCATATTTCATAATCATAAAATGCGGCAATGGCTAGTAATATCCAAATTGACTTAAACATTGCAACAGGCGAGAAAGTTTCGTCATAATCAATTCCTTGAACTTGACTAAACCCTTTCGCTACAAGCCTTGCCTTGTATGTTGTCATGTTTCCATCCATGTCCATCTTTCTCTTGAAAACCCATTTGTTTTGAACAGCTTTCTTTCCTTGAGGAAGATCTACCAAGTTCCATACTTGGTTATCATACATGGATTGCATTTCAGATTTCATGGCTTCATACCATGATTTTGAGTCTTCTCTTTTCATTGCTTCTTCAAAGGTCTTTGGATCATCTACATCCATTACCAAGATCTCATGAAACCCTAGATATATATCAGGTTTCTTTCTAGATCTTGTTGACCTTCTTAGTTCTTGTGGCTCTTCATGTTCATTATGAGTATCTTGAACCTCTTGCACAATTTCTTGTGGAATTAGTTCAATACTCGATTGAACACTATGTGGTGATGCGTGAACCTCTTCCTCAATAGGCTGAGGAACTTGTAAACTAATGCTCCCACTAGCCGTCGGAACTATGGTTGGGTTATTTCGATCTACATGGGTGTCATCCATGACCTGATCGAGGTCTTGTAATGTTTCTTGAGTTTCCTCAAGCGTTACACTACTCCCATTACTTTTGATTCTTTCGAGAAACTCTTTCTCTAAGAAAATTGCACCTCTTTCAACTAATATTCTATTTGTTGACTTGTGCCAAAAGTAGTATCCTTTTGTTTCTTTCGGATAACCTATAAAGAAGCATTTTTCCGCTTGGGGTTCTAGTTTGGTTGACATCAATCGTTTGATGTAAGCCTCACATCCCCAAATTTTGAGAAAAGATAATTCAGGAGTTTTTCCTGTCCACAACTCGTATGGAGTTTTCTCGACAGATTTGGATGGAACAATATTCAATGTGTAAGCCGCAGTTAGCAATGCATGTCCCCAAAAATAAAGATGCAATTCTGTTTGGCACATCATTGATCGAACCATATCAAGCAATGTTCTGTTTCTCCTCTCAGATACACCATTCCACTGAGGTGTTCCTGGTGGAGTCAATTGTGGTATGGTACCACACTCCTTCAGATATGTACCAAATTCATTACTCAAGTATTCTCCTCCACGATCAGTTCGCAAAATCTTAATTCTCTTATTAAGTTGATTTTCGACTTCATTCTTGAATTCTTTGAACTTGTCAAAAGATTCACTCTTGTTCTTCATTAGATAAACATAGCCAAAACGACTATAGTCATCTATGAACGTAATGAAGTACCTAAAACCATCTCGTGCACTAGTTCTCATTGGACCACATACATCAGAATGTATCAATTCCAACAAGTCTTTTGCCCTTGAACCTTTCTTCTTGAAAGGTTTCTTAGTCATTTTACCAACTAAACAAGATTCACATGTCTCTATTGCATCGCAATCCATGAGACCAAGAAGATTACTATCTTGTAATTTCTTAATGCGTTTCTCGTTTATATGACCAAGACGATAGTGCCATAAGAGAGTGTTATTTTTATGAGATATTTTGAGTCTTTTGTTATTGACATTTAGAACATGTTTATCATTCACTTCTAGCAAATATAAACCATCATGAACAGTAGCATTTGCATAGAAAATTCCATCTTTTGCAATACTCATACACGAGTTTGCAATAGTAAATACATAACCATCTTTGTCCAAACACGACACAGATATAATGTTCTTACATATAGATGGAACATAATAAACATTATCCAAATTAATTAATTAATAAACCACTAGATAAATGAAGGTTTATTGAGTAAATGGCCATTGCCGAGATACTAACATCATCGCTCACCTTCAAAGTGACTCCACCTCACTTGAGATGTCTTCTATTCATTAGTGCCTTCATATTTACACAAATATGAGCACACGATCTAGTATCAGTTACTCAATCGTGAATAGATGTGGTTAAATTAATTTCAATAACATAGATACCGTTTGGAACCTTGGGACGCTTCCGCTCTATTATGCCCGAGTCTAAGTCAGCCTTGTACTTTGGACAATTCACCTTGAAACGTCCTTACTCATGACAATCTCAGTTTGCGGAGTTAGCAAGTTTTTTTCTCTTGCTTTTGGAGGTGCTCGCTTGAGCTTCTCCTTTCCCCTTGTTCCCTTTAGGCATCTTCTTTTTGCCTTTCTTTTGAACTTTCTTGCTATTGCAAGAACATCTTGAATGAAGTTCCATTATCTCTTTTGGAGTATGGTTTATGAACTTTCTAGTAAATTCAATTACTATACTTGCCAACATGAGACCTTGAACATCCAGTTCATTCTGCAATACTTTCACGCCAAACATTATTCTTCATCAGAGGGTTCCGTACTTAGTATTGGTGCATCGTGCTCCAATACATTTACAAGATCCTCCTATCTGATGATACGTTGGAGTTTTACTTTCTAATCTAGAAAATTGAAACTAACATTTTCCAACAAGCACTTTTCGAGTTATGGATTGGATAAGTACGTTGTTTGTCATTCTATAGAAATAAAATTAAAGGATTTCATGTTAATATTTATGTAACATTTCATACTACATATTTAAATTTGTCCATTATGCAGCATATTCAAGATCCTATCATAAATAAAGCGAACTCATCCGAATTATAAAATCAAGGTAAGTAATCCTAGTCATAACCTTTTAGAAAAAAACTTTTGCAATCGTTTGCAATTTTCTAAACTTTATGACTCTTGTTGTTTATTAAGAACCTTTTCTTACTAAACGATTTTCCCGGGACTTCAAGCCTAGATCTTGACTTCCCTTTAAGCAAACTTATTTTATTGGTCAATATGTTCGGCTAATTATCTCCATAAAATAAATGTACCAAATGCCTCACATTTAATCCATTTATCAATGGCTTGATAATATATCCTAACACATTCCACGATTTCTAAAGATTAGAAATTACACTCAGGCATCTTAATAATCTCTAGCTTAAAGTGGATAAAATAAGAAGGAAAAATACTTAATTTTTCATTGGACATTTCAAATGTGACTATAGTTTGGTAGGTCCTGTTTTCATACACCCATACCTATCCTAACATATCATTCACATATAATCATAAAGCACATAACATAAAACAATCACAAAACATTTGCGAGTTTGTATGCCTCTTGCGCTTCTCTTCATCCACTGCTTTGTCTTCTTGCACCATTGGATGAAAAATTGCATAAAAATAAATATGTTGCCCCAAACTTTATTATGAATCCTTTCAAAAATAAAATTTGCTAAGTGCAAGTATTAGGAACCCATCTCATTCTCACAATGCATATGATGTAATAATAAATAAAGGCATCCTATACATAAATTGCCTTTTGTGCCTAATTAATAAACGCTTATTAAAATTGCTTACAATCAAACATGCACATCACATAAAATTTACATCACACAAGGCATTGGAATGAGACATACAAACTCAGTTCCCTGCAAAACAAAATTATAATAGGAATTGCATACCGATGCACTATTTTGTACCTTTTAGTTAATTTCCATTTCTTAAGTAATTGCGGTTCTCTAAATCATTTAAATCCCTAACATGATTTATAATTCTCTGTTACAATTTGCACCATAGTTTGAAAAATAATCTTTTAATCATTTAAAAGAAAATACAAACCGTTATTGTGTTTTGTCACAGAAAAACTGCGCACTGTTGCTGTTTTGCCTTTGTGACGAAATTCCATAAAACTTTTGTATAGAAAAGTTTTATTATGTCAAAACTAGACTTCGATATCTAAATTTAGAAACTGGTTTCATCAAAATATGTTAATCCATTTGAGAGAAATCGTTATTTTGATTTCAGCAAAAACTGCTACTGCCGCTGAAAAATTCCAGCAGCGCACTATTTTCTTTATTTTTGTTTAATCTCATAGATCTGTCCAAAAACCTTGATGTATATAATTATCCTATTCTAAACTTCTTCTAATATAGTAAGAATTTTAGAAAATACAAAAATAATTAACCAGTTATCATATTACAATATTGCAAAACGTGTAACAAGAATTCAGCACGAATTTAGAACCGCAAAACAAAAGAACAATTAACTAAGCACTTATGTAATTAAAATTACATAATAAAATTGTCTAATTAGCAATAATAAAGAACCTATGCTCTGATACCAATTGAAGGATTTCATGATGCGAATCGGGTAATTTTTTAAATTTTATTAACCGATAACATCTAGGATCGTTCTTACTATTGCTAACTTTCTTTATTTATTTGCATCGCAATCAAATATATTCCTATAAGAAGGATTGTAGAACCATACCTATGGTCTTTAACGAAGCTCTGTTCCTCTTCGGTTCACCTTGAATCCGAAACAAAATGACAGTCGAATCCGTGCTAGCGAATTCCCCGTCAACACCTAGCTCCGTCGCCCGTATCTTAATCGATTGCTTAATCGATAGAATATTTTAACAAGTATTTAGAAGAAGAGGAGAACAAAGCTTCAACACATGAAGACTTACTTGTCTTCTCAATTTTCTCATCAGTTTTTACACAAAAACATCTGAATAAAACCTCTCAAATTCGTATAGCATTTAAAGCCACTAACCAGAAATTAAAACATCACTTTAATTTCTGACGTTGCAGCACTAAAACCTTGATAACTCTCTGTAGGAAACTCCAAACGTCCTGAAACTTGGACCATTGGATTCTACATTTCAAGGGCTATAATTTTCATATATCATTTGCCCAAAATGGTTATCGTTTGCTATACTAATTTTCTATTTAAAGTTGGCTCAAATTCTGACCCGAATTTAAGGCCTTCTTTCTTCTTCATTTGTTAAAATAATTGGGCTTGGGCTTCAAATAAATTTATACATTTCATAATAATATTCATATATTATTATAATATGTGAAACTTATATTATCCTCATAATATACACATATTGATAAATTTATTCTTTGCTAGTTAATCACGTCATGTGATATAATTTTCTATTTGTACTTTATTTCATGCAACATGAAACCTTGTACATAGAAAATATATTTCTTGTTTCCCATTCAGTTGGTGTGACCTATATTGAGGATCCATATTATGTTGGCAATGGAATAATTATTTTATTCCATAAACTGTAAGCGGTACCCTAGAATACATTACAGCTACCCAAATAATATAGATGTTTAGCAAATCCTTTTACGAAACACGATCCTTCTAGTAATGTTATTAACATTACTTGTGTCTATTCCTTGCCATATGATATTATGACTATTATACAAAGTAGGGCTGTGTCATCTTTGTATTATAATCTTTTCTTGATCTCTAACAAGTAGGATTATATAATTATAACTGTACTTCAGTTATATTGGATCCATTTATAATCTCACTTTACCAAGGGGCCCTTTATAATATCATTCCTCAATTAATGAGTGGCAATTAGCTATTGACATATATATTTTCCTCCTACACAAGTTACATACAAAGAACTATTACTTTTATCACCACTTGCTTCAAATGGCTTTTAATAATAATTACGTTGCATATTCCTTATGTGAAAAATATATCATATCAATCTTAGAATTAACGACACGATAAAAATATTAATGACACAAACACAATCCATATAATATTTTTTATCAATTAGGTCTGTTCAATATATGAAACTTTTCATATACTCGTGTTATTAAATGATAATCCTTTATCAACGTTTACAGAACTACAACGTACTTTTAATCAACACGACAGTCTTATATGACATATTAGTGTTCCTGCTAATATTCAAGACCTGTGAACATTTTAGAGATATATATTCATTTTATTTAGAGTTCTGCGGTTCAAGACCAAGAGCATCTTCTTGAACACTTCTAAATATGAATATAAACTCATGGAACAAAATGTAATAACATCCAATTCATAAATATAACATATAAAAGTAATCACTATAAGATAACTTTTAGAACACAATTCCAACAAATACATCAAGTTGATGTCATCCTCCATTCCTTCAAATTCAGTGATCTTGGTCACTAAGCCTTCAAAGGTGGCAACATTGTGCCCTGCCAGGAGCACTTTCATGGGTGGTCGGATCCCATTCATGAGCATGCGGACCGCCTCCTTTTCAGAGATGTTCGACTGGCATCGCGTATACATGTTTTCCCACCTCGTAACAAAGTCTGAGGCAGTTTCTCCTTTGTTTTGCTTGGTGTTAACCAAGCTGGTCAGAGTGACACGACGAGGGGTGACTCTGAATCGAGTCTTGAAGGCAGCGACCATTTCTTTCCAATTTTTGATGCTGTTGTCCTCCAACGAGGCATACCATTCAAAGGCTACTCCCGTTAGACTTTGAGGGAATTACCTCAGTAGCCATTCTTGTCTTCTGGTGGTGTCTCCACAAGATGTCAAAAAGTGGGACAGATGTTGGTCAGGAGTCACTTTGCTGCCGACTCCTTCAAACGGCTTAAATTTCGGCACAACATAACCTCTTGGGTATTCAACCCTGTCAAACCTCTCAGGATATGGTCTTCCTGTGAAGTTGTTGGGGAATTGAGGTCCGTCAACTCCCAAGTACTGGAATTTTTGTTCCATCTGTTTTCTCATTTCTTCCATGAGGTCAATTGGATCGACCCTGGAAGCATTCTTCTTGTCATACGACCCATCGTCTGATGTTTCACTTGAGTCGCGACTGGATTTGTTCTTTCTTTTTTTCTTGCGCTCGGGCACCGAATGTCGGGCGCTCCCTTGCTTCGAAGTAACCGGGTTTGAGCTCGGCCATGCTCCTTTCTTGGCCATGTATTTCTGGATCTCCGCACAAGCTTCAGCTATGCGGACATTGTCAACTTGCAGCTGTTTCAATTTCTTGTCTTTTTCTTCCAACTCCTTGCGAAGCTGAGCGACTTCTCCGAGGACTTCATTTTCCTCGTCTATGCTTTCATCAGAGGCTTCACCTTTGTTTGAACCGGGATTTTCTCCTCTGTCTTCTTCCTCACCAGCAGAGTGATCGCTGGCTTGGTTAACCCTTTCTTCTGTAATGGGCTCAGGAATCCTGGGACGGCCATTCTTCTTTGGTGGGGCAGAGGCAGAAGCTT
The DNA here is from genome assembly GCA_027725995.1 of Rhynchospora tenuis. Lineage (NCBI taxonomy): Eukaryota > Viridiplantae > Streptophyta > Magnoliopsida > Poales > Cyperaceae > Rhynchospora > Rhynchospora tenuis. The sequence goes on along the minus strand of CM050889.1, from coordinate 68,389,777 downwards.
TGCTTTTCTGGCTCCGGGTTTCAACGGGTATACTCTCAGACTGTGGGGGTTCCTGAGAGCCAGTTCCGACCATATGAACCTCAGTGAGGTCGTCATCATGGTCAACTTCAGCATGAACATGGTACACAGACACAGATCATGCACCCTTTCTTTTCTTGGGCACATGGACCTTCCTTCCTGGGGCTTGCGTCATATATGACACAACATCAGACAATTCGGAGGTTTTCTTCCTCCGCTTGTTTTCCTTCGGGAGCTCGGCACCCTCCAGCTGGGAATCGGAAGTGTGTTTAGACTTCCGGGTTCGATCAACCTTCCCCTTGGCTTTCATGTCTTTGGAATTGGGCTTGAGGGGAGGGAAGGTGAGCCGGTCGAAGACTGAAGGAGGTGTTGCTCCAACCTTCTTCTCCGAAGTGCTGTAATCAGCATCTCCGATCCTGGTATCCTCATGGTAGGGGAAACGAAGGCGCTGAAAGACTGGGAACCGGAGTCTCTCCTTGATTGAGGGCTTTTGGGTGTTCTTGGTGGGTTTGGCGAAGGCTTTGCGGGCCCCGCGGAGTTTCTTGACAATTTTGTAAGCAGCATGGATGGCCTCCACAGCTTGGTGCTTTTTAGGAATGGGGGCCACCTCAACCTTCAGAGGGGCGTACTGGGGTAGCTCCCAGTCCTCGCGCAGGCGTGGACCGTCAGCATTCTTCTTCACAATGCGGAGAGGAGCAAACGCATTTTTCAGAGGCAGATCAATATCAACTTCTTCCTCTTGAGCCAGGCGGAGGGCTTGAGACCTCGAGAGCCTGACCCTGGTTTCCTTCGCCTTTTTAGGGGCGACGGTCACCTTAAGACGCTGGGCACTAGCCCCAGCCTTCTTGTTGAGAGAGACAGTTGCAGTCACGGGCGCTCCATCAGCAAGTGCAGTCAGAGGCACCTGGACGGGCACAGTGAGAGTCTCGGCCACCGAGTTGTTGGCCTTCTTGAGGTGTGCACCGCTCACGATTTCGCTCCAAGTCACCATGTTGATTGTTGGTTGTTGGTTTTGAGTGAGTTTTCCTGCAAATGGAAAGCACTTGAAGTTAACGTCAGTATCTTTGTATATTTTAAATGTATTTCACGCTATGTTGATATGCTATGTTGGTATACCTGGTCCATTGATTATTCCCTGATGAGAGGAGAAAAAGGTTCCACCGGGCGTGCCAGAATCTGTCTCGCACCTTTTTGTACCCTGATCCTCGGAAGGGGGAAATGACCGGATGCTTCCGCGGGGGAAAAAGATATTGCGGACGAGATACCCCTCGATCGTTTCAAAACTCAGACATCGGCACCCACCTAAAAAGGGATGTGGGTACTGACGTGGTTTTGAGCCTCTCGAGAGTTTGATTGTTTACTGCAGGTCCTTTTTTTCCAGTAGGCGCAAGCCCCTACTGTTAATTACCTCTGAACCAAGTCAAGAGCACCTCTAGATCGGGATAATCAAGGGATTAGGCATAACCGTTAGCATTCCAGCATTAGCATTCCATCATTTTACTAAAAGATACTAACATCAATGAACGCGAACAAATAGTGACATAAATAGAGCGGATGATGCAACCATGAGAGAATTAACATGATGTAAAACATGATGCAAAGGATTTTAGTTTATATTTAGAGTTTCAAAACTTCTGGGGTTTGGTTCTGGGTGATTATCCGTTAACCCTATTTTTATATTTGACGATTTTGGTTTGTTCTCTTCAAACTATACGCATTGTAAGCTCAAAGAGGACGGACATAGACGTGTAAAGTTTTGGTATTCAGATCATATTAAAGCTTTAACTATTTAAAACTTCAATTTATCAACGTTTTAAAACTTAGGTTGTTTGTTGACATGTTAGAACCAAGGTTATCAGACGTTTCTGGAATCTCAGGCATTAAGGCATGTAGAGGTTCCGGTCCTTGAACGTGTGTCAATTCCGGTCAACTATTGACGTGTCGAATTTCTGGCCCTGTGACGTGCAAGAGTTAGGTTATAAAACGTTTTAAACTCTGGTATTAAGGCGTGTTTCAAAATTCTGGTCACTTTGGACATTTTAAACTTTGGTCTTCATATGTTCTAGAATTTACCAAATTCTGATTTTCAGACGTATTTAAAGTTTGGTCCCTGGGTTCTGGGAGTTCGTATATAATTATGGAATTTTGTTTCTGGGTTTATATTGCTTTCAGATTTAGGTCCGGGTCTGGAGTTTGAATTTTCTGGATCTGAAGTATGGATTTTCTAGATCTGGATTTAATTTGGGTTTGGATTTCAGATTTGAATTTGGGTTTTGGGTTTGACTTGAGTTTAGGATTTGATTTGAGTTTGGGTTTGGATTTGATTTGAGTTTGGGGTTTTTGGATTCGACTTGAGTTTGGATTTAAACTGGATTTGAGTTTGGGTGTTGGATTTGAGTTTGGGCTTTATTTACTGACCTCCCACAAAATTTGTTCTTAGCGGTAGTTACTGTTTAATTGTACCTGTTGTCCAAAAATTTTGAAGTACCTGCTGTCCAGACATATCTGTCATTTTGAAGTACCTGCTGTCAAAGGGGTTCATACTCTTACATTTTTATGTATTTTTATTAATAATTTTGACACAATTCAATTTTTTTGGGTGTTTTGTGTTTATTAAGTTTGACTATTTTTCGTGACTTTATTTTTAATTTCCCTTCGGTTGAGAATTTTAGTTTGGAGTGTTATAGAAAAGCGTTCCTCATAATTTTCTGGACATTTTGGTATTTTATGGGAATTTTCTGGACTTTCTGGCTATTTTTAATGTTTTTTTGAAGTTTCTGTGTTTTTGGAAGAAATCTGGTTGGTCTTGATTTTGGTGTTTCATGTTCTGCTTGTCAGAGACCCGCTACACGAAGGCCGTCGCAAAAGATGAGTTTAGGCGCTCGGTTTACACGCACGATGGTGCACCAAGTCCACTCGCATTCCTGTTTCAAACTCTGTCCCTCTCTTTCGGCTCGTTCCATTGACTGGACGACTCCAGTCTCATGCCAGTAACGGATTCCGGCCGTCGTAAGGGCTGTAGTTAGGTTCTGGGTCATCGTGAGTATCGTCTGAGTTCATCCCTGTTACCCGTTTAGGTCGCGTTTCCCGTTCAGGGGGCGATTTAGCCGCCTCCTACCGTTTCCTGACGAGAAGGGGCGAACTGCCATTCTTCACAGGGAATTCCTTCTTGGATTTATTCCTCGAGCATCGTGGGACCACTATGAGATTAGCTAGAGTAACAATACTTCATCCTACGCTAATCTGGTGTTAGCTCTGAATTTTGATTTGATGTTCAGCTGACAAGACAGTCGATTAGGCCTGATAGCATATCTCTTATTTGTCCTGATCTTAACGCAACTAAATTATTTAAGTGGCACTCATGATTGTTAATCTTGACCATAGATATCCGTATGCCATAGTGACAACTATATTTATTTGTCTTATTAAAGCCCCTTATAATATAAGATTCTATAAAATGTGTTTGCATGAACAAAATAACTCCTGAGTTAAATTCTGTATAAAGAATATGAGATACTACTCTTAATGATAATTGCAACACAAAATGAATTATGCTTGCCTTTCCTTCTTTTTTTTTTTTTTTACATCTCTTTTATATGAAAAAAACTCAAAGTAGTTACATAAATTTCTTCCACCCAATGAAAATTGTACGGGTTTCACTTATTGGTTCAATTCAGGCTTTAATTATGCATTGTCAGCACTGGAATTAGGACACCTAAACTAAGGACAATGAAACAAATTTTAGGGACATGATACCCATGACTTAACTGCCAGAGGGGCAAAACTGACCATCTTTCCCATGATGTATACGTTATTACCATTATTATTTACTACACTTTGATTGAAATCTTCATTATATAAAAAAAATGGGATGGTTTGAGTTTGCCATAACATCTGTGCATATATATATTTACAGAATTTTTACATATTATCATCCCCTGAACACCTTACATATATACTTATCTATACAGACCTGTACATATATATTATTTAATTTTGACATGCGTGTTTTCTGTTAATCATAATTAGCCTAATTATATCTTGGCCCTATGCTTCCCTTTTTTTTGAACCCTATTATTCAATTTTAGCTTTCTATTCATCATTTTTTTGTTCCAGACATACTTCATGGGCATTCTATTATACGCCCTTTTATATATTTAGAGACGCTTATCAAATTTTTTAGGAATATTTCTCTTCTTTCTTATCCTTGCATTATGGACACAGTTTTGTTTTATTAAGCATATCAATATCTGGTTCCTTTATTATTACAACCTAGTCAGTATCCGGATACAAGCTCTTAGACTGTGAAATCTAGATACTGACAGAGGTAACAAAACCTTGTTTATGTACCTATGCTGCTAACCAACTTACTGACCTTCTCTTTTTATTATTATTTTTTTTATGTGAACCCAATCAGCACTTAGACACCAGCTCTCAGACTAGGAACTCTGAGTGCCAATCAGGGATAATGAAGTTAATGATGCAGTGAACATAATACAAATGTTATAATGCTTATTTCCTCTTCTTTACATGTGCTTGTTTGTTTAAACCCTCATCAATACCAGATACAAGCTCTTAGACTGTGAAATTTAGATATCGACAAAGGCATAATAAGAATTGACTATGCAGTGACCTTTATTGGTGAAGTTATCCACATATTCACACTCAGATACAAGCTCTTAGACTGTGAAATCTGAGTATGAGCGTGGACAACCTTTCTTTAATTAACATTATCCTGAAACATGCTTGTTCAAAGAGAACAAAAAAAAGAAGAAGGAAAGAACTATCAAATGCCCCAAAGGGAAAGAAAACAAAAAGAATTAACTTAAAACATTCCTAGGTCTGGTTGCAATACACAAGGAAATAAACAAGGAAGTCCGACTTGTAATGAAAATTTTATTCTGGAAATCATAAATACAAAGTTGGTTTTTACCTTCTACAAGATATTTTTTTTTTGACAACAGAATATTAGCTAAAGAAAGCAAAAACTGGGGGGGGGGGGGGTCTTCTGGCGCCTCTTCTCCTTCTTTTATAGGCAGTGGGCTAGGGTTTGAGCTCGATTCCTGGTGCCATGTGGCATCTCCTGGTGTCTTCAAAACCTGATGAAGGGTGGTGATTCCTTTATGGTGAACCGCCTCACTTAATTCTCCTATGGCTTCTATGACATGTGGGCCCTTAGGGAGTTAGATGCATGACATGTAGGGTATGTTTTTGACCCTATCTCACTGGATATACTTGGGGAAGGGGTATCTCAGCGCCAGCTGACAGATGGCAGTCATCAGAGCCATCATGGGCAAGGAAGGGTGAGGATCTTAGCTGGTCATAAGCATCAGTGCATGAATTTGGAGATCACTCAGTGTATATTGCAATCTTCCCCAGTCATGCTATTTAGCAAAGGATTTTGTGTTATTATCTGGTGTGCCCTTCCTGTGCAGCTGGATGTATGTGAGACTGCATAAAAGGGGCCCACAGCTAGGCATGGCTTCACCAGGTGACATTTGAGCTTGTATGGGGTCAATTGGGTCATTTACAGACTGGAATTGGTATTACTTTTGTTCAACACAGGAATAAGAGGGCATTTACAGCAGCATTTTGCTTAATTTCCCCTCTCCAGCCCTCAATTTAGTCTTACAATCACTTTTGTTTAACTGCTAACTATTTTTTTACTTTGACTGAACTGTCATTGGATCCATTTGCTATCTGCCGTTGAGGCTTTTATCTCTGGCGCCAAGAGGCTGCAGGATGTATTGTGACTCCAAGTGTGTCCATGTGGCTGTGGTATCATCTTTATATCATCCCTTCCCATGATTCTGAGGACCTTTAGCAACATAGACCATAAACAATCCATCTCCTGGCTGTGAACAAAGATAAGTTGAGGGCAAAATAGGCATTCACCCTCCTGAATCCCTTAATTATGCTTTGGAATTTCTTGACTGTTCCTTTTATTGGCTGATTTGCCCCTGACAGGGATAGGTATCACGCATGGGAGAGTCTCTTCTAACTTATTGATATGTGCGTAGAGGGGAGCACGCTGTTGTAACATCTTACCCTTCGTTAGCTATCCAAGCATCCCATTTTGAAAGATTGATGGTGTGGATGTGCAGTTTTTGGGTATTGAGTGATTCCTATCTAGAAATGAGTTGCATTGGGTCCCCTCTCTCTCTCTCCCTTTAACCATCCAACGGCTAAGAACGAAGAGAGAGCTCCTTTTCCTTGTGTCACCCAGTACACATGTCAGATCTTCCTCAGTCATAGGTTCTCTTTTTCAGGCAATAGACTGAGGCCATGTAGTGACGATTATCTCCATTTGCTTCATTTCTTCACTGGCTTGTTACTGGACCTCTCCAGTGGGGAGGGAATTTTGTCTTTTGTCAATCCATGCTTCTGTGATTCATTTTGAATCGTTCTTGAGTCATTTCAAACATCACTGATTATCCTCCTCCCCTTTATTTCCCTCAAGACGGCATAAGAAGATACTTTCGTCAAGCTCACTACCTTCATCAATGGTGAGTGGCTTCGACTGTCTTCTCCGTCAAATTGGCCAAGACAGCCATTGAAACCTTCTTCCACCTGCCTCAGAGAAGCTCTTTAGGTCAGTTGATTGCTCTTCTTTTCATTAATTTGGCTCGAAGAATTTTCCCAATTCGCAACTCGATTGTTAATTCCCTCGAGTTTACCGAATTGTACCCTCAGAAGATGGCCGTGTTTGGTCTCATTGAGATCGTGGCAGCATTCTCTTCTTAACGGCTCAATCAATTCCGGCTGCGGTGGCGCGCATCGACGGGAAGAGGCGGATTCCTAACATCGTCGTCGCTACCCTCCTGCAGGTAAGTACTGTACTTCCCACCTTTTCTTTCTTTTTTTTCCATTAACAGAAAGGGAATGGGGGCCTATAGAATAAGCCAATGGCTGACCGCCATGTGTCCCGCCCAATGCTAACTCTATCGAGTCAGTTTGGCGCGTCTGGGCTCACGCGAGATGAGTCTGGATTCGACATGAGCCGCATTTGGGTCCGGGCATGTTTGGGCTAAGTTGATGCGAGCCTGATTTAATTCAGCAGGAGCCCACTTCGATTTAAACCAGGCGGGCCATGTTTGAATAACTAATATATGTTCAGTTTGAATTCCATTTAACTGACCCAATGTGCAAAGTTAATTTAGTACTGAGCCCAAATTAAATATATGTATTCGTTTGATCGTCCCGGTGTAGAGTCATCTGTATTTACCATCGCAATAGGCCCTGTCCATATACTGGAATTTTATATTGCTTAATTTTAAGCAATACGGTTGACATTGCCATGACATGAGGATTTCGTTATGGCATGAGGACTTAGTTATGGTCTTTGGCATGGATTCTCAGGAACATGCATGAGGTATGACCATCATGCAATTCTTGTTATAATTGATTAATTAATTAATTCGTTAATTATGTGGGCATTGACATATTTCACATAATCCCGATTAATTAATTAATAAATTGTTTAGCGGGGTTTTTGGTGTGGGATTTGATATGAAATTTTTAGGAGATGTATAATATTTGGCCATCATACAATTTCCATCTCTTTCCTTTTGTATAATTAATTAATTAATTATGCGAATTTTTGGTACTTTTCACATAATCTAATTAATTAATTAATTGCTTAGTAATTTGGCGGGTTTTGGTTTGAGTCCCTTAATAAAGTGTATGGTGTGCGCTTTCTACGAGTCTTCTCTATTTAATTATTTAATTAATTAATTAATTATGTGAGCATTGGCATATTTCACATAATTTAATCAACCAATTAACTATTAACTATTTTGTGTATTCGTGAGTTTTATCGTCTTGTCTATGAGTTTTCTGTTATTTGAAGAATAGGTCGTGGTTATGAGTTTTATTTCTCAATGTAACACTTCCTTTATTTGCAGGTTTCTTCAGATATTCCGGCATTTCTTTAGATGGCAAAATTTGGAGGCAAACACAAAGGTAAATGGGTACCAAAAGTTAGTACCTCAAGTGGTACAACTAATGGTATGGTACCAAATGTGGCCTAGATACCAATTTAATCCCCGGTCCTATAAGCCAAATATTGAGGGGGAGTCTCTTTTATTGATTATGATTCTCTTGAGATTAAATTGGTCACACTACTTAGTGTAGTGCCCTAAAATGGTTCTCCAATTCCCTTTCTCCATAATTAAGGGGGATCCATGAATTTAGGGGGAGCTTCTACAATTTTCACCTTTTGTCGATTTACAAAAAGGGGGAAAATTGTAGTAACGCTTGTGTAATACCAAAATTTAATCGCTTTACTTATGATATTGTTTTGCAAATCGTCAAAAGGGAGAGATTGTTGTACTCAACTACTCTCGGTTTGTCGATTACAAAACAATATCATTTGGCATTTAACAATCTTCTTTGAGTTTTGTAGAAATTTATAGGAAGAAGATGTATAATATGAAGACTTGGATAAAATATTATTGCAAGATCAAGATCAAGTCTTTAGGGAGCTTGTAGGCTAGCTTAGACTAGGATAGAAGGTATATTTTAGTCCTTAATTATCCTTGAAATGGTCTAGATAGCAGAAAAGCTCAAGAAACCAGCAAAAACCAGTTTTCAGGACCTTTGCGTCATATAACGCAATATAGCGTCACACAACGCAAGTGTAGTTCCAACATTTTCTGAAAGCTGATTCTTGCGTCACACAACGCTCTGAAACGTTGTGTAACGTAAGACAAGAACGTTGTACAACTCCCTATTGCGTTGTACAACGGCTGGCACAGTTATCCGTTTTGATTCCTTGACTTTTCGTCATACAACGCTTTGTAGCGTAGTACAACGCACCTTTGTAAATTCCCTGACTCGTTGGAACACCTTCTTGATTTTTGGCAAAATAAATCATACGTTGTGTAACGCTCATAGGCGTCGTGTAACGCTTCTGATATGTGTCAGTTACCGTTTGAATTTTGCACCCCTACGTTGTACAACGGGCCTTTGCGTTGTATAACGTTCTGACACATGTAACGGTCACTTTATCCGTTTGTCGCTTTCTCTGGACATGCGTTTTACAACGGTCCATTGCGTTGTACAACGCTCTGACAAGGTCCAACGGCTTTCTTATCCGTTTTGTCTTTTAATCAACGGATATATTGATGCGTTGTATAACGCAACATAGCGTCATATAACGCACCAGTATTTCAGACTGGTAAACAGCTCTTCACGAGCTCTATATATATCCAGTCCCTGTTCTCTCTCCACATAGAGCTACACCTTGTAAAATTAAACTAGAATAGAGCCTTTGAGCACAGGGACATTCTCCCACTTGAGCTTTTCATAGCTAGATCACTTTGAGAGATATTGTAGCCATTTGAGTGCTCCTCTCCCTTGAATAGCGAGGTCGTTGAGCCGTTAGAGCTAGGCCCGTAGTGCCACCCACCTTGAAGGTCGTAGTGCCGTTTGAATAGCGAGGTCGTTGTTGCCGTTAGAGCTAGGCACGTTGTGCCACACTTGAGTTAGGCCGATCCACCTCGAGGTCATTGTGACGAGGCGATTCGGTTCGAAGTTGTAGTCCCGTTCTTATTGGAATTGAACGGAGGGCACCCGTTTGGTGGTTGCTAAACTCCCGGAGACGTACGACTAAGGCTAGCTTTTCTCTAGCGGGTCGGAACTCCGTAATCATACCTTGTGTTCGATTCCTCTCTCTCTCTCTCTCTTTAGTTTCTTGCATATTTGAATTGCTTGTGTGTGCTTGATTGTTTTGGGTACCAATTGACTTGTGCTAGATAGTTCATACCAAATACCAGTCTAAAACTAACTAAACGCTTCCGCAAAACTTGAAATTGGCTAAGCCGCCTACCTCCTTAGGGGACAACAACGACAGTTTTGTTGAATCAAATATAGTCCACTTCAAGTTTTGCATTACTTGAGAAAATAAAAGAACAAGAAAAAATGTATGATACATATTTTGAGCATAATGCGCCTCATCAAAATTAGGAGACTTGCGCCAACTTTGGTTTCCATGTGTTACGAGCTTTGGTTGGGTGCAAGCTTTGGTGCAGAAGAGAGATAAATTTATCTAATACAATTTTTATTGATTTCTTCTTTTCTCTACTGATAATATATAGAGCGCTATAAAATACGACAACATATCAATTTTCAATCTTAACCAGCTAATATAAATAGAAAATATAAATAGAAAGATACATAAAACATTTGAAATCAAGTAATATCTATTAAATCTAATTTTGATGCAAACTATAATCTACATTCTATTATATTATTTCCTTAAAGACCTATAACATTTCCCCGTCCACGAGAATACATCCTATTATATTATTTCCTTAAAGACCTATAACATTTTCCCGTCCACGAGAATCAGCTTTCAAGCTGAAAAATGGAGTAATGGCTGCAAATATTATCCAGGTGCTTCATTGGTAGTTAGCAATGATGAATTCTCATGATCGTCGTTCATGATCTCTAGCCATAATAGACACTTGCTGTTGTGGCCCCTTGTGTATAGCTCATCAGTCATCACAATTAAGCTGAAAAATGGAGTAATGGCTGCAAATATTATCCAGGTGCTTCATTGGTAGTTAGCAATGATGAATTCTCATGATCGTCGTCCATGATCTCTAGCCATAACATACACTTGCTGTTGTGGCCCCTTGTGTATAGCTCATCAGTCATCACAATTGAAGCAAAAACCCTTATGACGTCTCTCAATCATCTCAGCTGGAGTGAGGTGGCATAAAGAACGTTGATATGATCCAGACCTGACGGTGCAAGTAGTGGCAACATTTCAGGAGGTTTAGGAAGAATATTGGTGGCAGGGGTCGTGCGGTAGCGACGCTCAAACTAGAATCTAATTATATACTATTATATTATTTTCTTAAAACCTATAACACCATGTTGACAAAGCATCAAAAGCCCTCCCATTCCAACCTTGAAGCAACCAGTTTCCATCTTCCTCGATGAAGAATATCTTGTTTTTGTAAGCTTCTGTCAAATTTTCACGGCATTCTTCAACAATGGCAGGATCCAAGGGAACCTGTTCAAACCCAGCCCGTAAGGTTCTTTGGTGCCACTACTTATAGGTTTCTGGTTTCATTGTCCAATCAGAACCTTCACATGCTAAAACATTAAGGATGTCTCGGGCAAGGAAATCTCTTTCCATGATTTGCCTCTGCTTGTTGTCCCGTGGGATCAAAATATCCAATAATTCAAACAATGATGCATACAAGTTCAAGCATTGCCTAAAGCGTAGTATGAAAAACGGGCTAAAAGTCTGGAGTTTTCAAAACTCCCTCAAAGAAAATATGTGGTTTCATCTTGTATATCAGCTTGAGAACTTGGTCCCTTGGGCTATTTATGGAAATTGCCTCGTCCCCAATTTCTCTAAGGCGCCAGAAGCAATTAACTATAAGCACCTCATCTTTTGTAATATTCAGATCATCCAGAGAAATAGTCTCCCAATTTTTCGACGCCATCCCACTGTACTCAAAAGGAACATTGAAGCTTCTTGCATAATCTTCCAACCTCCGACCAGCTTCTTCTACTAGTTCGGCAGGGCGAAATCCTGGACGAGGGAAATCCACTCCTGTGATGCGAAGCTTTATGCCTTTCATATTCTGATCAGACAAGGCTTGTATTACAGATGGCCACTGAAATCCAAACCCAATGCCTAAATCAATTATATGCAGCACCCCAGTTTTCTTTGCCATATTCAGAATAGTTCGGTTAGCATAGTACATTGTAGTTCTTGGGAAGGGGCAAACAGTGATGATCAGTTGGGCAATTTTTAAAACTTCTAAGGTGGAAATTCGTTTTGCCAAAAACCGGCGCCAGACCTCACTCCCGGTGCCTGTCAAACGTGCCTCAAGGGCATCAGAAAATACAAAGGCTATCCTTTGGGTCCAATCTCCATCAAGAGAAGATTGATTCCTTATCAGCTTTATAAGATCTTCAGCCATTTGATGGTCATTAGCATATACCGCATGAGAACATTGGATTAGAAGTTTTTTAATTTCATCTACTTCCTCTTGATCATTCTCAGAGAATTTTCTTACTTCCCTTTGAACGGCCTCTCTTAAATTAGAAAGTTCTTTCATGTAATTATCATGTTTAAGAAGGACTTTGTCAAAGAGGGTATTTCTTCTGGCTGTTTCTTCTGAGCAGGGAGCACTAACTTTGTGGTTTCGTCCCTCCAAGTGATCCAAATCATCAATATTAGATTTGTTTTTATCCCTTAACTGATTTCTTACAAAATTCTCTTGTTTTTCTTCCTCACCTTCAAAACCAACCCTGACTAGATCATCACCTTGCTCACTTGTTGAAGCAACAGAGAGTTTGTTTGCTTTGAAATTTACAATTAACTTATCAATACTGATAGGATCGTCTTCTTAATATGAGGCTAAGTGGATAATAGTGGAGATAAATGAGATACTTAGAAACTGAAATTCTTCATTCATATATTGATACAACTCTCTTACAATTGATATTTTCTTTCTTCTAAGTTCTCTCTAAGTTCTAAATTTCTAAACACTCTTACATTGTTTATATAGATAAAAACTCAACTACTTAATTAAATAAACATTCAATCACCTAATCAATGGCATAGTCTTCTAGACAATAAATAACAACATATTCCTAAGAGTTATTCTTGTAACTCTAAATAATTAAACACTTTGACTCTTGACCATGCAAAACACTTAATTGAGTTTATATTTCCAACATCCTTCCTTAAACTCAATTATGCTCCAGCTCGCATCCCGAGCAACTTCTTGAATCGATTGAACAATTCTGCTCCAAGCGGTTTGGTGAATATGTCCGCTACTTGATCTCGACTCGCCACGTGAGTCAACTCGACATCGCCATCCTTCACATGTTCGCGTATGAAGTGAAAGCGAACATCAATATGCTTACTCCTTTCATGATGCACCGGGTTCTTCGCCAACTCGATTGCTGACTTGTTGTCGACTCGAATCTCCGTTGGTTGATCTCGAGCGAAGTTCATATCCTTCAGCAATTTTCTCAACCATATCGCGTGACATACACATGAAGATGCAGCCACATACTCCGCTTCACAAGTTGACAAAGTCACAATTGGTTGCTTCTTCGACATCCATGTAAATGCCGTGTCTCCCATGTAGAACACGAAACCCGCTGTGCTCTTTCTATCATCGATATCGCCACACCAATCGCTGTCCGTATAGCCAACAAGATCAAACTCGTCAGTATAAGAATAGAACAAGCCATGAGATAAAGTACCTTTCACATAGCGAAGAATTCGCTTTATGGCTTTCCAATGTGACGTCTTTGGCTCCTCCATGTACCGGCTTACCAAGCCGACACCATATGCAATATCTGGCCTTGTGCACATAAGATAGCGCAAACTTCCAACTAAACTTCTGTATTGAGTTGCGTCTACGGCCTTGCCATCATCATAACGGGACAGTTTTGTCCCGCTCTCAACGGGAGTACACACTGGATTGCAATCATCCATCTTGAATCTTTTCAACACATCTTTTGCATATGCTTCTTGCGAGACAAAAATTCCAGATTTGTCTTGCTTTACTTCCAACCCGAGAAAATATGACATAAGTCCCAAATCTGTCATCTCAAATTCTTTTGACATCTCGAGTTTAAACTTCTCAATCATTTCATTATTATTCCCCATGAATATCATATCATCAACATATAAAGCAACAAACATAATATCATCATCACATACCTTCACATACAAAGCATGTTCATATGGACATTGCACAAACCCGTGCTCCTTGAAGTATGTATCAATTCGGGTATTCCAAGCTCGTGGAGCTTGCTTCAACCCGTACAACGCCTTCTTCAATTTCAGCACTTTGTTTTCTTCTCCTTCCTTAATGTAACCTGGTGGTTGCTCGATGTAGACTTCTTCTTCGAGTACACCATTAAGGAATGCTGATTTCACATCCATTTGATAGATGTTCCACTTGTTTTGGGCAGCTAGCGATATCAACAAGCGAATAGTCTCCATTCTCGCAACGGGGGCGAACACTTCTTCATAATCAATCCCTGCTTTTTGCTTGTAACCTTTGGCTACTAACCTCGCTTTGTATCTTTCAACCTCGCCTTGAGCATTTTGCTTCTTCTTGTAGACCCACTTCACGCCAATCGGCTTATGATTCTTGGGTAACGTCGCAAGTTCCCAAGTATCATTCTTCACAATAGCATTCATTTCTTCATTCATAGCTTGCTGCCATTTCTTCTCTTGAACAGCTTCTTCGAATGTGATATTCTCGGCATCCGCCAAAAGACACACCAAGTGCAGCTCGCTTGTTGCCTCATACAAATCTTGCAAAGTTCTGGTTCGAGGTGTTCTCGCCTCGTCATCACTTGACCTCGCATTTGAACTCGAAATTGATCTCGCACTTGAGCTCGCACTTGAACTCGCACTTGAACTCGCACTTGAGCTCGCACTTGAACTCGCTCGGTTTGTTGTGTCTGTCGAAGTTGAGCTCGCTATGACTTGCACTTCTTTCTCGACATCATGCGACTTCTCCTCCATAGAATTCCAGCACCATACAACTTCTTCATTAACCTGCACATCGCGACTTATATGTATTTTATTAGTTGCTGGATCAATGAGCTTATATGCCTTCGACCTTTCATCATAGCCGATAAGTGCGCATAAGCCACACTTCCGAACACTTTCAAATGTGACACCGCTGGTTTCACACCGCACCAAGCCTCTTGCGGAGTCATGTTTTCCAAGCTCGCTGTTGGACATCGGTTTTGCAAGTAAACCGCGCATTGCACAGCTTCAGCCCAAAATTCTTTTGGCATATTCTTACTTTTCAGCATGCTACGAACCATGTCGAGTATGGTCCGATTCTTTCTCTCGGCTACGCCATTTTGTTGAGGTGAATATGGCGCTGTTAGGAACCTCCGAATGCCATGCTCCTCGCAGAAATATTGAAACTCCTTAGAGATATACTCGCCACCTCGATCCGACCTCATCGCCTTTATGTAATTGCCATTCAACTTCTCAACTAGCACCTTGAACTTCTTAAAAACAGCAAATGCCTCGGATTTTTCTTTCAAGAAATAAACCCAAGTTCTCCTTGAAAAATCATCAACAAAAGTTATGAAATATCGGTGCTTACCCAATGAGTTTGGTGTGATCGGACCACATATGTCTGTATGTATCAACTCTAGCGGCTTCTTGGAAAACATGACTCCGCAAGAGGCTTGGAAGAGCGGGTCAAGAATTGGTATTGTATAACCTGTCTCTGATACCAACTTTAGTTGTAACACCCCGAGAAGGGTGATACAACCCGCCGCGTATAAACGCAAGGTGTAAAAAGCACATCACATACATTACCAATTAAAGAAAAAAATAAATTGCCACATTTATTGAATATTAAATATTGTTCTACACCAAAAACAACACGTCTAACATGGTGGATTTGTGAAGCTAGCTCCCCATGTTAGATCAATGTTCCAATAAACAAAGAAAGAAAAGAAAATGCTTTGTGGCAATAATTTGACCCGATCATCAGCTCTCCAAGTCATGTGGAAGCTCCTCACTATTATCCTCAAAACCTGGGTCTAAAGAAATAAAATAAAATACGGATGAGAGACCTGACAACTCTCAGTGCGGTGTGAAAAATATAGAATTTAGAAAAGCAAGTACCAAAACTAAATTAAACATTAAGAGGAAAAACAAGTTAAGATTATGTAGATATATCCTTTTTAATAACTCATATTAATCATAGTTATCATAGCACATTTATAAATATTGTCCTGCACAATGAGCCACATGATCAGCACCCCTGTTTCATCTCCAGCTTGTCGCGACCAAGCCCATATGGAGGGTGACAAATATGTACATAAGAGTCCCTGGGTGGAATTCTCAAGGTACCGGGGACTTACTCTTTATTTCACTGTATCTCAAGTAAATTAATATACTATGAAAGAGTCATATAAGTATGGTTTTATATATTTCTAAATTCCACATAGAGCCATATTCGTGATAATGATAAAAAGTTCCTAGCTATTCCAAACCGTAAAGGATAATTTTAGAATATTTCTATAAATATAAAAGCATTCTTGAGAACCTTTGTATTTCAAAACTAACATAGATGTCACATTCAAAAATAATAATAATTTAGTTTGCATAAGCTTTTCATGTAAACCATAGTACACTGTATAACTAGGCATGTGTGTATTTTAAAATAACAGAGAGTCAACGTAACCCCGTCAAATCCATTTTCAGATCTTTAGATTAGACATAAAAATACTTGTGTTGGTAAATTACTCAAGTAAACATAGGAGTTTAACGTGAAATAAATTTAATAAAATAAACAGTTTACTATACTAACTCACTGTTTTATAAACCCAAAATTTAAGATGCGCATGGAAACCTCCTGACAACTTTCAAAGTTCAAGCTTAGTCAAAGTATAAAAATATATAGGCTAAGGATATGCCTAGACGTACATCGGGTAAAATTATATATACACGTTTAGAGTTTTAACATAAATGCATACTTGATATTTGTATAAACCGGCGTTTGTAAGTAAATAGCTTTTCAAAAATTAGGTAGATACGTGATATGTTTTTGTGGAACTTAAAACCAGTATAAATGCAACATAAAAGGTTTACCCTGAATGACGGAAACATAGAGAAAATAAAATGAACTAATATTATGATAGAGTGCAACATAATAGCATTCTTATTATAATCATAAAACACAACCCTTCTGTAATTGAAAAGGCCACGTCAAAAATCAAATATCAGTTTTAGAAAACTAGTCAGGTTAATATATAGATCCGCACCTTTGGAGATCAAAACAATCTATTAACTTGAAAAAGGTCGGTAAGTCAGATCCTATGTGTGCCTCGTTCCTTTACCCTGCCTCGTCGTCGATTGTCCCGTCACACCAGATGAGAGGAGGAGGTCAGCAGGTTCGGTTAGGAGGGTCGGTCGGTTTTGAGTGTTGAGGTGGCAGTAAGGAAATGAGGAGAGGAGGGGGTCGTGAAGGGAGGAGCCGGGGGGGTTGCCGGCTGTCTTATTTGGCCCAGTGAAAAAAGAAGGGAAAGGGAGAATGGCAACGTTATTATTGGATTTCTTTTGTGCTCTGGTGGAGAAACGAGAAGGACCACCCCTCTAATTGTATATCTTTTCTAAATCCAAATGAATTTGATTGAAAGTTTGATTGCAAATCAGAATTTATTAGGGGACAATTAAGGCAGTACTTGGTGGCTAAGATATTATCAAATGGTAATATAACCGATTTGATTGAATGAAAATTTAGAAGTGAAATAAATGTCAGATTGCAACGTGGAGTGGAAGAAATCATTATAAGGAAAAATTTGGTGGCAATATATGTCCCAATTGGATAAAAGAATAATAATTCAGATTACAACTTGGGAAAGAAGGCAGCCCAAGCAGGAGCTTGCGCCTTGATTGGATTGGGCCGACCAAAAAAAATGGGCAGTAGGTGGGTCCCACATAACGGGTTGGGTAAATCGGGCCTAAAACGATTCGATAATTTAAATTTTCTATCTCGAATACAGAACGTTATTTGGCGCTCAAAGTTAACGGATAACAACATAAAAATATTTTAACCTAAAATTACATAATGTTACAGTAATGCAATGGATGATGTGCCTACAAAAAGAAAGTCATATACTTGCAAAAATTGTGGTCAAACCGGACATAGTCGTAAGACATGCACTACGATAACAAATGTTGAAGGTATATATTACTTGTAGTATACAATTTCAATTCCTATATATGTATTTTATTGCATTTATAATTTTTATATTAATCTTGAATACAGGGAATTAGAAGACACATGTTGTAACATGTATGCTAATTTGAAGACATGCTATTTATATTTTTTTGGAGTTGACAATTTAGTTAGCTTTTTTTATTTTAGCACTTTATTTGTAAGAGACTCTATTGTAGTACTTTATTTATTGGAGTTGACAATTTAGTTATCCTTTTTTTTGGTGTAAGAATCCAATCTAGTATGAACTCTGTGGATTATTTTACTCGAATTTAGTATGAAATATGTGGATTAAATTTATCTTGAATTTGTAAGAGTAATTTCACCAATCGGTAGGTGGAATGTGTGTGTTTCGCGCCTCCACGGAGTATACGCTCAATCTGATCGTTGTATGTGAAACACATTCACCAATCAAGCAATTTCTATTTAATTCATCATAAAAAAATGACTATATCTTAAATTAAATCCAAATGAAATCATATAATTAATGGTATACATCCCTAACTGCCATAAAGAAAATGAATTAATAAAGTTATCAATCTCACTATCCTAATCTGTTTTGCAATATTTTGCTTTTATATTTTGCTTTTGTTAATGTAATCAAGAGACGCAAGTAGAAACGTCGTCCCAAAAGAAGCACATCTTCTCTGACTTGAGATTTCTCTCCGGGACGACGTTAGTAACAGCGTTCCGGACTCACTACTGGGACGCAGCTACGGATGTCGTCCCATAGGAATCCATCATATCTGACTGCAGTTTCCCCTCTGGGACGACGTTAGCAACGTCGTCCGATAGTAAAGTACTCGCCAATTCACATCCACGTGGCATCATCCACCTGGCAGCCTGCGTGGCGTCTGCAGGTGGGGCAGCGTGGTGGTTCTGGGACACAATTCCTAACTGCGTCCAGGCGAAGGCCATTTCAGCAAAATAGGAGGTAAATTTGGTGCTTTGCGTCTTTAGTTTTTAAATTTGGATTTTTTATACAAAAATTCCGAAAAAAAAGAGAAAAAAAAAGGTCGAGACCTCTCCATTTTTGTTTTCTTCCTCTTCCAGCTCCGTCACTGTACTCCTTGCTTTATGCCACACAATTTGTCTCCAAAGGATTTCTCCGCAGTTACGTAAAAATCTCTCTTTATTTTTTCCAGGAGCTGAATCGTTCTGAAAATATTGATTCTCGTCTACAAATCCCTTTATAATTGATTTCCTGTAGGTGTCACACCCCGTCCTGAGATGCTGCCGTCTTCTCCGCCACGAGAATGACAGGTCATTCCCGTAAGGCTAACAGACAGACAGCGGAATTTTTTTTTTTTCATTTCATTATTCCATTTTCTTGATTTTGACCCAGAAATCACACAACATAAAGATGAACACACCAAACTTTATTACACACATAATTATACAGCGTTTAATATGTTTCTAATAAAAGGAAAAAGCACACATGAGCTTAGGCTTATTATTTATTTTACAACCTAAAGCTGGTTCACTCTTTGCACTCTATTTACATTTATACATATCTTACAGTCCACCAAGCTTGTCACGGACGACCATAACCGCAATCCCGATTAAAAGACAAAAACCAAAAATCGGACACTAGCAAACTCAACTATAAACTAACACCAGACATGTGACACAAGCTCCCACAGACTCCTGGCAACGTCAACGTTCCCAATGTTTACGTTTTCGCGGAGTGATCCTCGGCCTCTGGTTCGACCTCCATTCCCTGCGGTGGACCCGGAGGAGGAATCTCAAGATATAAATACGCAAGAACATCGGGAAGTTCATCTAGATACAATGCTAAAGTAGCGTTACAATTCAGACTTGGGATGTGGACCGCAAATTGGATACAAGTACACTCAAGGGTAGCAACTGACCGTCTCCTAGCACCGTTCCTACGTTCCTGGAACCCTCAAAATGAGGCAATACAAAATTTCGGATGAGAATTTAATCTCAGTGCGGGTTTTAGTTCCAGTACGCGGATTCTTGGTATGAACCGGTAACGGAATTAAGACCCTTTTTAGAAATAATTTTTGAAATCAACTTTTCATTTTTCAAAATAATTTTCAATCAGAAATGATTTGTACCGTAGGCACAAGCCGCAACGGTCCGATTACAGGCATACTGCAATATGAAACATGCATAGATTCAAATCAAGCATAACTTATAAATCACAGAATTCTTTAGTATACACTCAAGTTCTTTATCGGCCCAACAGAATCAGAAAGAACTCTTCCCATACCATAGGTCCAACCCTAGGTACAGATTTCGGAGGGAATTTTCAGTAATTAAAAGCGCTAATAATTATGGCCGGGCATGTGGCCAAACCATACTCCCGAGAGCGATACTTTCACAGTTATGCTATGCAGACTGAATAAGAATGGTCCGATTTAATTCAGTTCTTTTATCATCAAGATAATGCAATAAGATCAGTTTACGGAAACCATTCCAGTCTTTATCATAGTCTGACATGGTCAAATGATTAACAATTGGAATTCTAAGTCAGACTATGTTCAGTTTATTTGGACAAACGAATAGTTTGATTCAACATGAGTTTAGTATCTTTCGGGGTCCCTACTGTCTACATGCAAACAGGAATGCATTTATCAAAGTTTGAGCAACATGCAATGCATTAATTTAAATGTACCGAAATCCGGGTTCTAACAAAGATTCCACGTATCCGCACCTTCACTTGAATTAATGATCCGGGGGCACTTCAGTATCCGTTCCTGTTTACATTACAGATCAAGTACCGTTATTGCATGTTTAACGGGTTTCTTAAATCCGTTTGGTAAACCACGATTAATTAAGTCTGGTAACTTTATTGGTAACTGGACTGTACGTTTTGGTTCCAAGTCCCTTAGTTCTATTATAACGTTTAATTATAACTTAATTATTAGTCCAATCGTCAGAGTTTGTGTTTTATTGTACGTTTTCTAATATCGAGAATCAGAAGTTATAAATCAGAAATATCAGAAGTATTATTCAGAAATTTAGGAAACTCAATTAAACACAACAGAAATTATAAATCAGAAATTCTTTATTTAATTTTGTGGGATCAGATAGTCTGAATATTTTGCCACGTATCTGTTCTTTTTGAAAGTCAGACCAATCTTCATCATTTCCCTAAAGGCCCACGATTTATTAGTTAAACTAAGTACATTATTTTCCAAGTCATTTAGTTTAACATTTACCTTTATCTAAATCTGAAAGCTAATTAAAAATTCGAAATTAATTCGAAATTCAGCCCACAGTTCATTCTCGGCCAACAGGCCCTCTTCTCTTTTTTTTTTCCTCGGCCCATAGGGCAAAAATCGAACGACAGCCCACAACGAAACAGAACAAACAGTGAAACCGAACAAACAACGAAACAGAACAACCAGCCCACAACGAACAGGGCTCAACCCAGTCAACCTGACCCAGTTGACTGGGTCGATACGTAACGGGTCCGCCAGAGATCCGAAATGGATCCGAAATCCTACAGTTAGCAACCCGATCCGTTAGCTACTTAATTTTATGCATATAAGTCCACATAATTATTACAAGCCCTTGAAATAATTATGTTATAACTTAGTCCTCAGAACTTTACAGAAAAACCCAAAATAACTTTTTCCTTTACAAAATCATCCATGACCAAAGCAAACCGTACCAGTATGGTACTAATCCCATATATTGTCATGTAATTACCTTTACCATAAGTCCAGAACCCCTTGTATACCAACTATTATTCAATATATATCGAAATTATAAGGTTTTGCAAAATATAAAGCCATAACCCGCTGTAACATATATACATTTATATTGAAAATATATTTCCAACATGATGCAAGTCACAATTCATGCTGCATAACCCAAAATTAACCCATCATGTACACTCTTTCTTCATAAGAGATATAAACAAGTTCATATACAAATATCTATTAAGATCATGCAAGCATAAAAGTATATTTTTCAGAAATTACGCAATATATCACCATTCACTGCCTCCTAAACCCAATACTCTAAGTATTATGCTATTCCTTATCATGAAAAGTATATAAACAGATTTTCATATGTGAACATATATTAAAATCATGCACAAATGCTAGTTCTAACTATATACAGTGGCTATATGCATAGACCTATGTTCCAAACATGCAAAATATATATAGATATAGGTCAAAACTGTGCACAGTACATGCATATACTTCAGCATATCCTTAATATCCTTTTAAAAATCATTCCAGTATTCAAGAATGAGTATACAGTGCCTAAAATCACTATATAATTATTCCAGTTATATCCTCAATCCTACAGTATACAGATATAAACATGTATGTGCTTATATATGAAACTCAAATGCTTCCAGTAAACATGTTCTATAAGTATATAACTAACAGTAGCCCTAATTCTATTCCAATACTTGTTGTATAAAGTAGAACATCAATATTTCCCTACCAGAACCAAAATATATCAAATTATTGAGCTTATAACCAAGCATCCTACCCAAATTTACCCTTAATCTTAGACAGATAGCAGAAGTATACCCTAGCAGTATAGTATAGCTATAACTAAACATTAATTAGTATAACATAAATACATCATATGCTTAATTAGCCTATTCCAGCGCATAATTACAACACAATACAAGCATTCACAGTTACCTAGTCATTCACAATACTCATTTTCAGTTAGTCATAGCACAGCCACATCAAATTATCCACTAAATACGAAATTAATCAAGCCGCAGTAAAGATGTATACCTTGTTTATGATCGTTGAGGAATCTCCTCAGAAATTCGAGCACAACTAATGCTAGAATCAACGTCAAGCTAATCAAGAACAAGGCGACTTCCATACACCTAATTCTCACAGATAATCAAACCGAAATGATATCAATTCATAAAATTGACATTTAAAATTTACTAATCAAAGTTTGGAAACATGTTACCGTTCTCCAGTGCCGCCTCAATCCGCCTGTCTCCTCCTCCACATTTTCCCCAAATCCGAAACCCTAATTTATAGGAAACCCCAACTTACCTCGTCAGTAGAAGGAGGAAGAGGAAGAGGAAGACAGGATGGAGAGATGCAATGGAGAAGGTGCATGCTTGCCACGTTTGCCTCCGCCTTTACTCTTCTGACAGCCGCTATCGAAAGAGGAGAAGGAGGGGCTGGCTTCCTGTGCAAGCACAAGGAAGAAGCAAGAGGTGGCAATCTGACAGAGGACGACTAGACGGCGCCTCTCATCTCGACCACTCAAAGAACAATAGCAAGACGAAAGAGAGATGGCCTCGAGCTCATCTCGAGAAGAAGAGAAGAAGGAGAAAGCGGACAGATCGGAGAGACAGAGAGAAAGAGACGAAGAATTTTGTCTTCTTCTTTTATTAAAACCAGCTCAGATCTTCTGTGGCCAGAGTCATGTGGCTAAGTGTGTGGCAACTGTTACATAGCTTAAATTGTAAATTAGCTATTTCATTAACTAAATTAAATTAAGCGTTTCCCAACGTCAATTCTTCGTGGCAATTATACAGAAAATTTCTAAAATTCAGACTGAACATTCATAAATTTTGGAACAGAATTTTTTCACAAAATTTACCGTTAAACCTGATTTATTTCTTAAAATATCAATAATAATATTCCTAATTGGACAATTATCGGGACTTGGTTTACCACACGTCAGTCACTAATGTTACAGTAGGTTACTATGAATTTATGATGGACATTTATCGATTTGGGAAATGATTTTTGTTTTTTATAAATTATCAGATATTAAGCCATGTTCAAGTTCGTTCGAGCTGAACTCACCTCTCAATTTTCACTTTTCATTCCTCACGAAGTTTACTATAGATCCTACTTTTTTTAAAACAATTTTATGGAATTCAGAAATTTTTTAGTCGCTCGATCAGGCAGTTACTAACTTTTGGAGAATGGAAAAGGAAGCGACATTTAGGTTATTTTGCTGAGACCGTGTGACTGATGGGGAGATCGATTATGAGCTTTGAGAAGATTCAATCGCTTTTTCTCGTGATGAAGATCATTTGTTTTAAACATTTCCTCTGGAGTAATCAGTATCTAAATTAAGCCCTTGTCAGTTGAAAATTTGTTCAATGATACTTATGTAGTTTCCTTTCCTCTCGGCACTTAATTTTGTTCATACTTTCCCATCCTATTATTTGTTTTCATCCAGAGTTATGGCTTTTGCAAAGTTGTATTATACTTCTGAGCTGATCATCCTATTATCTTATTTAATCAATATTGATTTATATCTTTATAAACTGCCGAATGCCACAGTAACTTTTTTTTTTTCAATTTTTTTTCATTTTTTTTAATTGTTTGATTAATTCAGTATGGACCATAGGATTTTTCTTAAAAACTTGGTTGAACATGGTTCAAAAACAATTTCCCATCAATTTCCAATGATATGTCAGTTCCATAATGTGTTCTATGCATTTTGTCTATATTTAATTTTGTGCCCTGTGTTTTTACAAAAACTTAAAGAGTAAAAAGAATATCAGACTAAATATTTTCATATGGGATTGGTTTATGAGAGTAAATGTAGCATTTGTATTTGCATTTTAGATTTTTTAGTAATCTACATTAAATAATTTGTGATAGGTCTATGCAAAAATTTTGTTTATAGTTGAAATTCATTTTAGATTTCTATCATTGTAAATTATTTTCACATATGTTCATACTTGCCATCTAATATTAACTAATATAATAAAATATTTGAATAATAGAATTCATTTCCATCTTTACTTCATCAAATAATTATAAACCGACTTTGATGTTAATTTTTTTCGACTTCAACATCATCTTTATAACTAATATTTGCTTTTTCAAATTCATGGTGGAAAAAAAAACAACATATTTTTTTTCTGCCGATCTATTATGTTTGTGTAACTTTTTATTTAATTCATACTACTAAAAGGAAAAAAAAAAAGAACCGTCATAATTCTACAATTAAAAGGTAAAGCATAATTAAGGTAGTTGTTTTTTCCCTCTTACATTCCATATTACAGAAAGAAAAATATAAATTCTCTTTCTTTTGGGACTAACTATCAATAATAATAACTTTATTAAAAGTTCGAAACCTTCTTTGTTCTCTTACAATTCGATTTATGAAAGATTAAAAAAAATAGTGCACCATTTGAAATTTTGAAAGATAAGTATGAGTTAATTAAATATATTATGTTATTATTTATCCTATATTATTGTTAATCAACATCGCGATTAATGTTTGCGTAATTATTTTAGTATGAATGGTTGAGCGATGAATATTTTATTTTTAAAATATTATTTACAGACTATGTATATGCTAACAAAATATGATTGATTTATCTAACAATATTTTCTTTTCGATATTTTTCTCTTCTTAGTCTGCCAACCATCGGGTCTAAAAGTTTATATGTCAATGTTTCCTTTCTTTACGCAAACAAAATATGTTTGAATTTTCTCTTTAGTAAGTTAATTTTCATAAGATACCATGATTAATAAGTTCTCTGTCGTAATATTCATTTATGGAAATTGTCCAATTCTAATTTTTGCTTTCTTCAATATTAAACATATATTAAATCTTGAAATAAGTTATCTCTACTACTTATAAATGCACCCAGCGAAAGATTTTAAGCATTCATATAAAAGGTCAGGCTGGGAGATTGTAATTTTTTTTCCTCTACCGTTCGATCGGTTTGATCTGTGGTTGGATGTGAATCGCCAGACGAATAAACACTATGGATTGGTTTCTCATCTAATATAGAAACAAATTGAATAGCACATCTATTTGTAACGCTGATAAATTAAGAAACATATTTTTATTGTCTCACATTATTTTATTTCTTTATTTGCCCACATATGAGGGCATCTTATGCTAGTTTATTAGAAAAATTGTTATTCAAGTTTGCATACAATTTTAATTTTATGTTTTTTAAATACTTTTTTTCAAACATCACCCAAATGAGAATAGTTGCCAAATTAAATTTATTTTTTTCCTATTTTATTTGTTCAAATAGTCGGTATTTTTTCGATTTTATTTGTTTGGACCGTGGAATGATAAGTTTGAATGGTAGCCAAATTGTATTTTAGTTTATTATTTTAATATACTTTTAAAATTTGATCAAAGAAGATCAAAGCCGCGGCCGATTAAGGAAGTAATATGATGATTTAAAGAAAATAAATGGAAGTTGATTCGCATTTTAGGTCTCAAAATTAGTATAATATATATTAGTTTAAAATATAAATATTGAAATTTTGGAATGTCACAATACTCAATAAAAGTATTTTTTTCATTTTTCTTCTTCGTACATCTTTCTAATATTACTCGATAAAAAGTACATTATCAATATATATTATTTATCCACCAAAATCCGCTTCTTTAAATTGACCTATAGAACCAATAAATAAAATATTATGCACATCTATTAAAATAAATAAAAATCATCAAACAAATAAAAACACTATCACCAACATCAACAACTAGATTCCATCAATATTTTTTTTCCTTTGCTATGAATATCTAGGCCATGGTTGCGGCTCCGCCGCAACTATGCATCTAGTTTAATACAAGTAACACAGTTCATCAAATAAGCTAAATTTTCACAACTGCCATATTTTAGGACCTCAATGAAATAAGTAACACAATTCAGCAAATAAGCTAAAATTCACAAGTGCCATATTTTAGGACCCTAATAAAATATCAAGTGACATTTATAAACGTAAATTTGATACACAACGATTTAAGTGCTGATCAACGAGTTATTGCCAGCCCCTTTAACTTGCCAACAAACAGGCTTGATAGAGGTAGCAAATCAACTAGCATTAAGTGCTGATCATGATCGCAAAATCTGGAGGTGGAGCTCAAATGGTGAGTACTCAGTCTCATCGTTTTACAGTGCCTTCATCCTAGCTGGGAAGCAGTTTTTTCCTCTGCAGCAGATATGGAAATTCAAAGTGACACCTTCCATTAAATGCTTCTCAATTCTCCTTGCACACAACAGAATTTTAACTCAAGATTAGCTACAGAAAAGACACATTCCTTTTGACGTGAAATGTGTAATGTGTGAGCAAATCATTCTGGAAACACCTGCACATCTTTTTTTCAATTGCCCAGTCACCCTAGCTCTCTGGATGAAACTCAGATGCTCAACTGGTATCTTACCAGTAGACTTAATAACAGCTGCATCCAAGCAATGGAACGCATATTCCATTTGGCAAGCTCCAGTGGGTTTAAATCCATAGTGATCGCAACAACAGGGTGTTTAGAAATGAGCGGCGAAGAATTGAAGCTATCCATGATTGTAAACGAAGCAACTATTTTTATGAAATTTTGTTAAGGCTAGTTTAGTCTTTTAGTTCTTTTTTTCCTGTTTTTGCTCCTCTTTTTTTTTTTTTTTTTTTTACTTCGTTTCTTAACCGGTTTGTTTTCTAGACAGTCGCTTTCTAGCTTATCCAAAAAAACAAACGATTTTATGAAGTTAACAATACATCTAGAGTACTTTTTTCGATTTTTCTAAAAAAAAATATTTAACTTCATTCGAGAAAGTATTTTAAAAAATTAATATAAAATTAAAAAAAATACATCTAGAGTACTTTTTTCTTAAATAATTGTTTCTTATAATTTCATATGTTGATTTTATTAATTTAATATGGCAAATGTAAATAAATATAAAATTTCAATATAAATTGGCGAGAAAAATTTCTAGATTATTCAGTCTTGCATGAAAAATATGACCATTATTATTTTGTTATTTTTGTGCACCTTAAAAACAAAAAAGCAAGATCGAAATCTCGTTGCTACTTCATCCGAGAGAGTCTTGCTAACTTGCAAGACCTTTTCCTAATCTTTACCCACACAACAGAATGGTGTTGTAAAAACACCTAGCTACACGACATTCTGCAATATCCGAAATTTCCTTGCTAGAAAATATAGCAATACATATATACAGACAATTTGCTAGACTTGTGCGTCTTGGTAAATACCGTTTTTGTTATGTAAACTAATGTTCGGATGTAAATTAGAGAACAAAACTTAGGTATGTAGTTAAATTCAGCTCATTCGGGACTTGTATATCTAAAGCATGTTTTAGATTACGGAGTGGATGGAAGAGCGGAGAGGGAGAAAATAATTTCCAATATAATTATTCGGTTGACGATTTTGGCCAAATTAAATTAGTAAGTTCTTAATACTGTTTTCATAGTTACATTGTTTCTTAACTGATATGTTTGAATTATGAGTTATATTAGAAAGATTATCATGTTAAATTGAATATTAGAAATAACCACCAACATAATTTTGTGGTCGGGATAGTAGAACAGTGGAGTGTATACAAAAGGTATTAGATATATGCAATCATCGATTAATTACTACATCAAAAAGTTTAAACTTATTATTAAATAAAACAAACGTATGTAGTTTACATAACAGAAAAAAAAAAAAGAAAAAAAATCTGACACTTCAATTAAATGAAAGAAAAAACAAATTATAGGGTGGGTTCGGGATCATATGAAAAGTCTGTAAAATCAATATTCGACCCAAATAGGTTTACCATCGGGCCGTTCCGACAAATCTGATCCATCTTCTCTTCTCGTTTTCATTGCATTACAACAAAATAACAAACAAAACCCCCAAATTTATTTCTCTTCCGATTTCTATCAATTGCAAGGAAAATCTATAAATTAAAACGGCGCAACTCGGAAAAGAAAATTAGTAAGCATCACCCTTTTATTCTACTCAAACTTTAACATTTTTTTTAGCACAAAACTTTTTAAATCGCGTAATTAATTGTTCAAAGAGCTGTCGAAAGAGAGATTTTTCAATCCATGGTAGCAAGCTTTCTGAGGTAGACAAAAAATCTTAATTTTTCAAATCTCTTTCGAAAATTATCTCTTCTCTGAGTTAGGCTGAAACACGAAATACAATACCGAAATAACAAAAGAGAATACTTGCGATACCATTTCTTACATGTGGGGACCGCCTAGCCTTCTTTGTTTCTTCCAATTATTTTCCCATCCTTCTTCTTCCCGCATGGCCGCACCTCCTGGCTCCTTGGCGTGCTCTCTCTTCGGACACAGACTCTCTCCCCCTCGTCCTCTTCGGAGCTAGCAGCTCCGAAGCCTCACCCCTCCCAACTGCCCCTCTGATCCGATCTGATCTGTTTTGTGTCCTTCCATCTGCTCCTCCCACCAGACCTGGTATGCGCTCGCCTTTACTAAACTCGTGTATTCTTTCGCCATCAAAACCCCTCGCTATACTAGTAATTGCGTGAAGTAGGTAGGCTTGGATCCCATATCTTTTATAAAAAAACATTGTTTATACCAGCCTAACTATTTTATATTACCTAGAACAAAACCAGCAATATTATGCCTCTTCCATTGTGAATTCATCAGGCTATTTTGTTTACCATGTGATAGTGCCGCATTACAATAGTTATGGCCATATTTTGTAATTAAGATGACTCTATCCCTTACTATTTACGCACTAGTAGCACACCCTAGAAATATCTGCACTGGCATTGCTGTTGTATAGTGCATTTATTTCCAGTGACAATATTAAATGATGCAAAAGATTCCATCTTAACTGTCTAAATGATGCAAAAGATTCCCAATCCATCTCAACAAATAACCAGATCACCATAAATTGATACTATCAATAAAAATTTAAATATTATCGTCCTCATCTAAACTATACCTATTTAATCCAAACAACATGAAAGAAAATACTATTTACCATCCAAAAATTTACACACCATTATCATCCTTATTATCTTAATACTCCTCCAATCTACAAACAATAAAAAACACCAAATTTCAAAATTTATTGCTCTCATGACAAATAAAAAATAAATCGCGCAACGAGCGAAATACCCCTAGTTTTAATTAAGATTGTTTGTTCCCTTCCAATCTAAATTGATTCTGAGTTCAACATCCCTAATTATGCAATGCAAAAAAATGGAAAATACAATTAGTGATTGGTACAAATCAATATGTCAATAAGGAGCATTAGGGCTGTACAACGAGTGAGTTTGCAATTTTTTTAACAATATTTCAACCTAACATAATTATACCAGGTTAAAAAAAAAAATTTAATTGACCCATCCGTAATTCAACCCAACCCATATAAATTTTTATCTACGCGTTTTTAAGGATTTACGGGTTATAATTTTATAGGTGAATAATTCTCAATTTATATAAACACAAACAATTAAAAATTATAAACTATTTGCCTTATGATTTTGTATTTGTTGAGAATAAAAGAAAAACTGATGGGTGAAATCATTAAATGTAAAGAAAAATAATGGTATCGTACAAATCATAAAATGTAAAGAAAATTAATGGTATCGTACAAATGTGCTGGTGCTATAACGGTCACATAACTAGCTAGTTAGTCTATATATACCATTCATCTCTTTTGTAAAAAATACATATTGTTAAACAATAAAATATAAGAGTACATTCGATAGCCATTTTACTCTCTAATTTACTAGCTTCTTCATACATAAAAATTAACAGTACTGTACATAAAGTCATAAGACGAGGCGTTTCTTGTAATTCCAACTAGTGGGTACTCGAGCGTTGCGCGAACTATCTTTTTTTTCTTTCATTTTTATGAAAAGTTTATACTACCTATATAATTTTTTTTTATTTTTCTTGGAGGTTTGATTGATAGGCAAATAACATACACACTGTAATAAGTTGTATTGCTAACATAATATTTATATTTATGAATCAACAAATATCTAGTAAGAAACTTTATATAGGATCGGTACCAACATGACACCAGTCTCTGTCAACCATATTATTATGCAAAACAAATGATGCACATGTAACGTACATTTTAACAGTAGTAAGATGTGTGGAATAAGTAAACCGAGATAAAAGGAAAATAAAATAAAAAAAAAGTCAGGCTTCCATGCACAAAATTCTCAGCAACTGAGTTTCAATAAATCATGTCTAAAAATGTCAAAATATTATAACATCAGTAATAGAAAACAATTTATCAGCAAATAAATATTTCAGTATAATGAAAAGTCACAATCAGTGATTAACTTTTAAGAATGAAAAATACCTCCAAACACACTTGACTGCTGACATACAAACATTAAGAAATAATTTGGTAACTACA
Organism: Rhynchospora tenuis; assembly: GCA_027725995.1. Lineage (NCBI taxonomy): Eukaryota > Viridiplantae > Streptophyta > Magnoliopsida > Poales > Cyperaceae > Rhynchospora > Rhynchospora tenuis. The sequence continues at coordinate 68,358,923 of CM050889.1, read as the reverse complement.
TTTCCTTTTTCAACATCAGAATGTTACTCACTGATTATTCAATTATGGAGAGTGCCTTATGACCACCATGTTTATCTTAGCCTATAGTTATCTTTGGATGAAAACAATTGTTAAAAATTATAAAATTAAGAAGTATGTAACCATTGATAAATCAATTCCCACTTGTAATCAACAGTATTCATAGAGTAATGAATACCTTCTTTTTTTTTCCATTTTCTTTATGAAACATGCAATCGTAAGTAATTGGGCATAAGCTAAAGTAACATACCTGTCATTCGTGACCAAGCAAGCTCAACCATGCTTCTTGATATTCTCTTCATCTAAATAAGAAAATAATGTTATGGGATCTTATAAGAACTAAGAAAAACTTATTATTCTTTGCATATATCATTACCATAAATTTCCAATGAATTCGTCAATTGAATGTAAGAGGAACATGATTATGTTTCTGAAAATGAGTAAACACATCCATTTTACTTCTTTCTTTGACTATAATTCCTTCATTTCTTGATTGAGAAGATATAGAAATATAATTAATTATAGTCGACATCTGGAGATAATATTCGAATGTGATAATATACAATACCAAAATAGTAGCATATAGTTATAGCTTTGACTGTAATTCATATTGATGGAACAAATTTCTCATTATTCTTTTATAGCTGATACAAAATTTAATTTTTTTGCACTTTGATAGTAGCAGGAAATTTTAAGATTCGATGAGAAGATTAAAGGTCGTAAACTTTACAGCATGTTTATCATACTATTTTAGTAGTTTCCAAAAATACCCTTCTCATGAAACATAAAAAAGTTAGTGCAGTAACTATTCCTAAAATAAACATGATATTTCTGAAGAATAGTTTATTATAACTTACCATGTATTTTGTTGCCTCTGCCCAAATATGCATGATAATTTATACATCTCTCCAAGTACTGGAACAAAACTTATATTTCAATAGCAAATATACATTCAAATTTACAGACAGATGGAGAATAGTGAGATCCTATGTTAAGCAAGAGTTGCAAGGGAAGAAGAGGTCCTTAAAGATTCAAAATAAAAGATCCTGCGTCATGCATTATGTAGATAATTTCAGTTACCTGAATGATTATATTTCCAAGAGAATAGTGAGTTCATGTGTCATGCGAAAGGGGAGGTCTTTATGAAATTTTTCAACTATGTATAAATCTGTAACTCACATGTCTAATGAAATATCTAAGCTGTACCTTATATGGCTCTCCAAACTTGCTCATCCAATTCTTCCTTGATGAATCGGGTTTCAACAGTTGAGCAGAAGCAGTAATTAGATCCACCATCCACTCTACTGAAATTATCCAGATAATGCATGAGCTAATTACAGATTATTAATTATTGTTGTCTAATGTCTATGATTATCCAGGATATTAGAAAAACAAATCAAATAAGAAATTCTCTAGTTAACTCCACCTAAATATTGCACAAATTACTAATTAAAAACAAATTTTTATATCAATTTCGCATGCAATCTAGCATCTCCTCATCATAAAACAAAGTAAATAAAAAAATAAAACATAATACCTGAGATCAAGAGTTCCTGCAATCAACCTTCTATAAATAGAGAATTTTGAAGAAAAGAAATGACTTTTAGGTTTCATAAACACTTACAGATTATCGATAAGCAAAAAAAAAAAAATTAGAGATAGTTGTGCCCTCAATTGGCATGTCCCAGCAGGAAAAACATAAAGGTAAACACCCAAACGCAAAACTGATGAGAAAGGAAAAATGGGTTGGAAAATGAATTTGATAGAGATTAAGTTGTGTTCTTACATAGGTCCGCCTCATTTCGATTTGTTTCTGTTGCAGCAGAGAGGCACAGAATGACATTTTTTATTGAGAATTTGAGACCCATCCATCTTTGCTAATAAGCTGGAAAGAAAACTAAAAAGAAGAATGAAAGCTACATAAGTGTCTGAAAAGAAAGTAAACCAAATAAAGAGAAAATCTATCAGTAAAATGACAGAAGATACCAACAAAATTGTATATGAAAGAATTACATGTAAAAATAATGAAATTATTCATGCCCACTTTAACCCTTATAAGCAGAATAGCTCAACTGCACAATTCATTAACTATGAGACAGTGACAGAACAGTTACAAAATTTTAATTAATTGCGAAAGCAAATTTTGTATCCAATTTTACTGCATCAATGACTACAAACGACAATCAATCTAAACAACAATTTATAAAAAAAATCGAAAAATAATTACAGTATTGAACTAACAAAATACCAAAAATATTGAAAAAGGAAGTAAAACTGTTGAAATAAAAATCTGAACAAAAAGGTGAAGAATATCAAACCTTTTGAGGAACATTTAGACCAGGTGGATGCAAAGGTTCCTCTTTTTATGCTATATTTCTCTCCTCCTCTCCTGCATTGCCATGCCTCTAGCATCATCAGTGTGGAAAAGTAACAAATTAAAACAAAAGAAAGCAAATAAAAATATTTGATCGAGTGTTTCATTCTAAATTAAAGAACGCTATCGCTCAAGTAGCATCGATAAGCAATCGTCAAAATAGAAAAAGAGCATAGATAACAAACATATTGATAAGGCCCCAAGTTACCTCTTTGTTGGGCTCAATACCAACCTGCCCCATAGATCCAATAGGCGGAGAGGCGCGACAAGGCCCAGAAAAGCCCAGGCCGGGAGCTCAGCGCAATCGCCCGTATCTGATGGCTTGGCCAAGGGGGAAGAGAGGGGTAGCGCGGTCATTTGACCTCGTCCCAGCCAGCCAGGAGAAACCCTCGAGGGGGGACAACGGTTACAACCGTACAGACAGGAGGAACAGCTCAGCAGACAAGCATACCGGCCTCTGACAAGGTTGACGTCACTAGAAGGTTCCTCTAGACTAGTATAAATAGGCCTCTTGAGGAGAAAATGGGGGTTGGCTCTTAGGTTATTTTCTCTAGGGTTTTACATTTACTAAGCTTTAGAGATTGATGTAAAGCCACCATGATTCCTGAATAAAGAGATTTACACTTATTTTTGAGATCTTGTTGTTACTTTACTTGCATTAAACTTGTTACCAGCCTTGGTAGTAACAACCACCGTGGGGCAATACCTTCAGCAAGAGTGACAGCTGATGTTAGATCGTGGGAAAAGTTTAGAACCTAGGAGATTGTCTTTCGATTTCCTCATGGCAAGAGATCCATCTAGTCATCAAGCGCAAACCTCTGCGCAGGTTGAGCGCACCCCCCTTGGGATGTCGCTAGAGCTTTTGGTGGGGGTCGCGGCTCAGGAGACCGCCAAGCGGTACAAAACACACCAGTCACTCCGACGACCCAGGTGGGAACCCAATCCGCTCCTCCTGGGTACCCCTGGCCAGTCTACACCTCTCAGACCGCAGGACCGTCGGGAGTGAATGCGACCAATTCAACCGCCCCCAGCGGTCTTGTTCCAACATGAACCCAACAACTCCCAGTCTGTCCGCCTCACTCTCACATTCAGTCGGGGTTGAACCAAATAGGCTCTACCATGCTGTTTCATCCAAGCGGACCGGGAATCCCTCCGGTTTGGCCTACCCAGTCCGCTCCGGCTGATCCATTTAGGCAGATTTGGGACCAACATATGCTATAGTCATGGGGACAATTCTTGTCTCTATCCTCCCCTATGCTGGGAGCTAACCCCATCCCGATGCTGACTCACGTCGCTCAACTGCCTGGTGAGCAGGGACCAGTGCAAGAAGTTCACGTGGCACCTCCCATGTCGGGACTACAAGCACCCCCCCTACGAGGAAAACATGGGAGGAATTAGGGGAGAACATTACCAAGGCACCCCTTCACTCCACCCCGACCAGCGCAGTCGAGCGGCCCCATATCAAGAGTATTTCCCACCGTATGTTGGTGGTGGGGTCCCATCTAGAGCTGCCCTCCAACGAACTCTAGACCCAACTCATTCACCCAGCCACCACAGTACAGGAAGCGTCACCCATTCCCCGCAGAGAAGGCGACGTGAGGACACCCCTGGCCCAGGGCGGCGTAGGCAACATTCCCCAGCAAAAAGGGTCTTTCCAAACCATTTCTATCACAACCCCGTCAATGTCAACAGTTTTAGTAACCTCCCCAAATTCTCCACCAAGACTCTACAGTGCCCAAAAGAATTCCTATCCAGTTTCAAGGCTGGGATCTCTCTCTCTACCTTGGATAAGAGCATATGGTGTCGAGTCTTCCCCATATGCCTAGAGGCAGCGGCATGGAAGTGGTTCTCAGAATTGCCACTTAACTCTGTCAGGGATTTCGCTGACATGGAGGATCAGTTCTTGCAGAGGTTTTCAAGTATTCAAGAGCCTACCAAGAAGTCAATAGATTTGATGAGGCTCAAACAGGGCGAGCGTTTTAAGTTTTCTTAAAAGTTTGCAGTAGAGCGGATTCGACGAGCTAACCGATAGGCAAGCACTGGGATACAAGCATCCGACTTCAAAAAGTCCGCAACGGCCTTGTTGCTGATCTGAGTAATTTCAGAAGTGGAGACAGAGCGTGGTCCCTCTAGAACAGGAGAATGCTCTAAAAGATTGTTCACTTGATGCATGAGCTGAGAGTTTTTCCCTTTCTCCTTGGCTAACTCCTTTTCCAGCTCAGACACCCTGCGTTTCTCAACCTCGATGGCGGAGAAGCATTCATCCCGATCTCTACGCACAGCCTCCGTCTAGGTGACCTGAGCAGCCAAGTCCCCTTTTAACTTCATCAGCTGATTGACCTGCTTGGCCACCTCAGCCGACAGACGATCCACCTGAAGATTTAGCTCATCTACCCGAGCCTACAACTTAGATTTCTCCATAGACATTCCACCCAAATCATCCCGTATCCTCTCGTAAGCGACTTTATTTGAGAGAAGCTCCGCCCTAGTAGTTTCGAGAGCCTTTCGGCTCTTGTCAACCTCATCCTTCAGCAGAACTATTCTATCACGGGTATCGCAATAATACCGCTGGAAGGCCTGGGACGCGCTTTCCTGAACCATCACATAGCCTTTGGCCCTGAGTGCCTCTTCATTGGCCTTCTCGTAGCGAGAGGTAAGCGTGGCCACCACTTCGGTAAATTTATCGAAGCTCTCCCGAGCTGGTGTAGGGAGACGGTCGGGATCAAGATTTGTCAGGAACTGCTCAACAACCTCATTAGCAACATTCTCCACTGTGAGCATCGGAGCTTTCCCTTTCTGGAGCTGCTCTCGCAAGTGGGTGTTCTGAGCAGCAATGGTCACCTGATCGGCCCTATGTCGAAGGTCGAGATATTGGGCCAAGGTAAAAGAGGCCAAGTTGCCGATACGCTGAGCATGCTCACACATGAGAGCGAGGCCACTTTCCACATCCATCCCAGCGAACTCATGCTCAATGGCCCGTGGGATAGAGATCTTGCTCATCCCTACAGCATACCTTTGGTGGTCGAGGCGATTATCTGATCCCGCCATAACCGCGTTGTAGCCTGACACGTAGGCCACGAAGGTGTCTTTTCGCCCCGTCATTTCAGCTATGTGGGCAGTCCGCCAATCGTTAGAGGCGGTTGCTCCCAGCGGAGAGAAGGCGAGCGTCGACCCCAAGCGAGCTGGACGAGGGCGAGGCAGAGGGGGACAACCACTAGCTGGCACTTGATCCAGGGGAGTCCGCCTATCCACCTCTTTGGCTCTCTCCGCCAAACGATGCCGATCCCTCGCACCATCCAGACCAGGGTCAACCTCAAAGTACGCATATTCACCCTCTGACTCAGGAGAGCGGGCTCGCTTACGAGACGCGACCTGAACCTTTCGCTCGGAGGTGAAAGCGGGCTCGTCTGAGTCAGAACTGGACTCATTACTATCTTCACCTAAAAACAGCCGAGAGTATGAGAGTGCATTGATTATTTCAGAAATAGAAGGCTTTCCCATGCCAGGGGCATGAGGGCTCAGCTTAAGGAGCTATGGAGGAATCTCACCTGCAGCACCTTTGTTTTTGGGAGTTGATAATCTCATCCGCTTACGGCAGGAAGAGCCGTCCTCGTCATCACTATCATCTTTTTCCTCAATTTTTTGAAACATCAGAGGATAGGCTTCGAATGATTTCCCATTAAATGCTATGGTTATGGGCCCTTCAGCAATTAGCTTGGCATCCAGTGCGTCCACAAAGTCCTTATCGGCCTGATCGCTTGGACAAGGAAGCTGGAGTTGCGCCCACTTCCCGGCGAGTTCTTCATTCCACTTCAAAGGAATGTCGAAATCACCGTACAACTCCTTAGAAGCAAAGACAAATTGTCTCGTCCAGTCTGATATCTTTCCGGGACGATGGAAAATGTTGGGCGTTCTCATCCTTAGGTTGCAAAGATCCAAGGTTCCAAAAAAGTCGAAGTAATGGCCCAGCAGCTCCAAGCTAGCAGGACGATTTGGAAGGCCCAGCGACTTCAGTTGCTCCGGGCGCATAAGAAGGTCGAAGGTGTTTATGCAACACCATGTGCCGGGATGAAGCTGACCTGGTGGAATCTGGGCAAATCTGAGAAAGGCCATCTGGAAGTCGCTGAATGGAGTAAGTAAACCGCAGCGCACTGTCCGACCAAACAGGCATATTCCCCGTTCGGTCGAGGTGGGATCGTCCTCTTTCTTGGGGAGAACAAACTTGGTGCCAGGGGGTGAGATCATTTTCTCCCGAAAGTCGCTCATAGCGCAGCCTTCTCCCCAACCCCTGCTGCGATACTCTCTGACTTTTTGCAAGGGAGGAGTTTTCTCCTTAGCCGGCCTGTTAGCTAGCTCCGCCATCTTCTCTTTGGCCTTATTCTTGCTAGCCACTATCTTACGCAGTTTCTTGCTTGGCTCCGCCTTTGAGGGCGGCTCGGTGCCACGGGGTGGAACCACCGGCGGGGTGGATGCTCCAGGTGCAGCGAAGCCAGCAGGGGATTCAGCAGAAGCCCCGGCTGCAAAAGGGTCAGCGGTTAGCCGGAGGAAATTTTGAGGAGTCTCACGACCCTCGTTGTGGGCAGGAGCAGATGAAGACGCCATGGCTGTCGAGTTTTCATCCATAAAGAGGAAGTCAGGACATATAAAGAAAGAAATGAGAGAAACAAAGAAGAACGAAACGAGAAGGAGATACTCAAGAAGGAGATACTCACCAAAAGTAGTAGGCAACAGGAGGAGAAGCAACAAACGCCAAAAGCTCGCAGGAGAAGAGGAGAGTGCACTCTCTGTGAGGAGGAAACAGTAATACAACCCAGAAGAGCAAGAAGAAGATAGAAGAGTATCGATTAGAGAGTATATATGGAAAGTGGGGGGGAGAATTCGAGGCAACACAATCATAAAAAGATCTACAGGGCGTCGGTTCATTTTTTCCGCCAAAAAGACTTGACCAGACGTCTCTTCGAAGGCATCGCTTGGTCCCAAGACCCACAAAACGCTGTCCACGTGTCATCCACTGTGAAGACACCTGTTCAAAGGAAGTCAAGTCGCTGACTCGTTTCCTTAAGAGATGATATTAGGAATTTCGAACCGCCTGCGAAGTTATGACGGTCATCTCAACCCGCCCATAACGTAACCCCGACTTTATTAAAAGCTTTCATCTCGCTCCGCTCACTAAAAGCTTGGGGGCAGGTGATAAGGCCCCAAATTACCATCATCGTGGTGGGCCCAAATCTTAAATACACTAAAACTTTCATCTCACTCCGCTCAATAAAAGCTTGGGGGCAGGTGATAAGGCCCCAAGTTACCTCTTTGTTGGGCTCAATACCAACCTGCCCCATAGGTCCAATAGGCGGAGAGGCGCGACAAGGCCCAAAAAAGCCCAGGCCGGGAGCTCAGCGCGATGGCCCGTATCTGATGGCTTGGCCAAGGGGGAAGAGAGGGGTAGCGCGGTCATTTGACCTCGCCCCAGCCAGCCAGGAGAAACCCTCGAGGGGGGACAACGGTTACAACCGTACAGACAGGAGGGACAGCTCAGCAGACAAGCATACCGGCCTCTGACAGGGTTGACGTCACTAGAAGGTTCCTCTAGACTAGTATAAATAGGCCTCTTGAGGAGAAAAATGGGGTCGGCTCTTAGGTCATTTTCTCTAGGGTTTTACATTTACTAAGCTTTAGAGATTGATGTAAAGCCACCATGATTCCTGAATAAAGAGATTTACACTTGTTTTTGAGATCTTGTTGTTACTTGTTTCTAGCCTTGGTAGTAACACATATGAAGAAGTTCATCATGACCATGTAAGATCTTTGAACAGAAAGTTAATTTTGCGACAAATCAATCTACCAAAAATATTCTATTTCTATACCAGCACATATCTGGAAAGTATACCTACATAAAAACTTAAAATAAATTTTATCCAAATATACATGCTTACATTGGAAGAGAGGAAAGTAGCAGCCTAGGGTTAGGTTTGAGACAGATATGGAGCGGGAGAGAGCAAAAAAATCTTTGCAGATTTTGTGGAAGAGATGAAGTAGCAGCCTCTCTCTGGTCCATTGAGGTTTGGAATAAAAGGAAGTAGCAGCCTCTCTCTCTCTCTCTCTCTCCGTCCTCTCCGTAGACCAGTAGCACACGAAATCAACGAAGAAGCGGACCGCGGACGGAATAAAGAAAGGGATTACAGCGCCAAGAGTGGCTAAGAAGGGCCTCCGTACACGACCCACATGGTGATGCCATCGGACCGGTCTGTCTAGAGCATCTGCGAGAAAGAAGGAGAGAGACTGCGAACTCTCCAGAACAAAATCGATCAGACGGATGAGAAAGACGAAATCGAATGGCCTGGATTGAAAGAAAGGAAATGAACGGCTGTGATTTAAGTACTGTGCATCAACAGTGCTAACTACAGTATTCGGATCCGGCTTGAATTGTGCGGAATTATAGGTGTGTTTGGATGCATGTTTGAATAAGCCCATGGAATAAGCACATGGGTTTCCCTTATTCAATTTTCTTATTCATCCTTATTTCTATTAAATGGTGGAATTAGAATAAGCCTTTGAACAAGGCTTGTTCTGAATAAGCTTTATTCCGAACAAGTCTATTCCATGTTTGGTTCTCATGCATCCATCCTTGTTCCGAATAAGGCTTATTCTACTTCAAACCAAACACACCCTATATATGTTCTGATATCCTAATTCCCAAGGCACCATACAGATTAAATCAATGCAATTTGCATCTCTGCCAGGAATACGACGCGTCACTTTACAAAATACATAAAGTCAGTTTACATAAAAGGTGCCATATAGATAATATTTACGCAATACAATACAACCAGATCATATCATATGGATAAAAAAAAAGCAGGTCGGGTTTGTATCGGATTATCAAAAAAAAAATATGACCTGACCCATTTGTACCGGGTTAGTAAAGTTAAAATGCGAACCAACCGAAATCATACTTGAACCCGTTATAATACGGATCGGGTTGGACGGATTAAACGGGTCGGCTGGGTTTTAAATTTCCTTGTACAGCTCTAAGGAGGATAAAGAACAGACTGGTACAACAATCCGCAACTCCAAGGGTTATAACCATTTCTACCCTATTCACTATCCCTTTTTTTTAACGTGGGATTTCAATTCATTTCATTTCATTGGAAAATTTGTGTTCACAATGAGTGGATTTGGTGTCATTTGGTTGGAATTTCTCATGTAATTAGATCTAATGAAATACAACGAAATCAATTGAAATCAAATCAAATCCCACGTAATAATTATTGTGAACAGATCCTTCGTGTTTCATTTCACTCCTCTTTTGCCCTTTACTCTCCCTGGTGGAAAGATAAAGATGTATACTTTAATATGTGTAAAAAAAATTCATTGAGAAGAGAATTAACCGTGGAAGCGTTGCTAACAGGTGGGTTTGGTCAGGTCATATTACCTCGGAACTACCATTGTTGCTAACAGGCCTGGTGATTTTGGTCTACTGTTGGACAAAATTGATAATAAACTGCAGCCGTGGAAGCGTCAGTTTCTCTCGCAGGCTGGTAAAGTTGTATTGATCAAGTCAGTGATTGAACCTCTTCTTCTATATACCATGTCTACCACTGCTCTTCCAACAGCCACTATAAAGGCAATTGAAAATAAACTGAGAGCTTTTTTCTAGGATAAAGGTGGTACTTCTCGGGTGCCTTTGGTGGCTTGGAAATCGATAACCAGGCCAAAGGATCAGGGTGGATTGGGCCTAAAAGATCTTACCAGCTTCAATCGCTCTCTTCACATGAAAGCCTTATGGTCAATTGTTACTAGAAACTCAGCAATATGGATCTCACTGGTCAAAGCTAAGTATCTCTCGCGTGCAACTATTTGGAACTCTCAGCGGTCCAGGAAGTGTACAGCCCTTTGGAGAGCTTTATTGGGGGTGAGGCAGATATTGCAGGACAATGTCCAATGACAAATAGGTAATGGTGACACTTGTGGGGCACTAGGTGAACCATGGCATGACATGTGGCGTCATTACCAACCATCAAACGCTGGCGAAAGGAGGTTATCAGTTTCAGACCTCTTAAATATTGAGGATAGTACCTGGAATACTTCTAAATTGATTGAACTCTTTGGTTTCCATGCCGCCCTGTACCTTGCAATTGCTTTTCCCTCCACTCCAGTACAAAACCAGCACCCTGATAGGATGATCTTCACCGCTGCTCAAAATGGCAAATTCACTCTTAAGGGGGCTTATCGTTTGATAGCGACACTACCCAAATACAATGCCATCAACATCAACTGAAACCTCTTTTGCATAGAATTTGGAATGCTCCACAAATACTTCCTAGGGCTCGTATCTTCTTGTGGAAAGTTCTAAATTCTGCACTACCCCTGGATCATCTCTTTGCAACTCGATTTGGTAAACAGCCTCATGGTTGCCATTTTGTGGAACAGTCAAAGAAGATATCACACATGCCTTGTTTAAATGTGACCAGGCCAGACAAGTCTGGCTCAGTTCTGGTCTAGGTATACGTACCGATGTGCTTCCAGATGATGTGAAGGAAATCCTCATTCTGGTAACTGGCCAATTTGATGATCACCAAATGTCGCTTTTTGCTGCTGTTATCTGGAACTTGTGGAAGCAAAGATGTAAATCGGTTTTTGATGGAAAGAGGTTCAGTGTGCAGGAAGTAATTCAGGCTGCTGGGTCGTCATTGCGCCTTCTGTCACATGCTGCGATATTGCATTCTCCTCATGCTATTGTACCAGCAACCCAGGAACAATATTCAGATTCTGACTACTATTGTTATTTAGATGGTTCCTGGTTGGCACAAGGTTTTGGTGGCTCTGCAGGGGCCTATGTGATCACGGACAAAGAAGAAATGCTGATACAATATGGTTGTTTCCCTCTTCAATCTTATTCCCCAATTCATTCTGAGATTTTGGCGTTCAAAGCTGCTGTCATGGCTGTTAATTCTCAAAACCTCATCTCCTGCACCTTTTTCACGGATTGTGCGCAATTGAACTCTATTATGCAAGGTGTCACCTCTATAGAATCAGTTGATTGGCATTATTTTTTTGACTTATTAGACTTGAAAAGTGCTTTTGACTTTCAGGGGTTTAAGTGTAATCATGTTGGGAGGGACTTTAATGAGTTTGTCAAGATATAGAATTCAAGAATTGGAAATGAGAGAGATGAGATTTGATTTCATTATCTCAATCTGAAATGTACAATTACAATTCTCTTCTATATATAGCTATCTATTCTTCTAATCAATCTACGCCTTCACTGCCCCTCAGTCTGTTAGAGTTTGTTACAAAGGAGTTAAAAGAAAGGTAAGATCTTCTGTGGAAGTAACACTGTACATTTCTAAGCTGTTACATCTGAAGTCAATTATGGGATCTTCTGTGACGCTTGCACACTGTTGTTATTACGCCCCCCACAAGCCAATGTTGTGTCAATGACATTGAGCTTGTTCTTCAGATAATCAAATCTAGGTTGACCAAGAGGCTTTGTCATGATGTCTCTAAGTTGGTCAGCTGAGCAAATATACTCTATTGACAACTGATTGTTTGCCACCCTCTCTCTGACAAAGTGATAGCCAATCTCGATGTGTTTTGTTCTGGCATGAAACATTGGGTTTGAGACCAGGAATGTTGCACCAATGTTGTCACACCATAAAGTGGGTTTCTGAGCAATTTGAATTTTCATTTCTTGAAGTAGAAACTGCAGCCACATTATTTCAGTGCAAGTCAGTGCCAGACATCTGTACTCAGCCTCTGTACTTGATCTGGACACTGTTGGTTGCTTCTTGGCACACCAGGAAACTAAATTCTTACCAAGAAAAACACAAAATCTAGAAGTATGACCAACGGCTCAGCTTCGTCCTGAGGCACCCACCAGTGGCAACTCTACAACTTCGTCCCCATCTTGTATGACCAACGGCTCAGCTTCTGTGCCCTCAATCAACAGTCCTGGCAGCTGAAGAAGAGGCGACATGCTCAGAATTAATGAAATGGAGCTCTTTATAAGGTCTCAATATTTTATCATATTAATGAAAATCACTCATAAAAATGGCAAGTTAGTCCAATTGTAGTGTCTTGTTAATTTAGTTAAGTATTATAATACATGACAACTTAAAATTACATTTTTTGGGCCAGTATTAGTACCTGAGTTTTTATGTACTCTTGAAGCTGGGTTGCTATACCAACAAACAATCTGTTCCTCAAAGCTCACTGGAAAATCTGCACTGCAGGAATAGCAAGTAAATTACTAAATTTAAAGAATATAGGAAAAAAATTGAGGATAAATATACATTGGAGAAACTACTTATCAAAAACTAGTTATAAATTACTAAATTTAAAGCAAGTAAATCACTTAATAAAATCTGTTCCTCAAAGCTCATTGGAGAAACTATTTATCAAAAAAATTGAGGATAAATATACATTCATGCTTATTCTGAATTGTTGGATTTAAAATTTTGCAAAATTTGCTCAAATTTTCCCATAGGGTTCCCACAATCGGAGATGATTATCAATTGCCAGTCCCAAGTCCCAAGCTACCGGAAATTACTCAGCACGCGACTCTTTTACTCGTTCACTCCCAACTTTTTTCATAAAAAATGACCAAAACATCCTCATTAAATAGAAATAGTCTGAAGCAAACAACATGAGAGAGGAGAGGGTAGGAGAGGGTATTTTAGTAAAAGGTTGGAGTGAATGAGCAAGATGTTCCCAACTACCTTGCGTCCGACTTATTGTCATCGGGTCCCACCAAGTAAAGATAGACCAGGGACCACCTCATAAATTTATTTGTTTTACCATCCATAGTATGATAGTAACCTTCTAGCCTCTCTTCCAAATCCAATGCGAAACAACCCTCTTTCCTTATTTTCACTAGAGAGAGTTCGAAGAAGGGAACCTATTTTCCAAATCAATTGATCGCGTGCCCATTTCTTATTTTGAATAATAAGATTTAGTGAGCAGGTATGGCTTCTCATCTGAATTTTTCCCCTTTCATTTCAAAGAAAAAGCATTATGGTTTATGTATAGAAATGCCGCTGGTGAACAATTTCATCTCCTTAAGTAAATAAATACATAGGTTAATAATTAGTAATGTTAATTGCCAATTTTTTAGTCGATAGACAACAACCTAGTATGAATTTTTTGATTAGTTACTTGGGGAAACAACATGCTCCCTTGTGCGCATGTGATGTTATAAGAAAATAACACCATACCAAGAGACCAATAACAGTTCCAACTTAGCATTATTTTTTTTTGGAAAAAAGGTGGGAGCGCCACCCGTTCCATTTTTGATAAAATGAAACTTACAAAAGATGAAACGAAATGCAACAAGACTATAAGAAACACGACCCAAAAACCTCTAAAATTAACAATTAGACTACCGTACCCAGACTATCCTCAAACACTCTGCAATCATAACAGCCAACTTAGCATTATCATATTGCTTCAAATATCAAATTGAAAATATTCCCTGAGAGAAGCACAATAAGAAGTTATTTATCAGCAAGATGTCGCTGCTCTGGTTCAAGCTCTAATTTGTTTATCAACAAAAAAATTAGTTAAGAAATGAATACCTAGGAAGAAAATAGTTAAATTGAAACTTTTTTTTGTCAAAGTTAATCCAGCTGTCTATTCTCCAAGTAGCTTTCTTTCATAATTTCACTGGGTTGACTTGGCAATGTTTTTCTCAATAAAGTAAGAGAATGCTTTAATTAATTGGTATATGTTTGATTCTCTTGTGCCATGACAAATTAACATGTACTGAAATAGAAGAATTCTGGCGCTACCAGACAAATTAATTTGACATGGAATAAAATTAAGAATTCTTGTGCTCCAATCCATAAATCCTGGTCAATTTTTTTATCTTGTTTATTATTTGGACCCAGATATTTTTCTCCCCTTGGGTGACTCGTGTAGAATTAAAAGTCTGAATTAATGTCTATTTTCTAGATATAATTAGAATAAAGGAGTACAACTTTTGTGGTTTATTTGAAAACATAATTGCTGGCCATTCAGAGTGTGGACAAGTGTAGAGTAGCATAAGAGCATATTTAATGCAATTATTTTTCTGTGTTGAATTTCAAATTGTCACTGAACAAAATAATTACATCTTGAAAACTATATCATTCTAAAGGGAGTATTAGTATTACCATTTTATTTAAAAACAATAGTTGCAACTAATATTATAAGAGATCTTTTCAGAAAATAGTTACAACAAGTGGCTAATTGCATCTTTTTATTTCTAAACAGGCATGTTTTTGGCAGGTAGGAACTCTTAAAGTGTTTTTCCTTAGTAGTCCATAAACTATTGAATATGGATTCCCGTCTTAACCTTCTTGACCTTTCTGACTCAATAAATAAACTAGAACAGGATTTTAACACGAAACAAAATGCCTCATGCTCTGGATCAATGGATGAATCAGAACTCTATTGTGTGGACTTCAACAAGGTGCCAAAGTCCTTTTCTGAGAAAAGTATTGATTGCAATGTTGAACATGAATTTCAGAGAGATAATGTTAAAAACAGTGAAGAAGTTAGTGATCTCAAATCGAATGTGGTCCTCCGATATATAAGGCAATTGCTACTAGAAGAAGATAAAGATGAGGAAATAAATACTTCTGAAGAGGAGTTAGTTCTTCTTGCCACTGAGAAAGCATTTGAAGATATTATTAAACAAGAGTACTATTCCCAACCTGATGAACCTTTGCTTCATGACCCTGCAATCCAAACGAGCTCTGTTGATGATTGTGACAACGAAAATTCAAACTATGGTGGGGAAAGGGAGTTGACAAAATATGGTTCTTCAGCGAGTGAAGATCAGAAATGGTCCTTACCAGAGAGCCTACCCCAGCAAATCGAGAAAGGAGTTGAAGAAGCATTGAAGTTCCTGCCAAACATTGGTGAGTTTTTTGTTAGTGAGTACACTGGATCAACCAGTGGCGTAGTTCACCAGTCCAAGTCCAAAAAGAATCCTAGCTATAGTGATTTGGATCAGTTAGTGGGAAGGGCACAGAAACAAATTGTTCCTAACTGTGATGAGCCAATAAGAAATGAAAAGTTTGACAAGGTTCTTCTACGTTGGGGTCAGAAGTACATCCAAAATGATCCCATGTTATGTGAGCAAAAGGAAATTAGAGATGTGTCTCGGAAGATTCAAGCTAAAAATTCTACATATGCAATAGACGAAGATAAGAACCAAACAACTGAAGAAGTGGTGGATCTCAGATCTCTTCTGATCTATTGCTCCGAATTGGTCTCAGCTAATGATCATTCCAAGGCAAGTGAAGTAATCTGTAAAATAAGGAAATACTCATCCCCGTATGGAGACTGGTCACAGCGGTTGGCATGCTATTTTGTAGATGCACTCGAGGCTCGTTTAACTGGCTCTGGTAGTGAGATCTATCGAAAAATACTTTCAAAAAAACCAAACATCATTGAAATTTTGAGGGTTTTCCGTTCCTATCTTATGGCTTCTCCTTACTTGAGAACAGTAATGTACTTTACAAATCAAACAATACTCAATAATATTTCAAAAAATGCAGAGAAGGTTCATATAATAAATTATGGCATCAGACATGGGTTTCAATGGCCATCTTTTTTCGAGCATTTCTCTAACTGGGAAAGAACGCCCCCAATTATCCGGTTCACCATGGTAGAGGTTCCAGAGCCAGGTTTCCGTCCGAGAAAGCGAGTTGAATTGATAGGGCAGAGGTTGGCAGATTATGCCAAGAGTTTTAATGTCCCTTTTGAGTATGAAGGTATAGCATCAAAATGGGAAAATGTTAAAGTTGAAGATTTGAAAATAAGGAGCGACGAAGTTGTTATAGTAAATTGTATCGTTCATTCTGAAAGGCTATCTGATGAATCGGTTGGCACGGATAGTCCTAAAGATACTTTTCTACACACCATTAGGAAGATCAAACCACACATCTTTATTCATGGCACTATGAATGGTTCATACAATTCCCCTTTATTCCTTCGTCGATTTAGATCTGCTTTATCACACTATTCTTCCTTGTTTGAAATGCTTGATTCTAACTTGCCTCAAGATAGCCCAGGGAGACTAATTATGGAGCGAGATGTGTTCATTCCGGAAATTACCAATGTAATTGCATGTGAGGGTTCAGAGAGGCTGGAGAGGCCGGAGACTTACCAGCAGTGGCACACAAGAAAGCTCCGAGCTGGGTTGGTGCCATTGCCGGTCGATCCAATTATTAAGAAACATTTGAAGGATTTTGTGAGAAGGTACTACCACAAGGAGTTTGTCATAGATGAGGACAATGGATGGCTACTAGTGGGATGGAAGGGAAGAATTTTGCATGGCTTTTCTTCGTGGAAGTCTAATTAAGTGTAGCATACGACCACTTTTTTCCTCTTGTACTCTCCAATATAAATAATTTCATATTAGTAATTAATAATTTCTTTTATTTCAAATGGTCGTAGTATGTAATGTTTTTATTCTGGTTGTTAATAATAAAAAAAATTGAAAAACAATAGATATTGAAGTCAGCAGTAGCGCGTATTGACTGCTGACCAAAGAAATTAGTCAAGGAGTCGCACGTTATTCTGGAAGAGTCTTTGTTATGAATTGACAAGGCATCTATGACTAAAATTTTAACTAATAAATATTAAAATCAAAATTGAATTTTAAAAATTTGACAAATAAATTTCGCGATAAAGGTTCCCGGCAAGATATTTTCCTTCGGTTACAACTTACAACTAATTAAAAACACTAGAGATGGAAGAGATCCTTGTTTTCCAAACTTGGAGACTGATAGTATATCGGGAATACGATTTTTTATCGTTTCTAGAAACAATTATATTTCAAAATCAGGAATGATAACAGTCATCGCTAAAAAAATTATCGCTTGCCATCGCTGTACAGAACATGTATCTGCTACAAATGTTTAGTTTAATAATAAAATGTGTTCAGTTTAATTAGTCAAAAGTGTTCAATTAAATGCGTGAAGTAATGATTTTATTATATATATCACGCATCATTTTTGGAGAGAGGCGCATCAGGGGCAGAATCGGAAAAAATTTAATTTGAACCGGATCAGTTCATGAACTCTTTTAATTTTTTCAAGTGTTTTTTGTCCGGTTCGTGACCCCTTCGCTCATCTATTAAAAAAAAAAAATTGTACTGAACATTTATATCTAACTAGGGGGGCTTATCGAGCCATGAGTTTCCATTATATTAATTTTTATTTTATTGTTATAATTAAGTTATGTATAATTAATTTATGCATATTTTGACTTATATAAGTCAATTATATTTAGTTGAAATAGATAATATAAATGCTTTCACATCTGTTATAAGACCACCTCAATTCTGCTTTATGAAGATCCAAACATCTCAGTATTTATAGTCCCAACTAGGGATGAAAACGAATCGGATATTATCCGCGGATATCCGCATCCGAATTCGACAAATGGCGGATTCGGATGTCAATATCCGGATCCGAATGGATACGGATGCGGATACGAATGTTTTTAAACGGATGCGGATGCGGATATGGGAACAGATATGGATGCGGATACGGATACGAATACGGATAATTATCCGGATCCGGATAATTTTAAAAAACGGATATCCGAATTTGACTAGTTCAGGTCTGAATCCGCAATATCTATTCAGATTTAATAATGCAAAAATTATATCCAAAGCAAGGAATTGAACCCAAGACTTGTTGGATACAAGCCTAACGCCTCAACCACCCAACCAATACACCTTTTTTGTACAACATCTTTAATGTCTATATATATATTTAAAGCTTCTATATTAACTTGATAATGTACAAATTCCGCTTACGTCTATGGATTTTAAGATGTCTAACTCGAATATTTTAGTAAGAATCAAATTTATAATTATTTATGAATTTAGTAATTACGGTTAAACTAAATTCATATAAATTGAACTAAAAAAAATATATATTTGATTTATTGAATTCAATATATATGTCGAGAATCCAACCAAGAATGTTAATAATAATTTAATTTACACATATTATATATAATATTTTGATAAAATCTTGGATTTAATTGGTTGAATGAATAAATTTGGAGTACTGCTTACCTAATTATTGTATAATTTATATTGTCTAAATATAATTTATCGCATGACATGAAAATTTTCTTATGCTTCAGCTACTCTCATATAAGACAAACTTTTATATGCACTATGAAATTTACAAAAAGTTCTACAGAAATGAATAAAAAAAGAATTGATTGCTATATGATCCGTATCCGACAAAATATATTCGTATTTGACTTCGTATCCGATAATATCCGAACCGTATTCGTATCCGCTTAATATCCGAACCGTATCCGTATCCGAACGCATCCGCATTCGAATCCATATCCGAAAAAAAATATGGATGCGGATATGGAAAGACCAACATCCGCTCCGTATCCGATCCGTTTTCATCCCTAGTCCCAACTCTAACAGAACCGTCTAAGAACTTTTATTAGAAATACCTTAATTTATTAGAAATTAATTTATGCATATTTCGAGAAAAACACAATATGTCAATCAATTAAAGAAAATTTCAACTTCAGCATATGTTGCTATAGTAAGGAATGAAAAGGCAGTCACATTTACATAAAAGGACCTGCAATCTATTAAATATGATTTTATACCTCAATCAACTAAGATGCCTAATTATCACCTAGAAAAGCATATAACATAACCAATGGAAGCTTTTGAAGTACACAATGACAGTTGATATTTGCAAAGAACAAAACATGATAACATATTTATTTTCCTCCTCCATAATAGCCTAATAATTACCATGACAACATATTTATTAAACGAATAAAGAAATTACAATCTATTTATCTCTACTTCTACAACCATAAAAGTAAAACTAAAAAAATGCATCACTCCTTTCGTAGGAATGATAATCATCCCCATATTTGGCCTCCCTAGTCCCTTACGTGAATGCCAGTACCACTCTCTCAATTATTCTATTAACCCACATCATAAGCATGAACACGGTTATGATAGTAAACGTCTTCAAATTTTAGAAAGCTTTAAAAAACATTAGTAAAGTACAAAACTAAAACTATAGGTTATTTGCATAGAAGTTCCTGTAAAGTGGCATGTTTGCTTCAGCTCATTCCTTGCCATCTCAATAAGCTGCAAATCAAACAAATTGAAATATGTCAATTGTCCTAATGCCATTTCTTCTAGAAATCACAAAGCAGTATCAGTTTTGCTGCAACACAAATTATTACAGAGGTAATCCGAACTCACTTCTGCAAAGGTCTTGATTATAAATCATAGATCTAATGGGATACTTGTATTTAATGAAAGTATTCTGGGATCATGTCTTTTTTTAAAAAATTTTGACAGCAGGGACGACTGATCCTTATGTTGTGATAGGAAGTAAGAGTCAAGAATGCAAGAGCAGCACCAAGCAAGGTAGATTTCTATGTTGCGCAACTAAAATATTTAAATCCTTGTTCAAGTTGATTACTCACCTAATCATGCCTCCATACACAGCGCCCTTTGAGGATCCAGCTTCTCAGACCTTGGTGCTCGCATGTATCACCAATAGTATCACGCATCGCCAATAATATCTGGTATTTCCAAATAAGCTTGTAAATTAAGAAAACTAATTCAGCAATTGACTAATTTCCCAAAACATTTCCAAAAAGTTAAAAATTATTCTAATTTGTACTTCCTTTCATTTTTTCTACAGCTGATACACAATACAGTCATTCTATTCAGAGGAGGAAAATTTAAAGTAAGATTATTTTACTTTTTGGAACGCTAGAAAGTTTCAAGCAATTAATTTATACATCTCATACTAATATTGAATGGTTTGCTGAATAGAAGAAAAAGGAAAATAAATCAAGTCAACCAATTTTCTAACAGAAACTTGATGGACGAAATTAGTATAGACAATAAAAATACTCGAAAGAGATTAAAAAAATGATTATAGCTTTCTGTAAAGTTAATACCTCATACTCACTGTTATTATAAGAAGACTACAATGTTTCTGGAGAAGCCTCTATATATAGACCAAATGAAATCGTAACTGCAATAACTATTACCATTCTATTTATTGATTTCATTAATAATGAATTTATGAAATAGCAATTAAAAGCAATGACCAGAGAGGTCACAATAAAGATAAAAAATAAACTGCCACGTCTCTTAACTTTCCAAATTCCAAAAACATTTAACCACTAATTAAAATTAGGCAAAAAGAATTAATGCCAACGATGAATATCTTCAAATTTAAATTATGTGTGATTCCTGCACATTATTTACATTTATACAAATTATTTATGTCTTCTATTCATTTCTTGAGGGTTGAAAGATTTGCCTTTTCTTTCTCTTTTTGGCATTGCGTTTCTTCATTGGTGTACCATCTCTAATTGGTAAAGCACAATTAGAGAAAAAGAGGCCATATAAACTCATACAGAAAACTAATTTCAATAAGAGAAGTAACAAATTATAAATACATAGAGAAAAAAGAAAGCAAATGTAGAGCTACAGGCATAAAAAGAGGAATTAGAATTGAAAAAAAAAAAGAAAATTAAATTTAAACAAATTAATTAACAGGGGGTAAATTTTTTTACCATTGCGAGCAAGAACCAAAAGTCCAAAATTGAAAGTTTTTATTTAATGATACATTTTTCTCAATTCATCTCACCTCTTGGTATTGCAATCGAAGAAGATGCAATCATTGACAGTGCAAATTGCTCTCAGTTTATCCAAATGAAAGAAATCACGGCAGATTTAGCAGAGGATCTGTGGAGTATTTTGAGGTGCCGCAAATTTGACGGAGAAGAAGAGGTGGGTGTCTTTGGCAGAGGAGGAGGAGGGGGTGGTGGGGCGCGTGTTTGGCAGAGAAGGAGGAGGTGGTGGGGCGGCGCGGTTGGCGAAGGAGGGGGGACTGGGGTGGGGTGACAGGGTGTGGGGTTTTGCGTTGTCTTTTGTCTGGGATCAAAACAAAAAATAAAAATGTATAGATTGTTTATCTCGCCAATTACAGCCCACAGGTAAAAACGGGTCATACTAATGATCATAATGGTCTGCAACATAATTTCATACAGAGTTTAAGTTTCAAATAGTTAAAAATTATTAACTCCACTAATCACCCATTAACAAAATACATTAGCGTGTCGCTTTGTGATTTAAAATTTGTAAACAGATTCCCACACAATTCTATCTAAACTAGAGGGTTAATCGAGCTTCGCTCGATATTTGAATTAAAAACAAATAATAAATATGTAATAATTTTTGAATTCGTAAAGAATGAAAATTTCCATGAATATAGATTTAAATTATCAAAATTTATTTTACCTTTTATTTTCCTTTTACTGGTCAAATACCCAAATCAAATTTCTTTTCGCCTTCGCTATGGGTGTTAAATATGTACTTAATATATTTTTTTATAATGTCATAATCCAAAGTTCTTGAGATGTAGTAAGAATATATATATATATAAGAAAAAACTACGGTTAATTTATAATGATAAACTTATCTGGGAGATTTTCCTGAGATGTTCAATTTCACTTCAAGCTCATGTTGAATTTGATTAAAGTAGCACTTCATTTGCGATATTTAGAATACATAGGAAAATCAATTAAAAGGCAACATATTATAAATAAGACTGTTGGTCATTGTTTGTTTTTAAGTGACTTTTCATTTGTAGTTGGCCGATCATGAGCTATGATGTTGGTTTCCTCAAAAAAAAAAAAATTTTTTTTTGTTATTACCAGTCATGATCTGCAACATCAGAAAATTAGCTTCATCTCTTGAGAAATTAAATTATAACATAATCGTAGTGCTATATTACTTGTTACGACAAACATATGCTATATAATGAAAAGAAGTTTTTATTATAATCGCTCATAGGCCTAATTTTCATTAACTAAAAAAATTTCAAGTGACAATACATTTCGTAGAGCTAAATAGAGAAATACAGATGCTTCCTACCCTTCCAACTAACTCAAGGTTCGTCTAAAATCAACTACAAAACAAATCTAAAAAAAAAAAGAAAACAGAAACATAGAAAGGGTTTCCTCTTAGAAAATAACATAAAAAATTTAAAAATAAAACCTACACCTTACTGCTACCTAATCCCCAAGCAAATATTAATATGGGACTTTTTTGCATTGCAAAAAGTAAGCACACAATACAAATTCCATGTAAAATGTAGATTCAGTATAACATCCTCACAGGGGAGTCCCCTATGAGAACTTCTTCGCATGGTTTGAAAATCCTAATGATACATGCCACTATGGGTATTGCTCTCCAGAAGTGTAATTCTTCAATAGCTAATTTCTCGCATGGATATGCCGTACCAGCACAGCCTTGCACATCATGTAAGGCGACAAAAGTTCAACATTCCAATCGTTTGATTTTGCAAGCCATATATAGTAATTATTGAAATTGCATGGGTTAACCTAAAAAAAAAAAATAATAATCATATATCCACCCTTCAAATGATATTAAAATTTTCATTCAGAACCAAAATATAGTATTGCTCTTCAGTTGAGACTTGAGACCCAGACAGTAATAATTCTTCTCACTTTCTTCATCCTCCTCCGACATATGGGGCATTTACCAGCATCATCAGAATCCTGCCACAATAGATTTATTATGCAATCAATGCCTAAAATTTATCCACATAATCTTATATCAGAGAATTAGAGCGTAACTCCCTTGAATATTTGGCGCTTCACTGACAAACTTTAGATGAAACACTATCTAGTCAAAGGTAGATAAGTCAATGTACAGAGAAGATTCAGATTTTTATATAGATCTATCCTTTCTAGTTAATATATGGACCTTTTGATGAAAATCTGCTATCAATCCTTCCAATTGGAAAAGAAAAATGGGTCCTAGTATATTTTTTTCTGAGCACTGATATGAACAAAAAATTAAAAATAAAAAATAAACATTTACATAACAAAAATTTAATGATCTCTAGGGACTTCACTCGAGCATTTGTATGCACTGGATTTTGTTAAAGGATGACCAATTGTCCACAATAATTAAAGTCTGTGGTTCCTGTGCTGGTAAGAATGTTGCAATTTAATTCGTATCTGGTACATTGGTACCATAACTCTCACACCTCCGCACACTTCTTGGGTCCATCTTTTTCCCATATAGGACCTCCTGATTTTGAACTTTCCAAATCTCCCAAAGTGTAAGATAAAAATAACTCTTACCTTCTTTATCCAGAGCCCTCGTTACTTAGGTGAAAGCTCAACTAACATCTAGAGGGAGGTTATGTGAACACAACCTAGTTTTCTACTAAATCATTTTACTTGAGAAGGTATGTAATATATATAGTATAGCTGCATACATGATGGGTCTAGAGAATGTATGTAATATTCGCACCTATTATAAAATTATCTTGTTATTAATCTCTTATTTTTCTCAATATATGTACCGCCACCTTAAAATGCAATCAATCCCATAATCTGGCACAAAAATAGACATCATACATATATGTTATTTGTCTATATAAATACAATTTGGAATTTAGAATTAGAGTGCCGGAGTGACATTGTTGCCAAATGTACATACCTTGTCGAATTTTTGTGGCAGCATACATTCTCAGAGCTTGATTTATGTTGATTCTTTGCTCAATAAAACTGTGCATTAGATAATTACATTGCTAAACTCAGACACTACAACTAACATAACCTTCGATAGTGATATGAATTTTAATATGGTAAATCATGATAATAACAACAATAGGAAATAACATCAAGTCAACCTAATATAATTGTGTTCACTGATTCAAGGCCTTCAAAAATCAATTTACGAAAAAACATGTCTTACACTTCAGAGAAAAAAAAATCAAATTTATTTATTTGATATTAAAAAAAAACACAATGGAGGATTTGCACATACCTATAGCCAAACAAAATAGAGATGACTAAGGTGTTAATTTTCATCTACCCTCAGCTGCCTTAGCAAAACATTGGTCAAATTCATCTAGTGGATTCCATTGGACACACTTAAGCAGAACCATTTAAAAAGCTCAATTATAAATTACTATTTTGCACCTCATAGTATTACACTTAAATATAATGATCATTTTTATAATCCTTTCTGGAAATGGGCTCATAAATGAAAAGGAAAAAAGTATTTACTTTTGCTCCCATAAGCTTGTTGATAGACCCGACGAATGGGTCATGTAGCTCTTGAATCGACCTTAGATGTCTACTTGTTATAGCTACATTTGACCTTATGTCTACCTGTTATAGCTGCATTTGAAATAAGAGAAACTTGTTCCATCACAAGTCTCACTTATGTTGTTATTACTATATTTTTTAAAGAGTAAAATTAATTAAATGAGAAAATTTTAGGATCTGACTCATCCTGGACATGTCAATGGGTTTACTGGTTTAGGGCTAAACCCAGGATAACAGTAATTGACAGTATGTTCTCCTTCTTTTTCTTGCCTCTCTTATTCTCTATGTTGGCTATTTCATGTGGAATCTGTTAGGAAATGCTCATATTTTAATTTTAGATTAATTACAACTAATTAATCACCATTAACAACAAGCAAATCAATAGATCTAGTGCTAAAGCAATCACACATCCAATCAAGAGAGAAGGTAGGAGAAATTGTACCTCTCATGAAATTGTATTCATGAGGCTCGAATCCATGGCATGGGAGTCGATGGGGTGCGTGCTCCACCATCTCCACCATCTATGGCCGCCTCTAGCCCACCAAGGACCCACCACCAAGCTCAAAGAGAATGCTAGTTCTCTTGAACCTCTTGCTAATCACCTTGCTTCTCTTAATTAACTATTTAATGGAGAGGAAGAGAGGTGGGATGCTCAACACATGAGCTAAGAGAGGAAGGGAAGAGCCATGGAGAAGAGAGAAAAATCTCTCTTCTAGGTGGAGGCGCAAGGGAGGGGAGAGGAAGAGAGATGACGGCTAGGGTTTCTCCCAAAGAGACCCCTTTATATAGCCAACCACTCTCATCCAATTTTCATACTATTTACAAGTATGCCATCCACCCTAAGAGGCCACCTAATGGGCTCTCTTGGGCCATCTTAATAAAAGGCCTTTATTCATTAATTCACCAATTAATGAATCTCCTTTAATTGTCTCTTCATTCTTCCTTAAATCGGGCCTTTAATTAACCAATTAAATAGAAGCCCAATTAGCTCAAACTAATTAAAGTAAGTTGAACATAATTAATTATTAACTCATTAATAATTAATCTATGATTAGCTAATGCATTATATTGTTTCCATATGATCCTTTTAATTTAATTAATTATAACGGTTCATAACGGTATATAATTAATTAATTAACTTATCACATTTCACAATACACATTATTGTGAATAAACAATAAATGCACCAAGTGGTTAGAATCCTATTTGTGCGACCCTATTTGAGGATTTATACTATGTTGGCCATGGAAATAAATCGTTATTTATTTCCAATAATCATAAGCGGTATCTAGCAACACGTTATGACTCCCAATTCGTATAAATAATGTACCGTTACAATATCTCAATCCTGCATAAAAAATATTAGTATTTCTTTGTCTGATTCTTATGTCACATGATATCCTTGTATAATCCAAGATAGGAATGTGTCATTCTTGCAGATTATACATTTCTTGATCTAGAGTTGATCGTCTAGTTTGCATGCATACGATCCAACTCCATCAAGGGGCCCAAACAGATATCATCACTCACTAGGTATACTAATGAGGGACATACGGTTTTCTTGATGAACAACTTTTCCCCGCACAATTCAAGAGAACATAAATAAAGTCCTTATAGCAGCCTTTATCAGGAATCAACGTTAGACGATATTTATTGAACCTATCCTCATGTGGAAAAGATGAACATCTCAAACTTAGAATCAAACTCATATGAAATAAACAATGACACATAACACAATCCATATGTTTATTTCATTGGGTCAAGTCCTGTACTATGTTCCAATAACATACACATATGCAATTAAGTTGGTAACTCCTTACCTATGATTTGTAGAACTTAATCATCACTTAACTTGCATACTAATCTTTTATGATAATTAATGTTCCTTGTTAATTATCAAGATTATGGACGATTTAGATTTATTATTGTCATTCTAATGAATGATCCACAGAGATCTACAATTCAGATCCTCAACCTGAATGATCTGTCAATAATAAACTCTAGGAACAAATGATCAAATATCATCATTAACATAAACTAAGAAAATAAGTCATTAAATATTGACTTCTAGGACATAACTCCAACAATCTCCCACTTGGCCTAGAGTCAATCAATAGTGACTTCTAGCCAGTGAAGAATTTAGAACAATGTCATATATCTATATATATACATGTCTCGAACCTCAAAAGATGTAATACACTTAAAGCAAGTTACTCATACGTCCATCACGCATGGATGCACAATTGCATCTCGTATACCGCTTAAGGTAGAGGTTAAGTTAGAGTGTTCGCTGTGTCCGCGAACCTATCAAATTTTATTTGACCTTATATACATATATACTCCTATATATGTGTTCTTGATCATCATCATGTGAGATCAAGTGACATCGTCATAGATCTTAGTTGGATCACCAATTTAATATTGGGTTCTTCAAGTTTAAGCTATGGTTCGAGATGCATAGAACCATATTAGCTTGACTGAGAACTTCACGATCCTTACTACATTCTTTCATTGCTTCACAAGTTGCTATATATTTTGTTTTGGTGACGGAAACGGTTGTAATATCCCATTTAGAACACCTTCTAAACTTACAACACCACATTTAAACAAAATATGTAGCTCAATTGTATTTATATCAATCTTTCGAAAACTAGCATCAATATATCAATTTATATGAGCTTTCTTTTATCTTATCAGATGGAAAAACATATCACTCTTTCTCTTAAGATACTCGAGGACATTCCTGATTATTGTCCAAATGTGTTTTTCTTTGTATCCACTTGACAACTGATTGTCATACTCCTTGGGTACAACACATAGGGGCATGTGCATAAGTATGGCGTACGTAATGAAACTCATAACAGAAGGATGCTCGAATTATATCATGCACTCTTCTCGAATTGAGTTGCAACACACCGAGTAGAACTCAAGTGTTTGCCATACAACATGGTTAGACATCCTTTCTAGGAGTCTATCTTTTCGTGTAACTATAACACCTTGTCATTATATGCACATTTTGCTCAAAACTAACATCCATCATAATCTATCTCCATAGATTTTGTTTCCTTGGATTAGGTGACTTGCCCAAATTCTCTATTGAGAAAAACATTCTCTAATGAGATCTTGACAATATTCATTTCTTTAATTTTATTCCCAATTAATGTCTTGTATCTTGTACAATACATGTAACATAATAATGCTCCCACTGAATATCTTGTCTATACAAGATACTTTTGACGAAGTTCAACTCCTTGACTTTCTTGTCAAAATGTTTATTCCAATTTCCACAATACTTGCTTCAATCCATTAATGGATCATTGAAGCATATATATGTTTCTAACAATACAACAAATCCTCGGTTTGTGTCAAATACACAACAACTTCCTTCATTCAATCGAAGAAGGTGATTTTGATGTATCTTTCCATATATCTATATATACGAAATATAACTATTGCTAGAATGATCTTTATTGACTTATACACAGCTACAAGCGAGAAGCCGTG
Organism: Rhynchospora tenuis; assembly: GCA_027725995.1. Taxonomy (NCBI): domain Eukaryota; kingdom Viridiplantae; phylum Streptophyta; class Magnoliopsida; order Poales; family Cyperaceae; genus Rhynchospora; species Rhynchospora tenuis. The sequence continues at coordinate 68,330,866 of CM050889.1, read as the reverse complement.
CTTTGTACATGGTCAACTCGTTATCGACTTAGACTTAGCAACAATCATGAACTTGTGCTTTGTACATAGTCGAGTTGCTATCCATATCTATCTTTCCTTTAAAGATCTAAATGTTCTTGATGGATCGCTCCTTCATGAACATCAATCAAGGTCTATACCTTGTTATAATATATATGGATTGCACTTAAAGATCATATAGATTCAAACCATACTTGTGGAATCGGGTCTTTCCATCGCTTCTTTATTTATCAACGGATCCTCATATGTCAAGTACGAGGATGTTGTGAAGCCTATGTACTTTTCAGTTTAGGCAATTCACTCTTGTTGATCTTTGTAGGATTGGTGCTTGAGGTCCATAAACTACTTCTACAACAACTTGTAGAATGAGTTCTTTATCCTAATATATTCCATGAGTTTCTTGAACATCATCTATTCGCGAGATGTTTGAGTACTCTTTAGAAGCAAACGTGCTTATAAACTTCTTCCTTTCACAACTACTTGTGAATAAAGTTCCACTCAACTCCCACTAAGCACCATGTATGGAGTGACAAGTTTCCTATAAAGGTACTTCTTGTAGTGACGCATAAACTCCTTTAATGCTCACTTTACTCCCACTACTTCTTCTTGAGAATATTATTCTTCAAGATTACGTTATGATGAGCAACAACTACTTTGTTCTTATCATGTTCGTTGAAGTAGTACCTTTCGGTTGGTTCAAGATATCCTACATAATATTAAGCGTCTTATTTGGGTCCAAGCTTATCAATCAATCGAACCTTGAAATAAGCTTCTCAATACCAAATCTTGAGAAACAATATTCCTAGAGATCGAATCTCGTAAAATATCTTTCTCAATAGACTTCGATGGAATTTTTATTCAGTGTAAACAATATTGTCCTCAAACATAAATCCCTTACATGAGTCGAACAAGTCAATTTGATTTATTACCGATCGAACTATATCAAACAATGTTCGATACCTTCATCCTTGGATACATTTTTCAATGTTCCTCATGGAGCGAGTAGTGAAACGTATTTCATACTCTTTAGGTAATATATCAAACTATATGACTTAACTATTTACCATGATCCATCTTAAGACTTTTGGTTTTATTAAATAGTTTTTCAACTTTACTCTTGAAATCATTTTGATCTTGTCAAAAGATTCATACTTATACCATATCAAATAGATACGTTAATATCTACAATGATCGTTGGTCAAGTGGTAAAGTGTCAACAACCTTTTAATTGCACAAGTCCTATAGGTCTATATACATCAATATGTATAAGTCTTAATAAAGTTACTTGTCCTTTAAACCTTCGTAGTTCAAAGGCGCTTTTGTCATTTAACAAACACGATTCGCATGAATTTCATTTGATTTGCAATCAAATTGATTTACGAGCTCCACGTTACGTAGACTCCCATAATGCGATTCTTGTTTATATTCGACTAAGCGACTATTTTACATAAAAGTCAAATACTTTATGTGAAGTCTTACACATTTGTCATTCAAAATTTGTTTATCTATTTCAAGCAAATTCAATCAAGATGCATGAAATCTTATACACAAATTCATAACAATAAGAGAACAACATTTCTCTATTACAAAACATGATCATCCATCATCAAATATGAAACGGAGATAAGGTTTTATGAGATGTTTGGAATAAGGTATACAACCTCAAATTCCTAAACAAACTCTTTATTTAGTAAAGATAACTCTACGTATTCAATGGTAGCGGCTTAGACGTATAAACCATTTCCAAAACGGAGTTTACTTTACTTGTCTCGACTTTCTCTTATTCATCATTGCGCCTACACATTTCGTTAAATGCGAGCACATGAACTAGCACCTAATTACTAGTGTGAATTAGAGATAGTGAGATAATTTGAACGACAAATATCTCAAGGTTTAGAACATTATGGTATTTCGGATAACCTTTCAAATGCCTCCCATAAATGGCAAATGAAACATCTCATGTGACACACGGTCACTAGTGAGGATCTCAAAGTTTCAACTCATATCTTGGTAAAGTATTCCTTTAATACTTAACCAATTACTTTTAGCACTAACAAGTGTGCGAACAATATATCCTTTATCCATAGAAAGAGATTGTATGACAATATCAACAATCCTTGATATTGGAGATCTTAATATCTCTAGTTGTCAATTAGCTACTCAAACCTTTCGGTTCACAAGCTAATGAAATATTTATCTTCTTATAAGAAGAGTCTCTTGGTTAACTCACATTCCATTACTCGATCATTAATGATTGAGTCTATCTTTTACTTTCTCTAAGACCGTCTTCTTGAGTAAGTGGATGAGAGTATAGAAGTCTAGTCTAGTCCTTATGAATTCTCCAATTCAAAGGTCTAGAACTTCTAAAAGGATATAAGCATTCGCTTTATTGAATAATTTTCGTCAAAACTAATCAATCATTGCGAAGCTATTGTTCGGGAAGTCGAGGAACCTTTTGGGATTAAACTTGCTCAAGTTTCTCATTTCCAAGAACATGTCTTAGGAATCGGTATTTCTTCTCCAAGTAAATACCTTAGAAACGAGCTTGTCGTTTTCCAAAGATTGATCGCAACGAAATTAACATATTTAATATCTATAACAATTTCAATTTAAGGTCATTTAGTTTATGCAATGTTTTGTTTATGGAATGATAAACAAAAACTCCCACTACATTTAATTAATGTCCCTAAATGTAATGGATTCCAAGATCCCCATTTTCGTCAAGTAGAGCCTGCTATGGCACGACACCCTACTTAACTAGACAAGGTAGGTTCTCCAACCAATCATATCAACCATACGACTCTTGGTTTGTGAATATCTAAGTATATTTACAAACTTCGCCCCGATGTCCAAGAAAACTTGTTGGGTCCATCGATAAGCAACCTCTCTCTATTTGCTCCTAACAAATCTTTTCATTTGTACCCCGACTATCAAGGTTGACAACCATGACGTCCGCTATGGCGGACCGCGCCATGATTGGCAATTGACGTGAGGGGGATAGAGAGAAGGAGGGCGGTCGACTTAATCAATTTAGTTTGGGACAAAAAAATTATGTGACTCTTGTTTGGTGGTCATGTAAGCATACACCCATACCTACCTATGACAATTCAAGGCATTCACAAACAATCACATAACATAAGCATCTCAAGCATTGCCGTGGGTTTGTATGGCTCCCGCTTGCATTAATCTTCGTCGCATCTCCATGTAACGAGACTAATCTAATCAAGCCCTCCCACTAATTACTAAGATCCTATCTAATAATTAAGGGAAATAAATACATGTGATAAAATTCCTAAAACCCCGCCTAGGCCTTAGGGGCATGCAAGCCTCACAAGTTACATCAAAAATTAACCACTTAATTATCAAGGCACCTTAGGCCACTTTACAAGCAATCACATGCATTCACAACATTTTACAACACACAAGGCATTGACATCTTGAGCCATATCAAACTCACATCCTCCTACAAAACAAAGTTAGCACATATACAATATACATGATTCACTTGTTCTTAATTAATTTCATTAATTAGAATCTTTGTGCATACTTGTTGCTCAAGTTTTCCGAATGCAAAGAAGGCTTAACCTTGACAACTAATTGTTTAAGCCCTTTTAAATTAAATCTAACTATCAAAACAGAAAGGAGGGTATTTAAGGAGTCTTCTAATTAACATTTCAATAAATTGATTAATTAGAAACTATTTTAACTAATTAAAATACGAAATTCGGGACCCGAAAAAATTCAAAATTAATTCGGTCTCCAAAAAATCTGAAATAAATCCAGAGAACTCCTTACAAAGATTGTGATTACCTGTAAAATTCTCAAGGAGAGATCAATTACCATCAGGGAGAACCAAAAAAGACAAATCCTCAGATTGTGCGCGAAGCACCGTTAGAGAAAATTCTGTTATGGGTCTCAACCTTTTGATCTGTATGATCATCCCCTTGATATTTTTCCAGCAAACAATTTACATAGAAAAATACTACATACAATAGGATATCATTCCATGAAAAGAAAATCCACAAGTTATATTCAAGATCAACGAGATAACAAGCATTTAAGCAAGGTATCCTGTTCTGGAACAGACCGTCGACCAAAAAGGTTTCACTCGGTTGAGGTACCAAATCTCAATGAAAATCTATGAAATTAATTTTCACAGATTCCAGACTTAAAGGAGAACATTTTCATTTCAACATTTTTCCATAAAAGTTTCTCAATAAGTACAGTTTTTCAAAACAATCAGTTTGTTTGAAAAAACAGATCTGATAACTTCATCACTTTTCATCCTTGAACGCCCACATAATATCCGAAATATGCAACAAAATTTACATATCCAGAAAGAGCATCAAGTTTAGAATAATCCTATCTAAAAGTTACAGGTACTTTGTATACAAACTTATTTGTTACCAACCACAACAACAGAACTGTGCAGCAGAATAACAGATCTGCGCACCGTTACCGTTTAAATCACTAAAAATTCATTTTACATCGAATTTCAATGATTCCAGTGGGAAAACAACCACAACTCAAAGGGCTACAACCTTCAATAAGAAGGAAAAAATTTCAGAGAGCTTTACACCACGAAAAACAAGCAACAAGACAGACAACAGCCTTTCCAGGGCCAGCAAGCATGCACATCACTAATTAACTTAATTAATTACGAATTCTCACTTAATTAAGTGTGAAAAACCTTAAGCACGACCATAGCTCTGATACCACTGTTAGGAAATGCTCATATTTTAATTTTAGATTAATTACAACTAATTAATCACCATTAACAACAAGCAAATCAATAGATCTAGTGCTAAAGCAATCACACATCCAATCAAGAGAGAAGGTAGGAGAAATTGTACCTCTCATGAAATTGTATTCATGAGGCTCGAATCCATGGCATGGGAGTCGATGGGGTGCGTGCTCCACCATCTCCACCATCTATGGCCGCCTCTAGCCCACCAAGGACCCACCACCAAGCTCAAAGAGAATGCTAGTTCTCTTGAACCTCTTGCTAATCACCTTGCTTCTCTTAATTAACTATTTAATGGAGAGGAAGAGAGGTGGGATGCTCAACACATGAGCTAAGAGAGGAAGGGAAGAGCCATGGAGAAGAGAGAAAAATCTCTCTTCTAGGTGGAGGCGCAAGGGAGGGGAGAGGAAGAGAGATGACGGCTAGGGTTTTCTCCCAAAGAGACCCCTTTATATAGCCAACCACTCTCATCCAATTTTCATACTATTTACAAGTATGCCATCCACCCTAAGAGGCCACCTAATGGGCTCTCTTGGGCCATCTTAATAAAAGGCCTTTATTCATTAATTCACCAATTAATGAATCTCCTTTAATTGTCTCTTCATTCTTCCTTAAATCGGGCCTTTAATTAACCAATTAAATAGAAGCCCAATTAGCTCAAACTAATTAAAGTAAGTTGAACATAATTAATTATTAACTCATTAATAATTAATCTATGATTAGCTAATGCATTATATTGTTTCCATATGATCCTTTTAATTTAATTAATTATAACGGTTCATAACGGTATATAATTAATTAATTAACTTATCACATTTCACAATACACATTATTGTGAATAAACAATAAATGCACCAAGTGGTTAGAATCCTATTTGTGCGACCCTATTTGAGGATTTATACTATGTTGGCCATGGAAATAAATCGTTATTTATTTCCAATAATCATAAGCGGTATCTAGCAACACGTTATGACTCCCAATTCGTATAAATAATGTACCGTTACAATATCTCAATCCTGCATAAGAAATATTAGTATTTCTTTGTCTGATTCTTATGTCACATGATATCCTTGTATAATCCAAGATAGGAATGTGTCATTCTTGCAGATTATACATTTCTTGATCTAGAGTTGATCGTCTAGTTTGCATGCATACGATCCAACTCCATCAAGGGGCCCAAACAGATATCATCACTCACTAGGTATACTAATGAGGGACATACGGTTTTCTTGATGAACAACTTTTCCCCGCACAATTCAAGAGAACATAAATAAAGTCCTTATAGCAGCCTTTATCAGGAATCAACGTTAGACAATATTTATTGAACCTATCCTCATGTGGAAAAGATGAACATCTCAAACTTAGAATCAAACTCATATGAAATAAACAATGACACATAACACAATCCATATGTTTATTTCATTGGGTCAAGTCCTGTACTATGTTCCAATAACATACACATATGCAATTAAGTTGGTAACTCCTTACCTATGATTTGTAGAACTTAATCATCACTTAACTTGCATACTAATCTTTTATGATAATTAATGTTCCTTGTTAATTATCAAGATTATGGACGATTTAGATTTATTATTGTCATTCTAATGAATGATCCACAGAGATCTACAATTCAGATCCTCAACCTGAATGATCTGTCAATAATAAACTCTAGGAACAAATGATCAAATATCATCATTAACATAAACTAAGAAAATAAGTCATTAAATATTGACTTCTAGGACATAACTCCAACAGAATCAGCTCTTATATAGCTTTCCAGTCAGCATTCGCATGAACTTCTCTTGGTTTGTTTTAAAGAGCTAATCACAGTAAAGAAAATGAGATGTCAAAATTAAAATGAACATAGGTAAAACCAAAGCCAATAAGTGAAGAGTAAAAACAAAAAAAGGGCACCCACTCCTTTACACAGTTCTGCACCTTCTTTGTCGCAACATTGAGTATTTGCTTTTCATAAAAGGTCTTTTTGTATTGTTGAGTTTCAACTGTAATTTGTGTGCTCTCTCTTCTCTTCCTTTAATGTTTTCATGCTGCAATAAGTAAAATTTAAATACGAAAATTTGATAAAAAGATCTGTAGGGAATTAAAAATTAAAAATGAAAACAAATTCAAAAGAATCAATTGAACAAACAAAATCTTAATAAAAATTAAAGGTCCTGAATTAATCCATGACATGTAGGAATTCCAAAAAAAGAATGTTAGGTACAAAAGATGTCTCCAAAATTGAAGCACAAATCATTTGAAATCACAAAATTCGTTACAGCCAATGTATTATATAAGGAAAAATCTTCACGAACCTCAGATCTGTGCATTTCGCCATGGATTGCAACCAGGGATCCGCCTCGACTTCGTTGCCAAGTAGGATACACGGAGAGAGGCTTATGCAGCGATAAAGTTGGCAGAGAAAGAGGAATAATCAATGGGAAGGAGTCTATGGTAGGAGTCCCGAGGGAAAGGCGCTGATCTCAGCGAGAGTGACGGAGAGAGAGAGGACCTAGAGTTTGAAAGTGACCCGCAGCCATGGACTTCCCCTTTCTGCCATCTTCAACCCCAATCCAACTCCAGTACTCCACCCATCTAGGTCTAGACTGTTGAGAGGAGACCAAGGTGTCTGTGGACGAGGAAGAAAGAGCACGTGGAGGAGTAGGAGAGGCATCTGTAGAGAAGGTTTGGGAGAGGAGGAATGCGATAGATAGAGGAGGCGAGAACTAAAACCTGATGGAGAGAGGACAGAGGGACGGAAGAGTAAGAATTTTATTGCGATGCCAAGTATGAAACGGGTCGTACCGATGATAATAAGAGTTAGCAACAAAATGTACTACAGAGTTTCAATTCCAATAACTGAAAAATTATTGACCGCACCAAATTTACTATTTGCCGTGTCGGTAAAAAAATTAAAACTTCACTCCTGACACCCACACAAATTTATCTATATTTTAGATTTTAGATAACCTGAATATTTGTACCTACTAAACCGAACAGTTGTTGTTACTAAAGAACATTTATACTTATCCAAATAATTTGCTTATAACATTTGTATTTTTTTATTGCAACTAACTGAACATTTATACTCAATTAACAGAACATTTGTACTTACCCAATTGAACATTTGTATTTGCTAAACTAAACATTTATACTTAATAAAATGAACATTTTTGCTTATAATATTAATATTTTTTATTGCAACTAATTGGACATTTATATTCAAATAACGGAACGTTTGTACTTATCTAACTGAACATTTAGATATGAAATAAGAATGCATTGGATGAAGGACCGTCGGCCGAGGGAGCGTCTCAGCGATGGCATTTCTTCCGATGGTAGAAATCACTTATACCATCGGTCCATCATCCTCTTGTTTCAAAATATAGTCCATCATTTGTCCGGTTTAGATAATTCTCTCCTTTCATTAATAAAATTAAAAAAATATATAAAAAGCCCAGGAGAATTTTGGACAGGAAAGGCCCACAATTGATGTGTGCCGTGCGTTCTGGAGCAAATTGTCAAAGTAATGACGACTAATAGACTAATAGTTACCTATTCGGTGAATTTTCTACACTTCATTCCCACCATTCATAGACAGGAAATACAGAACTCGATAGAAGAAGAGAGGTATTGGCAATTGCCATACAGAGAAATTCTCTGTATTCTAACTGAGGGAAAGCAGAGCGAGCAGAGGATCAGGCTATCAAGGATAGATATGGACTTAAATTATAGCGCCTTATCTATAATCTTCACTATTTAATTCTTACTAGAGGGACTAATCGAGCTTCGCTCGATGTAGAACTTTTTCCTTTTTTTTTTTTATTATCAATAGAGTGACATCTTAAACTTCGCTCAATCCAAATTTTTCCATAAAAAATCTTTAATTTTCCGTGAGAAGTTAATTACTATTTAATTTAGAGTAAAATATTTATTTTCGTCCACATGCATTGCTATTTTTTTAGGCTTTAGTCGTATGTTTGTTTATTGAAAATGGATTGGTCTGCATTCAGGAGATCTAAATAAGGAAATACTCACGACCCGTTATCCAAAATAAATATATATATATTTTTATTTCCTGAATAGATGTGTGAATCTATGGAATAGTATACGTCAATTGTTAGAGTAACAATGTTCTCATCTCCATTTTGTAGATGTTCTAAGAATATTAACACAAAATAAATATATATATATTTTTATTTCCTGAATAGATGTGTGAATCTATGGAATAATATACGTCAATTGTTAGAGTAACAATGTTCTCATCTCCATTTTGTAGATGTTCTAAGAATATTAACACAAAATAGTGATAATTCTGCCAATTTTTCTTGCCAGATAGTGTCACTTAAATATAATTATTTTATATTCTTGCTTTGTTAATTCCAATTCTTACTTATATTTAACGATTTATTTTTTGTTCTTTTACTATTTGTCAAGTACAATACTTGCAACAGTGTTATCTCTTGGATATCACCAGACATTGATAATCGGTCTTAATTATTGTGTTAAAAAGAATAGAAATAAAGGCAGATAATAACTCATAAATTGAATAGTAATAATAATTATTACTATTATGACTTTTTTTGTGCAGTCAACACTGTCTCTTCATTTTCTAGAAAAAATTCAACTTGCAACTGGTATATTAATTTTAAAGTTTCGATGTACCAATAATCTCCTTATCTACATCTCTTCACTCCCTAGGAAAATTATATTTTAAACTTTTTTATATATTTTAAAGGAGAATTATATCTGAAAGTCTGGAACTGGCGAAATCATCATTTTACTTAGGTTAATATCATTCATAAATGCATTAAGTAAAATCTTACTGTATCTCAAAAAGAAAATTTATAATATACTGACAATGTATAATCAAATCATATACAATTTGCATGAGCAGGAGACATCATATCAAACATCACCTCTATATTATCAATTCTGAAGGCTTGAATTGCTAGAGACTGATATCTTATTTGTTGCATCCTCCCCTCTCGCATATTTTAAATGTTACAAAATCATTGTTCTGACCCAAGGAGCTCAGATGAGGGGCACTCATGCAAATAATATCATAGTTTACTCCCTATCTCTTATTAGATTCTACTATTTCAATCAGACCAAAAGCAAAAATCCTCAAGTGATAATTTTACTTGCCAGCAACCATGAATAAAAAGAGATAGGTAACAATCTAAGATGTTTATTACGGGAGAACAATATATTATCCCAGCAAAAGACATCAGTTTAGTTTAACATCAAAGAAACAAAAGCTAAACCAAGGTGCCATCCCTTTTTATTGCTGTATATTGTACTTTAGTGAAGAATTACAATCGGCTCCTCAAAATGTAGCCATTCAGATCGGGGAGAACCTCGAAAACCTGTGCAAAGGAAACACTTTACATCATTTGAAATCACCATCACAGGTCGCCATATTCCAAGCGATCAGATCATGAATTAGCCAAGTACGTACAATCAATAACCAAAAATATCATAGTGAGGAAGAGAGATCAACTGTAGGAAGCAAATGAGTAAACTTATTAGTAAAAGGAAACCTCTTTCACCGGTACATACACACAAAAAAAAAATACCAGCATGCATGTACCCAGTAAAGCAATTTAAAAAGTTTTATACAGTAAAATCATTGGTCATTTCCCCCAAAATTCATTCATTCATTTTGTTTATCACCTATTAACCATTAAATTCAACTTTAACAATGAGTAAACAAAACCATAACAGAGAGATACTTGATTGATAGAAATGGAGCATGGAGAAACTGTTACAGTACTAAAAATTATTAATTTCTCCCAAATGCAAAAGAAACAACCAACAATTAATAACCACAATATCAAGTATTTGTTAATACTTACATGGTCAACATCTTCCTAACTACAAAACTCCACAAAGTCACGTCTGTGGTTATTAATATGAATGATCAGACCATACATTTTCGTAGGCCGGCCCACCATTTGCCATCCTTTCCTCTATTCTTGAGAAATCGGAAACAACATCGATAATATATGTTCAAATAAACAAATCAAAGTTTTTAAGCATATATCAAAATATATATTAAAATATTACAATAATCCTAAATATTATATATCCAAACCTGTTGGTTTTTTTGTCATCGGTTATTTTCATGCCGATGTCTTGCAACAGTTTGAACACAAAGAAACAAAAAGGTATGTCAATCGATTTTGGAGGACAGCCGAGTTACATACGTTTGTCTCGACAATGACAGTGTAAATTATAAGGTACCGTCAAGAAACCATTATCCCTTATGTGTTCAGCCGTGAACCTTCCGATCTCACAGACAAATCATTCCTTAAAATTGCCTTCGATGCGTCAATAGATATTCGCAGGGACAATCCCCAGGATTGCACCCCCCTAATCTGAAATTTTAGAATACAATTATATAACACTACGCATGGAAAATAACAGTTGGCTAAATAAACTATATTTCAATATAATATACCTCCCCGTCGACCAATACAATTTTTTTCCCCCATATGTTGTCATTTTTGGGATCAACAAAATAAACAGCATCACTAATACCTCTGATAATAAAAAATATAGATAAGAAAACCTCAATTGGAAAAGTACAAAAAAAAGTTCTCACAACCATCATATATATAGAAGAAATAATGACAGAACCCAAAATAACTGCATTCATTCTGCATTAATTACAATTTTAAATGTTGATTTTAATGCCCTTAGACAGTGCACAACCTGTAAATCACATCTCACAAAATTTAGTGTCCTTAGCTATTTCACATAAATTTCAATCAAATCATTAATATCAATATAAATAAATAACATGTACACAAATAAAGCAACTTGGTTATACACAAATAACCCCTCTACATCAGACTTACACATCACTATAATTATTTTGAATATATATTTCTGTACACAATAAATTCTCCATGCTGGTATGAGAATTGGGACTCAATTTCATTGCCCATGATTTCTCCTGATCATTTAATTAGGGTACCAGTAGAGAATCCTTGCCATTTCTGTCCATGCAACATTTATTTCAATATTTAAAGATATTTTTACAATAATGGTAGGATCTATTTCATTAATTTTTTTTCCTTACCAAATGAATCAAACCTTCCCAATTAATATGACCAAATTGCATTCTGATATTGCACCCTTCCCAAAATAAAACCAAATGAAAGGAATTTTTAAGCCTGTATTATTCCATATTATGCTAAACACTAATATATTAACCAAAATATAAGTCTCAAATTTAATTAATTCTATTGGACCTTTCATTTTGAGGGGTATTTGGGTCACTTTAGGAGTTAGAAAATCAAATACCACATCTTACCTATAATTAGAGAGAGAATAGCCAACCTTTTAATTAGAATGCTGAGAATAACTATATATATATATATACCGCTGTAAGTTTGGATACATATCTGAGATGAAATGCTGGCATAACTCTTTGGCAAGCAGCATACTTGTTGTGCGGTCTCTAAATCATTTTTCCTAGCTTAGCGATAATGAGTTTTTTTACTGTCCGTCAATATAGTTTGTAACCATTTATGTGCCGAGTCATATATCTCGCAAACCATAATCTATTTCACCAGTGTATGTTTTGTATGTATTATATGGAAACATTTATTCCCCACCCCCCTGTCATTTTTCCTAGGTTCTATCAATATAAAATCTCAAATTAAAAGTAAGAATTGCTTGCAAATTTACAAAGGGCAAAATTAAATGAAAACTAAATTACTCAAGCCAACATAAGTAAAGGAGATAAATTGAAACAACTAACCATTAAGTACAGTAGCACTTTAAAAATAACCGAGAAAAATAAAGAAATGACTATTCTAATCTATATAACCTTAACCATTCACAACCCATGAGAAAAAAAAAAAATCATATTTTACCTTGATTGTAAGCATAATTGAAGGGAGACATATTGCAAGATTTCTTTCTGAAGCAATGATTGATATCAATCATCTCAGTCAAATTCGTAGTTAATCAAATTTGTAAAGAAAGTAGAGGAGACTTACTAATTAACTCTCTGTCAGAAGATTTGGCATGCATGAGGCTGTTGATCTTTAGAGCTGCCAAACTAATCAAATATTTAAAATGATTACACAGTCACCCTGGCATGTAAAAATAACTGATGCCTCTCATAACAGTAACAAAAATAAAGCTGCTTGAGGTGACACATTATCAATGACTTTCATAGCAGCATTCCACCACATGTCCATCAATATATAAACTAAATGACAATTTCACATTAAAAGATCTGTAAGTTTCTACTGTCCCACAAATTTTTCATAATAAACCAGCCTTCTTTAGCTGATGAAGTTTTTTTTATTGATTTCTATTAATCGCAATACACAGTTCTCAGTTTGGAAGTATAAAGAAACTATAAAGCCCTATTTGAAATAGATCACAAATGAATATGATTAGATGCAGAGAATCTAATCATAATAATGTTTGAGATAACAGATGTATAAAATCACTTATATTCATAACATATATCCAAGGTCCCGATATTTGAGATCTTCCTGGCATTTCTTTAATTATTGTTTACGTATTCAATTCGATTCCAAATGTTGCTTAAAATCAGTAATTGTTCTTAGTAATCTTGTCAGCTTCCTTGGGCATTAATGTCCCTTGGATCTGCCAATACAAATTGCCTTGATTTATTTGAAAATATATTACCAATTGAACTTAAATTTCCAATTAAGTTGAAATCCCAAATCAAGGACGCATGTTGCAATCATTTTACTAAACACATGAAAGAACCCATTCAAAATCGGGAGAAAAACAATAGCATAAGCCCAAGGTGGTAGCGGGGAGAGAGGAGGAAGCAAAATTAAACAAAATGAGTTTCCACTGTAGATCGCCATAGTATATTTGAAGAAAAATCAACGTAAGGCATTGAAGACTAATTTCATGAAAAACCAAAGCAATAACAGTGTGAGGTAATCAATAAAAAATCGAAAAGAAAGGGAGATCTCACCGGAGAAAGAGGGAACCCTTGGATCGAAGGTACTGATGTCGAATGGGAGTTGGTGGCGGGACGAAATTGGCAAAGGAGAAGGAGGAGGGGGAGCGTAGAGAGGAGGGAGGGACTGCGCCTCTTTCTCAGAAAAGTGTGGTGAATTGGTTCTACGGTTGTCGCCATTTTTCTCAGAAAATAGACAAGTGTTAGGGGTTCTGTCTTCATCTGCCTTTTCCCCGAGACCAAAAAGAAAAGAGAAAAGAACTGATACGGAAGGGATAAAGTTGCGTGCACAATTACTGCGATTTTTGTGAAACGGATAATATCGCTGCCCCTAAAATGTAGCATCACGAAGGCTTACATAGTTGGATTTTCAAAATAGACTTAATCTTAAACATCAGCGATTAACCAATACGGAAAGATTTAGCGTGTCGTTTAGTGATTAAAAAATAATAGTCTGACACCCACACAAATTTATCTATATTTTAGATAAATTTGTGACAAAATAATAGTATGAGAATTGGGACTCAATTTCATTGCCTATGATTTCTCCTGATCATTTAATTAGGGTACCAGTAGAGAATCCTTGCCATTTCTGTCCATGCAACATTTATTTCAATATTTAAAGATATTTTTACAATAATGGTAGGATCTATTTCATTAATTTTTTTTCCTTACCAAATGAATCAAACCTTCCCAATTAATATGACCAAATTGCATTCTGATATTGCACCCTTCCCAAAATAAAACCAAATGAAAGGAATTTTTAAGCCTGTATTATTCCATATTATGCTAAACACTAATATATTAACCAAAATATAAGTCTCAAATTTAATTAATTCTATTGGACCTTTCATTTTGAGGGGTATTTGGGTCACTTTAGGAGTTAGAAAATCAAATACCACATCTTACCTATAATTAGAGAGAGAATAGCCAACCTTTTAATTAGAATGCTGAGAATAACTATATATATATATATACCGCTGTAAGTTTGGATACATATCTGAGATGAAATGCTGGCATAACTCTTTGGCAAGCAGCATACTTGTTGTGCGGTCTCTAAATCATTTTTTCTAGCTTAGCGATAATGAGTTTTTTTACTGTCCGTCAATATAGTTTGTAATCATTTATGTGCCGAGTCATATATCTCGCAAACCATAATCTATTTCACCAGTATATGTTTTGTATGTATTATATGGAAACATTTATTCCCCACCCCCCTTTCATTTTTCCTAGGTTCTATCAATATAAAATCTCAAATTAAAAGTAAGAATTGCTTGCAAATTTACAAAGGGCAAAATTAAATGAAAACTAAATTACTCAAGCCAACATAAGTAAAGGAGATAAATTGGAACAACTAACCATTAAGTACAGTAGCACTTTAAAAATAACCGAGAAAAATAAAGAAATGACTATTCTAATCTATATAACCTTAACCATTCACAACCCATGAGAAAAAAAAAAATCATATTTTACCTTGATTGTAAGCATAATTGAAGGGAGACATATTGCAAGATTTCTTTCTGAAGCAATGATTGATATCAATCATCTCAGTCAAATTCGTAGTTAATCAAATTTGTAAAGAAAGTAGAGGAGACTTACTAATTAACTCTCTGTCAGAAGATTTGGCATGCATGAGGCTGTTGATCTTTAGAGCTGCCAAACTAATCAAATATTTAAAATGATTACACAGTCACCCTGGCATGTAAAAATAACTGATGCCTCTCATAACAGTAACAAAAGTAAAGCTGCTTGAGGTGACACATTATCAATGACTTTCATAGCAGCATTCCACCACATGTCCATCAATATATAAACTAAATGACAATTTCACATTAAAAGATCTGTAAGTTTCTACTGTCCCACAAATTTTTCATAATAAACCAGCCTTCTTTAGCTGATGAAGTTTTTTTTTTTATTGATTTCTATTAATCGCAATACACAGTTCTCAGTTTGGAAGTATAAAGAAACTATAAAGCCCTGTTTGAAATAGATCACAAATGAATATGATTAGATGCAGAGAATCTAATCATAATAATGTTTGAGATAACAGATGTATAAAATCACTTATATTCATAACATATATCCAAGGTCCCGATATTTGAGATCTTCCTGGCATTTCTTTAATTATTGTTTACGTATTCAATTTGATTCCAAATGTTGCTTAAAATCAGTAATTGTTCTTAGTAATCTTGTCAGCTTCCCTGGGCATTAATGTCCCTTGGATCTGCCAATACAAATTGCCTTGATTTATTTGAAAATATATTACCAATTGAACTTAAATTTCCAATTAAGTTGAAATCCCAAATCAAGGACGCATGTTGCAATCATTTTACTAAACACATGAAAGAACCCATTCAAAATCGGGAGAAAAACAATAGCATAAGCCCAAGGTGGTAGCGGGGAGAGAGGAGGAAGCAAAATTAAACAAAATGAGTTTCCACTGTAGATCGCCATAGTATATTTGAAGAAAAATCAACGTAAGGCATTGAAAACTAATTTCATGAAAAACCAAAGCAATAACAGTGTGAGGTAATCAATAAAAAATCGAAAAGAAAGGGAGATCTCACCGGAGAAAGAGGGAACCCTTGGATCGAAGGTACTGATGTCGAATGGGAGTTGGTGGCGGGACGAAATTGGCAAAGGAGAAGGAGGAGGTGGAGCGTAGAGAGGAGGGAGGGACTGCGCCTCTTTCTCAGAAAAGTGTGGTGAATTGGTTCTGCGGTTGTCGCCATTTTTCTCAGAAAATAGACAAGTGTTAGGGGTTCTGTCTTCATCTGCCTTTTCCCCGAGACCAAAAAGGAAAGAGAAAAGAACTGATACGGAAGGGATAAAGTTGCGTGCACAATTACTGTGATTCTTGTGAAACGGATAATATCGCTGCCCCTAAAATGTAGCATCACGAAGGCTTACATAGTTGGATTTTCAAAATAGACTTAATCTTAAACATCAGCGATTAACCAATACGGAAAGATTTAGCGTGTCGTTTAGTGATTAAAAAATAATAGTCTGACACCCACACAAATTTATCTATATTTTAGATTTTAAAAATTAAAATTCAAAATTTGTCTCGGATCGTAATCGTTCTCCTTCATCAATTTAATAAGAGGTCTTCTCATAAAATTTTATAACTTTTAAAGTGAAGTTGATACTTGATGAATCTAAAAATAAACAAATAAATCTAACTATCATACCTAAATAGATTCATCCATTTTCAACTTCTTGATCAAGTATCAAACGAAGTCAAAAAATTATAAAGGTTTATGGGAATGCATCTCTCAAAAAGTTGAACAAGATCAATAGTTTTGGATCAATGTGAATTGCTCATTAATTTGAAGCAAAAAGCTTACCGTTGGTGTACAGGAGTTACATTGTTCCAATCGTTTTTTATGAAATCTGTATTGAGTTTTATATGCATTTACTAGCTTTATTTTTTCATTAAAATTTTTAAGGAATATTTGAGTGTTGTTTCTGTTAATTTGTTTTGGCAGGTAGTGGTCTAAATTAATAAGGTTAAAATCTCATTGTTTTGAAATGAAGTTCGACTTGTTATTCTATCAAAATAAACAAACAATCATTCTTTATAATAGTTTGGCTAAGAATAAGAGCAAATCAAATAGATGAACTAAAATTTCTCCAAATATCACAAAATCCTTTTTTCCCACAATGAGTGAATTGGTCACCCTAAGTTTGTCTAGTAAAATCTCCCAGCTTTCAAATGCATGTCCATCGATTCAAATTACTTGTGGAATTTATTCTTACTTATTTAAAATTTACTAAAGCTGATACGTATAATTTGCTGAGCCTCATTTTCTAATAAAATTGTTATTATTGGCTAATTCCATTTTTGCAATTACAAAACAGGTAAGGACTTGTGCAAATTAAAGCTATTCGGATCTGACATTACCTGGTGTTGCAACTTGATATGGCTACCCATTTCAACCTCGATGATCTTTCTAACATGATAAATACAACGCAGCATGACACTACTGCTGAACAAAATGCCTCATGCTTGAAAACAGTCAATGAATTACAACCCATCTGTATGAGAAACCAAGAGGCCACGGAAACCTTCTCTGAAGTTCTAGTCAGCAATGTTCCAAGACAGCCTCTGATGATAAATGACAGTAAACTAAGATCAGATGCTGGTGATGTCACCTCATCCATGCCAATCAGCTACATAACACACTTGCTATTGGAAGAAGATATAAATGAGCAAATATGCAGTAGCAAAGAAGACCAGTTAGCTCTTCTTGCCACTGAGAAGGCCTTTCGTGACACCCTTACTCAAGAATACTATTCATCACCTGATGAACCTTTGATTTATGGATCTCCCAATGAAAAAGAATCTAAATATTACAAATCAAATGCCTGTGGTAGAAGTGAACTGACAGAAAATGATTTCAGCCATGACGTCTCCTTTTGTGCAGCACCTTTGGCAAATGATGATCCCACATCAGCATTATGCACAGATATTGAGAGCCTCACCGCCAGGCAAATTCAAAGAGGAGAGGAAGAAGCAATGAAGTTCCTTCCAAAAATTAGTGAGTTCTTTATTAATTGTGATTCTAGTGGAATCAGTTCTCTCCAAGAGACCCAGATCAAAGTGAAGTGTTGCACTAAGATGAATTCAGGTGACCTCAAAGCTAAGACGAAAAAGAACACTAGCTCTGCTAATCTCGATCAAGCAGACAGAAGAGCACAGAAGCATATTGGTTCATATTCTGATGAGCCAATAAGAAATGAAACTTTTGATGAGATTCTTCTACTTGAGGACCCAAAGTATAATGAAGAGAACACTACATTGCGTGAAGCCAAGAAAAAAGAAATGAGGGACAAAAGGGAGGCCAGACCTAATTTTGCAACAAAATGTGATACGAGTCAAACTACTCAAGAACTAGTAGATCTCAAGTCTCTCCTTATTCAATGTTCTAAAGCAGTCGCAGCTAATGATCATTCCTTGGCAATTGAGCTAATAAATGAAATAAGGAAACATTCTTCTCCTAGTGGAGACTGCTCCCAGCGTTTGGCATATTACTTTGTAGATGGACTTGAGGCTCGTTTGGTTGGTACTACAATTGAGACCTATCGTAGAGTCCTACCAGAAAAAACAACTGTGATTGAGACATTGAAGTCTTTCCACATGTATATTGTGGCTTCCCCTTTCATAAGAGCATTAATCTACTTTTCAAACCAGACAATACTTAATAACATTCCAAAAGATGCTCAGAAGGTCCACATAATTAATTATGGCATCATGCAGGGGTTTCAATGGCCATCATTTTTTCAACATTTCACCAAGTGGCAAAGCACTCCACCCAAGATCCGAATCACTGTTATAGAAGTTCCAGAGCCTGGTTTCCGTCCAAGAAAACTAGTCGAAGTGACTGGGAAGAGGTTGGCTGATTATGCAAAGAGTTTTGGTGTTCCTTTCGAGTACGAAGGTATAGCATCGAAATGGGAAAATGTTGGAGTTGAAGATTTGAAAATAGCCGACGATGAAATTGTTATAGTAAATTCTATTGTTCGCTCTGAATATCTGTCAGATGAAGCCCTTACCGCAGATTCACCAAGAAATATATTTCTGAGAACCATTAAGAAGATAAAACCTCGCATCTTCGTTCATGGAACTATTAATGGCTCATATAATTCCCCTTTCTTTCTCAGTCGCTTTAGATTTGCTTTGTTGCACTTTTCTTCCTTGTTTGACATGCTTGATTCCACCTTGCCTCGGGATAATCCGGAGAGGCAGATTATTGAGAAGGAATATTTCATGCGAGCAGCTATCAATGCAATTGCATGTGAGGGTCCTGATAGGGTGGAAAGGCCAGAGACTTACAGGCAGTGGCATGCGAGAAAACTTAGGGCAGGATTGGTGCCATTGCCGGTAGATCCAATGATTAAGAAAAACATGAAAGATTTTGTGCGATACCACTACCATGAGGAGTTTGTCATAGATGATGATAATGGATGGTTATTGCTGGGCTGGAAAGGAAGAATTTTTTATGGTCTAACTACATGGAAGGCCAGTGAAGTGTAGCATAGTAGCATACAACAACTCTTTTCCTTCCTTTCTTTTCAGGTAATTCGCAATGTATATAATATTGCAATTTAGTTTTCATGCAACATGCTTAGTTAGCAAGGGAAGGGGGGGGGGGGGGGGGGGGGGGGGGATGTATTTTGTTGGGTCAAGGGAAGTTCCTAAATGAATTTTGTTATGTTCTCTTATGCATGTTATTAAATTAATATTGTAGAGCTTATCCCAGCCCTCATTTGATAGTTGATACTGATATACTACAAGTAGGCAAATGTGATGCAGAAACATGCAAAGAGAAATGACCTTGTAATCCTGCCAAAAGATGAGAAAAAAAAATGTATAATCAACCAATTTGGGAAACTTTCCAAAAGAGTACTTGCATTTCCGAGAAACTAAAGCAGTGGCAGAACTAAAAAGTAGCTTGACGGACCTAATTAGAATTGCAATTTGAGAATTTTGCATAATGACTTTATCAAAAGTTCAAAATAGCTTAAAATTAAGTCGTCAAGTATCCCTTTTGTCAAACTGGGTAACCAAGGCCCTTGTGCGTGTACCCAGTTGATTGATTTATCAACCTAGGTCAATTTAAGGCTTACTGACAAGTAACAACTTAATTGTGGCTTAAAAATTTAATAAATGGCCTAATAAGGTGCGCCAACAGGGAATAAAGTTGCCTTACCAGTTGAACACCAAAAGTCTACCTTCAGGGGTATTTTGATTCATCAAACTAATCAAAACTCATACTTCTTACGAATAAGTGCGTACCAGCTGAAATTGATATCAACAAGAGCTTTGAGTGTGGAGAAGTAAAATTTGACTAAAAGAATAAATAATGGCAAGGACGAAGTTCCTGGATTTTGGGATTGAGTAGACTATTAAACACTCAGTTACAAGAAAGACAGGTATCGAACTGGCACACAAGAGAGAGAGAGAGAGAGAACGATGGATTTTCAAATTACGATGACCGCCGACGTTCTCATCCACACGAATGAATCGCAATATAAGGATTAGAATGCGTATTGCAGAGAATTGCTTTTCACACTCCCAATTTTTACAACACAATTCTAATTAACTAAAAGATCTCTTCTTTATTTTTTATTTTTTCCTTTTCTACACACCCCAATTCAATTCTAAGGATATTTTCATCATTTACAAAAGTTTGGTTGTGTAAGAGCAATTTCCTGTGCTTTACAAATTCGCAATATATTTTTTCTCCCAATAGGTTGAAGACACATTTAAGCAATATTTATTCAAAACCGATTCAGAACTACTGAACCAGACAAAAATCATACAAATGTTGATTTGACCAGCTCATATGATTTTAAATACTTTTGTTCAATATTTTATAATTTATTAAATAGAAAATTGAACTAGTGTGGCGGTGAAAGATTTTTTTTTTTTTTCTTTCCGTAACCTCCTCGACGGCAGCTGTCAAGAGAGTGGTGCGGTGAAAGAGTTAAAAATGTTTGTTTTTTCAAAAAATTCACTATATAAAAGATCAGTTTAGAACTGTGATGTTTACTAAAACGGATGTACGGATCTGACTGGACCAGTCCCGGATCCGCAATATCCCCCGGCCCCAGCCTTACTAAGGCAATAATACTCTCCACATCTGGGAATCGAACTAAAGACCTGATATTAAATCTGTACCAGCGTCTGAACCACCATACCAAGAATCTTTTGTTTATTGTTGTGTTTTGCGTCTATATATATTTACCTCTACATACATAAGAGGGTTTTAAGCTGTCTAATTTGGAAATTGTAGTATGGATCAAATTTATTATTAGCCATATATTTGGTAATCATGGTTAAACTAATTTCACATGAGTTATAAAAATTCCAACTAAATATATATATATATATATATATATATTTAGAGAGAGAGAGATTGGCTAAATTGCGTTTTTCAAAATCTAAAATTCAAACAATCGATCCGAGCCGTTCAAGTTGTTCTCCATGGGTGTGTTTGGAATCGTTGTTCTCAAATGAGTTGTTCTCAAATGAGTTGTTCTCCAACTAAACAGCTTGTTCGCGAACAGCAGCTGTTCACGCGAACCAAACAAGACGCGAACAAGCACGAACAACGAACTACCCCCTTGTTCGTTGTTCCCACTTTTTCCACGAACTGGTTTTGTTCGTGGGCCTGTTCGTGGGCCTCTGTTCCTCCCCCTGTTCGTCCCTTGTTCGTGAACCATCCAAACACACCCCATATTGAAAAACTCATGGAGACCAAATTTTACATTTTTTGGAATTTTTTTGCTATATATTATGATATTTTCAAAAAACACTATAATGGAGTATTTCAGGCCCTCCAATTTGAAAATATCATAATATATAGCAAATAAATTCCAAAAAATGTAAAATCTGGTCTCCATAGGTTTTTCAATATGGAGAACAACTTGAACGGCTCGGATCGACTGTTTGAATTTTAGATTTTGAAAAACGACTCCGGCATAATCCCATATGTCGGAGCGCAATTTAGCCAATCTCTATATGATATATATATATATAGAGTCTGGCTATGGTGAGTTGCAACTCACGGAGCCTTCCGTGAGTTGCTATCAAAACTCTTGGATCTGATTCAAATTGGCCGATCCAAACCGTCAAATATGATCTCCATATTGAAATCTCCTTGCAGACCAAATTTTATATTTTTTTCGAAATTTTTAAGTATTTTTTTGAAATTTTAGAAAATCGTTAATCTAATTAATTATGTACCGTTAAAAAACAACAGTTTTTAAAAATCCGAAAAAAATACTTAAAAATTTCGGAAAAATATAAAATTTGGTCTCCAAGGAGATTTCAATATGGAGATCATATTTGACGGTTTGGATCGGTCATTTTGAATTAGATCTAAGAGTTTTGAGGGCAACTCACGGAAGGCTCTGTGAGTTGCAACTCACCATAGCCAAACTCATATTAGAGTCTGGCTATGGTTAGTTGCAACTCACGGAGCCTTCCGTGAGTTGCGATCAAAACTCTTGGATCTGATTCAAATTGGCCGATCCAAACCGTCAAATATGATCTCCATATTGAAATCTCCTTGCAGACCAAATTTTATATTTTTTTCGAAATTTTTAAGTATTTTTTTGAAATTTTAGAAGATCGTTAATCTAATTAATTATGTACCGTTAAAAAACAACATTTTTTAAAAATCCGAAAAAAATACTTAAAAATTTCGGAAAAATATAAAATTTGGTTTCCAAGGAGATTTCAATATGGAGATCATATTTGACGGTTTGGATTGGTCATTTTGAATTAGATCTAAGAGTTTTGATGGCAACTCACGGAAAGCTCTGTGAGTTGCAACTCACCATAGCCAAACTCTATATATATAAACATTGCCCATTTTAGTTCCATTCTTCACATGGTTTTTTGTATCATAGCTAATGCAAGGATGATATTTAAACTTACGGGAGCAGCAAATTGAGAACTGAGAGGAGATATATTATCACATGGAGATAGAACACATGAGAAACAAAAGAATAATAACCCAGGATGCAGCTACACACACTCTTCTTCTACCCTTTTTTTTTTTAGAAGTGGCTGTACTAAACTAAAAGCTTCTTTACTATCTTTCATTTTCATGGCATGAATTATTCTCTCTACTGCTACATGGTTTCCCAGCTGCTTCCTTTATTGTCTACAGTTTTTTTTTTATATGCTTATACAGACATATGATATGCTTATGTTAACTAAATGCATCTATGTACATATTTAAATATGTATAACCGTTTTTTATTTATTCCTTACATTGTTTCTGTGTGAATATGGAACCAGAAGAAAAGAAAAGTGAGTGTTGCAGAGAGCGTAAAAGAAACGTCTTACTTTACCAAATAGATTACAAAGAAGAGAGCAGGTGGTTGCTTATAACTAAAACTATGAAGCTATTGCTTCTACTAACACACTCTTTTCTTTTCTTTTTTTTCTTTTTTTTTTTTTAAATGTAGCTATTGCTACGATAATGACTTGTCTTGTTCAATTAGAACTAAAACACTTTTGCCTCTTCAAAATTTTGAGACATGGCACTCAACTTATCCCTGGCTACTCCTTATCACCATGATCTTTGCCTCATTGATTCTTCTAATTGAAGACCTATATATCTCAATTGATGTTCCTTTGTTGCTGCTGGGTCATGAAATCAAATCAATTGTGCCTCTTTGCTCTTAATTCAGCAATATTCAAATTTGCAAGCCTTGGGAAACGGAAGCATCTCTCTCTCGAGTCCACTGGAGAGAAGGGAAAGATGTTTACTGTTGGTCTCGAGATTCCTTTCTCTTTACTACTGCTTAATTATAATTGGCATGCCGGTTGAGAGGATAAGCATCAAGCTGGAGCTGTCGTGGCCTTCTCTAAGGATCAGAGAAATGGGTTTTAATCGGAACAGTGAGATTCCCTTTTCTACTGCCGGTGCCAGCAGCAGTTTCTTCCGAGCCGTCCGATCTGATCTCGACGGTTTATTTTTTTCGGGCCTATCAATCTGGGGTTTTTCACGGGCCACCCATCATCCATCGGACGGTTGTGATGAAACTGCAGCTGACCGCTGCGCTGCCGAGGATGCGAATTCGAGGTGAAGGGGGGTCTGGCTTCGTGCCTCAGCGCAAGAGAGGTTCGTCAGATGAGTCGGAACGGAGAAGGAGATGAGGATGAGCTTTCTGGGCCGAGATGATTCATGGGCTACATCTCTTTTCTTTTTTTGTTATTTCCCATGGGCCTTCATTTTTTTTTGTTGTTTCGGCCGATATAAATTGGGCTGCGGCAAAATAAGAGTAGCTGATTGTTATCTGATCATGGATTGCTTGTTGTGCGGATCTTGATTTCTCCATAACTATGTCAATGTGATGTACAATCATATAACCTCATGTATGGATATACATGAAATTATATAATTATTTTGAGGCATGGTTTGTGATTTTCATGGATCCGTATTGCACCAATTTGAATATTGTATACCAAATTAACATAATATCATGTTAATATCGGTATCAATATATATGTGAAAAATATGGAACCACTTGTCTTGGCACAGTTTTGGAATTTCGGCTCTTAATATAACGACCCGATTAATCCGAGATAATTTCCAAGCCACTCTTAAAATTTTATTTGTGTATCAGATGCCCAATCCATTTGCTTGTAATGCCCTTGAAATTGATCTATCGGTTTGCTGTATAATTATGACAATATTTTAGGGGTCAACAGCAACAAAATTTTATATGCACTATGAAATTTAAAAGTTGTAAAGAAATGAATACAAAAATAATTGATCGCAATATGACCCGTATACAATATATATTTGTTTTCATATTCGACAATATCCGAACCGTATACACATTCACTTAACATCCGAACTGTATATGTATTCGTATCCGTATTCGGAAAAAATATATGATTGCGGATATGGTTTGACCATTATCCAATCTGTTAAGGCTCTCTGCCTTGTGGTCCACCTAATTAACAACCTGATGGTGGCTAGTTCCCTGTTGAATCGGGTGAACGGTTAGGGGTGTCAGACGTTTGTAACGGCAACGGAATGGGACATTTCGTTTTCCGTTCCGTATCAGAAACGGTATGCACCAGAACGATTCGTTATCGGTTCCGCTTGGACGGAACGTGGCGGAACGACTCAATTTACACTATATTCCACCCAAACATATACCGAAATCCGTTCCGTTTACTATTCCGTTTCGGAAACGGAATGAAAATCTCGTAACGTTCTGTGTTCCGTTGGGACGGAACCGGCTCGGAAAACGGAAACGGATCTTGTTGACAGCCAGGACGGTCATCAATGCGACGGTCCTGACCCAAGTCAGTCAACCCAAGGAGGATCTTATGGCTCCAATGTGGTTTCGTTTTCTGCATTGATTAAATTTGATTTTGATCCTCGTATGCGTTAATATATTTTTTAACAAAATAAAAAGAACGTTAAACTCCAAATTCGGAACTAATCCTTTCTTAATTTGGTATAGAATATTTATAGTCACAAGAATCTAGCAAAACAGTAGTAATAAGAAAAATAATACAACAATTATAACATTTAGTGCTATTTGTTTACTATTGTCAAGCTCTTTAAGAAAATCTTTACCCGTGCAGTGTTACTTGATAAATCTATAACTTTTTTTTTTAAAGAAAAAAAAAATTACAGTGGCTGTTAAGTTATCTATTGTTTACAAGACACTTTCAATTTCATCAGTTCAAAACGACATAAATTTTGTCCTACTAAAAATTTATTCATTTAGCATGAGTATAAACCGAACCGATCGAATAATATATCAATCAAATTATACATTGAGTTTTAATTCTATTTTATTTGGTTAAAATAAATTAGCATGAAAATTCAGTGCAAATCATAACTATATGAAAAATATTATGTTATAAATATAATATGAAAAATTAGATATAATCCCTTCTAATATTCACCAATAAGATATAAAAGCCCCTCTAGTCTTAAAAATTGGACAGAAATATCGTTTTATCTTAGTCTGCAATGTTATTGCATAGTGCAGACTTCTCTAGGTAGATTCCTATTACTGATAATTATCTGGCGATTTCATATTTGTGCTTTGAGACAAAATGATTTTGGAACAACTATTAACCTTTTCGCTCATTGTTTAAACCTCTGAGAATGTTTCCTTGACCTGGAGCGATCATGAAGAGGATCCTGATCCTGTGCCGTGCGGCATGGGTGCAACGCTTTGATCCGAGCGATTCAATCTGATGTTGACGGTTAAATTTTTTCGGACCTATCAATCTGGTATTATTCACGGAGCACCCATCATCCATCAGACGGTTGGAATTTTGCGCTGCACCCTTGTCACGCAGTATAGTATCTCGATTCTCATGAAGATGGCCAACATATTTGGGAATTTTGGCCATGTTTGGTAGAGAGTAACCCGTGGAGTAGTTTAAGGAGTAACTAGTTAATCCACTTTATTTTTTCCAATCTATATCATATTTGGTATGAAAAGGTGAAGGAAATAAAGAGTAAGAAAGAAACAAATAATAACCATCTCTTGATCTACATGGAGTAAATTTACTCCACCTAAATGGAGAGTAATTTACTCCTCCTTACTCCACATTACTCCACCAAATTTAAATTATGTTTGGAGGAGTAAAAGTGGATTAAATAGTTACTCCACCATTAATCCTCATGACCTTTGGTTTCAGAACGACAATCTATAAAAATAACATACAAGAACTGACACGGTTTGGATGGAGGGTATGTGGAATATTTAGAAGATGCGCAACATGACTATTATTAAAGGCACTTCTCCTAACGTCCATGAGACGGTCTGTAAAATAATTCAGGATACTAAGGCCAGGATTGAAAATTTTTAGCAGATCATAGATTGTCACTCTATAAATGCAATAATATTGTAAATTTTAGTCTTTTTTTTGGAAAAAAAAAATTTTAGTGCCACCTGAAACTAAAGAATTCATGGATTTGTCACCCAAAACTAATTCTTCTCTTTTTCCACCCTAAAACAACACCATATCCCTTATTTACCACTTTCTCCCTTTTACTAATATATTTAACATTAAAATAATATAAATATAAATTTATTCTCATTGTACCCCCATCCCAAACCAAAATCAAACAATCAATTCATCTTCGCCAGAAAATATCAAAAAAAAAAAAAATCCTTGCCAGCCTCACATCCGCCTCTGCTTATTTTTTTCCTCCTCTCTCACTCGCACACCATCCCCAACCCCCTCTCTCTACCTCTCTCGCTTTCGACCTCACCATCTCTCCTTCACTCCAAGTCTAGAGTTTTCATCTGTGCAGGCTCAATCCTCCTCTTTCGAAGATCCGTCGTGTCTCTCTTGTATGGATATCCTCTCTCCCATTTGCTTTTTTAGTTCAGTTTGTTTTGTTTCTCCAATACTAATCTGTAATGGTTAGAGATGGATGTGTTAAGGAGGCGGATTGAGCCCGCACAAATGGAAACCTAGACTTGGAGTGAAGGAGAGATGGTGAGGTCAAGAGCGAGAGAGGCATAGAGAGGGGCTGGGATGGTGTGCGAGTGAGAGAGGAGAAGAAAAGGAAGCGGAGGTGGATGCAAAGCTGGCGAGGTTTTTTTTTATATTTTCGGCGGAGATGAATTGATTGCTTGGGTTTGGTTTGGGATGGAGGTATAATGAGAATAAATTTTTTTAAATTATTTTAATGCTAAATATATTATTAAAGGGGTGAAAGTGGCAAATAAGGGATAGGGTTAGGGGTGGAAAAAGAAAAAAAGTTAGTTTTGGGTGACAAATTCAAGAATTTCTCAGTTAATGTTGGCACAGAAAAACATTTCACTTAACTGATTTTTTTTTTTTTGATGTACGAAACTTTATTTGTTCAATGGATCCAGGAGGCAAGGGGAAGTATTTTCAAATTGTTCGCTTTCAGAGACAATATATGACGTTCTCAGTCAGCATCGTATAAATGTTCCTAATTGTTCCTGTAGGTGAGACTCGCGCATCCCTACCTTTCAAAAAAAAATAATAATAATAAAAAATACTGAGGTATACAAGCTTCATAGTACTTTCACTCTAGAAGAGTTCACCGAAGTTATTCCCATCCAATTCGAGTCTCTTCTAGATAGGGATGGAGCCAAAATTTTAGAAAAGGAGGGCAAAGAGATATTTATGTTGAATTTTTTAGAGTTTTTAGGATGGCAAATTGAATAAATCAAACTGAACGGAATGTAATTTTTTCCAAGTATTTCAAAGTATGGAGGTGACAATGTATACTTTTTTATACACGTGGCTCGGCTTGCTTCTGGACAATTCTACAAGTTCAAAATTTAATTTAATTTCAAATTAAACCACGGTAAATTCTAAGTTCCTATTAACTTTTGAGAGAGACTACCTTAATTATTATTTTAATTGCAATTAGTCATATTGAAAATGATGTCATGTTGTGGACTTAACATGGGTGAGAAGGTTGTTTAGTGTTATTTTATTTAATTTTATTTGTTTTTTCTTTTTGTTTGTACAGAACTTTTAATTAGCTTTGTACGTAATATCCTTTTTTTAATTTAGCCTTTTTCACTATTTTTTTTGTTTGTTCTTTAATCATACCATGTCATGATCACAATAATTGGAGACGCTACGTTTCTGCTTCCGCGACTAGGATCCATAATAAACAGATAACTCTCCATCAATGAAAATATCCTGACGCTCATTACGAACTGGTTAGTGGTTACCAGGATGGATAATAGAACACAAGCCAGGAGATTGATGAAGGGATATCTTTTCTATTCCTTTTCTACCTTCTCAGGTTTGACGGTCACTAATCACTATCAAGTATCAACTACTCCGGAAAAATGAAATTAGAAATACCTGAAAAATGATTGAAATTAATCCAAAGAGTTTATAGCTGAAATTCAGATAATTATTATAGAGGGTTATATTCACTTTTGGAGATTAGAGGAGTTATTGTAAAAGGTAGAGGGGTGATGTCTACTTTAAATTTTAAAATTTTTTAATGGAACCAAACAAAATGTCAAAACACTGAAGCGACCCGTTTGGAGCAGAGCAGCAGGACAGTCGTGTGCGGCGGTGCCCAGTACCAGTTACGAGAAAGATCTCAGGAAACCTACTCTATTAAATTCGTCAGTGAACAGTTATCAAGCAATCTTTTTCAGTACTAAGTACAAAATAAATATAGTTTCTCTCTCATCCTAATTCGATTTCTTTCTTTGCAAGTTGCAACCCTAGCTTCTCTTTGATCTTACATTTGGGCGAGTTCGAAGGAGAGAAGAACCTAGCAGTATAATCAATTCACTACTTCTCCTTTCAAAGGTATGATTTCTCATTTGAGTTTTTCTGTTTTCAGTTCAATTTGTATTTTGTACTATTAACTCTCAAAAGTATAGTTCTTCTTTTCCCTTCCCTGGGAAAACGTGTCAGTTTTTGAAGCAATTATTGTGGTATCTTGAATTTCAAATAGTGGACCTCCCATTTATTGTGATAGAATCAGCAATTTCTTTAGATTGGAATTGGTCAATAAAAGCGCCACAGAAGCGACAAGTTTTACTTAAATGACCAAGATGGAGAAATCCCAGGGAACTGGGGAAGGATACAAGAAGTCAAATGTATAAGCACTTTTGGCTTTGGTAAGTTTGATTTCTTAATGAAAAAATTCTACTTATTAATCCCAACTGCAACAGCCCTTAACTGTTCATCTGCTCCCATTATATTATTGTAATGTTTTTAGCATGACATAATTTGTGAACAAAATAACTAAGCAGGCTCAGAAACAATTAAAAAAGAATAGTTATATGAGCTGACAAAGACCATTTAAGCTAACAGAAGAGCATTTAGTTCTGTATAATCCAAATTTGAAGATTGTGAGTGTCTTTTTTGAGGGCCGACAAATGCCGACAATTTTCATTAATAATAAAAAAAGTTTACAAAAGGTTTCATAACAAAAACGAAAACAAATCCAAGCTTCAAACATAGCTTGTCACAATACTAGACCTAATCGGTACTAGTTTTTAATCTAGCCAAGACCTAATACCAGTATTCTAGTAACCTAATACCAGTATCTAGTATCCACTGGTACGAGCAAAAGAGAGTAAGTACTGATTTCAAACAATACCAGTACAAACCTCATCCAAATCAAGTCTCGGTCTAACCGACCAACACGATCTACTCAGTATCAAGTGCACCAAAAGAAGGTCGAACTCGCCATTGCTACGAGTTCGCCGTCAGCACTGAACGGTGTTCGAACCCCACCACACTCGCCAACTGCCCAATGCCAACGGGTGTACCGACCTCGTCGACAGCATCTCATGTCGGCCACCAGTCGCCAAGCCATCGGAGAAGAAAAACAAATGAAAAGAAGCAGATCCAAAGACAAGGACAATGGCGGCCATCAAATCGCCGCCTCCGCTGACACAGCGGTTGCTTCTTAGCTCGCAGATGACTAGGTGCCCAAACCCAGATCTGAATGCCGACAACTCAGATCTGGAGTGCCGTACAGCCCGTACCGTTGCGGAGTCGAAAAGTCGAAGCCAAAAACCGCGCTATGGCCGAATCACCAAACCAAAGAGGAAAAGAAAAATAGAGGTGATAGAGAAGGGGCGGCGGGGGAGGCCAGTGGCGGCCTCCCCGCCTAGGCTTTTTAATTTGCTGGAGGTGAAGAACGGAGGGTGGTGGTCGCCGGGTCAGAGAGGGGTGGAAGGTGGGGTTTGGGTATCCGGATCCTCTGGTCGGCAGCTTAAAAACGACCATGTGGTCGGCACGCAAGATGAGCCGTCCGATATAAACGGACGGTCCGATCTCAACAGTTGAATTTTTCCGTCCCCAAGAAAAAAAGAAAAAGAAAAACGCGTTTATACTCTTATTCGTATGTTGTATGCATCGTATACGACCCTCAGAATCCGTCCCCTTCTCCAACCTTTCCTCCTTCCACCTCTCTCACTCGCACACAGCCGGCCGTCGTTTCCTTCTCTCCTCCTCTCTCACTCGCACACCGCTCCCGACCTCTCTCTCTTCTTCTTCTCTCGCTCTCGACCTCACCATCTCTCTTCTCCTTCCTCGGGTACCATTTGCGACCTCAAGACGCTCGTGGCCGACGCCACCGAGATGGGACAACGGGCTCCCAGGGAGTGCTGCATATGTTGCCTCAAAGACTGGTGCTGTGGGCATCTCTATGGTAATTCACCTTTTGTCTTCTAATTTTGGTCAATTTCAAGAGATTTTTGCTTAGTTTGTTTACTTTGGTGAAATTCCATGATAACATGACCATTGGTTGCAGAAATAAAGTTCCTTTGTAAAATTTGAGTTTTGTTCAATTCGATTGAAAATAAGGTTTCCAGGGGCTTATTACAAGTTCAATTCTGAAATCATGTAATGACAAAGGTAAGGAATTTATTTTCTGCTAACTTTTTCGACTTCTCCACAAATAATTGTTGGAAAGGCTAGAAACAGTTGGATGATTTTGCTTTTGTAAAGGACTCAACCCTCACTATTGAGTAATGGGACATGTCAGGACTGTACCAGAAAGACAAATAACACCAATTACATGCTTCCTATTTCCAATTAGTTTAATTTGTTCTTGTGTATACCACTGTGACCTCTAAGCAGTATTGAAAGCTACACAAAAACTAAACCTCAATTTCATCGTAGTTATCACTGGCTCTCTTCCATTCATCCCCAAATCACTTTCTCAAGTCAATTGTTTTGTTGATGTTCATAAAGAAAAGAGTTGAGAAAGATGAATTCTTTAATTTGCAGGAATCTTTGAGTACCATAGGTGAAAATGGAATTGCAATTGAGAGGTCATATAAGCCTAGCACGCCTATTGGAGAGTTTTATGATGCCTTCGAAGGTATACATGTGCTTTCTTGTTATATAATTTTATATATAAGATCTGATTGTGCATATATTTTCCTTATTTCCTTACTTACTCATAGCACTGTTGTGAGTACATTTTACATGCTTTATCTTATAGAGTCTAAATTATAGCGCCCTAGCTTACTAATAACAGTTCAAACTTTGAACTCGATCCAGTCGACGAACTATCCAAGTAAATTATTGTGTCCTAGCTTGTTAGCGGTGCGAATTTGATAAAGGCACGTATGCAACTTTGAATAAGGTAAGACTTTCTTTTTTTTTTGTGTTTCATGAAACTGTTACTTGGTCAAATTTGAAGTCTGACTTAGTTATTCAATTTGAGTGCATGGATCTGTGAATAAAGAACAAACATAAGCAGTACATTCCACAGTTTTTTTCTCGTTTCTTTTCAACTGCTGGAATTTCTGAAATGAACTAAATGTCACATGTGCAGGATGACAACTAGGGATAACTGAGGATATCAATAAGATACTCTTATCGACTATTGTTCGGCACATTGACGTTCAGTCTTTCTGCTGAAGTCCTTTTTACTAAGGATTTTTGTTTGTTGTGTCATACTATTATTGTAAATGTTTTGAGATTATTTATATCAGTGTACTTGTGTATCTGTATCATGTGGTGCATCTACTTGAGAGAGGACATTTTCTGAAGAAAATTTCTTTGTTTCAGGTTTCACTTTGAAGAAATCCAAGATTCCCATTTTTATTTTCTGTAGAACAAGAACTTGTGTAATAGTGAAAACTGTATAACAGTTAGTTTGGTATAATGACATCACACGAAGAAAATGCTTGTTTGTACATGATACAAATTTTGTGAATTAAAGAACAACTTTTCATTGACAAAGTTGGGTTCTTAAACAAAGGAGATGCTTGTTTGTATCTGACTTTGATGTAAGGAGAGCTTGTATTTGGTTGTTCTTTACAACTTTTTAAATGCTTATATAAAAAAAAAAAAAGTCTTTGTGAATTAAGATGCTTATTTGAATCATCTCAAATGAAGATGCATTGAATTATTACAAAATGCCTTTCAACTTGTTTGTTATGAACATTGAATTATTACAAAATGCCAACAAATGAAGATACAAGTTTACTAAAAAAAAAAGCTATAAATTGAAGCAGCTAGATATAAGTCAGAACTTTGCATACTTTAAGTAAGAAACAAGTTTTATCTAAACATAAAAAGAGAATCATAAAAAAAAATATATAAAGAACAACCAAAAGAAATAAACTGAGACAAGAGTATTTTCTTTTATCCCTCCTGCAAGTGCATCCCTTTATTAACTGAAATATATTTCCTTTATCCCTCCTGTAATACTGAATCAACAAAAATTATGATATCAGCCCCTAAAAATAAAAAATCACACCCCATCCCAGTTGCTCATGACAAAACCATCTAGCATGCTATAGAAACAGCTGCAATCACTCCTGCTAGATCACCATGGCTAGGTCTAGTAGATCGCTTCCTTTCTTTCTTTCCGTAGATCTAGTAGAGGAGAGAGAAGGCCAAATCGGTAGAAAAGATATTTTTCTCAGGGGCCATTTTGTCCGATGAAAATATAACATTATGTTCTCACAAGTAAATATCTACATAAAACAAAAACTTTATTATTCTCTAATTATTTTCAAGGCATATATAAGAATAATTGCATACTTAAAAAACTAAAAAATTATTGGTGTTGTCAGGTGCACATCAATTGCTCCAATTGTTGTTTCATATTTTCTTTGGTCAATTGCACATCAGATTCCGTTTTGGTCAATTGCTATTTCATAATTACAGGTTTTGTATCTAGTTACACATAATTTCGTAAACAATGAAGGAGGTACAAGCACTAGATATAGGTACAATAGGTACAAGAAGTACAGCTTCATACCTTGCTTTCATATGCAAGAGGTTCAGGTCTTGAGTCCTTTTCTTCAGTAACAAATTATTAACCCAAAATTATCAGTCCAAGCAGTACAATTAACCAAAATTAACCACAATTAAAATAGAAATTGTACAGATTTTCTAGCAATTAACAAGCATGTATCAACATTTATCAAAATTAAGCATGTATCAGCATGTATCGAGAACTCATGTATTTACCAGTAAGCATGTATCAAGCATGTATCAGCATCTATGTTGCTTGGGTGCGGGTGCGGGTGTCGCGTCGGATTCGTTGCGGGTGCGGGGATACGACATTTTTCAAAAAACTCGGATACGGCTGTATATATAAAATAATTAAAATAATATTTTTTATTTAAAAACTAATTTATATATATTATTAATATAATGTTATTAATATTGTATTATAATCTTTCAATTTAAATTGAGAAATTTAATAGTTAATTCGTGTAAAAAAATGATAAACTTTTTTTCGAATATGGTATTTAAGATCTGCGTGTAAAAAGGGCGGGATGGTTTTCAAATAGACGAACAACAGTGTAGTAATTGACTTGAAAATTGCTACATCTCATGGAATTCCATATGTGCATTTGTGTGTCAAATTTGTATTCCTCTTTTGCACTTAAAACGACCCGTTACGTAGAGAGAAGCATAGGAAAAAACATAGAAAATAACAAAAGTAGATGAAAGGGTGGGTAAGACCGTCAAATACGCAGACCAATGTCGAAAGGATGTGTCGTCACTAGATGTTTTTTTTTTTTTTTTGATGCAAAGGCCCCGTGGGACAAAACTTAAAACATAGAAAATATCTTAATACAAGGAGGTTCTAGAGAAATTAAAAAAATCAACCCTTCGTACCTACCGAACAATAAAGAAGTAATAAAGGAAGCCATCTTCCACCTACCATCCACGTCCTCTCCACTACCGCACATAAAGTCAGGAAAAGAAAGAAGAAATGAAAAAACTTAAAGCAAAGAAAAATGGGAGAGGCGATATTGAGCGAACAACCAAAGAAAGTATCTCCCCAAGTTTATTAGTGTAGTCTCTTCCAAGCCCGCCTGGAGTGTGAGAGTAAGGCTTTCATCCTACCCAGCTGCTGAGCCGTTGGATACCCATCACAGCTCGAGCCATGTCTTCTGGACTCAGTTGCTAAATCATGCGCCGGCCGGACCACAGAACGAGCCATGTCACTAGCTGTTTTCCTATTTTGTACGGGTTTAAAAACGTATCTCAGTATTTGAGGCGAATCCGGGCGTATTTGAGACGTATCCAAGGCGTATTTTGACCGAATCCGTTGGTCAAACTCAATAAAATATTCGGATTCGCCACGTTGCGCGTCGGGTGCGAATCGCACACGAATCCGCGTCGGACACGCGTCGGACACGGGATACTTCTGTTTTTCGGAGTATCCATGTAACATAGATCAGCATGCATAAAAAATTAACTCAAATTAAATATTACTAGCCCAACAGAACACATTCGACTATGAAATTAAACAAACTATCAAACTGAAAGTGATTGAAATTGAACTTACTAGAAAAAAATAATTTTGCAATTTCAACGAGGCAGTGAGAGAGCTTTGGCTAGAGTTTAGGCTTTAAGTTAAGGACTCAATTGAAGCTAGAGTTTATGCTATATACACTGAATGTTCGACGACACTGAATACGAGAGAGTTTCCGATCTGCTCGAATGAGGATACATGGCGGAGAGTGGCAAGTTGACGGAGGAGTGTTAGGTTTAGAAAGAGAGGCAAGGCGGCAGTGGAGGAAGGCGGGGTTCAGAGTGGCCGAGGCTAGTGCGAGAGCTAGGTTTACTCTTTACTTCCTCGATCGCTTTCTTTTTTCTCTCTAAAAGGTTGGAGAAGGGGACGGATTGAGGATTACGTATACGATGCATACTATAAGAGAGAAGCGTACACTGGGTTTTTTTTTGTTTTTGACGGAAGATTGATCCGTTCGCATCCGTACGTCCGATCTAATCGGACGGTTCATCTTGCGTGCCGACCACATGGTCGTTTTTAAACTGCCGACCAGAGGATCCGGATGCGGGGTTTGGGGTGCACGCTCACGAATCGTCTTAGCGGTGCGTCAATAATCGTGCAGCGCTAGGGTTTGGGGTTTTCCGCTTTTTCATTTGCGTCATTATCTTTTCGATTTTTAACCATATATCTCATTGTCAAGATGGCCACTGTAATCAAATTGTGCGGGCATTGAACGTTAATAGGTTTGACTTTGTTGAAGTCAGCACCTTCTGCTTAGTGTATATGTATAAGAGTTATGATTCGGTATCCTTTGAAGTGATTAATATCACATAAATTGCTTCTCTCTCATCCTGTTTCAGTTTTCTTGCAAACCTAGTTTCTCTTTGATTTTACATCTGGGAAAGTTCAAAAGAGAGTAGAAGCTAGCACTACATTCAATTAACGTCTTCTCCAATCTCAGATACAGCAAAGGTATGTTTTCTCATTGAGCTTTTCTGTTTTCCGGTTCAATTTGTAGTATTGTCTCTCAACAATATGATTGTTTTTTTTTGTTTTCCTGTGAAGTGTCAATTTTTGAAGCAGTAAACTTAATTTGCTTGATACTCATTAATATTGGCAACCTTTAAATTTAAGATATATCTTGTGGACCTCCTGTGTACTGTGATAAATCTGCAATGCCTTATATTGGAAACATCAATAAAGCTCATAAAAGCTGTGAATTTTACTTAAAAACCAAAGCTGCAAAAACTCATTGGCAAGAGCATAAAAAGTCAATTATTAAAATATTAGCCTTTCAAAGTTAATAGCTTATTTAAGACATTAACTTTTAAACCTCTACTTCAACAGCCATCACCCTTCGCTTGCTACCATTGAACTATCATGGGGATTTTAGCACAACAGAATAATTAATCAAAATACAAAAATGAGCTGAGAAAAAATATATAAGCAAACAAAAAGGTATGTAGTTTTATGTAAAGAACTTAAAGTTCGTGAGTGCTTTTCTGAATAATTTCAGTTATGTTTCGTTGTCAAGGTGGTCAGTGTTGTCAAATTGTGTGGGCATGAATTCACTGGTGGGAGGTTTGACTGTATTGAAGTCGGCACCTTTTGCTAGTCCACATATTCAGTACATTAAAGTCAAAGAATAAAATAAAATGTGATTTGTTTTGTAAGGGCCTTTGTGCATAATTTTATTTATGTTGTTCAGTAAAGTTAAATGAGAAATGGTAGAGTCCAATTTATTGGACGGATGTGGTCCGTCCAACACGATGACGATTTAAATTTGAAACGATCGATCTGAACGATTCAATATGTTCTCCATATTAAAAACTTATAAGAAACCAATCTTTACATTTTTTCCGAAATTTTTTACTATATTTTTTATATTTTGAAAAATCATTGTTACTGAACGATCCATAATTTTTATATCTTGAATTTTCTAAAATACCACAAAAATTGTAAAAAAGTTCAGAAAATTTTTTACAAAAAATAGTTTCTTATATTGAACGGTTTTGATAGATCGTTTGAAATTAAAATGTGAGAACGATCATATTGGACGAACCCATCCGTTCAATATATTGGACACTAGCATTTCTCATTGTTACTGAACGATCCATAATTTTTATATCTTGAATTTTCTAAAATACCACAAAAATTGTAAAAAAGTTCAGAAAAATATTAAAAAAAAAATGGTTTCTTATATTGAACGGTTTTGATAGATTGTTTGAAATTAAAATGTGAGAACGATCATATTGGACGAACCCATCCGTCCAATATATTGGATACTAGCATTTCTCAAGTTAAAAGTCCTAGATTAGTGGTATGTGGTAGGTTTGACAAATCACCACAGTATCGTAGCTAGAATAATGGCAGCACTACGGATCATGAATTTCTGTCTCTATTTCTTTCCAAGTGAAATTATTGGGAATGTTAGTTCTTTTTTTTTCAATATAAGTCG
Source organism: Rhynchospora tenuis (assembly GCA_027725995.1). Classification (NCBI taxonomy): domain Eukaryota; kingdom Viridiplantae; phylum Streptophyta; class Magnoliopsida; order Poales; family Cyperaceae; genus Rhynchospora; species Rhynchospora tenuis. The sequence goes on along the minus strand of CM050889.1, from coordinate 68,292,941 downwards.
ACTACTGTTAGTAATTTTGAACTCAGTTTAATAGAATAAAGTGAGCTTAAATCTTCATTATTATTAAATAAGAAAAATATTGTTAGCAGTATTGCCCAAGCATAGGACCTCATGCTTAAAGTTTATTACATCTTATTTCCATGGTGTTTCTCGTTAGATGGTACTGAATGGTTCTCAACATTGTCCCTGACTCATCATGTCCTATTGAAAACACATTAATTTCTAATATCAACTTACCTTCAATCACTTCGTTCAAGCAATGTGTCTCTTTCCAAAAATGAATCCTGACAAATTTCCTCTTTCAAACAGGTTTCGTGCAAAGCAGAACTTTTGAGAAGTTTGACCAAGCTGGTGTTTTATTTTGACATGGCTTCTTATTTCAACTTTTGTAAGCTTTCAGACACTATGAATGCTCTGTTGCATGATGATCGCCTCTCTGAACATGACAACTCATGCTCTACAACAGAGGAATCACAACTTTTTGGTGTAAGCAGCCATAAGGCACCACATGCCTGTTCTGATAAGAGTGCTGATTGCAATACTGCAAAAGAACCCATGATAAGATATGATATATTCAGACAAGCGATTGATGATCTCTCTTCCAATGCACCATTTAGCTATATAAGGCAAATGCTTTTGGAAAAAGACGTGGATGAGAAAATAAGCACTCATGAAGAAGAGTTGGCTCTTCTTGCCACTGAGAAAGCCTTTCTTGACATTCTGAGAGAAGAATATTCTTCGCCCAATGAACCTTTGGTTTATGGCTCTCCAAACCTAAAGAAATCTGTTGTGAGTACTGAAAATGAAATATCAAATTGTGATGGTAAACATGGATCTATAGAAAATGGGTTCGGCGATGATGCTCCCTCTTGTAATCCTTCTTTAACCAGTGAAGGTCTAACATCAGCATTATCCCTGGAGAGTTTCACAGCTCAGCAAATTCAGAAAGGAGTAGAAGAAGCAATGAAGTTCATCCCAAATATTGGCGAGTTCTTTGTCAATAGGGAATCAAGTGACATTGATTCTCTTGACCAGACCAAAACAGAGACGCACTTCGCTAAGAAGGATGAGAGAGATCAAGTTTCCAAAACCAAAAAGAACACCTACGGTAATGGCTTGGATCAACTAGAAATACAGTCACAAAAGCAAATTCTTGCTTATTCAGATGAGGCGATAAGAAATGAAAAATTTGATGAGGTTGTTCTACTTGGGGACCAGAAGTATACTGCAGAGGATACCATGTTACGTGTAACCATGCAGAAAAGAATAAGAGACGAGTCACATAGAAATGAGGCAAGACCTTGCTTGCCGACATGTGAGATGGATCAAACGAAAGAATCTGTGGATCTCTTATCTCTTCTTATCCAATGCTCTCAAGCAGTCTCGTCTAATGATCATTCCTTGGCGACCGAGTTAATAAGTAAAATAAAGAAACACACTTCCCCATTTGGAGACAGCTCTCAGCGTTTGGCATACTACTTTGTTGGTGGACTCGAGGCTCGTTTGGCTGGCACTGCAAATGAGATCTACCGTAGAAGAATTTTTGAAAAATCAACTGTCAATGACATTTTGAAGGCTGTCCGTATGTACTTTGTGGCTTCCCCTTGCAGAAGAGCATTACTTCACTTCCCCAATCAAACTATACTTAACAACATTCCAAAAGATGCCCAGAAGGTTCATATAATTAATTATGGCATCATTCTTGGATTCCAATGGCCGCCTTTTTTTGAGCACTTCTCCAACTTGAAAAGCACAGGGCCCATAATCCGAATCACTGCTATAGAAGTTCCTGAGCCTGGTTTCCGTCCAAGAAAACGAGTTGAACTGGTAGGGCGAAGGTTGGCTTATTATGCCAAGAGCTTTAATGTTCCTTTTGAGTATGAATGTATAGCATCAAAATGGGAAGATGTCACAGTTGAAGATTTAAACATTGCCAATGATGAAGTTGTTATAGTAAATTGTATTACTCACTCTGAATTGTTATCTGATGAAGCTATTGCTGCAGATAGTGATAGTCCAAGAGATATTTTCCTAAAAACTGTTAGGAAAATAAAACCACGTATGTTTATTCATGGAATTATTAATGGCTCATATAATTCCACTAATTTTCCAACGCGCTTTAGATCTGCATTGTTGCACTTTTCTTCCTTGTTTGACATGCTTGATTCTACTTTGCCTCGAGACAACCCAGAGAGGTTATCTATTGAGAGTAATATGCTCATGCCAGTGGCTCTGAATGCAATTGCATGTGAAGGTCCATGCAGGATCGAAAGGCCAGAGACTTATAAACAGTGGCATGCTAGAAAACTTCGAGCTGGATTGGTGCCGTTGCCAGTAGATTCAATGATTAAGAAGAACTTGAAGGATTTTGTGAGGAAAAACTACCACCAGGACTTTGTTATAGATGATGATATTGGATGGCTATTGTTAGGCTGGAAAGGAAGAATTTTGTATGGTTTTACTACATGGAAGTCCAAGGAAGTGTAGCATGCAACATCCTTCACTCTATCACTTCAGATGAAAAAAAAAAAAAAAAAATTGTAATTTTAGTTTAATAGAATGGTTTGCTATAATTGGGCATATTTTATATGCCACATTGTATACTTCTGTTTATTTTCAGAGACATGATCTGATGATCTTGTATCTTGTAAGCAATTACAATATGCAGGACCGACTTGTTGATTCTTTGCATTGTTCATCAAATTAAATGTGTACAATTGACTGAATTTAAATGGTACTGCGTAGTTTTAAAATAAGTTCCAAATGTTGCGGGAAACTTGCAACGGGTGTTTTTGATAGCAAGGAAACAGAACGCTACAAAAATAGAAGTACACTAGTTCATTAATTTTGATATTCAAGACTCCAGAAGCTCAACCCTGTAGCGGGGTTGAAACTTGCTTTCGTTTGAACAAGGGAAACAAATTTATAAGCTCTTCAGCATCCTAACTACGGCTACCTTAAAGAAAGTCAATATATTTTTTAGTAACGAATACTTCAATATTTAATTGTACTCAATATTTCAGAGTTGTTATGTCAATTAAACCTGTAATAACGAGCAATTTCTTTCTTTACTGTACAGATCAGGCGCTTCCTTTGACTTGTAAATATCTAATATTTAATAGCAATTCTTTCATCAAAACTTTCCATTATACTGGGAACTCCTAAAAATATGATAATATTTTAGTTTTATAATCTATGTAATTTTCAGATTCTTCCGGAGCGTTAAGACGAGTCAGGCCAACATAACAGAACAAGGATATGGGAATTGCTTTCCCCACGCCTCATTTTTGGAGATGCACTCCCATATGACAAAATTGCCCTCCGCACTTGGTCATTTGTATACAGTCACAGTAGATCCCAGGCCACAGCTACATTCCTCCTCCGCCCATGTCTCCTCCTGCGCTCTGATCAGTAAGGTTACCGATCTAGGTTGTCTACTTGTCTGGAGAAGCAAGGTGGAGCTAGGCACAGCCAACGAGGGAGAAGGAATAATAAAAGAAAGAGGAGTTCGGGGGTATTTTTGTCCTACGGGAGTGAATCTCCAAAAATTAGTGAATTGCAAAAAATGTTTTAGGAATCTAGACTCATCATTAAATCGAATCATACAATATTTTTGTCTAAGACTAAATTTTTTTTTTTTTGTTTATTTGAGAAATACTAAAGTACTGTATATAAAACGAATGGGACCATATTATTTTAATCTTATTAAATTTTTGAATGACCGATCAAAATTGTTCACTGGATTGTCTATATTGAAAACTTATTGAAAAAACAAAATTTTATATATTTTCAAATATTTTTTTGTTATTTTGATATTTTTCAAAATTATCACTATTCGAGAGCTCATAATATTTATGTCATAGTTTTTTTTTTCTAAAATACTGAAATAATAATAATTTCTTTAAGGATATATAAAATTTGATTTTTTTTATAAGCATTCAATATAAAAAGAGAAAGGCTACAATCAAACCGAATTGACCGGACTCCCCGTCAAACCCCGTCAGATCTCAATTTTGAAAGTTCAAATGACCGATCCAAACCGCAGACCAAATTTTACATTTTTTTTAATTTTTTTGCTATTTTTTTAGAATTTTAGAAAATCGTTAATCTAATTTGTTCTGAACCCTACAAAAACTGCAGTTTTTAAAAATCCGAAAAAATACTTAAAAAATTTTAAAAATGTAAAATTTGGTCTGCAAGGAGATTTCAATAGGGAGATCATATTTGATGGTTTGGATCGATCATTTGAACTTTCAACCAAGCACCCAACAAATAAGGGGAGCAAGCAGTTCGGCTCTTGTTTCTTGTTCCAACAAAATTATGGACAACAATAAATTTGTTCTAGTTCATGAATTTGCCAAACACACATGTTCATCTATCTCATTTTTTGAGCAGAGATCTTTTCTAAAAATAAAAAGATAAATAATCAGAAAAATTAAAATATTTATGAATTGAAATTTTTATATATATCAGCATCCAGAGTCCTTTTTTTTCCACATAACATAAATTTTTTAAAAACAATTATTTAATTTTGGCGATAGGCGGACCATCTTCATCTACAGTATTATAGTACACATTTATTAATATTATTATTATTATTATTATTATTATTATTATTATTATTATTGTGTTGTGCAGGGACGTTTGATAACCCGGGGTTAGTGGGTTTAGAGCTAACCCGGGGTGGGGTTAGCTAGCCAAACGTGTTGGATTTAGCGAGTTTAGCGCTAAACCCAACATTCAATATTTTCTTCCTTTCCCACCCAACTAACCTTACTAAATCCAACATATCACACCAAACAACATTACTAAACTCTCTAACCTCACCTTTTCACCTACTAAATCCACTAAACCCACTAAACCACCCCTTCCCAAAAGTACCTGATCAGTTATATTTTGCTATTTTAGAAATTTACTTATCGAGAATTTAAAATGGGGGGGAGGGGTAATATATATTTTTCCCTAATTGTATTATTTAAATTTGATTTGTTTTTTGTTATTAAGAAACCAAAACTCTAGCTTAAAAGAAGCATTTAAATTGTCACTTCCAGCACATGCAATATTAATAATTGACATAGGTAGGTAAGAATTAAATTAAAGTAAAATAAGCGTTTAATTAATAATTTGTACAAATTTACGCTCTAATAGTGAACATGGAGTCCAGCACAGATGGTCAGTGACTCTGCCGTTATCCTAGAGGTAACGGGTTCAATTCTCGCTAGACACGGATTAAGTAGATTAAGTAGTTATAAATAAGTAGATAGAAGATGGATAAATTCTAATTTACAGAATGGGCTAAAGCCTATAACTCAATGGAGTCTATAATTTCTGGTTTCGTCAAAAAAAAATCGATGAATAATATAAAAGTGCGTTTGGATCATCTAATAATAAAATTAGAATTAGTTATTTAAGTAATAAATATCACTCCATTCTTAAACAATAAATTTTTTTTATGAAATTTAGAATGTGTGGTCCAATATCCGAGATAAATTTTTATTTATGGTGTGTTTGGATCACTTTTTTTATCCGAATGAAAAAACGGTACCGACAACTTCTTAATCCACATTAAAAATACGATTCAAACACACTAGAAATAAAGATTTCTTCTGGATGTTCGACCACTTATATATAGCATTCTAAATTCTAAAAAAAAATTATTTTGATCGTTTAGGAATATTATTTTTTATTTCGAATAGCTAATCCTAATTTTATTCTTACGCGATCAAAATGCACCCTAAAAATATTATTTTTTTTTATTTTTTTTCTTTCAACATGGAACTGTAAAACTGAGACATAAAAATTAGAATCTTTATGTATTATTGGATCTTTGAGAATAAAATTATGATTAGTTATTCTGAATAAAGATATTATTTCTAGACAATTAAGAGTACACTTTGTTAAATTAATAGTGCTGATAAATTTTTATTTCTAATGTATTTTGATCATCTTGTTAGTCTGCATTAAGAAATTGTTGGAAACACTTTTTAACCCGGATTAAGAAGATGATCCAAACATATTTTAGGATTAAAATTTTTTCCCAAAGATTGGAACACTTAAATATAACAATTCAAATCTCAAAAAACAAAAAAAAACTTATTCTTGATTGTTTAGAAATAATATTTTTTTTATTTTTAATAATTAATTTTAACTTTATTCTTAAATGATCCAAACATACCTAGAGAAATAATTTAATAATTTGATTTAATATTAATGTACCATTTTTTTCTTTTTTTGCTTGAACATAGAGAATTCTCTGACTACTCAATGCAAAAAAATATATTAACTTCTTGTCTTATGTACGACCAAGCTTTGTACTAAACTCGCAAAAGACCAAAAAATTCGTAAATCATTTAACCAAATTATGTTGTCGCCGTTTATCCTGGCGATGTCATATCGGCCATTTTTAATAGCGCTCTGTACGACCGTACCGCCTTTAAGACGCTGCATTCCACATGGAAGTACCACATCGCGAAAAAAAATAATAAAAAAAATAAAGAGTATAATTAAAAAAATGCTGGGTTGTGAAATGTATTGAATTTTAATAAAATTCTTAAATAATTTTGTTATTCATAATGTAGAATGTAGGCTCAGAAATATCACAAACTACTTTTCTCCCATACCCTATACTCCTGTGGGCTGTGGTCAAAATTAGTGAAGTGGGCCTCGAATGTCCACACTTTTTGCTAGGCTCAGATCCTCTCCAGTCATCAAGGAACACAAATTTCTCAGAAAGAGATGTGTGCCGTGCGTTATTCAAGACTACCTGTCTACTTCTCTATGTCATAACTAGTTGATTTTCGGCACTTTATTCCCACCATTTATATAGAGGAAGTACAGAAATAGATAGAACACTGAGAACTCTTCCCACCATTTATAGAGAGCAGAACAAGGTATGTGCTTTTTATACAATCTTTTATTCTTCGAATTACTTTCCTGGTATAGTTGTCGCCAACAATATTATTTTCATGACTGTGCCAACAATTTTGTCTAGAAATTAGTTCTTCCAACGTACTAATTAATTTTACAAAGCATTTGCAACATGAAAAAAAGGTAAACTGAAATGGCCTTTATTTTCATTTATTCACATAAACAAAATTTATAACATTACATAATCACGGATCAACCTTTACAGCAACAACAACAACAAAACAAAAGAATTCCCCTATAAATTAGCTGGTTATGTCTGTATGTCATTCGGAAATTATTTGATTATTTCTCATCAGTCCACCCAAGATCCTTGTTTGCCAGTACCAATCTGATCTTGTAATAGACTGATACCAGTCACCATATAATTGCCAGCTCTGACAACCAGGAAAAAAAAAGAAAAAAAAAGGGTACGCAGCAAACTGTACCCGTATATCAATCAATTGGTTTGTTCCAATTCAGTCACCATTAAGTATCAAAATTATTCTGAAGCCCTCCCAACTTAGCATATTCTATATATAATCTTGTAATTATATAAAAGTCTCTTGATTTTATTCTGAAACAACTTGGAATGGTAAAAAAGTTGAACTATCAGAACCAATATGGTCAAACCTGA